>OU612060.1:40715302-42067991 GCA_914767635.1 Melanostoma mellinum | reverse complement strand
GCGAATTACTTTTTGCAATGAATTTTATTTGAATGCATTTCGGGTTGACATGCAACCCATCATCAGCAATTAACAATCGTTACTAACAATAAACAAAAATTTTTCTTGTAAACGAAGCAAGAGAAAAGAGACAAAAATAAAAAACAATTGAGAAAATTACAACAAAGTAAAACATCAAAAGTACAAAAGCTTTACATTTACATGAAATTCTATCACAGATCAAATAAAGGAGACAAAGATTCTATGGTTTGGTTTTCTGTGTTCGAGGTAGAATTAAGTAGGGGATACTTTATTGAAAGAAAATGTGGTTCTAAATAAAGCAAAATTTTGAAAAAATTATATTTGAAGATTAAATTCGATTGATATTTACAAAAATTTGACTATGAGACTTAATTACTCAAAAACTATTCACTAAATTAATAATTAAACTAAAACGTTAAATAAAGAACAAAGTATTAACATTCAAAAACATTACATTGTTGAAGTAGGTGGCTTTGTTAGTTTCCACAAATTTTTTTAAGAAAATTAAGTCCATTTTTTATGAAATTTTCTCTCTAGCCAAGGAGACAGACCTCCCTCCCATACGATCGTTTTTATTTTTCTTTACCCAACCTATCTGATCTGGGCTTTTGTCGCACCGTATGAAAAACACCCTGTAGGCTCATTTACTTTAGTTTAATTGTATTGTAGGTATAAAGAATGAACTCTTTTCCACTGCAATTTCACAAGGACTACTGTCATAAGTTGATCGCCTTACATCTAACTTTTGCCAAATCTCTTCTACAAAACGATACGCCCATGAATACCTACAACTAAAGTCAGACAAATCGAAAATAAAAACTAACCTCTTTCAAATAAACATGCGGTAGCCCTACAGCCGTGCTTGCGACTGGGTTCGACCAAATAGTTCGCTTTGAACAAGTATTTCTATATTATGGTTCTAGATTCAGTTATATTACGACTACAGCGAGCAATGAGCATTAGAGCACAAGTATCTCTTCCGTTTATCTTTTCCAAAATAAAGAGTCTTTTTCTCCCAAGCCGCTGCCGTCACTCGCCATCGCCAGTCGCCAGTATTATGAATCCTCTAACCAATGTATGTGTCTGTGCAGCATGTTGTGTTGTTGTCAATTCTTAACCAAACTAGCCGACCAAATAAACAGAAAAAGAAATCTGTTTATGCGCTGCGCGCTCCTTTTCGGAACTATACCACATAACTTGCACACACAGCAGCATCAAACCAGCCACCAGCCACCAGCCAGCATAGGAAATACTCCAACGAAGACGAACACACGATAATCGGACAGACGGGCGAGACGATACCTCTACGGCTCTACGTTGTTCACGTTCGTTGGTAGTTTTCGTTTCGTACGTTTTTGTTTTTCTCATTGTGTATTAATTTTAATGTGCGCAGGTTGTACACTTACTCAGGTTTTTTAACGAAGTAATAATGTCAGTACATTTTTAGCAATCAGGCAGATAGCAAGTATTCGTCGTGTCGTGGTGTCCGTTGTGTTTCTGTTCTAATTTCATTTTTTGTCTGCTGACCACACAGTACCTTCTTCACTGACAGAAGAGTACTTGAAATTAATTTACAAAAACAATTCATTTTCAACTTAAAGTGTAAATAAAATTTTCATTCTTTTTTGATTAATTTTAAAGTTCTTGCGAATATTTTTTGTTTTTTTTTTTTCAAGAACCGGTAAATAAAATCCGGAAGTTTTTGTTTTGTCAACCCGGTTGTGAACGGATGTTACCTCATAACTGATTATTTGTTTAAATTAATTTTTGCGAGAGTGTTTATTTTCTTTTTATCTTCTGTACTTAATTTTGTTGTTGTTGCGCTGCACATTAATGTCTCGTCTGCAAATTGTAAAATAGAATTTCCGCACACAGTGCATAAAACAGATTGCAGTATTATTTTTTTTTATTATTTTTTCGGAAATAAAGAGAAAATGTGCCCGCACCGCACATGACATCTATGCAAGAACGAGAGAGAGAAAATTGTGACAGTACCAGAGTGTGGCCAGTGGCATTGCATAGTTGAGAATTGCATTACTCAACTATAACGACTTGCATTCTTTTTTTCTATTTTTTCATAATTTGTTTTTATTGCGGTTTTCGTTTACTATAGTATTTTGTTATTTCATAAAAAAAAAGTTAAATCAAGACTGTGACTGTGTGCTGTAGAAGTGCTGCGGTAGATTAATAACGAAGAAATCCCATACTTTTTATTTGAAATTCACTTTTGGTTTGTTTTGATTTTGTTGCGAATGCAAAACAAAGCAAACGGAAATGAATGCATATGTTTGATTAATTAATTTGAATTGATTTATCCAAGTGAGTGGTGTAAAAGAAGAAAAAGATATTTGAGTGGTGCAATTGGAATTTGTGCAGAGAATGAAATTTTAGAAGAAAAAAAAATTGAAATAAAAAAACATAAAACAAATGGATAGAAGTTATCGTTAGTCAAGTGATTGTGAAATTGTGACTTAAAAGTGGATAGTTATTTTGCAACGAGGAAACTGCAAGAATTCCTATTGATATCAAAAAGAACTAATCATTTTTTTAAATGAAAAAGGATATTTTACTGCAGTCACTACAAACAGTTGGCGTTTGAAGGTAAGTCTACTTGGTTGAGAATTTTCTATTTCTGACTATGTGGGTAGGTTCATTTGAAGAGAGATGACTTAGCTTGAAGAAAAGTAGGTAGTGGCACCACTGAACACCTTACTCAAAAGTCTTAAAGACAGTTCTTATGCACGCCGGGTACCTATAAAAAAAAATTAATGAATCAATAATAAATTGGGATAAGTGAATTTTGAGTATTTCGCAAAAAAAGAAGATGCATTAGACACACAAGTTAAGAGTCTTTCTTAAATGAAAATACTTTCGGAAGTACACGCAAATCGTTCAATGATATTTTAATTTAATTTAAAACTAAGGCGGCTGGCTTCTCACTTTCGAAATATCGAATTTTTTTTGTTCAATTTTATTGTTTGACATTTCAAATATCTAAGCAAAATACTTGAAGTTATTGCCTTACTAATGTCCAGCCCTCAAACTCTTACACCAACGAGAGCTAAGCTTTAGACGCGTTTTTCTCAAAACTACAATTTCAAAGTTGGTGCTCACTGTCATTTAAAAACTACTTGAACGATTTTTTTCAAACTGAGCATACACTTTCTTATTATAAAATACCTCCTACCAGCGGGGAGGGGTGTTATAGTAGATAATTAAACTAATGGTTTTTTTATTTCATAACCAAAAAATTTAAAAAAATTTATTAGAAGGAAAAAAATTTTTTTTTTACTAAATTTGACTGGATTACTAAAAAACTACTAATTACATAGTTTGAGCATTCTATTGATTAAAAAACAAAGTTTTAGCTCTTAAAAACACAAAAGTTTGTGGAATGACTTTGTTTATTTTATTAAAAATTTTTTTAAAGTTGGTAATTTTTTTTAAAAAATTCTCTTGTCTAAATGGAGGGAAACCGACAACCCTCCTATACGATTTCTTTCTTGTTTTGTTCAAACCTATTCGTTCTGGGCTTTTTTTGTCACATCTGATGCAAAAAACCCTGTGTAAAGAGTCAGAATATCGTAGAAGCTGAAATCAAAAACCTTTGCTACTCTTATAGACTTAAAACTAACTGGAGGCGAAATAGAACTGCCGCTGATACATAACACCCTTTACGTTGAGTCACGAGACTAAAAGTCTTTTAACTTGCAATAGTACTTTAACTGACTTCTTTTTTGCAGTTAAAGGACTGGTCACACTAGATTAACTTACATTCAAAAGATAGGTACCATTACCAAAAAGACTGCAATCCTTTCAACTCTGCCTTACGTGTAAAGTTAAGAAGGAAGTTGAACTCAGAATGGGCTTACTCTGAAACAAAGTTAACTTAGAGTTTATTTGAAACAAACTTTAAGTGCAGAGTTAAGAAAGAATGAAACTTGGAATTGGCTAACTCTAGTAAAAACTTTTTTTTAACTAATTTAAAAGCGGTTCATCATTGCGTCGCATGATGTGCTTTTTAATTAACAAATCAAAAATAAACAGGATGACGCCAAAAAAAAACCTCGAGCATAACGCCTTCCAAGAACCAAAAGTTTTATGCTTTATCAAACCGTCTCAGTGAGAAGGGCTTTTCAGGCAGTGTAATTCGTATTGAAGGATTTGCGAGTTTCTCTCGTTAAGCGATACCCGTGGAAAAACTACTTTTTATGTTGTTTCTGATCTCGTGTTCCAAATAAAATACAAAAACAGTCGTCTTTCTCTCAGACAATGAATATGACACAGGATCTGGAATTATTTGTAGGGAGAATTTTCAAGAATTTCGATTCTTATATTTAAGTGTTAGGGGTTTCTGTAATGAGCAAACTCCGAGTTTTGTTATCAATTAATTTCCAGTAACTCTCAATACAATTTTGGTGTTCGTAAATTGGACAGATTTTAATAAGCTTTGGAAAAATGTAGTGTTCACCGTAAGAAGAAAGTCCTTGTTTTCTATGATTTAAAATAAGTATTACATCTATAAATGGTTCCATGTTAGAAATAAAAGATGTTGTTAAAGCCTCATAGAGGAAACTATTTATAGAAAAAAAAAAGAATTTTGAACTGTTATGACATTTTGAAAAACCACCGCGAACTGAGGGGCAAGGTGGAAAAAGTCAAATTTCGGAAAAGGCTGATTTTGATTTGCTGATTCAAGTTTCTTACAGGAAATAAGCCGAAGAATCTGATTACGCTAAGTATTTATCTCAAAACATAGCTCTTAACATCTCAATAAACTCCCAAAGCAAAAATATTTCAAACCGTATGATAATTCCAAGTGATTTTATTTAAAAATTTAACATTGATTTAAACGATTGTTTTAAATTCCATTAAAATTGATACAAAAATAAATCCAAATCCTCAAATTTGCATTGCATTTGAGTATATTTAAAAAAAAAAAACTTGCAAAAAACTCCGCACCGCGCAATAGTTTAACATCCTTCGCAATAAAGCCTCTTTAAAGGCAAGTTTTAAAAAAAAATTAATATCAAAGTGTCCAAAGTGAAATATGTAGATCTGCTTACACTTTAAAATTGAACTCTCTTTCCCCTTAGAATTTTCGTGCGAATTTGAAAAAAAACTCAAACACAAATATGTCAGAGAGACCAGAAAATTCAAAAAAACTTTTAGTTACCACAATAGTTTCAAACAAACGAGCGACCATCAGGACAGACAGGTGATCATGATCAAGCCCATAATTTTTACATACGTTTATCTAAATAAACCGACGGCGACGCTTTGAATAGTGTATGGTGTATATAAACTGCCCCCTTCTTTTTCGATGAATTGAAAATTGAACAATTAGCAATAAAATGAGAACTTTTTTATAAAACTGGAAAAGTACCTACTTCGATAAATTAGGTTGCGCTTTGCCTTGTATATTATGAATTTCTTCCTTTAGCTGTTTTTGTCTATGAAATAATCATTGTCATTTAAGTTATACATATTACAAATTTATGTATAATCTTCACTGCAAAAATTCTTTTCTTCTAAATCAAATGAAAGAATTATTTAGAGAAATATTTAGAAGGTAGCAGCACACATAAGAGCCAATTGCTTTTTTTAGCTAAAAATGGTTTTTCAATTTTAGTTTCGAACAGTGAACTAAGCAGCGAAAATCGCTAGAGCCTTTTATTTTCATTTTAGCGATGTTTTAATTCTCGAAATAAAAATTTTTTTCGACACTTATCCAGTGCTTTCTATGTGCTTAGAATAAAAAGACGAGTAAATGAGCGAGAGATCCAGTTCACTGACCACTGAATAAAATGTAACGCTCAGTTCAGTATGCGTTTGCTGTGTTCAGTCTTAGTTAGGGGCTCTTCTCGAAACTTAAAAAATATGATAAGTTTTTTAACTTAACTTCTCCCCTAAGTACTTAGTATTGTGGTCACCAAGTCCTGACAACAGTCTTAAGGCCAGGTTCTCCAAATAATTTTTCAAAAAATCGAAATTTTTTTCCGAAATCTTCTAGAAAGTCTGTAAATTTAGTTTCAAGGGCCTACGAGACTGAGAACAGCTTGAAATAAGCGACCATTTAGAGCGCCCTACCTGTCTACTGTTTACAAATCAAAATTTAAACGCGTTTTACTTTCAACGTAATTTTTCAACTGCAACTTTTCTTCAAAACCAACTGACTTAATTCAAACAGCATTCTACTCCTCTATAATCTGGCTATTGCCTTAACCTCAAATTATATTAATAAATAAATAAATAAATAGAATTACTTATCGATACTTAATTTCAATTCAATTCAAATTCTACTCTTTAGCAATTGATTCTTAAAGATAACTATTACACAGCAGCATGAAATAACATAAATACAAATTAATCAATAAATAAAGAGCTAGAGCTAGAACTATAGTCTAAAGCAGCAAAAGTATACGACATTAACAATACAATATAATGTGATGTTTGTTCACGACAAGCTACTGATATAATATTAAAATAAATATTTGCTTAAATAATTTTATATAAGCCAACAACAATAATTTAAACAGGGTAATATTAAAATAGTATAGTTAAATAGTTTTGCTTTATCAAGAAAGATGAATTCAATTTTTATTTATCTTATGTAATAATGCAGACTATTGTAGAGCTATTTTGGAGCGATTGATGTGTAAGATGTGTAAGTTAAAGAAAATTTGGAGATTGTGATGAGGTAATTAAGCAAGCTTTTGAATGCTTATTCTGAGATCATAGTTGTAAGAACACCTATTTAAGAAGTTACCAGATCTGGCAAAAAATACCTTCAAAACTTTATAAGAAATATAGGTGCTTTAGAGGCAATATTTTAAGCATTTTGAAAAGAACCAAGCTGCTACTTCTACGACGGACGCTTGTCACAAATAAGACAAATGACATGTTTTTGAGAAGTTCAATGTGAGTGTCCTGTCTGTTTACTCATAACTTTTGTTTTAAACAAATCAAATGAAAAGGATTATGGATTTTGCTTTCTCCACCTACAAACTCCTTGAGATACTTCGGGTAGCGAAACTTCTTTTTTCTTCTATTAGGCCAGGCATCCAAGGTCACCCTCGAATGACACTCCTAGCGTGAAGAAAAAAATCGGACTCCACTCAATAATTTATGTGCCCCAACTCTGACAGTGACAATCCGCGGGATTCACCGGCTATGAAGATAGTACGCAAGTTAGATCGTGGCTGCCTAGCAATACAAACTTTTCAATGACTTGATAGCATTTCTAAATAATTTTTGGTAAATATCACTTTTAATTCACAAGCTTTGATCCAAAAAAATAAGGTTTGGTAGAAAGAACAAAAAAATTGTTAAAAGATGTATTCACGCGCAGTTACTTACTTACTACCTTAGGTGGGCATTACAGTTCGGAATGAAACTAGCGACTTCGATTTCGAGCTTTCTTCAGTTTTGCACTATATGTCGTTTGAGGTCTTCTTTCACTTGATTGCGCCACCTAAGACGCCACCGCGGCGATTTACCTGCAATGTGCTTTTGAAAAACCGTTGATGTCCATCCGACATTTCGAATGTTGAAATCAATCAAGGATTTTGAGACTAGATCAACTTGAATGTAATTTAAGTCGTGTAACAAAAATATCTTCGCTAAAACTTGCCACAGAGATGGGGTTTTGTTTTAATTTTAAAAAGGATTTTTTTTAAGTTGATAAGTTATAGCTGGCTTGGTTCTATTAGGCAAGAGTTGAATTTTAAAGAAAACCGCAAATTATGCAAGATTTATGATCAAAAGAATTACTTCTGCGCTTCAGACAAAATTTGCTGTGAATCTGAATTAACATATATTGGAACCAGCCAACTATTAAAATAAATAAAAACAATTTGAAATGTTAGCGGAAGAAACATATATACCAAAAAACTACTGGGATGCCGGACCTAAAAAATTGTGCAAAATTAAAGTTTTGGCCTTGTCTTGTAAGTGAAAAAGTTAGAGGCTTAAAAATGGGCTGAATTGTTTTCTGTGAACAAAAATGCTGCATCAGTATGAAAGTTGCTTCTGACAATACAGTGCCCCCTAATAAAAACACTCTTGTGTACCAAAGATATTCGTGTAGAAAGTTTCATAAAACGTTAAGGAAAAACACGAGACGAGGTACATAATAATGTAATTTATATTCTTCTTGGCACACTCTTCTTATCTCCTCTCAAATTTCACCGATTTTTCAAATGAAAATGAGCAACTGTCAGCACTGACTACTAAAAATGTACATATTAGTTAAAGACAACTTCTCATAATATCTACTTTTTGATCCTAATATAGAACCACCTGTTAATAAACCTCATTTTCGGTCATTGACTTTGTGATCACAGAAGACAACTAATTTACCTTATACGGTTCAAATCGAATACTTAAAAAATTACTTTTTAAATCAAATTACCATTACTATAGTTACGTTTGAATTTCTATTACAGACCGTGTATCCCCAAATTTCTATTGGTAAATTGTATTCTCTTATAGGAAACTTTGTGCCCTCAAAGCATCTCCAAGTAGACATACTATTTGATGGAGAGAAAACAAATCGTGTGCGAATGGACCGTGGCCAACGTGTAATTAGTTGGATGGCACTGTGTATTTGAACTCACGTGAATTGTTGCATGCAATCCCGGGTGTATTCTGGCAGCTGTTTCATCTACAAAACCGAAAGACAAACATGACTATTAATGACTTTCAACTTTGATGGAAGAACACCCGAAGGCTCATCCCAGAATACCATGTCGACCTACAACAGAGGCAATTCGTTGATTAATCACATGAGCAATGCACTTTTCAATCGAACCAAAAAAAAAAAAAACAATCCCAAGAGAAAATCAAGTGCATCAATTTTGAATGATTCGAAGCCACGACACACAGACTCCTTTCTAATCTATCAAAAAATCTCTTCGAGACCAACATGACTGCAGGCGTAAAATCAATAAAAACAGTGGACAGAAAAAAAAGAACAACAAAAGAGCCAAAATAAAAACAAAACAAATTCATTCAAATCGAATTTTAATTGCCAAATGCAGACATTTTGGTTCCAAGGCTCATTCTCCTCATTCCTAACCCCCCAAAAACAATGTGCACAATCAGTTAAAATAAAAGATGAGATATTTTTCTGCAGCTAATTGCCTTTAAGATTTTAATTTATCTTTTCATGAATATAAATATGTGGAAGAGAGTATAACAACAAATGGAACCGAACCGCCTTCTCGCAATTTCGCTCTGCACCACACAGGCTGAAAGTTTAATTTGTCACAAATTTTTGCTCTCTCTGGCTGGACCACGCAACTGTTTCCACGGATTTCCAAAGATTCTTTGTGGTTGTCTTATTTATTCTTGAGGATAAGTGAAGTAATTATCCTTTTTTTTTTGCAAGTATTTCAAATGCCATCATAAGAACAATGATGGTGGTATTTTTTTGTAGGTCTTATTTTTGTGTAACGCGAATGATGATTATAATAAAAGAAGTTTGTGAAAAAAAAGCAAAGATGAACGAGAAGCAACCCTTGAGATTTGTCGTTTTTATCGAAACCATTGAAACAGATTCATTAATTTAATTTCAGGAGAAAAAAAAGAGGTTTTAAAACACTGGAAACAGCAAACAGCATTGTACATACAATAGCTTGATTTTGGTTAAGGTATTGCCATGGAAACTATAAAAGAGCTGAGATGAAGAACAACCTTTTTTTTGTAGCAGAAATAGAAATGAATTCGGTTAACGGGGTGTAGGTGTTTACTTGAAGATATTCAAAGGACGAGAAAGTATGAAAGTCAAACCAAACTTAATGTCGACTAGAAAATTCATAGAAAATATGAACTCTTCGAGATATGATTCAAGGGAGAGAGAAGATATTTTTGAATCCTATAAAGTAGGTGAAGTGTTGTTTGAGGAGCATGACCAGATATCAGAATTGTACTCTAGTCGTTGTAAACACAACTTACCAAGTACCTACTGACAATTTTTGAGTTTTTAGAATGCAGGCAGGTTCAATTCATGGATAATGGGCAATGGCAATGGAAAAATGTTTAGCTTTAAGGGAGACGCTGGTCTAGAATTTTGAAAAAACAGAATTTTTTTTTGTCTGAAACGATACTTTAGGGTCTTAAAAATAACATACCAAAGGATGGATGCCGGGAAAAATGTCTAAATGTCTAAATGTCTAAATGTCCAAACTTTCCATTCTGCGGCAGCGCCCCTCTGGTATGCCGTATGATTTTATAGTATTAAAAACTTTAAACGCGTTTTTCTCGAAATCACTTTTTTTTGACTGGCCGAAAACATAACTCGAGCAAATCTTCACCGATCTATATACGAAATTTTGACAGTACATTCAAAATACCTTTCTCCAGAGCCGTACGTAGGATTTTTTTTTTATATTGCATAGTTTTTTTTTAATCAACAGTTTTGTCGTTTTTTTTAGTGAAAATTTGAATTTTTTGTTCAAACGTGAACCATTTTGTCAAAAAACAAAATATTGAAAAAATCCTACGTACGGCTCTTGCTGTTGTTATATAGAAACTAAAATTTTTCGGGATTTTATTCCAGGATCAAAATTAAGGAGGTTACATTTTCGGCCAAGGACCCATCTAAAAGATGAGGTACCTCCGAAGAAATAATGGACAGCCGCCATTTTGAATTTGATTGGAACGAAAAAATTTGCATTTGTATATTAAAACTTAGACTATAAGACCTTTTCACAGATTTTCGATAGATCTTTTTGTTGAGTCATCAAAAATTCATATATTATGCCCATTTTTTAACGCTCTAGACCAGCGTCCCCCCTTAATGACAAAAGACAGGTTTTTGAAGCATCGAATTCTACTCTCGTTTTGCTTAGGTTAGGTTAGGTTAGGTGGAAGTGGCTGTCAGCCAATGAGAGAAATCATTGGAAAACACACGAAGTCTTTTGGTCTGTCTTCCTATTAGACAGTGTCCGGTAACAACACCTATGGTAGAACCAAGATACAGGCAGTTCAGGGATTTGAGTCTACACACGGCCAAACTTTTTTGGTTGCAAGGCAGTTGTTACTCTCAGTCCATCTAGTGTTTATTTTCCTCGAAGCGTCTTGTCTAAGTAGGTATGTCCCTGTGCGCCGGCACCCATGAAAGGTGATTCGCGTTTTACTACTCCATGTAAAAATGCTGTCAAGGTCAAAATGAGAAAGAGAGTCGGAAAAAATGGAACCCTGGGGCACACCAGCATTTATATGGTCAATATCAGACTTCTAACCGACCAATACAACTTGCATTGAACGGTCGATAAGTTAGTTTCTAATTCAACGATACCAAAAGCTCGCATTTTCAAGAGAGCTTCATGGCTTCTATCAAATACCTTAGAAACACCAAGCGCAATAATATTACTTCCTCCAAATAAGTGTAAAGATTGGTTCCACTTTTCGGGGTGATACGCCATCAAATCACCAGTGGATCTTTTGCTACGAAAGCCGTAATGTCGAACCCTATAAAGCTTTCGTTCTTCAAGATATTTGATGAGTTGACGGTTTATCAACGTTTCTGTGAGGTGGCAAAGAAGGGACGATAATGCAATTGTAGGGTAATCAAAAGTTAAAGAAATTCGCCTTTTTTAAGGATAGGCAGGACAAATGCAGTTTTTTATCTGCTTGGGAAGAGTCCAAAAGAAAAGAATATAAAAGCTTTAATTGTGAAAAAAGGAGCCTTATTCTAATCTAGTGCACTCAGACTAATTGCCAGTCCATTGTACTACCATCAGGGTAGCTGCCTTCCCTTTTTTTGTGGTGCAGTAGATGGAAATAAGCTGATTGTTATTTCACATTCATGGGCAGCGCGGCGTCCAAATGAAACTGGGATACTGAAAGAGAAGTAGATGCAGAGAACGGGATTCGAACCCACGCGTTGGGCCTGTCTACTGACCACTTTACCACTGCACCACGGACGCCTTTTAGGAAAGCTTATGAAGTGGCTTTGGCCAACGTAGAAAAACACCTCTTCAGAATAACAGCGGTGATACCATTTGGACCATATTATGTATATTGAGATCTTTTAGGATCTCGCTACCGAGCGAATACCTACAGGTTAGATGGTTAAAGTGGTCCTTGACAGTATGTGGTCCTTAGCAAAGCCACTGGCATACGTACATCAGCAATAGGTCTTTCATTGGATCGCACAAGTTTTGAAAAAGAAACCTGAGGAAATAACGAAGGAGGTGTGAAATTGTCTCCTCATCTCCTTCAGTCATGCTGCTTCTGCAGAAGTCGTTCAGTAAAACACCAAGCTTTTGGGCGTGTGTAGCTATGAGGCTGTGTACGGTTTTAATACAGATTAGAGATCTGATGAGCAATCGGATTTCTAGTGCGTTTTTGACACAATTTTGAACATATCTTTGGACCAGTTGTTCGAGTTGAAGAAAACAGGCAGTTTGCACTGTGTTCTATGAGTGGCAACGAAACCTCATTTTGTTGGAAAGGCATACACAGCAAGAAGCAATATAGTCTATCTTTAATCATCAAAGATCAGTCAACAATCTCTTAAAGACATTTTTAGCATAACAATAACAAAAGACATAAATACAAACAGTTCCTGAAACAGGAACTCACCGCAAATCTTTTAAGTAGGTAAACTTAAATAACTTGAAAATAAATAAACAACAAGTCGAAGCCGGATTTTAATAAATTAGCACCTGATTTTGCTTATTTTAATTATTTTGTAAACAGATTTGAAGATTCTTAATAAAATCAGACTTATAGTCTCACGCAGACAGTAAAGCTAGGCGCCCACTAGACAGCCTTTTTGCCACAGCAACTTTAACATGGGAGTTCAAAACTTTGTAGTTTAAACTGTCTGTTTAGTGAGCACCTAGTCTAAAACTTCACGCCCGAAAAAAAAACATTTTAAAAGATTTCATTCTGCTTCCAATGTGAATCGCTTTAAGGAAGTGCAAATTCAAGGAACAAAGTATAATCAAAATTGAGTATGGTACTCATTTTAACATTTATCGATACAAAAAATATTTTAGTCGCAACAATGCAAAAAATTATTTGAGGTAAGAGCGAAAATTCTACAAAAAAAGGTTGCAAAATCAAGCCTGCCGGGTTAACTTATCAATAAAAACATAAAAAAACCATTCTGGAAATATGCGAATTCTCGTTTCCTGACTTTAACAACGTCCTTACTGTCCTTATTATTTTTTAAGTAATAAACCCCAAAAAGCTGTAGGTTAAATTTTTCAGTCTGTTTCTCCTTATGCAACTACCAGACACTTATTTCAAATAGACTTATGGAACCCTATATCCACCTTCTGGAGTCTTATGTTAGACTAACACTTTTGTATTTAATTTACGACATTGAAGAACCCAGCGACTAATCACTCAAATTATAAACTTTAATAGAAGCTATTTTAAGACGTATCAAGCTGTCCATCCAAACCCCACTTTCCACTTTCTCTCTGCGTTGTCATTATTGAGTCAGCTGGTCCTGTGAATCCCTGAATTTTAAATTAGTCCTCAATTTCGGTGGTGTAACTTTTTAAAAATGGAAGAAGAAAGCTTACAATTTTGTCGCCCACGCAATGCTAGTGGTTTTGTACTTATTTTCCTAACAATCAGAGTACCTTCGTTGTGACTTTACCTGTGCGGCTTGCTTTATTTGTACTTGGCACCTTCTTCTTCTTTATCTGATAAAAAATCAGTTTCTCCTTTGTTTTTATATTTCTCTGGCTTTATATCTTTTATTGATTTTTCATTTAAAGTTCTTTGGTATTATGGGCATCTTTAATAATTCTCGTCTGACAGCATAAACTTTAGCAGCCCTGCCGAACAGGCTAAAAATGTGGGTTAAAGTACCGCAATAGGAACAACGAGTGAGTGAAGGTACTAGCAAATTATACACACCCAAGCGAAACCTCCTGCTCTCAAAAATGGTTTGTATTTATAGAACAGATGATTGGTGTGTGTGTGTTTGGGTGTATATGTTTGTGTGTTTTTGTGTTTTGGTCGAGAAATATCCAGCCAGGCCGCCGAACTAGCTAAAATATACCCAGTACCGCCAGTCGCCGCCACCGCACAATGCTGTTGTTCTTAACCCGTTTTAGTCGCGTGTATATTTCTAGCCATTTAACTGTAGGTACCTATCTCTGTGTATAGCTACCTACCTCCTGTTTAGGGTTCCACTGGAGTGTGGTGATTTAGTCCTTTTCCATTTCCATTTTCCACCTTCTGAAAAACTCCTAACAAATCCTCAACCACCCATGGATGGGCCAAAGACACCCACTCACAACAACCGCCATGGCACAACGCGGTTCTTCTTTTGTTTTGTTTTTGTTTCAGAATTTTTCATCCGTTTTTCTTCATTTTTTTTTCGTTGTATTTGTTTTATTTTTGTGTGGCTCCTTGCCTTGTTTCGTTGTTTTTAGTCCTTACGCGATAATGACAAATGGTGGGTGGTTATGGGTGGTGATGGCTCTCACTAGTGGTTTATTTTAAGGGTGACCACAATATAAGTGGTTGATGGCGCGGCAATGGTGGCGGTAACAACGGCGCAACGATGTTGGGTGCTTCGACGATGTGCGGTATTTTTAGGAAAAAGGATGGTTTTGATTTTGCCATAATGCCATGAATTCATTTTACGCGAAATTGGGTTTCCCTAGTATAAAACCAGAGGATTCAGGGCAATGAAACCTTAGAAAGAAAAAGAAGAGAAAAAAAAACAACACAATAAAAATAAAGGAAAACCAATTGCCAGTTAAAAAATCAAAAGTATTGATGGACCGAGATAAGTTGCAGAAGTTTTTTTTTTTTGGTAATGTTTCAACTTGATTTTTGTGAATTCATAATTTTCATAATTTAATTTAGACTTGGATTGACGTTGCATCATTTTTGAATTTGAACGTTCTTGGTACATCAAATCAAGGTCTCCAGAAACTGATTGAAGATGGTGTATGGCATCTTGTTCTCGCAGACAGAATGTTTAAATGCCTGTTCTCTACCTACAGTTATTGCTAAGACTCAAAACAAATCTGAAATATCCTCAAGCACATCAAGCAAACCCTTTATTAACGGTTACTTCTCTTAGGAGTAAAGATTACATCAAAAGCCGACAATATACAGGGTGTTTTGCATACGGTAAGACAAAAGCTCTGGACGGATAGGCTTGGCCAAGACAAGAAAAAAAATCTTGTGGGAGGGGAGTCTATCTCCTTCCGTTTAGGAGGAAAGAGCAATTTTATTAAAGTTTATTAACTTAAAAAAAAAAATTGTAAATAAAATATTTAAAAAAAATAATAAAAAAAATACTTTAAACTAACTACGTTACTGACTAGCGCATGTTATAGTGTTTTTTCAAGCTAATACTATTTTCTTCAATCGAAAATTTAAATAAAGTTAATTTAGTGAATAGTTTTTGAGCAAAATTTTGTAAAATTTTACTTCAAGAAAATAATATTTGATTTTCTTTTTCAAAATTTTGACTTTGAGCCTTGATTACTCAAAAACTCTTCATTGAATACACTTCAAATAAAGAGTTTATTAAAGAACCAGGTATTAGCTTTCATAAACATCACACTATGTGGAAAAAGGTGACTTAGTTGATTTTAAATAATATTTCTTTAAAATCAAGTCTATTTTTTATAAAACTATCCCACTCGCCTAAACGGAGGGAGATTGAGCCCCTTTTTATTCGATTTTGTCTCTTTCTTGACCCAGTTTGTCCTTCCTGGGCTTTTGTCTAATCTTATGCAAAACACCCTGTACAGTTGGTATGTGTACAGAATTATCTTGTTTGAATTTTTGATCTCCTCTAGTGTGTTCATTTGTAATAACAACAACCTATGACAATATGGTGGAAGCAAAAAGCGATCATTCCTGTTTAAATCGCGAAGTGCAAATAGCAGAAACTGTTTCTGGACTGATTCTATCCTTTGAATATGGGTAGCATATGTAGGTGCCTAAATTTGACAAGCGAACTCTTAGCAGCTTCGTACGAGTCCAACATAAAGAGACTTTGCAACGTACGGGTCGTTAAGTTCTTTTGACCAACGCTTAACCATTCCCAGTCTTGATTTGGCTTTGTTGACTACGTAGTCAATATGGTCATTGAATGTAAGCTTTCGATCAAAGAGGACTCCGAGATCATTGAACTTTTCGCATCGTTCTAGTAACTGCCAGTTCAATACAAAATCCACTTGGTGATCCAAAGACTTACGAGAGAAAGTCATAATCTTGCACTTTGAATTGTTCAGTGATAATTTATTAATCGCAGTCCATTTCAGAAGGGCATCAAAGTCGTTTTGTAAGTACGAAGAATCCGTAGGTTTTCAATACGATAAAAATATTTTGGCATCGTCGGCGTAGAGGAGAATATTTGAGTGAAGAAGCACATCAGGTAATTCATTTATTCATTTAAAAGGACAGGTCCTAAATGACTTCCTTGTGGTACACCAGATGTAGCACCTATCGCTGTTGAAAAACAAGTTTTAAATTTCACGTGTTGGGTTCGACCTTCCAAGTAAGAAAAAAACCATTTCTGTAGAGAACCATCACAGCCATGTTGATCCAACTTTTTTATTAGTATACGATGGTTCATTTAATCAAATGCGAAATCAAAGCAACCAACATCAGTTTGTTGGCCATTCGCGAATCCTGTAGAGATGTTTGATGTTAGCTCCATTAAATTTGAAGCAATGGATATTCTACCGAAAAACCCATGTTGATGTGGTGAAATAAATATATGGTTTTAAATTAAAAACATAAAGTTTACCATGAGTTACTCAAAAAGCTTTGGAATATAGCTCAGTTGTGCAATGCCCATATAGTTGGAACTTGGAAGCAATAGATCGAGATCCAGATTTGTAAAAGGGTAAAATGAATGATTTCTTCCAAATATCGGGATAAATTGAATCATGCATGGACTTGTTGAAAAGAGAGCACAAGACTCCACACAAAGATTTGGAGCATCTTCGTAGTATCCATCCAGGAATTTCATCATAGCCAGATAAAAAAAGAGTCTTTGACTTTCCGACAAGCAAAAGTGATGTAGATCACTTCTAATAAAAGACTGAGCTTGTAAAATATTTGTGTTGATTGTTGTCAGAAAAATATCATCTTCATTATCCTCACTTTATTTGTAAACTGTATTTTCTTCACAGTTTAGGGAAAGTAGTTTTAGAATTTTGTTCCCTTCTGTTTGTATGTTTCTTTATCGCTTTTGCAGAATTTGTGTAACTGTCCGAGGATGGTGTTGGCACTACTTGGACTTCGATTCTGGGCGACCTCTCTCCATGCTCATGAAACAGCTTTGCAAAAAAAATCAAGAGCAAAACCATCACATCTGTTCATTGTGCCAATCAAATTACTCAATCTTTTCATTGAATAAGTTGTATTCGATTGACTTTCAGATTAAATCTGTGGCCGAAACACTGATCAGTGATCGAGTGAGTGAGTACTATTTTTCCTTCAAAGATTCGCTCCATATTACACAACATCAGTCTGCTGTTCATTTATCGACTTCAATTCCTTCAAATATTGATGAAGCAGTGTCAAATGGTGGTACTATAGTGCTCGATAACCAAAAAACATAATTCAGTAACGTATTACTCGATCACGTGCACAGTCATTCGATTGCTGTTTTAATTCTTACAACAGAATCACACAGACTCACTTTTTAAACACAAAAGTACTTGTCGAAGGCAGACCCGTTGATCGTTCTAGGCGTTTCCGACAGTTAAATGATACCATATGGTGTGTAAAAAACTTCAAATTATGATCGCTAAAACCAAAAGTTAGCCTCTTACGCGAAAGGTTCGTGGTTCGAACCCCAACGGAAAACAAATATTGCTTTTCTTCTGTTTTTCGCCTGTCGCTAGCATTTAGGAATCCTCCGATAGTAATTACACTGTCATGAAAAGCGTTTTCTCGATAAGCCACTCGGAATCGGCAAAAAATTGTAGGTGCCCTGCATTCCCTGGCAAGACTTGACCTGTGTGAACTTGGCACCCGAGTTTCAAAAAACTTACTTTTTTTTTTTGTTTCTGGTAGGTTTTGGATTGTAGTAGATTGTAGTAAAAAAATTTTTGTTTGTAGTAAAGTAGAAGTCAGAAAAAATTTCGGTCAAAAAAAACGTCAGCACCCGAAATGCGAAAATTCAAAATTTTTTAATTGAATTTGAAAGAAAAGGGTTTGTAGAGGTTTGTAGTGAATTTTTTTTTTTTTTTGTAGTAGAAGAAATATTTTTTTTTTTGGTCAAAAAAATTTTTTTTTCCCAGAACAAATTTTTTTTGTTGCTGGCTATTGGACTACTACAAACAATGAAAACCACTTAAAATCACTTAAATATGTTCCTAGAGGTTTGTAGTACAAACATTTTCGTTTGTAGTAGAACCAAAAAATAGTTACAGCTCATTAATTAGACCATATCATTCATATGCAACTTTTTTAAAAATTTTCACTCTTTCGCTGGCTATTCGACTACTACAAACGATTAAACCACTTAAAATCACTTAAATATGTTCCTAGAGGTTTGTAGTACAAACATTTTCGTTTGTAGTAGAACCAAAAAATAGTTACAGCTCATTAATTAGACCATATCATTCATATGCAACTTTTTTCAAAATTTTCACTCTTTCGCCGGCTATTCGACTACTACAAACGATTAAACCACTTACAATCACTTAAATATGTTCCTAGAGGTTTGTAGTACAAACATTTTCGTTTGTAGTAGAACCAAAAAATAGTTACAGCTCATTAATTAGACCATATCATTCATATGCAACTTTTTTCAAAATTTTCACTCTTTCGCTGGCTATTCGACTACTACAAACGATTAAACCACTTAAAATCACTTAAATATGTTCCTAGAGGTTTGTAGTACAAACATTTTCGTTTGTAGTAGAACCAAAAAATAGTTACAGCTCATTAATTAGACCATATCATTCATATGCAACTTTTTTCAAAATTTTCACTCTTTCGCTGGCTATTCGACTACTACAAACGATTAAACCACTTAAAATCACTTAAATATGTTCCTAGAGGTTTGTAGTACAAACATTTTCGTTTGTAGTAGAACCAAAAAATAGTTACAGCTCATTAATTAGACCATATCATTCATATGCAACTTTTTTCAAAATTTTCACTCTTTCGCCGGCTATTCGACTACTACAAACGATTAAACCACTTACAATCACTTAAATATGTTCCTAGAGGTTTGTAGTACAAACATTTTCGTTTGTAGTAGAACCAAAAAATAGTTACAGCTCATTAATTAGACCATATCATTCATATGCAACTTTTTTCAAAATTTTCACTCTTTCGCTGGCTATTCGACTACTACAAACGATTAAACCACTTAAAATCACTTAAATATGTTCCTAGAGGTTTGTAGTACAAACATTTTCGTTTGTAGTAGAACCAAAAAATAGTTACAGCTCATTAATTAGACCATATCATTCATATGCAACTTTTTTCAAAATTTTCACTCTTTCGCTGGCTATTCGACTACTACAAACGATTAAACCACTTAAAATCACTTAAATATGTTCCTAGAGGTTTGTAGTACAAACATTTTCGTTTGTAGTAGAACCAAAAAATAGTTACAGCTCATTAATTAGACCATATCATTCATATGCAACTTTTTTCAAAATTTTCACTCTTTCGCTGGCTATTCGACTACTACAAACGATTAAACCACTTAAAATCACTTAAATATGTTCCTAGAGGTTTGTAGTACAAACATTTTCGTTTGTAGTAGAACCAAAAAATAGTTACAGCTCATTAATTAGACCATATCATTCATATGCAACTTTTTTCAAAAACATATTTAAGTGATTTTAAGTGGTTTAATCGTTTGTAGTAGTCGAATAGCCAGCGAAAGAGTGAAAATTTTTAAAAAAGTTGCATATGAATGATATGGTCTAATTAATGAGCTGTAACTATTTTTTGGTTCTACTACAAACGAAAATGTTTGTACTACAAACCTCTAGGAACATATTTAAGTGATTTTAAGTGGTTTTCATTGTTTGTAGTAGTCCAATAGCCAGCAACAAAAAAAATTTGTTCTGGGAAAAAAAAATTTTTTTGACCAAAAAAAAAAATATTTCTTCTACTACAAAAAAAAAAAAAAAATCACTACAAACCTCTACAAACCCTTTTCTTTCAAATTCAATTAAAAAATTTTGAATTTTCGCATTTGGGGTGCTGACGTTTTTTTTGACCGAAATTTTTTCTGACTTCTACTTTACTACAAACAAAAATTTTTTTACTACAATCTACTACAATCCAAAACCTACCAGAAACAAAAAAAAAAGTAAGTTTTTTGAAACTCGGGTGCCAAGTTCACACAGGTCAAGACTTGGGTTTAAGAAATGCGCTACGCCTATTACGCCGTCCAGTTTACTTTATTTATTTAAAAACTAATTCTCATTTTCACGTTTCAAAAAACAAATTGACATCAGCAAACTGTATTCGATTTTTCAAATGCAGATATCTACTTATGTGTGTTAAAGCTCACTCATTCCGAAAGCAAAATTATTCACATATTTTCCCAACACGTGATGAATATTACAATTGTTTAATTTCTCATTCCTCGATTATAAAATGTGTACCTACCCCTTTCAAACAAATGCCAACCAAGTATTCAAAGGGGGTTGCAATTGCCACTCTAACTTTATTATTTTTTTTTAACTTCTGGCCAAAAGCGGTCATCATGTCAACCTTTCAAGAATAAATCCATTCTCATATAATTTTCTAACGCAGTCGCAGCTATTTCTACGTATAACCCTTACCCTCTGTTTAAAAAGAAAAATGCAGTGATTTTCTGCTGGCGTCTACTACGTCTGTTTCTCTACCCACACACACGCTAAATTCTGTTATTCCAAAGAACCACCATACTGAATGACGTTTTGTATTTCTCTGCGTATGCTGCTACTGCTGTTGCTGTTGCTACTGCTGCTAAATTGCAGCACAGAAAAATTGGCAAAACCCGACAGCGACAATATACAGCACAGTTTTGTTGCTTTCTTCGTTATCCTCTTTTAACGTTTTTATTTCAGAAGCCTTCTCTACTTTTCCATGTTTTGTTTTTGTTTTCCGTTTCCTTTTTTCAAGTTTTTGTTTCTTTTTTTTGTCGTTTCCGTTTTATCGTTTCGTACTTATTTCGCTGCTTTCTGTTTTGGTGGTTGTCTCATTGAAAAACAGCTGAAAAAGCACGTGTCGCGATTATTTTTTTTTCCTCATTTCTTTTTTTGTAGACACAGGATTAAAGTGGTGCGGTTAGGTAAGAGAGTGGGTGGCTTAGTGCTGTGCTGATAGAAGGTGGAAAAATCGTTCTACATTACATTCGTGATTCATTCAAGCGCAGGAGCTAAAAGTGAGAGAAAACCGTGCACGTGGGGTAACGTAATATATATTCATTGTAAAAAGAGGAAATCACATCATGACGACAATTATGTTGATATCTACATATGCAGAAGATATTGGAACATTGAAAGGCAGAAGGGTGAAGCGTAAAATTACATGAGTCAAAGTGACCGTAATGGTGAAAAGAAAAGATGTTAATTGCAGAGGGGCTTTGGCTGTTCTTATAAGGGCTCTTCATTGTGTTTGCAGACATCACCAATGTTGCCGATGTGTGGGTTTGCTTGGACATGAATAAGAAATTATCATTCTTTTGATTTGAAGGGTTGTGTGATAGAACCAGGGTTCAAAGCTCAGGCCTGACATTTCGGAGGAAATTTTAGCAAAAAAGTGGAGTAAATGCAAAATTTCCGTTGTAGATTTGGAACAAAAGGTAAATTTTTACTTTTTCTTAAAAAAAGTTTAATTAAATAAAGGGTGGGCCATTTTAACAACTTCTTTTCATATAATGGGTTACTTCGGAACCGACAGCTACTTCCCGCAAGAACTTGTATATGACTGAAAGTTAGTATCATTCCTTCGCGGAACGAAATAAGTCGCTTATAGTAAAGCAAAGTTGGGAAATGTTGAGAGCTTATTTCCAAAGTTAGTGCTGTGTGCCCAAACAGTGCGTTTTTTTGAAAGAAATTTTTGTTTGAGTGAAGCACCGGTGTAACTAAACAATGTTTGTACAGAAAGTGTTGCTAGTGGACAGTTTCAAAAGTACTTGCCCTACGGTCTACACAAATTGGAAAATGGCTGCTGTAGCCGAGACCGTGAGACTCAATCCTCGAATATGTTTCTACACTTCGGTTATCGGTAGTAGTTACAGATGTTAAATAACTTTTGTTTAATGCAATTGTTGACATGGACTTCGACCACCATTGTTTCATGCAGGTTAGCGTTATGCCACACAGCCTATGCAAATTGCAAAATAGTGTGTCATCTTGGCAGTGTCAATTTGCAGCCCCGAAGCTTCAAATTAACATCTTTCTTCAATTTTTTTATGGGGACTGTGAAGGGTTGATTTTTAGTCAACATTTAGGAAACCATTCAAGCACTTTTCAACTTTCGCGAAGAACTAGCAAACCAAAGAAGATTACACTGCCATGAAAAGTACCAACTCACTGAACCTTTCGAATTTGGCATAAAATTGTAAGTCTTTGAAATGGGATAGGTCCCACGACTCCCCAAATTTTGTTGCACCCCCTTTTGTTTTTTTATTTATATATTTCTAATACAAATTTCAAATCCATGGTAAACTCAAGTTAGGGTATCTAAAACTTTCTATGTGGGAAAAGTGAAGTTAGTTAGTTAGCAAAAATCGAAGCGTCGGAATGCATTTCATTTTTTCTTCAAAAGTGGAGCGAGTGTGCTCTGTGCGGAGCAAGGCTAAAACTCTGAGTACGACTTTAATTGATGATTGGCTCAATGATTGGAATCAGTAGGTAAATCTTCTCTATAGTACATTAGGACGTTTGAAAGCTACTTGCCGTGGAATTGGACGCCGTGGAATTGACTGATTTGGATCGTTTGCTTCGGACGCCTGAACGGCAGTCATATTTTCGACACTTAAACCAACCCGTTCTCTCTCTGACACGTCAATATCACACAACAAATATGTAGACTCAACATATGTAGACCTTCCATAAGAAGATCATTGTCATGCAGATAAAATGTGGTAGTTGTCGTCCTTTAAGGACCAATACGAAGCAACGGTTGAATAGAAAAGAGGCAGTCTCAAGCTTTTGCGAAATTATTAGGAACCAAAGCCATTATGCCACGGCCACGTATCTTCCCATCTCAGACTTCTAGCATAATTTCTTATAGCTAAACTGTTTGGAGACTGATGAGGACTTGACAGCTTTTGTTTAAAACGCAGACAATTTGAAATATTCCGAAAACTTTAATATCGTTCTGAAGTAAAACAAAAACCATTAAGGAATTGTACTCTGCTTCATTAATATGACCAGCGCATGCATATTTTGCACTGGTCGATTTATTTGGACCCAAACGCCTCACAGTGGGCAGAATTGGTGGTTTTGTGGGATAAGTTATTTCGATAAGTTTAAAGTGATTCTTTGTGTTTTAAAGACTTCTATAAAAATAAATATGAGTGAACATTTTATTTGTTTTAAGAAAAGACGAAAAGAAGGAGCTGTTTACAGACTGACTCAAGCGTTTACAAAATGAAAATTATTGATTTTCATTTTCGTGTTTAAATAAGGTTTGGGATAGTACGATATCCGTGGCATCAAAATTTGACAGTGAATTCGTTTTAATTAGGCTAAAATAAAAGGAAAATGTCAAGTAAATTTTTTCGATAGCTCGCTTTGTTCTGGAGATATCAATACTCGAAGTGGAAACATTTTGTTTGCCTTATTTTTTCAACTTCAAGTATCGATATCTCGAGAACGAAGCAAGATACAGAAAATGTTTATTTAACATTTCTTTTTGTTTAGGTATAATGTAACAAAATTCATTGTCAGATTGTAACGCCCCGCATATCTTATCAAGGAATATTGCCAAAAACAACATGTGACACTTTTTTAAGATCGCCAGCACTGCCTTTAAGTGAAAGTTTAGCAATTCTGCTTTCACATTTATGTTAGGAAAATATGTCTCAAGTATGAGAAATTCAAAGATCTGCTAAGCCGGGACAGAATACGTTATACGAAACACGAACAAAGTTATCACAATTTGGCCTTTCTAGGACATTGTATTTTTAATCGCACAATAAATAACAAAAATATTGAAAAAACATTAGGAACTACTTTTTGCACCTTTTTGGAATTGCAAACCTCCTACTAAACTAATCAACTTGGATCACTTGATTAAAATCAAGGGACCGTAACGTGATGGTTGGGATGTTTGCCTGTTACGCTGGAGGTCCGTGGTTCGAATCTCAACAGAAGCCAAAGCCGGGTATCACCCGTTTGCGAGGAATTGGCAAGTCCTCCGTTAGTAAATTCAATTCCAAGAAAACCGCTTCCTTGATAAGCCGCTCGGAACCGGCAGAAAATTGTGTATGTCCCCTATCCATTCCCCCACAAGGTATGGTTGAGAAAAATGAGCTACGCCCCGAGGCAACCCGCATTGTTCGATGGTTCGTGAAAGGGTGCGTTCACAAATTGAGTCAATACTTGTCAATTTCCTATTGGAAGAACCTTTTTATACCTAACCCTATAAATATGAGTACCTACTTGCTCCATTTCTATGAATTTGCTACCAAGAAATGTATCTCTCTCAGCAACACTGCACCTCCCTACCTCATAAATACTCTCATTTTCAAACTTACATCGAGCTTATGCAACAGAGAATGCAATGTCCATCTTTAAGACTAAATCTGCTCCCTACGAAAATACCTTCCCACCTTTTGATTGATCACAGAATCCTGGTCCAGAAGGAATAAAAATAAAATTTCCATGTAAAACCCGGCGGCATTTCCGATATCGCAAAAAAAATAATAAAGAGACAACACATTCAAAACCATATCCATCATCATTTCCCAACACCCTCGCATATTTATCTGTCTGACGGCTATGCAGTTCATTAAGCGTTCAGCGGCATCTCTTTCATAATTCAGAGAAAAATGTAATTGCCGCCATTGCGACTGTGACGGCTTTCCATTGGTCGGACCTAATGAATTCACACTCTTTTTTACGCTCTTAAAGCAAAAGCACTCAAAGTCTTTTGTAATGCTCTTCGTCGTAACTTACGTTGCCTAGCAGCTTCAACATGTTCGAAGTCGCTACTTGCTGTCCATCAAACAACTAATTTTTTCATCTGTATGGGATGGTAATTGCGAACGAATTTCAAACAAATTCAGAGTAAAAATGAAATATGTGAAAGAATATTGGGAATTCCCACTTATCATCCTCATTCGTTGGCATCATCAACATTTTAGCAAACCAACAAAACCATCGTAGGTATGTGTGTTTATCTGAGAAAGAAAACACATCTTACACAAAATCTGTTCTCATCTCGATTATGGTATGCGCGGCATATGTCATGTCCACGTCCACCAGTCTTTGAAAATACCCTGCAACAATAATTCTAGTTTCTTTTATTATTTATTTAACGTCTTTCAGTTGAATAACCACTTGAACAAACTCACCGCTGAAAGGTCCTTTTTAACACCCTAACGCGAGGCGTTGATCCTTTTGGAAAACAACAAAAAAAAATACCTACATTTTTTCTTTCAATTGCATTTTTGAAACATGAGTCTTTCTGGTACAGAGTAACTATAATGAAGGCAGGCGCAAATTGAAAAAAAGAGACCTTATCACAATTATTTACGTTGTCCCTTTTCGCTTATCTCCTTAATAAATAATTCATTTATTATTATTACTTCTTTTTTTTTTAAGTGATCCTCAGTGCGCCAGGGTCCATTCTGTTTGCTTCGCGTCTTATAGGAGTCAGTTGTTGTAGGTGTGCACAGGACAGGACGTAGAAGTGAGTGTGCTCTTCACTACTTATCCCTCTATTGCGTTTGGGAGTTAATCGTTTGTTAGTGTTTATTTGTAGTACCTGCGATTTGAAGAAAGTGTACCTGTGTGTGCCGGTTTATTTTAAACACCGTATCGAGCAATTGAAATAGTCGTAGGGGTTGGTTTTTTTTTCTTTTCCTTTTTGAATTGAAGGTACCTAATCCTTAAAATAAATTACGACACAGAAATGCCGATGCGTGCTAAATTGTGCATTCAGTTTTACTTGTTTTTTTTTTTGTGAGTTTCGGTGGGTGTCTCACAGTGATAATCTATTTTTAGTAATATGAGCATCGAATATGTGTGGCGCGGTCAGAAACATCGAAGAGTTTTAGAAAATTATTATTATTTTTATTTATTGACATGAAATTACAAATTGTATGTTAATAGTTTCAAAAGAGCACTAGCAAGCTGTTAGAAAATTAAGTAAGTATTGTGTGAGGGACTTTTTGGGAAGAAACTTATATTTGGCTACAAAAACGAACATTTTGTGTAAAAAAATGCGAAAGAAAAATCGAGTGTTGCACAATGCATTCATTATAGAGAAAAATAACCATTTTAGTTTACAAAACATTAAATAAGATACTTTTGCATAACTTTATTTATTTTAAAACTAAAATAATCTATTAATTGGTCAATTAAATATCCAATTTTTCAAAATCTTAAATAATAGACAACAAACTCAACTGTATCTTTGTACAGGGTGTTTTGCATAAGATGCGACACAAGTCCAAAACGTATAGGTTGGGTGGTGACAAGAAAAATATCCTATGGCAGGAGGTGGGGATCTATTTCCCTTCGTTTATGTGGAGCGGAGGGTAATTTTTTTTAAATACACTTGGAATTCTAAAAAATTATCTCAGGAGTGTACCTATATTTATGTTGTATTGTCTGAATACGATGTTTATGAACTTCATCTAAAAGACACCAAACTTGAGAGCCGTTCTACAGATGAGGGCGGATATAGCACGTACACAAAGATAGTGTTTCATAAGGATCATCAAATTCTTTTGTCACTTTTTTATGAAACCAAGTATCAAGTTTGCTTTCCTAAGATTTGAGCTTATGTGCTCACTAAACTCAAGGCTTCGAGTTAACACCAAGATCACGAAAACTTGAGACATTGCATAATGGATAACCAGACATCAAATACACAGCCTTAAAAGGCTAACGTTTTTTCGAGAAAGCAGAAAGTCATGACCACTTGGACGGGTTGAGAATAAGAGCATTTTTATCACACACAATGTTACAAAACATTTGAATAAATTTGAAAATTATCATATCGTCTGTGAACATTAGAATTTCGCTATACGAAAGAAGTCATTGATTACGACAATGAAAAGCTTAGGCCCTAGGTGACTGCCTTGTGGAACACCCGACAGAGCATTGAAGGGGTTCGACAAGCTGCTACAAAATTTTACTTGGTAGTTGGCACGTTCTATTTTCGATATAGGTGGAAATCCATACAAGAAACACTGAAGGAAAACCAAAAGCCTTGAACTTAGATACCTAACATAACATCATCAGATATTAATGGAAAGCTTTGGAAAAATCAGTGTAAAATCAGGCCAGCTCATACCCATTTTGAAGAGCATTGGAACATTTGAGATGAAAAGAAAGAAGGTGTGTTACCGTTGATCTTCTTTGTATAAGGCCTTCCAGATGTCTACAATTAAATTTTTTTTTGTAAAAAATGAGAGGCTGTCCCAACAACTTGCTCAAAGAGTTTGGATATGGGCCCATCATTTTTAGTTTCTATATGTTTACCCTTTTTAAAAACCAGAGTGATGAAAGACTTTTTCAAAGGACTGAGACCACAAGTCTAGAAGTCAAGAGCCACTTCTAGAAATATGTCCATGACACGTGTAGAAGATTGTAACGGTGGTCTACTAGGAAGAGGGGGGCGCGGTCAATTTCGTTACAGGTGGCGCCCAACGTGACATCGGTCCCTTCACTTTTTTTTGCGAAATTTAAAGGCATGAATTCGTAACGACAGTTCAGTGCTGCGGCTAAAAGAACCCACCCCGCCGACGAGCTAGGTCCAAGATATTCAAGCATGCCAAAAGGGGTCGTAGCCTGGACACCGCTCTCTTTCCTGCTGCCCGGATCAGCCTCATTTGCCTGTAGCAATATAGGGTTGTAACGGTGGTCTACTAAGGAAGAGAGGGGCGAGGTCAATTTCGTTACAAGATCAAGCAAACTTGTAACTTTGTGTTACAGAAATATATCACACATCATAAACCAGTAATTATAGTTTTGTGTTACTTACCCCTGACTTGACTGAAAGCTGAGAAGATATTGAAGCTGAAACATTATAAGGGAACGGCATTTCTTTTAGAATTGGCATGATTCCATCGGGATCAGACGAAAATACTTTAAAAGAAGAGATAAACAACTTGAGAGCTGTTGTGTAGATACGTTAGTACTGTTCGCCGATTATTACGGGCGTGTCACGAATACGAGCTGCGAAAATGATTTGAAAATGAAGTTTGCCTTCAGATTTTTCCTTTGATTCGCCAAAAACTTTTCGAGTCATCACATAGGAAAGACCCATCTGTCTAGGGTAGTTGGTGTAAAGAACTTTGGGCAGCGAGTTTTCAAAAAAACAAACATGGTGGTCAGTCGAAGAATGAGTCTGAGTATAAGCTTCCTAAGGCTTTATGCCTCTAGTTCCGCAAAACCCTTAGCTCTTTGGTATACTAAGGCTGAATAAATCAAGAAGCAAAGAAGCTAGCGGAGAGTAATTTTGTTCACACAATTTCAAATGAAAACATTTGCGTGCAACGTCAACATTGCCAGAAGCTGATACGTTATGGAGACTCGCTACACTTAGTTCTTCAGAATGCAAATCGAAGTTCGCTCTCCGAAAGTCAAAAGTGAAGGGAAAGTCAAAAGAGTTTCTACGATCATATAAATCAGGGCTTAGATCTACAATATCTAAAGGTCGGTGAAGATTATCTAAGTTAGTAATGCCGTACCGTGATTTAACAACAAGTAGGTACTAACTACGCCCAGTGAAAAAAACTAAATCGAGGGTCCGATTCACACAATTCCTGATACAGGTTATTTGCTGTAAGACTGAAGAAATCATATTAGGTTCGTTCGATTAAACCCTGAGGTCGCCCTGTAGTCGTCACAAAGCTGGGTTTGCGCAGGTATGTACTTTTGATCAAATGACAGGGATGTGTGGTGCTTTGGAGGTTTATCATTTTTTGATGGCTGGGAAGCCCAGGTTTTTCGACAACTCAAAGGGTTTTCAAGGTAACCTGGGTCAATTGTCTAGTAAACGAAGCTCTTGTTATGATGAAGTCATATATGCTATTTGAAAAGACCAGCCTTTATAGAGGTACCAATTCCAATTCTGGCAAATAAAAATCGCCCAATAATAAAACATACTTTTAAAAGAAGACATTTCATCACACAATCAAAAACCAAAGAGAGCTCAGTTCACATTGAGCTGAAACAGGACTCTCTGGAGGAATATAGAAATTTACTACAAAGGCGTCCTCTATTTAACTGTACGGACATTCTGAGGCATAAAATGTCAATTGTAAAAGAAGAAGGAAAAGTCTTCTGACTTATCGTAACGATGGGGTTTACAATATACTGAGATCTCCTGACTAAAGCGCTAAGGTTCCCAATGACTTCGATTGAGGCAGGCTTCGGTTAAGACAAATATGTCATGTGAGAAGACATGAGAGTTAAGGTAAGGATTCGTAATTTCAGTACGAAGCCCTCCTACGTTTTAGAAGAAGAGGTCAATTCTATTTCGTTTTTGGGTCAAAGTCATATATCCATTTAGTTCTTATTGTTTTTTTCTCGCATAACTTAAACTCTTTCATGAGAGTAACATGTAACATATGGTCAAGAATCACAATTCAATGTAGAACTAAAAAGCGAGGGAGTAGCAACCAGTTTAAATGAGGAAACAATGCAATTGGTTTTGCTGATTTTATAACATTGGACTGACGATACAGAGGAGATAGCTACTCTTTTTTTAAACCAAATGCCACAAAACATCATCCGAGCTGATTTCTGGTCTAAGTCGTGCGATAAAAAGGAATATAGGTGTGGAAACGGCTTACATAAAGGCATTTATTCCCAGAGAAGCTGTTTCAATTACAGCCTGTGTGTTCATAGAAACTGATATTTGATGCAGTGGACTCAGTCATTCATCATGGGTGACAGTACCTAGAGACAAGATTTTTAATTATTGACGCATAGTCAATAGACTTCGTTGGTTATTTTAAGATTTAAAAAAAAAAAATTATAAAACGAAGCGAAATAGACCTCCCTCTATAGAATTACAACTCTTCTACTTCGCGAAATCTTTTCAAAACATGTAAATGGGACAGAAGTAAGAAAATTTACAAATTTTTCAAGAAAAGTTTGTCTCGTCGTCATTAGTGGCACAACGACTTAATTATGATTCTTAAAAGTTAAGACATGAGCTGTTTCCTTATTATTGTATATGCAAACAGCAAGCACTACGCTAACAGCTCAGTCATACTCAAAGGGTGCCTCTAATTAAAATTAATTTAAGTTGACCAAGCTACGTAAAGACATCCATCCAGCTTTACTGACACAGAAAACTTCCAAAGAAAACAAAAACTAGTCGCACATCCTATACGAGTTCAAGAATTGATATGTCTAAGTCGACATATTTCAAACTACACCTCGTCTTTCTGCAGTCGTGAAGAAGAGCTAATTCGTATGCGCAAATTAGGATGCTTAATTGCGACTATTTGCTGGTCTAATTGCATTTATTATTGTTTTTCTTAATTATTGTATTTACAAACTGCTAACGATTCTTTAGATAAATTTTTTTCAAAATAAAATAAATAAAAAAAAAATGGATAATAATCTCCAATGCCTGTGTTTTATTACTTTTTTCACAAATTTATTGCATTTAAGAGGTGTATCTGGTTTTAATTGCTTAGTGTCGGGCGGAGCTATTTAAAACCGTAACAGAGGGTTATATCCAAAGTGTAACATCCGCGTACGTTTTCACTTAGAAAAATGCAATAAAACATTCCAAAAAGATACTTCTTTTCAGTCCAAAAAATTAACGATCAAGTGTTGTCTAGATATATAGTGAATGTATCTAAAACCAAAATGTAACGTTTTTTTTTTATCTTTTTGTTGGGCAAATTGAAAGGACGTGAGAAATCCCCAAGAAAGTACACACAATTTAATGAGAGCGGGTAAGATACATTTAAAATTTTTCGGTTTTTTTTTTCTTCGTTCATTATGTTGTTGAGAAAAAAAAAGAAATTAAAAAGATTTATTACTTTTTTATTTCAAGTGTACAATTTCTTTGGTTCGGGATTTGTATTGGGGTGAGTTTTCTTTTTTTTTCATACGTGTGCTACCTGAAGCCGAACGAAAACTGACCATGACAGTCCGAAGCGAATTTTTTAACGGACCACTTACTACCTGTTTAGTTTTTCGGTCTTTTGGTGTTTGGGTATTAGTTAGCTGGCCTTATAGGTCGATTGTCTGTCCACTGGTCGGTTGAACTCAAGCTGTGTAACATGAAAAGTTAACATCGAACAGAAGAATATGTTCCAAGTGGTTTTATTCGGTAGTTAGTTTTCAGCAGGAGGAATATTTTGTGACAGTTGATGGAGGAAACACATGATATCCTTTTTGATAAACTATTATCAAAAAGGATAAAGAGCAAAAATTAAAGTCTTTTTCAATTTGGTCACATTTTTCAATTAATTCATATTCAGCACAAATACCTTATCAGTGGTAGGGGGAGGCTGGAAGCAATTGAAAAGTCTGGAAAGGTTGCACTCAGCACTAAAACAAACTTTAGTTGCAGTTGCAGTAAATTTTGACAAGAATTAAGAACAATGAGAACTACTTCGGAAATTTTGAATCGTTTGAGTTTTATTCCAAATTTGTTCACTTGTTTTGTAGATGTCATTCGGCTTGAAGTAAAACACAGTTTTACTGATGAAGTAATTTTTTGTGCCTTAATTGAAGTCTATTCATCATAGAAAGTTTTTTAAATATTTATTTTAAATTCAATTGAATTAAGAAAATAAAAATGACTTCAATGAAGTCAAGTTAAAGTCAACTAATGGCAAAATGATTTTTCAAAACTGACCTTCAATTAACAGAATTGGATTCAATTGCATGGAAAGTGAAGGAATAGACAAAGGCTTCATGAGAAAAAAATAACTTCAGATAATTTATTAACTACAATGAAGTCAATCGGCCTTTCGAGTCTATCACAAACGAGAGCCTGCAATTTTTATTTTCGATTCAAAAAAGTATAGGCGAATATACATTGTGTTTTGCAGAAGATGCTCAAGACAAGAAAAAAGTCGGATGGGAGGGCCTATCTGCTCCCGATAGGGGCAGTTTTAAAAAAAATGACTTTTTTTTAAAAAGAATGCAATTCAAATAAACTAAAACGCAACCACAAACTATATTTTTTTAAAAGCCAATACTTAAGTGAATAATTTTTAAGTAATCAACCGTAAAATTCGAAATTTTGAAAAAAAATCAAAAATTGTTCCTTTGAATCAAAATTCTGAAAAATTGTATCTTGTATCACCTTTTCTTTCAATATTATCAATGTTCTTATTAATTCCTACTCAAATACAGAAAACCGAACCAGAAAATCTTTATTAGTTTTCGAGAAACTAAAATAAAATAAAAGCTACTTTTTCCCCAAAATCTTTTTCCAAAATTTTAACTTTGAGACTTGATTGCTCAAAAACTGTTCACTTAATAAACGTGAACTAAAATGCTTATTAAAGAATAAAGTATTTGCTCTTAAAAACACTATAGCGTGTTATAGTAAAGGGTGATTTTTTAGCTGGTTTGGTTTTGGCAACACTGGTTTTGACAGCTGACGTGTGTTTAGTACCTTGTGTCACTGTCAAACAGCTTCAGTTTGGTTTGCAATTTAACCATGGCCAGCCAGAAGCATTGCAACAGCTACCAATGCATCCCGAAAAAGTCACTGTTTGGTGCGGTTTATGGGCCGGGCATTATTGGGCCATATTTCTTCAAAGATGGTGCGAATCACAGCGTTACTGTCAATGGTGAACGCTACCGAGCGATGATAACAAACTTTTTTTGCCCGAAATGGAAGTTCTTGACTTGCACGATATGTGGTTTCAACAAGACGGTGCCACATGCCACACAGCACGCGAAACAATGGCGCAATTGCGAGGCGAGTTTGGTGAACAGTTAATTTCACGTTTCGGGCCGGTCAATTGGCCGCCTAGATCGTGCGATTTGACACCATTAGACTATTTTTTGTGGGGGTATGTCAAGGCTTATGTCTATAGGGACAAGCCCGCTTCGATTGACGCACTGGAAGCCAACATCCATGCATTCATTCGTGAGATACCGGCCGATATGTGTGAAAGAGTATGCCAAAATTGGACTCAGCGGATGGGCTACCTGAGACGCAGCCGCGGTCAACATTTGCATGAAATTATCTTTAAACATTACATTGCAAATTTCAAACTATCGATTCAAATAAATATTTCATTAATTTTTTCGAATTTTTTGTGTTTTTTAAAAAAAAAAGTTCTAAACCTCTTAAAAAATCACGCGTTATTTGACTTAGTTGATTTTAAATATTTCTTTTAATTTAAGTAAATTTTTATAAGATTGCCCCTTTCGCCAAAAAGGAGAGAGATAGCAACCCTCATCGGTTCCGTACGTTTTTTTTTTTTTTTCTTGTCTTGACCCAACTTACCCATATTAATCTTATGCAAAACACCCTGTATATGTTGCTAATTAATATTTTCGCCTCATCTTTTAAAAGTGACTGGCCCTATCATGAGCAGGGCCAGTCACTTTTAAAAGATGAGGCGAAAATATTTCGATTTTTCAGAGTTCAAATACTACGGGACTGACGAACGTGAAAATTGAATCTAAAATTGACTCTCTCTCTCCTTCAAATGTACAAATTGATGAACAGTTATAAATTAAAATACTTCTCAGTCGTCAAAAAAGCCTTCTGACGACGAACTAGCGCATTGACGAAATAAACATGAATTTGAGTTTATCTTTGGATTTTACGTTCGTTTTGAAAGTTGTGATCATATTAGTGAAGTAGTAGATTTTCTTATTACAGATATTATTGAGTACACAAAACACAACTATTTCATTGCGCACTTATGAGGTTGTTTCACGCCAAAGTACTGAAGTTTATATTGTGAAGTTTAACAAATTTGTATGTTAAATTAATAGGTAAAATTGGGTGACCAATGACCATATACCATATATATAAAATTAATTACAAAATAATTAAAAAATGATGACATTGCCAAACTCGAAACCAACTTTTCATGTAAAATTTCTTTTCAAATAACCCAAATACACTAACTAAACTCTTCTAACAGTTATTCATGCGGACCAGAGGACATTCTCTAAGCTTTCGCACAGTTTATTTAGTAATAGGATATTCTAAGGACTTTTTGGGTATTTGCAGCTTCTACAAGTCCAAAACATTGAAGTTTCTTTCAGACAGAAAAAAATTGAAATTGTTGAATTCAAAACCTTTTGGTCCACTTTTTCTTAAAACATTAAAGCACAGAGCAGCCGAAAAGCAAAAGGATTTAAAATAGATAGCAGTATCTACAATTGACTTAAGGCTCTAAACATTAAAACAAAGCAAAATTCTCTTTACACCTCGTTCAAAGATGAGCTCGAGTGAAAACGTAAAACATTTGAAATGCTTAAGAGCTACCCGGTACAATCTTATCGTAATCACCGAACATTTAATGTTCTATCCAAAAGATTCGAATGCTATAGAAGCTTCTTCCAAAAAGAAGAGCTATACTTAAGATTTTGATTAATGAAAGCCTTGTAGACTGCAGCCAGATTAGAAAAACAAAAAAAAAAATATCTCTAGCACACTGGTACACTAGCAATTTGCATCTTTTTTGGTGGCATTGAACACGTCAATATTTAAAAAAAAAAGTGGTCAATAATGCAAATATCGAGAGTTAAAAGCTCATATGTAAGTACTTCTCAAGACCAGATCATTTCTCAATGAAATGAAGACATCAATAGGAATCTCAACATAAGCAAAGAAACAAGAAGATTTTTCTTGAGATTTTTGCTTCTACCAAAACAAAAATGTAATTCTAAAAATCATTGAAGTGAAAAACGAAAAAAAAAACGACACTTGTGCGTTGTTGATTCAGAAACAGCGAATTCAATTCACATGTGACTTTTTAGAAGTTATTTTCCAAAAGAATAAAAAAATCTTTAAAAAGAGGACTAATCGGTTAATTTTGAAAAAAATATACCGATCACAACACTAAAGGCTAAAAAAAAGGCTTGGCTTCTTTTAAGAGGAGGTCTGGTCACCTTATACGTCAGGAACCATTGAGATGGTGGCTTTTACTTCAACTACAGAAGACAGCGAAGACAGCATTAAGTTTTCGAAACATTAAATTTTGTACGACTTTTTAGTTCCTTATTGGACAATGATGTCTGAATAGGAACACAACTAACTACCCTATCATGACAGTTGAAGTTTTACATCCGAAAAACAGAACAGAATATCGGTCTTAAAACGAAGTTGAATATGTACAGAAACACAAATGCGCCGAAAGACGTCATAGCTAAATACCTATATAAAAAGAAGTTTACGGTTGGTTGTGATCGCATCACTTGAGAATGGCTCCACCGAATAAAACGAAATTTTTGTGGTAGCTTAGAGTATGTTGGTAGATGTTTTTTATAAAAACAAATCTGAAATCGGTCGACACGTTTCCGAGTAATGACATTTTTCCAGAATGTCACTTTTGTTCATATGAAAACTATGGGAAACGATAAACGAAGGACGAGACCGGGATCCTTAAAACTACGGACCCGTGCAACGCCGCCGAGTGACTCAGCTAATACAAAATAAAAGGCACTTAATCCTGCAATTAAATTCAAATGAAAGACATCCCTAAAATCACATGTATTAGCTTTTCTGAAGCCAGATTTGAATCATGAAAAAAGCAAAGTTTTTATTTCAGGTTTAAAACTTTTTAAGACGCCCAAACTTAGGGAAAATATCACCTTTTTTATTTTCTAAAGCCTGATATCTTAAAGCTCTGAGGTTATGGAGAAGTTCTGAGTTGAGACTAGAACTAAGCGCGAAAAAAAAGAAAAGTATTAAATTTCCAGGCAAAGGCTTGTAATACAAAAGTACAAGTACTTGCATTCCAAATGTATATTGACAAGTGTAAAAAAATTTCTGTAGCACAAAGCTACAAGTTTGTTCGCTGGTCTACAAGCGTAATGGGCATAATTTTACAAGCGGTTCTTAGCTTGTAGACTTGTAGCTTTGTGTTACAGGCCCCTGGGGACTTGTGACAAGCCTATAAAATTAACACAATTGTCTACAATTGGGTTTAAACGTCTACAAGTGTAATGGACATAACACGTTGCTCTCGACTTGTAGGTTTGTAGGTTTGCGTTACACTTTTGACAAGTATATAAAAAACCTGTAACACAAATGTTCAAGTTTACTTGCTCGTCTACAAGTGTAGTGGACTTAAGCCTACAAGTAGCTCTTAACTAGTAGACTTGTAGCTTTGTATTACAGGCCCTTGGTGAACTTCTTTTGCCCTCCATCCTCCGAATGATCTCATAGAGGACAATTCTTCAAGTCTGGTTACTCCTTTATAAGCACTATGAACAAATTTGTGATGGGATAATTTGATTCCTAGTTTAGATTCCCTTAAAAGCCATTCATTGACTTAACTAATTTTTTAAGTCGATACTTGTCAGCGTGAGTACCAACGAACCTATTTCAACACATTCCTGGCATAAAACTAATAAATTCAATCAATGATTTCATAGCACTACCTGCAAAACTAGTTGTGATAGCCCATCCTTAACTTGTCTCGTAGTAGGTAGACATCTTTTATGCAGAATTAGATTGTTAACCATTTGGAAATCTATAAAAGTCTAAGTTTATTCAGATAATTGCTACCGATCAAGCAGGTCAATGATATCTCCAAGCTTCTACTTTTTCCTTAGTAAAAAAAACAACTAAAAATACACACGCAGAAAATATTAAGAAACAAAAATAATAACACAAATATCTTTACCAAATTTCAAACATAAATAACTCGAAAAAAGAAAGTCAAATCCGCATTTTAATTTTCTGTAATTGGTCTTAAAAATTTGACAATCTTTCTTATAATGATTAAAAAAAAAAAAAAACTGATCAAAGTGGTCACAACAAATATTTACATAGCCACAGATAGTTATTAATCGATTTCAACTGTTTTCTTTTTTGTTAACTATTTGTTAAAATGGAGAAAGCAGTTGCGATGTTTGGTTGAGACAATTGAGGTATAGGTATTGCTGATGGGGCTTCCCACGTTTAAATCTACATTTCTAATAGACAATGAGGTAATGAAACAAGAATATCCAAATGCAAATGAAAGGCATTTATGCAAATTGAAAACAAAAAAGTTTACATAAGAATATCTTTGTGAGCTACAATGGCGCACGTAGTTAGTCCTAAGGAAGAATATAGTCTGTGGTTTATGTCCTGAATATGAAGAATTTGTATCAGTACATAAGAACTATCGGGTAGTGCTTGAGAGAAATTGTGTAAAAAAGGCAAACGCAAAAGTGAAAAACTGACTACTTGAACTATGGAGCCCCTAGGAAAACCCGACAAAAATGGCCCACTCGCCCACTGGCGACCTTTCAGAAATTTAGTGATTTTTTCCAATTTTTTTACAATTTATCGTTGGAATTTCTCGATGTCCTTTTTAATAGAGCACGACGGTCTGTTGTTACTTCCTTGCTCAAAGTAAAACCATAGCATCGTGAAGATATGTGAATGAAGAAGTTTCTCTTATTCCATCTTCTATGAAAAGAAAGTACTTAAATTCATTCCGTGCCAAGGTCTTGTTCTCAAGCCTCAATCAAGAAAGATTTTATAAACGCACCAATTCAGTAACACCCTTTGAAGGCCTCTTTTAAGTCTTTAAGCTATCGCCCAGACTCTGATATTTAATGTAACGCCTTTCGCGCACTTAATTTCAACACACAACTTCTCCGGAGTAAAAACCGACTTTTATTCATATTAATTTTTTTTTTTCTAACTTGCGTGTACATTTGCATTACTTTCGACTTCTAAACACGGTAATCAAACAACCAGAGATCCGTTTTGTATATCAACTCTATGTTCTATGTACAAAAAGGACTTCAGAGTAACCAACAAAAAAAAGCGCCAAACGGTCTGCTTTAATAATATTTTTTATTACCTCTCATTTACAGTTGTTATTCACTCAAAGGTGTGTCATTGCTTGTAATTAATGGTTACCAATTACCATTTTTACTTTTTTTTCCAACCCCCAATAACAGAGCAAGAACGAAAACAAAAAAAAAAGTAAATACATTGGAGGGGGCAAGGAACCTTACCTGCTCTCTATACCACCTTCCTTCACTGCATGATGAAACTGTCGTTGGCGCGCCGGTCAAGTCGACATTGGCATTTAACGATGGCAGTATTTATTACCGGGAAGATGGCGTAAATTAATTTCTTCACCATACCTCCCCGCCTCCTCTATTTTTGGCCTGTGACGTCGCCGGCCACCCGTCCGTTGTTGAAAGCGGGGGCGACAGCGGTTGGGGTTAGTATGGTGGGTTCTCAAGAAACCTAAAATCACTGGTTAAAAAGCCTTTAAGAGTCGATTCCTTTGTGTGGAGTGTTTCAGGGTACACTTCTGACACCGTTGACAATCGGGTGGCAAGCGAAGAACGGGCGGCCGTGTGTGGTGTGTGCGGGGAAGATTTTGGTTATAGGGTGTGTACTGGTGCTTGTGCTTGCTGGTGATTTACCTTAAGGTCATCTCGGTTGGTGGGTGACAAAGTGTGTAACTGGATATCGTTTTGGTGGTCACATGCCAGGGCTAAGAATTTATTTCCTGTGTGCCATGGTTAATTTTAATTTCACAACAACTCGATTTCCTCTGAAACAGGGCGATGTCTTTAATTGGAGTAATTAGGTTGACATGAGGATTTTTCTTTTTATATTTTATAAGTGAATCAGGCCATTGCTTCAATAGATTGGATTGAGATGTTGTAAAGTATAATTTGAGATAAAAAAAATACTTAAATAAGGAAAACTGTAAAAGTATAAGTTAAACTGTCACGAAAACAAAAGAAAAAGGAGGCGATACTGTCTGAAGCAATTAAATGTGATTTCAAAAATAACTGTGGGAAGAGTAGAACTGAAGCGACAAAGGACTAAAATTAGAATTTCTGGTGAAAGAAACTTCTTCAATTTCTCAAAAACTAAGAAAAAATTTTTCGTTCGGTTTTCTGTTTTTGACTCAAAACTAATAAAAGCGTTGATTGGTTAAAGACAATTGACCCTTAATAAGGGCAAAATTTCAAAAAAATTTTAATTTAAGTGAAACTTTTTTTTATTTAAAATTTTAACTTTGAGACCATTTTACCCAGTAACCATTCATAATTTAACTTAAACTAAAATCTTTATTAAAGAACAAAGTATAAGCTTTCAAAAACACTATAGAATGTGTTAGTGAGTGGCTTACTTGACTTTTGGTAATTTTATTTAAAATTAAGTCAAACCCATTCTCTCATACAATTTTTTCTTGCCTTGACCCAACCGAACCTCAATGAGCTTTTGTTGTACCGAATGCAAAAATCCCTGTATAAAAGCATAAGTCTTGTTACGCCTTAATGACTGTGCTATTGAGCCGATTTAAATAAAATTCGGTATAGAGATAGTCTATATACTGGAAAGGCAATAGGATATACATATATGTATAACATTAGTGTGAACTGAGAAACTACAGGACCGATTTCCAAACATCTTTCACCGTTAAACGCAACATTATCCTCGAATATCATAGACAGTTTTTCATCCCCAAATTTCCACCGGAACGGGAATGGGATGCTAGACATATTGAGGAATGTGAAAGAAAGTTTGCCTAGACTGCTAAATCGACTTAAATGAAATTTGGTACAGAGATAATCAAGAGCCTGAGAAAGGTTAGGCTTTCCTTCAATCCTATATTCCTACGGTAATTCTTTTCTAGTAGAATGTTGTGGACTTTGATACTCATTTAAATGCTTCAATGCGAAGGAAGCTGTCCATCTCTCTTCTCTGTCTTTAATAGCAACATTGACTTCACCGAAATGAATTCCACTGGAACAGGAACTTAGATACCATTGGATTTTCAACATAGGAATGCTACATTGTCCCTCAGTAAGATTGACGATATTTCACCGCGCGCCGTATTCCCAACGGGAACGGGAAACTAAAAACTTTCATGTTATCTTCAGCTTAGCCTAGGGGGTGTTCTTGACAATTTTTGGCTTTTATGCAATTTTGTGTGAACAAGGCTTTGAATAGGTTATACCCGAGCAACGCCGGGCGTGTCAGCTAGTGTATGCTTATAAATCGCAAATCGGAAGATTTGGTGATGCTTCCGAAGGCCAAGGAGGTGCACCCCGTGGGCGCTTGACTACAGTGTGACGTAGATTAGTGGGAAATGTGTGATCCCTTGAAAATCACAATTTGTGTCTAAAGATTTAAGCGGGTATACTGGTATAGAGGTGTCGTAAAAAAAGCAAACAATACTTTTCCACCAAATCGTCGGCTGAGTTCTATCTTGTTCAATAGGCCATTTTTCACGAAATTGAGTTAGGTATGAAGTCTTCATAATTTGGGGGCGCTCTTTCGTTTGGCGCATTTTGTCCTATCTCTTTTGGTTTTTAAGTTATGGAAAATTGCTTTGTTCAATAGTAGGTACAACTTTCTAACTGTTTTTTTTGTCCAATAAACACTTATTGACCCATTTTTTATTATGTTGAACAGTTTCTTTCTATCTTGTTCAATATTCAATTCTACTTTGTTCAATTACTTACATGATGATTTCCAACTTGTCAGTGCTCCATACAAAGTTGTTCAATATCATAAAACGACTTCCTTATTGATCTTAATTTATAACTTTTTTAAAAGAAAAGAAAAACATCTAGTGCGACTTGTTTCAAAACTAAAATTGTCTACGCTTGCAGAAAAAATTTACTTCCGAACAAGAATCTTCTATAATAATAAAAAAAATTCGATCTGAACCTTAAAAATCGATTTCCCAACATTTTGAAAAATTGACATTGAACAAGATAGAACTCAGCCGACGAAATTTTTTAAGTTATTAGTTTACATTTGAAGAATACAAAAAAAAAGATAGAAAAAGGTTAAAAATGGAAAAATTTATTTGAAATTTTTTCACAAAGTGGCGGCTGCCTGAAAAAAAATTGTCCACTGTTTTGGACTTTTTGAATTTTTTAAAAATAGAAAATTTGGAGATCAGCATAGTTCCGACCAAAAAGAAGACTTTAAAGGCTACTCTCAAGAAATTTCTCGTAAATCGGTCAAGTAGAATTGAAGATATCGTGGCCATAGTTTTGAAAAAAGACAGTTTCGAGAAAAAACACGATTAAAGTTTCATTTTAAAGCCTAGTCAGATTTGATGCACGTCAGCAAAATAATTATATCTCCGAAAATAATTTGAATTTTTCAAAATCGCCTTGTATTCCCAAGTAATCAAACTTTGAAAATTACACATGTAAAAAAAACGATCATTGTTTTATTTCTACACCAGAATACCCTCTTAATCTTAGAAGAGATTATAGGCTAGCTCTTGGAAGCAGAATGTTGTACTCACATGGGGTACAAATCCAATCAATTTGTTGTCTTAACACATTTAAGTTTCATTATACTATCGTCGTAAGGCCGGTGGAAACCCTTGTGATCGGTTGTTCCAGGATAAAATGTAGAAAATAGTTGTGGAATATTGTTAATCCAATTGAATACCAGTTCTTTAGACAGGCAGAATCGACAGCGGACGCATGATCTATTCCATTTGTGATCTTCTATTTCTTTTCCATTCTATTTGAGCACACTAATTTCAAGATCAGTTAGAAAATTCAACTCAATTAGTAAATTTATTGGTCATTTAATCTCAAGAAGTCATACCAATGAGTTCCAGTTCGAAGCAGAGCATCTATGTGTATATTCTTCATATTAAATAAGTATAAATATTTTAAAAATGTTAGAGAGAAGCCATTAATTTGTTTTTACATCCCCAAATTTTGATGTCAAAATATGTATATTGCAAAGTGGCCACCATATTTTTGGAAGTGCCAGATAGCTTCTGCTTCGATCTTTAAAGTAGCACATTCATTTTGTATTGTATTTTATTTACAAAAAGTAAAAAACAAATACCCGATTTAGAAAGCCGGCTTATTATACCCAAATTTTTAAGTTTGACAAAAATAGGGTGCCCAGGTCTTCTCCTCTCAATAAAAATAAGACATCAATGGGAATCTCTACATAAGCAAGCCTCAACATAACAAGTCCTTTCTTGAAGTGCTTTCAAACGAGGTCTTTCTAAACAACAAAGAAACAAAGCTAAACCTGAAAACACTCAACAGATGGCGTTATATTCAAGTATCAGTTCATAGGAATTTTTCAAACTATGTTCTCATCAAAACATCAGGATTGACTAAAAATTTTAAATCTCAAAAGAGGAGACAAACAGGCTTATTTTGAACAAAGTGTCGGACACAAATTCATAGTCCAAAAAAGAGAACTTTTCCTTTTTAAAGAAGCCATCTGGTCACCCTAGAAATGAATAACTTTAGTAAAACTATGATCTTCGTTTTAAATTTCACACAATTATTTTTAAATTTTTTATAATTTTTAGGCAGTAATCAACCCTGCATGTACCACAAAAAAAATTTATTGTAAAATCATAGTCCTTAGTATTGGGCTTAAAATATAAGTTTTTTTGCTGGTCACCACTGCAACTGAAGCAAGAATAACTTCTTTTAATTTTATTCCTTATTAATTCACAATTTTTGTTTCGTGTGTAATTTCTTACACACCGTTATTAGAATTATTATCATCTTATCCTTATTCTCAAACCAAAAAAAAAAAAAAAACAAAGGAAAGGTAAATTATAACAAATACACCTGTCCAATTTGTGTGTGCCAAGTCAACGCTTGTTTTGTGAAACGCCTTGTTCGTGTAATTGCGATTATTGATATGCCCGTTGAACATGCCATCGAGGAGAGTATTATTATATGAACTACCCCCGATTTAATTGATGGCAGAAAGACCATTGTCGACGACGATATTTTGTTGAGTCATTATTACCCGTTGACATCGTTTGTTAGATGTTATAATGTGATGATGGGTCAACCTTTTAATTTAATGTTAACATGTACTTATTTATTGTTGCGTGGGTCTTAACTCATATCTGTCTTTTCTTTTCTATTTTCAGATGCACTTCTCATAGAAGACCAGATTTTATGTGAGTATAGATATGAATAGAACAATCATAATTAAGAAATCAATCAATTCTAAGAATTTCTCATCGAAATCATACCAAATTTACCTATATCAGCATCAAACTTGAAATTCAAGGTCCTCTCAAGGCACAAAACTTAAATCACTTGTCTCTGTATCTCTGCCGGCAAATTAACATTGCCCCACTTGTGCAGTATGTCGCATATCATTCAATTAATATTTGCTCCCAAAGAGTAATTATTTTAATAAAAATGTTTCGTTTAATCAAAGCAACATGACATTATTGTCTCGTTAAACATCATCATGGTTGTTCGTTCCGTTTGGTCCCCTTCGCGTCGGCGTCGTCGCGTGGTCCGTCGTCGCCATCAACGACATCCCATAGTCAGTAAATGGAAACAGCAGCTTCAGACAGTAGCAGCACTCGCGGAATATGTTCACCATCAAAGAAAAGAGACGCCGGAAAATCACTAATTTTTATATTGGTCTTTGGTCATAGAAAAAGAGGAGATTGGCTGGGTGGTGGTGGTGGCGGTGCGCGGTGGTGGCTACAAATAAGTCATATTCAGCAATAAGTTTCGAATGACCGCATGGTTAAATCAATTAACCAACAAATCAAAATCAAAATGTTTATTTCGTGTAGGTACAATTTGAAGTGTACTTGGGCCGGTCAATTGATTGCCGAAATTTTACGTTTAAATTACTGTACAGTTTGTCACAATGTACTAATTGACGACAACTTCGAACGAAAAATTGTTGCACATAAAATAGAGTATCGAACAAAACGCAGTTAAGTATATTCTTATGCATTTTGCACTTCTTTTTTTGAAAAGAAGCGACCATTTTTACATTCTTGGAGAAGTCGCAAAATCTCTGTTTCCCAGAGGACGTTTAAACTCTGCTATTGATTTCAACTTGACTTTGACAATCAATAGTGTTCTTTGAAGTCTTTAACTTTCTTTTAAAAGACGTGACGGTTTTCTCCTGTTGAAACTTTTCTTTATACTTAGAACTTTTTTTGTCTACAAATATTTTGCGACACATTCTTCGCAGAATTGAAAATGCAACTAAATGTATGCAATGAACTACAACAAAACACTGCAGGGTTAAATTTTTTAATTAAACTTCGTTGGATTGAAATAAAAGTTAAACTGGAGACCGCACTGTGAAACCAAGCGAATTAAACTTCACATTTAAACTGAAGTTTAAGCTTAAGCCCAGTTTAACTTGAGTTGAAATTTGAACTGGAGACCTGCGCATTATCCAGTTTAAGCCTCTATGGTTCACAATAAATGTAATAAGTTGTGTTTTTCGTTCCAACGTCGCGTCGGTTGGGCTTCCCGTTAGAACCGAGTGAGCAAGGCTTCACATTTGAAGAGATTTTTAAGTTCAAGGCCAATTTAACTTGAATTAAAGTTTTCAATAGGGATCTGAGCGTTATCCACTTGAAAACTCACTGGGTAGCAAAAGGTGTTTTCTTTCCAAGGGTTCGACTGCACTGTGAAACCAATCCAGTTAGACTTCACATTTAAACTGAAGTTTAAGTTCAGGTCCACTTTAACTTTAGTCAAAGTTTGCACAAAGGCATTATCTCGTTAAAATCGCACTGGATTACAGTGAATGTATTAAATTGTGTTATTCGTTCTATGGGTGAGACTGAACTGTGAATCCGAGCGAGTTAAACTTCACATTTGAACTGAATTTAAAATTCATATTTAAACTGAAGTTAAAGTTCTCATTTGAACTGCAGTTAAAGCTTGCACTATGGAACTGGGAATTATTCACTTAAAGCTCACTAGGTCACAATAAATGTATTGAGATTTACTCTTCGTTCCAAGGGTTAGTCTGCACTGTGAAATCGAGGGATTTAGACTCCACTCTTAAACGTTTTTATTCAGGCCTAGTTCAACTTGAGTTAAAGTTTGCACTGTCCAACTGCGCATTATCCAATTGAAACCTCACTAGGTCACAATAAATGTATCAAGTTGTGTTTTTCGTTTCAAAGTTTTCACTGCACTGCGAAATCGAGCGGGTTGAAATTCACATTTGAATTTGAGTTTAAATATAGGCGCAGTTCTACTTGAGTTGAAGGTTGCACTAGCGAACTGATGGAAATTTTCCAAAGTAAAGAGTTAACTACGACCAATCATCTAGTGTATTTTGTTTCCCACACTTTGTGTTCCTTAGAGAAAGGAAATGAAGTTGACTGTTATTGCTACTAATTTAAGTAAAGCATTCGACAAAATGTTACATAAAATCATCCTTTTCAAACTAAAAATCCTAGGCTTTCCCCCACTTTTTATTTCTTGGGTTATTACCTTTTTAACTCAAAGAAAATATGTAGTCTGTTTCAGATCATCTCTCTCCGATCCCTTCACAGCACCTTCTGGTGTTCCTCAAGGCAGGAATCTTGGCCCACTATTTTTTATTTTAGCGATTAATGACGTTGTCAAAACCCTCATTGTAACGTTGATATACGCGGATGATATGAAAATATTTAGAAGCTTTCTATCCCCCCTTGATTCTTGTATCTTACAAGATGATCTAGACATTTTCTCAGTTTGGTGTCACAAAAATAATTTAGTAAATGCCAAGCTATAACTTTTCCCGCAAACGTCTACCCCCGCCTCCTCGGTGCTATTATCTACAAGGTGAACTCATACACGTTGTCTCTTTTGCTCGGGACTTAGGTGTCATTTGTGATAAAAAGCTCAACTTTCACTCCCACATAGAACATGTTATAAAAAAAGCAAACAGCATGCTCGGATCCATAAAACGTTGGTCGAATGAATTTTCCGATCCGTATATTCTCAATTCCCTGTACGTAACTTTCGTTAGGCCAATCCTTGAATTTGCCTCCCAATTGTGGTCACCTTATCAAATTACACAAGCTAAACGCCTCGAAGCTGTCCAACATAGATTTCTCCTTTACGCTCTACGCGAACTTCCCTAGGAAGATAGATATCACTTGCCTCCATATGCTGATCGTCTGCAACTTATTGATTTTCAGTCTCTTCAAAGGAGACGCGAGATCTCAGATATCGTATTTGTTCAAGATCTTTTGAGTGGAAACATTGATAGTCCGTCGCTATTGAGTTTAATATCTTTAAATGTAAACTCACGGAATCTTAGGACTGTTTCCCCTTTCCGAATTCCCCATCACCGTACGAACCCTATGTAACGTATGTTACGCAATGTGAATGTTTCCTTTAATCTGTTCGATTTCCATACCTCACAGTCAACCCTCCGTAAATCTCTTGCTTCCTACTCAAAATGAACTGAACCCTGATTTCATTTTGCTTTTAAAAATATTTTTTATTTAAGATTTAAGTTTTGTCTGTATTTCAGATAAGTTTTGCTTTCTTGTACTAAGTGTAAATAAATAAATAAATAAATAAATAAATAAATAAATAAATAAATAAATAAATAAATTAAAGTTTGCCTTATGGAACTGCGCAGTTCGACTTAAATTAAAGTTTGCTTTATGGAACTGGGCACAATAAATAAAGTTGTGCTTTTTGTCCAAGTTGTAATTTACAATACTGGATTCAAAACGCTGTTACATTTCTATGAAAGGTCAAGACCAAGTAGCATTTTTAAAGTTAACGTACTTGCTTTGCTAACACAACCTCAAAATTGAATGCCAAGCGTAAAAACTGCCATAAACATAATCATAAACACAACATAATCAATGTGCAGCAAATACGGAATTGGCCTTAGCACACTCCCTTTCGGTACACCAATTGAACGGTTTTCTTAGCTCTAAAGATTGAATCGAATGGAATCAATGGAATTTGAATCGCAAGAAAATAACAACATTTAAAAGTCGTCTATATATGGTTCTGGGATTAAATAAAGAAAGCGGGGGATAAAAGAAGCGTGTTCACCACCATCTACTGACTGAGAGTGATTCATTGGCGATTGGCCCTTATCACAAGGCCCGTCGTAGCGATTTCGGACTACCAATACCAGAAGTATTACAACGACTTTGTAGTGAATGTTTTGCCGCAAAATTTGTTACTATTATTAAAGTTATTAACAAGTTATAAATATCTTTTGCCAAGCGTTCATTACGAAGATGTTTTTAGTCATTTCTATTTGACATTCGTAGTTCGAAATTGCTACGACGCGCCCTGTGATAGGGGTGATTACCTCTGAGAACGATACCAGTACCAATCTAAACAATGCTTTTTGCATTCGATAGAAACCGCATTTCAAAGATTTCAAACACTTCATTTGTTCTAATCATCCTAATTTTCCAGGCAGCAAATGCAAATTTCATTTATAAGAATCAGTAGGTAGTCGTTTCTGTTGGCCCAAAGTGGTAAATGGCCTCTGAGCGGTTTGCGTTGGAAAAAGATATGACTTGGAACAACTGAGGTTTTCTTTTTGTAAATCTAAATTCCCTTTAAACGGTCTTGATACTCAAATAAAGCACATCCTTATTATAATCCAATACAAATAAAGCAAAACATCACTTTCATAACGACTATCATATAAAAATCAAACAAATGGCAAAAAATATCGCAGACAACTTAGCAACAAACTGATACAGACCCTTTTATATATACCTACCTACACATTCTCTGAGACAATTTTTTAGCCGAATAAACTCGCCATAATCTTTAAAAGTGAGTTAGGTACGGTGTACGAGTACGAGAGCTCATTGTCTGTCTTCACATACAAAGCACGCAGAAGACAACAAAGTCAATTTTGTGCGCCCCATTTGAATATGACTTCATTATGATGGCGAAGCGATGAATTCCGATCGATTGAAAAAGAAACAAAAACGTCAAAAGAAGCAATAAGCAACATTATTTGCGTTTATTTCTCATTATTTGGAGCGCGTTTGGACTTTTAATGGACCTGCACTTAGGTACTCGAATTCAAACGGATGAACGGACGTACGCGCACTCATTGCCATTTGAATTCGAAAGATAATTTGTGTGCCACCACGAAAGAACACACCAATGGGATACTAATACAAAGTCTATTGCTAAGCAAAGTAGGCGCGCTCTACTCTACGCTACTCCGCCGCCACCACGCTTCGCCGGCTCGGTCGTCGTCGACCGCGCCGCCACCGACCGCAGATCGTAATGTTTCAATTAAAAGCATTATTATTCTTATTATTGTTTATTTCCTTAAAATTGCTAATTGATTTTGGGTATTTAGGTTTCTAGTTGCTCTGCTATGAGCTCGATGCTCATTATTATTTCTTTTGTAAGACGATCGTAATAATATAAAAGTGGAATAGATGCTCATCATACAAACCACTTTTGACGGTTTATAAGCAAAAGCATTTAAATGACTTTAATGTGTTTCTGTTGTTTGTCGTTCGTGTGTGATCGACATTTCATTAGAAACCGGAAAAATTAATCAATTTTCAATTGTTTATAGTGCGCGAAATAAAACTCAATCAATAATAAAAAGGGAAGCAGACATTGGGGCAAAAAAAAAAACAACAATAAATTTGTAATTTTTTGATGAAGCAACAAAATTCAGATGCTTGAAAGCACACAGGAAGGTTCTAAGAAGAAAACTTTGCAAATTTACTAAGCATCCAAACTTAAAATGCATAAAACAAAATATTTTTAAATAACAGCTCGGCGTAAACTAGTACATTGCTCTTTCAACCATTGATGAGCATTCTATTGGGCCCTATCATAAGTCCCGTCGTAACAATTTCGGACTACGAATTTCAAAAAGGAAGCATCATAGACGCCATTGTAGTGAATATTTAGCGATGCAATTTATTACTTTTGATAAAATTGTTGACAAATCTTAAGTGTCTGTTGCAACACATTCTTTACGAAGAAGTCCTTTCTCTTTGGCATTCTTAGTCCGAAATTGTTACGACGATCCTGTGATTAAGAGAGAAAATTGAGTTTCTGTCGGTTTATTTCATAATTGAAGGAAATTAAATTTGTCCCAAATTTTAACCACGGTCTTGTCGTTCGATGAAAAGCATGACGCCCCTTGCTTCTTCAAGTGATTAAGAGACCAACGCCGCACTGGTTTCTTCTCAAAAACCCTTTTTCGATGTCTAAAACTGAAATTAGGAAAAAATATTTCCTCATAGCTGGTGTCAAACACCAAGATTGGGACAGTCAATATCCCGATCCAAGGAGACCCAGCTATACAATTTGTTGGGGCTTCACCATGCCAAGTATAAAGTCGTTCTACTGGCTACGGACAGGTCTTCATTTTTCTTCAAAGTGCGGCAATCAAGTGGATTTATTACTTTTGGGTCCAAGACTAAGACTGACTGATGTTGAAGACATTGTTGAACGCACTTTTACAACTGCAGTAAAGCACGTTGGAAGAGCTTTTAACATGCCGTCTCAACGGAACTTCCTCCGATCAGTGCAGCTGTGTCGGGATCAACGGATACTTGGAGCATGTGAATATGCCTTAATATATACCTCATTCGAGGGTCATTAAACAAGTACCTACTTAGCCAACAAAGGGAAAACGTTCATTTTGAAAAAGCGGCAGTTTATCTAGGAACATTATCTCCTTCCAGCTCCATTCACTTGGCCCAGCGATGCTCTAACTTTTTCAGTCTTATTCGACACAAATCTTTTCAAGAATGTCAGATTATCGTACTAAAGTTGTATAACGTGAAAAGTAATGCAAACACCAAATAATTAGTCACGTATAACTCGATCACATGTGCGGTAATTCGGTCGCAGTTTTGAAAACAAAAAGTAGTCACAGGGGGCCAATTCTTTAGATTAGAGGGGATGTGGCACCAATTCATAGCGTGATTCGACCAATTTGGCCATGGCGCGGCGGGGTGGTAGACTGCGCGTTTTCATGGTGGAACATCACTTTTTTGTGCAACTGACTGCTTACTTCCAAAGGCTATAAAAACAAAACTAGTGAAGGGAATTGGCTAAAACTTTGACATTCAATAGAACGAGCTGCACAATTTTAAATGGTCTTTTGTGATAATGGTGCCCTCTGTCGGTCAGGCTAAATATTTTTTAAATTACCCTCATATATAAAGAAACTCTTGCACAGGCGGTTTAGTGATCGACATGATTTGGAGATCAAAACACTGAGGTCTCAAATTGAAAATCTCTAACAGTTCTTTCCTAAAGGACGGCAGAGAGCATTTTGGATCATTGGCTTTTCAAGTCGAAGAAGTTCAACAGAAAGGGAAGGCGGTGTGTGCTCTATCTGTGGACGTATACACTGCCCTAGCAAGGTGTAAATTTGAACCGCAAAGCATACTGACTTCATATGAGGTTTAAGTTCGATTCGAGGGTTCTGTCACTTAGAATGACGCAAAAATTATGACGCATTGTTCTTGTTAATAGATTCCAGTTCCAGCAGAAAGAAAGTGAAGCGACCGGCGAAATGATTGCGCGATCACCAAAGGTGACTCTTCGATCGGATGAATTAGAAGCGGACATTGTTTATTTTTTTTAGCTACAGTTGCTCAAATAACCCCACAACTTGGAACCAAAGTATAAACATGTTTAGTTTTGTTACTAAAAGACTATAAATCAAAAATTTGTTGTCAAAGAAGAAATTTATTTCACATCTAGTTAATACTGAGCCCATTTAAAAAAAATATTTTTTTAAAATTCACCCGCACTCTAAAGGGTTGTGACTACCCTAATTTGAACCCTGTCAAACAAGCGCAATCATTTTTAGGGGCACCTGTCCGAACATGGGAATTATACTCTTACTTACTTACTTAGGTGGGCATTACAGTTCGGGGTGAACCTGGGCCTCAACCAACATCCTTCGATAACGACTTCTATTTCGGGCGAGCTCCCTCCAGTTTCGCACTCCAAGTCGGTTGAGGTCATCCTCCACTTGATTGCGCCACCTAAGGCGAGGTCTTCCCCTTCCGCGATTTCCCTGCAATGTGCTTTCGAACACCCGACGAGCCGGAGCGTTTGGGTCCATCCGCTCAACATGGCCCAACCATCGTAGCCTCGCCATGCGTACTCTTCTGGCTATGCCCATGTCGCGGTACAGCTCATACAGCTCGTTGTTGTATCTTCTTCTCCACACATTGCCTTCGCATACGGGACCAAAGATCATTCGGAGAATTTTTCTTTCGAAACGACCAAGGGTTTCCTCATCCGCTTTCGATAAGGTCCATGCTTCCGCGCCGTAAAGCAGGACTGGGATGATTAAGGTCTTATATAAGGTTACCTTGGTTTTTCTGGAGAGGGTTTTGTTTCTCAATTGCCTTCTTAACCCAAAGAAGCAACGGTTGGCAAGAGTTATTCTCCGTTTGATCTCCGCACTGATGTTGTTGTCCGTGTCTACAGCGGATCCTAGGTAGACGAAGTCCTGTACTACCTCGAAGTTATGTCTGTCTATTGTGACGTTTTGTCCAATTCGTCGATGTTCTGTGTCCTTGTTTGATGACAGCATATACTTTGTTTTGCCCTCATTAACCATCAAACCCATTTTTGCCGCTTCTGTTTCAATACTCGCAAAAGCACCTATGACATCACGCTTTTTTCTTCCCATTACGTCAATATCGTCTGCATATGCGAGCAATTGCACAGATTTTTGAAAGATTGTTCCTCTGGTGTTGACGTTTGAGTTTCTTACAATCTGTTCAAGTATGATGTTGAAAAAATCGCATGACAGTTTATCGCCTTGCCTAAAACCTTTTTCGACATTGAAGGTCTCGGTGAGTTCTTTACCGACCTTGACGGAGCAGCGTGAATTCTCCAAAGTCATCCTGCATAGTCGTACGAGCTTTGCAGGGATGCCGAAACTAGACATGGCTCTGTACAGCTCGTCTCTGTAGATACTGTCATACGCGGCCTTGAAATCGATAAAGAGGTGGTGAATATCGATATTATGTTCTCGGGTTTTTTCCAAGATCTGCCGTAATGTGAAAATTTGGTCTATTGTGGACTTCTCCGGTCTAAAACCACATTGATAAGGACCTATCAAGTTGTTGACGTGGGGTTTCAGACGTTCACATATTACAGCAGACAAGATCTTATAAGCGACGTTAAGGAGGCTTATCCCTCTATAATTGGCGCAGTTGTGAGGGTCTCCTTTCTTTAGGATCGGGCATACGATACTGAGGTTCCATTCATCGGGCATGCTTTCTTTCGACCATATCATGCAGATCAGCTGGTGCAAGCTCCTTTCCAACTGATCTCCAGCTGCCTTGAAAAGTTCGGCATCAAGGCCATCTGCACCTGCAGTCTTATTTGATTTAAGTTTGCATATAGCAAGCTTAACTTCTTCTAGGTCGGGAGGACGGCATTCTTGATCATCGTCCAGGCTGAATGGGGCAATCTGCCTGACAGCGGAATTTGTGTCCTCATCGCCGTTAAGCAGTCTGCAGAAATGATCTTTCCAGATCCTCAGTAGCGACTGTGACTCTACAACTATGTTTCCCTGCTGGTCTTTACAGGCTTGAGTTCGGGATTTGCCACCCTGGCAGGATCTTTTTACCTTTTGGTAAAACTTCCGAGTCTCGTTCCTGTCATGGCACCTCTCTATTTCCTCAAACGAGCGCTTCTCATGCTGCTTCTTTTTCTTTTTGAGAAGTCGGTGTTCTTCCCTTCTTCTCTCCTTGTAAATCTCGTTATACCGATCGTGAGCAGCCCTCGTTCGTGTTTGCAAAAGCATTTGTCGTGCTCTTTGCTTGGCTGCATTTGCCTGCCTACATTCTTCATCGAACCATGGGTTTCGTTTTGGTGGCCGAGTGAAACCCAGAACCTCAGAGGCAGCGGTTCTGATGGCTTCTTGGCATTGCTGCCACTGGTCTTCGATGTTTAATGCTGGCGGCACGGGATTCAAGGATAATTGAAGGGACACTCGATTGGAAAAGGCATTAGCAATCTCTTGCGATTGTAGCTTTCCGACGTCATATCTCTTCACAGCGTTAGTTCGTGCTGGTCGTGAACAAGATATCCTCATTCGTACCTTGGCTACAACAAGGTAGTGGTCCGAGTCAAAGTTGGCCCCTCGGAAAGTACGGACATCTAGCACACTGGAAGAGTGCCTTGCGTCGATCGCAACATGGTCAATTTGGTTGACGGTTAATTGATCTGGGGACCGCCATGTGCCTTTATGAATTTTGAGATGCGGGAAGCGTGTACTACTTACAACAAGATTTAGCCCCGCAGCAAAATCGATAAGCCTCAATCCGTTTTCGGAGGTTTTGTCATGGAGGCTATGCTTACCGATTGTGTTTCCAAAGATGTCCTCCTTCCCTAGTTTTGCGTTGAAATCGCCAAGAACGATTTTCACGTCGTATCTAGGGCATTGCTCATATGTTTCTTCGAGGAGCTCGTAGAAACAGTCTTTGGAATCGTCGTCTTTCTCTTCTGTGGGGGCGTGGGCGCATATAAGGCTAATGTTGGCGAATTTAGCCCTGATGCGGATGGTCATTATACGCTCATTGACTGGATTTTGGCTAATCACCTTATCCCTGAGTCTACCTCTAACGACAAATCCGCACCCAAATAAACGCTTTTTCTGTTGTCTGTAGCAGTCGCCATAGTATATGTCACAGTTTTTCATCTTCTTTATGCCCGGTCCATTCCATCGCACTTCTTGGATGGCGGTTATGTCTGCTTTGCAGCAGTCCAGGGCGTCCGCTAATTCTCCAGCTGCACCTTCTCCGTTAAGAGATCTTACGTTCCAGGTGCAGATCCGGAGGTCGTTGTCCTTTTTTCGTTTGCATGGGTCGTCAACTTTGAAATCATTATCGTAACCGAGGCTGTTGATTGTTTCGGAACTATATCTTTTTTACGTGGTTGGGTAGTTAACCCTACGCACAACCCCCAACCTGGAGGGCCAGGTCCTTTTGGATCCCTTCGGACACAAAGGGCTGGAGTATCCAGAGTCAGTACCCTGCTGCAGGGGTGTGAGTGCTGCCGTTGGCTCACCAGGAGCTCGTCCGCCACCATCTCTACTTCAATACCCTGTCCTAGTATTGAAAGACCCCAAAAGACCTTTAAACCAGATATGTTGGAGTAGCTCTTTCAGGGGTTTCTGCTTTTATGGCTGCTGAAGTCCACCGTTGATTCTGTCCTTCGAATTCATCCGCTGGGACATTTACACGAAAGCTCTCGTAGACCACTGAGATTCGTGCAGTCAGTCATTGTTCGCAGAGCAATTATAGTGTTGATCGATCACAATTCTTTGTTCCGGATTCCCTTATCTCAACACTCGCACTTACTAGTTTAGCAGGTCAGCTCTGGACGGAGCATCCCAGGTCCCAGTGGATACCGCTTGGAGGTATAGTAAGCACAGTTGACGTGTACTATAAGTTACAGCATCTGGGCACCGCCAAGTTAGCACCAATCAGAGCCTATCCGAATAGTACAACGCCCATCCACCGAATTATACTCTACATCTACATAATTTCAAGAAAACTTAAAGCATTTTTGTTAACTTCAAATATGTGGTCATTTATTACATGGTTTGCCCAACTTACCTCACCAATACGTTGAGCATATTTGACTTTTTGTATTTAAGCAGCCATATAACTGAGCAGCTATAACCACTTAGTTTAAAAAATGCTCAACTAGGCCCGCCCCACCCTTCCTCCAAGCGAAATTCCGACAAATACTTTACTATGGCTGATGAAATCTTTTGGTAAAACTACGACCTCGAGAACAGAGCCTTTGTAGGTATCCTTTTTCACTTCGATTCCATTCGGCTAGACGGCTTTTCCTGTAAGTTGATCAAATGTTGCATGGGTAAAACTTCCAAACTTTTAAAATTCAAAAGGATTTGAAACAGAAAACGGTGATCTCACTTACTGGTTCCCTTCAACATGACATTGCGTACGCCGACGGCCATTTTGCGTACAGGTCCAAAGATCGAAGTCATTAGAATTCTTTCTCAGCGGGACTTCGATAAGATTCAGTGATGATTGGAAGCTGAAAACTTATAACTTCTAAGGCTCGGACCTCAAAGAATACGGGAAAGAACCGGCATTTTTGGTCAAGTGGTCAAGTGGTCACCACTCATCGGTCTCTGGCTAGATCTGTATCTTTATTTTTACAAAAACGCTGAGGTTCTACCCGGCGCTAGGAGAGCTGTCGCACTGACAAGGTAACTGTGTTATAGCAGGCTACTTGTTAACCAGAGTGAGTGATTTGCTACATGGCCCTTATAAGCCCAATGATTGTTGAGTGGTACTCAATGTTACAGCGCCTCTAATGGAAACAGTTTGAGCGTTTGAAAGATAGTGTCTGCGTACTTATCTTGGGTTGCATAGAAGAACATAGTCAGAGTGCAAACATTACTCTCTTCATGGGGATGTTAACAACGGCGCGGCTTTCAAATAAACCGAATCAGTAATTTCTTTAGCAAATCCACTCGCGATGACTTTGCAAGAGCGGTAACTTCGACCAGTGGAGCTATTTTGGGGGATTATCACCCCAATATAATAAAATATTCAGATAGGATTCCTTGCAGTGAACTCGCTTCACCGGAAGCTTTTCTTTAATTTTTAATGGAAGGGCTTACTCGGGACAAATGGTGCGTACCACTTACCGAAGCGGACAGGAGACGACCACGACGGGCTGATCCTTCATGACCAAGAAGTCACCGCAGTAGGCGGTAGAAGAGCTCCTTCAGATTTGTAAGGAGGATTTTGGCCGAATGAGCGATCGATTTTACGTTGCAAACGAATTCTGGTGGTTTCCTCAAGCTAGCAACTTGTAAACGCAAACAATACAATCATAAAATTAGTGCAAAAAGAAAATACTATATAAAAATCAGCAAAATCCTTAAATTATTCAAAATATCAAACAATCATTAAGAACCAGACGAGTTTTTGCTTAAAAAACCCGAACAACAAAAAAATCTCCAAGTTACAACAGTACAAAAACTCATAAACAATCTTCGTGTTTTATGTTTAAGAAGCAATTGTGGTTTTTGAGGAGTTATACAAAAAAAAAATCAATTCGAACGGGCACATTCAGCCGGGGGCAAGAGTCTTCTGTCCATGTATCAATGATCCAAAAACAAATCAATCTGCAAGATTTTCTGCTTTGATTAGAATTTAACTCGTAACATGAAAAAAATCTACAATGTCGTCCTAATTAGGCATCAAATGAATTATACGGAACTCGATAAACAGATGGAAAAAATAATTTTTTGTATAGACAAATCTCAAAAGCCCAACACTTGGCCCTAAACTTTTCAATTTTAGAATTTAAATCAGCAAAAGTCAATTCAAAGCAATACACACTCAATTTAAGATCGCAAAGTACACCTATCAATGAGCTTGAACAGAAAGGTGGGCCTATTTTGACATTATTTGTCCGAAGTATCTTTATTACAAATCTTGGATTTTAATAGTCTTTAGCATGATGTAAAAATGAACAAATAAAAGCCCAAGCTGAGAAGTGTTTTATGATATCTGAAATGTATGTATCTAGACGTTGCGTTGTTGGTTGTAAAGATAAAACTTTAAGATTTACACCTACGACTGAACAAAATCAAAACCCTACATGGTATTGCTGGTTTATGGTTTGTAATGACGTACTTTCACCTCACGACGCGACGTCGAACGCCATGATGCTGTAAATTGTATTTTAGCAATAAAAATCAAATAGAATTCGAGTTTTTTCAAATCTTCATCTCACAGCATCAAAGACTATGTCGGTTGGCCTGTTTAGTTGAATTGTTTTGTAAATTTTTATCAACAAGTTATTTTTCACAAAATTTATGAAATACATTAAAAGTTGCGTGTACCTCACTAACAAACAATTTGATAGACAAAAAGCACTCTTTACAATTGTCAATAAATTGGAACCGAAAATCAATCCCAGACTTCTATTTTCGTTTAATTCTTTTAACATTTTGTGGTGGCTTCAAGGCCTTTAGTATGGCAACCCCTTCTAAATTATGTTAAGATCACAACATAAGAGTTTAGTTAAAACTAATATCCTAATCCTATAGGAAGCTATAATTTTATTTTATTTCAAACAAAAAAATAACGAAACAAACAAAAGACAAAACTCCCTTGGAGGTCTTTGGGTGGTATCTCGTTGAGTTATTATTTTACTTCTCAAACCCTAACAAATTTGGGACACTATACAAAGAAGAAGAGAGGACGCGACAGAAGCATAATCCGAAGTGAGCTCCCTGAGTATGTTGTTGTAGCAAACATTGTATCGAATGGATGCATGTGCGACACCCAAGGTACCAAACGAGTCGAGGCTTAGTAACAAAATAATAACGCGGCTATTTTTGATCGGTTTGCTATCTAAGTGAAGCCAAGCAAAAGAACTAAACCCAGATAAATGTAAAAGAATATTGCTTTGACTACATATGAGGCGATCAATGAAAAAAGGGGTACATGAAGACTGCCAGTGGTACCTTCTCTCTATATGTAATAATTGTAGTGAGGCATTATTAGGCATTAAAATTTATGAGCGGTATTCTTCAATGGGTATGACATAAACAAAATTCAAAAGAAATACAAAATTGTATTAAGAAAGATGCCAAATGAACGTTGATGTATTTAAATGAGCGTATGTATGGTGGCATGACAGAGGCGACTGACTTTTGTTTTATTTTTAAGCATTTGCATGATCGGCGTATTGGAGTACACAATTGCTATTTATTTATCTTGCCAATGGGATTTTTTTCTTTGGATTGCTTAGACCTTAGAACTTTGAACTGAAAGCACTAATTGAGATGGGATTTGGGGAAATTGGCAAGTAGAAGCTATAAGTGTTTAGAGAAATGAAAGCGAAAGTACAAATTTTTTCAAGTCGTAAGCATGTCGTCATGAACTCGTTTTTGAGCCAACAGATACTTAAGAATATCATCACAACTATTAACATGCAGAAGCCCCCATGAGCATAGAAATAAAAATTGCAGGTAAAAAACTTAAGTTGATGACAGACAACTGACGAAATAAGGAACAAATTTAAGCCCCCTACTTCCCTGTGTTTTAACTCTAATCAAAAAATCAAGATAACTTACCCCCAATTTTGATTGCTTTAAAGACAAACTTACCTGAAAAGAAAAGAAAATGTTTTAGCGAAAAATTTAATTTACATTTATTTTTAGTTAAATAATATAACTATATAAGCACAGTCAGGTCCAGAATTTATGTTTCAAAAATACCCCCGCTTAGTCATAGTGCTTTTCCTCACGTCAATTTTAAGCAGACCCAGATGTCTTATATCTTCAGAACTCAAAAAACGCTAAGGCATCGGCCTCCATAAAAAATAATTGTTCGGTTTTTTTCCTGATTGAGAATTTTTTCAGGGGTATTCTTGTAAAGAAATTATTTGCACTTCACTCACCAGTTTTCAAAAATGTCAAGAGAGTGTAAAATCCAAATGCTTTAACTAGCTAGTAAAGGGTTTTTCAAAAGGGACGCTACAAAAGTAGAGCTACAGGGACAGCAAACGACGGCATATTTCTTTGCGCTCTTTTGAAATTTCTCTTCAGAAAGGTTTGCCATTTTATGATAGAAAGATATACGAGCCAACAACGAGTCGAAATTATTAGAATTTAGTTCCGAAAATCGGAGTCAGTGGCCTCAACGTTTAGAGCGCACGATTAGGCTCATTTCTGACTAATTGGCTTCGTCAATAAACAAAATTTGCGGTATTGGTCTGGCAGCAATCCACACGTACTCCATGACTCATCATTGCATCCCGAAAAAATTACGGTTTGGTATGGTTCACGGGCTGGTGACATCATTGGGCCGTACTTCTTCCGTGATAAGCAAGACCGGCACGTTACTGTGAATGGGGATGCGGATGATACGGGCTTGGAGTACATGTGGTTCCAACAGGACGGCGCCACAAGAAACACAGCGAATGTCACAATCAATTTATTGGAGAACGTGTTATCTTACGAAATGGTCCAGTCGTTTGGCCGCCTCGGTCGGTCGATTTGACGCCGTTAGACTATTTCATATGGGGCTACGTCAAGTCTTTGGTCTATGCCAACAAGCCAGCGACGATTGATGAAATTCGTATGCATATCAAACGTGAAATTGCAGTATCGGCCGATTTATGCTTGAAAACCGTCGAAAATTGGGTTCAGCGTCTGAACTTCAGTAAGCGTACTCGTGGTGGCCATGCAAAAAAAAATTGAGTTCCATACATAATGACATCGAACGTGCTTTCACAGGAACAAAGAATTTCATTGATCTCCAAAACCGTTTTTGTTTTACTTAAAAAAAAAATTTTGTAGCATTGAAAAACCCAATATTTGTATTCACTGCAATATTCTTTTGATATTCAAAAAATAATACTTTTTTTAATATGAACTAGATCGTACTTTGAATATACATACATATGCATAATTTTTCAAATAAAATGCTCATTTTGTATTACTGTAGCAAGCCAAAAACATAAGAAAAGTTACTGAAATCCTCATAAATTCGAAGATATCTTGGGATAAAACCTTATTTTTTACTTATTTTTTTTTTAAAGCTGATTCATTCATTTCCATTATGATGGTATTAGCTTCAAATAAAAAATTTTTTTTATTTTTATTTCATCTTAAATATATTTCGCGGATATCGATCCCAGTTTTGGTTTAAATGAAGATAAGACTACTTCTTTGAGCAACTAGTACCGTATATCGGCATTAAGAATTTGCAAGCGCTTTTCTGGTGCAGATCTATTCATTGCGAAATGGCAACATTGGCCAAAAAAATATCGTGAATTGTTAAATTAACAATCATCAAAAAAAAAAAAAACAATTATAGCCAAGTTTTATTGGGAATTTTTATATTCACTTCACTTAGGCGCTCAATGTAACGTTGTACTCACTTATACAACTTTATTCCATAAACACCATTTACCAGCCATCCCTGTTGTTCACTTCTGCAAGTGATTTATTTTTGTCTACTTACGTTGTTCACTTTAGAGTTGTATTTTTTTTTCATGTGCGATGTCTTGCGATGTTTTGCTGAAGTGAATATAAATTCCCAATAAAACTCGGCTTATATATTAGTTTAAGGTGTATAATGGAAATACGACTAACACACTTCCACCAAAATTAGGTCCATTGTGATCCCACATAGAAATTTTAAGAATTGCCAAGTAGGCAGTGAGAGGGCCTACTTTCTTCTTTTATGTTCTTGCAGATCTTTTTGATAGCAAGACAGGTGGTGATATAATTTCTATTAAGTCTTTGTCATCTTCATAGGATCTTTCTTTAGCATTAGTTTGCGATAGGCATGTCAATGTTCATTCTGTTGGGTGACATTGGCATGGAAGTTCCATTCCTGAAGAGTTCCTCGGCTTTGCAGTTACCCGGAATGTCTCTGTGTCCTGGCACCCAAAAACAGATGAAAGCTGAACAGATCTGTCATCTTCATAAAAGACAATCGACAGTCGCGATCGGTTACAGAGTTTTAGAAAACATTGCTGAGTGATTTAGGGGCTGCTTGAGAAAATGTGAGTGTTGGAACCTGAAATTTTTTTCTCAGCCATGATAGGACTCTTTAAAAATAAAAATAAAAATAAAAATAAATAGAGTGGCGCAACAGAGCGAGGAGCCCCAGGGCCTAGCATATTTTTCACAACCATTCTTTCTGAAAGAATGAAGGGGACCTAAAATTTTCTGACGGTTCCGAATGAAATAATAGAGAAAGCCGGTTTCATGGCAATGAATTTGCTAACGAAAGACTGTCTTCTTCTTAGCAAATCTTTGCAAATCTTCGCGAAAGGCGAAAACCCGTTTTCGCCTCTGATGGGATTCGAGCCACGAGTCTCTGACTATCTAACTATCACCCCATAGGTACTACAAATACCTTTTTGATCACCCTACAGTGGTTTGGGAGATGGAATGAGAGACAAATATTTTTTGAGTACACATCGCCGCCATTGAACTGAATAAGTTCAAAATGTTAGAATATCCAAATGAACTATTGGTTTATTGGTTGATGGCTCTGAGACAAATTGTTGTGTTCGCATTCGATTGCTTGCTGTAAATATAGAGGGTTTCAAAATTGAGAAGTATGCCTCAGGCAATCGAAAAAGTTTAGCGAACATCTAAACTGACAAATATACTTGCTGATTTTTGTACTTTGCAATGATAGGTCTTCTTTTACAAGGCTGTTCACATATGTACACATCGGTCTTATGACCGAGTACAACCAGTAGTTGATTTTTGTTTCCAATGGCTTTTTTTGTAGGAAAAAAGCACCAGTGGCTTTTCGGACTCCTTCTTTTATGTCTGATTTGCAGTGAATATAGAATCTAGATTATCTAGAAGAATACCCTGACATTATGTTTCGTCTCAAAAAATTACTGGAATCTCATTTATTGCATAGAAAAAAACACTACCAAACAGCAAACTTCATTTGCTATAGGTTTCAAAGTGTTTGTATAGAAAGGAGGATATTACCACGATAAGGTCTCTAAGTAAACAGTTCTACCGATGCCTGCCGCTAATGCAACTTAATAAGAGGAAATGCAGCACGATCTCAGTACGAGTGCTTTGCGGTATCACCATCATCATTCTCTCCACATGATTCTCGGATTATAGGGCAAAAAAGAAGTGCGCTGCGACTACTTCAAGTAGTTTCGACAGTACAGAGATAGAAGAATGTTACGGTTTTTTCATTCAAATTGGGGAGTATAAATATATAGTTCATCTAGCTTTGGAATGTCATCAAAGGTTGTGATCTTAACAATCCAAGATGAGCCCGGCTTATCAAACTCTGGGTCAAGTTCTAAAATTTCTGTCTGTGAGCTTTGTTTCTAGCAAGTTCAGGGGCGATCTCGTTTCCAGTTACGCCGTGATTACGCACCAAAAATTGTACTCAACTAAGCGAATATTAACTTCTAAATGTTCATTTCATTTAAAAATTAATTTGAGTGAAAAAAAGCTACTCGATTTCACTTAAATATGTAAGTTTATTTTCAGTGAGTACGTACGTCAGCATTATAACTCCAACCCAATTCTTCGACTCCGAACCAATGACAGTTAAGTTGTGTCTAATAAATTTCATCCACATTTGTCTTTCGGTTATAAAATACGACTATTTTAGTCTATTCGGTTTATTATTATGTGTGATTTTGACAAATACCATCTAATAAGAAGAGGAAAGTGATTGCGTGCATAAAAAGTAGCTTTCTCCCCGGGGTACAAATATAATCTTTAGATATTTGGGGATTTAATTGAAGATAGTAAAACACTGCGCATGTATGAATTATGCAAATCCACTTCCAATCCACTCTTTTAGCTGCAGGTACTTTTTCTGGATGGAATATTTGTTCGATGAGTCATTCACTGATTCATTAAATTGAAAGTTATGCTTGGAAAAAAATTAGACACGCTCAGCAATTGAGAATTCGTAGGAGAAATCGAATTTTTGAAACTTTTTAATTTACAGATTCAATTGCATTTGATATGAGTCTTTCCAAGGGCTTTTATTTAGAGAGGAAAGGCTAGACAGGCAAATATCCAAGTCACGAACAATAGGCTTCGCCGGACTCCATGGTTCCCAGAAAAATTATTTCATTCCATCAATGAATCTTCCCATCGCAATCAAAATATTCCCACGAACTTGTTGCTCTTATTCGATAGAGAAATTAATTAAAAAACAATAAAGAAAAACAGCAACATCATTGCATTGGCAATAATTAAAAATACAAATCAAAATCACCGGCCATACTTCATATCCATGTACAGACCATTCGTTGACTTCTAATTTAATTAATTCCCCCCACAGCATTCCCTTTATACCCTCCCAATCAAATTAAAAGAAAAATCAATCACCTACACTAATGCAGTTCCACAAATTTGAATTTGCAATAATATTTGTTTTACAACAACGACAATAAAAAAATAAGTAAAAAATATATCGACGAACGTTGTATACGAGTAGGAATATACAAATACATGTCCATAATTTTCTAATTCAATACAAAATTTATCACTAACCATGTTAAGCCCACAATTTACACAAAATGTCAAATACAAATTCTCGCTGAAATATAAATGATTAACATTCTGCAATTAGGCGAGTGTTTTATAGAAGGTAGATTTATTTTTTCATTAGAAAATAATTCATTATTTGCCACCACCAACACCGTTCCTTCACATAACACCTTCCACTCTCCCAGCTGCTCTATACGCGTATAAGCTATCCAATCATAACGAATTGAAATTAAAGCTTAGAGAATTAGAAAAATCCACACATCTACCTATTCATACATAGTTTTACTTTTAATTCAAATTGCATTTCGTCGATGATTAGTTGAACATAATAACTATAAAAAAAATACGCTCGAATTGGATTCATGTGTATCTATCTATCTCAGTCAGTAATGATAATTGTTTGCATCAGAGTTTTTGTTGTGCTGTGTTCGGGGCAATTATTATTGCATTGTCACAATCATTCATTAGAATTGCAATGGCGAAATGTCAATAAAATACGAAATTTAAACATATTAATTTAAAATAATAAACTGTACGTATATACACAGTTTTCCTCACTCATACCTCAAAGGCCGATGATTTCAACTAAAATTTGATTAGAATCGACCACCCTGTGCCGACCAGAAATGTATCTTTTTCCATCTAATGCCTAATTCTATGTATCTATGGGGCTGGAGTTTTTGGTAGATATTTCATTGAAGCCCTATTTAGTGGGACGGCGACCGAGCGACGTCCGGGGGGTCGACTTGGCCTTTTATTAGACAAAAGCGTTATAAAAATTAAAAGTAAATATTAAATTGAATAATTCAAAATAATTGCTAGCGAACTAATTGCGTTAATCATTTACGCAAATAATGAGATTCAACGTTCTGGATGTTGAATTGTCGTCGAATGTCGTTGTCGTTTGTCGTCGTTCGAGAATAGTTGGGTGCTCCTCCTTGAACAGATAGGTATACAGCTAGATACAGATAGAAGCAAACTAAAAGAAATAGATTTATAAGCGAGAGACTGTCGGGGGTGGGTGGTTGGGTTGGATCTGCATTGCACTTGGTAAAGTGTTTCCTTTCTTCTTAGTCGTGTCGGATAATTTGTCATCTTTGAAGCACTCCATTCTCCATCTCCAAGCTTCGACGGCTAATTTCGAAGTGTTACTTTACATCTACAGGAGAGAAAAAAAAAAACGATTGCAGGATTGTATAGGTATCCCAAAAATACATATCACTTAGCTAGAAAACGTTTTATTGTCATTTCATTTGTTGTGTATGTCAGTCAGTCAGATGAATTATTATCAGAGAAGCCAGCAACTACAGAAAACACAGTCGTGTATGTAGAGTAGCGTTATGAACAAAATTCATGATAATTGAACTAATTGAGTAATTTCATTTGAAAAAGTCGTGTTCAATTAATTTTTTTTTTTTTATGATTTTATTTTCCTACTCTACTCTCTTGGAAGACAATCTTTAGTCTTGGTCTTTTTTTGAGGTTTTTTTATTTTTTCTGTAAGTATAGAAACTCTTAGTGGGCTGCGGCTTGGTGGTTTATGTTTTTGTAGGTACTTTTAGTGTTTATTTGTTGGTAGTTTTTTTTTACATCGAGCGTATTGGAAAATTGCTGGAAATGGTCATAAGACGTAATAGCCACGGGTGTTTCTATAAAAGTAAATATTGACTTTTGCTAATGTGGAGGCTGACAGAGGTGTTATTAGGCATATAAAGGGAGTAGATCTAATTTACAAGTGAATGTGAAAAGATTGAATAATGTCTTTGTTCCGACAAATGGGTATTTGAGGAGAACACATGTTTCGGATCGATAAAAGCTGGAAGTTGTAGGTAGATACCTTTCTGACCGTTCAATACAAGTTTGTTAATTAGTTAGTTAGTTGACTTTTATTTCAATACAATTTTTACAATTTAAAGCTTAATCTAAAGTCTTATTGGGTATGGCCTTTGGCCGTCTACCAGGTTGACAAGGTATAAAGTTAAATTTGAACTAAATCTAAATCTAAAATTCTCCTTCTACTATTCGCTTTCTGCCGAATGAGTAATCATATAAGATATCCCATCCTATTTCTCCATTTAAAATACGTAATACTTCATTCTCCTCTAAGACACATTTTCTAACCATTGACAATCTAAACTCTTTTAAAATTGGGCAAATTCCAAGAAAATGCAAGACATCTCTGATTTATATGGCAGAGGTCAAAAAGTATATTTCAATACAAGTTATTTTGGACGGATACTGACCATATGTGTGGTACCCGTCGCTTGAGGGTTAAAGTGTCTGCTGTTAACCCGGCGGAGGTTCGTGGTTCGAATCCCAACAGAGCCAAAAATGTTTTATCACGTGTATCGCCTTACGCGAAGAATTGGCAAGTCCTCCGTTGGTAAATTCATTGAAAAGCGCTTCTCGATGCCTTCAAAAGGCATGGTTGTGAGAAATGCGCTTGGCCCTGGGGCTCCTCGCTCAGTTGCGCCACCTATTTTTTTTATTTACTCACCATGTAAATGCTGGGGTGCCCCAGGGTTCTGTTTTGTTTCCGACTCTCTTCCCTGTTTTTATAAACAATTTCTTATCTGGAACTTTTAATCCTCTTAGGTACCCGTTTTGCTGACAACTCAACCTTCAACTTTTCATATTCGTTTACAAATTCACGCCCCTGCTCTTTGGATGTACAACTGGAACGGTTGCCGTATGATAAGCTCACTGGATTCTGATATTGACAGCATTGTTACATGGGGTAGCAAAAACATAGTAGGATTCAATGCTTCGAAAACTCAATGCTGTCTCTTGTCGTTAAAGATTAACCTTCCCCCATTACCGTTATCCATGGTATGGTACCTGCTTTCAAGAACCAAAACGCTGTCAGTACTTGGTATGTGTGTAAACGATAATCTTCGCTGGAATGACCACATATTTGAAGTCGCCAAAAATGATGCTAAATTTTTAGGTTTCTTTAGATGATGTAGGAAATTTTTTACCTCTTCTATTGCGGCTCTAATTTATGAGGCCTACATCCGCCCAAAACTGGAGTATAATACTCACATTTGGTCAGGTGCTCCTCAAACACCTTTGGGCCTACTTGATAGGGTATACAAAATCGAGCGTTAAAATTAATAGGTGATAGTTCAATCGTAGAATCGATTAATTCTTTTGAACATCGTCCAAACGTTACTCGCCTAACTCTCTTTTATCGCTTTTTTTTAAACAATGCATTAACAAAATAATCAGTTGCATCCCTCCCCTGAAACAGTTTACCTGCAACACTCGCCTCGCTGGAAATGTTCATCAGTTCTTCCTTGAACCCAATTTTGAACGTACAGCCGAGTTAACAGACTCATATCTTAGTCGCACTACCCGCATGTAGATTACTTTTCCCGACTCTGTTTTCCCACGTATGACGATTCACAAAAGCTCACAAACGACGTGCGTTTCCTATTAAATCATCTCCTACTTTCCTATATGCTCACACTGTGTTAAATAACATTTTAAGAGCAGTCAGGAGCCGAATTTTTGGCATCAGTGATCGAGAGAGTGAGTACTACTCTTATTCCAAAATTCGGTTCATTTTACACAACATCAGTCTGCTATTCATTTATCGACTTCATTTCGTTCAAAAACTGATGAAAGAATATCAAATAGTGGCACTAAAGTGCTCGATAACGCGAGAAGTAATGCCAAAAACGCATAATTCAGTCACGTATTACTCGATCACGTGTGCGATAATTCGACCCCAGAAATCCTTGATGTGCGCGTTGGTTATAGAAAAAGACACGAGTATATGAAAAAATACGTATCAGCTCCTGCGATTTGAATTGAACACACAAGTCATACAACAACAACAACAACAACAACAACACTCCTTTACATCCTGGAGTTGACAATTCCAAGAGACATTTTGCACATATTATGGTTCTTTTATGGTAAAGACAAAAACATCTGCCACATCCATCCCAGGTGGTTCTGCTTTTCTTGTCTTCTGCTCTTGGACAAAGGTCGCCTCTGTTCCATTTACAAGGTTGTCTTTCTGAGACTGTGGGTTATTCTGACTCGACTCTCCCCAAAAATAAGGAGGGCAGGTTTTCCAACGTTGTCTTGTGCTGCAGGTTGTGAAAGTATGTTCAGTTCTGAATCCATCAGTTCTTCTGCCAGTTCGATAAGCTTATCTTTTTTGAAAAAATTTTTGTAACTTTTATGTCCATTTAAGTGTCAAATGATGGCAGTTGCTGCTACGTCCAGTAACTTGTAGAATACAAACTTCGTATCGGCCAGCGTTTTGTTCGACGTGTACAAGAATAAATCGCGATCATATGGTCGAATACATCGACTCCACCCATGGCGGTTGTAGTCAAGTACCGTGGCAGGTTTATTTTGATGACCGCAAGTAGCTTTCTCACAATTATATTTTGTTGATAGCAATACCACTTGCTTGCTGGTTATCGAACATAACTAACCAACACCAGTTTTGTAGAAAATGCAAAGATGGATGAGTAAACTGGATGATGCTGATTTTTGTTATTGACCTTTACAGGCTCATTATGGTCATCAAGAATCTAATTCGCTACAAAAAGTTTAAACACGTCACTTTTGATTTTTCGAACAGTGCAGAGGATAGTGATCTTCTTATCGAGCAACCTCCATGCCAATTCCAACGATGCGATGTAAGGAAGTTATCAATAGTGAAGCTGCCTCCAGAGTTAAAAAATATTGTGGCATCAACGACATCACCACATCAAATCTAATAGCCACGACCAAGTCCTGTACTTTGGTCAGAGCTTGAAAATTCCAGTGGATAACCCGTTTAGTTTTCATATTTAGAAGGCAAGCGGACGCGGAATGCCTTGAACATTGTAATTCGCTGATGAGGTCTGGTTCAATTCATCCAAAATCAATTGAACTAACAACTGCAGGAGCCCTGCTATATAACTTTACTTTACTTTCGAATTAATCGAAAGTTGCTTTTGATTCTACTTTTAAATGTCAATAAGAATGAAAGTGGAGTCGATTTTGAATTCTTCCAACTGCTTTCGATAAAAACTACAAAGTTTTACGTTCTTAAGAATCACAGAGGAGGAATTTCAAGCATTCGAATACTTTTATTGCAGAATCGAGTTACATAGTAGGAGTAGGCCCCGGGTTTTGATTTGCTGAAGTTTCTACACGGCGGTTAACAGAATAGTAAAAACGAAGGAGTACCTTACCAGAGCGACATCTGAAATGGGGTACACCAAAAGTCAAGACTTGCGAATTTAATAAAATTTTTATCGACTGAATTCTAAAAAAATTTTTTGATGACCTCACATATACCTGCATAATGACTTCTTTGCTTGAGTTTCTGTATAACTGCTATAAAAAAATATTTGCAATCAATTCATACAACAGCTAGAAAAATAATGATTGAACATAATAGCACAGAAAGTTTCAAAGGAAAGAAACATTATGGGGTAAATTTGGACCCCAGGTTTGGTGTACACGACTTTTGCTGTGTCGTAAAGGAGGGTTAATAAAGCGGGCGGTACAGTCTTAACAAGTTTTTTCAAACTTTTTGATCATGTCCGATGTATTTAAAAAAAAAAAAAACATTTCTTGTATTTTACTTTACGCCAATCATCAAACATTGATCTTCCACGATAGTAAATGAATTACCCACGATTACAATTCTCATTAGGCTAATAAAATTTCATGCACTTTCCCAAAAACCCGAGAGATGAGAGAAAAGACATCCATAAAAAGAAAAACATTGGATAGAAATTCCATAAGTAAGAACAAATTACCTACATGTACGCGAACAACAAGACAATCGTGTATCTGATTTCATATTATCTTTGAATGCCTCATAAGCCGACAGGTATATCTCACTGGTGTGTATGATGGGAAAAATCATTAATTATCCTGCCATGAGAGGTCATATACGGACACTAAAAAATCAATTACGTTCCCTTCAACTCTCAGCAAAAGTCCAAAATATATAAATGAATTAAACACAACAAAAAAAAGCAGAAACAAATTACAACAGAAAATAATTGTAAGATCGTTAAATTGAACAAGTAGTGTTTATGGATACGTTACGCTCCACACCATAGACGAGCAGATCTTTTATTTTGTTATAGAAAAAAACATTGAGTGGCTGGCTGTCTTCTTCTGTTCTTCTGTTGTCCATGGGCGATCAGAAAATAGATCACAGGTTGAGGGTAAAATAAGATCTATACGCAACAACGCCGGAGACTGATTTTCTTTGGTTTATTTGTTAAAAAGACGAAGAGATCTCTTGAAACGGATCCAAAGAATACCAAAGAGGAGCCACTGTGGGTTGAGCCACGAACAACAGTAATTGATGTTCAGTCGTTTTTCATAATAATTATAATATATGTGTGTGGTGGCTGTTTTGGTTGTTATGCCTTGTTTTTTTTTTTTGTCTGTTACCATAGGCCATACCATGACGAAAAAAATATTTATTCACTCATCAATTATACCAGATTGGAGCATTTAAAACACAATAAAGTTTGAGTGATTGGTTTGAGTAGCAGGTGGACCCATAATGAAGGAAAATAGACGACCGATGCCAGAGTGGGTAAAATGAAGTTTTTTGGTTTTTAGTCAACGTCAATTTGAATCGAGCCCATAAGTCCGGGTAACAGTAGCTAAGCCCAGAGGCGTGTAGGATAATAGTATTAAGGAGGTTTTTGTTTTGACATTTCTATAGAAATTCAAGGTAGCTAATTAGATTAAAGAAATGCAAGTCATTCAAGAGCTGCATAACGCTATAATCGAGATATAAAAGAGATAGGTTCGATATTTGTTTCTAATTTGTCATATGCAACTTATTCGCAATGCGTAGGATCAAAGGAACAAATATTTCTTATTAATATAGAAATTCTTTTTATGGCCGAACAAAACGAATATGAAAAGCTTTACCAACTCTGTTTTCAGCATTAGTTAGATATGGGTGAATAGGGTGCAAACACAAGCGGATACACCTTTTGCTAACCGGCCAAAAGAGTATGAGAAGGTGGAGGGTGGAAGGGGGGTGAGAGGTAATAAATAGCAGAGATGATGAATAGCAGAGGTGATAAATAGCACAGAACTGGATTGGCGACTCGTTTATTGAGGTTAGGAACCCTCACTGAACCATTTAGAGCCGTGAATTAATTTTAGGACATTCTTCAGATGAGATAGAGATGCCGTCCAGTTCGTCGAAGAAGTATTCCCCGAGGGCTTTTTTACTCACAGAGGAAGTGGAATGATCCTTCCTCTGCCTCTTCGTCTCGGCATCCTTTACATTAGTCAGATGTGCTGATGCCCGTTCTCATCATGTGGGTATCTAACAGTGGCGAGGGGTGAATAATTCCAAAAGGTAACTCGAAGGAAACTTAGTCACCAAAAAAAAAGCTTAATTAAAATTTTTTTTTGTGCAATGTTTGTCTTCGCATCAAGCCAAAAAGTCAAGTATTTCAAACCAACTTTGCTATTAGGTAGAGCGTCATAACTTTTTTTTTTCATAAAACTAAGCTAATTAAAATTAAAACTATTTGTTTCCTCTAAGTGAAAATCAGTTAAGCAACAGTCAACAGATATTAAGGCCATAATCAAATAACTGAAACTTACTATCGGAAAAATTTTCAGACTTTTTGCACTTTTCAATTTTTAAAGCCTATATTTGTAATATTCAAAAAAATCACGAAAAGCACTAAATCAATTTAAATAAGTATTTCACTGCGTTCTGCTAGTAAACTGCGTTTTTCAAATAAAATACGGCTCATAGGGAACTGAATTCATTTAAGCCAATTGTCCCACTTTAGAAAAATTCCAATTATTTTTTGCATTTTCTGCCAAAAATATGCTTTATGCTATGAGATCTAATATCCACGCATATTTGCTATCAAAGTGGCAACCTTTGAGCTTTGACACATGAGTCTAAAGCAGAGACACATACAAATTCATGAAATAAGTCGGAGACCAGCGTGTTATTTTCTTGTTCTTCAAGCAGAGATCTACCTCAACCTGCAAACCTGCCATATACATTTTTGTTTATACACATGTGTCCATGGGAAGAAATACGAAGGAAAGCGTTTTTTTCTTTTATAAAACCAATATCTAAGAGAATTTAAAGAACAAGAGGGAAAACCATTACGTGACGTCTCCTTCCCCGCAACTTCCATTTGTTTACATTATTGTTTTTGTAATCGCAGAATACGTGTGAGCTGCAGAAAAAGGCGCGAAAAAGTTGTGGAAGTATATGTGCGGTGAGTTTATTTTCATTTGACGTTTGGCTATGTAAAACATAACCTGAAATTTGATTTTAACCACACTACTGAAAAATTCTTAAGGGGAGGGTTTGAACAACACCAAAGTTTTTGTTTTTTAAAAACTAATTTTTTTTTTGTAAAGCTGGGCAAGATGTGAAAACTCATAAACATGCAACTATACTGATTCTATTGGGACTCATTATAGTGTGATTCGCTCCCTCAGCTCGGTTATTTGTTTTTACTTTTTTTTAATACCAAAACCTAAATATCAAACTATGTAAACATTTTTTGAAAAACTTATCACAGTCAAAATTTTGAAATGCAGCAATCTTGTAGATACTATGCAGAGCTCAGAAAGCTTTCATTGATCTCTGTAGCACAATTATTAACAAAGCACCAACAGCCGTATCTATAAAGAACTTTTAATCATCGATTAGATTTAATTGCCATTTAAGTAACACTTAAGTAACGAATCCGTATCGATAATCAAATTTCACATTTAAGTAACCTTGCTAAGAGCCCTCTTAACTTAAATGGCAATAATGACGTTTAAAGGTCTCTTAAACCCAAATTAAAAATTCATTCTGACGTGTCGGGAAAATCGGTGCCAATTTTGATCTGTTGTTTTGGTAATATAATTTCTAAAAAGAAACTTTTTAAAAATATGGAAGATTTTCTTAGCGATTTGAATGTTTTTAATGTGCTAAGTTTTTTTTCAGATGTCATGATTGATAAATAGAAACCTAAAATGCTGGCACAAAAGCTCCACAGTGCTACAAGGCCAAACGCGTTGTTCTCGCAACAACAATTCTCATGAGTGCGCCAGTGCGGTTCTGAAAGATTAAATTCGAACAGCATTTTTCAAAGCATATTTTCCTGCTGTTGAGGTGATACCAGAGAAAAATCATTTTGGATGTTTATGGTGGTCGAACGCCTACGCAGTAGTTACGCTCTATCCATTTCGCCATGGATGTCGTGCGCCTACAACCTGAGCTAAGAAATTGTTAGGGAATTGCAGTTTTGGTTGGCAAAGAATGATTGTTCCATGGTCGCACGGTCGATTTGCTACTCATAAAGATAAATTTTAAATGAAAATTCGAGAGAAATTCTCATCACATTTTTGGTTGGTGATACTCGTACATAATGTTTTTTTTTTTATAAGCAAAAAGGCACCACATTTGTTTACAAACGAATGGTTGTCAAAACGCTACTTAAATTGGACTAGATTTCTGTTCTTACTACTTTTTTTTGACACAACTATCAATTAGTTTAGCATCAGCGCAGAATCGATTATCGATAAGAATTTAATCAACCTCTCTTAAGTTCCAATTAAATTTTAATTGAAACTTAACTTATCAACGTCTAAGAGACGTCTTAAGAAAATCTAATAAATACGGCTGCAACACTTTAAGTTTTAATTTTTTTGAACTAATTGAAAGCGGACATCAAACTATGTAGACATTTTTTGAAAAACTTATCTCAGTCAAAATATTGAAATGCAGCAATCTTGTAGATATTATGGAGAGCTCAGAAAGCCTTCATTCATCTCTGTAGCACAATTACTTACAAAGCGCCAACACTTTAAGTTTTGATTTTTTGTTTTTATTAGAAGCTCGGTAGAAAATTTTTTAAAAACTTGTCTCAATCAAAATCTTTAAATGTGGAATTTTTGTCCACGTTATGTTGAGCTCAGAAAGCCATCATTCATCTCAGTAGCACAATTATTAACAAAGCTCCAACACTTTAAGTTTTCAATTTTTCTTAACACAAAAAAAAAATTAAAACTTAAAGTGTTGGTGCTTTGTAAGTAATTGTGCTACAGAGATGAATAAAGGCTTTCTGAGCTCTCCATAATATCTACAAGATTTCTGCATTTCAATATTTTGATTGAGATAAGTTGTTGAGAAACGGCGCTTCATTTATTATAATTATTATTATATTGTATTTATATTTTGATTTAATTTTGTTTAATTTAATTTGAAACTGATTGGCCAAACATTTTTGTATTTACCCTATGATTTGTTGGTTGCTAATCGCTTATCTCAATTCTAAGCATGATCAAATGCTATCGTTGCCTACACAGTTGCTGAAGCCGTTGGTTATTGCGAAACCAATGTACTGCAATGTTAATGCAGATAAGCTTACCTTTGGTAACATGTGTAATCTGGGAGAGTTTTACTTTCACTTCGTAGCAAACCACCAATCGAGTCAGTCAAACTAATTAATTAAATTGTCTTGTTGAGAATAAAGTTAACCTATTATAACGTTTTAAGAAATTGTGTTTTTTCTTATCTTGGAATTTATTCGTTCTACAACAAAGTTGGTCCTTCGAGCCGGATATTGTGAATCGGCTATTCGTTCTTTTGGTTGGTGGTTGCTACACTTGGATTCCAGTACACAGATAAGTATCAAGTAGAAATCTGATTTTGCCTGGCGCTCCTCTGTGCTTTTATGGATGCTTTTTTTTTGGGCTCGATTTGCTGCTGCTGTTGTTGTGCTGTCTGTTGATAGTTATTGCTGGAATCCTTTCTTTTTGGAACTAAGAAAAATTGTGAGTTGTGCGCTTTGAAATAGACTTGTAAAATCTCGTGGTCGGTATTTGAGTTGAAAACGGTACTTCTAACCAATATAATGGAAGTTTTAAAGCAAGCTCGCGGACATTATAAAGGTGCTATCACTAGGGTGTATACCTACGTGCAGAACATTCCTGAAAACGTGAATATCTTTGAACTGAATGTGCGTTTAGATAGGTTGGAAAAGGCGTTCAAAGACATTTGCGATTCTCAATCGGCTCTTTTCGAATTTCATGCTGAAGAGGGATACGTGGATCCTGAACCCGAGTTTGAGATTCTGGAATCGAAGTATGTAGCCTCAAAATGTGCTCTTTTGAATTGTATTAACGACATCACGCCGGTTAACGATGATAATAAAAATGATACGTTGAAAGAGTTAGTTGCTTCTCAAGCTGAACTGCTAGACAGGTTAGGGCAAGTAGCCTTATCGAATAATGGAGACAAGAACCCTACCAACATAAAGCTGCAACCGATGCACATTCCACCATTTTCTGGTGATTATCGAGAGTGGCCGGGTTTTCGCGATGTGTTTTTGCAAACCGTGGACTGCAATACTAAACTTTCGGGTGCGCAAAGGTTTAGATATTTGAAATCTGTTTTGCGTGAAGATGCTTTCAATCTTTTGAACGGGATTAGTGTTTCGGACGCGAATTATCAGCTGGCTTGGGAAAAATTAGAGAAACGCTATGATAAACCTCTTTATCTTATAAACGCGCTTATAGAACAGTTTATAAACTTGCCAAACGTCGGATCGGGAGATGGCTCTAACTTACGTAAGCTGGTGGATAAAGCGGATGAGGTTATTCGTGGACTAGAAGCGGTTAATTCGGTAGGTAGGGATCCTTGGCTGGTGTATTTGCTGCTAAATAAAACAGACTCTGAAACTAAGCAAGCTTGGGCTCTAGAAAATAAAATGTCGGAAGAGTCAACCATCAATGACCTTATTCATTTTCTAGAAGAACGTTCTAATGCCTTAGAAGCTAGTGATCTAAAACCTAATCGTGTAAGGAACTCTCGTGCGTCAAACCCTAAGAACATTAAAACCTTAGCCGTAGTTACTTCTTCTTGTCCGAAATGTAAAGGGGAGCATTATCTTCCACAGTGCTCAGAATTTATTTCAATGCCGGTTAGTTCGCGCCGCACTTTCGCTAGAGATCAGCGATTATGTTATAACTGCCTTGGTACCAAGCACTCGTCGAATCGATGTCGCGTTAAAGCACGTTGTACGTTATGTAAATCGCGCCATCATAGCTTGGTACATTTAGATAATGTTAATCCAGCTACTCCTGCAAACGTCGTTGCTTCTGCACAGAGCTTAGATTCAGTCGTAAGCAACCATATGAAAAATGATTCGCGTTCCTCGGTTATACTACCCACCGCAGTTGTTAAAGTGTTTGACGTTTCTGGAAAGACTCATCTCGTGCGCGTTTTATTGGACAGTGGCTCTCAGGTTTCGTTCGTGACCGATAGTTTGGTGAAAAAGCTTGGCTTACGTCGTACCCATGCTCGTTTGCCCATATCTGGGATTTCGTCGGTTGATGCGGGGGTCACTCAAGGTGCTGTTGAGTTAAAGTTAAAATCTCGAGTTACTCCACATACTATGCAAGTTGAAGCATATATTCTTAGTCAAATAACTTCTCAAACTCCATCGCTTTCGTTCGAAGGAAGCAATTTCACCTTTCTCGACGATCTGCTGTTAGCTGACGTAGGATTCAAAAACCCAGGTCCCATTGATGTTTTGTTAGGGGCTGACAAAGCTTGGAGTATTCTGCTGAGTGATCATCGTTCAGATCCAGAAGGGAAAGTTGTTGCACACGAGACATTGTTTGGATGGGTGGTTACGGGCTGTTTGCCAGCTAGTTCTGCAGTTTCGTTGCACGCAGGTGTTGACCTTGATGTGCTGCTGAAATCCTTTTGGGAAATTGAAGAGGTTACGCAGAGGTCTTCGTTGGCAGAAGGTGAAGATGAGGTAGATAAAAGGTTCTCAGAAACGCTCACTCGTTCATCGGATAAAAGGTATATGGTTGAACTTCCTTTCCGACAGGACAATGTTAAGTTTGGTAATACGATCTCTGGAGCCTTGTCTAGATTTTTTGCAATGGAACGTCGTTTTTCGCGTGATAAAGACCTCAAAAGGGAATACTGCAAGTTCATGCAAACATACTTGGATCTAGGACACATGGAGCGTATTCCAGATGCTGAAATAGAACCTACTTCGGGAAGTGTTTTCTATTTGCCTCACCACGCCGTTATTACAAATAAAATTCGTGTTGTCTTCGATGGGTCTCATAAAGATACCAATAACTGTTGCCTTAACGAGGTGCTTCATATAGGAACTCCACTTCAACGTAACTTGGTAAACGTTTGTATTCGTTTTCGTGTCCATCGCTTCGTGTTTTGTGCTGACGTTATCAAAATGTTTCGGCAAATTTGGGTGCATCCAAAGCACCGGGATTTCCAGAGGATTGTTTGGAGGGAATCCCCTGATAGGCCAATTTCGCATTTTAGTTTGTCTACTGTGACATATGGTACATCTCCAGCTCCTTATTTATCGATGAAAGTTCTCCGACAAATAGCGTTTGATTACAAACACCAGTTCCCTTTAGCGTCACATGCAATTTTGCATGATATGTATGTAGACGACCTTATGACTGGGGCTGATTCGTTGTCGGAGACATTAGAGCTGAAGAAGCAGATTGTCGAGATGCTGTCTTGTGGAGGTCTAGAACTCAGTAAGTGGAGCTCTAATTGTTGGGAGATATTGCGCGAGATCAACTGTAAAGAAGCTATTTCACTTGATTTAGATACTTCCTCGGAGTGCACCAAGGTTCTTGGTTTGGTTTGGAATCCGTATCGTGACACCTTTACATACAAAATCAGTTTGCCTGAACATTTTTTGCCTACAAAACGAAAACTACTTTCTGAGGTAGCAAAGATTTTCGATCCATTGGGGTTTCTTGCTCCTTCCACTATTTTGCTGAAAATACTGTTTCAGGAGCTGTGGACCGCAAGGACGAAGATAGATTGGGATGATCCTTTGCCCTTAGAAATCGCTGAAAAATGGAAGCTGCATCGGGAGAATTTGGCCTATTTGGAGAACTTTAGGATTTCTCGAAGGTTTACCCAAAATTCTAAAAGCTTTGAGTTAATAGGATTCTCGGATGCTTCGGAAAAGGCTTATTCTGCAGTGGTATATTGTCGTTGTTGTTCAGGAGATAGCATAGAGATTCAGTTGGTCGCAGCCAAAACTCGTGTAGCTCCAGTTAAGCAGCTGTCGATTCCTCGTTTGGAACTGTGTGGAGCTCTGCTCTTGTGTCGGTTGATAGAGCTCATTCGGTCGTCGTTGGATGTTAACCCAGTTCGAGTCATTGCATTTAGTGACTCTCAAATTGTTCTGTCCTGGCTTTCATCTCCCCCGCGAAAATGGAATACGTTTGTAGCGAACCGTACGTCCGAAATCTTATCTTCTTTGCCTCGTTCGTCTTGGAATCATGTCCGTTCGTCTGATAACCCTGCTGATTGTGCTTCGCGGGGTCTCTTGCCAAAGGATTTACTGGAATACAAGATGTGGTGGTGTGGTCCAGAATGGTTGTCTCAGGATTTTGAAAAGTGGCCAAATCATCCTGAAGCTGAAATAGAAGAGATACCTGAGGAAAGAAAGACTGGTGTTACAGCTCACGTTTCGGTTACGGTTGAGCATTTTCTGGAAAAACTTTCGCTTAAGTTTTCTAGTTGGCGAAAACTTTTGAGAATAGTTGGCTATATTCGTCGCTTCATATATTTTTGTCAACTGCCCAGGGGAGATAGAAGATATGGATATCTTTCGCTTTCCGAGCTTCGTCTTGCTAAAAGAACCTGCCTCCTTTGGTCTCAAAATGAGTTCCGTTGTGAATTTAGAGCTCTCAAGGCTGATAAGTGTGTTGACAAGACGTCCAAGTTATCTTCACTTTCACCTTTCATTGATGTCGTCGGTTTGTTGCGTGTTGGTGGTAGAATTGCGAACGCCAGTAATGTTCCCTTCGCGATAAAACACCCTATAATTCTGGGTCTATGAAATAACTCCCACGAAATAAGTCCCACTTTTAAAAACGAAATAAGTCCCACCAAAAATTGCTATTTTGAAAGTGGGAGTTATTTCGTTTTTAAAAGTGGGACTTATTTCGTCAATTGGTGGGACTTATTTCGTTACGCGTTTTTATTTTAAGTGGGACTTATTTCGTTTTAAGTGGGAATAAATTCGTTTTGTAAAGTGGGAGTTATTTCATACCCCTAAATTTATATTTTTTCTTATGCAAAAAGTTATATATTGGACATTTCGTAAAAGGGACAACCATGATTTTTTGTCCTTATTTCTCATGGCTCTTCTTGCTTGTATACGATTTTTCTTTATTATTCCTCTGCTTTAATTATTCATATTATTCGACGTGTGTTTTTTTCGAAGAGCCAAATACTTCTTATTTGAAATCGCATTAAACAATGAAAAAGTGGGACTTATTTCGTTTATGAAAGTGGGACTTAATTCATTTAAGAAATATATTATTCAAGGGGGAGTTATTGCATTTTGAGTGGGAGTTATTTCATTTCAAGTAAATTTTTAAATCATTTCATTTTGGTGGGACTTATTTCGTTTTTAAAAGTGGGACTTATTTCGTGGGAGTTATTTCATTTTTTTCAGCAATTTTTGGTGGGACTTATTTCGTTTTTAAAAGTGGGACTTATTTCGTGGGAGTTATTTCATAGACCCTATAATTCTGCCTAAAAATCATCCTATTACTCAGCTGATTCTTTTAGATGCACACAGGAACTTTTTACATGTTGGGGTTTCTGGACTCTTCACTTTGATTCGTCAGGAGTATTGGATCCTCGGGAGCAGGAATCTAATTCGGAAATTGGTTCATGATTGCGTTACGTGTTTTCGTCATCGGAAAACTACATCCGCTCAGCTTATGGGAAACTTGCAATCGTCTCGAGTAAACCCATCATTTGCTTTCGCCCATACTGGATGTGACTATGCTGGTCCGATTACTCTTCGTTCGTCGAGAGGAAGAAAGCCAACGTTGTCAAAGGGATACATTTCGCTGTTTGTGTGTATGACAACCAAAGCGCTTCACCTGGAATTGGTTTCGGATCTGACCACGGATGCATTTTTGGCTGCCCTGAAAAGATTCATCGCCAGACGTGGTAAATGCAGCGTTATGTACTCCGATAATGGTACGAACTTTCAAGGAGCAGCTCGGGTTCTATCGGACATGTACAAATTGGTACAATCACAAAGTCACAACAAAAAGGTTGCGGAAATGCTGGCTGCAGAAATCATTGATTGGCAATTTATCCCTCCGCACAGTCCTCACTTTGGTGGACTTTGGGAGGCGGGTGTTAAATTGGTGAAACAACATCTTCGGCGCGTCGTTGGTGATAATGTTCTTACCTTTGAAGAAATGTGTACCTTGTTAGCCCAGATCGAAGCCCTTTTAAATTCTAGACCCCTTTGTGCTTCTTCCGATTCAGATCTTGATCCACTAACGCCTTCTCATTTCCTTATAGGTAGACCTTACACGGCGATTCCTGAGCCAAGCTATTTGGAAACACCTACCAATCGTTTGGGAAGATGGGAGCTACTACAAAACATTATGCAAGGTTTCTGGCGAAGGTGGCAAACAGATTACCTCACATCGTTGCAGCAGCGGCCAAAATGGAGAGAAGCTAAAAGAGATTTTGCAGTTGGTGACATGGTCATTCTCAAGGAACCCAATCTGCCACCGTCTCAATGGTTCCTAGGAAGAATTGTTGAAGTTCATCCAGGTGAAGATGGACATGTACGAGTGGTTACACTGCGCACCAAACGTGGTACTTTCATGCGCCCCATTACCAAACTTGTCCTATTACCATTTCCTGAAATTCCTTCAGCGGGGCCGGCATGTTGAGAAACGGCGCTTCTATTATTATATTGTATTTATATTTTGATTTAATTTTGTTTAATTTAATTTGAAACTGATTGGCCAAACATTTTTGTATTTACCCTATGATTTGTTGGTTGCTAATCGCTTATCTCAATTCTAAGCATGATCAAATGCTATCGTTGCCTACACAGTTGCTGAAGCCGTTGGTAATTACGAAACCAATGTACTGCAATGTTAATGCAGATAAGCTTACCTTTGGTAACATGTGTAATCTGGGAGAGTTTTACTTTCACTTCGTAGCAAACCACCAATCGAGTCAGTCAAACTAATTAATTAAATTGTCTTGTTGAGAATAAAGTTAACCTATTATAACGTTTTAAGAAATTGTGTTTTTTTTTTATCTTGGAATTTATTCGTTCTACAACATAAGTTTTTCAAAAAATGTCTATACATAGTTTGATATCCGCTTTCAATTCTTTTACTTTTGATTTTTTTTTTTAATTCAATTAATTAAATGCTTAAATTTTCAACTCAGCTTCAAGAAGAGAATCGAAAGCTTAAGTTGGAATCTTAAATAAATTCATATTTATTGGTTACTGTTTTGCTTTAGTACATATTTTTTTAACAGTCATACTTTTCTGTCTATTTCTCTTAAGAAACGTTTTTTAAAAAAGAAGAAAAAGAAGGGAGGAGACTACTCAGAGAAATGTTTAACAAAAAAGAAAATATTTTAATATTTTGATGCTTAAATTTTTATTTCCAAATACTTAAAAAGTATATAATCACAAATAAATTTTATTTACAAACCCAAAAAAAAAGTTTTAATTCCAAAAATTCTGCCAGACGTAGCCTTAAGGTGACTAAAAGTAAAAAAAAAAAAAACAAAAACCGGTTCCCAGACGCGAATAAAGTAGTATTGGTACAATTTTTTGTGTAAACCCTGTGCATGGATCCGAATATATACCTCGTTTCCACTTAGAATCGGGTGATCGAATCGGATTATGATTCAGATTTCGATGCAGGTATCTACTCCCACTGAATCGACTAATCTAGGTATAGAACACACTCTTTTTGAATCGATCCAGCTACAAGAGCTGCATCGGATCGGGTAATCCTATTTCAATTCGATGTAGGTATACACTGGCATTAATTCGAATTGAAGTGTGATTCAATTCTAAGTGGAAACGAGGTAATAAAGTGGTGCTAGTGAAATTTTGTGTAAGCCCAGTGTTGAGATCCGAATATAAAGTTTTACTAGTGAGATTTTGTGAATGAGTGCGTGCACCAGCTTGTGGGGTGGTATCAATGTGTTAGTGTGGTTTTCCCTCTTGTTCTTTAAATTCTCTTAGACCAATATCATGCAAACACCGAAGTGTGCAGATGCAGAAGCAATGCTGCAAATGAGTACTGGGCTACTGCGCCGGCGCTATATTCACGTGCTCAGACCTCAGAGCACAAAGAGATAACAAACAACAGATTTACCAAAAAATATGACGCTAGAACACCGGGTTATTTTCTTCCTTAAAAAAGCATGTATTGAACAGAGAGGTGCCTAGCGCTAGGCTCTTCTCTGTTCAATACATGCTTTCTTATGGAAGAAAATAGGACGATGTTCTACCGTCATATTTTTTGGTAAAAGAAAAAAGAGGAGAGAACACAAATTTGTTCTATCCAGCAACAAGTTTTATAAGACGTAATATTTGGGGTTACCTTGTATGTTGCTAAAGTTTTGTGTTTGTTTATGGAGTGAATTGAAGAGCCAACATGTGTGTAGAATAAAACGGAAAGCAGAGTGGTAGTTGTTAAAAAAATGTTGGCAGCGAGTTCATGTGTATGATTAAGTTTGATTCATGTTGCCAGAAGTCTAAGATGTTTCGGATGTGGATTTCAAAAGGTAAGTCGGAAATAATCGACTTATATGGACGCTTCGCCACTGGTATCTAATAAGTTGTGGCCCCTGAGATTGCCGATCAACAGAGAGAGAAAGTCGAGGACTGCTAAGTTGGAGCAGAATTTCGGTTGTTTTCTTGGAAATATATTGACATAGTTTTCTAGAAACCACCCGGCATGTTTCTAAAAATGACCACCTGTCATTGAAGGTTTTTAGAAACTTTCGTTCGATTATGTTTTTTTCTTGCTCTAGTGGCTTGAGAACTGAAGTGTTCGTCTCGTCGGATTCGAGAACTGATACGATTTTGGCATGTCCCCCATTTCATTACCGGTTATGTTAGGATGTCCTTGAGCGAAAGCTAAAGTTATGGTGTTTGTTAAGTTGAGTAGTCTTAGATAACTGCAACAGCTTTGTACTAATCTAGATTCTGTGACAATGGAAGGGAAAGCTTCGGCCATCAAAACTATCCTCGCTGTCTATGAGGATGTCAATACTTTTGTTGGTTAATTTTTGAGCACCCAGATGTTTCGGTGCTTCGCAGACTGCAAGTACTTCTGCTTGACACTTTAAAAGAATGTGAGTTTTATTGATCTACTCAAAGGATGGTAATCTGGAGGAGATGCCTGACCCCACCCAATCGTCAATTTTAGTATTCTCTAGCCGGAATGACTGTTGGGGTCACTGGATTGAAATCAGTATACGGGGGGTGTAGTCTGTATAGTCACCATATCAGTGTGATTCATAATGGTTCTGTGATATGCCATAGACTCATTGCCTTCCAGCATTCTCTTGTCGTATGACTGCCACTGGATTGAAATCGGTGAGCAGGAAGGAGGGTGTAATATGTTTGAATGTCTGCATAAGTTTGATTCATAGGTAATGGTTTTGTGGCCTGTTTTCCAATTATTGCTTTGCTTCAATCGCAGTGCCCTTTTGGACGCCTTCTACTTAGTGAAAAGGTATAGAAAAGCCAGCGACAGGAAAGTTTCCAGAGCTGCCGTAGATGTCATTCTCATGGCACTAGTTGAGCCAATGCATGCAAGCCTTTGAATTTAGGTCATGGTCTTGAGGTTTGACACCTTTTCTTATAATGGCCACCATACTAAACAGGCTCATATGGGAATTGGTCTTATTTTGGATGAGTTCATCCATTGAATAGTTTTGGGACCAGGTTCCCTGGCATAAGCTGATGTTTCCCAAAACATTTATATGAAGGAAAAAATAAAATGATTCGAAATGTGGGTAGCAGTGATTAGATATGTCTTAAACGTAGGATTGCCACGTGGATTTTTTTAAGAGGAGCCTAATGCTTATCTGATGCACTCAAACCTTATTTCCGGTCCATTGTACAACCAGGGTAGCAGCGTTCCCTCTTTTGTGGTACAGTAAATGAAAATAAGGTGATTCTAATTTCGCATATAACCTCAAGGACAGCGCGGCGCAGCGTACAGATGAAACTGGGAGGCTGAAAGAAAAGTAGATGCCTAGAGCGGGATTCGAACCCGGCCTATCTACTGCACACTCTACCATTGCACCACGGCCGCCCTGAATAGTTTGGTCTTAATAAACACCCTTATCAATTGGCTTCTATGATCGTGTGTGTTGTCTATCTCCTTTTACAAGAGAAATGTTTCCTCATATTGGAGTGAGTCATGATTAATTGCATTGGATTAGCTTGATGAATATACACACGTGACGTATGTTATATGTCCACCCCGTTGTATTAAAAGTGACCTGAATCTTTTCCATTTGAGATGCTGTTACGATGAACCACACATGGCACCCTTACACAATCATTGACCTTATGAGGACCATGAAGCAAATTACTTTCACTTTGCTGTCAAGTTGCCTGCTGTAAAATAGTCGCCTTGGTAAAGTCAAGAGTTCCTCTAGCCTTGGCCTGAACCGCATCGATATAAGTCTGCTAAAACATACATACTGCTCCAGCCAGAGGCCGAGGAACTTAACTTCTACTTTGCCAGGCAGTACAGTTTTCGCCAGTTCTCTCTCGTATTTCTTGGGGACAGAGTCAACGAAGTTCTAAACAAAATTGTTTCCTATTTCTGGAAGTTTATTTTCAACTTCCAGTCAGTTGCTGAATCTTATCGAAGTGACGCTGTAAGGGAATTCCGATGACTTCGTTCTTTGGACCTGTTCTGTACGCAAATAAGGTTGTTGGCGTCGACTATAGCATGGTGTTGGGCACTTCCATTGATGAGTTTGGTTTGACTTTCCTTTTGATACCAACAATTTTGATCAGCAAAACAACAACATATCAACAAATTTGATATCATCGTAGAATGTTAAGTGAAGGCTACAGAATTATTTGATGCACAGAACCCTCTGCCATTCCATTCAAACCACCTCAATTTGCTTCAAAGTATTTCTTTCCGTATTTCATTCGGTTACTTAGTAATGAAAAGTATTATAACACTTTTTTTCACATTAAAAAAAAGGCTTAAAATGAAATAAAACTAACTAAAGCAAATTCTACCCTCAAAATGAGACCGTTTCGATCAATATAAATCACCTACAGTTGTTGTCGTCCCTACATATCGACTTAACATTGACGTCAATAAACTTATATGACCCTTACATGAACTTTTTTTTTAACTTTTATTTTGTAAATACATTCATACATACTGCAAACATATACTCAAACCCTAGAAAGCGCAAGATAAAATACATTTATTAACTTTAGCACAATGACTGGTAGACTTTTGTATTTGCCTCCCCTTCTGGAATATATTAATTTTTATTTGATTGGCTATATGGTTTCACCTGGCCTTTTGTGTTTCAGCAATAATGGACCAAAAAACTTTGTTATACCCTGAAGCACATTTAAGATCAATTATGGGAAACTTTGATTGATTGCAATAATTTTACAGATTCTCTGGTTCTCTCTGGTTGGTGTGTATATGGCAAAAATTACACATGAAAGTGCAAAAACCTTTATTCAATTCGATTGTGATGAGTCAGATTTGTTTGTAATAAATACCTTGGTGTTTGTCAGATTTACTCTTAGTCATATCGATGGGATCTCTTGCTTTTTGGAAACCCCAACCATAATCATAATAAAAAGCACACATTGACACCTGCAAATGGTTGGGAGGATGATTACAGAAATGTGGATTGAAAATATCTGTTTATATGTTCAATTATTGTGAATCAAACACATGCATTTTGATGAGCGCAGCACGCGAGCAATATTTTTATGTAACCACTTTGTGTGTCTTGCTGTTTTTCCGATCAACATAGGGAGCGAAGTGATTTGCCATTTAGAAATAAATAAATTCACCCCCCATAAAATATACCTATCTAAATTAAGACCATAGAACAAACTATTTTCTTTATTATAATCTTTTTTCTCTCTCTTTCTCTTATTCCAGATTCCGTCCAGTCTAGCGAGTGTGCTAACACAATTCTTTTCGGTCCCAAAGACAACAATTCATTAAACCAAGAAATCTAATCCTGTTTTGGAAATGACGCAAAAAGAAAAATGGACAACAATAAAATGTCATCATTAAAATCTAAACAAATCCCATTTTGGACATAGTTTTGTCCGCCTCTAAGATTCCCATAGCCGACACCCCACCAAAACCAAATCCTACTCCTTCAACTCCCCCCTTAACAAAAAAAAAAAAGAACACACAATGATGAATTCATAGATAAAAAAAAGCAAAGCAAAGAACAAAACCATCAAGGATACGTTTTCCAGTTTAAGTTGAATTTTCCTTTGTTTCGGAAGCAGAAAAAGCAGAAAAAAAATTCGATTATTTCAAAATAAAATAAAAAACAATTTTCCAATTTACCCTTCAAGAAAGCAAAAAAAAAACAACAACAAAAAGAAACTAATTCACACTTTTCTGCATAAAAGAATAAACAAAAAAGACAGCAACTATCGTTAAGAAAGGCATTATTCCATCCGCATAGGGACACAACTAAAAGAAAGTTAAAAACATACCGTCAAAAGAAAAAAACGACGGAGGAGGACATAACGCTCGCGAGCAAAAAACAAAAAAAAACACACAAACACGAAAAAAAAGAAAAGAAAATAATAAAACAATCCAACCTAAATGACTGAATCAACACAACTGCAAACGACAGAAAACAATAATACGGGGGTGGCAAAAATGGAACCACCACCACCCATATCCACATCTCCATCGCCATCAAGTCACAACAATAATAATGACCAACAACAACAACAACAACAGCATCAACACAATCACCACCATCAGCATCCTTTTCAACAACAACAGCAACATTATGCTCTTAAATGGAACGACTTCCAGACATCAATGCTGTCATCGTTTCGTCATTTGAGAGATGAAGAGGATTTTGTGGATGTCACACTGGCTTGTGATCAGAGATCGTTTACCGCGCACAAAGTCGTCCTTAGTGCGTGTAGTCCATATTTTCGTAAACTACTAAAAGCAAATCCGTGTGAACATCCGATTGTTATTCTTCGTGACATCCGTTGTGAAGATGTTGAAAATTTGTTGAGGTAATTTTTATACATAAATGAGACACTATTTCGTAATATCTTTCCCCTTTCGTTTTTTTTTTCATGAGCTTAAAATGTATCGGGTCATTAGTGTGTAAGCAAAAGTCGACTGTATTATGAATTTTCCTTTTTTCGAGTACGCTTTTGGAAAATGATAGCAAAGGCTACAATTCACACTCATAACACTGATGCAACGACTCGTAACATTAGACGTCCATTTAATTCTCACTCGTTGTTTAGTTGGAAAGGACAATGAAGAGATTTTTCATGCAGAATGAAATCAAAATAGAACTGAAGGTCATTACAAATACAAATATTTTTACTATACGCTTCGCAACTGAGAGAGCGTGTGCAATGCTGTTTTCAACAAATTTGCTAATCAGAAATAAACTTAACAAGGGTTTGCTATCATATTTCTAAAGTTTGCACTACAGCTCTTTTATTTCGCAAAAGTTTAAGTAAATTTACAATTTTGTTCTTTTTTACAAATTCGGTTAACTTTGGCGCAAATTTTTTATAATTAACAACAAAAGAACTTGTGTCCTTTTTAAGGTACGCAACAATCCTATCTTCCTCCTCATCTTTGTTTCAAAGGAGACCCACCCTTCCGTCCACCTGACTGTGCCAACCAATTGATTATTTCGCAAGACTCGCAAAACAATCATTCGCTTTGTTGTACATGGCCAATTTACTGTCAGTAATCTTTTGTAGTCGATGTATATATGACTGTTTTTATAAAAAGCTTCAGTGTTGCAGCAGATTTGCATTTCAAAGGGCTCCATCCACACAACTTTTAATGTGGATCGAAAGAGCCTAATAAACTTCTCTGTTTTCATTCCACATCACATCCAAAGTTATCTTAACAAGATAAGATCCATTAGCAGCTAAGGAAAATAGATTCATCTTTTTCCCGCAGCATCAAATCAGTAAATGTATGATACGAGGCTAACTTTGAATGTTTCCCTGAGTTTTTATAACCTTCAGAAACTTGAAACCTTGGGGTTTCAATTGCTAAACTATTGATTGCAAATTGAAATTCAATATATTTTTGCAGCTGTTTTGCATTTGATTTGTAACCGATTTGCTTATGACTCTCAACGGCAGCTCTGAAAACTTTCCAGTCGCTAGCTCCCCTAAACCTTTTTATAAAGAAGATGGCGGCCAAAAGTGCACTGCGACTCAAACAATGCACTTATTGGAAAATAGACATATCGGGCCACAGGACCATTATGAATCCACTGATAATGTGAATCCTCGCACAGTGATTCAAATCCAGTCCTGTCGGTATGGCTGTTAAGGTCACAGCCATTCCGACAGTAGAATGCTGGGAGGAAAACTAAGAAATAAAAGCAAATCATGTGTCCGTCTTCACAGACGGTTTCCAAACAGAAAAGTGGGTAGGCACAGTCATCTTTTCCAGATTACCCTCCAGTTAATAGATCAATAAAACTCCCGATTTTCGCAGTGTCTTCTAAGCAAAACTACTTGCAGTCTGCGAAGCCTCAAAACATCTGGCTACGCAAAAATTGATCAACTACAATATCGACATTTTCATACACAACCAGGCATCCATTAAAATTTTCTCATCCATTGCCACCGAAACCACATCAATAGGAGGTTGTCACAGTTGTCTAAAACTGCTCAACTCAAGGAACATCGTAACTTTCATTTAGGTTCCAGGACATCGTGACATAACCGGTAATGGAATGGTGGACAAGCTGGCCCAAATCGGCGGGTTAGCACTTGAATCTAGCAAAATGAACAGCTCAGTTGTCAAGCCACTAGAACAAGCAAAAAACAGAATCCAACGAAACTTTCTAAAAACCGCCAATGAAAGGTACTTAGTCATCTTGAGAAACATGCCGGGTGGTTTACAGAAACCTATGGCAAGATAAAAATAAATAGGGTGGCGCAACAGAGCGAGGAGCCCCTGGGCCTAGCGCGTTTTTCACAACCATGCTTTGTGAGGGAATGGAGGGGACCTTCAATAAGGCAGAGGAACTGTCATTCTGCTTCCTCTATGAGTGCCCTAGCTTACCCACACTAAAAAAAAAACACCTCGGAGAATACTTCTTCGACGAATAGGATGTCATTTCTAACCACTGAACAGCGTGCTAAAATTCATTCAGGCCACCAAATGGCTCAGTGAGGCTTCCTAACCCCATAACCGAGTCACCAACCCAGTTCTCTGCTATTGATAACCTCCCATATCACGCACCCACCTCCTCATCCTCTCTTATCCAGTAAGCAAAATGGATCCTTGAGATCCGAGTGAGGTGTTGTTCTTGCGACTGCAACCCCCATCCAAGCTAATTTGCAACCGATTTGCAACCGATTTGCAACTAGTTTTCTGCTTGAAAATTAATTTGCAACAAATATGAAACTTGACTCCTAACTCAATTGACAGTAGTCCTTAAACATTTTGAGTAAAGTTTCCCATTAGCAACTGATTTGCAACTGAAATGCAACTTTAACAATCAATTCACAACCATTTAAGAGCGGGTTAGGAACCATTACTAGAAAAGAAAGTATTGAATTTCAACTGAACCTACAACTAGTTTCCAACATCTGCTGCAGAAAACACGACATTGATTCAGTATTAGCACTGTTGGAACAATTGGGGTCTTTAACCCCGAATCACACATTGCCTTTACATCTCGGTCATCAGACCCATCCTCACTTGTGTTACAGTTTAGTGGGCTGCACTAGATAAAGCAATTAATCATGATAGTCTCATCAAAGTACAGCAACCAGCATGTATTTGTATGAGCGGGGCCTTAAGCACCACTCCTTCAGCGGCACTGGACATTGGACATCCTGTTTCACCTAGTCCCACATGACATCTACAGTAAACAAATAGCTACGAGTTCGGCTATTCGTTTACAAGAAGTCTCACAATTGACCAACAACAATATTGGCCATGCCGGCATTCTGAACAAATTCGGAATTCCCAAACTTAAAACAGACTACACCACACCCAAACTCGACTTGACATACATTTTCGAAAGATTATTCCATCCAGAACAGACTGGGAGGACCAATCATTCTTGGAAAACGAATACGTCCATTTTTATACGGACGGTTCAAAAACTAATGAAGGAGTAGGTTGTGGTATCTATTCAGACGAAATGAAACTGAACATCTCCCTTCGTCTTCCAGATCATTGTAGCGTGTTCCAAGCCGAGGTGATGGCAATTAGCGAAGCTCTATTTTGGCTCAGAGAAAACATGAAAACATGATGATATCCAAAAAATATATGCATCTTCTCAGACAGCATCAAATCTCTGGCATCAAATTCCTTCAACTCTATCTTAGCTTTTAACTGCCAATCATCTCAGGTAGATGTCAAAGCAGTTGAACATTCACCTGTGCTGGGTGCCGGAGGTGGGGCATAGAGACATACCACGAAACTGCAAAGCAGATGAACTCGCCAGTAACGGAACACTTTTGCCCTTCTCACCGAAAACGGAGAGTATTGGTATTCCAATCGCTACATACAAACTCCTGCTCAAGCAGGACGCATACAAGAAAACTAGTCTGAGATGGTAAAGCAATTTAACGTGTAACGCAACAAAACGGATCTGAAAAAAGCTAGATCTTAAGGTCGAACGGCTCATTCTCTCTCTAAAGAAAACACATTAGTGCGACGATAGGTGTCATCACAGGACACTGTCTTATTGGTAGCTATCCAACGTGAGGTTTCATTGCACCGTATACAAATCGCCCTGTTTATGCAAGGCGTTGAAGTGAATAACTAACAACAGAAAGTCTTTGCCAAAATTGTCCAAGTTCATTATCGACTGTTCCTTTAAAATAGTCCGAACTAGTTTTGCTCTGTGCGTTAGCAGACTGCCCATGTATATTCTTTCCCTCCCTTTTCTTCTTTCTACAAATTGTCAAACTTAGTTCGATCTTAAGCATCTTACCCACTCAACAAATTCTTTATTCACCTCATCTCAACCCATTCTTAAATATTACTTTACTCTTTTTAGTTTTATGTACAATGGCGAAGTGAATGTCAGCCATGAACAACTATCAGACTTCTTAAAAACCGCCCATTTACTTCAAGTTCGTGGTCTTGCTGATGTAAATGGAGCAACATCAAAATTATCCTCAATAACAAGCACGAAACTAAGTAGCTTGGGAAACAACAATATTAACAATATAAACAACAACAGCAGCAGTGCAACACCATCGGCAGTTGTCGCAGCTCTAACAGCAAGTTCCACACCCGCAGTACAAGAACTCAAAGCATCGCCGTCACCTGTAAGACAAAGCAAAGTAAAGTAGACAGTGCCAATTGAAAAATTGAATTGTCAACTATTCGGCATAAAATTTTATTAATTCTTGAAAAACAATTTCCTTTTTTTTATAGTCAACTCACCACTGGGATTTATCAGATGACAATCGAACGAGTCACCTAACACCACCGCCACAAAAACGGATCAAAAGTGCAGATCTATTCCGTGCCCAACATGGCATCAGTCCAGAGCGTCTATTGATCGAAAGAGAGTTTCCTGTAACTAGCAGTGGGGTTGGTGTTGGCTTAGTTAATAGCAACAGCAACAGTGGTCAACATGCTTTAACGCGAGAACGCAATCGTGATCGTGATCATAGTCGTGAAACATCACGTGACCGCGATCGTGACCGTGATCGCAGTTTAGAACTAAGAGATTCATTGCTGAGTCAGGCGTTAGAAAGCGGTCAGCAAATTGGTGGAGGAAACCAGGTTGGTTTATTATCGTTGGAAAATTCATTTTTTAAGAATATATTTTTACATCAATGTTGTTATGCTTAGAAACATCCTGATTTGGCATCACTTCATGCGCAAAGCGCTGGTGAGGAATCAAACAGCAGCGACACAGAACCCTCAGATCGTGGTGATGGCCAAATGGATGGCACGATGGACAGTATGAACGGTTCATTGGACAATCAGAGATCTCATTCGTTCCCAAGTGCATTTTTAGGTCTTCAAGGCATACCAGGACTGTTGCCTGGTCCCTCAGGAATTCATGGTGCTAATGATTTTGGTGAGTTTATTATGATGAACTAATTACTAACTTGCAATTTTAAATAGCCATTTACACATACCACATAAAAAAGATTAAAACTTATATATATATTTGCCTCTTGTAAAATATTGAATTTTTTATAGTACACCAGTTTTATGTTGAGTATATTGCATTCATGATGTTTATTTTGTATTTGTGTTTTGTGTTATATTTTTTTACTAATGAATATTTCATGAACTATGGCAACAGGAAGGTTTGATGAAAACTTCTCGTTTTGAGAGCCTACGTATGGCAACAAAGGATGAGAAAAACTTGGTTCAGTTATAACAACCTAATTTGTGTTAAAATTTAATTAATAATTTAAAAGACCTCATCTAAAAAAATTAAAAGTACGAAATATCAAAACTACGTTTGAAATATTCATAAACTCCCTACCAATGGTAAGGGGAAAAACGGTTTTAGTATAAAATTCTGTCTTGATCTTAAAAAAGTAAATCTTTTACTAACAAAAACCTTTTGCTTAACTCGTATGTAGGTAAAATCGGTTCCACATTTTGTTTACGCTGTGATGTTTTTTTGAATTCTACTGGCAATTTGGAACCCGGAATCGAGCTCTGAGGGGCAGCCAAATTAATTTTCGGCGAAATTTCGATCATAATCGTTCCCAGTAGTCTCCTTGGAGCTCCACGCACCGCTCCCACCCCTCGAAGCACCCTCGGTAGTCGTCTGCAGTAAGATTGTTTAGCGCATGCGTCGCAGCTTCTTTCCCATTGCTGACTCTGTCTACGCGTTTCGGGATCGTACTCGAATATCCACGATTCATCTCCGGTTACCACAGTACTCATCCAGTCCTTCCCACCCGTCTCAATTTTCGATAAAAGGTCACTATAGATGGACATTCGAAGGTGTTCTTGGTCCGACGTGAGCATTTCGGGGAGCATCTTGGCACAAATCTTTCTCTTGTCTAGCTGGTCTTGTAAAATCTGCCTTATCGTTTCTTTATTGATTTTCAACTCGTAGGACAACTCCCGGAGTGTTACCAACGTGCGGATACGATCGACATTGGTGGTGGTTCGAGAGGTGACGGCCGCGCCAGTCCTCGGATCGTCCTCTATCGAAACACGCCCCTCCCTGAACCGCTTTTCCCACTCAAACACGGCAGTTTTAGACAGAGAATCATCTCCATACACTTCTTTAAGCATACAACAGATTTTTGCGGATGTGTTGTTTCTTTTAACCAAAAATTCGATAACCGCGCGTTGCTTCTTAATTACGTCATTCATTTTCGCGACTTGTAGTAAAAACCTTGCTTAACAAAAACACGTGTGAAACACAAACTAAAAGTGGTATTGCTTTCAAAATTTAACTGGTACTAGAGGAGAAACAAAAACGAACCAGCTGGGGTTGTTAGCTCGGGAGATATCGGTCGATTCCGGAATTCAAATTGCCACACCTCGTATATACAATGTAATCAAATTTACCGCTTTTTTCTACTTCAAAACAAGAATCTTTTCAGGTTTGACAATTTTTTAAAACTTTCTAAGAATTATGACATTTCATTGCACATGTGATCTTATGTCTTCCCTTCTTCACACCCTCCGAAGATTTCTCAAAAATGAGCAAAAAAAAAACATTACACGTTAGCCCTCCGTTAATTTCTTTCAACACATCGTGTCATCATTTTACTTTCTTTTCTACATTTGATGACCATTTCGATTTGATGGCCATTTTATTCCTCAAGATTTTCTGTCCCTTTTTTTACTGGTGGGGTATACTCATATGTGTGCTTTGTAGAATTTCCAATTATATGTACGTACCATATTACTGCTGGTGTGCGGCCGTATACGATTTCATATTCCATTTCGACTTATAACTTTTATGTCGTTTCCTTATTGAATGTTTATGATATTAAATTCGATTTGTGTCCCCTAACAGTTTTTTTTTTTTTTTTTGGTTTCTTATCCTCATTTTGCTGCTTTGCTATTTTCATCCAATACGCTTATTTTCTTAAGTTAAGCCGGTTTTTTGCTATAGTTTCTCTACTACGACGGGCCACCACCACCCACACACACATGTTTAGACATGGCATTTATTTCAAAATGACGTATGTGTATGGAATATTAAAACATATAAAATGCTATTATTACACAATATTGAAAAAAAAGGATAACTTCGAGAAGGAATAGAAAAATAGAGACGGAGCAAGTTAGAGCGTTAGCCACACCAAAACTCGCCCAAAAATATACACAGGAAGAAAACGAAGACGACATAGCATGGTGGGCTATTAGGATGGTCAAAAAGTTGATCGCACTTAAACGATGTGATATTATCATTTTAATGCAATATATCCTTGATATTACTAATACACAAGTGGTTCGGTAGGGGGCGGTATATCCTTTCAGCAATGACCATCGAGGATAAGGATATTATTCCTTCTTCTTCTTTTTTTTTTTATTAGATATTAGATTTTTTTCGTCGATATACTATTTAGAGCACGTAGTATGTTCGAAAAAAAAATATATTCCAAAAAAAAAAAAAATAAGAAAACATATCTACAAGGATATGATGTGATGTGCTATGTGTTTTGTATGTTGAGTTGGTCGGGCGGGCGGGAAAGACATATCGAAAGTACTCCGTAAATGGGGATCGAAGTGTTTGCAATATCCTTGTGACTATAAGATTTTATGGTTATTTCACTTTCCGGTGGCATTGGCGAGGGGGGCAGAGAAGGCATGTGCGGGGGGAAATTATAGTTGGAAATCATATTCTGTTATTATTCATTATTGTTGGTAAATGTGTTTTTCGATATATTTTTGAAGACCATCGAAATCTATATGGAACATTTTATAGCACCCAAGATGGAGTTTACCAGAAGAGAGAGTTTTATTTAACTATGGAAAGAAAGGTCTCAATTAAGTAGCATTCGTGTCTTACAATGTGTGTGGGCATCAGAATTAATATATATTTGAGTCTGAAGAAAATGAGTATTGGAGTATTATACTCTATACACACGCTTAAAGATATCCGGATAAATTTTTAGGAAACGCTAGGATATAGCAGAATTAACAAACACTTAATCTAAATGATCAAACGGAAGGAAACGGATAAATAGCAGTTCGTGACGTTGATGTCATATACTTTTCAAAGTGAACGAGCTAATTACTACCGTAAAACAAATGTAATAATGTCAATCAAAAAGGCATTCATACAGCCAGTGAAGGGATCTTCTTTCATGAGCTGTGATGCGATGCCATCACCTTACCAGTGGTGAAAAACTTTGAGCTTCCAACTATAACGTGAAATTTTTTTCCATAGACAAAGATGTAGCTAGTTCTTCACGATAAGCAATTCTTTGAAAAGTGAATTATCACTCAGCCGCTCAGAACTGGCTGGAGAGTGCTAGGTTTCATCCACTCCTCAAAAATAGTGTTACCAGACGGTCTTTTTAAAGGGGACAAGTCCTCTTTTTAAAAATATGGATCTTGTGTCCGGTATCTTTTTTTTCAAAATAAGCCAATAAGTATTCGTTTTTTAGAACCTACAAAAAAATATTCTTTGGTGCGAACGTGGGTTTAAAAGCAATAATTGAACTCACTGTTTCTGAAGCAATAACCCACGTGTTGGGTTTTCTTTCTTTTTTCGCTTCAATGATTTTTAGAACAGCTTTTTCTTCTACTTCTTCTTCTTCTTTTCCGGCGTTACGAGTAGTGATCTTGAAGCGATCACAATTCTCCCACTTTTCTGCTTCACACTAGTGATCCGCCTGTGGGGTACGCCGCGTTGACCTCAGAAAGCGTCGGCAAGCCTCCCGGTTTTGGATTGTTCCATGTCTGAAGCCAAACCAAATGCTGCTGTTGTTTTTTTGCCAGAAGTTTTTTTGCCTGCCTTTTCTTTTTCGTCGCGAATTTGTTGAAACGTTGTACGATATTGCCTTTTGGGTTCGGGTTCTGCAGATCTCTCCATTGAACATGACAATACCAACTGAGCCGGCCGTGCTGAATTTTGTCCAAGATGGTACTTTTGACATGAAGACTTACACGGATCTTAGTACTTCTAATTCGATCTAGATTTGTTACTCCTGCTGTCATCCGAAGCATCTTCATTTCGGCTGCCGTCAATTTGCTCTCATACTTTTTGTACATTGTCCAACATTGTGAACCGTATGTCAGAGCTGGACGGACAACTGCTGTGTAGAGTCTTCACTTCAGCTTAGGGGGCATTTCTCGATCACAGAAGATAGTGGAGTTTTCTCGCCACTTCATCCACCCTACGCTTACTCGATGATTGATGTCGTCATCACAAGTTGCTTCACTATTGATCATAGATCCCAGATATTTAAACTTTTCACACTTGGGAAGCACATTTCCATTCAAATAAATGTCTGGAATAGGCTTGTCTGGATCAGAAAAAGGGCAGCACAGGTATTCAGTCTTTTTAGCGCCAATACGGTACCCATTTTCTTCCAGAACATCAATCCAAACGTCAAGTGCTCGTTGCAGGCATGTAGGATCCTCGCTTATGATCGTCAGCAAAGAATAATTGTTGTACTTTATTGTCCGTTACTTTTCCTTGGAGCAAATAATCCAGAACAGCAATAAAGAGCAGTGGACTCAAGACACTTCCCTGATGTACACCTACTGTTATTTGGAATTCTTCGGTGACTCCAGCTGGGCATCTCACTTTTGTAACTGCTCCCTCGTATATGTCCATAATTATTCGCACATAGGCTTCAGGAACTCCTCGGTGTCTGAGGGCCACCCATATCAGATCTCGTGGTTGTCGATCGAATGCTTTTTCGAAGTCAACCAACACGATATGCAAATCCTCTAAGGCATCTCGGTGTTTTTCCATAATGATCCTTATACTTTGGATTGCGTCTGTAGTTGACTTACCCGCGACAAACCAGCATTGGTCATCAGACAGCCTTATTATTTTCCTCAGTCGGCTATCCAAAACCCGCTCAACGATCTTAATAGTGTGACTTTAGAACAGCCTTTTCATTCTTGTAAAAAGAAACATATCAAGAAAAGGTTTCTTGTTTCTTTGCTATGTTCAAATTACTTTAGATGTCCTTTTTCATTGAGAGAGGATCTGGTTACTCTACTCAGACAGGATTGAGAGAAATGCACTAAAGCCTTAATGAAATAACTACTAAACTGTGTGCATAGCATTCGTTCAACTTAATATCAGGAAAATGAGCTAAATTCATAGAGAAGTTCTAAAATGATATTCCCAATTGGTGGTACCCGTGGCGTGATCGTTAGAAAGTCTGCCTTTTATGCGGAAGGTTCGTTATTTGAATCCCAACAGAAACCAAAAATGTTTTTTCACGGCTCACGGGTATCGCCTTTCGCGAGGAATTGGTAAGTCCTTCGATAGTAAATTCATTGCCATGAAAAGTGCTTTCTCGATTAGCCGTTCAGAGAAAATTGAAGAAAAACCATCTCATTAATTAGCCTCGATAGGCCTAAACGTTACCATCGAGACTGATTAATTCAGAAAGTATTGCTAGAGGTGAAGCAAGAAACCATGTGAAAAATTGGTCAGCGGTGCATGCGCGTTACATGGATACAACATTTTGCACAGATGACACGTACCAGAGCAAATTTCGAATCTTCAGGTCATTCTAAGTCAGAGTAAGAAACTGCTTCCAAATTGTTTTTTGATAACTTTCATCTTTCACTGTTATCAAAAGTAATACAACATCAATGTAAACCATATAAAACCTTACCAGTGGTGGGGGGAGGGTCTCTACACAGTAGGATATATGGAAACAATTTTTCAAAGCTTCTGTTTAGAAAATTCAGAGCTTCTTCATTCTCTAAAATTTCCACGTAGAAGAAAGAGCAATGTAACCCAAATAAGACCTAACCAGTGGTGGAGGGGGGGGGGGGGATGTCTCTAAACAAGAAGAAATATGGAAACAGTTCTTGAAAGCTTCTGTTTAGAAAATCCACATCTTCTTGATTCTTTGAAATCTCCACGTGGAAGAAAGAGCAAAACAAACAACGCGGTGTTGACGTGCTTCATGGAAAATGCATTTCCATGTGTTGCAACCATTTTTTTACTTTCGCCTTTCGATTTGGACTTTTAGTGGTAGTTTCACATTAAAAAACAAGAAAAAGAAAAGCATTATGTCTCCATAAATGGCTAAGATCCATGTGGATTGTGGATACTTGGGTTTAGATGTTATACATGAATATGTATACGATAAAAATAAAACTGCGACTCTTAACTCTTGTGAAACAGCACAGCTCTTGCGCTAAGACAACATTGAGAAACTTAATAAAAACATTTCATTTAAATCTTCTATTTGCTCTAGCTAAATAATATATATGCAAAATAAACTCCCCCACTCAATTCACTTATACACTTTGTGTCCATTTTGATTAACAAATATAAATTTGAATTTTTAGCACACATGTGCCACTGCCAAACGGCCTCACATCATATGTATCCCTTTTTTGCATGCACCCTAAACACACTGTTCCATCTATCCGTCCCGTCTTGACCTAGAAAAACATCTTCGGGTGACATATGACCGAACGTAAAGTAAATATTGGAATTGAAATTGTCGAAATGAAAGAAAAAAGGTATATTTTTATTGTCCTCTTGTTGTTTGGTCAAGTTCTTTTTCTTTTTTCTTCTTCTTCAAAAAGAAAAAAATAAATAAAAAAAAAACTCAAATGCAAAACAACTTCAAATAAAAGCAAATTTTAAACATCACATGTCAATGATTTTTCATTCCCATTTTAAGTTTTCTTTCAAAGGAGCAAAAGGGTATTTTGGGAGAGTTTTTGTTCGCTTTTGCTTATTTGCCATCGGTCAGTTTATTGTTCAGTGTTGTTTTTCTGGGGTGGTTTTTTTCTTGTTTGTTGGTGTTTTTCTCTTTTTGTAATAGGACAGGCGACTTATGATATGGAGGGCCATCTACATATGTATGTTTGTATGTATACACATCCTTTGAATGCTTATTATTTAGCGATTTTCCATCGGGTTTTTTTTTTTGCAGAATAATAATTTTTGTTCATACAATGAAAATTACACATCTTAAATTTTAACTTATGTCTCATTAAGAGGTTGCGTCGGTATACACCACTTTTCCGATAGGTTAAGAAGAAAACAAAATGTCATTCGACTTGCTGATTGGTGGGTACCAACTTTGAATCCAAATTAGTACGGAGCGGTTTGATGAATGATAAGTCAGTGACTTTTTGAATAAAAAACATTTTTTCTCAAACAAATATTTTAATTTTCAACATAATCTCCTTGAAGCTCAATGCATTTAGTACAGAGGTTTTCCGATTTTTTTATTCCTGCCAAATAACAGGTTTTCTTAAGGTTCTCAAAACTGGCATTTGTTTCAGTGATGGGCCAGATGGCTTCTTCATTCGACCTAAAATTCTTACCACCCAGCCATTTCTTTAGTTTTGAAAACAGGATATAGATACAGGGGGGCCAAAGTCTTGAAAATATGCTGGATGTGGTAGCAGTTCGTTGTCCAGTTCACGAATTTTGGCCATGATCACAACACTCGTATGTACCCGTGCATTTTCTTCATGAAACAGCCAAATGCGGTCGTTTCTGCAGGAAATCGAAATCGAATCTATCAAAAAAAAAAAAAAATTCGCAAAATATTCTCCATTCATCGTTTTAGCTTTTTCAAGTTAATTGATGTGAATGACACCGCGTGCATCCGAAAATCTGTGACCATGACCTTGTTAGTCGACAAATCCACCTTAGCTGTATTTGGTGCACGTTTACACGGAGAAGCTCACTGTTTTTACTGTTCCTTGGTTTTTTGTTATGAATCAACGTTTCATCCACGCAAAACGCCAAACTCAGCTGAACGTCACCAAACATTCTTTTGAAGTGGTCACACGGTTGCGCTTTATGTCGAGTGTGAGCAATAGCCGCACCCATGTTGCGGGTAGCTTTTTCATTTCCAAATATTTATGTTAAATGTGATGTACCCGCTCAGTTGAGATGCCTACAGCCTCAGTCTAATTGTCTATTACTATTATCGATGATTTCTAGAGCCTGTACCAAAAAACTACAGTTCTACAAGTCTAGAGCCACTTGTAAGGTTATGTTCTTTTAACTTGTAGACGAACTAGCAAGCTTGTAACTCTGTTTTACAGAAATTTTCACCACTTGTGATAATTTAATTGTGTCGCAAGTGCTTGTAGTTTTGTGTTACAAGCACTTGGTGTGACGACTTCTCTTCCGGCATCACTTGTGCTGATGCGATCACAATGGCCACCGCTTTTTAACCATAGAAATTGATGGTGCAGAGACCTCACAGCCCTTTTCAAGTCTTTCCTTGGTTTCGGTAATGACGCAAAAAACAAGGATCAAGCACACGAAATTCATTTTGCTCCATTTTAATTAATTTTCACGAGATTCCTGATTTGAATGACTGTAGAACACAAACTTTTCCCAAAATTTGTCAGTTCAGTAGTCTATAAGAAGATGGCCGTTGACGGGAGTAGTGACACACTTCAAATAATTGCAAGGACTAATCGAACCTCCCTCGTATGCTTTGACCATTTTTCTTTTCCTCAATACAATCAGTTTTCAACATTTTGGAGAAGTAAAATCAATTTAATTCATCAAAACATATAAATCATCATCAGATTTTAGACGAAAATCTCATCGTAGTATGCTTAAATTTCAATCTTACTTACTTACTCAAGGTGGCGCTACAATCCGGGTCGGACCAGGGCCTCAACCAACATGCTATTAAAGCCAGCTCGGTCCCTTGCTAGTTGCCCCTAGTTTTGCACGCCAAATTGGTTGAGGTACTCTCTTACTGGCGTGCGCCACCTGAGTCGCGGTCTTCCTCTACTGCACCGTACCTCGGGATTGGATTCGAAGACTTTCCGGGCCGGAGCATTGGTGTCCATTCGCTCTACATCATGCCATAAAAGCGGCTGGACCTTAACTCGTTTGATAAGGTCAGTGTCGCTGTACAGCCCGTACAGTTCGTGGTCAAATCTTCTTCTCCACTCTCCATCTATGCTGACGGGTCAAAAAATCACCCGAAGAATTTTTCTCTCGAAGCATCCCAAAGCGTTCTCGTATACCTTTGACAAGGTCCATGTCTCTGCGCCATATATAAGAACAGGGATGATAAGTGTCTTATACAGGGACACCTATCGTGACGTTCTGTACAAGACGTCGGTGTTGGGTTCCTTTCTTGATGACATCATATACTTGGTCTTGCTCCCATTGACCACTAAACCCATCTTCTTCGCTTCCGTTTCAATGCTCATAAACGCGTCATTGACATCACGCTGCGTTCTTCCAATTATGTCAATATCGTCCGCATATCCGAGCAATTGAACGGATCTTTGAAAGATTGTCCCTCTTGTGTTGACGTGGGAGTTTTGCACTATTCTTTCAAGAACGATGTTGAAGAAGTCGCATGAGAGTGCATCGCCTTGCCTAAATCCTTTTTTGACATCGAATGTATCGGTGAGATCTTTTCCGACCGGAGCAGCGTGTGTTCTCCTTTGCCATCCTACACAATCGGACAAGTTTGATAGGGATGCCAAAACTAGACATGGCTCTATAAAACTCCTCTCTATCGATGCTGTCATACGCGGCCTTAAGATCGATAGAAAGGTGATAGGTATATCGATTTGAAGTTCCTTGGCTTTTTTTTTCAAGATTTGCCGTAGTGTGACGATTTGGTCTATGGTGGACTTTCCTGGTCTAAATCCGCACTGATAAGGACCTATCATTTCAACCACTGACAATTAAAAAAAGAAAGTATTGAACTAATTTGTGTGATATAAACAAAAAAAATTATTCAAAGGAGAAGTGATCCTTAAATAAGACAAATTTTATTTAAAGAATTTGATCGTTTTTTCAAACTTTAAAGCTTAATTTCTCAAAAATCATTCATTTTATCAATCTGAACTAAAATCTTTATTGAAGACCAAAGTATTGGCTTTTCAAAACACTTTAGTTTGTGGTAAGAAGTGGCTGGGTTGATTTTAGTCGAATTTTTTTAGAAATTAGGTAAATTTTTTTTATAAAATTGTCCCTTCCGATTAAAAACGGAGGGAGATAGACCCACCCTCTGGCACGATTTGTTCCTGGCTTGACTCAAACTATCCGTCCTGAACTTTTGTCGCATCTTATGCAAAACACCCTGCATATGGATTACCAATAAAACAGCCTATCACAGGTTTGCTTACGTTCGATTTCAAGTAACTTAAGTGACATATACAAAAAGTGCTCTATTCCTTCAACCCCCTCTTTGTTCATCGCGGGTGAAATTCTTTTTCTATGTCCACTAAAAAACAATACGAAACAAAACAACAACAACATAGACCCGCAAAATTTCTTTTAATATTACCTTCTTCTGTGTGTATATTGTGTATTGCTATTCAAAACCCTACTTGGATGAGTGAAAGTAAAACACACATTTATTATTTTGAAAGGCGATACACAATTTATTCACACCATTTCAAATAACCCACCCTTCAAGTTCTCTCTTCGCATTCCCATCTTCTGTCATTTTCAAATTCGAAATTCCAATTTCAAACTAAAAGAAAAAGTGCCCTAGTCCTCCTTCCACTTTATTGGATGTCGGAAAAAGTGTGTGATCCAAAGTCCTTTTTCCGGCACTTAGATATGTGGAAAAGTTACCTACCACTCTCACGTCGCTGTGCGTCGGTCGTCCTCTCCAAAGCCTATACTCCCTACTAACTCTCTACTTTACCAAATCAACAGCACACACGCACAAGTTTATTTTTTTTTCTCAAAAAATAAGGAATATAAACCAAAAGTAGATCCAAAGCAACGAAAAAAAAATAATTCAAATGTATAAAGGACATTCTCTTCACATTAGAAACAGCTTGGCAATCAGAAAAAAAGTTTTATCCCTTTTTTGTAGTTGTTGTTCGAGGAACTTTGCTCTGCGTATACAATATATCCTGGAATGAAATGTGATGGCTAGCAGTACCGAACTGGGCGCCCGTAGGGTGGTAGGTGGAATAAGAATAAGGAACCACGCAATCTATTTGTTATCTATCGCATCCGTCTTACTCAGAAGGATAGTCAAACTGTTTTTTTTGCTCTGTGTAGTTGTGGTGGTGGTGGTGCGGACGAGTGGGTGGTATGGTGTATTAAGGACGAACGAAGAAAAAAACGTGCGTGCAGACCGGCAAATAGATGGATCTGTAGATATAGATTAATAGCATTTTAGGTAAGTTTGAAGAAAAAAAACCTTTTTTCTTTCCTCAGCAAAGAGAATGGCTATGTTGTTGGCCAAACAGCTTGAATCATAGAGGAGTGGTGCTGTTGGCTTAAACACCGGACGTAACTCGCTATGCTGGGTGTTTGCAAAGTGTATGTTGGAATACGCGGGCCTTGCGCCATCAGCTTTGTGAAATTGTATTGTTATATCTGTTTCTCTGTTTTTTCTCTGTTTCTCTGCACCCTTCCCTTATCATCGTTGGTCGCTTCTATAAAAGTTAATATCCCTCTTCGATTTTCATATCCCTTTTCGTTTTCTAATGCCCTAAAATTCTTCGGCGATGGCTCACGGTTTTCTTTTTTTGATTTTTTCAAATACATTGGTACACATGAACTTTCAAACATGTACTTCACCTACGAATATAAAGGACGACCCAAGACGATGATGATGATGATGAAGATGAACTTTTTTGGGTGTGTAAGGAAGGATATAAAATTGTTCATGCATTTACATTCGAGTTTCGTTTGTTCTTCTATTTCTTGGTGGTCAGTCAGTATTCCTCTCGACTCGTTCCTTTTACCGAAGGATGTAATATACTTTGAGTGACTAAGAAAGGACCGTCGAAAGATATTTACACAGCAATTTTTATATGTATGTTGCCATTGCAAATACAATTTAATGTAAATACAGCACGCATTAGGGACGAGTGTACCTTTACTCTATCTATATATAAAAGTGTTGGGACTTGCCTCAAGGATATTTACTCGAAATACACCACACATAAATATACACTACTTGTGCTTGTGATTTGTTTGTATAGTTTGAAAGATATATCTCTTCGGAATTTTTTAATGTTACTCTCGTCTTAATGCGGGAACAGAAAGGAGGAAGAAGAACCTTTTGGATAGTAAATGAATTTCTCGTTGGCTAAGATATGCGGGGTGAGTGATGGTTGTGAAGCAGCAAAAGTAAAACTGACTACAATAAGGATGTAATGGATAATGAAGAGAATCTGATCCGTTTTTAATTACTTAGACGATGGGCCAAGACCAAGACGGCCTTTCATTTATTTTGTGTTGGACGTGAAACGGAAGTTCTCATGCACACACGCAAGGAAATTTTTATTACAAGTCAAAAGAAAAGGCCTCTAATTGCAGCGCTAATGGATTTTGCACAAGTAGGTATACATATAGTAAAAGAGGCATTTCAAGTGTCTATACCTACATATTATATCTTTGGGTTAAGTTAAGGGCTGGTGGAAGCATTGGAAAAAGGTTAGCTGAGTGTATAGCAAACGTGCGTACAAGGATCTTCTTGACAACAGCGTAGAAAGCTTGAGATATTTTGAATATCTGACTTGCGAAATTATCTAAGCTGTTATCATGTTTTGGGAGAGTTCTTGCAAAATATTTTCCAAACTAAATCTATAAGTGCCAATCGTTACCAAATGAACTCCGTAAACAACAAGACAAGGAAGTGTTGAAGCCATAAAAAGTTGGATGAAGTGCGGAGTAAGACAAAAACAGTTTCTGATTACGAGAATGTTAAGAACCCAACCAAGTCAATAGTTTCAACGCTCGTCTTCAATGGTTCTCCTTACTTGCCAGCTCCATCGACAAAGCAAGTTTGCTAGCTGCACAGTTCGCTGCCAACACGGCACTGCCATGTGCTATATGGCGACAACTGAGCTTGTGAGTGTGAACTATCCAATGAAGCAGATATTTTTCCCTACTAGGCCGGTTGCAAGAGTCCTTATGATCCTTTGGTTTAGATGGTATGCCCGCCGCCGCCGTTATTCTGAAGAGATGTTCTTCTACGTTTGAGAGACCTCTGCGTAAGCTTTTCCACATATGCTATCCTTCTAGGTTCTGTAGATGGAAAACCCAAATGTAGGCCAGTCCAAAAATTGGTGAATCTTCCTCCCCTTCCAAATACCTAACGAGTGCACCAACGTCCCTTCTTGATAAAGTGTCAACTCTTGAAGAACGAAAACTGCCCATTGACCGACAGTACGGCTTTCGTAGCGAAAGATCCTCTGCTGATTTGATGTCATATCTCATAGAAAAGTGGAACCAATCTTTACATTGTTTTGGAGAAAGTAATATTATAGCGCTTGATGTTTCTAAGGCATTTGATAGAGTTTGGCATCAAGTTCTCTAATTGAAAATACGTGCTTTGGTATCGCAGTCTCTTCTTTGTATCGAGTCTCTTCTTCGTTGAATTAGACACTTCCTTACCTACCGTTCAATGCAAGTTGTATTGGACGGTTTGAAGTCTGTTATTGACCATATAAATGCTGGTGTGCCCCAGGGTTCCATTTTGTCTCCGACTCTATTTGTTATTTTGATAAACCTCTTGTCTCAAACCAATCCACTAAATTGTTTTGCTGACGAGTTGAACCTCAGTTTCTCATATTCGTTTCCTTCTTCACACGTCCACAGCCTTCAGATGCGGAACTTAAACGGGGTGGTATGGTACCTGCATCCAAGAAATCGAACAACTGTCAGTACTTGGCATGTGTGTAAACGATGATCTTCGTTGGAACGACCTCATATTTGAAATCGCCAACGATGCGGGAAATTCTTCACCCATATTGATCCGGCTACTATTTGCAAAGTCTACATCCGCCCAAAACTAGAGTATAACTCCCATATATATATACTCCTTAAACATCTTTGCACCTGCTTGATACAGAGCGTTAAGACGGAAAGGTTATGGATTATGGTTCAATAGTAGGAACGAGGGATTCTCTGGAACATCGTTGTTCCGTTTCATGTCTCTCTCTTTTTTATAGCTATTTTTACAGACAGTGCTCTGGTGAAAGAGTCAACTGCATTCCTCCCCTTAACACAGTTTAGCCGCAAAAGTCACATCACAAGGAATGCTCATTCGGCCCTATCGTGGTAACCGTCGGAGCGGAATTCTCTCCGATCGGAGACATTTTGCTTCGCGGTATTTCTCCGATCGGACGATCCGACGTTCTCCGATAAGTTTTTGTTGCGGAGATTTGAGTTTTGGGAATGCAATGCATTGCCGCATTTGTGAAAAATTTCTTACGACGACTACTTCGAAGCAAAATTGAATCTCCGAAAAAAGATGCGTTGCGGAGAAAACTCCGCTCCGACGGTTACCACGATAGGGCCGATTAATTCGCCATTCATCCCAATTTTTGTCGTACAGAGATTGATATCTTAGTCGCTCAACCCGAATGTGGAATGCTTTACCCAACTCAATTTTTCCCACCTATTACAATCCACAGAAATTCAAAAATAGTGTTCATCGGCATCTCCTTTCTTATTCTTCCTTTTTTCCTAACACCCGCACAGAGTTTTATAAGGATAGCCACAACATCTTGAAGTGGGCGTGAAATATAAAAAAATGCAGATTAGTTTAAGAAAAAATCTAGTTCATGGCCACAGATAGTAAACGTGTCTGAATAGCTATGGGTTTTCGGTCATGGTCTGATTCCGCCACTTTACTAAACAATTGAAGGTGAAAGTGAACACCAAAATCGTTCGTTTTCTTTAGAGTAGCGTTTGTTAAAAAGCTTTTTTCTCATGAAAATTTATAAAATTGCCAAACTTGAACTCAAAATGATACCGGGGTTACCAAACCCGCCTTACAGCTGAAAAAACAAGTCTTCGCTATAAACTTGCTATAAAATATTATTACAAACCAGCGCTTTCAGCTTATTTTCATACAACTAAGTACAAAAAAGTCTAACGAAAGAGCTACTATTTAGACCGCTAATACCTTAACTTTTGAAGTTAACTTTTGGTCAGAAACTGTTGAGATTTTCGACAAAACAAGTTGTTCAACAAGTCTTTTCATTACCTCAAGCGATAACCCCAATCCAGACTTTAGTTATTCAAAGTTTACAATCCAATGCAATCCAAAACGTTTGCCAATTTAAACTCTCCATTAAAATATTATCATTATGACCTCCCTTCCTGCGAGAAAAACCAAATTAATAACTTATTTCCGACAGCAACCCTGTGCCAATCCCTCAGCTAGACCGCATCATGATGTGCGTGTGCGCCTCATTTCCAGAACATTCATCTAATGATACAATTTCTTCATCACACCCCACGTTTTGTACAACTTTTGACCCATAACCTTCAAAACGCTGGACTATAACCCCCTTACCCCCAAAATACAGATACACAAAGTAACCTCTGCAAAAACTCTCAATCAAATCCGCCATACATCCCAACCCCCACCACTGCCACTGCCACTACTCAATACCTAACAAATCGAAATTGTGGTGGCAAAATAGGATACAAGTAAAAAAAAAATATAAATAATAACTACTACAAACGCACAGAGAGGAGCTTTCCCTATTTCTGCATGTAGATAAGTGGTCAAACCGGGATAGATGGAACGGGGCAAAAAAGTTGAGTTGGGATGAGTAAAATAGAAATAAAACTTCTATTCGTAATTTATGACTACACACCGGAGAATGACCAAAAAATATTGAAATATTATCCTCGGTCATTATATGAAGCACCCAGTAAAATACATCATGGCAAATCGTTTTCGCTTCGAGACTTTTCTCTCGCTCCCAGAATGTCCTCTGACCAGTGGAGAGACCCCAGCGATGGAACATCCAAACCAAACCAACCAGCAGACAGACGGATCGTTTTGGGTTTGTTCAGCTAACAACAAGAGTGAGGAAGATATACCAGAAATATTTGCGCCATAAATTTAACGGGCGCCCAACAACAATGTTCCAACCAAGAATTGAGTATTGACAGCAATAGTAGCAAATAGGCCGACACTTTACCAAACAATATAATATCCTTCAATTATTGTTTCGGTCGGTGCGCTGTTGGTTTAATAGTTAGTGTGTTAGATAGTCGAATACCACCCATCCGTTGCCGCCCCGCGGATTCGATAAATTTTCTATGTGGGACATAGTGGGTGGGCATGGGCAGTTTGGCATTTGGCATCCAACCATTATCGGAGGATGAGAACACACCTTTACACTCCGTCGAAGCATCGCATGTCCTTTAATAATAATACGTTGAGTATGCTTTATGTGTGAAATATCTGTTGGGGGATCGACCGGAAGCGGATGGAAGGGTGGACGGAAGATTTCTAAAAAGGTGGCAAGAGAGGGCACAAAATTGTTCTCATATACAGGGGCAAAATGTAGAAACTTTAAATATTGGCATTACCAGGGATACAACAATCCATAGTCCTTTTGTGCAGAATTTGAAATGTCTGTGCCACCCACGAGTGTCATTTGGATGACCCCTTTTCATATAACTCAGTGTAGGGATCGCAATAGGACACTTCGCATTCGATTCGGGTGAGTGTGTACTATGTGTATAGAGGAAGGGAGAGAGAGAGAGAGAGTGTGTATAAAACGAGCAAGGGCGAAGCGAGGAATCGAAATAAATTTATACATTACACCTACTTACGTATGTATGGCAATAACTCATCCATTAAAAGGGATAACTATGCGGATAGCATTGAAGAATAAGAGTCCTTTCTGTGGGATGTATAGAATTGGAATGGGGAATTGTTTGCAGGACAAGGAAACTCTGCTTGCTCTGTGCCTTTTTAGAAGAAAGGTAGTACACATACGTCTATCTGTACATATATTTGCCAGTTATACAATATATTATGTATGCAGGGATATAGATACACGTATATCCTTGAAATCCCTTTCACTATGTCACTCCGAGCGAATAACAGAACGCACAATTCAAATTATTAGTTTTGCTTTTGTTTTATGTATTTTTTTTTTCTTCTTCTTTTTTTGTTATCCATATCGGTTTGGTTTGTTGGGCGACCGAGAGAAGAAGGACCTTTTCCTTTCTCTGTATAGCAAAAAGAGAAGATAGAAGGGGGCTGTGATAGTTTCCCAAAACTTTTTGATATTCAATACGAATCACTTGCATGTGTAAGAGTGTATATGTGTGTTCCTTACTATAAAAGAGGCAAAGTTTTAATAGCTAGTACACAAATAGTACAAATGGAAATTCAAATTACCCGTAGTATAGAGAGTATAGGAGGACCAGGCTGTTAGCACCATCAGGATTCTCTTTCTATAGTGGCGATACATTGAAAATAATCCCAGGGATTGAGCTGGATGATTCAAAATATATACATCTAGGTACCAATAGGGATAGCAAGGCTTAATGGCAGAATGGAAGAAGAATACCCTTCTCTAAGTCCGAAAGCAGGACATATAGAAACAGATGAGAAATGCGAAATGCGGTAAAAGTTTTTTTTCTATTTTGTTTGCTCCTGCTTGTGCTTCTCCACTTCTCCATCTCCAGTAACCGCCATCTATTGCAAGTATAGAATATCCAAACTCTTCTGGATATGACTTGTTTTTGTATTTTTTTTTTTTTTTTGCTTCCTTTTAAATGTATATAAACTACTTTACATGTAGATTTATAGAGTGTAATGCGAAAACAATCAGAGAATAGATGAAGGATAGGTTTACTTTTACGGTATACCCAATACCTACCTACGACCAATATAGGTTTTCGCAAGGATATATGTAAGTTGGAATAGATTTATAACATGAAATGTTCGTTTTTCAACATGACCGCAAGTGACAGGGAAAAGGTGTCGTCAGGCTTTTTTGGTTAGTTGAGGGATTTACTTAAGCCCTTTGGTATAGTTGTAAGGTTTAAAAGAGATGTATAGCCGTATTTGAGAGGAAAAACGATGATACCATCACAAGGATATGAGTCAAAGGTATATCGGTAGTTTTTCTAAGTGTTTGGCATAGAAAAAACATATAAAACGTTAAACAAAAAAAGTGCAGTTGATTTGAACAATGCATTACAGAAATTAAAACTTTGATGTGGATGCGGCTTTTTACTAAAAGGATTTATTGGTTAACCCACTTGGGCAGATGAATATTTTTGGAGCTCAATGAGTTTTATGCATAAGAATTTTGTGAGCTTAATCTGAACGTTTTAGTGGCAAAACAACAAAAAATGACATCAAAAAGATAAAGCAAAAAAAAAATGGGCGTAATAGGAACGAAGAGTAAGAACTAAAAAGTGCTTTTGGCTCAGTTAGGGAAGTGATAAATCAGAAAATTGTAACTTGACAAAGGAAAACGAGTTAGGACTTAGGATACTTAACCAATGACCACTTTCATACGACACGTGGTTGTAATGCACAGCAGCGGTCGCAAAATATTTATCATATCGTCGGCTTCAATGTTTTACCGACTAAATCTACATACAAACTAGTTCATCCTGTGATTAGTAGATGGCGTGATAAGTCATAAAACCATTTTGATGGAAAAAATGTTTATGCTAAAACTTGTAATTACAAGGTCCTGCTGACGATATCCTGACGATATGCTCTGATTGAGGTCGAGTTCGTGGTTTAAAGGCTTTTTATAGCCCAAAAGCAACAACAGTTTTTCTGTTTTGCTCTAAGTGGCGACGAAAGTGACTCTCTCCAAGAAGACTTAGGCTTACGTTAGGTTAGGTAGAATGGGCTGATTATTGATCTTATTTCCTGCACACTTAGATCAGTGTAGACCCATTGTGAGGACCTAAAAACCTATGAGTTTATGGTTGGGCAATTTTTAACCATTTTGTGACTTTAATGAAGTTCAACAGGCTGTTTCTTGAAGTGTCTCATAATTCCTCTAGTTCTTTGAAGAAGTAACTGCCTAGAAATTTTTTTTTTTGGTGTAGTAGATTTCTGGGCAGTGACAAAAGGAAGTGAGTGATATCCTCAAGTGCGTCTTTGTCATTGCATCCTCTACATAAGTCATCGGTGCAGAGACCTGTTTTCTTTTTGTGATAACCTTGTAGGATAAGTCCTCTTAGAATACTGATAAACGATCGTAATGAAAACTAATTCAGGGATAGTAGTCTTTCAGATCCGTTTTTATCATATTTCGGCCATAGTTTCCTGGAAGTGACACAGGAATGGTATTCCCATCTATTGAATTTTCGTATTATTTTGTTAGCAATGATCTGATTAATTTCACAGGGTGGGACCCTGATTGATTGGTCGATGAGAGAAGTGCTGAGCCTTTTCTCGCTTATTCGTCCGATTTTTCGTTTTCCGGTGTGCCACTGTGACCGGGAACCCAACAGAGTCTAACGTTATGCTATGTGCAAAGAACACTAAGCTCTCTGCGACAGCAAGAAAGATGCTTTGATTTGACAAGAATTTCAGAAATCATTTTAATTGCTGCTTGGCTATCAATGAAAAAAGTGATATCAGCATGTGATAGCGCCATCATGGACACCTGTTTTGCAGCGTTTGTAGCTGCCAAGATCTTGGCTTGGGAGACATTGCTGTTAGTTGGAAGTATGAAGGAACTGCCTATATTGAGGCTTACCGAAAATAAACCTAAACTTTTCCAAATTCCATTTTCGAGCCGTCCGTCGGTATAAATTGTTATAGACGTCTCGTTCATATGAGGTGTTTCATTCTCCCAATCCTGTCCATTGGGGATGCTGTTCGAGAAGGATTTTTTAAAGTCTAGGTATGGAGTTATGTAGTCCGTGCAGATATTGTTGACTGTGTATCGTGATAAAATCTGTGCAACGCTTAGGCTTTCAGAAGCAAAATAAGCCACTAGATATAGTTCCACTTTCTTTGCCTTTCTTTTATTCGAGAATATTGCTTAACATGTCAATGTTTTCCAGGCGTCCTTACTAACATAGGTGGGCATTACAGTTTGGGGTAAGCCTGGTCCTTAATTAACATCTTTTAATAAAGACTTCAATTTCGGGGGAAGATCTCTCCAGTTTTGCACTCTAAGTCGGTTGAGGTCTTCTTCCACTTGATTGCGCCACATTGACAAGTTCTTCTCATTTCGCGAGTTCCCTGCAAAGTGCTTTCGAAAATCTGTCGAGCCGGAGCGCTGATGTCCATCCGCTTTACATGCCCCAGTCATAGCAGACTCGCGATGCGAACTATGCACCTTCCGCGGTACAACTCATACAGCCCGTTGTTGCATCTTCTTTTCCACACATTGTTTTCGCAACAATTCGGACTATTTTTCTTTCGAAACGACCAAGGGTTTGCTCATCCGCTTTCGATAAGGTCCATGCTTCCTTTCCGTAAGGCAGAACTGGGATGTTTAAGGCCTTATAAAGGTTACCTTTGTTTTTCTAGAAAGGGCTTTGTTTCTCAATTGCCTTCTTTACCTAAAGAGCAACGGTTGACAATTTATTCTCAGTTTCGCACTGATGTTTTTTTTCGTGGATAGAGCGGACCCTAGGTGGACGAAGTCCGGTGTTAACTCGATCTGTCTATTGTGACGTTTTATCCGATTCGTCGATATTCTGTGCCCCTGTTTGATGACGCCATAAACTTCGTTTTGCCAACACACCCGTTTTTCTGCTTAAATGTTCGCAAAAGCCTCTATTACATCGGAGGAAGCAATTCCTCCCATTACGTCAATATCGTCTGCGTAAGCGAGTAATTGTAAAGACTACTGAAAGATTATTCCTCTGATGTTAGCTTGGAGATTTGTAGAATCTTTTCAAGTATTCTGTTAAAGAAATCGCAAGGCAGATTGTCGCCTTGTTGAAAGTCTTTTTCAACACTAAAGGTTTCGGCATGAGTCCGCTCCACGTTTATTTTATGCTGATGAGTTAAAACAATTTCCACTCCATGCAAATGGCTTGAGTTTCATACTGAAGAAAGGAATATGAATACACCTAGATCTTTAGTTATCTTACTGTTGTCATCTTGTCATCACAAGACAGTTCCACCATCGAGTAATCAATAAAATTCAGAGTGAACCTGAACCTCAACCAACATTCACCAGCAGTTTCGATTTTGGGCAAGTTCTCTCCAGCTCTGAGGTCTTGATCTCGTCACCTGAGACGAGTTCTTCCCGTTCCGCGACTTCGCTTAAATGTGTTTTCGAGAACTCATTGATCCGGAGTTTTACAGCTCATACAGTTCATTGTGGAATATTCTTCTCCACACATTATCTACAAAACAGAACAAAGCTGAAGCATCGTTGAAGGATTCGCTTACCGGATTTCTTTCGGAAGCCAGTCATGCGAAGTGACCTCCAAGATGTAATCCGTAGGTACTAACGCAATTGACAAAAAACAAAAATTAGTTAGACCCACGACGATGGTTCAAGAATAACTCGCAGGTTTTTTATGTAATCGAAGTCTGACCCACCTTTGTAAAATTACATTCGGTGCATTTTCTGCCTCAATTCAAACCTGGACTTCAACTCCACCAGAGTGATATTCAAAACAGACTTCAAAAAGACGAACAAAGCTTTAACCGCTTTCCACGTCAGTTATAGCCATTCTGGACATCGACTTTATGATAACTAGGCAATCAATCTTTCCCTGCATTCCTAGTGAAGATTTTCGCTGTCCGAAAAAGCTTGCCAGCCACTGCAACGCGATTAGAATTCAAGAATTTCATTGCTGTGCTTTGACACTTTTCAGTGGTTTGATGATAAAAGCCTTTGCAAGTCTTATAAGGTCATGAAAAAACGTCTTTCAGTACCTTTCACATGTGGGTAATGTAGTCTATCCTTTGATTAAGTGGCAGTATCGACCCTCTAAGCATTCGACTTATTGAAAGTGCCGGGAGGAAAAATAAAACCTTTCAGAAAAGTGCTTGTGGACAACATATCGATTCTAACGATTCAACCTCTGAGCATACATCAGCAACAAAATTGATTAGATAATATAATTCACCTAAATCCTCGAACGAATTTCGAAAAATCATAGACTACGAGAAACACTCCCTTTGAAAACCCACCTTCTTTTCTTCACACACACCGCTCATACACGTGTTGTTCAGTCTATTAAGGAAGAAGAAGAAACGAAAACAGCCGCCACAGCTTAGACATACTGCCTTACATATTCCAATTTAATTTATAGCATTCATCAAATGTAAAAACGAACTAATTTCAAACTCCAAAATACGAGTATACCATGTTTACATACTCAAATACCGTACCCGTACCCGTACCAACATACAATGTGCCGTGCCGCACCACACAATGCCAACCCAACCCAACCGGTCCCCGAAGCATTCGTTGTCGTCATCAAAAACGTTCCCCAACTCCAGAGTATATCTCTTTGAGCATATACGATGCCCAAACACTCGAAACTGATTATAATACAAAGCTATAGTTTATTCGTACAGCGATTTTCAATTGCACACACATACCTATACACAAAACACCACCCACCCACTCCCACTCCCACAATGTACAACACAGGACATTAGTTTTGCGAAATAGTACTATGCAAAAGATATCCTTCTAAATAACCTTCACATAAATCCATTACGTATACGGACCATCCGTATTGATTTATTGCTTTTCACTGTTTTATCCAGCCACCTTCCTGCCTTCCTGCCTCCCTGCTGCTCTGTCTCTCTGTGTCGGAAGGCCCCAAAAACTGACAGCCTCCACTCAACCAACACATTCCCTTTACCCTGGAGTCGCCGTGATATTGTAAGTCCTTGCACCATTGAGATGCCATGCTCCTTCCACTTCAATCGTATAGTATAGTTTTGGTCTTTGTTTTATTTTGTTATAGAGTAAGTCGTGTGTGTAGAACTCTCTCTAAGCCTTTTCCTATTCACCACCATAAAGTCCAACACAAAACCCAACAACACCAACAAAACAAGAACAAAAAAAAATTCTAATAAAACAAAACGAAAACTTTCATACACCAACAACCAACATCCCTTTTTTGCCCCCAGCTCCTGGAACACTTTCAATTCAAAGTTTGGCAAGTAACCAACTTCAACCACAGTACACACAATTCCTCTGCCTACCTTAAATTCTACTTTCTACTACCCACCTACCTACACACACTACAAAAGAATTCCCTTACATACACTTAGAAACAAAATTGGGTCGTTGGTCACCCTAAGAGGCGCCCGTATTGCCAGTGCCACACCACCGCACCATTCATCTTTGCAACGAAACTTTTAAACAGAGAAATAGATCTTCTATTTATTTTTGCACCCTTCCCTGCAGCAAGTACTCTTCTGTTTCTCGTTCTTATTGTCCTTTTTGACACACACACACACACAAACACTCACTATCAAACACGGGCCGGAAAATCCACCTTTTTATATTCAAACTATACGTTACATCTACGCACACACATGATATCCTTTTTGGTGTTTTGATATACGATGAGAGATTCACCCCTCTTAACACCCAACGCCGCCGCTGCCGCCGCTCGCCGTCATCGTGCAGCACCACATGTCCTTCAAAGTACATCCCGTTTTGGGCTCATTTTCCATCCCCAAACCCCTTCTTTTCTAAGGCATAGGGAAAACTTTTAGTACTTCGATGTTAGAGAATCGGAAAATGCCTATGACTAGCCATAGGGCCAATAACTCTCTCTAACATTACACAACTTACCAAACAAAATGTGTTCTGCGTGCTAAAGGAGAAAAAGGACGCATCGAGAAAAGATGTGTGTAATGTGGGTGCCTGTAGTACGGCAAGTGAAAATTGATGGATGAGTTATGGTCGGATACTAGGAAGGGTAACCCCCTTTATCACGAAGAAAAGAAGAAGAAAAAAAAAGCACAGATACCCATACCTACGCAAACTACACAGACTTCTCTGCCTTTCTGCTCATGCATCATCACGAGTATTTCTCGTAAGAAAATCTTTTCTTTTTTTTTCTTCGTTCTTGCTTTTCTCAAGAATAATAATATGTCCAAGTCCATATGTAATTGTGCTCGACGGACATTACAATCGAAAGAAGAAGAATGCTCAAGGAGCGGGGAATCTGGGCAGGAGTGAAGGGTGCCGGCACCATTAAATCAACTTATAGTGTCCTAACCCAACACTAATGGACCATCCACCCCGGTGCTGCCGTGGTTTGAGTAAGGTATAAAAAAGCGTTTGTATAAGTGTGCGTACTCAAGGGTATAGGGAGTATTGTGCGGGAGGAGGCCGATTTTGGGATGTAGGTACTATCTGTCTCTCTATTGAATCATTTGAAATTTATTCTCTTACAGCAATTGTATGTAAAGTCAAGCAAAATGCAGGTTTGAGAACAGTTTGTAATGATTAAATAGACTCATTCGCATTGAATGAGTACACACAGAAGTACTTTAGGGACTTTCAATGATCCTTCATGTTCATTTAAAATCAAGAACTTAAGTTCATCTGCTCTCATCAAAACTTAATCCTTTTTAGACCTGGTTTCTGATGACATGCTTTTTTATAAATTTTTATTACTGTTCAGACTATACTGACATCACCTTACCACTGGTAGGGGGTAACAAATGAAATGTTTGAGAATGACTGTAAAAAAGAGGTTGGAATCGTACTCTCGCCATTTTGTTTTAATTTAGGGCTTAATTCACTAACGCTCATCTCTTCCAGTTTGAAATAAGCTTTGAAGTTGCGAAGTGATCCGCAGAAGGAACAGAGTGCCAAAACTCAAAGTAGTTTGGTTGATTTTGATGGAAACATCGACAGAGTGCCAGGATCAAACAGTTTTTAATAATTCTAATCGGATTATTCGCTCCTTTAGTTGTCCTAAAGGAGAGAGAAGGATATTTTTTTTTTTGCAGAATGAACTTGTCTGTTGCAATGTACTAAAATTACCTTACCACTGGTAGGGAGTAACAAAAGCGCAAACGAAATATTTAAGAATGACTGTAAGAAATAGGCAGATTTGTAATCGTACTCTAACTGTTTTGTTTTAATTTAGGGCTTAATGCACTAACGCCCATCTCTTCCAGTTTGAAATAAGCTTTGAGGTTGCGAAGTGATCCGAAGAAGGAACAGAGTGCCAAAACTCAAAGCAGTTTGATTGATTTCGATGGAAACATCGATAGAGTGCCGGGATTAAACAGTTTTTGATAATTCTTATCAGATTATTCGCTCCTAAAATAGTCCCAAGGGAGAGAGAAGGATATTTTTCTTGCTGAATGCACTTTTGTCTCCTTCAATGTACTGACATTACCTTACCACTGGGAGGGGGTAACAAAAGGGCAAACGAATGTTTGTACTCTAACCGTTTTGATTTAAATTAGGTCTTCATTCACTAACGTCCACCTCTTTCAGTTTGAAATAAGCTTTGAGGTTGCGAAGTGATCCGAAGAAGGAACGGATTGCCAAAACTCTTTTTGGTTGATTTTGATGGAAACATCGACAGAGTGCCAGGATCAAACGGTTTTCAATAATTCTAATCAGATTATTCGCTCCTTAAGTTGTCCTAAAGGAGAGAGAAGGATATTTTATTTTGCTGAATGAACTTTTGTTTTCAATGTACTGGCATTACCTTACCACTGGTAGGGGATAACAAAAGTGCAAACGAAATATTTGAGAATGACTGTTTAAAAAAGAGGCAGATTTGTAATCATACTCTAACCGTTTTGTTTTAAATTAGGTCTTCATTCACTAACGTAAACCTATTTTAGTTTGAAATAAGCTTTGAGGTTGCGAAGTGGTCCGAAGAAGGAACAGAGTGCCAGGATTAAACAGTTTTTATTAATTCTAATCAGATCATTCGCTCCTAAAGGAGTTCTAAAGCAGAGAGCAGGATATTTTTTTGCTGAATGAACTTTTGTCTGTTTCAATGTACCGACATTACCTTACCACTGGTAGGGGGTAACAAAAGCGCTAATGAAATGTTTGGGAATGACTATAAGAAATAGGTAGATTTGTAATCGTACTCAAACCTGTATGACGGTATCAATTTAGTTTTGGTTTGACATTTTTGGCAAGATTCAAAAGAACGAAATTTTTAGTCAGCTTTCTACTTTGTAATGTTATTTCGCATATCAACGAGCAAACACAACAAATAATGTCATTGAGGTGGTATTATGAAAACGCCGCTCACTGTGAAATCTTTCAAAGAAAAACCCAATCTGTCCAAGAAAAGACAACGACCAACCGACCGACATTTCTATTATTTTTCTCATCGTTGTCCTTCTATTTGTTCTCTTCGAGAACTTGGATTCAGATATAAAAACAGAAAATACCTCCCCATATAGACGTACATTTTTTTACGTTTCAAGATCCTTGGCAAGCACCAATAAAAGCGTCAGCAAACACATCATTGAAGTGTTGTAAAAAACATTTTTTTTTTTTTCTCTTCTCATAAACAGTTATGTACGGCATTTCCTTTTTAGGACACGGCTTTTTTTTGAAGCAGATAAGGTGGGCTTTACACGTTTCGATTTTTTAACTTTAAAATATAAAAAAAAAAGGATTCAAGAAGAACACAAAATCCAGAATAAGGAAAACTCTTGAAAGAAAAGAAAACATGACATAAACTTTTTTCATTTCGTATATGTGTGTAGGTATATGTATATGAATGTAGAAGCCATCCAGAGATAGCAAGAATGATGTCCACATGCCGACAATTTTAAGTCCTCCCACCTATCCGAAAAGTAGGGGCCGAAGCGGATGTGGGCTTTCGTATGCGAAAGCGTCATTATGTTTGTTTCAATTCCCTTTTTTTTGGCTCAGCATGTGTCATATGGGAAGATGTGCTTGATGTTGTTTTCTTTTTTTTTTTTGGACTTTAAAGAACCTATATTGTGCACACATAACAGCTAGAAGTAATGTTTGCAAAGTTTTTCCTTCCCAAGAGTGGTTGAGGAATAAAAAAAAATTATACAAAAATATATGAGAAAAAGAATGAAAAATCTGAAATAGGAGTAAACACACAAGCAAAAGAAAAAAAAAACTTTATTCTTCAGGTCATCTTTTCTATATCGTTGTGAGGAGATAACATCCTTTTTGTGTTCTCGTATTCGACAAAGTGAATCCTTGGTCAATTGGATGAGGGTGGGACAAACATTGAGTACGATGACATCTGCGAAATGGATTAATAATAATGCCAGAAACATGTGCACCGCACACTCACGCAAGTAAAAAGAGAGAAACTTTCGTTTGCAATTTTCAAGGAAAAGCTGTCGCAATAGCCACAATGGCTGCTACATTAAGTATGAATTTTTTGTAAAGACTTTTGTTGAAAAAGACTAAAGTCAGAGTTTAGAGTAAAATACTCTCCCAACCAAATCCTAGTTGCGGAACTCCAATAGTATCGGGAAAAGTTTTTTTCTGCTTTGCAGTGAGTCGGTAATAGTCGGTGATATTCGAAACCAAGCTATGTGAAACTCTTACCGCGATAAAACCTCCGCTAATCAAATACAATCTCATGAATAATTTGCTGACATGGATTTGTTTAAAATTGGAATACTCTCTCATTTCTTTTGGAACTTTAGCTACATAAACACATAGGGTGGCACAATAGAGCGGGGAGTCTCGGGGCCTAGCGCATATCTCAAAACCATGCCTTGTGAGTTAATGGAGGGAACCTACAATTTTTTACCGATTCTGAACGGCTAATCAAGAAAGCGCTTTTCATGGCAGTGAATTTATTTAAGGAGGACTTACGAATTCCATGCGAAAGCCGATAACAGTGGAAAAACATATTTTGTTTCTGTTGGCATTCGAATTACAAACCTACCGCGTAACAGGCAGACATGCTCACCATTACGCCACGAGCACCACTTTAGCTCGAAAGGCAAATGTTTGAAAAGGACATTGTGTTTTGTACAAAAAGACGGTCCCTAGGGGTCGGACATTTATCGGAGCTAAACTGACTTAGCAGTAGCTGATTTTATGGTGCAGCTCAACAAATGCCATGAGAACGACGCCATCAAAGGAAGTTCCTGACACATTTTTCTGTCGTTAGCTCCCCTAGACCTCTTCACTTGGGAGATGGCGGCCAAAAGTCCTTTGCGATTCATACACTACTGTATTTGGAAAGCAGACATATTAGGGCACAGAACCATAACGAATCATACTGACATAGACATTCAAACAGACTATACCCCCTCTTCAATTTCCAAGAAAAACCCAAAGTCCTGCTAAGGCTTAGCAAGCATCAATTTCCTCTGTTGATTGTCATTCTCACGAGTCACAACTCATTGGTTACCCATGATGAGAATATGCATCAAAACATCCGGTTTACAAGCTGTGCAAATTAAGTAATGAGACTAAAATCATAAACAGTCAAAAATTATTCTACAACTCTGCCATCCCCTTCGAAGTAGTGGTCTTGGGCAGCTATTCCAGCGCGTTTTCCATGCTTCGCAGCATTTCTGGAACTCTTCGACTCGGAAGACCGCGAGTACCCCCTTCGAGGCCGCCTGAATGTACGTAATCGCCTCAAAATGAGCTTTGGCGTTTGTCTTCCAGGTCGAATCAGAAAAGCCAGCTCTAATAGCCTGTAATAAATCGATCAAGTAGCGTTGCATTGTTTTCCACTTGTTCCAAAGAGTCTTCTACGACGTTCATTCAATACTGCTTTTGCTCCTCAGAAAGGTTCTTTGGAACCATATTCGCGCAAAAACTTTTCCATCGCAAAATCGTCGGTTAAAATTTGTTTGACTGTTTCAAGGTTCATGCCCAGTTCTGAGAACGACATTCGGACTGTTAAAGGCCTATCTTCACGGATTAAGACGCTGGCACGCTGCACATTCACGTCAGTCCGCACCTCGACTGGTTTTCCGCTCCACGCCAATTATGTTTAAGGAAAACACATTGAAGTTGGTCTTAAGACTGAACTTTATTTCTTCGAGACTTGTTTCGATTACACTGTTTATTTCTTTAACATCTTTATTGAAGTCAAAATTCTTATGCGACTTCCAACTAGGTTGTGTTAAACGTTTAACACGGATTATCGATTGCATACTTTTCGGCACTGTACGCCGATACGACTGATATAACAGTTGTATCAATTCCGCTTCATTCAGCCAGACGATTTAATTGTAGTGAAATGTGTTCTTCGGTGGAAGTTTCACTTCTTCCGCGCGGAGGGACTCCACTCACTATAGGTGAAATGAGAGATCTCATAATGACTATGTGTGCTGCAATGCCTTTTTTCCATTTTAAACACTTTTCAAATGTCGGGACAAAATGCCAAATTAGCGAAACTCAATTCGGAAGCTATGTATATATAAATGTACCTGAAGGATTTATAAAAAAGAATGTTGTCAAAATAACGTGATACTTGCCAATTAATATTTTTAACAAATTGACGCCTGTTAGAGAAAAAGTACACATTTGTCACTTAAGATAGTAGGCATTAAATCGTACGCCAATTCACTACCAAACAACTAAACAACAACAACAACTAGGGTGCGGATAAAGTAGAAAGTTTATTTAACTACCCCACCGCCGCGCCGCGCACAAGGGTTGCTTTTGGCGTACGAATTTTATTCAAATTACTTTTGATAGATTTGGATCACCGGACATGCGGGGGAGTGGTGTGCTTTGTATTAAATTCAAACATGAAATCAGAAATCAGGAACCCAGAAAAAACGCTCATAAAATTGGCGTTACACTCTGCAATAACATCTATTGTAATTATAATGTAAAACAATAAAATGTACTCTTGGCAATAATTTATGTTCCACTGATTTCAAATAGAACTTGCATACACACAAAGAGTACGAGTATATTAGTATACATAGTGTATGCTAAGGCCAAAACTGCAATAAAACATCACAGAGAGAAAAGAAAAACAAAATAAACCAAAATAAAAATAAAACAAGTGAAGTAATATAAAATCCTAATTTGCCGGTATGTGTGAGTGTACTGAATGGAACATAATAAAGATCCTTCGGAATCGTTAAAACTTTTGCCGTAAATCTTTTTTCTATACATGCCAAAATAATACAAAATGCCAGTACTTGGAGGGCCCCCCGAGACTGGGGGACAATACACAACATAGTCTATGAGAGAGTGAGACAGAGAGGGTGTGGGTGGTGTGGGCAGGACCTAACGTTAAAACGCAAAACACAAAATCGGAGGAAACTATTAAATTTTCGATGAATTTAATGGCAAAGTATAGTGGCGTTAACTGAGCTTTTTGTTCGGGACGAATGGTTAGGTTGTGGATTTCTTCCATTGATCCCACACACACATCTAAACAGAACACACAACACACATATAGTGGGTTAAAAGGGGGAATTAAAACAAACCATTATGACTTATCCAGCCAAACTGCCAGTAAGTGGGTTGTATGGTATGGATAATGGTATGATTTCAAACTTTATCAGCAAGCAATAAAATGTACTTATTCAAATGTATTCGCCTTGGCTGATATATTACATTGGCCTAGACAGAGATGGATCCAAATGTTTTGTGATTTCGATATCTTGATGTGACATAAAACAAGCAATATAAGGGATGATAAATGGACAAAGGAGAAAACATTCTCGAGAATATGGTCAAACGGCCAGTCAATTTCCGGTTCAAATCAATTTATTTGATTTCTCTCGAGATGTGCGACAAACTATCGTTAAATATGAAAAATTAGAACTTAGAAGTAAAAAAAAAAAAAGAATTTCCAAGACGATGAAACGATTTGAAGAATCAGCGAAAATGTCAACGAATTAAATCAAAGAACTATAAAAATTCTTTCTGCCTGCCCCAAATGCTGACTGGTGAATGGTGGTTGAAAGGGCAATTTTCGGGTCGTAAAAACTTTTTAAGATTAAGTGTCTAACATAATTCCAAATTTTAATTTGTAAGATAGACAAAAATTGTTTTTGGGTTTTATGATTTCTTGTTTAACATTTTATAAATGAGATTATCAAACGTATAAAGTCGCCTTTTGGAATTCAAGTGAAAAAGATTAGGATGCTGTTGGTGTGGTAATAAAATAATCAATCTGAAGTGATTCCTTTTGTTCTTTTAGGGCAAGGCAAGGCATCCTTATCTTTACATAGTAGGTATACAACAAAGTCGCTTTTCGCAAAAAAAAAACGTCGACAAACGTCTTTATGCTTTTTAAAACTACGCAACGGATTTTGATTCGGTTTTTTTTTTTTTTTGTTTAATAGATAGAGTGATTCAGGACAAAGTATTATAGCCCCATATTCCGACGGGAACGGGAAAATACATCGAAACTGCTTGACTGGTTTCAAGATTCTGTCACTTTTAGAATTTTATTCATTCCCATTTTCCCATTGGAGTGGATACGAAAACGGGAACATACACGAGAACTAAAAAACTACTTGACCGATTTCTTTCAACGTTAAAATGCTCAAATGCTACATTTTTGAAAGTAACATAATTTGTATGAAGTCTATGTGAAGACCTTAGAACTACGTTGTCTTTGAATCTTGAAAACACATTTCATCCCCATATTATCTCGTTAGTTGTTAAGAGAAACTTAAAACTTTCAGACAATCTTCAGCTAAGACCATGAAGGTGTTCCTGACAATTTTTGTTTTTTTTTTTTTTGAAGAAATTTTTTTTTGTGAACACCGCTTCTGAATAAGTTAGATCCGAGCTCCGAGCAACGCTGGGCGGGTCAGCTGGTCTTTGATAAAAAGAAAATGAACGACTTCCTTTTTTTCGCTTACTACAAACGTTTGAAAACTTAGGAATGAATGTTTATCTGTGGTGTGCCATCTTTTTACCAATTAATGAAAGTTAAACTGAACCACGTAACACATACAAAGGGTGGTTTTTTAAAGGTTTGATTTTTAGATAGGCAACACAGTTTCTAATGACTGCGGATTCGACAGTTAGCACTACATCAATGAGGCAGTCAATACGCCTATTTTAGAACAACTCTTGAATACTGCACAAATTTAATTTGAAGGTCATGGTTGAGTTCAATAACTACCCACTACCCTTCTGTTTTTTTAAAAAGTTTGATTTTTAGATTGGCAACACCGTTTCCAAAGAAGCGCCGATTTGATAATTAGCGGTAAATTTGTCAGTACATTTGCCTACTTCAGTCAAGCTCTTGAATACTGTGCAAATTTAATTTTAAAATCACGCTTCTGTTTTTTTAGAAGTTTGGTTATTAAATTGGCAACACTGTTTCTAGTGGTAGTCAATTTGATAATCGACGCTATATTTGTGGTCAGCTTGCCATTTCACAATGACTTATGTACTTCAAAACAAAACTTTCATCAATATACGACCTTAGTTGTTGGAAAAGTCGCCCATAAATTGGACTTCCTCACGGTTAAAAATTTTGGTGTTGATTTTAATATTTTTTGGGTTGCATATATGACAACACCAAAAATTTATTAGAATCTAATAAACTGCAAATATTAAAAGAGAGCAGTTAATAAAACAAATATTAAAATGTAATAATAAAGATATTCAAAAGTAAGGGTGCATGGCAATGAAAAAATACGCGTTACTTTTTAATATCTTAACATTATTACATTTTAATATTTGTTATACTAACTGCTCTCTTTTAATATTTACTCTCTCTTTTAATATTATGCTCTCTCCAATTGCCATTGCAATGAATTTGCTAACCAATTGCCTTTTGCACACCGAAGGCGATACTCGTTGAAAAACATTTTTGCCTCTGCTGGGATTCGAACCGCTAACCTCTGGATTGACAAGCGGACATGCTAACCATCACACCACGCGGGTACCACCAAACTTTTGAATCCAATGTAATACTGGATATCAGTACATTGACTTAGCACATGGAATAAAATAACCTCTGATTATTGAATTGTAATAAAGAAGAAGTTAAAAGCTAAGAATTATGGTATTAAATTTAAATTGCAAATTGGCCTACAATCTTAAAAAAGGTCTGAATAATTAGATATGAATACTAGAATATTGCTTTTTAATCCTGTTGATTACATTTAAATCGGTTTTGTATTACAAACTGTAAGCCTAATAAAGAAATATTTAAATGTAATTCAAAATAATTAAAAAATAAAGTTAATATTTGGGAAATATTAAAAACTAATTTTGACTGTATTGCATACAGCTGTAATACAAGGGCGGTATTAAAAAGTATATCAAAATTTTTAACCGTGTAGGGACCCAGCTGGCTGGAGAAGCATGTTGGTTGAGGCCCTAGTCCGACCCGGACTGTAACGCCACCTTAAGTAAGTAAGTAAGTATAAGGAGTTTAACATGGAGAAATGTAGGGGAGAACACCGAATTCACATATAAGCGCTCGTTTGGGAAAATTGAGAGATGCCATGAATGAATGAAGGAATGAGACTCGGAAGTTTTACCGAAAGGCGGAAAGATCGTGACATGGTGACAAGCCCTGAAATCAAGCATGTAAAGACCAGTAGGGAAGCATAGTAATAGAAACGCAGTCGCTACTCAGGATCTAGAAAGACCACTTCTGCAGGCTGCTTCACGACGATGAAGACATTTATTCCGTTGTCAAGCAGAATGCGTCTCATTCAACTTGAATGATGATCAAGAATGCCGTCCTCCCGGCATAGAAAAAGTTAAGCTTGCCATATGCAAACTTAAATCAAATAAGACTGCAAGTGCAGATGGCCTTGATGACGAACTTTTCAAGGCAGCAAAAGATCAGTTGGGAAGGAGCTTGCACCAAACTGATCTGCATGCTTTGGTCGGAGGAAAATATGCTCCATTAATGGAATTTCAGTGTAACTGACCCTTAAAAAATGGAGACCCTCACAATCGAGCCAATTACAAAGAAATGAGCTTCCTTAACATCGCGTATACGATCTTGCCTGCTGTAATATGTGAACGTCTGAAACTCCACGTCAACAACTTGATGGACCCTTATAAATGTGGTTTTAGACCAGAAAAGTCCACAGTAGACCAAATTTTCACATTACGGCAGATCTTGGAAAAATCCCGGGAACTTAATATCGATATACATCATCTTAATATCGATTTCAAGGCCGCATTTGACAGTATCTACAGAGACGAGCTGTACAGACTACAGAGTTATGTCTGGTTTTGGCATCCCTGTAAAATTCGTGCGACTGTGCAGGATGACTTTGGAGCATTCACGCTGCTCCGTCAAGGTCGGTAAAGAACTCACCGAGACATATGATATCGAAAAAGGCTTTCGACAAAGCGACAAACTGTCATGCGATTTCTTTAAAGCTTAAAAAAGAAACGCCTTACAGTTGGCAATGTGGTCACTGAAAATCTTGAGTCTAATTTAGTTTTCAATTAAAACACACACATTTTGAATATTTCAATGAGCACTATAGATGATTGTACGCCTCAGTGAATCTAATCTAATTAAACGAGCAAACACACTTTGTACAGACCCTACAAAGAATATCCTATTGAACTCATCCTCGCAACTGATACTGCAACTTGCATACACTACACACACAAAAAAGCTATTCTCATATCCCTAACATCACATCATAGAAGAATAAGAAGACAGTTCTAATTTCTATAAATTCTAAAACGATTATGTCCAACCACTTCATTTGGCTTACATAAATAATCTAAAACGAGGATGAACATAGATAATCTGGCAAGACGACGAGTATAGAATATAGATTCTAGCCCATCAGACATTTTACTCTTCTTCGAATATGCACAGGAACAATTTTAAAATAATGAAATTCGGATGCATTTCAAACAAAAGCCAAGATAGGCAAGAGAGAGAGAGAGGGAGAAAAAGAGAAGAGGAAAACTGACTATACGAAGCGACTATCTTTAGACATCGCAATTTTATCCTTGATTATTATTTTGCAGCGAAGTATGAACATGCGAAGGACTCTGAAGTATATACAGGGAGGGCATTTGGTGCGGCAAAGGCATTCACTCCAAAGGATTGTGAACCATTTTCGGAAAGGAGATCCCCATTGAAGAGTGAGTGCAAAGACTGTAAATGCCTTTTAGTATTAAACTATTTCATTAAGTGCACATTGAATATGTATGTGTGTTGTGCTGCTCCTTCTTCATATATGTATGTGTAAAATTCGCATATTTCTTCTGATAAATCTGCGTTATTTTTGGTCTTTTCTGAGTTCGTATACGAACATCTCCAAGACTTATATGTGCATAATTAATGAAATTAAATAACAAAGGATTCTTCAGCTTGTTCTTCTCTATGGCTTCGCATCCCGAAAGCTGGCAGTTATTGAAGTAGATGCAGGATATACTCTAAAAGTATAGTTCAAAATTATATATTTTCAAAGGAGATTTACGCTCGAATCGAAACAAGGAATGCGCTTTGTCCAGTCTTTGGATAGGATAGACAATTCAGACGATATGGTGATGCATAAGTTACTGAAGGATAATGCCGCTGCGATTGGTAAAGTGTGTATCAGTTGAAGTATGAAATTACATAAGTTTGCATATGCTTGGTTGGTGGTCTTCAGAAAGTATAATTTGATGAAACAAGTTTGCAAAGGCAATGAGATGTAAAGAAAAAAGTTACACTCAATTTAGATGAGTTCGAAATACCAAACAAAACTTAGACTCCTTGCCATTTTAGGTTTTTTGAATTGGAACGTTTCAGAAATTTATTACATTACTTTTTTACATCAATGACCGTTTTGCTAGGTTCGCCAAAGAAACAGAGTGTGTCTCAAAACCTGGCGAAGGGCATAAAATGTCAAAAAATAAATATTACTCGGGATAACATGGCCAAGAAATTCAATTGTATTAAGTTCTTCAATGTTGTACGAAGTAACAAAAGGTCATCGCAAAGTGAGGAAAAAACCTACTCAATTTAGACCCATGCAATGAAGTGGTATGGCTCAAAAGCAACGAATGGCACAGGAGCAAAACCTTTCGACCAAGATAAAAAATATCTGTACCTATGTGGAGGCTAACAGCCATGTTCCAAGAAATGTGCGGAGTTGATCATTTACAGAGATTATTGAAACCAAACACATTGCAATAATGACGGGCAGTCATGCTGCAATTGGAGCCATAAGATCCTACACAACCACCTCAAAACTTGTCAGCGAATAAATTGACAAATTGAACAAACTGGGTAGTAGCAACATAGTGAAAATCATCTAGGTACCAGGATATGCAGGAATTCAAGGAAATACGCAGGTTAACGAACTAGGCAAAACAGGAGCCCGATCATATCTGATAGAACCGAAACCTTTTTGTGGAGTAAACGGAGAGCCACATCAAGAATCAGCAAATCGGAGGAAGAAAACCAGGAAAAACACAAACCCGTCAACTGCTATCTATTTATAGACTTTTGTAAAATTTTGAGTAATTTATGTGTTTAACAGCCATTTCAAGTATTAATCCTGTGAAAATTAATGAAAGTGGAGAAAGGTGATGAGGAAAGACTTGATAAGTACTGGGGTCTCTGAACCATAAATTTCCATGGGGTCGTATCAGCACAAGTAATGCCGAACGTCCAGGTCGCCCAAGAGAAGTCCTCATAGCGGGGCCTATAGCACAAAAATACAGGTACTTGTAATACAAATGAATGTGGGAAAAATATCTGTAACACAAAGTTACAAGTTTGCTTGTTCATCGACAAGTGAAAAAGACATAATCTTACAAGTGGCCTTAGATTTGTAGTCTTGTAGCTTTGTGCTGTAGGCCCCAGAATTTGTCGATAAAATCCATTCCTGTAAGACGATTGGAGAATGAAAGTGCGTGAGGTGGTTAAGACTGTAGGGATATGAAGTAAGCGGGTACATCACGTTTTTCATGATTATTTGGAAATTTAAAAGCTATATGCGGGATGGGTTCCGCGATTTCTCACACCAGACCATAAGCTCAATCGTGTGACCACTTCAAAAGAGGGTTTGGGTGATGTTTGTTCAGCCACAATCTGAACTAGTTTTTGAGCCGTTTTTTTTTACCGTGGACGAAACCTGGATTCATGGAAATACACCAGAGACCAAGGGACGTTGAAAAGAGTGGGTGTCTCCGTGTAAACGGGCACCAATGAATACTAAGGTGGATTTGCTGGCTAACAAAGTCATGGCCACAGTTTTTTGGTATGCACGCGGTGTTATTTGCATCGGTAATCGAAAAGGGGAAAACGAAAAATGGAGGATATCGTTCAGAGCTTTTTGGATAGATTCGATTTCGATTTCAAGCAGAAACGACCGCATTTGGTTGAAAAAAGTGCTGTTTTGTCAAGACAATGCATAGACGCATACGTATGTAGACATCATGTCAAAAATCCAAAACATACGAACTGCTACCCCATTCAGCCTATTCTCCTGATTGATGAAGCCTCCTGTGACTATTTCCTGTTTCCAAATCTGCAGAAATGAAATGACTGGGTGGTAAAAGATTTGGGCTGAATGAAGAGGTCGTCACTGAAACAAGGTATTTTCACATGACCAGAAATCTTGAAGCTTTATTTTTAAGAAATTATAAACTCTACACCCATTTTTTCTTCCAATTTTAAGACGAAAATCGCTGTTTTCACTTCTATGTCACAAAAAATCTAAAAATCGAGATAATAAAGTTTCTCAGGAGTACCAACTACCAACGTAACTCTTGATTTGATTTCAAACGACAGTCACGATCTATGCTATTCAACAACTTTACTGGCGTTTGAAAAATTCTAAAAGTATTTTCTGGGGCCTGTAACACAAACTACAAGTTTAAGGTCAAGAGCCACTTTTAGGATTATGTCCATTACACTTGTAGAAAAGCAAGCGAATTTGTACCTTTAAAACAAAATTTTTCTTACATTTGTCGTACTTCACATGTATTGCAAGTACTTGTAGGTTTCTGTTACAGGTCCTTGATTTCTAATATTTGTAATAAAAAATTAAGAACAACTTCAGATTCTGGGTTATTCTCCTACAAAAAAAAAAAAAAAAAACAAATCATGGCAGAATGTTATATGGAGACTGAAAACAACGATACCAGGGACTTGTAACACAAAGCTACAAGTCTTCAAGGCAAGGGCCACTCATAAAATGATGTCTATTACTCTTGCAGAAAAGCAAGCAAACTTGTGGCTTTGTGCTGCAGATATTTCTTACACTCGTCACAATTCATTCGTTTTACAAGTACTTGAAGTTTTGGGTAGTGTGTTCTCTTCCCTAGTTTACAAATTGATTGAGTTACACACTTCACAATAGACTATCGTCTTCTTTAAAGGCACTATGAACATTGTGATCTCTAAGAGATCACAACTGTTTTAGTTTCGAACAAAGCATAAAAAACCGAGCACTTAACTGAGACTCATCACACTGTTATGAACTGAGACTGAGATTGTCCTTTTTGTAGTTTTCAGTCTCAGTAGCAGTCTAGCCATATCGGTTTAATTTGAGCACATAGAGAGCGCTTATAGAATACTCCGAAATCAAAAAATGAAGTCTGTTCAAAAGTTCCGATATCACAAAAATAAAAACGAAATACTCTTACATTATTTACTACTTCGCGAGGAACTGCCAAGTCCTCCGTTATTAAATTCGTTGCAATGAAAACCCCTTTCTCGATTTGCCGTTCGGGATCGGCAGAAAATTGTAGCTTCCTTCCATTCCCTCGCAAGGCATGGTTGTGAGAAATTGTCTAGACCCCGGGTACATCGCTCCGTTCCGCCACCTTATTTGTTTTACTTTATTAACTGACCTATAAGCTCTCTGTTCGAAAACAAAGTAGAAAAACCAGCAATGTGATGGAATGCTTGGTTTTGAAAGATTGAAAGTGGGGATTTACACAACCTTCGAGTAGAATCGCTAAACAGATTTTAGACTGTACAACAATATAAAACAACCTGAGTATAATTGAAATTGGCCTTTGTGACAGAGCACACGTTGCTTAACGATACTGTTGAAACATTGAATTAGCTTTACTTTGCTGCAAACTGCTTTTTTCTGACTTCAGTCGATCGTAGTCTACATTAAGTGTTGAAAGCATTTGGAGTCCCTATTCCAGTGGTGGTCCCAAATTGATAGAAAAAACAGACCATTTTGGCCAAACAATATTGGATCAGTACTACACTACCTGTCGACAGACTTCTAGCCATATTAATTCATACATATAAGGCTTTATGTGAAGGACTCCAATGAAACAATGAAACATTTTCCGCACCTTCACAGTAGTTTTTGGCTTAAGAAATCGTATCCTGCACGAAACGTTTGAACGACCGACCCAAAGTTGAATAACAAATTTCATATTGCATACTAAATGTGTGCATGTCTGATGGGAAAAATAAACCATCCCTAGAAATGGACTTTAACCACTCCATTTTCGATTTCAATATTGGAATAATAAAAGCATTTATTTCCCACCCATCCATCGATACACCTCTTAACAATACAAAACAACGTAACGATTACGAGCAACTATCGAAGGCATTAAACACACCCTTAAGATCTACATAATGCTTAGTATATTTGTATTTTTGGCTATTGGCGATAAGGCGGGAAATATTAACGAATAACATGTCGAATTGCGTTCTCGGTTCGCATTAGTTTTAAATCCTCGTACAAAGAATCTACTACACATATATGTGTATGTGTATTTGTTTATCAAAACAAAAAGCCGAAAAGCTATTCTGCATTCAATTTCAATTTCATTTATTAGGGAAAAAGTCATAGAAAAATATGAAACATTCTTACAGATTATCAAGGCAAAACTTGCCCTTAAAGGACCTTATTTCTATCAAGGATACGCATTAAACTACGTGCCCGGTTACTTTGGTATGATAATAAAAGAAACTTCAACACACCTTGTTTTGTTTTTAGAAAAAGAGGTATAATAATGAAATCGAACATAGTTTTGTTCGATGAAACCCAATGTGGTGGCTTTAGTTTAGGGGTGATGGAAATGAGAAGTGCCTGGTCATTTATTTTCCATGAATTTGAGCTTACAAAACTATACCTTGAGTTTTTCTTTTTGCACACCCAAAACAGATTGAATTGAAATTAGTTTTATTAAGAAAGTAGATTTAATTATGTAAAATATTGCGAGTGTGTGTGCCTCTGCCTTGTGGCACAAGGGGGATAAATCGATGTGTATCGAAGGAGGCGACAAATGGATATATTATGACCATAATAACAATAAATCAATTTTGAAATATTTCACGCAGATCAGTAGTAGATGATTAGCAGTTTTTTTTTTGCGTTTAATGTGCGTTGACAAATTACTTTTTGACAGGAAAATAAGTTCTTAATTGAATCATTTTTCATGTTTCGGCTAATACAAATCTATTTGTTTCGAAAATACTACGAGTGTTGTTAATTATGTATATGTGGACATGTGTGAAGTTTTTGTTTGACTGAGTAGAAAAATGTACCTAATTGTGCGACCAGTTTCTTTTAAACTTTGCTCTTTTTAAAAATTAGTCCTACAAATAAAAGAAAAGAAATATAATGAGTGTTTCCAATCCAACCACGAGGAGTTCAGGTAAATTCGTTAAATCGCTGGCTGGACCGCGACATGAGTGAAGTTTTTTAAAATACAAACTGGAGCACTCATACCTAAATAGCGCTCCTTTAGTCTACCAGATAGCAACTTTCGCATTTTGAAGCTTTCTCGGTGTTGGGAGAAAAACCAAAAGACGCTGCTACGATAAGAAGCCTAGGTTACCAGCTCTCACCATGTCTGCGCCAAGTATCTGCAGCCTGATGCGGAAAATTGCATGACATTCACAGAGAAAGTGTTCCGCGATGTCATCATCTTCTCCACAGGATTCCCAGAGTGTGGTATCGCTTAAGCCTAACACGTTGAAGTGCTTGGCAAAAGAGAAATGCCCCGTAGCCACGCCAACGAGATTTATACAATCTTTTCTGCTACGGGATATTGAGGCAGTATTCTTACTTTACGTTGGGGAGCATACGCCTGGTCTGCCTGCATCGAATGCCATCTACGGTTGTGCTCTTGACGGATCCAATCGTTGATTGAGGACCCCGGTAGACCAAACACCGGTTCAGGTCCTGGGAAAGCTGTCTAAAATCAAATGCCATCTACGGTTGTGCTCTGGACAGATCCAATCGTTGATAGAAGCCATCATTGAGGAACCTGGCAGACCAAACACCGATTCAGGTCCTGAAAAAGCTGTCTGAGATCCCTGCCTTGCGAGCTCAACGCCGATCTCGTTTCCAGTTATGCCGTGGTGGCCTGGAACTCAAACGAGACTCAAAGAATTTAGTCTTCCGACCACATTCAGAGAGCTCTTGCATTCCTGGATCACTTTCGAAGTAGTTGAAGGGTTGGGAAGGGCTTACGCTTAGCATACGCCTTCGCCTGGAAGACAGATCCGTTTGTGCCTATTCTGTGAAGATTCGATAACAATCCTTTCCTGGCTCAAATTCTAGAGTGGAACCACTCCTGACCGAAGGAATGTTTAGTATGTATTTTTGACGCAGTTTGAGGCTTGGGATCATCGTGTCGGACAGTATCCATTAGTCGTGAGTCAAAAGATATGCTGCTTGCGAGTTCCTCAGAACTTCAGTGCGAATTGTGCCAGAAACCACATCTTTTTAAACTAAAAATTGTCTTGAGAGCATATTATGATAGTTATCAACAAGAGGAAGGTTCAATAGTGCGTCGAGAGCAGCACCCGAAGTGCTGGGGAAAGCCCCAGTACAGCAAAGACATACTGTTATTTGAAATTTGGCGAAACATGCAGTAATGTATTTAAGTGAGAGAGAAAGGACCCTTTTTGGTAACAGACTCCTTGGCTTGTCAAAGGTTCATTTACATCGCCAGAAGAATGACAAGAAGTTTTTGGCTCAAAACCAAAGAAGCTTGTTATCTAGAATTACTCCATACGATGTTTGACTTCGTTTGAAAAGGGGATGTTGATGCCTTTAATTGATAGGTTGGTCTAAAGCAGTCAATTTTCTACGTCTCGTGAATTGAACAACTTCGGTCTTAAGAGGATTGATTGAGAAACCGTTTCTAGCATACCAAGTACCAATAAAGTTTAGCGTAGCTTGTGCTCTGGAACAAACGACTTGCAGCCTTGATTCAACCGAGAGCACGGTGACGTCTCGTCATCGGCAAATACCTGGGTGTGTACTTTAGATCCATCTAGCATTTGAAGTAGAGAGTCGATCAGCATGCTCTACAGAAATGGAAATTGTCACCGTCACCGTGTGGACATGAGCATAGCTAGGAGACTAAGCATTGCGAAACTACGATGCTCAAGAAATGTAGGGAGAATGAATATCAACGCTTTTCGAGAGAAAATTGCAGGGAAAAAGCGAAAGGGGAAGTCTTTTCCTTCAGTGGGGCAATAAAGGGTAGTAATACCTCAAACGACAAGATAGCGAAAATTAAATAAAAAAGGGTGGCGCAGCAAAACTGTGGATACCTCAGGTCCTTACGTATTCAAAGGACCAACAATTTTATGCTGATTCCGAACGTCGTAAGTGAGAGAGCTCTTTTGATGGCAGTGTAATTACTCTCAGAGGATCAAGATACGCTATGCCGGTAGGAAAAATTTTATTTTTCTGATGGGAATCGAACTTCGAATCTCCAGCGTAACAGGATAACACGGTAACTCCATTACAACACGAGCACCACTGCCGGCTGAGATCGTGTTTGTTTACCAAAAATGTTGGTTAAAGTCAGGTTCACATCGAACTGTAATGCCTACCTAAGTGAGTCATTAAGTAACAAATTAGAACTTGCTCAACGTGGATATAAATCGTGTAGGTGGTAATCAATCAGCATATGAGTGCCATGGCTGGCTCGAATGAAGGTTCATCAGAGCTAGCTGCCTCCAGTTTTGCACGCTAAGTTGGTTGAGGTCCTCTCCTACTTGCATGCGCCACCTGAGTCGCGGTCTTCCTCTACTGCGCCGTCCCTCGGGATTGAATTCGAAGACTTTCCGGGTGGAAGCGTTGATGTCAATTTGCTCTACATGACCCAGCCATCTAAGCCGCTGGACCTTGACTCGTTTGACCAGGTCAGAGTCGCTGAACAGCCCGTACGGTATAGTTCGTGGTTAAATCCTTCTCTACTCTCCATCTAGGCAGACGGGACCAAAAATCACCCGTAGAATTTTTCTCTCGAAGCATCCTTAAGCGTTCTCATCTACCTTTGACAAGGTCCATGCCTCTGCGCCATATATATAAGAACAGGGATGATGAGTGTCTTATACAGGAACACTTTAGTTGCTCGAGAGAGGACTTTACTACTCAATTGCCTTCTTAGTCCGAAGGAACAGCGATTGGCAAGAGTTATTCTTCTTTTGATTTCAGCACTGGTTTCAAAATTATAGCTGTAAAACTCCTTATACTGGTCGAAAACAGCCCATATTCTCTTTTGTATTCACATTTGTCGTGCTTTTTGTTTGACTGCATTTACCTGACCCGATGACATTGTTCACCAAACCGTGGGTATCATTTTGGTGGCCGAGTGAAACCCAGGACCTCAGAAGTTGTGGTTCTACTGACTTGTTGGCATTCGTGCCACTGGTCTTCAATGCCTAATGTTGGCGACATAGGATACTAGGAGGGACACTAGATTGGAAAAAGCACTAACAATCTCTTGCGATTGTAGCTTTTCGACGTCATATCTCGTCACAGCGTTGGTTCGTCTGAGTCCTGAACAGGATATCCTCATTCATATACCTTGGCTACAACAAAGCAGTGGTCCGAGTCAAAGTTGGCCCCTCGGACTTCCATCACACTGGAAGAGTCCCTTTCGTCGATTTGGCTGACGATTGATTGATCTTGGGAGCGCCATGTACCTTTTCGTACAGACTTACAGCCAGTTAGTTGTTAGACTACTAACCTTCTATGATTGCTGTTGTGTGTTTTGGTTGATATTAATTGGTTGTCATAACATAAACGTTCCTGTAAGTCTTCGGTTTCGCATATTAATCGACTCTGCCTGTGAACTGAGTCAAAAAGAAGACATTGCGGCAAGTAAAATACACAAATTGAAACACCATGGTACTGATTCTTCCTTCTTTCTAATACACTAAGCACGAAAGCTCTGTAAACATCATAATAACAGCCCCAAAACACTCATAAACTATAAAGAATCATAACCTCCATATTTTATTAGCAATTATTGGCACAATTCCCAACATGGTGCCTGTTTCGAAATTCATTACCGGCACCAAGTAACAAGCAAGTAATGCAAATCTAAGTAACTCGCACGAAACACCAAAATAATACCCCTAAAAGCCTTCCAATAATAATAAAAAAAAATAAAGCTATGCGTCTTGCTCCCATTTCTTCAAACCAAACTCCCATTGCTTCATGGTTTTGATTTCAAAAACTACCCGTAAATGGATATCTAAGTGTAAATGTTAAGTACAAATGAAAACGCAATAAAGGGTTAACCTCTATACAACATACACATGCACAAAAAAAACCCTTAATGCCAGCGCAGAGAAAAATCGAAAGAGATTATCATAAAAACAACGCGAAGCGGCTAAAATATGACAAATTTGTAAATTATTGCGATGTGAATATGAATATACTACGAGGTCGAAAAACAAATTACCATTATCATTACTGTGGCAAATGCAAAAAAAAAGAAAAGTTCTTACCAATCACACCCCTTACCGCATGTTTGGTTGTGTAAAATAAAAAGCTAAAGACGACACAAGGCAATACCAAAACGATATAATAAAAAGGGTTGGCTTACTTAGAGGGCATGTTAGCTACCTTAACGCAATCTGCTTCTGCATGCATACATAACAATAGTAAGACATTCCTGAATTACTATTGAATGTTATTATCGCGTGCTGGAGGACTGTTAAGAGCACCTTTCTGGTATGTTTTTCTTATGCTATGCCACCGAATCGACTACTATATTGGAGCAGGGAACACTAGACGACTATAAGACCATCTTCCTTTTGCGAGGTGTATGGAACTATCAAATTAGAGGAGCTATAAGTATATAATGACATGTAGATCGGCTATAAATCACATTTAGACAAATATACCCTAAATGCATATATGAACGAATATACTATATGTTTAGTATGTTGTATATTGTTATTGCTATTGGTTATCGGATTCCTGAAATATCTTGGGTGCGCACCAGGGTTTGAAATAAAAATGGGAGATTACACATCTATTGGAATGGGGAGTGTGCCTCAAATACCGCAAAAACAAAAAATAAAACGAATATAAATATATTGAACTGTATGTATGCAGGTGATGGAGTTGGGGTGTATGTGTGTATGATGATGCTGATGAGTTTGGCGAGCCCACAGCAGAGGTTTTACCTATAAAAGGTCAAAACTGTTAATGGGGCACTCATTTGATTAATATGATTGCACGAAAGGAGTAAATATTTTTGTTTTTAACAAAAATAAATTATGAGTTTGTATGAAATCGTTGAAAAAGTTGCGGTGGTGGTAAACGGTGACCCTATTGAAAATAGGATTTTTATTCGTAAGTAACTGGTAATTATTTCTTGAGAGAGGAATCGACAATACCTTCGAGGGAGACATGAAAAGTGTCATCTCATCCGTTCGGAATAGCCGAGGAATTGTACCCCCTCCATTGCTTCAGAAATGGTTGAGAGACGCATTTGTTATTGTCCAAACACTTTATGAGTCCGAGCTAAATCAACTGCAGAGTTTAAAGCTTTCTGACTAGGCCGACGCTGCTGTATAGCCCTTACAAGTCGTCCGTCGTTCAATTTAGTTTTCCAGCCACACGTTCATTTCAGAAGCAATTAGTTGGCACCCTGTATAACTATTTGAAGTTTTGGTGTTTGTCAAGTAGTGAAATCCTGCAAAACTGACGATTCGCCTTAGAATTGGCAATTCGCAGTGTTGATACTTATTCTTTGCTTTGCGTCGTCGAATCTTCCCATATTATCTTTAAATTTTCATCCTGAACATCTTCTTTCTTCATCAAACTATGTTGAGACCTTCGATCATTTCACTCAGCTTATCGAGCTCCAGATATTAAAGGCCATGCAGTCAACTTACTTCCATGGCCATGCGGTCTTAGCTTACTTCTCACTTCTCATCCAAGAAAAAAAGAGGGTTATAGTATCTTCGGCTCAAAGCAAATCGGACCATTGCACTGTGTCATTTCGGTAGATTTTACGTATTCTGTCACGGTAAAGATAAACTCCCAAAAGGAACTGTGTGGCAATATCAGAAAGCCGATTGGCGACTTTCTGAAAGATTTCTTTCGAAATCAGTCATTACGCTTTCTCGATGGAAACATTGACGCATCAGCTGATATGATATCTTAAGTAATTCTCAACGGCATAAGAAATTTTGTTCCTCAGAGAACAAAAAGTATCATGTCCAAAGAGAATTCGTTTGATTCGGTGAAGGTAGAGAAAGATGTTTTCGAATATTTAAAGACAACCCACTACAGTTGAAAACCGAAATTTGTTCAAACGGCCTAGAAATATTTGCAATGCTCATATACAAAAGGCTAAGTTTTTGTATGACCAAAAATACGGTTGTTTTCAAAGGGAAACAAAAATTTTTGATCTTTGGCTAAGAACATTAAAAGCTCGACCACGTCATCGGTCCCAACACTCGTCTTCAATGACTCTCCATATGTCAACTCCATCGACAAAGCCAATTCGCTGTGGTAGCTCAATTTGCTGTCAACTCGATACTTCATGATACCATATTGGCCTTCCCTGAGCTTGAGACTGTAAATCATGTGATGAAGCTATATATTTTTCGAACTCGCTCGGTAGCGAAAGTCCTCGAAGATCTAAACATACAGAAATCCGCTGGTCCAAATGGTATATCCACCGTTGTTCTAAAAAGGTGTTCTTCTACGCTGACAAAACCACTGCTTAAGCTTTTCTATCTATACTTTTCTTCTGGGCTCTTCCCGAGCAGATGAACATCTGCATTTGTGCAGCCTGTCCCTTAAAAAAGATAAGCCTTCCTCCCTGCCAATTACGTCCAATTGATTTAACGTCCCTTCCGTCAAAGGTCATGGAAACGTTGTTAATATGTCAACTTATGAAACATTTTGAAGAACGAAAGCTTCTCAATGACCGGCAATATGGCTTTCGTAGCAAACGGTCCACTGGTTATTTGATGTCATATTTAACCGAAAAGTGGAACCAATCCTTATACTGTTCTGGAGGAAGTAAGATTATGACGATTGGTATTTCTAAAGCATTTGATAAGGGCATCAATCTGTCTTATCCAAAAAAAGCGTGCATTTGGTGTCGATGAGTCTCTTGTTCGTTTGATTTAGAAACTACCTTACCGACCGTTCAATACAAGTTGTATTGGATGGTTTTAAGTCTAATACCCAATTTATAAATGATGGTGTACCACAGGTCTCCGTTTTGTCTCCGAGTCTCCTCCTTATTTTCATAAACAATCTCTTCTCTGAAACTTCTAATCCTCTTAACTGTTTTGGAGCCAACACAAACCTCAGCTTCTCATACTCGTTTTCGAATTAACATCCCTGCTCCTTGGATGTGGAACTGGAACGGCTGCGCATGATAAGCTCATTGAAATCAGACCTTTACAGAATTGTTACATGGGGTAGTAAAAATCGAGTACAATTCAATTCTTCAGTCACTCAATGCTGTCTCTTTTCGTTAAAGCTAAATATTCCCACATTGCTATTATCCACGAATCCAAGAACTCGAAAAGCTGTCAGTAACGATTTTATCTTCTTTGGAATGATCACATATTTGAATTCGCCAAAAATGCTGCTAATAGCTTAGGCTTCTTAAGCCGGTGCAGGAAATTCTCCACCCCTGGTGGATGATAACTGGTCAGATGTTCCTCAAACATCTTTGCGCCAACTTCAATTGAAGCATCGATTTGATTGATTCTCTTGCACATCGTTGAAACGTTACCTGTCACACTCTTTTTTATCGTTTTTTTCACAAATTGTGCTCCAGTGAAATAGCCAGCTGCATTCTTCCTCAAACAATTAAGCCGCAACACCCGCCTCGCTAGGAATGCCCATCCGTTTTATCTTAAGTCCAACTTTGGGTACAGAAATTCATGTTTTAGTCGCACTACCCGCATGTGCAATGCTGTACCTGACTCTATTCTCCCCCTGCAATACGATTCAAAAAATTTCAAAAGCAACCTGCATCGGTGTCTCTTCTTAAATCCTCCTAAATGCTCGAACTGTGTTTTAAACATTATAAAGGTATTCATAACTCCTTGCCTTGATGTGCGAGTTTATTATAAAAAAAAACGACATGGTTCACAATTTCAAGCAAAATCAACACATTACGAGTAGTTATTTAGCAGAATGTTTCCAAAAATAGGTTGTGGAAGAGTAAAACTATCTAAATTTTGCAAAAATCAAACGAAAATTTCAATCTTTAATACACCTGCAAACGTACATGTAACTCATAAAGAGTCATTTTCGTTTATAAGTGGAGTGAACTGCTTGCTGTTCAGTTCATTTCCATTCAACCTGCTGCCATAGCTATGAAATATATTTTTGTTTTTATTTAATTTCAATTTGTTTTGATATGATTTGCAATACAATTATAAGTTTTTGTTTTAGTTTAACTCTGCACAAATTAACATAAAATTAAATTTATTGAGTAACGACCGTGATCTCATTTAAAGTGTAGATAATATTGCAGTTTTCCAAATTTCTTTTATAATCAAAAACAAAATAATTTAATATATGAACTGATATTATTATTAATTGGCTATAAATCTGTATTTATAACGATTAGAACTGAATGAATGACAAAAATTGGCACACAAGTATTTATTTGAAATGAAATAAATTGGCGCAAAAATCTATTCAAACCAAAATATGTAAACCTAAATTATAAACCAAAAAAAGAACTAAAATATAAGTGAAAATTAAAACTCAATGAAGTTCAGTTCAGTTGTTGTTGGTTGTTGAGATTTGTTGATGATTGCAACAAAATGCGTCATCTTCAACATAATTATACCAAGACCGATGCAAAAATCTATAAGAGCAAATTAAAAACAGATCAGGGTCGGATAAAGTGCTCTAATGTGACTGCGAATGATTATTTTTATTAAAAAAATAAATAAATTGATAATACATTGTAGTCTTTATATATTCTATCTCTCACAAACATACCTACATTATAATCAGCTCATTCTAAAAATTAAATTAATTCAAAATAAATGCGTTTCTAACACTGCGATCCCTTGCTGTCTAACGGTTTGCAGATGTTCAAAATAAATACGGATTAGTGGCTAATGTCAAGAAGGAAGTTGTTGACACATACACAAGCGATGAGCAAAATTCAAAAGCCTTATCTTCTTCTTCGCCTTCAGCAGCGGATGTACATTCCAATAAAATTTTAAAGACCGAATGCAATGGTGTAAATAATGACATTGATGAGCCCCTTTTAAATCGTCCAACATCACTTCCTCCAGCTATTAGATCACCTCTGAGATCTTCATCCCCGGAGAACTCATCCAATGAATATTCAAATGATTCATCATCTTCGGCAATGTCATTGACAGTCAAGCACAGTATTAATAACAATACACAGAGCACTGATCCCACACTGTTCCATTCGTTGGTGCAACAGCATCATCAGCAGCAGCATCAACAAAATCAACAACACCAACAACAACAACAACAACAGCATTTCATGCAGCGACATCATATCGACTCAAAACGCAACATAAATCAACAACACATGGACGAGATGCAATCCCATCAACAGCAACTAACAGCAAATCTTTTTATGGCGAGGACAATAGCTTTAAGTCGTTCACGAGACTTTCCTGATATGCTTCAAAGTACTACAGCCGCAGCTGCGGCGGCGGCTGCAGCTGCTGCATCGACTACAGCGGCAGGGGCAAATAGTAACTATTTACTGCCCTGTCCGTTATGTGAGACTCCTCTGGAGCAAAGAGTATTTAGGCAACATTTAGATCGGCATTATCCTCGTGATAGCCCGGTATGTCCTGTGTTGGAATGTGGGCGCAGATTTGCACATCCAAATTCAGTGCGTAATCATATGAGAATCAAACATACCTTGCAGTGGGCGAAAATGAAAGCTATGCGCTCGTCCGGTGGCCCATTCTCGGGAATACCGGACTTTAAATGAAATTGTGAGTGTGGCTAGTTGAACAAAGAGGAGAATAATAAAAGAGGCTAGAAGACAATGTTGTGAATCATTGATATTTTGTACATTCTAAACAAAAACATTGAACAATGTTAATGGCTTTCTCTTTTTAATCAAGAACTAAGAAAAGATACATTTTTTTTTTTTGTATATGATTTGGTTGAGGACAGTTTTTTAGAAGAAAAAAAAATCAAAACTTATATAGTAGTTAGTTTAATCAAAGCCACATAAGTGAAATTTTACATTCCGTCATAATATCCGCGTCACAAATTCCAATGCTATATCCTCAAGATGATGCAACTTATGCTTCTGTTTCTTCATAACCTACTTCGTACGAATATGATCATTTTAATATCACAATAAATAGGGTGGCGCAACAAAGCTATGCAAACCTCGGAATAAAACGCATTTGTAGGGCCGATTTCAAACGGCTAAGTTAGAGAGCGCTTTTCATGGCAGTGGACTTCTCAATTCGTCCCGGAAGGAAATACCAGCAGAGCAACGATTTTGTCGTTCTAGGATTCGAACCTTAAACTTCCAAGAACAGGCAGACATTATGTTAACCATTGCACCACCGACAAAAATTGTTTCATTGCTTTCTATTAAAAAATAGGGGCAGACTGGATAGTTTCCCAACCTCGCTATTAAGAAGGTAATAGGTGACAACAAACGAATTTTTATGTAAATGTTTTGCAAGCACAATTGTTTCTTAGCTTCATTTGAGTGCAAAAATAATGGAATCTGTTTACGCATCCTTTTGATTGCAATTAATAATATTTTCAACCTGCTTGAACGTACTGTAGTTCTTTGACAATCGTCTGAGCGAGTTGACGAGAAGGTTTTAGTGAAGGCCAAGAATTTTAAAATGAAAGAGAGAACGCAGAGTCTAGGAATCTGGCCAAAGAGGGCATTTTTACATTTCCAACCAAGACTAGGGCTAACGAAACACGAATCCGAACAAAATTAAGATACAGGTGTTGCGACAAAGAAAATATTTCATTCGAAGAAAGTTCAGTTTGAAACGTATAAAGTAATATTTAGTAGGTATATTGTGTTCTTTTTGAGGCCCGTGTGTTCACACTGATTTGCGGAGTTCACACTGTACAATTAGTTGGACAGACTTCGTTTGATGGATGTTGGATGGATCCGACCATCCGGATGTAGTTTGCGTTCAGACTTATCAGACTTGTCGTCGACCATTATGATATATGTTCCTCCGCTCCGTCCAACTTTAGAATTTTCAAAAATGTTTGAAAACCATCCAACAAGTTGGACAAGCGGTTGTCTGGTTCACATTATCCAACGTTGGTCGTCTGTCCAACTTGTTGTGTGAACTCTGCTATTGCCAACAGTGATCCTTCTATCTTCATGGAATACAGACAATCAAAAAATGGTTCGCACAGGTGAAAACCATTATTTCTTCTTCTCAAACGTTCGTACACTCCTTTTGATTTAGTGTTAATGACACCCAAGCAAATTGGCAATACGGAAAAAATTTCTCGTGTCTCATTACCCCAAGGCGTTCAGCTTCTTACAAGCGGGTACGGCCATAATTAAGACCTCGGCTCACCAAAATGCCAGGTTCTTTAATAAGCGGGTTTTATTGGAATTAAAGATATTACCTCTCGAATGGTGATACCTCTGGAAAAACATTTCTGTTTTTTATGGGATTCGAATCACGAAACTCCGGGATAACAGGCAGACATGCTAACCATTACGCTACGTGCACCAAATGTCCTCAAAACAGGATGCTATTTGGGTAAGAGTTTTTCTAAAAATGCTCAAACAGATTCCATAATTTTTATGGACGATAGCTGTTAACTTCATGACAACACATTCATTCAATTAAATGACTTGAATTGTTTGTATTCATGTCTGCTATGAACTCCAAAACTACCAAACCGATTAAGAGTGAGGTATTTTAAAAAAAAATTAAGGGGCTACGTAGGTTTCCAACGACAAACCGTCCTATTTTCAAAATGTCTGTTGACAATTCGGAGAAAAAATGTGTCCGCATGGACAGCCGAAACTTTACAGAATCATCTCAAGTGAACGAAAAAAAAACTGTTTCAGTTGACCCTTCGGATTCTGGAGATGTCCATTTTTTAAAATGCTTGCATAAAAGTTTGGAAAAAAAAATCAAAATTGGAAGTTTTGGTCAAAAATGTATTTCGAAGAACTGTGTTAAATTTAATCAAGATCAATTTAGTAATTCTCGAGAATCTCGTACAATGATTTGAAGAACACAATTTCGACAAAAACGTGTTTGAAGTTTTAAAGTGCTAAGGCTAACTATTTTCGAGTGTGTGATCAAAACAATTACTCGAATCAAGATCAAGCCAAAGATATTGTAAAATTTACTTTTTTTAAAGTCGTATTGCATATATACGGCCCTATCGTGGTAACCGTCGGAGCGGAGTTTTCTCCGCAACGCATCTTTTTTCGGAGATTCAATTTTGCTTCGAAGTAGTTGTCGTCGTAAGAAATTTTTCACAAATGCGGCAATGCATTGCATTCCCAAAACTAAAATCTCCGCAACAAAAACTTATCGGAGAACGTCGGATCGTCCGATCGGGGAAATACCATGAAGCAAAATGTCTCCGATCGGAGAGAATTCCGTTCCGACGGTTACCACGATAGGGCCGATAAACTTCAGTTACACCATTGTACGAGTATATAAAAACTATAGTTAGTCAAAAAGGCGATTTAATAATCTTATGAACCGGAAGACACCGAAGACAGACGGCGCAGCTGTCGCTTTTAAATATACAAAGGCAAAACTTGGAACGGAGGCTGCTAGGTTGGACCGGAGACAATTGGTTCGTCACTAGTCCAAAAGCCTACATAATCCTAGTATATTTTATATATACAATGTTAGCATTGCGAAAGGGAAACGATTTTATCACCACCTGTAGTCTCCATAAAACGCACCACCTTCTCAAACGTGTAAGCAACATAGAAGCGTTGGAGAAAAATAAATAAGCCCTATGTGGATTTTGATGGCAAAATGACAAAAAGGTTGTTGTTTTGCGAGGAGCGTATCAAAAAATTGTTTGAAAAGCATTAAAGCATTCATGAAAAAAACCATCCACATACCTAAATGGTACCCGTAACGTGATGATTTGCATGTCTGCTGTTAACCCAGAGGTTCGTGTTTACAATCCCAACAGAGACAAAATTCCATCGCTTTTCGCGAGGAATTGGTGAGTCCTCAGTTAATAAACTCATTGCCATGTAAAGCGTTTTCTCGATTAGGCGTTTGGAACCGGTAGAAAATTTTAGGGCCTCTCGATTCCCTCACAAGGCATAGTTGTGAAAAATGCGCTAGGCCCTGGGGCTCCTCGCTCTGACCAGTATCCTTAGTGATACTATAGTTCATATACACAATGGAGGGACCCACGTAACCCCTTAATTTTGTTAAAATCGGTTCAGTAGTCTTAAAACTATTTGATAGACCCAGCAACTCGAACTTGTTTTTATCGTGCTTTGTTTCGCTTTCAGACTCAGCTTTGGCATTAAAAAGAACTGGATACCTAAAACCTTACTATTTTTAGGCAACCTGAAACATTTTTTTAACTTGCTAAAAGGTATGGACAAAGAAGCTATTCAGATTGCCTTAAGTTGTCCATATAAGAGGCTAGGGGAAACTATACAACACACTCCCATCTTTCTTGTACTCGTAGGTGTAAGAAATTGCGCAGGAAGAAGTGTTATAATGAATGCCAATTAAACGTAAAATTAATTTTTTTTACTACTGCTAATGATTTTTTGTTCAGTTTAAAATCATCTGTTGCATCATCGTATTTGTCCCGGTTTGTGACCAGTAGTTCTCTTGAACAATTAAAAAAAAAATTAATTCTGTTGATTACCCAAAAAATTATAACAAAAGCTTTACTTTCAAGGAGTTAGCTAGGCAGCTTTTAACATTCACTGAATTAAAAATCCTACTAGACATTTTTCACAACAATCGAAATTGTCCTCGCATACACCAATTTTTTTTTTTTTAATATTCAGTTTATATACTCGTATATAAGCATTCACAATTAAATGTTTTTGCAACTAGCTTGGATTTAAAAAAAAAAATGAAATATTACAAACGAAAAAAGTCCTATGAAAATGAATTATTATGTTCCTATAAAATAATAAAAACTAGAAAAATAGCATCTTGTGTATATAAATACAAAAGAAAAACTATTGTAACATTCTTTAAAATAAAAACAAAAAAGTATTTTATATAAGATCTATCCTATTATTATATAAGAATATCGATAAAATACATGTTAAAATGTATGTATAAACTATGTAAACCATAAAACGTATCAAAGATACAAGAAAAAAAAAACAAATCAAAATTAACAAGAGTAAATAAGTTATAAACTATTATATGATAAGAAAAGAAAACAGTATTAAAGAAATTGTAGATAAAACATTATAGAAATGTAGAATGTAGATAAAAGTAAAGTAATATTAAATAAAAGAAACAAAATAGAACGTGCCTGCATACTAATAGTTTTTAGCCAAAAATTAAGACAAGAATCAACAATAAATAATAAAAAAAGTAAATTATATTATACAAACCAAACAAAAACAAAAACCATGTAAGAACTTTATAAAAAAAGCTCAATTTTTCTATGACTGATTGTGAGTGTAAAAAATTATTGTTTTCCAGCAAACAAATTCAGTTTCGAAAATCAAATGATTCTTTTCTTTTTAAATTTTTAGTTTTGGTCTTTGATTACTCAAAACATTTAATTCCTATTTTTTATTCTTTTAATTTATAGTTTTGTTTAAAGAAACTTTAACGATGATTTGTAGACAAAAATAAACTTGGTAAAGATTTTGCAAAATTTTTGTTGAATTTAAATAATGTGTAAATCGTCCTTGTTTGACATGTAATTATTTAAGAACATCTGTTCATCATTCACTGCTCCTTTTATGGTTGTAAGGGAAAAATGTAAAATGCCTTTATTTTTTATTGTTTATTATTTTCTATAGACGCTCTGATTACAAGAAGCGATCAGTGGGAACACAGTACACAGTTTTCTCAGCTTTGCACTTAGGTAACTTTTCAGTACTCGTGAGGCTGTTTAATAAATCACTCATTATTCTTACTAAGAATTATTTGGAAATTATTTTACCATTGTTTTTATTTAACAATCCTTTTACAATTATGTTCGTAAAACTAGTATATATCTAAAGAAACAAAAAAATCAAAAGAAAAAACAACTAATATCCTTATAAAATGAAAGTTACGCATACGTAATAAAGGTTCCTATTAAACAATTACTAAAAAAGAACAAACTACCAAAAAGTATATAATAATATAGATTTTTTTTTTCAAACAGAGCCTAAAAAAAGAACATATATAGAAATAAAAAAAAAGAAAATAACTCAGTGATATAATTTTAATTTTAAATATTTATTAAATTTTAAATATATATTCTTATGTTGTTCAAAGCTTTCGTTAAAAAACAATTGTAAAAAAAATACTGTGCATTTGTTGACAATTTATTTTTTAGTTAGAATTAAAAAATAAAAACAATTAAAAATAAATAAAAGAAATGTAAATCTTATGGGAAAACTGAGACAAATTTCGAATACCAAAGAAACTTTAACAAGAAAGAGATGGCAAATATATTTTCAAAAAATAACAAACAGCCGTGTTGATGTTTTTATTTCAGCGAAAAAAAAAATATAAGGAAGGTATGATATTTGAAATCGAAAATCGATGATTTAAGGCGAATCGAAAATGTTAAGAAGCAAAAAATAAGAACAGTACCTCATAGACACTATAAGAAGCCTGTACCACAAGGCTACAAGTCAACAAGTAAAGCGCCATTTGTAAGAATGTGTTCATTACACTTGTAGATGAACAAGACTTGCAGCTTTGTCTTACAGAAATTTCTTACACCATTCATAATTCAGTGGCGCCATAGTTAGGAATTTTTATAAGTTCAAGGGCTTGTGTAGGTTTCCAACGACAAAAAAATTTTTATTACAATTACTTGTAGGTTTGTTTCTTAAAGTAGCTCATAGATACTATTAGGGGCATGTAGCACAATGCTACAATTCAAGCGCCATTTTCGAGAATGTATCTATTACACTTGCAGAAGAAATTTCGTAAACTTTTCATAATTCACTTTTATTACAAGTACTTGTAGTTTTGTTTCTTGAAGTAGTTCATACCTGTAACACCTGCTACAAGCCTGGAACACAAAGCTATAAGCCAGTAGCCATTTGGAAGACCTTGCCCATTACACTTGTAGAATATCAAGCACATTTGCAGCTTTGTCTTACAGAAATTTCTTACACTTGTCATAATTCACATTTATTTCAAGTACTTGTAGTCTTGTCTTACATGCCCTAGTTACAACTAGAATTTTTAAGTTGTGTACTTCAATCCACACCCATTTGGACCTTAAACGCAAAACTACAACTACTTGTAAAAGAAGTGAATTATGACAAGTGTAAGAAATTTCTACAACACAAAGCTACAAAGAGTTTAATTGATCTTCTACAAGTATAATGGACACAAACTCACGAGTGGAACTTGATTTGTAGACTTGTAGTTTTGTGTTTCAGGCAACAGATGAAACACTATCGCCTTCACTGAAAGAAGTATGCACACAAAGTGTGTTGCTTGTGCGCCGTTTTGTAGTCAACGATGAAAGTTATTGGAAAACAAGTTAGAGAGTGAGATATAGAGAGAGAAAGAGGGAGAGAAGAGCGAGACAGACAGACAGGCAGAGAGAGAGAAAGAAAGAGAGAGAGAGAGATAGAGAGAGAGAGATTTCATTCTATCTCGTAGGATTGCTCATAAATCGTAAAAGGGAAAAAGGTCCCATCAGAGGCATTTTAGGAACATTTTTTGAGCAACGACCTGAGTAAAGTAGTCCTTATAGTAGATAAGGCAGAAAAACAAAATCTGATGCATAGATTTCATGGTCTGGCTAAGTGCTTCAATGGTACTATCGAATAAAACAAACTCCGAGATCTTCATACAGATTTTTAATCGATTTCAAATACCATACATTTACTTTCTAGTTTAACTTAACATTTAAATAAAAACTTCGCCATCTAATCTCAAAAAAAACTGTTTTCTTCTTTTTCCAGTTTCCCGTCGATCACTTGAAATGCGAGTACGTGCCACTGATCCCCGTCCATGCCCGAAATGCGGCAAAATATATCGATCCGCCCACACGCTTCGCACTCATTTGGAAGATAAACACACCGTCTGTCCGGGCTATCGATGTGTCCTATGCGGAACTGTTGCCAAGTCAAGAAACTCTCTTCATTCGCACATGTCACGACAGCATCGTGGTATTTCAACAAAAGATCTTCCAGTTCTACCAATGCCAAGTGCTTTTGATCCCGAACTAGCTTCTCGATTATTGGCTAAAGCTGGTGTAAAAATTTCTCCAGCCGAATTGCGAGCAAGAGCTTCGCCAACAAGTGGCGCTCAAAGAGGTGGCTCGAAATTGGATTTACGCAATGCTGGCGATGATGAAGATGATGATGATCCAGAGGATCTAACAACTGGCAGTGGATATGGCAATAATAATAACGATATGAGTCGATATCATGAAAGTTTGCTAAGTAATTTTGGACATACAAATACAACAATTACTCGTATTAGAAATGAGTCAATGAACCAAAAGAATTCGAATGATTCAAAGGACATGCTGATGGGAACACAACTGCCACCAACCAGTACAGCTGCCGGACAGTCGTTATTGGACACTTATTTGCAATTTATCACGGAGAATACATTTGGTGAGAGTTTATATAATATGAGAGCGTTACTGTTTAAAAAGTGATAAATATTTCATTTCGTGGTGCCCGTAATAGTTAGCAAGTCTGCTTGTCACGCGCAATGTTCGTGGTTCGAAACCGAAAATGTTTTTCACAGGTATCGGCTTTCGCGAGGAAATTCATTGCTTTGAAAAGCGCTTTCTCGATTAGCCATTCAGAGGCAAAAAAAAACTGTAGGTCCGCTTCATTCCCTCACAAGGTATGGTTGTGAGAAATGCGCTTGGTTTAGGGCTCCCACCAATTCATTCATTTGAAAGTGACGCAAAACATAGTTGCACTTCTCCGATACCCATTAGTAATCATTGTTATTTGGTAGATCTTCCGAGTTCATATTTCTCGACGTTTCAATTTCCAAAAAGACAGAATTTCACTCAAAGATTTTTTGAACTGTTTTAAATTGCGACGGGCTTTGATCGCCACTTCAGGGGTTACATGGGATTAAAGGGGGAAAAACGGACTATTTTCAACAAATTCTTTTGTATACAAAAAATTAAAATAATCTTTATACGGTCTTGAAGATAAACTGTTCCTGACATTTTCTTAAAAAAAAAAACATATTCAAATCTCCTCCTATGTGACATCATTTCCGCTGACCCCTGGGAAAAATGGTGCATCCGCGTGGGCAGCAGAACGTTTTACATGTCCATCTGAAGTGGACGAAACTAAATTATCTTTTCAGTTAAGACCATAACCTCAAACTTGAACGAAAGAAAAATAGAAATTGGATCTTTGGCTGACATTTTTACAAGACTTGTGTAAAATTTCATCAAGATCGGTTGAGTAGTTCATAAGAAATTATGTCCACTGATTTAAAAAAAAAACAGTTCCGAGAAAAATGTATTTAAATTTTCGAGAACTAGGCTAACGGACCTCGAGTAACTTGAGTACCTTCTCAAGGCTATTACTATACTATATAATACTAACTACTAGCTGAACCGGCCACGCGTTGCTGTGGCTAACGTAACATAAATTGAGATGTAAGCTATCCTATTTTTCAAGTTGGGTCAAACTGCACACGTTGTACAAATTTGATTTTAATCGGTTAAGTAGTTTAGGAGCCCATCGCGGACAAACATCGTGACACGTAATTTATATATATTAAGAAGATTACTCAGATCAACTTTAAAGTAAAGGACAATATTTTAGATAAGTTTAAGAATTTGACAGACAATATGAAAATTCAATTCGATTTATTTAATTTGGAATACCTACTTAAACAGCGTTGATTCGCCCTAAAAGATACATTTTGGTGAATGTTTTTGACTAAACATCAACGCTACTTTTAAATGGCGTATCTGTTTGTGCTTTTCCCTTAGGTTTAAACACATGTAGTGTAGAATTGTTCATTCGAAGTTGAGGTCATGTAAGAACCAAAGAATATTCGAAGTAGGGGTCTTTCTTATATCAAGGGAACTATTGAATCCTTTATTGAATATTTTTAGCCCGGATCTGGCTATGACAAGGCATTCACATAAAATGTGTTCAGCTGTTTTTGTGTATTCGAAACACAGACAGCAGGTGTCATTCTGGCTGATGCCCATGTTTTTTAGATGGAATCTGAGAGATCAGTGTCAGTGAGGAATTCTGTAAGTAGCTTTGTGTCACCCTTGCTCATGCCAAGAATTTCTTTCCTACGTCTTTGAAATAAGTCGATGAATAGTTAAGACTGGTGGTGGCCATTAGACATTAGAGGTGTTCCAGGTGTGGATCATGTTCTGTCATTCCTAACCCATATCATTGCTGCCTTGAAAACATCGTTAGGTTTTTGTTTGATGACTTCTATAAACAAGGTGGTACTACACCAATGTATGCTAGTCTTTTTTAAATAATCAAAAAAACTACTTTTTTGAATATAACTGTCCAAAAAAGCGCAGAACAAGCAGTCCAATACGTAACAAAAATACACACGTTCTTTACTCCGCGTCTACACTCTACAGTGCTTCTTGAATTCTGATAAATGAACTAAAACAACCCCAGCACAGCCGACAGCCGAGCACAACACAAATCTAGCATACCCACAGAAATATCGACACAAAGTACGATGTACGACACAAGGAACAAGAAGTAATATGAAAAAATATCTTTCATTCACGCAGTTCACATTTACTTTTGGCTGAAAAAGCCATAAGGGATAGTGGAAAATGTGAAGAAAGCATACTTACCTGGCGTAGGGGTTACCGTGATCATGAAGGCGGTTCCCCCGGGGCGAGGCTTGGCCATTGCACTTCGGTTGAGTTGACCTCCGCGATTATTCCTAATGCGAATAACTCGTGCGTGTAATTTTTGGTAGCCGGGGATGGCGTTCGCGCCGCCCCGACATAAATAATATTCAAATAAAGATAATTGATAATATGTACACTAACAATACAAAAACCCCTTTTCTATCAAGTAAACAATTCAATAGAAAATATTAAATTACTACTCATTTCCTCTTTGATGATCTTTTCATTTAATAGACGTTTTTTGATTCGGATTTCGGATAACGGATACATTCTTATGCATATATATTATATATGTATGTATCATGTATGTATGTGACACTGACAACATCTTTTTCGCTTTCTTCATAATTGAATAAAGTCAGTCTTATACTTGAACTCAAATAGAAAGATTCTAATTTTCTCCTCTTTGTATCTATCCCTACAACAGGTAAATATGCTTTCTTCTAGTAGGCGGTCCGCTTCTTCGATACTCTGTACGCCTATGTGTCCAGGCGATAGACATGTCAGGCTAGTTTGGATTCAAATTTGGTTGTGGTGTAACATTATGCGTTTAGACATAAAGTCCAAAGAGTGAGCTGCAGGCGATTCCAATATTGGGAGCACCCGCAGAATGCACATATGTTCATGTAATTGTTCTTCACTTAAGTTGTTTATGAGATAAAGCTTTAGTCAGCTTAGAGCGGCAGTCTTCTTTACTCTTTGGTGTAGCGGAGGAAAATTTAATAAACTTTCTAGAGCTAAAGTTGGGCGGACAGGTGTTGCACCTATGTTACCTACACAGGCTAATCTTTGTAGCTTTTGCGCAAAGCTTTGCGGGCATTAACTTGTTCTGTTTTTGCCACCAGACCAGCGAAGCATAGGTTTTTTTTTTTTTTTTTTTTTTTTATTTAGATCATTATTTCAATGAAAAGTTTCATACATAAGTACTTAATATAGTTGTTATAAGACAATAAAAGAAAACTTCTGATTGAAATAGTAGAGAATCACTCAGTTGTTATATAACAAGTGTCGAGTGAAACTATAAGATAGGAAATAATTAAGAATAAAACAGATGGGGAAAACTTGATGGAATATAATATAATAAGTAGTATGAAAAAAGAAAGAAAAATAACAGAAATAAGCAAAGCAGAAGATCCAAGCAAGGAATAAAAAAGTCCACTAAGAAATAGGAACAAAAAATGATTCTACAGAAGAATAGTTGCAAGAGAAAAGCCACATTTTTATGTTGCGCAAGAATACTTTTTCCACTCTTTCACATCTAAGGTTTTCAGGCAGTAAGTTAAACAGTCGAGGAGCAGTGACTAAATAGAACCGAGAAAAGTGTGTTTTGTTAATTGTAGGCAGCATTACAAAATGTCTGGTGTTGACCCGTAGATTGTGATTAACATCAACTCTAACCGCATAGAAACCAGAAGTTTGAAAAAATATTTTCAAAACCTTGTAACAGTAAAGGTGCCTTAATGGTAGAATTTCCAGGGTCTTAAACAAATCAAAACTGGGAGTAAAGCGATTCGCTTTACACATAATACGTACTGCATGTTTTTGTTTTATTAATAGAGGCTTTATATTAATGGAGTAGGAACCTCCCCAACATGATAAACCATACTGTAGCTTAGAGTTCATTAAACCATTGTATACCAATTTTAATATAGGAGCACCACAGTATAAGCTTAAATGATAAAGCTGTCCAACCACTCTATTGAGGTAATTCTTAAGTTGGAAAGTGTGTTCTTTCCAACTTAGCTTACAGTCCAATGTTATTCCTAGATATTTAAAACTGTCGACACGCTCAATTTCAAAACATGCATCACTGCAGCTTTCAATAACATTAAAAGTCAGAGGATTATGATGGCAACCATACAAACTAAATCGTAAACAGTGTGGAGAGTGATAAAACAAAGGGAAATCTTCACAGGTTGTGTTTTTAATACTGAAAAACATAAACTTTGTTTTTGAACTTATCACTAATCTATGCTGTTTAAACCAATTTCGTAATATATCTAAGTCATAATTCATATCCAAAAAAAGATTAAAATTATTTGTATTAGAATACGAAAGTGCAGTATCGTCAGCAAAAGCAGTAAGATTACCTCTAAACGGTTGTAAGAAAAGTGAGTTAACATAAACTAAAAACAGAACCGGACCCAACCCAGAACAGATCCCTGTGGAACACCCAAATTAATTACTTGCCGCGAGCTATGGTTATTTTTGATTTTTACAGTTTGCTGCCTGTTTGTTAAATACGAAGCAAACCACTCATGAGTGAAACCTCTGAAACCTGCATTATAAAGCTTACCTAAAAGAATATTATGTTCAACCATATCGAAAGCTTTAGTAATATCTACGAATAAAGCAGCTGAGACTTTAGAATTATTCACCGCATTAAAAAGTTCACTATTATGATGGGTGTAATAATAGTGAGGTATGTATGTCCAGTAAATCATTTTTGGCATAAGTCGACACTTCTTTTCAAAGAGTCTAGAACAAGCCCAGAAAGCATTAGTTGCTTTGGTTTTTTCTGGATGTAGTTTCCAATTGAGTCCAGGGTTTCCCCTCGATATTTGACCTTTTTGGAGAAATTAATTTGAACACTATTTAAGGAGAGTGTTTAAAGATCGATTTTACGTCTTCTGGTGAAGGAAATGATAACTGTTTTGGTGGGGTTGGCCTATAGCCCTTCGCCACGGCACCAGTCACTGACTTTTTTCAGGACACGTTGCATTCGGTTTGTGACCTTTGACCAGGTTACCAGCGTAGCCTTGTGTTCCAAGGCCCGAGTTATTGAGGTCGCCCAGAAGCTGATGTTATTACAATTGACCAAAGACAATTTAACAACATTAACTGTTAATGATGTTTGACCTAGTGTGGTGGAGATGATTCTGCCACTATACATATAGATTCAATCCATAATGGTGGTTGTGTCAATTCCTTTGGCAATTGCGGTGGTTTGAATTGATAAGTACGTAATATTATCAAAGGCGCCAGAAATGTCAAGAAAACAACAGAGTATGATGTCTTGCTTTGTAGTTACGGTTTAAACGTTTATAGATGGCAGGTAAAAATAGCGCTCTTGGGATGGCACAACAAAGCTCCGGACGCACAGAAAAGAACTGGGTTAGTTCGGGGTATTCTTCGTACTAGACCAATGTAAAAATGGAGCACAGTTCAAATGTAGTGGGTATAAAAAGGGCACCATCAATGAGATCAGTGCTCTTTATGGCGCCCAAGTTGAGGCATCAAAGTATTACTCGTTTAAGCCATTCACTTGCCCGATTATAACCATTGAACTACGCAAACCTCCTAGGTGACCATCAAAAGCCTGTAACACATATTTACAAGTACTTGTTATTTATGTGACTGATAACAAGTGTAAAAAAATTCTGTATCACAAAGCTACAAATTTGCTTGATCTTCTACAAGTGCAATGGACATAACCCTACAAGTACCTCCTGACTTGTAGACATGTAGCTTGTAGCTTCGCATTACAAGCCCCTGATAACGCAAGAATTCATTCTTCAATTCAAAAGTTTCAATTCCAAAACAAGCAAAATATTTTGTTTTTCTTTTGTAATAAAACTTAACCATTTAATAAATTGCTATATCCCGAAAAATAATCCAGGCGTTAGTTAGGGAAAAACACTTTTTCAATTTTCTTATCAAATAACAGTTACTGATAAAACTATTTCCTTCTTCAACAGGAATGGGTATGACTCAAGAGCATGCAGCAGCTGCACTACACGCAGCTAAAATGGCCCAATTCAATGCAATGGGACACGGTTTGGATAAAATACCATCTGGGCTATTACCACCGCACTTCGACCTCTCCAAACTTGCCCAAAACAACGACGTGTCCCGCCTTGGTCAGAGCAACATGCACAACAACAGCGGTACAAGTCACTTATTAGGAGGTGGAGGAAGTGATCTTATAATTGAACCTGCCATGCGTCATCACTCGCCAAGTAGTTCTGCGAATCATCTGAGTATACCAACCTCCAATGGCCCATTAGGAACTGACATACGTCGAGATTCGTCCGAACCGATGGATTTAGGTTTAGATAACAATCAATCGGGCAGCAATAATGACGGTGGTAACTCAGATGCTGATGATAACTATTCAGAAGACGAAGGTGTTCACAACACGTAGGCAATTATGGAATAAGCATCCATATATCTAGTTAGTCTAAGCAAAGTTTTTTAATTAATTATTATTATATATAAAATATATTTATAAGTAAAAGTTTAGAAAATTTTTGATGCGTTAAAGTTTGATTTTTTTTTTGTTTTGAAAAATATTATAAATTTAAACAAAAAAATACATACATACATATATACCAACATGAAAACGAGGAGCCTTACCGATGTATACCATACAAACAAGAAATTTAACTCTTTTGAACAAAAAAAAAATTTAAAAAAGAACAAAAAACAATTATATGATCAAAAATAATTAAATTAGAGTATACGCATCACAAAATACGATTTACTAAAAAAAAAGGAAAAGTATATAAGACATTAAATAAAAAATATCTTTTATTAAGTTTAAGAATTAGTTTTGTAAGAAAACTCACCATTGTATATAGTCTTATACTTAGAAATAATTATACAAATTTAAAGAAAAAAAAAAGAGAAAAACAAAAATACTTAATTCATCGTAGATGGCAAACAAATACAAATAATCGCAATTTTATTTATATTTATATCTATATAAACAAAACAAAAACAAAACTATCAGGTAGGGTGTGTGATTTTCAGTAATATTAATCTGAAGAATGTGTAGAATATTACTACGCACATATTTTTGTTTATTTTTTATTTTACTTTTTTGTTTACAGTGTACAATGCAAAAGAAGAAGCAAAATGGTTAAGTAAATGAATAACTACTCAAATATAATTCAATTGTGCCATTAATTTACATAAACTATGTTTTTTATCGAAATAGAAATTCAGTGTGGATAGTTGACTAGCAATAGAATGAGCCATAAACTACTAATTCTTCCAAGTTCTCTACTTTTTTTTATATATACAAACCTTAAGTCAGTACCTACGTTTAATGAAATAAAAAACTCAAACATGCATTTAAAGAAAGCTAAAAATTTTAATCTTAAATTAATAAAATGAAATAAAAACATAAATTGAAAGAAAGAGAATTATATCATGTCTTAATTGACAATAAAATGTTAATTCATTTTAAATTGAAATTATTTAAGAACCTCAAACGTAAGTTCGAGTTTAGCTTAGACGTCAAATAGACGGCTTTTATTGCAAACACTCATACTCATATAAAACTAAAGTAAAACCTTATTTCTAGAGACAGTTGTTCCACTTTTATGTTATCAAACTTATTTGACAGAATTTTAAAAACATGATGAATTTATTACGGGGAAATTAATGTAACTACTAGTTTAAGCTGCCATTGAAGCCTTTCAGGCTCTAAGGACCATCTTAATATTCAGAATCTAAAAAGAAACCCTAATGTCAGGAACCAGCCTCATTGGTTGGCCTCCATGTTCGACGAATAACTCTTAAATAGAAAAAAAATCATACAAAAAAAAACTCTTCTTTCAATTTATGAAATAAAAACTACAAAAAATGCTATAATAAACTATAAGATTCAAATCGTACTCAGGTTGTCTGACATTCCATAGCAAACAGTTTTTATAAAACTAATTATAAAACACGTATCACAGAAACAAAAACACTTACCGCAACACTACCTCAAATAGCAAAGAAAACACTCAAAATGTTTACACAAAATAAAGCTGCCTCATAAAATGTTAAGCAATTCCTCTTAAATAAAAATCAATCCACGGTGATAGTAGTTAAAATGCATTACAATTTAAAAAACAAAATAAAAAAACTTATTACCTCCTTTTTAAAGCAATACAAATAAACTAAAATAATCTTGCCAATATAAATAATTTTTTTTGTTGTGTACTTTATAAAAAAAACAGGTTAATTGTGTATCATAAATATTTATGTTTTACATTAATAGAATAAACTACATATTGTAACCTCTTATAAACTCAATCATAAACAAGAAAACTACGATTACGATTAAAATATATACTCAATGACAAATGAATACCTCGTTATCCTCAGATATATGTAAATGAAGAAAAAAAAATATAAATTATATTCTTTAGTTTTTTACTTTTACATTAAATCTTAGATTCAAACATAATCATTTATTCATTCTTTGGAGATTTTTATTTAATTATTGTTTATACTCTTGAATTCAAAATTAAATTAGTGAGTCTTAATTTAAAATTTTGTATTTACTTTAACCTTATTAATTAGTAAGTCTACCTCAAGTTAAGTTTAATTTTTATTTTATAACTTAGTTTTATAGTTGTGTCAAATTTTTTTTTGTTTTGTTGAACAGAAATCAAAAAAAAAAAAGTTAATAAAATAAGTTCGAAATATTTTTTGAAAACTTTGGTTGTATTCTTTATTTTCTTTTCTTTCTTTGTTGGTTTATGTGTGTTTTTTTCTTAGTTTGAAGTTTCATGTTTTTTTTCGTTTTTGTGCTGGGAATTTGTTTCTGTTAATGCCCAGGACAAGCATATAATTATTAGTTTTCTGATCAGAAGGGATGAATTATAAACAAGTTTAAACTTTCACGAGTTTTGCACGGATTACCAAACTAGACATGGCTCTATACAGCTCGCTCTGTAAATATTGCCATACGCAGCCTTGAAATCGATAAAAAGGTGGTGTATATCGATATTATATTCTGGGGCTTTTTTCCAAGATCTGCCGTAATGTGAAAATTTGGTCTATTATGGACTTTTCTACTCTAAAACCACATTCAGAAGGACCTATCAAGTTGGTGAAGTAGTTTTTCAGATATTCACATATTACAGCGAACAACGAGGCTACGATGGTTGGGCCATGTTGAGCGGATGGACCCAAACGCTCCGGCTCGTCGGGTGTTCGAAAGCACATTGCAGGGAAATCGCGGAAGGGGAAGACCTCGTCTTAGGTGGCGCAATCAAGTGGAGGATGACCTCAACCGACTTGGAGTGCGAAACTGGAGAGAGCTCGCCCGAAATAGAAGTCGTTATCGAAGGATGTTGATTGAGGCCCAGGTTCACCCCGAACTGTAATGCCCACCTAAGTAAGTAAGTAAGCGAACAAGATCTTATACGCGAGGCTCTGAGACTTACTCCTCTATAATTGGTGCAATTGTGAAGGCCTCCCTTTTTTTACGATCGAGCATACGATACTGAGGTTCTATTCATCAGTCATACTTTCTTCCGACCATATCATGCAGATGACCTGCTGCATGCTCCTTTCCAACTGATCTCCTGCTGCCTTGAAAATTTTGAACTCTACACCTGCAGTCTTATTTGATGTCTGCATATGGCAGCTTTTTCTAGGCCGGGAGGACGGCAGTCTTGATCATCGTCAAAGTTTAGTGGGGCATTCTGCCTCACAGCGGAATTAATGTCTTCATTGACGTGAAGCAGTCTGCAAAAGTGATCTTTCCAGATCCTTTTAGTAGCGATAACGACTCTATTACTATGTTTCCCAGCTGATCTTAACAGGCTTGAATTAGTTTGCCACCTTGGCATGATCTTTTTACCTTTTGGTAAAACTTCCGAATCTCGTTCCTGGCATGGCATCTCTCAATTTCCTCAAACTAGGGCTTCTCATTCTGCTTCTTTTTCTTTATGAGAATTCGGTGTTCTTCTCTTCTTTCCTCTTTCAGATCTCGGAAGCAGCCCTTGTTCTCTTTTAAATCAACTTTTGTAGAGCATTTTGCTGGGCTGCATTGGACTGCTTACATTTTTCATCGAACCAAGGGTTTCGTTTTGGGGATCGGGTGAAATCCAGAACTTCTGAGGCTTCTTGGCATTGCTCCCACAGGTCTTCAATGCTTTAATGCTGGCGACATAGGATTCAAGGATAGTTTGAGAGACACTCGATTGGAGATTGGAGAAGACAGTGGCTTATCACTTGCAACTGCAGCTCATATCGTTTCACAGCGTTGGTTCGCCCAAGTACTGAACAGTAAATCCTCATTCGGAATATGGCTACACAAGGTGGTGGTCGAAGTTAAATTTGACCACTCGGAAAGTTCGGAAACCTATCACAATGGAAGAGCGCCTTGCGTCGATCGCAACATGATCAATTTGGCTGACGGTTGATTTATCTGGGGATTGCCTTGTGCCTTTATGAAATTTGAAATGCGGGAAACGTGAACTACTATAACAAAAAATTTAGCTTAGCAGCAAATTCGATTAGCCTAAATACGTTTTCGGAGGTTTCGTCATGCAGGCTATAATTTTACCGATAGTATTTCCAAAGATGTCCTCCTTCCCTAATTTTGCGTTAAAATCGCCAAGAACGATTTTCACATCATGTCTAGAGCATCACTGCTAATATGTTTCTTCGAGGAGCTCATAGAAACTATCTTTGGATCTTTCTCTTCTGCAGGTGCGTGGGCGCATATTAGGTTAATGTTGTATTTTGCCTGATAACCTTATCCCTAAGTCGATCTCTCACTACAAGTCCGCACCAAAATAAGAGTTGTTTCTGCTGTCTGTTGCAGTCGCCATAGTAAATACCGCAGTTTTTCATTTTCTTGATGCCCAGCCCAATCCATCGCAATTCTTGGATGGCGGTAATGTCAACTTTGCAGCAATCTAGGGCTTCTGCTAATTCTCCGCAATCCGTTAAGGGATTTTATGTTCCACGTTCAAATTCGGAAGTCTTTGTCCTTTTTTCGTTTGCTTGAGTCGTCAACGTTGAAATCGTAATTCTTATCCGCGGAAAGACTTTTAAACCAAATATGTCGGAGAAGCTACATGGGTTTCAGCTTTTTAACTGCTGAAGTCTACCGTTGGTTCAGCAAGTCGAATATATCGTCTGAGATATTCCCAATAAGCTCTTTGTAGACCACTACGATTCGGGCAGTCAGCCATTACCCGCAGGGCATTATAGTGCTGATTTATTTCTCCTTCGTTCTTTTGTAAAAAACTCGCACTTACTAGTTTATCAGGTCATCTCCTGGTGGAGGCTTCCAGTTCCCAGTAGCGTGGAGATGTAGCCAGCACAAGTGACGTGTACTATAAGTGTCAACATCTGAACACCGCCAAGTTGACACTAATCAGAACCTTCCCGAATAGTCACGCCCAATAACCTTTAAAAACTTTTAAGTCCAAGAAAATAACGTTCACATGGTAATTTGTATCAATGTTTCAATCGTGTAGATTGGAAAGAAAAAATCTTTAAAAAACCATGCAAAATAACGACCATTGCCTTATAACTTCTTTGAAAGCCCAAAATCTATTCCTCAATAATATTTTCAAATCAAGTTGATTGAATAAACAGTTTTCCAAATGTTCGTTAAAAGGCAAATAAAAGTTAAGAACAACAATAACACTCAGATTCGTTGGTTATTTCAATAGGAACATTGCTGAAAACTCATTTCAGATTTCGAAATACCATTGTTCCTTTCAATTTCAAACACCAAAGCGTGTTGACCATACATTGCAGATTAATCAGAGCATAGGAAGAGATTGTCCCACTAATAGACATTCGAGATTCGTCTGAATTCAAATGAATCAAATAAAAATAAATTTTTTGACATTTGAACTTAGCTTGAGCGAATCATACTCTGAGTATGACATTTTCGAATTTAAGCTCGATTTGTTAATTATAATGCGTCCCTTTACTTTCTTCATTGAAGTCAGTCAAACAAAGCGCAACTATCAAAAAGCTTTATAAGCAACTTTGCTTAACACCCAAAATCTATCTGACAGCGAGGTACCACCTTGGAAGACCCCGTTTGCATTCCTTCTTTTAAGATATAAACAGGAAAGAAAGAAACTAAATGGGTTGTTTTTCCAACTCCGCAATTTTTAAATCACCTCAGTGGTACAAATTCAATCAAATCGCTAAACTCATTTTCTTCTAAACAAAAAAAAAAAAAAAAAACTATGGCAAAATAATTAACCATGCTCCAAAAAAGAGTCAAGCACGAATTTCCCATTATTGGGTTACGGTCCTCATTATGATTAGCGAATCGAACGTTAACCTAGATTTGAGAGTCTTAGAAAACTTAGTTATAAAAGTCGGTGTATTATACGAAGGAGTAGTATTTGTTTTCTTTTTTTTAGTTTATAGCTCTCGTTTTCTTATTAAATAAAAACCATACCAATAAATTAATACGATAAGAAAACCTCACTCAAAAACCAAACTCACCGATAAAGTACAAAACAAATTCTTTCCAACAAGAATATGAATTCGAGCTTATTCACAAAAGTTTCCTTTAAAAAACCAAACAACCTTACCTCAATGTTGTACAAACCATTGCTTGTCAGTGGTCCTTACACACAATATATATTTTAAGTATAACCCAGTCTATAGAAATGTTTGAAAAAAAATCGGGAAATGTTTAGGAAACCTAAACCAATCGTTTCATTACATAATAAAAAAATAAAAAGTAGTTTTGTATGTAAACAACACACATATATGAAAATTTTTGCATTATCGAAAGAGATAAACACAAACGTTATACGAAATACTCAAAAAGCTATATTTTGTGCCTTTTATTTTTATCAGTTTCTAAAAATAAAAAAAAATAAAAAAATTATAATAATTTATAAGGCCTACTTAATAAGAAGAGCATTTTCTTTTGTGTTTTGGAAGAAATTTATCAATTCAACGTCAAGAATCAAAAATATTTTTGAATTTAAAAATAAAAAAATGTCTAAGGCTAAATCTAATTTATTTAAATAAAATGTTGATGTTGTACTAAAAAAAAAAAAAACAATTGTATCGCAATATTATTTTTAAGAGAAGAAAACAAAAGTGCAGTGAGAACTGCTGAAGATAGTTGGAGCTATTTGAAATTGATGTCATAGATTGATTTAAAAACTAGTTAAATAGAAAAAATTGTAAACTATTATTATTGTATGTAGGCAATTATGTAGCGCTTTTACAGAAATAAAATTGAAGATTGCAAAGTTGTAGGTAATAGCTTTTTCTTCACCCTGTGTTAATGTTTTTCTCTTGATTAAAAAAGAATTATATGAATAAAACAGCCGATAATTGAATATAATATATGGCTTTAAACGACTTTTCATATGAGTGCAACCAATGAACGACGAATAAATAAAAAAGTGATTTTAAGCTCGTTGGTGGTTCCTAGATTCTTTACAGAATCTAAAGAAAATGATATACAAATATAGTTTGCTGAGGTGTTCGAAATGGGTAAATTGATGTCGAATTCCTTTAAAAAAAAAAATTACTGCAGTCGATCTCTTTTTTGGGACGGATTTGCACACAGATTGTCACACACACAACAATTTTGACAGATCGAAAACGGCAAACAAAAACATCAGCATATGAAAAAAATTAGAGGAAAGAGAATTGTTTTGTATTTAGTAGTGAATTTGGAAAACATTTGGTGAAAAAAAAATATAAAAATTGTGTGCTTAACAATATGAATGTAATTGTTGTTTCATGGTACTTGTTTTTCTTCATTAGTCAGTTGGACACACATAAAATCTTTTACCCCTCCTAATAAAAGTTGCGAATGGATGACTTCTAGGATCCAAAATCTTCTTAAACAAAGGGACAGCGCATATAAGAGATGGAAACGATTTAGAATTCGAGAGTTTTTTGATGCTTATAAGTCTGCAAGGAATAGCACTAAACGAGAAATTAGAAATGCAAAAATCCGGTTTTTCAATTCTAGGTTCAGCTCTTGTACAGATATTTCAAAAACTTGGAAAAATATTAAGGCATTAGGGGCCTCCAATAGAAAAACTGTTGATGGAGACGTCAGCGAGACGAGCCCCGATGATTTAAACAGAGATTTTGCTTCCAATTCGAATGCCTCAAATGAAGGCGACCATTTTCATGGAAGATTATATGCTGTTGAGGAATCGCTCATTCCAACAGTTTCGAGGAGTTTTAGCTTCCAAAGAGTTACTGAGTTCGAAGTTCTAAATGCAGTTACTTTAATTAAGTCAAATGCTATCGGACTAGATAGAATGCAGCCAAAGTTTTTGAGAATTATTATTCATGCGGTGCTCTCTGAAATTACTTATATTTTCAACAACATTTTAACCTACTCCACATATCCGTCTTCCTGGAAGATCTCCAAAATTATCCCTGTCCTTAAAAGTACTGCCTCTAGAATTAAATCCTATCGACCTATATCGATTCTGCCTTTTCTCTCTAAGGTTTTTGAGAAACTTTTGAGCAAGCAGATGCACTCTTTTCTCAATGAGTTTAACCTTTTATCACCTGAGCAATCCGGTTTTAGACCAAACCACAGTTGTACTACGGCACTCTTAAACTTGGTAGATGACATCCGAATGGAACTGACTGAAGGTCATGTAACTTCTCTTGTATTGCTTGATTTCTCAAAAGCCTTTGACACAGTTCCTCACAACATTCTTATTCTTAAATTGAAAAATTACTTCGCTTTCGAATCCACAGCATTAAAACTTATGGAAAGTTACTTGACAGGTCGCTCACAAGCTGTCTACTGCAACCAAAAATTGTCAAGTTTTCTTCAAACGAAAGCTGGTGTCCCACAAGCATCCATCTTAGGTCCACTATTGTTTACCTTGTTCAATAATGACATTCCTTCAATTTTGAAATGCTGTAAGGTCCAAATGTACGCGGATGATGTGCAGATGCATTTAAGCTACCCGATAGGTCAAGTTGAGGATGCCACTGAGCGAATTAATGAAGACCTTAGCTCGATAGCCTCTTGGTCGAGAATGAATAAGCTTATGCTGAACTCCAGTAAAAGTCAAGCCATATTAATTAGTCGCTTAAGCATTGACACTCAAAGCTTGCCAAAACTCTGTTTAGAAGGATTAGTGTTACCCTACGTCACCAGTGTAAAAAATCTCGGTGTTACATTTAACCAAAATCTCACCTGGGGAAATCATATTATTAAAATAGTATCTAAGATATATGGATCCCTCCGTATTCTATACCAAATTGGGAACTGTCTTCCTTTCAGGACTAAGGCAATGTTGGTTAAGTCACTTTTATTCCCAATCATTTTTTATGCCTACCCAGTTTTCTGTGACCTAGATAGTGTCTCCTTACGTAAGTTGAAAGTAGCTATAAATAGTACAGTAAGGTTTGCCTATAACATTGGTCGAAGAGAACATATCTCTGGTTATGTTAAGGCTTTCCTTGGAATGGAGTTACAACAGTATCTCGAGTTTAAAACACTAACTTTTCTTTTCAGTCTTAAAGAAAATAGAGTGCCCGAATATCTTTTCCAAAGAATTCAATTTGCATCTTCTTCCGGAAGAAGTAGAAGTTTCGTGCCACCTTTTACGAACTACTCTATAACTCAAAAACAGTTTTTTGTCTGCGCCATAAGACTTTGGAATCGCCTTCCGCTCAATGTCAGACGGTCTTCAGGTATGAGGGATTTTCAAGAAAAGCTTAAACAACATTACTGCTCATAAGCATATTTACAAAAGAAAAATTAAAAAAGTTCAAGTAAATAATGTAAATAATAATTTAAATCATAATTTAACTATAATTTAATAATATTAAAATAATTAATTTTCATTTCATTCATTAATTTTCAAATTCATTAATATTTAAACCCTGTTTATATTGTTCACAACTAAAAGATAATATTGTATCTACGTGTAACATAATTTCTATACCAATAAATACAAATACAAATACAAATACATTCATAAAAAAGAAAATCGCTAGTTTTTTAATTTCCTAAATACCCAAAAAAGAATCGAATTTAGTAGCGACTGCAGTCGACTGCAAATTGGTGAAACGAAATCGACATAAGTAAAGTCGTTTCCTAGTTTCCATTCCAGTGGGGAAAATGGTGATGGAATATAGTCTATGCTCCGCGGGATGAAGTAGACATGCTACCCTCTCTCTTATATCACTCTATCGAAATCCGTTGCCTTGTTTTAAAGATATAAACATGCAGACAAACAGCCTCGGGCGAACCATTCCAAATTTTCATCAATCTTCAGTAAAAGGAGAATTAGTATTAGAATGACTATGGTAAAAAGGAACAGAGTTTTAAAGACTTGACTTGATTCATTAAAATCATTGTTTCTCTGGAACATAAGAAACACATTTCACATCTGTGTGTAGGTTTGCAAAACTCATGGCTGAACTTCAACAAAACAGCATCACAAGTCAAGCACTAGAAAAGTTGAAAGATAGAAGTGCACAATTTAATTTCATTCGTTGGACACGAAATTCGCATTGCTTCTTCGATACAAAAACTTCAGTACTCAAGATTTTCTCTCTAAACAGCCATAACACTCAAATGGGTATAGATAGCTGTAGTAATACTCGACTAAGAGAAATGTAACGTTAATTTGGGTTCCAAGACATCGCTGCTTTAGTTCCGAAGGCACCTTTAACAACATCGAAACATCTGCTATCTCCCGAGCACTTAAATAAATAATGCGTTGTAAAGGAATAGAGATACTTCTAAGAAAAGAGGTGTAATTAGAGGCACTCCACAATGTGGAGTCCTGTCTCCTCTTGTCTGGAATCTGGTGGTAAATGAACTACTGATAAACCTGGAGGGGGATGGCTGCAGGATTATTGATTATGCAGACGATGTTGCCATTTCACAGAAAATCATCTTAGCACATAAAAAGAACTGCTTCAACATGCTCTAAACAAATTTTCAAACGGACCAGTAAGTGTGGACTAGGAATAAATCCTCACAAGATTGAACTGCTAATCTTCTCCAGGAAATACAAAATTCCGGACATAGATCCTTTTTTTTATCCAATTAACTTTCTCCAATGAGCCTAAATACTTAAATTTAGTTTTAGATATAGGAAGATAAGTTGGAGGCCAAATATACAAGAAAGTATATGAAAAAATCTACATTAGATGTCTTTTAATGCAAAAAGCCATAGGAAACAAGTGAGGTTTTCAACTCCGCATCACACATTGGTCAAGTTTTAGGGCGAAAGGCATTAGCATTAAGTTATTGAATAATTTAGAGTACCCGCCTAGAGTCAGTAAGTTAATTAAGTTATTATGTAAGCTAGATTCCTATATTTAACATTTTGTTAGCATGTAAGTAGTTATAAGATAAATAAAAATGAATTAAAAATGAAAAGTCTCTAGTTAGCATTACAGCTTCGAAATTTTCACAGTTTGTCAATTGGATTTACCGTCGTAAATTTGGTCGTGAAAACAAAAAATTTATCGCTTTTCGTTTAAAAAAAATGTGTGTAGTGCTTACTTGACGGTCAAGTTAGAACTACCACTGCCATCATCAAGTTAGCATTACACACGGTTTTTTTTAAACCAATAGAGATCAATTTTTTCACTGGTGATGATATGGGGAGCATTTCGAAAGAGGGGTCGCGACAATCTTGGATATCTTGTGAACAACAAATTTGCGACAATTTATGGCGCACTCAGTTCTTGGTTTTGAGTTAATTTGACCACTAAGGGGGTTGTAGTGCTAACTTGACGCGTCACGTTTTTTTCACGACAAATTTGCTACTATCTTTGAGTTTGTATACATAGAGGAACCACGCTAGCTTGCGTTAAGACGTCGATAGATGTCACCAAGTAAATAAATCGACATTTGAAACTTCAAAGCAACAGTTTTCTTGTGCATTTCTCCATACCCATGACGTTTTCCGTGTTTCCCTTTTCTGCTGCCTTTTTTTAAATCATATTTCTGCGGAGAGCATTCCCCCAAAAATTTCAAATGTCGATTTTATTCACTTGGTGACATCTACCGACGTCTTAACGCAAGCTAGCGTGGTTCCTCTATGTATACAAACTCAATGCTACTATTAATTAAATTAGCAAATTGTAAGCATTTTAAAGTCATTAAGAGGGTTTGTGATAAGCTGTTGCGAAGCAAATAGTTGAATTTTTTGAAATAACTATTGTTTTGTTAGAGGACAGCGAAAAACCGGACGTCAAATGGCACATATAGGTACAGTGACAAAAAATCACTTTTGCATTTGTCCCTTCGATTGCGCAAGAAAAAAAAGCACTTTTTGAAAGTGATTTTGTCCAATGGAAATCGATATTAATTTCCATTCGATCATTCTGACTCATTTGATGTTTTTTTGTTTTTTCTTTCATTTAAATGAAGGGTTTTCTTAAAAGTGTCTTTAAATCTGTGGTACTTTATAATGTCGTTTTCCAAAAACAAATTCACTCTTTCACTCCTTTTTCGTTTTATTTTGGAACATGTTTTAACCGAAGTGACAGATTTGGAGTGATTGCATTGGTAGTGGTTAGCTTGCTAGATTTTTTCTTTCATGTTAAAGCAGAAAACAAAACTAAAAATCGTTCACTTTAATTCTAAAAATTATTTAATGGTCTTCTGAAGATAATTTATTAAACTATCGCGTGCTTTGTGAGCTGACAAAAAATAAATAGAAACTGCGGCTTGCTTTGACAAGTAGTCAGATGACAGTTTGTTTATGTGTTGGTGTTCACTCCCTTGCACCTAAACTGAAACGGGAGTGAAAAAATCACTCCCAAAATTCACTCCAAACCGCATTTTGGAAAATGTTTGGGAGTGATTATCTGTCAGATCTGACAGATAATCACTCCCATTTGGTTTTTGGAAAACGACATAAGGCTCTTCTCAAAACATAATTACAAACAGGCATCGCCCTACCGACTTAATTTTGCTGTTGATCAGTACAACAGCAAAATACCTACCTAGTACATAAATTATGAAAATATTGCATGGAAGCTCATTTTTGAAACAAAAGTTAAATGCAACAATTTAATTCAATTTATAGCATGCTTCTTTTGCTTTTAAAACTAACGTTTAAAACAAAATAATTTCATGCTTTTGCTATTTAAACAACAAGTATCAGTTCTTGAAGATGTAATTTTGAAAAGCTAAAAGAGACTCACCTTTACAGAAATAAATCAACTACCGAACATTTTCTTCGGTTAACGGCTTTAAATTGGTTTACATTTCAAACCACCACACTCCTCGGACGAAGGAAACTCACATATACATTTGGAAAGAACATTATATTGCGGAACAAGAATCACTCGCGATATAATGAAGACAGATAAAAGAAACACTAATAAAGATTTTAATCAAATAAAGTCGCGATTATCACAATTATTTTAACACTGAGGACTAAGCTTATGGGCACATTATGGGAAAGAAGACCGAACTGAACAAAAGGTTTACTAAATGCAAAGTGAAAAGAATACGATCAGAACTCATTCAAAAAAGGCAAAACCAGAAAACATTGCTAACAATTTACACTCCGAGCATTTGTATTTTCACTACTTTGCGATTTATTAACCACTTCTAGAGTTCAAAATACAATTTCAACAAAAAATAAATGAAAAATGCAATGGCAAGTAACGGACTCTAGGAACGGCGGCATGATGTGACTTCATCGAACTGAAGCCAACTTCACACATCTACATGGAAAATCAAACACCATGTTGAGTTGAACTTCGATTAAATCCATGAAAACCTGATGCGAAACAAACTACCTTACCTACGGATACCACTATCACTCGTTGAACAAAGCCTCATCGGTTGACTTGACATGACATTTCAGCCGGCTGATTTCAGTTTGGAATTTTTTGGTCACTTGTTTACAAATTTTATATAAGAAAAACAACGCAATGAATTTCACAACTTTTTCAAGATATTCACGAATTTTTATTCGATATTTGAAAAACCCTGCTACTAAACAAATTCCTTATGTCAGAGTCACTTCAGCCTGCTGTTGCAATCAAGGAATCATCAAAGTCGGATACAAATACAATGGGAATTCTTCGAATGATCTCATTCCTTCATTTGGACTTCTCCTTGGATTAAGTTTCTTTAAAAAAGACAAAGATGAAGAGACACCTGAAGAAAAACTTATAATGACAATTAAACGTTCGATTCTTGCAATACAACGCGAAGAATACGATAAAGCCGAACAAATGCTTCATTTGGCTCTTCGAATGGCTCAGGATCTGCAGCACAGAGACGGTATCACGTATGTGTACGATGTTTTGGCAAATCTGGCAATGCAACGTGGAGATTTCAAGAACGCTGAGAAGTTATTCACTGATGTAATGAAACGTCTTTTTGCCAATGGAGAATCTGAAGACAGTTTGAAGGTAAATGTTTTGAAAGACCAATTCACATTGAGTTATGTTACAAGTATTTAGCTTTAGATCCTCCACATGAGTTCTAAAATAGCTCATATGGCTCATTTCCAAGAGAACTTTGAGAAAGCTTCCCAAGGTTTTAAATGGGTATTGGACAAGTTGAAGCAATTACCCGACTCGGAAGACGCCAAAGAAATCAAAGCAATAACTTGCGATTGGTGAGCCTTTTGAGGAGATTTACTACGGTTAAAATCAAAATTAATTATTAAGGTATGGACAAATGCTAATTGAACAACAAAACTTCGTCGAAGCTAAAAAGTGTTTTGAGGAAGCATTTAATATTTTTTTCGAGCGCTACGGTGAAAAGTACTCAGAACTTGTCCCGATTCTCAATAACTTGAGTGTTGCAGCGTTAGGAGTAAGATTTTTGTATACTTAAAAGTAAAAAGTTTGTAGTCAAAATCTTATTTTGTAGCTAGATGACACGAAATCAGCCAGAGAATACCTGAAACAAGCCCTAGAGCTGCTCAAGTCAATTCCCGAAGCAACAAACGAGGGTGTGCTCCAAGCAAATCTTGGCTTAATATACCTTAAGGATGGATTAGTGCAGCAAGCAAGATCCACATGTTCCTATGCCTATAAGTTAGGGAAAAAGATGAAAGATGAGGACTCAGTAGAGCAAGCGAGCTATTGCTTGGATGAAATTAAAAAAGTCATGAAGGATTAAATTTGATATTTGATTTGTTAGTACCACCACACGAGTAGTAGATTTGTTGTTATTAAGTTTATTTATAGTTTATAAACTAGTCAATATGTAACTTGATTCTATGAAATATCATTTTATATGACAGTCAAAAAGCTTCTTTTATCTTCTGTGTGTTTGCAGGGAATTCTTGAGTAATTCATCGGCCAAAATGTTTTTCTGCAAAGGAAGAAGTAACCAATCATCGAGAGCGAGACGTGTGATGTGAACACAATAATTTCAACAATGTCTGGTTTCAGTTCCTAAATTTATAATAAAAAGTAAAGGATGACGGAAGCATAAAGGTATCCTATTAACTTCAGGAAAAAGATGTCAGGAAATCTGTTTTTCCTGGAAGGTACCAGTTCCTTGGCAGCCCCTAATCAGCTTTTTGTTAATACAAAATTCACCAAGCTTCCTGCCAGCCGGCGAGTATTTAACGGCGGCTGGCAAAGCTGAACATGTTCAAACTTTGGCTACCGGCAGCTGCTGCTAAACGTAGTATTTTTTCTAAAAATTAAAAATAAAGTTCAAAAACCTATTATTTACGGTTTTCTGTTGATAAACCTAGCTGGCTGGCTCAGCCGATAGTTTGACTGGGCTGGCAACCGCTCCCTGCTTCTGCTACTACTAGCCGATGCCGATGATAACAAGGGTCTGCCAAATAGTCTCTTGTGACCATTGCTAGTTATCACAATTAATATGCGATTACTGATTACTTTGAGATTGAACTAAGTTCGTATGTTTTACTGTAGAATGACAGTGAGGAAGTTCTTAATTTATGGTGAAATAATTAGGTTCGAGTACCTACTTTGATATGGACTTTGATTGACTGTCGAAATGTCGTCAACTTGTACTTGACTTGAACTTGTTGAGCTCTTATTTTTTAATAACTAGACAACAAAAACATTGTGTCTGTCTAGGAGGAACGGTGAAGTAGATTTAAATTGACCGAATTTTGTAATAATATTTTTTTTACAGAAAACACCAACGTTATAACTACCGCCACGACACAACCGCTTAAAAATTGCAGTAGTCAGATAAATAACGTACCCGCTTTTGGTGACCTATTTTACGGGAATAAGCCTCCTCAACGTCGCGTATTAGATCTAGTCTACTGTGAACGTCTGAAACCCCAAGTCAACAAATTGATCCTTATCAATGTGGTTTATGTGGATGACTTTGGCCAATTCACGCTACACCCTCAAGGTCGGTAGAGAACACACCGAGATCTTTGATGGCGAAAAAGCCCATCGACAAGGCGGCAAACTTTCATGCGATCATCGTTATTATTGAAAAGATTTTACTAAAACCTCAACACCAGAGGAATAGTCTTTGAAAACTCTGTACAATAACTCGATTACGTTGTTGACGTAATGGGAAGGATCAAGCGTTTTTTTGGTAGTACCTATGTATTTGAAAAAGAGTGGCAAAAATAGGTTTGATGGTTAATGACGGCAGAACGATGTACATTTTGTCATCCAACAAAGGCAGAAAACATTGCCGAATCAGACAAAAGGTCAGAAAAGACAGACATAACTTCGATGTTGTAGAGGACCTCGTTTACCTAGGAACCGCTATAGACACGGAGAACATCAGTGCGGAAAATTAACCGAGAATAACTATTTCCACTTTTGCTTCCTTGGGCTAGAGGCAACTGAAAAACAAAACCCTCTCCACAAAAACCAAAGTAACCCTTTATAAGACCTTGATCATCCCATTCTTGCTTTACGGCGCGGAAACATGGACTTTATCAAAACAGGATGAGAAAAATCTTGGTAGTTTCGAAAGGAAAATAATCCGAATGACCTTTGGTCTTATATGCGAAGACGATGTGTGGAGAAGAAGATACAACAACGAGCTGTATGAGCTGTATCGCAACATGAGCATAGCTAGAAGAGTACGCGTGAAACTACTATGGCTTGGACATGTAGAGCGGATGGATACCAACGCTCCGGATCTGCCGGTTTTCGAAACCATAGTAAAATCGCGGAAGGGGAAGACCTCGTCCTCGCTGGCACAATGAAGTTGAAGAAGACCTAAACTGACTTAGAGCGCAAAACTGGGGAAAGCTGGCCCGAAATCGAAGTCGTTTTCGAAAGAGGTTGGTTGAGGGACAGGTTCACACCGAATTGTAATGCCCACCTTAGTAAGTAAAGACAAAACAGCCTAACAGCCCGATTCTGGAAAAAAAAATCACAAGTAACAACTTTGTGACCTGCTGAGAACCACATCACAATTTGAGTGTTGATTGCAAATTGTGACTCTTCTGGAAAGCTTTGATTTGTGAGTCATCAGTGACTTTGGACAGAATCGTTCTGTAAGAATCGCAGTCAAATAAATGATGTAAAACGAAGTAATGTACCTGCCTTTGGTGATGTGAATGTGTGAAGTACCTTCTAAATTGAATTGACATAGAAAAAACATTTCGACTTGAAAAATAAGGAGAAGAAAGTGTATTGGGCATTGGTGAACCATTTAAAACCAAAAAACTTTCCAGGCAGGCTATGTAATTAAAATGATTTGCAAAAATACAATAATTGTTAAAAGAAAATGATTATGGACTCACCCTTTTCAAATTATTTTTTCTGTCTTCGATTATTATCCTTTGCAAATGACGATTGAATTGAATTTCATTAATTTTTCAGCACAACCGACCTTACGCGATCCGAGACATTTTAATTTTCGCAAAGAAAAACCGGCAAAGAAAACAGGCACACACAAATTCATTTTGGACAAAAAAAAAACGAGCACAATTAAACCACTTTATTTGCAAATTTTAACTTTGCTATTTCACTGACACATTTTGCAACGAAAGATACCTGCTTCGAAGATTTACATTTGGGGGACAGAAAATACAAACACCCGCACTGCTTCTGGACATAAAAAAAAACATTACGCGAACAACACGATTATTTTTTGCAACCGACAGAATTTTATATTTGGGGGAACAGAAAACACAAATACGGCACTACTTCTGGACAAAAAAAAAACATTACGCGAGCAACACGATTATTTTTTGCAACCGACAGAATTTTACAACGAAATACACCTACTCCGAAAATTTATATTTGGGGGAGCAAAAAACACAAATGCCGACACTGCTTCCGGAAAAAAAACATTACTCGCGCGAACATGATTATTTCGAAATTTTTTGAAACCGGCGGAAAGAGGATTTTATTGCAGGCGTTACTTTTTTTCGATTTCGACTTTCGAACTACCTGACACTATTCACCACCACTTTTTTTTATACCACTACCGCTATTCGATGAAGACAAATTGAATTTTTTTCCGACGGCAATAAATGACGAAAAAACGATAAAAACTCACTTTTTCAATGAGAAAAACGGAAAGACACGAATGATTTACCATATGAAACCGAAAACAAGATGAATTTCGCGATTATTTTGAAGATTTTAATTTATTCACTGGGACCGAACCGACTACGAACCAACTTGTCTGAAACTGTGCGCACCACTACTGGGTTGCCATACGTATTTTTCGAGACCTGCTTCTATGTATTTTCTTTTTCTTAAGTAAAATGAAAAAATATCACAAGGTGCTCGTGGAAGTGGAAAAAATAAGGCAAAAATGTGGAAATGAGAAACATTTGTAAAAAAAAAAACAATTTTTTTGCAATAGGGAACATTTTTGCACAATTTGATTTTTTAATGCAATTTTAGTAGGATATTACATTGTGAAGAACTACCAATTTGTTTTGGAAGGATGTGAGACGTACTGCATTTCAGGAGCCTACAATCTCTCCGAAGAAGAAACCCGTGAACGAATAAGCTTGTGGTAAAGTTTGGTGGTGATTTCTTAACGGCTACTGCTTTTATTTAGTAATCTTTGTCTGACTGCTATTTAAAAAACATATAAAAATAAAAATGGATTGAAGTAGTGAAAACTTTTTTGGATATAAGTGATTGGTCAAAGGTTTGCACATAAATAACTTTTTTGCTTTTCAATTTTCTCGTTACTCATTTCGAAAAGTCGTCTTATATTTGTTGAACAATATGGCAAGCCTGTCAATAGAATTCCCCAAGAATTTTTGGCGGAAAAGAAATTTAAGTAGCCTACTTCTAGGCTTGTTTTAGGTTAGGTTGAATGGGGTGCAGCCCCAACGGGAACACCTCAATCGGATTCTGGAGCATCAATTCTGCTCTTCAGATAATAGAGGATGAAGAAAAGGAAGCGGAGGAAGTAGCAGATTCGGTTGGTGACTCAGTTAATGGGTCCCCTACTGAACCATTTAGATTAAATTTTATTATTAGTGGGAGGTTAGAGATCTCCCCCAGTTCGTCAAAGAAGTATTTTCCGACGGCTTTTTCTACTTGTGTGGGGCAAGTTAGTACACTGCCTCATTGTCTTGGCATCTCCTCTACACAAGTCGGATGTGCTGATGCCCATTCTGCTTTGGATACCCAATGAATTCTGACCCATGAGAGTGAAAATCACCACAGAGTCTAGACCTGCTTAAACTGGACAAGAATTTCGTTTTTTTTTTTCTTGTAAATATCTGCCCATAGGTTGTTTCGCTGGGTTCGAGTGCTCACCCGATTTTGGCCAGCTTCTCTGCTATTTCATTGCAGGCTATGTCACAAAGTCTTGGAACCCATATTAAAATTGTAGTGTTCGTTTAGCTGAGAACCTACTCTTAGATTACTGAGTTACCAATTTTGATTCTATGACAATCGATGATAGTCAATGATCGACTTGCTTGCGATGAAGATGTCGATATTTTTGTGGATCAATCTGCGCAGTCTGGTGGTTTGCAGCTTCACAGACTGCAAATACTTTTACTTGGAAGACACTGCAAAATTCGGGGGAGTTTTATTGTCCTATTCAAAGGAGGGTAATCTGAGAAGATGCCTGACCTTATCACCTAGTCTGTCTTGGAAACATTTGGGAAGATAGAGACATGATTTGGCTCTATGGCCATGTTGTTCACCAAGCAGTTTCTTGTCAGAATGTGTTAGGGCCACTGGATTGAAATCAGTATGCGTGGAAGGGGGTGGGGCCACCCAGTGGTAGTGACTATATATCAGTATGGTTCATAATGGTACTTTAGCCTGATATACCTCTTTTCCAAATATTGCATTGTTTGAATCGCAGTGGGCTTAAACTTATGAGCTTACTGCCGAGTAAAATTATATCTCGATTATTCATTTCGTGGTGCCAGAAGCGTAATGAAATGATCAGCATACCTGTCTGCTATGTGAGAGTTCGAGAGTTAAAGTACGAATCCCAGAAACATCCAATTGATTTTCGCTTTTGCGAAGAATTTCGGAGAGGCCTCCGAGAGTAATTACACCGTCATGAAAAACGCTCTAAAAGTAACCAAAATAAAACAAGCTTTTAGCTTCAGCACGGTGAAAAACTAGGTTTTGTAACGACCGGTGGAGCACTTCGACTATTAACCGATCCATTACATTACCAGCTTTTCAACTTTGTTTCTCTTTTCTCTGTAGGTGAATAGATGAACAAGGTTGTTGGAGTAGCCAACGAATGGCCCCCAGATTAAACTGAGTTTAAAAAAATCTCATTCTGATGTGGAACTCACTAAACACCCATCCAATGTACTTGTGCCACCTGCCAAACGCATACTCGTTGGTGTTGCATGTTAAATCGACAATCACACTCCGTTCCGGTAAAATAATAATTGTTTATGCGCTTTGTATCTTAGAATAAAGAGTAAACTTTTATTAGTGTAAAAAATATAACTACAATCGAATCTAACTTTTCTTTACAACAATTTACCAACTATTCCGATCCAACTGCAACGAGTTTCACTTGACTTTCGTCAATTTAAGTTACCGACTCGTAGGTTCTAATGCTCTTTTAATTTACCCCTTTGCTAAATTAATAAAATTAACTTAATACAGCCAACAAAAAACTTATTCATAATTGGCAATGACCACCATGAGGCCAACTCCAGCAAGTAGTGCTGAGATCTCTTTAAGTGACTGGCCAAGTTTTGTGGATTCTTCTAACAATTCAGGAAGTACACTGACTGTCGCGATGTAAATGAAACCACCAGCAGTAAATGGTAGAACCCATACGGCAGCAGCGTCCCCGCCAGCACCTAGCAGAGCTAACGAAGTTCCTGCAAGAGCACCGAGTGCTGTAACCAGTTGCAACATCATGGCTTTGCGTTTTGAACAACCAGATTTAATAAGAATAGCAAAGTCACCAATTTCGTGTGGAACCTCGTGCAGAAGTATTGTAATTGTTGTGATAATTCCGATGCTGCTGCCAGCAAGGTAAGAAGCACCAATAGCGAGGCCATCAGTGAAGTTGTGGGCAAAATCAGCTGCCAAATTAAGATAGCCAGCGATTTCGACTTCATCGTGCTTCTCTTCGACTTTCTTAACGGATTTCTTTGATGCATCTTTAGATTTCTTTGTCTTGTCGTCGGATTTTGCTTTTTCAGTTGGTGGTGCAGTCTTTTTTGCCGGCCCATGGCTATGCCCGTGTCCTCCTTTAATCAAACGTACCATTTTTTCGACAGCGAGGAAGGCTATGATTCCTCCAAGAACCCAAAGACCAATGGTCATGTCGTGTGCATGGTTGTGGCCACCTTCAACATCGTGAGAGTGATCATGGCCGTGGTGGTGGTCATGGTCATGCTCACCATGGGTATGAGGATGCGCCGCATGAGGAATGAGGTGAAGGAAAGCGTCCCCAAGAAGGCCTCCAGAAGCAAACGCCAAAAGAATTTTCAGTCTCGGGCGCATCGCCTCACTGTTGTCCAGAGGTATAATGTACAATAAGACAAATGGAGCCGCACTAATTAGAAGAGTAGAGCCTATCGAATGCAGCCAAATCGTAGACATATCTGGGAAAATAAAAAACAATGTAAACAATCAATATCAATCTAATTTCAACCTACCTAATGAAGCTTTTTCACTTTTCACTTCTTCGTGATGATGATGGTGATGGTCGTGGTCATGACCATGGCCATGATGATGCTCGTGTTCGTGGTCATGGTCATGATGATGTCCATGTTCGTGGTCGTGATCATGGCCATGATGTTCATGGTGGTGGTCGTGGTCATGATGATCATGTCCATGATCATGCATGTGTTGTTTCGCAGTATTCTTGTCGAAGTTCTCATTTGCTTCGCGCGAATATTTAAAACTGGCAGGCTGACTACCGTGCGACTTACAGATAGCCGGCAAAGACAGGAACACAATGAGAACCATCGCCGCAATCGCCACGTTCCTCCTCCATTTCTTATTATTTTCTACAGTAAATATTGCTTCGTTGGTTTTTTCATATGTTTTCATGATGGCAAAAGGATTGTTTCTGTGATGTAGTTTCTGTTTTTAACTATTCTATTTCGATTTTTTATATGAACATGAACACGTCACAAGTTGCAAAACAAAAAGGTCCTCTTCTGTACCAAATGTCAAACAGTGGTCGAAAAAAATTTACTGGTAATGTAGTTCGGATGCGGTAACACTTTAGGCCTCAGCTACATCGAGACACAAATGAGTTGCAAAAATTTTAATCACACTGACATGAAAAAAAAACACTTTTTAAAAGATCAACGCCCAATCGTCTCTCGTTGATTGTATCCCAAAAATATTGTTTCATCTAAATTCTTTTCTGTGATTGAAAGATGGTAAGTGTCTAGAACTTAGGTGACAATCGTTTTAAAAATTACGAAATCCTTGCACATCGTTTTTAACTCATTATCACTACTAGCAGTGATTTGCTGTAGTTCTAAGTTTTTATTCTTTTAGTTTCATAGTGTTAGTTAAGTTTCTTGAGTTATTTTAGAACATTTTTGATACCTTGTTTTTAGATGTCACTTTGTAAAATGACAGTAGTTCAAATAAGGACAATCTGCTCTTTTTTACAGTACTTAACACCTCCAATCATAGTTAAATCAAAGTCAAATACAAGAAGGTGCTGAAAACACGTGCATTACATTTATTTATTTTTTTAAAAACCTTTTTATTTTAATTTTCTTTTAACCACAGCTTTTAACTTTTATCAAAACTATACTACCGACATCGAGAGACTTCAGCACAAAAGCTATTCAGCATTCCGAAGACAGCTGCAACCGCCATCATGTTCAAATGAAAACTCAAAAAAGTAAACGAACGGGGTCTTATCGTGCTCGGTGTGCTTATTTTTCTATTTTAAATGTGAATTTTTGTATATTTTCATTCGTTTTTATCGTAGATAATAATCAATTCGTAAAATACTACAGTTTTACTAAATATGTCATCCAAAAACACTCCAGCTAATTCAAGACTTAACAAAATATTACAAAGTTGTGCTCCAAAAAGTAATTCGACACCCAACTCTATTAACAAAAGAGTAGCGCGCCCACTTTTTTCAACAAAATTGACTGATAATCTAGGTATTGATAATAATGGTGCCACCACGCCGTTCTTGCAAAACACATCAGCCGGAAAAACTCAAGGTTCTGCTCCGAAATTCAAGCCAAAGACATGTACCACATTGAATGCATGCTACACCCCATCATCTCTCTATAGATCAACTAAAAATACTCCAAAAAGTGCTGTTGCAACGCCTAAAAGTGGTGCAAGACACCATGCTGCAACCAGTACTCCGGAATGTTCTTCAAAAAGAATGAACTCTTCGCAGAGGTCAGACCCATCCGTGATGGAGGACTCCGGAGTAATGTCAAAGTCAATGAAAGACGTAGAGATAAGTAATCTTACAGTAGCTGTGCGAGTAAGGCCACTAAATGCCCAGGAGTTAAACAATCCGGGAGTCACCAACATTGTCCAGGTGGTTGGTAATGAAGTGACTGTATATACAGGCACCACCGCAGATAATTCCGCTGGAGTAAGTCATTGCTTTCAATACGACCAGGCATTCTACTCGTGTAATATGGATAGCAGCAACTATGCCAACCAAGAAACAGTATTCAATGGCACTGGCATGGGATTAATAGATCGAGCATTTGAAGGCTATAACACTTGTCTTTTCGCTTATGGACAAACTGGCTCTGGAAAAAGCTACAGTATGATGGGAATTGAAGTTGACGATAGTGACGATATCGCTACCAACATAGAAGCTGGCATTATTCCTCGATTCTGCCACGAACTTTTCAGGAGGATTGAATCCTCTAAAGATAAGATTCAAGCCGAAATCGAAGTGAGCTACTTCGAGATCTATAACGAGAAAATCCACGATCTTCTTTGTGTTTCTGATCACAGTGAATCGCACAATAATCTACAAAGAAATGCACTCAAAGTGCGCGAACACCCAGTTTGGGGTCCCTATGTTGTGGATTTGAGCATCCATCCAGTGGAATCATATTCCGCTCTACGTAACTGGTTGGCAGTTGGTAATAGCCAACGTGCCACTTCAGCTACGGTCATGAATGACAAGAGTTCGAGATCTCATTCTATATTCAACATAGTTTTAAATCTAACAGAGGTTGATGCCAACGATTTGGAGTCAGAGGGTAAGGTCAAGCAGACCAGAAGAAGCAAGATAAGTCTTGTTGATTTGGCTGGAAGTGAACGCATTACTCACACAGGATCAAATGGTGATCGTGTGCGAGAGGGAGTTAGCATCAACAAAAGTTTATTGACCCTAGGAAAGGTTATTTCTAAGCTAGCTGAATCAAAGAAGCAAACCAATTTTGTTCCATATCGAGAGAGTGTGCTGACTTGGTTATTGAGGGTGAGTGCATTTTTTATATTGGTTTTCCTTATCAAGTTACATTTATTACATTTGGAAACATTTTTTTTTTACAATCAATTCGGAGATAGGGAGTTGTTAGTGACATAGATAGATAAACGAATCTATGAGGAAAGACTTTTTATCTTGCAGTTCTGTTGAAATGTATATATGTATTTTGAAACGATTGAGTATTTTTTAATAATAAATTGCAAGTACATATGTAGGTGCATAGTACTTTGATTTGACTTTTCTCCATTAGTGTCCAAAGGACAAATAAAAATGTTTTAACAAATATTCGTTTTCTGTTCCTCGTCTAGCAAAGTAAACTAACTCCAGGTTTTCGTCGTCATTGGGATGGTCTTCTACTTTTTGTTTATTGCTTTAGTTGAAGAGTATAAGGCAGGTTGAAAAATAGATGGCGCAGACATTTTTTTTAACGATTTTGTTAGTAATCTGTTCAAATTTTCAAATTTCTATGCGATCATTCAAATCCATTTCGAACCACTTAGGAAGCTAGAGTGAAAACCTGATCATTTTAGTTTCTTTAGCAGAAATTTGTGTTGAACTCCATCAAATGGTTTATATTGCGCAATGTGCTTTCGAAAACCCTTCGAGCCGAAGCGTTTGGGTCCATCCGCTCTACATGGTTCAGCCATCGTAGCCTTGCGATGCGTACTCTTCTGGCTATGCCCATGTCGCGGTGATACAGCTCGTTGTTGTATTTTCTTCTCCACACATTGTCTTCGAATATGGGACCAAGGATTATTAGGAGTATTTTTCTTTCGAAACGACCAAGAGTTTCCTCATCCGTTTTCGATAAGGTCCATGCTTCCGCGCCGTAAAGCAGGACTGAGATGATAAAGGTCTTATACAAGGTTACCTTGGTTTGTCTGGAGAGGGTTTTGTTTCTCAATTGCCTTCTTAAATTAAGCAGCAACGGTTGGCAAGAGTTATTCTCCTTTTGATCTCCGCACTGATGTTGTAAAGCGGATCTTAGGTAGAAGAAGTCGATGCTCTGTGTCCTTGTTTGCTGATAGTATATACTTCGTTTTGCTCTCATTAAACATTAAACCAATTTCTACCGCTTCAGTTTCAATAATCGCAAAAGCAACTATGACATCACGCTTTTTTCTTTCTATTACGTCAATATCGTCTGCGTAGGCGAGCAATTGTACAGACTTTTGAAAGATTGTTTCTCTAGTGTTGACGTTTGAGTTTTGTATGTATAATCTTTTCAAGTATGATGTTGAATAAATCGCATGAGAGTTTGTCGCCTTGCCTAAAGCCTTTTTCGACATCAAAGGTCTCAGTATCAAATTGTTGACGTGGTGTTTTTCATAGGTTCACATTTATTACTGCGGAGATCTTGTATGCGAAGTTAGGCTTATGCTTATTCCTCTAGTATTGGCGCAGTTGTGAGGACGTCCCTTTTTAAGATCGAGCATACGATACTGATACTTCATTCATCGGACATGCTTCCTTCCGAAAATATAATGCAGATCAGATCTCCAGCTGCCTTGAAAAGTTCGGCATCAAAACCATCTGGTATGTGTGTAAACGATGATCTTCGTTGGAATGACCACATATTTGAAGTCGCCAAAAACGCTGCTAAATGCTTAGGTTTCTTAAGACGATGCAGGAAGCTCTTCACCCCTTCTGATCTGGCTACAATTTATAAGGCCTTCATCCACCCAAAACTGGAGTATAACTCCCATATCTGGTCAGGTGCTCCTCAAACATCTTTGCACCTACTTGATAGGGTACAAAATAGAGCGTTAAAATTGATAGGTGATAGTTCAAACGTAGAATCGATTGATTCTCTTGAACATCGTCGAAACGTCACCTGTCTCTCTCTTTTTTATCGCTTTTTTCACAAACAGTGCTCTAGTGAAGTAGCCAGTTGCATTCCTCCCCTGAAACAATTTAGCCGCCTCGCTAGGAATGTTCATCAGTTTTACCTTGAGCCCAACTTCGGGCGTACAGTCAAGTATAGAGATTCGTATTTCAGTCGCACCACCCGAATGTGGAATGCTTTACCTGGCTCTGTATTTCCCCAGCATTACGATTCACAAAAATTCAAAAGCAACGTGCATCGGTGTCTCCTTTCAAATCCTCTCCTATTTTCCTAAATGCTCGCACTGTGTTCTACAACATTATAAGGGTAGTCATAACCCCTTGATGTGCGCGTTTATTATAAAAAAAAAAAAAAAATCTGCACCTGCAGTTTTATTTGATTTAAGTTTGCATATGGCAGGCTTGACTTCTTCTAGGTCGGTAGAACGGCATTCTTGATCATCGTCCAATCTGAATAGAGAATCTGCCTGACAACGGAACTAGTATCTTCATCGCATTAAGGTAGTCTGCAGAAGTGATCTTTCCAGAGCCTTAGTAGCGATAACGACTCTAATACTATGTTTCCCAGCTGATCTTTACCGGCTTATAATCAGAGTTTGCCACCCTGGCAGGATCTTTTTACCTTTTGGTAAATTTACCTTTTGGTAAAACTTCCGAATCTTGTTCCTGTCATGGCACCTCTCAATTTCCTCAAACGAGCGCTTCTTATGTTGCTTCTTTTTCATTTTGAGAATTCGGAGGTCTTTCCTTCTTTTCTCCTTGTAAGTTTCGTTATACTGATCGCAAGCAGCTAATCTTTGAATATGTAATTAAATTGGGCTGATGTCGTTCTAGGGCTGTCAGATTTCTCTATATTTTGTAATTTTTGTCATTCGATTAGATCCTAAAAAAAGTGTTGTTGAACAATATTCATAATGAGGTTTAATCATTACATCAAAGATTTTTACTGCACAATTTGGTGAAAATCTATCTGTAATTCTCCAATTTTCTTTGCTGTTTGCTATGTATGTAATACATTGCTTTTGTGATTTTCAAAACATTACTTTTTATCTAAAACTAGCGACCCGCCCCGGCTTCACCCGGGTACAATGCTGATTCCAATTAATGCACAGTTTTTACCCATGAATTAGTAACTCGTGCTAATGATTTTCTGTCTCTCTGAACCATATGCCTACCTCGATCCCGGCTGCGGCGAATCTCACGCTCTACTGAAGATTCTCTCTCTCTCTCTCTCTGTCAGCTCTATATCTATCCCGAGCCTGACTGAGGCGAGCCTTACGTTCCGTTGACGATTCTTCATCTCTTGCTGAACGTACTCTTTTGGCTATAAATGATTACCTATGCACGAATTGCCATATTATTATTATGCCGCAGTAAAAAAAAACCTGAATTGAATACTTACCATTCAGAAACAAAAACAAAAGATACCTATTCTTTTCAACATACATATACTACGATGCTTTAAAAAATAGTTTGCTATTCGTGCGAGTTTCAAACTGATTTTGAAAATTATTAAATTGAAGTAAAAGTAAAAGTAAATAATTTTTTTATAGTAAAATAATATGTTTGTTATGACATTGCATTACAAAACTTTGAATTTCTTGGCTTTTCTCTACTACAATGTGCATGTATTATATATATAAACCATCCTCTTGAGTGATTCATTAAAAAAAACTCATCAAAATCCGTTGCGTATTTTTAAAAATCTAAGCATACATAGGACATAGGGACAGAGAAAGCGACTTTATTTTATACTATGTTAAGATTAAGATGACTTCTAGATACTTAATTTCATTGACTCTTTATAATATTTTTATTGATTACAATATTTTCTATCGAATCTCCATTGCTTATACATATTTGCTTTAGTTTTAGCGATATTAAGTTTTAATTTATTTAAATTAAAAATATTCTTCTTATATTCTTTCAAATCTGTATTAAATTGAAGTAAATGACGTTCCTGTTGCATAGATCAAAATAACATCCGCAAAAAAGTCGTAACATTGGCATAGTGAAGTACATTTTTCAGATCACTCATATAAATAACAAAAAATATCGTTCCCAAAATTGCTCCTTGTGGCACATCCAGTCTCACCTCCATAACTTCAGAATATTAATTGATCATTCTTGTCGCTGAGTTCTATTTGTTAAAAACTTCTAAGCCTTTCGAGATCTACTCCTTTTATACCATATCGTTTGAGCTTCTGCTTAAATCAATCGTTTTGAGAAAAAACTACAACTGTAACCTTTTTCATGTTTATTTGTTTTTCATTGCGCGACAACTAGATTTAAAAAAGATTAACAGCTGTGTTGTTGTTAGAAGCCTGACTGGTAATCGCTCAAATAATTGTGGCTTTCCATATAACTTTGCAGTTGCTTATGTACAACCCTTTCCTGGATTTTGCTTTCTGTCATAAGTATGTTTAAGGGGCGAAGCTCCATTGTTTTCCTTACTTGTTCATTCTTTCTTTCCAGTTGAAGATGTTTAAAAAAAAACAAAGCCTTACAATGTCAAACGCACTTAGTAATATTTTTGTTGATAATCCGATGAAGTCTTTTTTAGCATTCATGTACTTTAGTTTAAACTGATCCAGTTTCTCGAAGCCTTCAAAACTTATTTCCAGAAACATTTCAACAAGGTCTGTTAGAATTAAGTTCCTGGTATCTTCGTTGTGCTCTTCTTGAATTTCAATTGCAGAACCCATAAGCGAATAAAATGTTTGCGTATTCTTCTTTCGTAAATGAAGGCATTTCAAAAAGCGCTTTTATCTAACTGCAATCGTGACTTAACGAAAAGTTGTCATCAAATTTATTTTGCAATAAACTAATGATCAATCACGCGTCGTTGTCTTTGATTGATAAATTATTGGACAGATATTTGGACGATTCCACCTCAGTTTACACTTTTGCAGAGCATTCAACTGCCAAGAAATAAAACTATCGACAAAGATTAAATGCCTCTGAGTTTTGGAGTTAAGTTTACTCGTATTTTATAATCTTTGATCGCCTTATGGCATGTAACACAAAGCTCCAAGTTTTCTACAAGTCGAGAGGCACTTGTAGAATTATGTCGATTATCCTTGTAGAAAATCAAACAAACTTGTTGCTTTGTGTTTATTACACTTGTCATAATTCACTTGTGTTACAAGTACTTGTTGGAGTTCTAATCGTTAACATTATGGGCTTATGTTTTCAGAAAAAAAAATGTTTTGGTATTTTACGCAAATTTTCGATGTGGGAGTGAAAAAAATGTTCGCAAATAAATCAACCTATTGTAGGCACATAGTTCAGAAACTAGTCAATTTGAAAGATCTGATTTCTATGGAAGTATGTATGTACGCTGCAGGGTTTTTCCCATTTCCTTTCCCATCAACAAAGTTTTAGTTTAATTTTGTCTTGTTGAAAAATTTTGCTCCAATAATCTCTGAAGTGTTTCGCATTTATTAATATTGATTGACGTCAGTCAACATCAATAATAAAATAATCCCCAAGTTCATTCGGCAAATAGCTTTTGTGAGTTAATAAAAGTCTATATACGATTTCTTTTTATGGTTTTTATTTGTAATTGAATAGATCATTATTTGCATACGTCTCTAAACAACTCCTATACTTCAGAACGTAAGTGAATGATTTGTAAACTAACACTTTTTTGACATACATTTTGTTTATTATAAATAAATAAAATTAACATAAAGTAAAATGAACTTAGTAGATAATGTCGTTCATGAGATGAATTCTATCTCTTAGTCGATGAATAACAGTCTGATGTTTTTTACACTTGCACTGTTTTGGATTGCATTTGCACTTCGATATAGTTTGTTTTGGGTTATTGAGTTCATCTCCTGTAAATAAAAATGAATAAGACATACCTGATAAGTATGTTAATAAAACCATACAAATATGTATTTTGATTAGTCATACAAAGAATGATTACTTTATAAAAGAGAGATAGGGGATCAGAAGTCAAAATCACTAAGTAGCAATATTAATCATATTTTGATTACTCATTTTATGATTAATCTAAAGAGTTCACATAGAGGCATCAACTTTGAGTTCTAATGACACTGATTTCGGAGCCAATGTGCAATCTATTATGGATAGCAAGTGTTTCGGGATGAATCCGAATAAGTTAAGGATGGTTGAGTGACTAATGTTGTCATTGGTCCATTGGGAGGCAGCTCTGATAAGAATGTCTTCGCTGAGGGCCTTTTGTTTGCTGAAGATATCTATTGGTGTGTGAGATTTATTGGTTTGTTTTGAGCAGCTGAGGGAGTTGATCGCAGTGCACCGCTTATGCACATACATATATGGGTCATTCTTTTACAAATCGAACGGATTTTGTCAAAAATCAATCGTCACCTCTCCGATTCAGGTGAAATTTTTTTTCCAGTTTCTAAATTGAAAAATAAAAGATACGTGTCCGAGGAATTTTTTTTTAATCGCCTATTTTCGATTTTATAAGATATAACAAATTTCATAATAGTGGTTGGAGACTCATTTTAAACAATATATAGCTCCAAATCCTTAAGAGCTACAAAATTTTCACCAATGACATTTTTGTAGTTAAAAAGTTGAACTTTAAGAAAAAAAATTTAGAAAAAAAAATTATCAACAAATTAGTATTGTTATTAACTATTTAATTGTTTAAATCGATTTTTAACGATTGCCCCCAAGATGTATCGAGTTTTTATTACTACCATCGTATTTTGCGTTGAATTTTACGTAAAAATAATGCTTTTTATTTATGGAGACTTTTCAATTGTTATTGTTAAAAAATAATGCATGAAGCGCGCAATGGTAAAAACAACGGTTTTTTGAGTATAAAATGGTATCTGTACCTCGTATCAAAAAAAGTTAAGAGTAAAAGTTGTAGATAATTAAAAGATCTACAACTTTTAAATTTACCATATGTCAGTATAACCTCAAAATCTAGTATTATCAGGCAAAGAAGCGAAAAATCAACATTTTATCATTTATTTAGTATAAATTTTCATTAAAATTAAATCATGAGTAAATTTTTTTGTACGAAATTAAATTTCCTACAAATTTGTGAAACACTTTTTTTTGTAGCTATTGTCATTTACGGGACAAAAACAAATTTAGGGGCAAAAACAAATTAAGGAAAAAATTGGGTTTGGTGACCCGTACTACCTCAATGGTGTGAGTTACGACTTCACCGCTATGAGCTTTTTTGTAGAGCATTCAATTGTAAAGAAAGCCTACTAATGCCCTAGACCTTACCATAAAATCCCTCTGAACTGTAGAATTTTTAAGAAAAACAATTTAAGTTTTTAATTAATTAAGTAATACGGGCTCAAATTTTGAGGGAACTTTTTTTTTAGGTATTTCACAAAATTTCGGGATGGTAGTCTAATCTCCTGAATGATAAAAAACGAATTTTCATTAAAGAAAAAAAAAAGATTATTAGCCACTAGATAAAATAATAATAATAGTAATGCTCGACGTAACATCAATACTAGTAGCACTAGGGTGCTTTTTTTCGACTTTTTTTTTCACTCCCATCCCGAAATTTTGTAAAATACCTAAAAAAAAAAAGTTCCCTCAAAATTTGAGCCCTTATTTTTACCATTAAGTGCTCGTCCAAGGCATGCAAAGATTTCCCGTTTAAAATACAAGTAAACTTAAATTGTTTTTCTTAAAAATTCTACAGTTCAGAGGGATTTTATGGTAAGGTCTAGGGCATTAGTAGGCTTTCTTTACAATTGAATGCTCTACAAAAAAGCTCATAGCGGTGAAGTCGTAACTCACACCATTGAGGTAGTACGGGTCACCAAACCCAATTTTTTCCTTAATTTGTTTTTGCCCCTAAATTTGTTTTTGTCCCGTAAATGACAATAGCTACAAAAAAAAGTGTTTCACAAATTTGTAGGAAATTTAATTTCGTACAAAAAAATTTACTCATGATTTAATTTTAATGAAAATTTATACTAAATAAATGATAAAATGTTGATTTTTCGCTTCTTTGCCTGATAATACTAGATTTTGAGGTTATACTGACATATGGTAAATTTAAAAGTTGTAGATCTTTTAATTATCTACAACTTTTACTCTTAACTTTTTTTGATACGAGGTACAGATACCATTTTATACTCAAAAAACCGTTGTTTTTACCATTGCGCGCTTCATGCATTATTTTTTAACAATAACAATTGAAAAGTCTCCATAAATAAAAAGCATTATTTTTACGTAAAATTCAACGCAAAATACGATGGTAGTAATAAAAACTCGATACATCTTGGGGGCAATCGTTAAAAATCGATTTAAACAATTAAATAGTTAATAACAATACTAATTTGTTGATAATTTTTTTTTCTAAATTTTTTTTCTTAAAGTTCAACTTTTTAACTACAAAAATGTCATTGGTGAAAATTTTGTAGCTCTTAAGGATTTGGAGCTATATATTGTTTAAAATGAGTCTCCAACCACTATTATGAAATTTGTTATATCTTATAAAATCGAAAATAGGCGATTAAAAAAAAATTCCTCGGACACGTATCTTTTATTTTTCAATTTAGAAACTGGAAAAAAAATTTCACCTGAATCGGAGAGGTGAAGTTCAAAAGCCGTTCGATTTGTAAAAGAATCACCCATATTCTGATCGCTCGATCTTGCTTAGACTGTCACAGTAGGTAACTGTGTTTAGAGCGGTCCACCATACCCTACTTCGTAAGTGAGTATCGGTCTGATGACCGCAGTATAGAGCTAGTGGGTGATTTGGGTAGAAAATCCCCATTTATTACCAGCGGTTTTTTTTTCACTTGAAAAGAGGGCTACGGTGGCTTTTCAAATTCTTTATTTTCAATATTGGATTTCCAGGTTAGTTTTTAACAAGTTTAATACCTAGTTACTTGCTTCGTCTAGAGTTGAGTTGGGAGAGCCGTAAAACGTAACAGTTTTTGTTTAAGAGTTGCCTCATGTTGCCTATAAATGTCTTCATAGAAATAGAAGCTTAGCATTTCCGAAGAGAGAAAGTATAATAAAATGGCTCACTTCTGCCTGCCATTTTGTTTTAGAGAAGTTTGAACTTCAATGAATATTTGCAAATCTTCCAATAAGTCAATTGGGGAGCCGATTGAATTTTCAAATTATACGGATTTGGTTGCTTGGAAAAAATCTTTTCCACAATATTGTCCATAAGTTTAATGTCTGTAACGATTAATATAATGCCCTATTTGTCCTCGACGTGATGGTTAGCATGTCTGCCTATGAACCTAGAGGTTCGTGGTTCAAATCCAAACATAGACAAAAATGTTTTTTCACGGGTATCGCCTTTCGCGAGGATTTTCAAGTCATCCGATAGTGAATTCATTGCCTTCGCTTTCTCGATCCCCTCCATTCCCTCACAAGGCATGGTTGTGAGAAATGCGCTAGGCCCCGGGGCTCCTCGCTCTGCTGCGCCACTCTATTGATTTATTTATTTTATTTATTAATTCGATAGTTTACACCTTCAAAAATATTCTGTGAAAGCGGAAAGTTCGTATCTTGAATCGATTTTTCCAAATTTCGATACTATAATACCCCTTTAATGCCTTAATTGGTGTCAACATATTGCACTTGAGAATACACATCCATCCTCGATTTTGTAATTTCTGTAATCTATCAGTCATTCGATTAAATCCTTAAACAGCATTGTTAAACAACAAGGTGGTAATCCCATGTGATGGGTTAAAAAAATCGATTTTTTCCTTTTCGTAAATTGCTTTGTTAACATGTCTAGAATACGGTAGGAAAGTGATTTTGAAAAGTCGAAGTCGTTGTAAAGATACAGCAGTTAGAAGATGTTTCATAGCTTCATAGTCTTAAGCGGACTTGAAACTTTTAACGCGTTTTTCTCGAAACTGTGTTTTTCAAAGTTTCCTCCATCGTATCTCAAAATCGGCTTGACCGACGAATGACTTGAAATTGGAAGGGTTCACTCAGCACATGTAAACGCATGAAATGAACTATTATCAATCAAAAATTCCAAAAACTTCGATATTTTATAGCAGAAAACAAAAAAACATAAAATTTGCAGTTTTTTGCAAATGTCTGCCAAAATTAAATTTTAGGTGTATTCATTTGATAATAGTCCATTCCATGCATTCAGGCTAACAGAATAAAACTCCATAATTTTTTTTTTTGTTCCTAATAAGCCAATCAACCGTAATCGTGGAGGGAGTGCAAGTCCACTTTTTCGAGGCGGGGGTGTTCAGAACGTTGTAACTTATGTCCTACTCAACATTTTTTAGCTAAAAATTAATTTTTATTTATACTGTCGATATACAGCTGCGGTCAAAATAATAGTAGTATAGAGCTTAAGAAACAACAAAATTGAAAAAAACTTATCCGTCAATTCTAATTTAAAAAACCAATAACGTGGTTTTCAAAGTAGGGTTTTAAGCCTTTATTTACAAAAAAAAAAACATTAGTTTAATATTACTATCCGATAGGTGCAAATTTATTGAACTGATGTTGAAATTCAGCGGTCAAAAAAATAGTAGTGATAGGAAAATCTTCCTTGAAATGTTACGAAATCGAAAAATTAGGTCAAAATTTTTATTACAATATGTGGCTGAGTGTTCGTACCTTTAATTATTATTTAGTTGCATGTCCCTTGTTAGCTATAACAGCAGTACAAAGACGTTAAATAGAGTTTATCAAGTTTCCACACCTTCCTGTGCTTATCGAACTCCATGATTGCTGTAAAGCTTCCCAAAGGACTGTGTTGTTGCTTGGTTTACATCTAGAAGCATATTTTTTTTACAGCGATCCATAGGTTTTCAATGGGATTAAAGTCCGAAGACTGTGCGGGCCACTCCATCACATCTACTTTACTTTCCTGGAACCATTGCTTCTTGCTAAAAGACCATTTCAGCAAGAAGCAACTTCTTTTACGGTAGCATTCAACTTCAGTATACGGTAGCATTACTTCCTGCATTATCCTAACATAGAGATGCTGATCCATAATGCCTTCAATCCGCATTATGAGTCCAACTCCGTAGAAGAAAAAACAAGCCCATACCATTATGATTGTAAGGTGTGGATATTCGGTGTTTGGAGGTCTTCTTACATATTGACGAGATCCTTTTCCACCCCTTAAAACAATTAAAGTGTAACGGGTTTTCACTATCAACGCAATGCAAAGTGGAAAAATACCAATGTGTGCAAAACTTTTACTCACACTACTATTATTTTGACCGCAACTGTATATATTTTTAAATGATAATAAATTTAAGGCTCTATCTATTTACTGGACGTAGAAAAAAATCCTAAAAAAACCCATCAAAAACAGGCCGTCGCATGGGCGCCGAGTAGCCGCTCGAATAAATTCTAACTGAGGGGACCAATTTTCGATGACTTTTTGCAGCTTTTTGGGCTCTATGTCAGCAATAACGCGCTTATTATTCTCTTGCAAAGCGTCTATCCTCTCTGGCTCATTTGCGTAGACAAGCGACTTCACATAACCCCACCATAAATTGTTCAGCATTGTTAAATCCTCCGATTTTGGAGCTTCCACGATGAATTAGCAACCCAAACTGAGCATAAATCAAGTGATAGCTGACAAAAAGACCAAAGGTCTAAAACAAACACCCTTTGTAAGACATATCTGGGAAGTGCGTTTCGTTCAAAAGAACACGTACAAAAAAACTTCAAAAACTACCATTTATAGTTTTCCTTTTTTAAATTTGCGTTTAAAGAGTTTTTTTTTTAATTTTTACTGAAAATAAAAACGCCACAATTTATTTTTTGTAATTAAATTGAAGAGCTGTAATTGGGAAAAGGTAATGGTTCTTGAATCAAAATTAGTTGCCATATAACGTTTTTGATAGTGCTTATTTTCTCGAAAACGTTTTCAACGATTTTAGTGAAACGTATCCAATACTCAGTGCTGAGTTAAAAGCAAAATATCATATATTTGTTCCTACTTCTTTTAATTTTAAAGCATTTGGCAGCCATATACCGTAGACAAATACTTTGCGTCTCATTGTACTTAGCACAAACAAGCAAGTTCGCACGATCAAGTTGTGCCATTTTTTTGTGTGTTCAGAAGGAAGTCACTAAAGGTTTCATTAATAAAAGCGGCAGGTACCTTGCATTTGTATTATTCACTAGATTTTTTTTGTATTCTTGCTGGAACAAATTTTGGAACAAGGATGTATAGAGATCGAGTTACTGAATTGTATTCAAGAAGACTAAAAAGTTTAACGCTATTTCTCTACCGGGTTTAAATTCAAAGCAAAACGGAGAAATATATCACATAGTAGAAAGCAGAGCAGCCGCCAAAGTCTGTGGAAATTTTATAGCATACTTTTTTAACCGTTTTTAAAACAAAAACAACAACTAAGTATGGTGGAAAAACACATTCAGATGACAGCTACCTCTGTTTTAATAGCTGCGATAAATATTCTTCAATAAAACTGGGGTATCTATAGCAGACTTAATTAAAGCTGCTAGAATGGTCTCCACTTACAATATTCACACCTCGCTGCAATAGCTGCGATATAGGTGTAAAGCATTGTGCAGACCAGGCGTAAGTTATTTGTTAAATATTTATGCAGTTGGTTGCTTAGGTGCTTTTATTTCTGTTCAAGGCTAGAGCTAGTCATATATCATGAAAACAAAATAGTTGAGTAAACACAGATGTTTGATCAACCATCAGCTGTGTTGAATTAAACTTTTTTAATTACGAACTCATTCAAACCTACAATTTTATCCACAGCACAAAGTATTTTATGAAAATTGAAACTGCACACTTCGTTTCGTTGTTTATAGGACCTACTTTAACACCAAAAATTCTGTTTATTGATTTGTAGTCCTAAAAAATTAGTATTAAAGAAATTTGTTAATACTTACCCCTTTTTTCTGTACCTGCTTTTGCTTCTTTTGATTTTCTTTTCTGATTCATGTTTCTCAAGAGTTTTGTTAACATTCTTTTTGCGCAGTTTAAATAGTTGTTTTTTTATTCTGAACACTTTTTCAAATTCTAATAAGAATCAATGTGGCGTGTCGTTGTTAAGGTAAAATAGATCGGAGGATGACCTTGGTGATTACTAATTAAGCTTGGATTTTATTACTTCAAGTTATATTTTTATTTATTTTGAATTTGTTTTGTAATGCGTGCTATAAATTCATTGGTTATGTGAAGCGATTTAGTTTCAGTCTGATTGTTTTAACTTGTTTCTGTTGAATGAACATGCATTCAGCGAGAGGGAACTTTAATGACAATTTGAAGTAAATCATATCAAATATGCGGTTGCTGTGGTAGATATAATTATGAATTTATTTTAAATCAAAGTGAGCACTGCAACAAGCAATCGGTTCCCACTTCCCTGTTATTTTTGTGGAACAGAAAAGCCTAAAACATTTTATATTTTTAATGATAACAACTGTACACGTTTTCTCGAAATTTCCCTTTGATAAACAAGTAAATTGGTTGGTTTATATTCTCTAATCTTTTTTACTGATACAAAAAATTGGGGCTGAATAAACCACTGGCACTTAGTTACAGTTTAAGTTTTTATTGAAAAGCTCATCTGTTTTACAATATTTGGTTTATGTATACAATGATAATGTCTTAGACCAAAATTTTTGTTTTAAAATCTGCGATCGGAGAAGTAGGTTTGCTTCGTTAAGTTGAAGAACAATGCTGACGGTTGTTAGCTGTAATGGTGAGGGAGAGAGAGGATGGTTTGATGGAGGCTTTGATAAGCTGATGTAGGTTCGTGTTGTTTGATAAGTTTCTTGCCGGCTTCAACCTCTGTTGCAGACCGACGAAGAAGTCTCCGAAGCTGTATTCTAACGATATTCGGATTGCCGGATTAATAACGGATAGCATGAGCAACTGGAGATATCGGTCGTCGGGGGTTATGTTACCTATGCATTAATATTAATATGGATTGGAAATTTCCTCAACATTTTGTTACTGAAGTTCTGAAGGTATTTGGCTATTAGGGGAAATTTTTGAGGTTGCTGTAGTAGCGTACTGAATTTGCACAAAGGTTGGCAATAGCGAAGAGCCTTGCTCTCAAATATTTGCACCGTTTTTCATAATTGTTAGACTTATTGTGTGTCATACGGGGATGCAACAAGTTAGTCGAGTTAGTTGCTTTTAAAGCTTAGAAGTTTCGTTCTCGTTTGAAGACAACTTCTTATGCGTGGGCGCATAATAGACTTTTGTTCGCGAATTTAGCCTTGATGCGCATGGTCATTATACGCTTATTTACTGGATTTTGGCTGATAACCTTATACGAGTAGCTGGGTCTACCACTAACGACAAATCCGCACCAAAATAAGCGTTGCTTCTGTTCTCATTTGTCTTCCACAGCAGTCGCCATAGTAGATATCGAAGTTTTTCATCTTCTTTATGCCTTGCCTTGCAGTAGTCTAGGGCGTCCGCTAATTCATCAGCAGCACGTAATCCGTTAAGGATCTAACGTACCACGTGCTTGTCTGGAGGTCTCTGTCCATTTTTCGTTTGCTTGGGTAGTCAGCTTTGAAATCATAATTGTTATCCGAGGCTGTTGGTTGTTTCGGATCCTTGCAGCTTATACGTGGTTGAGTAGTTAGCCCCACGCCCAGCTGCACGAAACATTTGATTTGGAATGTCATATCAAACTATATGAAGCATTGGCTTGATGAATCTCGACCTCCAATCTTTGTCTCAATCTTCGACATAAAATGTGACGTTAATTCAATGTTCATATTCATGCTGTTGAAAAATTTTAAAGCCAATTTTGATAACTTCATACTATTGCATTATTGTCAATCATTTTGGACTCCAGGAGGTTATGATGCACCGACCTGAAAAAAAAAAAAAAAAATTAATTTTAATTTTTAATCGCCACCATAAAATAAAATCAGTACATGCGCGCATAAATTCGACCTTACGAGCGTCATAATAAAAAGAGGCTGAAGTATGAAAAAGCTAATTTTAGTGCCTACTTAATTTGAAATGTTATCAGTAAAAAGCTAACAAATAATTTATGAAAAGTAAAACAATGTATTTATACATACATACTAAATTGAATATTTTGTAAAGATTATCTTTTGACGTACACAAGTCCTACTTGTATGTACATGTAGTCTTAGTAATTTGGAAATTCTTTAAAGACATACATTTTCACACTCGCCTATGGAGCCTAACATCGGTTTATATTTCTGTTGATCATTCGAAAAGAGTGATTTGCTAATGAGTTTTACTCTTATGTTGTTTCATGAGAGTTTATTTTCCAATTGCTTGGGGCAACTCAAAGTTGATTTATATTAGTCATATGAATATCATTGGAAAATACAATGGGTTTTTGTCTTAAACTTGAAATGCACTCACCCAGTTCATTTGTAATGTAAATTATATGGAAGCGTTTTAATTGAAGTAAGAATCGATTATCAGTTTTTCCATACCACTAAGCTAAAGAGTCTTTTGTTCTCTTTGTGGTTACAAGTGAGTTCGCTGAAACGTCATCAATTTCTGTATGACTAGTTTGTAAGAAATAAAACGGGGAAAAACCTACAACATTGGAATAACAGTGAAACTTATCTTCTTCCACATTTACTGGGGAAGTGTCCATGGCAAAATATGCGTGGTAACGAAAAAAAAGTCTACCAGATCACTTCCGAAGTTTTGAATACAGCCACATTAAGAACAAAAATTAATTTTTATGTTGAAGTATTTTGCTAAAACTAAGGGCAAGGAACGAGTTCCTGTTTGCAACCAGCTTTTTAAGAAGGTTTTGAGAATTTTTTCAAACAAATTGTCAATCATAGCCAGGTTATATCTAATGCTATTTAATAAGCTTCAAAATACAGTAAGGTTTAATTTTTGTCTAAAGGTATGATTTATATACAATGGATGGTCCTATAGAAAGAAGAGGAGGTAATAGGGCTAAGTCAGTGGACTTGCATGTAGAGCTAAGAAAGCCACTATTCAAGTCAAAGAGAACCAATCTTGCACCTAAATTGAGCTTATATAAGATTTACGACATCTTTGAAAAGTCCAAAAGAAAGCAGAGAATCTCACATGCATAGGTCCAGATATAAAGAGATTTTTTATTCGGAGTTCAATTTTGGCGTACACAGATATATGCTCTACGTGCAAACAATTCGGCATTCAGAGAAATACTTGCGAAGAGGACAGGTGTGAACTTCAAGCAATAAAAATAATAAAAAAACTTTATGAGCTTCGAACGAAAAAGTTTCATTCCATAATGAATAAACCAAAGGAGGACACAATCGACAACCTTTTTGACCTACAACAAAATGAACCTCTTCCGTAACTTTAAGTTAGAGAAGTCTTTTATTCAAGAGCGATTTGGCTTAACAACATGGGAATCGTTAACCACAAGAAAAATCAAAGTATGTAAAGAAAACTTTACTTTTTATACTTGGCTTGAGACTGCTGGCCCAAGAGGAGCCTATGAAGTTGGTTCGATAAGTAATCTAAAAAGTCTGCACAAAAATTTGCTATCAACTTCCAGAGAGATTACAAAAAACCTGTGCCTGTTTTCTGATTCGTGTAGGTACTTCCCACAACGAGAACACGATGCTGGATTGTTTTGAAGAAAATCAGTCACTATTTTCCGAGAAGCGGTGACGGCTATATTCCACCGAATTCGGAAGAGTGGAAAAGGGGTATAGGAATAAAGAAATCATCAGTTGACTAGTAGAGTAGAATACAGCACTGTTCGTAAGAATCATGATAGAATTTACTTTGGGGGATTCGCGAAATATAAAAAAAGAAGCTACCAAGCTTATTAAGTCCTTCTTTCCATTCAAGTTAAGCTTGACACGGGTAATAAGCTAAGAAATACAAGACCAAAAAATTATCATATTTGTGAAAAAAACCTTTAACAGCCTCCCACTATGGTAAAACCAATTAAAAAATTGCACCACCGGAAAATAAAGTGTGCCTCAAATAGATGGCTGGTGTCAAAAAAAAGTTCTTTACTGTTCGAAACGATGCCTAAGACTTCTATAACAAAGTAGAAGAATGTACTGAAGATACAGAGAAGATTCATTGTGACGAATGACGATTTTTCATCTTAAATATTTCAGTTGATATGATTTTTCTTCTTTTGTTAATTTTTTTTATTTGGTTATGGCATGGGTATTCAAAGCATTCTTTAAGGTAGCTGTTTTTGTTTGTTGAAATAAAACACAAAAAAACTTCTCCGCAAAAATTAACGAATTTTTTTGTCGAGTTTTGCAAAGATCTTTTCATTTTATACATTTAGGGCCGGTTTGTTCAGAGCGAGTTAAATAAGCAATTTGGATGTCAAGGATTCTTCTTAATCCATGATTAAGAACCTGTGATCACCAAAGAGTGTTTATTTACCTTATTCATAGCTTGGTTAGGAAATCATGGGCTATTCAAAAACCGTTTCATTTTCCAGTTTATATGTCAAAACTTAATCAAGGAAATTTATTGAAAATATGTATATGTTATGTATACATTTTTTGATGATAGAGTCATTTTTTTCGGTTGTCAAAACTATCCAGATTTGAATTTAATTGCATTTTAGTTTCAAACATATGTAGGTATGCCGACTCGGAAGACCAAAATAAAGAGCCCCAAACTAATTGCCAATCTGAAGTATGAGTGGGTCATTAAAGCAAAAAGCATTTAGCATAGCTCTCAAAGCTGCACAAGAAGCAAAAGCAGCATCAAATGCTCAAACCACAGCCGGACAACAGGCTTGCCATCAGGTTATATAGTTCAGTTGGCTGAAAAGGCTCATGCTCGTGCTGCAGAAGCTGCATTGGTTGGAAAACAAGGAATTGTCGAACAACTTGAAAAAGAAGTTCGCGAAGCTGAAGCTATAGTAAAAGAATACTAAATACTCAAAATAATTCAAATGCTGCCCTGAAAGCTGCCAACAACTGAGAACATTCAAGATGAAGAAATTTTAAGTTTTTAAAAAGAAATACTACGGCAGCGGCTGGAACAAAATAAGCACGCTGCTGAAGAACATCGCTTAAAAATTAAAATTCTCGAAACGGAGTTAAAACTCAAAGAAAATACTTCCATTCATGAGTAAATCAAATACCCCTTCAGCCAAGCCCACGCCTTTTTTTATTTATGTTCTATTTTACAGAAACTTTATATAAAAAAAAACTAAAATAACAGTCTCCAAATGGCTCATTCAAAGCTGATAGTTTTTTATTTTGAAGGGATAGCTGTAATTTGAACAAAAATCAAGCCTGAACAAACTGAATTTCAGTTAATCGTTGTTTAAATGGAGCTTACCCAGAAAAATTAACTGCGGTTAGCAAAATTCCTTGATTCCTTGATTGAAAATTTCGGGAACAAACCGAATCCATGATTATAATATGGCATAATCATTGATTTTGATTAGAAATACTGAAGCTTGAACAAACCGGCCCTTAGAGTTATAGTTTATTTGCTTTTTACTTCCATTTCAAATTTTTGTTAAATTACTATCCCAGCATTCTTAGACGACTTTTTTAAGCGTTTTGTCAGATTCCTTAAATCAACAAAGTTTTTTTTAGACAAAAAAGGCTATTGTTTATTAGTATTGTAGACTAGTTCGTTTTATAAAATTTCTATTTTGATATGGTTTGATAGTTTTCTTTTACAGAAAACTTGTCGTTTAATAACTGATTCTTTTTCTCCTTTTTCTTTGCAATGATCGAAGCAATCAAACCTTTGTTTTTTTGCTGCAAGTCGAAGAGTCTAGTTAAAAAAAATAAAGATATTGATAATTTTATTTTATCTCGTGCAAGTTTGTACTTTCAGTTTGTATTTAATCATCGACGCCGAAAATATAATCAAGATAAAAGCATTATTGCGGAATACCAATTGGTTTTGTATTTTATATTACAAGTGAAGCAATTAATCAACGAAGAAATTTTAATCTTTATTGCGACGTTACCTGTTTCGTGTTAATTCAATTATTAATTTTTGAGATAGCACTTACGTGCAACATGCAAAGTTCATGCGTAAATTAAAAACAAAAAACAAACACGAAAAGTATAGCTGATAAAATAGTTAAATTGGAAGACAAACAAAAAAAAATCAAATAATTTAAAGCACGCAAACAAAACTCTTTTTTTTGTGGTACCCGTGGCGTAATGGTTAGCATGTCCACCTGCTAACCCAGAGGTTCGAGGTTCGAATCCCAGCAGAGGCAAAATGCAAAAATGTTTTTCCACGGGTATCGCCTTTTGCGAGGAATTGGCAAGTCCTCCGTTAGTAAATTCATTGCCATGAAAAGCGCATTCTCAATTAGCCGTTCGGAACCGGCGAAAAATTGTAGGTCTCCTCCGTTCCCTCAAAAGGCATGGTTGTGAGAAATGCGCTAGGCCCAAGGGCTCCTCGCTCTGTTGCGCCACCCTATTTATTTATTTATTTTATTAAACAAAACTCTTTTCCTCATCACAACAAACAGAATGAATTTATTTTCCATTATAAAGTTCTGCCCTTTGCATCAATTTTCTTTTTAAGTTTTAAAAATTTCGTCATATAATCCCTGCTGAGCAGAATGCTTTTACAGGTTTTATTACTCGTCTGGAGGTGCATAATTCCGATAAAAATATAAATTTTTTTTTTAATTATGGTTTTCTATTCTCACAAAGTACGATAAGAAGCTCACGCTAAAAGTCTTAATTTAAGCAACACTTTTTTATTCATACATATGTAATCAACTTCAATTTAGACTAATAAAAAAAGTGTCGAGATAATAAACACTTAATTATACTAATTAAATTATATTGCACCAGTTAAGGCTTGGAAAATTATTTATCACATGACAAAACCTTATTTGTGCTTTTTTTGTGATGGTATGTGAAAGGAGGAAAGACGTCTCAAAAATTTAAGATTAGTTCTAGTCAGCACTTTTTTTTAAGTTCAACTACCTCCCTAAGCATCCCAAACCTTGGGATTGTTATCATAGGTCTTATTCTTATTTGATGGAACTGGTATAAAAGGTATTTGGTTGTCAATAGATGTTTAATGATTACACATTCGTATGAACTCAGAACAAAATTATTCACTAGTGGACACGATTGACGCAACAAAAAAAGTCCAAAATTTTAGAGATTTTTAAATGGCTGTACCTTTGTGAAAAATGCTCGTTTCGAAATGAATCAAAAGGCAAATTGAAGCTTGAAGTTTGAGATTTTACAGTTCTGGTAAAAACAGACATTGCCCTTGTTCTGAAAAACGGGTCAAGCGTTGCATTGCAGGTTTTAAAGAAGTGCACCTTCTAATGCGGCCAAGTTCTGCAAATTTTCATTGGAATAAACGCCCTCTGATGTTACCGTCTGCACAGATAAGTTTGTACAATTTGGTCAATATACCGATGAGCCGTTAAGTTTGCGCGCAATAACCAGAGGTGTTCTCCAATTTCACGAAATGCTACACTGAATAATGACTGATCCACCGCTCGCCGTAAGCGACAATCAGGCGAAACAAAAATCTGACGAAAACGTTGTCCCCGATAACGCCAAATAATGGGAGGTCGGTGGGCTCCCATCAAGGGCGAACCCGGATTCGTATGTGAGGAAACCATTTCTCCATTGTCTCAATATCCAAGCTCAATGTGCGTTAACATTTTTTGCAAAGAGCGCGGTGCTTCTTTTGCCTAAAACCTTTGTCTGTCCTGAGGTTGTTGAAGCATTTGAAGTATTTTGGTGAAGTTGATTTCGCTGATGAGGGCCAAGTTCGTGGATTGCTTCTTCAGGAAAAGATGAAATGACCAGCTTGTTTTTTTTTTTTTATGTCTACGCTTACGGTTGGTGTGGCCTTGAATTTGCAATTTGCTATTGTTTGGGAAATATGTTTTCCATATTTCCTCGCTTATTCATAGCTGCGAAGCCGAGCATTCGTTTCTTCAGGTTGCAGGCTGAAGGTGTCCGAAATTCGTGTTGTTGCTTCTTCTCCGCTTCAGTTTTCTTTTTGCTGTCCTCCTTGCAGTTGGAACAGTATACCTTTTGGACCTTCTCCAGACGTCGTTAATGCCGCAGTTGGTTGCCACATGACCAAACACCCGACAGTTTTTGCACTGAAAGATTTCATTGTTCTTCAGTTTTTCCCAGTGAACTTTTTGTTTGAGGATCCTTGTTTTTGTGTATTTGTCCGCTACGTTACAGGTTTTACTTATATCCTCAGAGTGAGCTAAATTTTTTTTATTTTTTAGCTTTATTGCGACTGAATTTCTCATAGTTATCACGTTATCTTTTTTTACTTATTATAGTTTATTGCATTAGTTAATAGCCTAGTCGTATATGGAGTTGTTTGGTGCAGCGCGTAGGCACATAACTCTAATTGAATTTGTTAACAAAAAGTCTCTCCCAACCATTATAGAAACAAATATTTGTTTCATTATCTAAGAAACTAAAGAGCAGGCACGTGGTAGTTCAGAATCGCATCTCTGACGAAAGCCAATTCAGTGTCACATGTTAATAAGTACAAAACATACTTGCTATCAAATAGTTGATTATACTAAGTGTTAAAGAAATAAACAAAACATAGAATTAGCACAATAGTCGCACTCTGGCATTGAGAAATTTGTATTTTAGTATGTGTCAATCAAAGTTTTTAAAATTAAAAATTATTTTTATAGAAAGTTTGTTTAGCAAAGAGCTTGCCCTGATAAGGTGACGCAGAAAAGTCTTAGATTGTCACATGCTTTTAAACACTTGTTGTTTTAATAAAGATTATTAAACACAACTCGACTTATTTGGTCGTTTAGATAACTTTTTAAGTATATCAACAACCAAACTATTTTTAATTCTGTTGATATGTACTCGGCAAGTGCGAGTACATTTGAAAACAAATGGTAATCATAAAGCGATAAATGACTGTGAAGAAAAGTATGAGAGTAAAATACAATGCGTGTGCGTGCACCGACAGCCACTATGTGACATGAAGCTCAAAATGTACTCCACCAATTTAAGACATTCTTTCACTATTAGGGTGGTATATTAGATGTGAGTAACAAAGACTATATTTTACTGAACTGATTTCAAAAAATCTTCCGCGCTAGCAAAAATGTATAAGACCGGCCTCGATATCAATTTAACCAACCGATTGATCCTTAACTAATACTTTAAGCTGCTCTATATCTTCATACTAATGCTTTACGGCCTCATGGTTTAAGAACTAGGGCAATTTGGAACTGAAAAAACTTTCAAATTATTTTACAAAATTTTTTCATTTTTGATTTCTTTAGGAACTATTTGAAGCTAAGTAAAACTACTTAGTAGAGAGCAACTACATCAGCTTATTGACGACTACTCGATATTAACAGAAATCAATTACTACGCTTTCCAAGCTGTTAGCCTGTTATAAAACCACCAGGACTCGTTTCCCCTTTTTGCCAATGTGCCGACGCTGGGAACCGTTCTTGTTTGTTACTCTCTATCTTCCGTATTCGCTTAACAAGCTTTATTTTGTGTTTTTGATTTTTCTGTCGAGTATACAAACTCGATATCTAGCAAAGGGCCATCTCCTCCTGCAGAGAAAGCTTTAACAATTATTTTCTTTGTGGGTCTCTCTTAACCTTAACACATCTTGGCTGTAATTTGAAGTTGAATGCAGAGTGGCCCTTCTGAACTTCACATGCTTTAAATCTATCGCAGCTACATTTTACAGCAGCGTCTGAATATGGCAAGTAGAGACAATGGCTGATTTCCAAAATGCAGAAAAAAAATTTAACTGCGGCAGTACTACAGTCTCACTGCGCATCCACTGCGCAGCCTTACTGCTTTGCATATGTTTTACTTTGCATTAGTTTTACATTTCGGAACGCATTTCAAATAGCAATCTGGGATCTAAAAGTATGAAATTTATGACATTTATTTTTAATGAGGATTTTAAGTATGACATTAGATCTCAGAAGAACTGTTTTCAGAATTTATTTTGGAAAACTTGCAACAGAATTAAATTTTGAAATTACATATTTGTTAATTGTTTGGCAAGCCCTACGGATATATCTAACGGATATCTTAATTTGTCAATGAAAACTCTTTTTCTTTGAACAACGTCAAATAAAAGCATACAAAAAAAAAAAAATGGATGCGTTCACTGCGCAGTTACTGCGCATCGTATACCTTAAAACTGCGTTAAACTCGTGACTTTGTAGGCATTTTCTTTTTTAATTTTCGGAACGCCTGACTTTGCAACATCTGCGCAGTTTCTGCATTTTGGAGCTCAGCCCATTATAGCAGATTTATTTTCAAAGCTTGCAAAGAAAGCATACTTTTATCGCAGAGCATCTATTGCAGCTATTAAGGCAAAAGGAATTGTCATCTGCATGTGTTTCTCTGTTGATTTTTTCATAAAGAACACCATTCTTCTTCTTCCTTTTCCGTTGTTATCTCGAAGGGATTACACCCATCCCAGTTAATTGCTTCGCAGTAGTGATTCACTCATGGGGTACTCCGCCACCGTTTTTAGCATAGTGGTTTCGAAGGGAACATAGCTCAAATAAAAAAACCGGTTGCTGCCTGGGCATAAGACAACAAGTAATCTGTTTCGGTTTTCTAATAGGACCTTTACATGTTTGACCAGACTTAGTTAGCGTCTGCATTTGCTTCTTTGTTCTTCAGTTTTTGTGCTTCGTAATGCCGCGTAAATTTCGGGTCGATTTAATCAAAATTAGGATGTTGTGATCGAGTTATTTTTGCTGTGTACGCACACACTGCAAAATGCAGGCCAGCCGTTTTGAAACCGAGTGATACACAGGTGGGTGTTGAGTCTGATCCCTCCAAGTTCAACCTGCCTGGGTATAGCTTGGTGCCATTATTCTTTTGCTTCCATGGCCTCACTGTGTGTGTTCGTAAAGATATTGCTTACATCGGCTTCTAAATCAGCACAGAGCCCCAACTTAGATATTAATTGAACTTCTAACGAGTTTGATGCGCTGACTTCATATTTAGAATTTTTTGCCTTTATCCTCACACTGAAATTGAAATTGCGTGCGGGCGATTCTCATCTTATATTCGTTTCCAAATTCACGTCTCGGATCTGGAACTTGAACGGTTACGTATGATAAGCACATTGAATTCTAACATTGACTGCATTTTTACATAACCAAGTAGAAAAATATTGTTTACAGTCACGGTTTTAATCAATTCATCTGTCTTTTAAAAAATAACACCTCGCGTATACCGAATCGGCAATGCAATAGTTATGAAGGAAAAGCACATCGCAGTATTTTGCTCTTTATTTCATCAAAACAATATACTTCAGGCTTTTATGTTCTTTAAAGGCTTCGTCTACGTACTCAAGAGACGTAGGTCGATGTCTAAAGTTTGTATAGCTTCGTGTCTGTTTTTTGTTTATAAAATTAAGGTCCCTATTATGAGTAGTGAATCGAATGTTCGACTGGAAGCGAATGTTTTAGAGAAACTCATTTATTGGATTGTTATCATTAAACTTCGTCCATAATCTTATCTGACATGCCTTATACGTCGAAAAAAAAGTTTTCCACAAAGTTCTTGTTTCTACAACCTTTAATACCGCTATAAAAGAAGCTCGCAAGAACATTCGCTTCCAAGCGAACGTTCGATTCTCTACTCATAATAGGGACCTAAACTAATACAAAAAAATGTTATAAATATACCATAACAGTATATAAGTTTTCCTATGACAGTTCAAAGCGACATGTGACCAAATAGGCCATATGACGCATTAAAACTGTAAAACTATTCAAATTTGGCCTTATACCGCTTTTGCAAAGTGACATAAGACCAAGCACTTGAATTTTATGTCACTTTTCATTAAGTCAACATATCAATACCAATTGAGTCGTGCTCAATTTTTTTCCAAGATGGTAGTTTTGAGTTGAAGGCTTCCACGGATCTTCGCACTTCTAATACGATCAAGCTTTGTTACTCCAACTGTTACAAATTCAAACAGTTAGATTTGTGTAACGAGTCATGTGATACATACCAAAGACGTTAGGCTTTTCGGAACTACCGCCAAGATGTTTTAAAAAAGGACGTAACAAGTTAATTTTTTTTTTTATTAATTATCGTATGCATAAACCGTTTTCAACAAAATTGTACATTACATGTATGTAATGCACTAATAAGTATATAAATTCTTACAATAGTACATATAAATTGTTATTACGTCAAAAATAAGAAACATGTTTTTGTATTTCTTTGTAAATATTTAGTGTGTCGGTTGTTGAATCATTTTCTTTTTGAATTATTTTAACAGTATTCCAACATTGCTTTAATACATATGTATTTATATATTTCTAGTGTATATATATATTCATTTTAATCAAATGCATTTGAAAGCTCATATTAATTTATAGCATTTAATTAAATGTAAAGAAATATAAATTCAATCGTTTTATGTCTAATATAGACAATTTATATGCTTAAATACACAGCAAAAGCTTAACAATGTTCTGAATTCCGCTTTTTTGCTTATACCCAGCGATCGATAAAACAAAAGTTTTAATAATGTATGATTAGTCGCTTCAGTCTTCTTAAATATAAATGTTTACTATACATTAATGTTTCGAAAAGCAAATTGTTGTAGCTATTAGAATTGCAAGCAACAAGTTCACAGTCTTGCAAATAAATTTAATGAAAAGATGTCCTTAAAATATACTTGAAACTTTAGAATTTCGTTCCAATTTTATGAGCTGGGGTTTTTTAAAAAATACTCCATATAATATCCGTCTGATTTTATTTCTCGTGCTCATCGCCATGAGTATGTTCTTCGGTTTCTTCTTCTTCATTCTCATCTTCCTCTTCGCAAATGCTTTCGTTATGTTTGCGCATAACACGAGTACGGAGATATTTAGTTAAGGGACGTTTCTTATGCTCTTTGCAAAAGGGACATTCCTTTTTCGAAGATTTGACAACCTTGGTTTGCTGACACTTTTCTAAAATGAAAAATGAAAAAAAAAAGAAAGAGTTTAAAACCCTTGCACAAAAATCCTGATGAAGCTGAAACTGGGAAGATCGTTTTTTATCCCTTTCACGGAATTGTAACCGGCCTTAAAAATATTTTGATCTAAATTTTTCATCAACTACAAGTAATGTCAACTTTGTCGCACTGATTACACAATATGTTCAGGTCTAACTGCACCGATTACATGCAGGACAACTAAGGAAGGAGAAAACCCTTTTTTCTATAAAAAAAAAAATGTACGTCTTAGTTCGTTAAAGTTGTTACTTTAATATACACTAAAAATCATCAGGTTAAATGCTTTTAGAAGCTTTTGAACTAAATGATTTAAATAAAAAACAATGGCTAATTTTTTTTATAATCTTTTTTAACTTGATTTTGTGAAAGAACGAGGAAAAAGATTCACGTGGTTAGAACAATAAATTTTTCGAAAGGTTTTTTAAATAAAAGAACCAAACGAATGTGATATGTTTGAAACCAAAAAATTAAACAAATTTGTGGATTGAAAAAAGTTCTACCGTTTTTGAGAATGACCTCGATAATGCGATTCAGAAGCGGCTCTGTACAATTTAGCAATATAATCCAAGGAAATCTTAGACCAAGCGCTTTTGATATTTTCAATTAGTTCTGGTTTAGTAGAATACTGTTTCCCAGACTCGTAAAAAGTTACCCAATTTCCTTCGTTTTCTATAATAGATCAGGTAAACAGGATAGCCACCGCAATGAGTTTACATTTTGCCTTTCAATCCCCGATTTTACTATGCAGGCAATGTGAATCGGAGGAGCATTGTCGTTTTGAAAATGCCATGTCAAGTTTCCAAACAAATTTTGAGAATGAGGAAACGCAATTTCGAACACATTTCTGTAAGCATTTGCGTTCATAAAAATAAATGAATAAGGTGGCATAACAAGGAGCAAGGAGCCCCCCTCCGGGCCCAGCATTTCTCTCAACCATTGCCTTGTGAGGGAATGTAGGCGACCTACAATTTTCTGCCGATTCCGAACAGCTAATAGAAAAAGCGGATTTCATGGCAATGAATTCACTTGCGAATCACTTGCTAATTCCTCGCAATTGTTAGTTGTTACTTAAAATTGTAATTCACAAGTTCTGTAGTAAGACATGGCTCCCCACACCAACTATGAAGCTGATCCAAATAGTGTTGCTCTTTACGTAAATGGTTACATGGAAGTAATAGATAAATCCATTTGGGCTTTCCACATTAAACTTTGAACAAACTTTCCGCAACACCAACATTATGTTTAATTTTTGCAGCGGATTCATAAAAATTAGATGCTTCTCTTAAAATTGCTCTTCTATCAGCATTCTTGTTGTTCTACCGTATTGAGACTTATTGGACTTCTTCAGAGTTTTTTTTTTTTAATTGACATGACAAAAAAGACCCAGCTCCTTAAAAGCCTCATTTTTTTCTTTCCTTCCCAAATAAATGATATTTTGTATCCATATGAATTTGGATAGACTACACGAACAAATAAAACAAAGAAATTGTTTATTTAAATTTTTATGGTAAATGCATGTGCTGACCTGATGACTACTTCCACTTTTAGAGGAATAACAAAACAATAAATTGTTTTCAGCTCATATAGGGTGTGCTAACTTTATGAATAGCATGGCACATGCACGTACGAGTATAATTCTCTCATCCTGTTCTAATCAACGCTTCTTCAAATATAGGAATAATGTAATAGTGGATATAAAACAATCCAAACAGATTGAAACCATTTTGTTTCGCTTTTTTTAATTGAACCTTAGATAGATTTTTTTTTTACACAAACCAAAGCTCAAGGTAACTCCGAAATGAGTTAATTACATTAAAACCTTATCTTTTCAAGAACAAAGATTTGCGATTGTGGAAAATATTTCGTATCAAACAAACAAGAGTGCCACCTCGAATTTGTTTTGACAAAGATAAATATCGTTAAAAGATAATAAAAATAGGTACTCATAAAATATGCTAACATAGGCTCCTACTATATAAAAACAATTACTTGTACATATTTTTCTTACCTATTCTTCAAATTCAATTTGTGTTGTTACTAAACGCAGATTAAATTTAACAAGACATCATAATTGCCAACAATAAAACACGGAAGTTCCAATTTAGAGATGAATTGAAAGGTCGGCAAGATAGATTTTCTCAACATTATTAGTTGTATACCTACTGCCTAATTGTATATATTCATGGATGTTGTTTCTATACTTGAAATCAGAGTTCGTTCGCACGTGCTTAAGGTCAGGTAGTCCAGCTCTATTTATGGCTTTGGTAACCATGTCTCAAGGTATGCTCACCTTTATTAGCTCAGATTTTTATGTAGCTATTTTAAGGCATTAAGGCAAAGAAGATTTTGAGTCAAAAATATCTATTCGTTGGAATGTGTGTCAAGCTAACACACACAAATTGTTATACGTGCAAGGACGCACGTACACTTTATGCTCACAATCGCAGATACTTTTGTACCTAATTCATCGAAATTTGCTCTGTGACGTTGGCATAAGAGTCTATGTTGTGGCAGCATAATTACCTGCTAGATGAGACCAGATGAGACGTATGTAAAACCTTTTTGTATGTTGGGTAATATGTATCATATTGAGTGGGGGCACGTTCGCCAAAGCGCCACAAATACTATGAAAATTGTTGTCTTGAGTGTTGCCATATGGCTGCTTTTTATTTTTATCGTTAAGGGAGGAGTGTTTCCGGTTGCTTGTTTTCGTCACAAATTTAAACAATTTACTCATTGGGTGGGGCGTGATATGTCCATGTGGCAAAAATAACGCATAAAGAATTTTTTGTTTGCGTTGAAGAATTTTCATACGGTTTGAAATTTAAAAGCTGACCAAACCCACTCCGCTCATAAGTTGCTTACTTAAAATTACTCGATAAAATGTAAATGAATAAAAATATACCAACTTTTTTTTGTCTTTCTTGTATATCGTTAACAAACTCCTTCAATTTGTGTGAGCTGTGAGCTGTCGAGATAAGCTAAAATTTTTCACACCATTTCGTCTTTTCTTTCTCTCTTATGAAGTGTTTTGTTGTTTGTTTTGGACAAACGTCATACACATTGACACATTTTACGCACAACCACGAACTTTAAAATGTTCAACTGCCTCTTTTTTCGTATTATTAAAAAAAACCAGTTCATATGCATAAACATTTATATTCACATCTGAACAAAAACAGTCAGTTGATAGAGAATTAAAATCAAATAATACAGTTTAAAATAATACGCAGAGAATGTAGAGATTGGAAAGCATTTTTGTTTTTTTTTTTTAGTATTAAATAAATACTCAATTTTGCATTGGTGTGCGTATGAGCTATTTATAAGGTATTTTTTAAGAAGGCAACATCTGTACATTGTTTTTCGATAACAACACCAGATATACTACGCCATCAATTCAAAACAAACAACATATTGTGTTTATCATAGTTTCGTTTGTTGGCAAAAATGACCACACCCCCTTTAATGGTGGCCTTCAAAAATCTGTCTTATTTTCCCTTCATTCACTTGACTATAAAATCCTAACTAAAAACATAAATAAGATTTAATGTATACTGAACCTTGTACTTTACTGTAGGAGTCCTTCAAAGTCAGGGTAGGCTGATTTTCAAGCGTGCCATATGGAAATTGTTCATAGTCTCGGTAGTAAGTATTCCGCAAGCTACCAAAGGCCATATTGCCATCCCCGACATATACTCCGCAGACATCCATGATTCCTTTTTTTGTAATTGAGTCACTTTTATTGAAGTATTTTAAAAGTTTTTATGTATTTTTTTATTTTTAACTGAATTTAGGACACAATGTGAATGTACAAAGCAACAAAACGCAACGCAGCACCAACGTTCATTGACTTTTTCACTTCTTGTTTTATTTCGAACCTTAAGTTATTTTCGTATGGTCTTTCTTTTGGTTTCTCAAAGAAGAAAACAAAACGCGAAATTTTCACAAATAAAAAATGTTTTTTTTGTTCAGTTATTTTCGACGAGTTTTTGGTTTTGTAAATAGTCTTTGTTTTTCTGTTTTTAAACAACGATAAATTATGAGAGACGCTTGCTTGTGTAGCTCACCATTTGAAAGTTTTATTGAAACTGAAAGCCTACAATCACTTGCCACGGAATAAATTCCCGCGTTTTGTTCGTTTTTGTCTCTCTGCTCTGAACATAGATAGAGAACAGATGTACGATGGAAAAGACGTTTGTATGGGTAGTAAAAGAGGGTCGAGGAACGAGGAGGCTCGAGGGTCGAGCTGAGCGGGCAGCGGAGACGGTTCTTGGGGTGAAACGACAACGAGTACTTTAAATGAGAGGATGTGAGTTAAAGAAAACCAACGCAGGCGGCAGGAATATAATTTCTGAGAGAAGTTCCATGGTCGGATTTGATGATAAAAATAATTCAAGTACGTTTATCATTGTTATGCGTTCTATTATTCCAGGCCGTTAAGTGTTTTAGATTAATAGATAGAAAGAAATTTTTTTCATTGGTTTGTAAACTTAGTGCATGTGTTAAATGCATAATTTATTATATACAGAAAATCGTTATGACCTGGCATTGCCGTCTTCTAGATTGACAATTAACATTAGGGTCATTCCATGGTGTTACACCCGAAACGCACACTTTTCGATTTATAAAACGGTTAATCCTTATGCTGGTATTTTAGCGACTTAAATTTTTTTTATTTTCTACGTTTTTAGTTGTTTTATTTTAATTGTAAAATTTGTAGATTTAACCATAAGAATTAACAATTTTATTTCGTTTCGGGTGTTACACCATGGAATGACCAATTATTGAAAATACTGTACTTTGTTATCACAATTTGATTTGATTTAAAAGATTGAAAAGTAGATACAGTGTGTGCCACTAATTTTTTTAAATTATTTTTTTTTTAAATTTTTGGTATAAAAGCGCTTTGTTTTACACTTTTAACTTAAAAAAGTTTAACAGTTATTTGTTCTCTAAAATCGGTTTTATTTCATTTCCCACCAAAAATATATACTTTTTTAAGTCGAATAAAAATATCAAAAAACCATTCAACTCAAAGAATAATGATTCGTTAACATTCAGTTTTTTTTTACATAATATTGTTAATTTTTTCGTTTTTCTGTTTTAACATTTCATTTAATATTTTGTGGGATGACCTTTATTGGATAAAACTCCGGTCAGTCGCTGGGACATATTTTTGTCATAATTTTTCGGGTGATTTCCAATTTTATCATCGCCGTGTCTTCAGTTTTTTGAGTTTTAACGAGCTCGAAGCTCGAACTCGACGCTGGTTTTTGAATAACCTTAGGACAGTTATAAAGTAGTCATTGGGCGAATTCCTAAACGCAAGCCTTTCACAAATTATGCAAAGCAAACAGTTCTTAAACGCCGACAAAAAAATTCCTTCACACCAGAAAGTCTCAAAACGTAGTATGTATATTGATTTGTTCTCCGTATTCCAAAAACTTCATCTCATTCAAATTAACGAAAACTTCCTTGTCTAACAAAAAAGTCACTGCCAAGGCTGCTTCTCCCAGTTTTTCTTAAAATACACTTCCAACGTAATTATGAATGTCCTCTCTTTCGCTGAGGTTAAAAATGCTGCACAGTAGCAGCGGTAATTCGATATGTGGAGCTGCGGTAAAAAAAAATAGCACCACAACGAGAAATAAATTTCTTTTAAAAAGAAAGCTTATGCGAATAATTTAAGAGAAAATGAGAATATGGTAAAACCTTATACTAAATAAAAACATCACATTAAAAAAAGAATTTTAACTTTTATTCAACTTAAAAAAAAAAATTTTTTTATTCAAAAACTCGAATAAAAAATTGCTAAAAAAAATAGCACCACTGATTCATCATACAAATTTAAACTAAAATATCGTAAATATTGAAAGAAATTTACAATGATTTTATTATTTAAAGGTAGTCCACCAAACTGTAATATTCAGCTCTTTTTTGAGCTCAGTTACAGGCTTAAAGAGATTTTTATGGCTTTCTCGGACAAGGCGCCTAAAGAGAGGTGTCGTCATAACGGTTTTTGTCTACGAGTTTAGTTTTTAGTTTTTAATTCATTTTTTTTATTGTTCTTTCTTATAACTACTTAAATGCTAACAAAAATGTTTAAACTAGCTTACATAATAACTTAATTAACTTACTGACCCTATGCGGGTACTCTAAATTATACAATAACTTATTTCTAATGCCTTTCGGCCTAGTTTTTTTTGTCTACGAGTTTCGGTCTTAGGTGTGAATATTAAAGCATTTCTAATCATTTCGTTTGAACAGCCAACAATACGCTGAACTTCTGCATAAGTTTTACCTTCCGCGGTCATATTGTGCAATGCTTTCCACGGTCCATTGTGTTCAAAAAACTGGAAATTTTGTGGTTCAATTGAAGAAACCAATTAAACATAAACAAACCTACACAATTCACCGCTTTACCTTGAAACATGCGCAACAAAAAGATTTTTTTCAACGAAATCTGAAATCGGTGCTACTATTTTTACTGTCCAAAAAAGGCAAATGTTTCCAATATGGGCTCTTAAAAAAAGCGTTATCATTTTGATGTCACAGATACACAAAAGAAAGAGATGGCAGTTGAAACAAAACTATATATTACAGAAGAGGCTGTAAATATTTTTCCCTTCACTCATACAAAGAAGTAAAAATTAAACTTGTACCAGTTTGTGGTACTAAATATTCATACAAGTTCTGTTGCTTTACTTTGTGTACAGAACTTCAAAATCTGTTATATTTTAAGGAGTGCCGGGAAAATTCTCTCAGAAAATATCTGAAACAGCGTAATTGTCTAAAAAGTAAAAAATTGACTTGAGCGAAACATTCGCAGCAATGCTTGGAAAAATGTCTGTTTGATAGTCGTTGTATTTGTTTTGGCTGTGCACGATTTCTGTCCACAGAAATTTTTGTGGCAGGATTCGCAGGTTGCGGAAATTTTTTACTCTCTCGTGAGCTACGAAAAATCACTGTGCTGGAATAGGATTAGACTGATTTTCGCCAAATTTCGGTGCATTTCGTGATAACTTTCAGTATAGAAATACACCTACACACACACACTTAATTATTGGCACATTTAACTTTTTTGAAAAGTAATGCTGCTTTCAAGCCTTTGCAAACATGCTATACAAACCATTATTTTTTTATTTAAAGGTGGTACTTATTTACTATTAAATACAGTAAAAATTAATTTGAAACATTTTAATAGGTTTCCAAAAATTAACATAATTCACAAACATTGGTATATTTGCCGCACAAAATTATTGGCACAGTGCATGGAAAGTTGAAAAAAAAGACACAGTTAAAACTGTTAGTATTTCGTATGCAATTCTTTTTGCTTTATTACTTCAGCTAATCTATTTGGCATGGAACGCACCAGTTTTCTTGTCGTTTCTTCTCCAATATTTTTCCATTCTTCGATTAGCGCCTGTTTCAGTTCTGTTTTTGTGGTAATAGCGCGTTTTTTAACCCTTCTATCCAATTCTTCCCACAAATGTTCAATCGGATTTAAGTCCGGAGATTGTGGCGGGTGTGAAACCACATGCGCAGTATTATATGCTAACCGCATACGCACATCATGAGCCGTGTGCTTAGGGTCGTTGTCGTGCTGGAATGTAAACGAGCGTGTTAAATTCAACTTAATGGCACTTTTTTTCAAGTTTTTTTTTTTAAATATCTGGATAAATTTTTTTATGATGAAAACAAGCTCGCCAACACCCGCAGCAGACATGCAACCCCACACCATAACTCCTCCACCACCATGTTTCACTGTAAGTGCTAAGTTTTTTTTCTCCAGAGCGGTATTGGGTTTTCTCCACACGGAAATGCGGCCATCGGATCGAAAAATATTGAACTTGCTTTCATCTGAAAACAGCACATCATCCCAGAAACTGTTTAATTTGCTCCGATATTCGAGAGCGTAGTCCAAGCGCTTTCTTTGGTTGACTTTTGAAATCATTGGCTTACGTCTAGCAACTCGAGAATTGTAACCGGCCTCGTGAAGCAATCTTCTTACCGTCATGGGATGAACAGTTTTCCCAAACTCTTCTCTAACTTCAGCAGCTATTTGGGTTGATGTTATTTTCGGATCAGCTTTTACTTTCCGGACAATCCTGGTCCGTTCACGGTCATCCAAAAGCCGAGGACGACCGGTATGTTTGGAACTTTTAAAATTAGATTCACCCTTAAAGCGATGAACGATGCTGCGAATAGTGTATCGGCTTCTATTCATTACTTGTCCAATCTCTGCATATGATTTGCCTTGGTTATGCATATTTACCACTATTTTTCTTTCGGATTCGGTGGTTTCTTTTTTTTTTGGGCTCATTTTATTTGAATGAAACTTCCTGACTCCTAACTTATTTTTCTTGTGAGAAACCGTGACTTTATTTGACAAACTAAATAACTGTTACTATGATTATTGACTTTTTTGACGGTACGACCACGAGGGTACAAATTTATTGCACAAAACGCTGAGTGTGCCAGTAATTTTGTGCGCGTAATTGAGTAGTTCTACGCTAGTTATTTTATTTCTTTGAATGTGGACAAATATAATACTGTCAAATTTATTGCATTTGATACAAAATAAGACAACCATTGAAGGAAAAAACTATTTGTGCAATTGCATGTTGGTAACGGTTAAAAAGTTTGCTTAAAGTTTAAAAAGCTTTGTGTGCCAATAATTATGTGCGGTACCTAAAATGTAAAGTGCTCCATATCTCGAGAACGGAGCGAGTACATATGTAAAGATTAGAGCTACCGTAATGCATGACTGTTCGCGGATGCAGAAAACAAAAAATAAATAAGAATATAACATATAGGTGACAACACTGAAATACTCACAATCCGAGAAGGCCTTAAAGATGCATCAACTCATAGCTCTTTTACAAAACCCACAGAAAAGCAAGTGCAATTTTCATCTCACTTGGTACTTGTAACTCTGCCATTGGTATAAGTACTTATTTTCCACAGTTATGCTCATTATTTTATTTACAAAGAAATCAACAGGTACAACATCGTTAGCTAAGCTCTCTAGCAACACACTGTCTTTAACTCGATTTTAATTCTTAACTCGATAAAGTAATTAAAATTATTCAAATCTGATTCAACTTTCATTCTTATTGACATTTAAAAGCTGTATCGAATAAAGTTACATAGTTGGGCCCAACAGATCTCTGATGAACCTCGACTTCAGCCATTTCAGTTCTTTCTTAGATAGAGAACTTCAAAGATGGCAAGAACCAAAACTGACTGGCTGAGAGATCATCAAAACTATATGGCACTTCCCATCATTGCACTTTACTGGGAATCGAACCTCTCACATATTAGTCCAACGCTCTACGCATTCCATGGGTAACAAGGAAATTTTCTCCTAGATTAATTTGGTTGTGTTTGCCGAATTTCCTTAAATTATTGACATTTTTCAATAAGGTTTTTTTAAAGGAAGTAAACAAATTTCATTCGGGTTACCGAAAATAGTTTACTTATTTTTTTTTATTTAACTTCACTTAATTTTTACCTCACACCCTTTAACATTTCTTTGAACTAAAATTTCGCATTTTTGTCTATAAAAAGAACTTGGCTCTTGCTTCAAAGCTTTTGATGTGATAATGCCAAAGAATTCAAGTAATAATGACGTCTTCCTGTACCGTTTTACAGTCCTCGACGGGTAACTCCAAAGAGCGCCTTGTTTTGAATGAAACATATAAAGTGTACGGCTCTGGATAGTGGAATGGCTATTCAACTGAAGACTGTTGAGAGAGCAGAAAGCAATATGATGATTTCATGTTTGCGACCACGAATGCATTTGCAATAAAAATAAATAGTATGGTTGTATTCCACGCTTGATTTGTTTTTCTTTTATAATCAACTAACTTTTGTTGTTGTTTTGAAATATGATAGGTATGTTGCTGTGTGTGATGGACTAGTTTAAATAAAACGCTGTTTTGTTTACTTTTTACTACCTACATCTCTTGTCACTTTTATCAGCGTTTCTTCCCCCTTCGTTTCAACTGTTTTCGTTTGGTGATTAGGTTGGGTTTTTTTATTTGGTCCAAGATTAAGTGGATATTGCTATAACAACATTAACGTTCTGTTGAAAATACGTATTGCGCTTTAAGATAACTTCGAATCAGCTGTGTGTGTGTATGTGTTTGTTTAACAAAATAGACTTCACGAAAAGACATAGGTATGACTTGAAAGGTTTTGATAACTTATACCTTGATAACTTATACCTTGTAAGTAGCACAGACTGCTATCTTCAACTAGCGATATTAAAAGTACTCTTCACTTTGTTCTATTTTTGGCTTTGGTATGTCTCCGTCCGTCGCACTGTTACCCGATAGTATGTTGAGAGTTGAGAATTCTGAACCGGATTGATCAATCCGAGTGTCGGCTTGGGTTTTTTTATGAAGTAGCTGTCATAACATTACTTGGTTTTCTTTTTTCAGATATTTCTTATTTGAGTTTAAGTTGAACACTTTTCGCTTCAAAAATTGTTCTGAATTTTGGTGTCGAATCCACAGTGGTCCATGTCAATTGTCACGTCGTCAAATAATTTATAGTCTTTCGAAGAATGTCGTCACCTAGTTTGAATCTTGAGTTTTAAAGCAATTGATCAAGATATACCATCGATCAAGATATTACACTCGGAATGGTGAAGCGCCAACCAATTGCGTAGCAAGGCTTCCTTGAATTGGATAACTGATTACCCCAATCTGGTATAACATTGTAACCACCTGAGGAAATAATAAGCTTCAGACATCGAAAATGTGTGTTTTGAGCTCTGTTAAAAAACATGAGGGCGCATTTTTTGCAATCACATACCACCGCCTGCCCTGGTGGAGAAGGAAAAATACAATACACGCTACAAGAAAACCAAATCGGCGTACTTCTCGTCTTTTTACAACTCAAAGGAATTTGGTTCATCGTTCTGCTCTATAACTAGCGAATCCACCACATTCACGACTAGCATCTTGAAAGGTTTTTCCGGAAGCGCGCTCGTTAACCTTAAAGTTGGGAAAGCGAAGTCACCGCTAGGATGCCCTTCTACCATTTGCGCCTGCACACTTGTTTGTCGCGTTCGCTCTTTTGTGCCTGAATGACATGAGTTGCGACCATCGCATTTGTGTCTCTAGCAGCAGATTTTGGCAAGGAGCTCCCCTCCTACCAAAGTATCTGTTCTGGGGTTTTTGCTTCGAGGTATTCTTCCGAACACATTTTCGAAATTCTTCTCTAACAATATTTTAGTACACCTGGCGAACTATGTACTTTAAAGCGGGAACAAATGCTTTATTGGGTTCGTTCGTCGAAGCCCTCCCTGTGGTCTCCGCAAAGCTTTTTTTGAAAACCCTAAACTAGGGCTAGTGTCAAATTGAGTGTTTTTTGAGCCCTGGGTTTGCCTTGGTTTTTCCCTCCACTCGCTCTAGGTTTTTGCTGGGGCGGATTAAGGAAATGAACAAGGGTGTCGAATGGCCATGTGTTTTTATTCAAATGACAGGTATGTGTGGTGATTTTGTGGTTTTGCGTTTTTTTAGTACTGGAAACCCCAAGTTTTTGACAACTTGATGCAAAATGGCAGTAGCACATCAACATTATTAAGATAGGCGTAAATGAAAAGCCTAACCACAATTTCTTTGCCTTAATTGGTGATGCTTGTCGATAAAGCTGTTGAATACTTTTCCTTGTATTAAATTATAATGGTCTATGTATGTATTTAAATGTGCACAGCATTTGTTGCTGACTGAGCAAAGTTATTTAGAAAAGTCCTTTCCAATATTTGGTAGAACATATTTGTACAAAATGGCAATATCAGGTGAAGGATTATTGCGAATTCGATTTGCAATTACAATCCTGATTAGCGCCCTGTCAAAACATTTGTTTTTCTTTTTGTGAATCAAAAGTAATCACTTTTTTCCCAAACAGGAAAGCCTCGGTGGCAACTCAAAAACATTAATGCTGGCGACGATCTCACCTGCCAGCATACACATCGATGAAACACTTGCAACATTGCGGTATGCTTGCCAAGCTCGTACGATAGTCAATCGAGTAAAAGTGAATGAAGATCCACATGACAAAATCATTAGGGAATTGCGTGCCGAAGTTGAGCGACTTCAAGCTCTACGTCAAGATTATGAACGGCAAAAGCGACACTCAGCATCAAGCAATGTACCAGCTAGGAAGATTATTATTGAAACATCCGTGGATGAAAGTGAAGTCGAAGCGCTTCGTCAGCAATTGGCTGAATCTGAGAAACAACTCAATCGAGCTCAAAAATCATGGATGGAACGTTTGAAAGAAGCTGAAGATCAAAGAAAATCTGAAGTACGGTTACTCAAGCGGAAGGGTCTAGCTATGGAGCTGTCTGCAGAGCAGAGACAAGCTTGTCTAGTCAATTTAGCAGCAGACCCGATATTATCTGGAACATTGTTCTACATCTTGCCTACGGGTACTGTAAAAATAGGACGAACAAGGACTTCAACCTATTGCAGTCAGCCGGACATTGTATTGGATGGGCCACTTGTTGGGTATCATCATTGGTAAGGTTTAAATCAACACAGTGCATCATAATGTTTAATGTTAATTGTTTTATTTTAGCACTATTGAAAACAAAAGCGGGAAACTTTACATAACTCCAGACAATGAAGAGTTTGAAACATATGTCAATGGCGAGCTGGTGACCAAAACACTTCAAATGTTTCACGGTGATCGACTGGTTATTGGCGGATCTCATTATTTTCGGATATCAAATCCTTTCTGTTCGAAAAGAAGAAGTAAAAATGTGGTGAGTGTTATTTTTAATTCTTATTACTTTCTTATCAAGAATAGCCAAGCGTAGATTGCTTCCATTGGAATATTTTATTAAGCTGCTAATATGTAAATATTAAATATTTGAGCATTAAAAGAGCAATTTTCAAGCCGTTTATTAGATCCCCAAAAAAGGATATTGTCGAGCCAATTTTTTTTGGGAATATAACCAAGCTCTTACCCAAGAACTAGAAATATGTAGCTTTAATCTAAATTCAATTTGATACTGTACCTATTTATATGTTTTTTAATCAAACCCTAATGAGTTTTTAATTGTTTTGCTCTTTAGGTAGTTGACTTCGAATTAGCACACCAAGAAATCCTACAAAAACAAGAACAACAATTACGTCGAGAATTGGATGAGGAAAAACGTGCTGCACTATCGCAGATTGAAATGGAACGGGCTGTAAACGAACGCAACTACAAAGAACGCATGGAAATGCTGGAACTTGAACAATTCAAGTTTAAATGCAACAAAGAATTACTAGAAACTGAAAAGAAAGCTCTCAAAGAAGAATCCGAAGATAAATTTGTTTATACACCATCCTACAAGTCAACTTTGCTTGACGATATAAATCAAATTATGCAGCACCCAAGTGAAGAAAGCCTTCATAAGACGCAACTTATGGTAAGCAAAAAATGTTCACAAAGAAATGTTAAAAGAAATGTATTTGTTTGAAAACTAATTGTTTAAGATAAGTAATGAATTTTATCTTTTACAATAACCAACACAATAGCTTGTCCATTCAAAGCGATATAATTTCTATATGGCCTAAAGTTATGGTATAATTTTGCTTTGTGTTTGGTCTCACTATACAAATTGGGAAGCATCCACATCCCATGCGCATATAAATAGATTGAATGGTTAGATTAAATAAGTATGCAAATGACGTGAGTGACTTGTGATTTATGGTGTTAATTGACCACCTGCTCGCTGTTGATAGAAAATTTGTACATCTTTCACAACTCAGTGGAAACTAGTTGCTTCCTCATTAGTATCGTTAGTGCATAGTTTTTTCATTGTAAGGGCGAAAAATTTTGAAAACGTGCTGTTAAAAGCAGCGGATTGCTATTGTACATGTGTAGTCTATAGTATCAAGTATTTTTTAAGAGCTTGAAGACTTTAGTCGTGCAGAAAAAAATTGAGATAACAATAAAACATGACATTACGATGATAGAAAATACGAAGGGAGTCCTGCAATTCTGTCTGTCTGTCTGTCTCAAACTTCTAATGCTCTCAACCCTCAGCTTTTCATATTGGTTTCCAATTTCACGTCCTTGCTCTTCGGATGTGAAGCTGGAACGTTTGCGTATGATAAGCTCATTGAATTCTAACCTTGGCAGCATTGTTACATGGGGTAATAAAAATCGAGTAGAATTCAATACTACGAAAACTCAATGCTGCCTCTTGTCGTTAAAGCTTAACATTCCCCCATTGCCATTTTTCATTAATGGTTCCTGCATCCAAGAAACCGAAAAGCTGTCAGTACTTGGTATGTTTGTACCGTATGTTTGGTCTTCGTTGGAATGACCACATATTTGAAGTCGCCAAAAATGCTGCTAAATGCTTAGGTTTTTTGAGACTCTTTTTTTTGAAATTCTTCCATTCCCTTACAAGGTATGTTTGTGAGAAATGCGCTAGACCCTGGGGCTCCTCGCTCTGTTGCGCCACCCTATTTATTTTATTTTTTAGGGAATTCTTCACCTCTTCTGATCTGGCTACAATTTATTAAGCCTACATCTTTCCAAAACTAGAGTACATGTAACTCCCATATTTGATCAAGTGTCACTCAAACATTTTTGCGCCTACCCGATACAGTACAAAACAGAGCGTTGAGATTGATAGATGAAAGTTCAACTGTAGAATCGATCGATTCTCTTGAATATGGTCTCTCTCTCTCTCTCTCTCTTTTATAGTTCTTTCTACAAAAAGTGCTCTAGTGAAATAGCCAGTTACATTCCTTCCTTGCAAAAATTAAGCCGCAACACCCGCCTCGGTAGGAATGCCCAACAGTTTTACCAACTTCGGACGTACAGTCAAGTATAGAGATTCATATTTTAGACCAATGACAACATTGGTCACTCAGCAATCCTGAACTTGTTCGGATCCATCCCAAAACTCGAATGTGAAATGCTTTACCAGACCCTGTTTTTCCCCAGCATTAAGACTCACAAAAGTTTAAAAGCAGTGTGCATCGTATTCATAACCCCTTGAAGTGCGCGTTAATTATAAAAAACAAGTAAAAAAATGTTTGGCTGTCAGCCTGTCTGTCCGTATATGAATCTACAGCCTGAACCTCTTAACCGATTTTCTTCAAAATTTACAAGACTACATTCAGTTAAAAAACTCTAAGCAGTAAAAAATAATTCAAGCAGTTAAAAGACTTCAGCAGCAAAAAAACTTCAAGAAGCCAAAAGATGCCAAAGCAGCCAAATGACTGCATCACTTTCAATGTAATCAAAAGACTTCATGGTTGCAAAGAATGTAAAAGACTTCCAAGAGTGCAACCAAAAAATATTGCATTCTTTTGACTTCAAGTCTTTGGACTGCTCTAGACGATTAGTTTACTAAAGACTTCAATATTAACTGAGCATTTTCGATTAAAGTTAACTACTAACATGAAGTCAAAATATTCAAAAGATAAGTCTTTTTCATCAATGACTGCAATACAAAAAAAATGTATTTTTTTACAGCTCTGCCAAATGTATTATGAAAAGCGAAGACTAAAACCTTGTATTTTGTCTTAAGATTTTGATAATTTCATCATCTATTCATTCATCTATTCCAAATTTTCTCTAACTTTTCTAGCGTCAATAGTAGGTTGAATATTTGCTTCCAAAGCTTCAAGAGTTGCTTATTTTTTTTTAGCTGATTAATTTTGAGAAACAAAAAATCAGTCAGTCAAAGATATGTACGTTTTACGTTTTTTTTTTTAGCAACCCCTGTTGAAACGTCTACGTTGAAATAAATTAAATTTCATTGAACAGTGACTTAAAAATGTCGAATAGGAATCAGATTCTTCAACAACACACATAAACTACAACTTGGTCAAGCTCAATCAATTCTACTCCATTCATTGAATATCATGTTTCACTGTCTATTCGAAATGTATTCTCTATATTTTAACTACTTAAAAGTACTTTTTCAAAAACTGTTTTAAAAAACAAGTAACTATCCTATGTGCTTTTCCAGTTACTGGAATTTCTTTGCCGAAATTTCTTTTTGATCATTCAAATGTCTTCTCTATCTTATATGTCAAATGTTTACCTACTCACTTGAGGACTAGAAGCTGATAAAGTATAGTCCTTATCTGACCTTCTATTGTTCACCTTATTCAAAAAGATTTCAATTATCTTGTGCTGCCTATTAAAAACACACCTTGTCTTCTGTGTCAAACATGAATTGTTTATTATTAAGTGATAACATAAATCAAAACAATTTTTAATTGTGTACACATTTTCTTTTATTTTAATATAGGTTAAAGAAGCCACCCAACGTTGCCGACAGCTTGGTATTAAATTGGACTTCAAGCAATCTCAGATACTTGATGAATTTGGGTTTTTTCATGCAGTTGTTGTTATCATCGATCGAGAAAAGAGACAAAAGGCTGAATGGCCAACAGCACGTTTGGATGTGTGGCTAAATATGCTGCGTGATAACGAAATTGATCAAAGTAACATATTTAAATGCATGGACATTGAGTGGAAACCAATGGATGATATTCTAGATGAAACCCTTAGTGACTCATTGAATTCCAGTCGCATATCACTGAATCTTAGTTTGGTCAAGGAAGTGATGTTAAAGCAACCATTCCAAAAATTTCAAAATATTTTCCAGTCGGGTAGCAGTAATAAAAAAGAGAATCTTGGCAAATCTGCGGTTATAAATTGCTCTTTGCGCAACACAAAAAAGATGCTAACGTATGATGAACAAGATAGTAGCACACTTGACAAGGAAGTGATAGGGCCACCCTCATCACCGGTATTGAATTTCAACACGTCTGTCAATGTTCATGTTCGAGATATACATCGGTCGACGTTGAAATTAAAGAAGCTCTGTGATGCCTTTAGCTCGGATGAAAACAATACCAAAAATATTTTTGAAATTACCACCGTTGAGAATGTTCGTAAATCTATAGAACAATTAGAAGGTGTCTTGAATGGACTGCGAGTCACACTTAGCGAGAGTATGTACAATGAAACTTCACCAACAAAAACTCCTAAGTCTGTGCGATTTTTAATAGATTAAATGAGAAGCTGGTACTTATACATATATGATATGTAAACTTACATAGATAAAATGGAGCATGTATTCGTTTTTTATCTGCTTGCCTTTTTTACAGTTTTGTTAATTGTTAGCGTTATTTCTAGTTTGATATATGTTTATTTTATGCAAATGTAATTTTATTGATACCCGCAATACGTGTCTTTTCATTTTGAAGTTTCAAGTGTTGAATTTTTTTAATTACTGGTTTCTATCGGAAATAAATTTCTCATTTGAATAATTACGATCGGAAATAATCCACGGAATTAATAATAAAACAAAAATATTGTGGCGCAACAGGGCGGGGAGTCCCGGGGACTAACGCATTTCTCGGAACGATGCCTTGTGAGGGAATGGAAGAGACCTTCAAATTTCGACGGCTGACCGAGAAGCCACTTTTCAAGGCAAGGAAATCACAAGGCTTTGAGTATTTAAAAAGGAGGTTTGCCTGAATTTAAACTTTGAGCAAATCTAAGAGCGCTTTTTATGGCAATAAATTTACTATCGGAGGACTTGCCTTTTACTCGCGATTACGATAACTATACGGTCCCAATATCTAAGAGCCAGATTGCAGTACTAGTATAGTTTTGTTACTTCAATTTTATTTACCAAGGATATAGCTTCGCTCTCCGTCAAAACTTTCCGATCCAAACGAGTTCCCTCTTACTTTGCTTAAACTATGACATTTTTCTCTTTCAGGTACGTTACACGTCTTCTTCTTCTTTTTCTTCTTTTTCATTTCCGGCGTTACGAGTAGTGATCTTGAAGCGATCACAACTCTCCCACTTTTCCGCTTCACACTAGTGATCCGCCTGTGGGGTACGCCGCGTTGACCTCAGAAATCGTCGGCAAGCCTCCCGGTTTTCGATTGTTCCATGTCTGAGGCCAACCAAATGCTGCTGTTTTTGTATTTGCTTGTACCAGGTGTGTTTTGGCCTGCCTTTTCTTTTTCGTCGCGAATTTGTTGAAACGTTGTACGATATTGCCTTTTGGACGGGGTTCTGCGGATCTCTCTTTTGAACATGACAATACCAACCGAGCCGGTCGTGCTGAATTTTTTCCAAGATGGTACTTTTGACATGAAGGCTTCCACGGATCTTAGTACTTCTAATTTGATCTAGCTTTGTTACTCCTGCTGTCATCCGAAGCATCTTCATTTCGGCTGCCGTCAATTTGCTCTCATACTTTTTGTACATTGTCCAACATTGTGAACCGTATGTCAGAGCTGGACGGACAACTGCTGTGTAGAGTCTTCCCTTCAACTTAGGGGGCATTTTTCGATCACAGAAGATAGCGGAGTTTTCTCGCCACTTCATCCACCCTACGTTACGTTACACGTACTGCATAGAATTGGTAAATCTTTGTTTGTGCTGGTTGGAGCTGCCTACTGAGGTTTCTGTTAGCCCGGTACTTCAGTTGAAAATTATTTGAAAACAGCCAATTTTGTCCATAAGAAACAAACTGCTACTGTGTTGTTTATGGCTTGGAAGTAGCATGCACTTCTTAAATGAAAAAGAACAAAAGTTGGTGCTGGTTGGAGGGGCCTACTGCTAGCACAACAAAAGTTTGTGCTGGTTTGAGGGGCCTACTGAGGTTTCTACTAGCCTGGTACCTCACCTGAATATTTCTTTGAAAACCGTAGTTTTGTGCATTGTATATGAAACCTATAGTAACACCATGACCACTAACGATGCTATAACCACCTACTTGCTCGATTAAAGGACTTCCCTTTTGAATCGGAAAGAAAGTTAAGTGTAGAACCCTACGTTGTATTTATAATACCCAAGTGTACCACCAAAATAAATTTAGAGAGAACCGCAAAGTTCGTTAATCGAGCAAGTAGGTGGTTATAGCATCGTTAGTGGTCATGGTGTTACTATAGGTTTCATATACAATGCACAAAACTACGGTTTTCAAAGAAATATTCAGGTGAGGTACCAGGCTAGCAGAAACCTCAGTAGGCACCTCCGGACCAGCACACACTTTTGTTGTTTTTTATAAGAAGTGGATACTACTTCCAAGGCATGTGGCATGTTTGTATTTTGGGCACAAAATTACGATTTTCAAAGAAATATTCAGGTGAGGTACCAGGCTAGCAGAAACCTCAGAAGGCGCCTCCAACCAGCACAAACTTTTGTTGTGTTTTGTTTTAGAAGTGCATACTACCCCTACTACTTCCTATGCATGTGGCATGTTTGTATTTTGTGCACAAAAACTACGATTTTCAAAGAAATTTTCAAGTGAGGTACCAGGCAAGCAGAAACCTCAGTAGACACCTCCAACCAGCCCACACTTTTGTTGGTTTTTATTTTAGAAGTGCATACTACTTCCTATGCATGTGGCATGTTTGTATTTTGTGCACAAAAACTACGATTTTCGAAGAAATTTTCAGGTGAGGTACCAGGCTAGCAGAAACCTCAGTAGGCACCTCCAACCAGCCCACACTTTTGTTGTTTTTTATTTTAGAAGTGCATACTACTTCCTATGCATGTGGCATGTTTGTATTTTGTGCACAAAACTACGATTTTCAAAGAAATATTCAGGTGAGGTACCAGGCTAGCAGAAACCTCAGTAGGCACCTCCAACCAGCCCACACTTTTGTTGTTTTTTATTTTAGAAGTGCATACTACTTCCTATGCATGTGGCATGTTTGTATTTTGTGCACAAAAACTACGATTTTCGAAGAAATTTTCAGGTGAGGTACCAGGCTAGCAGAAACCTCAGTAGGCGCCTCCAACCAGCACAAACTTTTGTTGTGTTTTGTTTTAGAAGTGCATACTACCCCTACTACTTCCTATGCATGTGGCATGTTTGTATTTTGTGCACAAAACTACGATTTTCAAAGAAATTTTCAGGTGAGGTATCAGGCTAGCAGAAACCTCAGTAGGCACCTCCAACTAGCCCACACTTCTGTTGTTTTTTATAAGTGCATACATACTCTTCCTATGCATGTGGCATGTTTGTATTTTGTGCACAAAAACTACGATTTTCAAAGAAATTTTCAGGTGAGATACCAGGCTAGCAGAAACCTCAGTAGGCACCTCCGGACCAGCACACACTTTTGTTGTTTTTTATAAGAAGTGCATACTACTTCCAAGGCATGTGGCATGTTTGGCACAAAACTACGATTTTCAAAGAAATATTCAGGTGAGGTACCAGGCTAGCAGAAACCTCAGTAGGCACCTCCAACTAGCCCACACTTCTGTTGTTTTTTATAAGTGCATACATACTCTTCCTATGCATGTGGCATGTTTGTGTTTTGTGCACAAAAACTACGATTTTCAAAGAAATTTTCAGGTGAGATACCAGGCTAGCAGAAACCTCAGTAGGCACCTCCGGACCAGCACACACTTTTGTTGTTTTTTATAAGAAGTGCATACTACTTCCAAGGCATGTGGCATGTTTGGCACAAAACTACGATTTTCAAAGAAATATTCAGGTGAGGTACCAGGCTAGCAGAAACCTCAGTAGGCACCTCCAACTAGCCCACACTTCTGTTGTTTTTTATAAGTGCATACATACTCTTCCTATGCATGTGGCATGTTTGTGTTTTGTGCACAAAAACTACGATTTTCAAAGAAATTTTCAGGTGAAGTACCAGGCTAGCAGAAACCTCAGTAGGCACCTCCAACCAGCCCACACTTTTGTTGTTTTTTATTTTAGAAGTGCATACTACTGCCTATGCATGTGGCATGTTTGTATTTTGTGCACAAAAACTACGATTTTCGAAGAAATTTTCAGGTGAGGTACCAGGCTAGCAGAAACCTCAGTTGGCACATGCTACTACATTTATGTTGTTTATGCCTTGGAAGTAGTATGCATTTCTTTAAGATAACAGGAGTACTTTTTCCGAAGGATTTGGCGTGCGTTACCAACGACCTATAAACAAATCAAGATGGAACAGATTTAAAAGGCCTTTGAATTCTGCTATTCTTTTTTTTTACGAAGGTTTTTACAATAATAACTGCTGCACTCACCTCTTTTCTTATATTTTCCAGATCTTCATAGAAAAGCTAGAAGATGCCACAATAATAAGAAGTTATCTGTTCTTTCCATTTCTTCACATTTTTTGATAAATTGAAGGTCAATCAAAGAGAAGTGTCCAATTGCAACGCCAATAGGTTTTCTGCACTTTTCTTCTGCTAAAATGAATTCAACGGAGGAATGCACTTTGTAGCTATGCTCACAGATTCAATAGCAGATAGAAGCCCTCAACTAAGGACTGTGACAAAACAAGCAATTGTATAAATTTTTCATCGGCAAACATTTTGAATTGAGACCATTTTCTTGTACTACTTTTAACTTAAAAACAAATACCAACATTAGAGTTAAAATACAAAAAATAATGCATGGTATCGATATATTAGGCATTGAACCATTTAAAACGGTTAAAAACAACCATCAACATTGCAACGCTAACATTAAAACAATAATTTTCATAAAAAAATATTAACAGGCTATTTATTTAAACCAAAAACAAAAGTTCTTAATTCAAAATGCACCATTTGAGTGAGTATATAGATTTTATTAAAAAATATTCAATTTGTGCAAAAGCATTTGTATGTATATAAAAAGTTTGTAAAGCTATTAAAATTATTCTATCAACATGTGAGCAGTTAAGAAACATATTTAACTATAAAGCTTAATTATTGTGCACCAACATAGATTCTTAGCCCCTTGCAACTACGTGTAGTTTTCATCACAATCTAGACAAGAGTTCAAATCAATGATCCATTGACAGAACTTTCCATCCTTTAAATTAACAAAATCTCCTATAAACACATTCACCGTTGGTTTTTCTTTATAATCGAAAGGTCCGGGTTTTTGTGATTGAATCCAAGTGCAGAGTTTTTTGTCGACTTTCTTCGCACTGCTTCGTAGTGACGAAAAAAATCTTTAAAAAAAAAAACAAATAATTTCTTCAATAAACTTTTCAAAATGTAAAATTTGTTTTACCTCAGTGTAATGTATCTAGCAGTTGGTGTTAAAATACACTGCGACACATACCCATTGATGGGCTGGCGAGTCAGCAAAGCGGTATCGAGGTACTCTTCAAGCTTTTTTGCGCTACATACATTGGGCCATGGCGTTGGCCAGCTCATGCTTGGCCAGAAATCTTGTGGTAAGTTTACGCTACAGCGGCGATAAATTATAATAACTTGCTTGCATTTTGGATGGCAAAAGTCAAGAGTGCATTTCGACAGCGGTCCATCGTTTCGAGTATAAAGCCTAGGGCCAAACATTTGCTTTAAATAGTTATGCAGACGGAGGTGATGTTGTGGTTCCATCGAATAAAAGTGTTGGAAATCCAATATAACGAATTCTTTTGGGCGTGAATCCAAAAATTTTATAATTTCTAAGAGTGGATCAATTATAGTCATGGAATATAAGCCATGGCAGTAGTAGAATTTTTCTTCGTTCTGGCAAACACGTAGATCGAAGTATCTTTTAAGAAATTTAACTCTGATAGGTGCTACTTTTAAAAACATATATTCTGTTTCATACCTTATACCCAAATTAAGTTGTTGAGTTACGTCAGCGGACTGCGTAATAGCCCATCGTCGGACAAAACATGGGAATACGTAGTTTAATCTACGCATAGATGGTTCCGAATCGGGTGCAGGCTTTGACTTGGACGTAATACCGTATGTCATTGAGTTATGGGACCCTTAGTAGAGAAATCTACTTTTACAAGCGAAAGATTAAAAGATGTAAATAACGTGTTACCTGGTATTGCAATGTTTATTATTGGTATATTTCGAGCCCTTTCGGAAAGCTGACCCATCCAATCTCCGTTTGACATTTTTTACCTTAAAAAACATAACAATAGTAGGGCGTACGTAAGAAGAGTATAATAAATAATAATCAGTTGGATATGACAAGACAAAGTTAAGACTCGCAGAACTTGCGGTAGCAAGAAATGTAGGTGTACGTACCAGTTACGCATCATTTTAAATGATTGTTTTATGAATAACAACCTCAAGTACACTTACTTCTTTGCTTTCAAGGTATAAGCTGTTTAGTATGCAAATGAGTATCTATATCCAGCGAATTATATTTACTTTAAAAATTTACTATAATAATAATGTTTTTCTTTCGTTTTTCGTGTTATCACAATTTTTGTAAGAGAGTAATTATGTCTTGTTGCAAAAGAAAAGTTAATATAAAAAATTGTAAACAAATTAAAGGGGTGGGTTGATAAAAAATTTCACGAGATATGTCATCATGAACATAGAGTAATAAATTCAAGAGTTAAGAGTTTTTATTTCTCTTGCCCTGCCACCACAGAGGAGATAAAACAATATTGCAAACCACACACACACCACGGCACTTTATTTTCAGTTTTCAAAACCATTTGAAATCCGAAAATAAAGTGGTACTAGTAATTTACCACAACTTTATATTCAGTTGAATACGTGCATCACAGATATTTGACACAACAAATGTAAATTAATGGAAGGCGTGAGATTAATTAATTCACTTTTTTTAGTGTAGTGTTAACTTTCATGGCAAATAGTGTTCGTTGCGGCGTTTTTAATGAAGTTTACAACATTCCCAATTGTTTAACCAACCCAAAAAATTTTGCTTATTTTCACATTCACTTTCTTAAATTAATTTCAAACCAACCGACAGTAAGAAAAGTGAGTGAAAATAATGAAACTCAATTGCAGTTGGATAAAGCCATCATTTCAAATATGATGCTATTTTTGATTTCACCACGAAAATTATTCAAATGTGCTTCAGGGAAGTCAGAAGTTGACTTCCTGTATTATTTACTTTGTGCCCTGTGTTATATACACTGTAATCAGTGGTACCAAAATTAATAGTTGATTGGCAGCACTCTACACATTTCTTTGAATTCAATTCAATTTGACATGTAACGAACGACGGGTACGGAAAAGTAGAATAAAATCTATTGAGATTTCTTGTTTTTAAATTTGTCTTCCAAAATAAATCCAACAATGAATGTTTTTGAATTCGATAAATGTCTTCTTGATCGCCTCGAAGAATCCATGGATGTTTTAAGCTGGAAAGATGGGGTTATACCAGCTTCTGGAGTCCGTATGGAATGGTCTTATTATATAGAACTACAAATAGAACCAGCAGGTTGTTTAGTTTAATCTTTATGTTAAAAATCAACTGGCATTCAATAAAAAATCTTTTCTATAGGCTGGCAAGCACTTTGGAAAATTCCTAGGATCATCTGCGAAGAACTTAATCTTCGTTACCCCACTATTGTCTTTGGAATGGTAGAGCAGGTACTTTTCAAGGAACTTAAGGCAATATTTTTGATATTAGCCGTACAAGATGACGATGTTCATCTACCCGAGAGGCAAGAAGTTAGTCTGGAAGATTTATGGCCTACAAAAATGCAAGAAAACTCTGCTCTCAACATTGAACGAACAGCAGACTGTATTGATCGCTTAAGGTTCTTTTATAGTCATGTGTGGATGCCTTGGGACAATGACAACGATGACGATCTCAATTGGGTTGAAAAACACTTAGAATCCCGAATTCGATTCTGTTACGATCTGAAGAAAAAAAGTATGAAACGATCGTTGGTTGTTCATATCAAAACATTGTTGACTGAAGCCAGATATATACAGCAGAGGCGAGAATACTTGGAAGTTGGGCTTAGTGATGATGAGGAGTTAGATGATACCTTAGATAAAACTCAAATAACAGATTTGATGCGCCTCCATTTGAGACTAACAATAATAAAGAGCGAAATTGAAATGTTGGAGAATCCAGAAATGAGGAAAATATACGAAGAGATCAAGTTTGACGAGGAGAAGAGTTTGAAGCATGCCCTGGATAAGAACATGGATAAACGAAGTCCGATCGCTTATATTGTGACAGAACCGTTTACATTTGAGAAGCAAATGCAGTTTATGATGTTGGCTGGAAAATTTGTTGGCCAGGACAGACTCGTGCAGATGTGTCCTTCATTGCAGGTAAGAACATGATATAAAAATTCGTTTTTCTTTAGTGATCAATTCAATTGTGTTCTTGTAACCCAATGTTAAATAAATAAACGAATGGCATACGTGAATACAAAGTTAGTCAAAGTCTAACCAAAAGGTTTTTTAACCCAGGAAATGTCCTGTTCTATTAACATAATGACCTTATTGTTTTTGTTTACAAAAGCTTTTCTTTCTCTAGGACGTTCTAAATGTTTGCAACGCTTCCGATGACATTTATCTTCCACCTGGCCTCCACAACATTAAATTTTTAGAATATTTAAATGATGATGGAAAAATTATTGGTCTGACTTCATCCACTGCTGCTGCTTTAAATAAACACACAAAAAACGATGATGTTGTCATAATGTCTCCAGATGATGACAGCATTTTGCTCGTTTTCGATGGAAACTTTACCCTCACAAACCTTACTCTCGATTGTCGCAACATTCGATCAGGAATAATGATTAAAAATGGTAAAGTTGTCCTCAATAACTGTAGAATCATCGGTGATGGAAAGTCCTCTACACAACAAGGAATAGTGTGTTCCGGTAGTTCGGAAGCTTTCTTGCATGATTGTGTACTCGAAAACTTTTCAAATGGAATTGTAGCAAGTGATACTACATCGGTGTCTTTAACAAATTGTGAAATAAGCAATTGTCGTATAGGAATTGATGTCAGCAGCACATCAAGGATTCATTTTGATAACTGTAAAATATCACAGTCAAAAAAATGTGGCATTTATTTCGAGAGTGGGTCTTTGAACAACAAAGCCGAAGGAAAAACGATTCTGCTCACCTGTCTAGATGATCTATCTCAGTAAGTGGAATAGAAAGTGTTTTTGTAATTTTTCACAATGTTGCTTTTCTCCTTAGATACATCTGCGGAGAAATGCCTTGGTTTGGTGAATGTAACTTCGTAGATTGCCGTTCAAACATATTTGTTTTCAATGAAAAAGAACATGGCTTTCCTAAGAACCTTGAATGTATTCTCTCCTCCGAGAACAACGAAACCACTAAGAGAGCTGCTGCATTTGCAAAGAAAAGACTTGACGATTCAGATGTTATCGTGTTGGATGACTCTGTTGTTGAGATCAATTACGACACAGATTAAATTTTATTGTTGTGTTTAATTTAACTGTGTTAATTAGTTTCACAAATATATTTTTAAAATTATTTTATATTTGAATTTAGTTTTTTATTTTAAATTTAAATTTTTTCAGATATGCATTCGCTGCGAAGACACTTCAAGTTTTATCAAGTATACTTTCCAGAGGGTAATATTTCAGTTAGAAAACGAAACGATTTAAAAAGTGACCTTCAAAAATTCGTTTCTTTAAATGAGGTGCATTTAGTTGGTGGTGATCTTAATTGCAGACACCAAAATTGGGGATGTGTCAGAGACATGCATCGGGAAATATTTTATCAGACGTTAATTCTAGGAATACATTTCATATACTATACCCTTCAAATCCTACAATGTATACCACCCAACGATAGAAAGTAAAATCTCTTGTGGGGAGGACAAACATTATTAAATACCTAAGTTGTAGAAAAAGTAATGCTCACGTAAACACATTGAAAAATGTTATAAAAATGTTAGTTCTAAGTAAGATAGATTATGGGCTATATATATACGGCCAAGTCCAAAATCAATATTACAAATACTCAAACCAGTATACCATCAAGCAGCGCGACGGAGCATTAACGCCTTCCCCACCACTCATATAAAAAATATCCTAGTGGAAGCTGGACTACCTAGCATTGAAGAACAAAGAGATGCAGTTACCCTTAAACTTTTCGCAAAGCTTACATTTTCCAAAAACTTCATAATCGATGATGACGTGAAAAAGAAAGTCAACACATGTTGCGTAGAAAAGTCCCATCCGCCATAACCAATATACTGGGAAAAGCGACGACACTCAATGTCGGTAAAAAAAACTATGATCAACTCAACAGTTCGTTATCTTTCATGGTATATTGATCCAGAATCAATTATATTAAATCTGGCAAACTGCAAGAAACCGAACACTGGCAGCGAAGTATTCCGACAACTCTTCCGAAGTCTCTCAACAGATTTAAAATCAAATGGCTGGAATATGATATACACAGATGGTTTAAAAACCTCTGATAACACAGTATTCGCAGCAGTACTGGAAGACGGAAACCTCATCTGCATCGGTCATCCACCGAACTTTGGTCCCATATTTACGACAGAAGCTTTTGCCATTTTCCAAGTTATCAAAATGCTAAAAAAAGAAAATGGCAAATATGTCATATGCTCGGACAATATTTCTTTTCTGAACGCGGTTTTGAACCACAATAACAACACAGAACTGATTTCGGCAATCAGATATCTAATAATATCATCGACCAATATCAGACTGATGTGGACTCCTGGACATGTTGGTATAAGTGGTAACGAGTATGCTGACTCTGCAGCCAGCTCTGCACGAAGTAAGCCTACCATCTTGTTCAACATATTTTCAAAAAAAGACCTAATAAACCACATAAACAAGAACATGGCAGCTACTTTGAAAACAGATTGGAGTCTATACCACCACCACTACAAAAAAATCAAACCTTGCCGACTCAACCCGAAGTACCTAGCTAACTCATCAAAGAACAAAATCTCCAACTTCATAAGACTACGACTCGGACACACTTCCACAACCCACCGCCATTTACTGAATAGGAAAGGAACCAGCCTCCAATATGACAACATTGCAATTCTAATATGGACATACAACATATCTTAGACAACTGCCCTAGAACTCAACTTATTATAAACAACTTGCTCAAAAATAACTCTGTATATGAATTTCTCGAAACCCTAACGTTAATAATATAAGTATCATATCGAAATTTATTACTGAAACTAATATTGTTATCTAATTAAGACACCATAGAGCCAATAGTCCTCGCAGCTAGGCTCATACCATTAAATTAGCTTGTAATTTTAATTGCTAGTTAATAAATTAATGATAATAATAATAATCCTTCAACAATCGATCTCTTCTTAACTAATATGCCGGATCTATTTAGTCAGCCTACTACAATGAATGAATTAAGCTCAAACCATCTACTCTGCTGTGCATCAGTCAGTGTCATTTGTAAGGTCTCAACATATAAAAATTGATGATGATATAATTTCACTAGGAGATGTCAGCACGGTCCTTAGCAACTTAAAAATTTCGAAAAGCCCCGGGTTAGATGGATTAAAAAATTTGTCTTAAAAAAACTCCCTAAGGAATGGAAAACAGTAAAAAAAAATTCCCATTCCGAAACCTGGGAAAAAACTGTCTCAACAAAGCAGTTATAGGCCAATTAGCTAGCTTAGCTCCCTGAGCAAATGTATCGAAAAACTAATAAAAAACAAAATTTTCTTTGCATTTGAATACTCATTAACTCCTATCCGCAGAAGAATTTGGGTTCAGAAGCCATCATATTACTGTCCAACAGATACACCGAATAACGTATGACATCAAAAGCAATCTCGCGTTAGGTAAAAGTACAGGAATGATACTTTTGGATATAGAAAAGGCATTTGACATTCTATGGCATGAAGATTTGATCCATAAGCTTGTGGTTCTCGATTTCCAAATCCCTGTTGTTAAATTAATTTATTCGTTTTTGTCTGATAGGTTTTTCAAAGTCTTTGTAAATAACTGTTGTTCTGATCTGCGTCCAATCGTTGCGGGTGTACCTCAAGGATATCAGTTCTGGGACCTTTTTTATATATAACTAGGTGTGCCAGCTCTTGGATTGCCTGATTTGCTTCAGCAGCTGGCAATCCAAGAGCTAAGACAAAGCCATTTGAAAATGGTTGCTCCCTTATTCAAGTGGCTTTGTCTTAGCTCTTGGATTGCCAGCTGCTGAAGCAAATCAGGCAATCCAAGAGCTAAGACAAAGCCACTTGAATAAGGGAGCAACCATTTTCAAAATAGCCGCTCAGAGAAGGAGAAATGCGCAGGAGATTCGTTCGCCGAAGTTCATCAATGATGCTCAAGGAGTGCTACTTGTGGATGACGACAAAATTCTTCACAGGTGGCGACAGTATTGTGATGATCTTTTGAATGAACAGTTTCCTCGGCGCCACTTTCCAACAGCTGCACCTAACTTTACGGAAGTATCCGACATCACAGTCGAAGAAGTTAGAGAGGCAGTTAAGAACTCCAAAAAAGGAAAAGCGATTGGGCCAGACGAGGTACCATATGAGTTTTGGAAAAATATGGGAGACATCGGGTTAAGATGGCTCACGATTCTCATCTCCAAACTTATAAGAGGTGACAGTTTGCCTAATCAATGGAGGGAAAGTTTTCTTCTTCCAATGTACAAGGGAAAGGGAGATACCAGAAGCTGTGACAACTATCGTTCGATCAAGTTGATGTCCCACACTATGAAGATCGTTGAGCGGGTTTTAGATAGCCGACTGCGGAAAATAATAAGGCTGTCTGATGACCAATGCGGGTTTGTCGCGGGTAAGTCAACTACAGACGCAATCCAAAGCATAAGGATCATTATGGAAAAACACCGAGATGCCTTAGAGGATTTGCATATTGTGTTGGTTGACTTCGAAAAGGCATTCGATCGACAACCACGAGATCTGATATGGGTGGCCCTCAGACACCGAGGAGTTCCTGAAGCCTATGTGCGAATAATTATGGACATGTACGAAGGAGCAGTTACAAAAGTGAGATGCCCAGCTGGAGTCACCGAAGAATTCCAAATAACAGTAGGTGTACATCAGGGAAGTGTCTTGAGTCCACTGCTCTTTATTGCTGTTCTAGATTATTTGCTCGAAGGAAAAGTAACGGACAATAAAGTACAACATTTATTCTTTGCTGACGATGGAGCCATCATAAGCGAGGATCCTACATCCCTGCAACGAGCACTTGACGTTTGGATTGATGTTCTGGAAGGAAATGGGTACCGTATTAGCGCTAAAAAGACTGAATACCTGTGCTGCCCTTTTTCTGATCCAGACAAGCCTATTCCAGACATTTATTTGAATGGAAATGTGCTTCCCAAGTGTGAAAAGTTTAAATATCTGGGATCTATGATCAATAGTGAAGCAACTTGTGATGACGACATCAATCATCGAGTAAGCGTAGGGTGGGTGAAGTGGCGAAAAAACTCCGCTATCTTCTGTGATCGAAAAATGCCCCCTAAGCTGAAGGGAAGACTCTACACAGCAGTTGTCCGTCCAGCTCTGACATACGGTTCACAATGTTGGACAATGTACAAAAAGTATGAGAGCAAATTGACGGCAGCCGAAATGAAGATGCTTCGGATGACAGCAGGAGTAACAAAGCTTGATCGAATTAGAAGTACTAAGATCCGTGGAAGCCTTCATGTCAAAAGTACCATCTTGGACAAAATTCAGCACGACCGGCTCAGTTGGTATTGTCATGTTCAAAGGAGAGATCCGCAGAACCCCGTCCAAAAGGCAATATCGTACAACGTTTCAACAAATTCGCGACGAAAAAGAAAAGGCAGGCCAAAACACACCTGGTACAAGCAAATGCAAAAACAGCAGCATTTGGTTGGCCTCAGACATGGAACAATCCAAAGCCGGGAGGCTTGCCGACGCTTTCTGAGGTCAACGCGGCGTACCCCACAGGCGGATCACTAGTGTGAAGCGGAAAAGTGGGAGAGTTGTGATTGCTTCAAGATCACTACTCGTAACGCCGAAAATGAAAAAGAAGAAGAACTAGGTGTGCCAGCGACTTCGTCCGTAAGAATTGGCAAACTTTTTTATTTATCAACCGATTGACATGAAATAAAAACTAAATGTTAAGTGAAGCTTACCACAATATATTACTGGAAACCCCATCTAGATAAGATAAGCCGTTTCTGAAATTAGCGTGCACAAACAGACATACTGTTATGTTTTTATTATATGTATAGAACGGCTTTCCACGATTCACGAATTGTACAACCGCAATTATAAAATAAAAAAAATTGATCTTACTACCATCAACTTGGAACAAGGTAGACGAATTCACATTATTATTACTATTTACCAGGTAACAATGAAATACATCCTTTGCGAAAGGGTTATCCAGCTCAAATCTGATTAGGTTTTAGCAGCATTCGAAAGAAATTACATAAAAGAACTGTTTTCATTAAAAATCAACATTTTTTATTATCTATATTAGAAGATTTTAAATAATCTAAAATAGAAGCTTGTTTTTTGATTGGAGAAAAACATTCTTTTTTATACCAGGACAACGGCACTTCGGGACATTTGGTTAGGTCTTTACCATTAGGCACTGTACTTATCACCTGTTTTGGTCTTAGAAAACTCAAAAAGCGCCGCAATTCATTGTGACTCGAATGTTCAGAATATTCAATGCCTACAATATTCAATTGCCCTCGAAACTGGGGCTTCGAATTTTTCTCCCATCCACTGGGTCGAATAGCAAACACTTTATCATATGCACTGCAATGCTCTTCCCAATATGCTTCAATTCCTCTATAGCCTACCTTTCCCATAGATATGATATGTAACTCTGCTTCGTGAGGTTTACTGACAAGCCGCTGCAAGATTTCTTGATTACCAATTGCATTCATTATCTTTCTTCTATTGCTATCCGTCCAGATTTTAAAATCAAACTCTTTTGCGATAGGTAGCCAAAATTTTTCCTTTCCAACCAAATAAGCACCAACAACAAAGAGAATGCGTTCATCTTTGTTGCGCTCCTTGAAATCTCGAACGTGTTGCAAAGCATCAGCTATGCTTTTTTCTTGGGTTTGGAATGAGTAGTTATGCGATATGTAAGTGGTGTCCAAGTAAAGAAGATCTATATTACGCTGTTTTAGAAATGGATCCGATTCCATTTCTGTTGACGCTCGAAAATCTCCAGTGTGCAGAATGCGCGTTCCATCCAACAACTCGAACAAAAGCAACACTGCTCCAGGACAATGGTTGGCATCGATAGCAGTTACTTGAACACCTTCGATCACAGTTGGACTATTCATTGAAAGGATATTCACAAATTTTTCATCAACCGGAATAAACTCTCGCATTAAGTTAGCGGTTATTTGCGACATGTACAAAGGCATCGACCACCTTTTTGTAAGGCCAATATAATGGTCCGCATGATAGTGTGTAAGAAAGTATGCGGTTACACCTTCTATACGTCCGTACTTGAAGCCATCAACCGCAAAAGTCGTGCCCTCTATAACTTTATAGGATGGGCAAATAGATTTTTCTGATTTTACTGTGGCAGGCCGTTTTGGTAGAGGCTTTTTCTCGTCCTCACTATCAGAATCCAAGCATAGGTCAACAACACCTGGTATCACAGTAGGCTGGTCACCAATATTTGTATCTTTTGTTTCTCCCGCCTCCGTACTAACTGTTGTTTGGGGTGACCTTATTCTTTCATTTCTATTTTTTTGTTTGCTTTGTTTCTTCGGTTTCGTTTCTTTATTTGATTTTGGTTTCTTTTGAATTTGGTTTTTGCTTATAGTTGCTTCATCTTCACTTTCCTCTTTGATTTCATCAAATTCTGTGCTCATATTCTTCATTTTTTTTATTTCATGTGGGTCATCATCGGTTTTTAGAAGCTTTCTCCGAAGAGAACTTTTTCGCAAGTCGTACTGGCGCCTTGTTGTAGGGAGTGAAGAATTTTCGTTATTGGTTTCGAGAGGCTTTCCTAGTTTCTTCGGAGCTCGTTTTATTGTCGCTACTGGACTGAAAATTGAGCGCAGAGACATTTGGTCGTTATTATTTTCGAGTGGTGTTTCTAGTTTCTTATCAGTTTTCATGGTCGCAACTGGGGTGAAAAATGACTGGAGAGTTTGTTGATTTGAAGAAGAAGATAAACGATTTTGTGATTTACTTTCTTTTCGTTTAGTTGAACTCAACGTTCGACGCTGTGTTCTTTTTTTGGAAATTTTTTCTTTTTTAACCGGCGTCGTCTCAATTGTATCCTCTGTCAGATCAATACAATCAAATGGAGTAAGTCCTATTTGGTCGCTGCCGGTAGCAAATGACCCAAGGCTTAAAGAATACTCTTCATTAAGTTCCCTGCTCTCAACGTTTTCTTCATAAAAACCGCTGGGCAAAACTGATTTGCTATCCAGAAGTTCTTGACATGCAAACGGTTGTATTTCAACATTTTCGTTGTTTTGATGTAAGCTATTCGGAGGGAGAAGGGTCCCAAAGCTCTTTATGCGAATTGTGCCAATTTGACTCATATCATAACATTAGATACGAAAGCAGTTTACTTATGTATGTGTTCAGAACCTAAAATAAGAGAAAAGAAGTTGTTTAACAGAGCAGCAACAAAACCAAGTTTTCTAATATGTACAATTATAAAATATTTAAAAAAATAAATAAAATAAATAAAGAGGATGTCACAGCAAAGCTGGGAGCACCGGGGTCTAGGTTGTTTCTTTGACCGTGATGGATTGCATGAGGATTGCAGGGACCTTACATTTTTGTTCAAATGCTATGTTAATTAAAAGTGAACTTTTATTAATATAAGAACTTTTATATTTATATAAGTCTATTATTTCATTCAAGGTTCGCTTGTTAAGCCCTGGGTTGGCTCTAAAATATCTTTTGACATCACGCTTGCTTCTTCAGATTTTTTAGATATTATTCCTGTGATAACGTTTGAGTTTTGTACAATCTTTTGAAGTACGACTTAAAAGAAATCGCATGATTTTGCCTTGTCGAAAGAAAAAACTTTTTCGACATCAAAGGCTTCGGTGAGTTCTTTACCGACCTTGACGCAGCAACGTCAATTCTCCAAAGTCATCCTGCATAGTCGTACGAGTTTTGCTGCGATTCCGAAACTAGACATGGATCTATATAGCTCGTCTCAAATGCTGTAATATGCGGGGTTACAATCGATAAAAAAGATGGTGTTTATCCAAGGGTTTCGTCCACGATCAGCCGTAATGTGAAAATTTGGTCTATTGTAAACTTTCTGGTCTAAGACCACATTGATAAGGACCTTTCAAATTCTTGATGTAGGAGGATTTTCCTGAGGCACATATTACAACAGGCAAGATTTTGTAAGTGACATTAGGCTAAGACTTATTCCTCTATAATTAGAGCAGTTGTGAGGACCTTCTTTGATAGGATCGAACATACTATACTGAGGTTCTATTCATGTAGATCATCTGGTCTAAACTCCTATCCAACTAATCTCCAGCTGCCTTGAAAAGTTTGGCATCAAGGCCATTTGCACCTGCAGTCTTATTTAATTTAAGTTTTCATATGGCGGACTTAGCTTCTTGTAGGTCGGGAGGACGGCATTCTTGAACATCGTCCAAGCTGAACAAAGCCTTCTGCCTGTCAGCGGAATTAGTGTCTTTATCGCCATGAAGCAGTCTGCAGAAGTGTTTCCATATTGATTTTTACAAGCTTGAATTCGGGGCTTACCACCCTGACATAATCTTTTCGCCTTTTGGTAAAACTTTCGAATCTCATTCCTGTCATGGCATTTCTCAATTTCCTCAAACGAGCTCTTCTCATGCTACTGCTTTTTCTTTTTCAGAATTCGGTGTTCTTCCCTTTTTTTCCTTGTAAATCCCGATATACATCAGCCATTGTTTGTCTTGATTTTTGTTTCGTTTTGTCGAACTATGGTTTTCGTTTTTTAGATCGAGTGAAAACCATTGATCTTCAATGTTTAATGCTGGCGGGATAGGATTCAAGTATAGTTGGAGCGACACTAGGTTGTAGAAGGCACTGACAATCTCTTGCCTTTTGACGTCGTCGTCGTCAGCGTTGGTTGGCGCGAGTCGGGAACAAGATATCTTCATGCTTAACAAGGTATTGTTCCGAGTCAAAGTGGCTTCTCAAAAAGTTCGAATATATTATATAACACTGGAAGAGTGTTGGCGTCGATAGTAACATTTGGTTGATGCTTGATTTGTCTGGGATCGCTATTGTACATTTATGAATTTTGAGATGCGGGAAGCGTGAACTACTAACAAGTTTAGCCCCGCAGAAGAAATTGGATTGAGTCTGTTTTAGATGGTTTTGTCATACGGACTTTGCTTACCGATAGTATTTCCAAAGATGTCCTCCTTTCCTAGTTTTGCGTTAAAATAACCAAGAAAAATTTTTAACGTCATATCTAGGTTATGTGTTTCGGCGAGGAGCTCATAGAAACTGTCTTTGGATCTTTCTCTTCTGTGGGGGCGTCAAGTGAGGCTAATGATGGCAGCCCTGATACGGATAGTGATTATACGCTTATTAACTGAATTCCAGCTGACAACCTTATCCCTGAGTCTATCTCTAACTTTCAGGGATTTTTTTCGGTATTTGCAACAAAATTTCACGATGGGACCGAAAAAAAAAGTAAAATAAAAATCACCCTTACATATGTGTACAAATTTAATAGTTTATTATATTTTTTTTACATCAAAATAACTAGTCAAAGGAACTTGCTTTTTATATGGTGCGAAAATTTTCTTACAATGCCACGACACTGGTATTTTCGCACATCTTGTTAAGCTTTTACTCAATGGAACTGTACTTACAACACGGTTTGGTCTTAAGAACTCCAAAAAGCGTCTTAATTCTTTATGACTCGAATGTTCAGAGTATCTGATGGTAAGTAGATTCACTTCTCCAAAGTGCTGTAGACTCCTGCTGTGAGGCCCCTTGGTTACTATTGTAAAAACCATATCATATGAATCTTTAAAATTATTCCAATATTCATCAATATGATTGTAACCGCCTTTAGCTTGAGAAACAATGTGTAATTCAGCTTCCTTGGCTTCATCTACTAATTTTTCTAGAATTTCATCATTGCCGATTATTCTTAGCGCTTTTTTTCTTTTATCATCCGACCATATTTTAAAGTCAAAAGCTCTTGCGATTGAAAGCCAAAATTTTTCTTTTCCAATCAAATCCGTGCAGACAACAAATAATATGCGTTTGTCTTGGTTAAGTTCTTTGAAGTCTCCAATGATTTGGATAGCACTGGATATACATTCATCTTGTGACCTAACGCGTTTCTTTTCAGATATGTTTGTTGTGTCCAAGTACAAAAGATCAATCCTTTGTCCTCTTAAGTGTATATTGCTTTCCATTTCTGGTGTAGCTCGAAAGTCTCCAGTGTGTAGAATTTGTTTACCACATGGCAGTTGAAACAAAAGCATTATTGCACCAGGACAATGGTTTGCCTCTAAAGCGGTCACAGGAACACCTTCGATTGTTGATGTAACATTCAAGGAAATAGTGTGCAACAGTTTTTCGTTCACATTTTTAAAAACTTTTATAAGATTAATAGTTATTTCCGATGCATAGATGGGAAACAAAAATTTTCTTGTCAAGCCAATATAATGATCAGCATGAAAGTGTGTTAGGAAATATGATGTGACGCCTTCTATTTGGCCATAATTGAAGGCGTCTACAGCAAAAGTCGTACCTTCAATTCTTTTATAAGAAGGACATTTATTTTTTTCCGATTCAATTGTGCGTAGTTTTATCATTTCCGAAATTTGTTCTTTTCCATAAATTTTTTTCGTGGTTTTGTTATTATTTTTTATCACTTTTGCTTTAAGTAGCTTGTCGGGAAGCTCATTTGTGACGTGCTTTTCTTTGAGGCTTGCACCTGGTTCATCATAGGTGGTGTTTGTGTGTGAGTTTGGACATAAAGTACTATCGTCTAAATGTGCTGCTGCTATTGATGGAAAAGGTTCCTCCTTCGAACTTAAATTGTCGAAATTTCTAGGACTTTCTTCTATAAAACTATCGCATAATGTAGAAGAAGCAACAGCAGATTCAGCATTTCCACCTGACAATGATTTCCGCTTTTTTGTTGGATATAATAACTTGTTAGCAACAGTACCTGCTGTAATATCTGCTACTGTTAATGAATTTTTATTTTCGATTTCCATATTATCTCGAAAATTATTACCAATTTTCCACTCTTGTTCTTTTTGTGTATCAGTCTCCATTTCTGAATCTTCACATAAATCAATAACTTCTACTTCTGTATTTCTAAGTCTCTCCTCAATGCTTTCGTAGTTCAACTTACGTTGAGACAATTGCATTTTGGTTTGTGTTGGGGGTTTTTCTTTAAATTTACGAGCCGAAACAGATCGATAAAATTGGTTTATAGTCGTTTGAAAATGTTCTTTCTTTTCTTTATTGCAACTGATTTTTGGAATGTTTTCTTTAATCGGTGTCGCTCTAGTTTCTTCTGTTAGGTCGACATATTCGACAGATTTGATATCAATTGAACTAGTTTTATGTTTGTGCACGTTATTTAAAGAGTCCATTGCACATACGAATTTGTTGGTAATAATTTAATACGTTGCTTTTATAATCCTACAATGAAAAATAACAAGATTTTCTTTCCTGTAAGCAGTATCATAGCTAATAGCAAAAAACAAAAAAGATACATATAATACTACTAACGAATATATTTTGGTGTTATGAAAAATAATATTTGAGTGGGTTCCATGGCGCCTACCAGTGATGCTATATTAAAAACTGTGGTCAAAGTTCGAAGAGTTTTTGAGAAAGATTGTTGTATTTCGGTACGTTTTTGAAGTCTTGGAAATTGACGTGATAAATATTAAACCTAACCCCATCGAGACAGACGATTTAAATCCTTTTTTATAAAAGCTACTCTTCCACAGCTTTTGTCATACTTTACACATGTAATGAATTTCATTTTAGCCACAGAGTCTTCCCTTATTAATCGCAAAAAGCTTACATGATTCCAATTGATATAACCTCGCTCAGAACTATTTCAATACTCCTGTGCTTATCAAAAGTTTGCGAACGGCTTATGCGAAACAAAATTAAGCATTTCATCTTTCGCGCGATGAATTTCTTAGTCGATATTCAATAAGGATAGATAAAGTAACCTTGGTCTTCTCACATGCTTTCGACTTATTGAATCCCTCTGTACTTTTTGATACACCGCGTTAAAAATTCAATACCTCTCCAGAAGCAGTTGAACTTACTTCTTCTTTTCTAAGTGATAGAAAGCAGATCATTATCTTGAATGAAAAAGTCATCCCTTAGAATTTGTAAGGACTTAACAAAATCTAGGAGTCATTTTCAAAATAAGATTGACCTGGAATGATCATATTTATTCTATAGTAGGAGTAACTTATGGAACCCTCACAACGCTATGAACCACCCAGGTTTTAACTCCCCTGGAAACTAAATTAAAGCCGGCTTTGCATTTTTAAAGGGTTTTTTTATGGACATTTTGATGTTGAAAAATTGCAGGCGAATATCTCTTCATTCAATTTTTAGCTTTTTTTAATCAACATTATCACTTCACTGATTGCATATCATAGAGAGTGTTTAACAGTTTCCAAAACCTTACGTTAATTTCTTGTACGATCGTTAGTTTGCAAGTAATTGATTGTCAAAATTAAAATGGACTTTTTTGATTCGATCAACGATTACTCCGCAATCATCGCTGAGAGCGCAACTTAAGCTCAAATTAAAGTGTTACACACAACTTTGATAGTTCTAAAGACAAACTCATATTAACGTTTATTTCGTCAGTCCTTTGGCGTCAGTTTCTTATCTGATAGATACAATATAATTGAGACATAATGATTAATTTTTTAATTTTGGGTGCTATTAAATGTGGGTTTTTGGTTGAAGCCTTGAAACAGAAGGGGCGAAAATGGGTTTGATGGTTGATGAGGGCAAAACGAATTATATGCTGTCATCAAATAAGGACAGAGAACAGTTACGAATTGAGTAAACCGTCACAATATACACATAACTTCGAGGTAGTACAGGTCTTCGTCTACCTAGAATTTGTTATAGACACGGAATATAACATCGGAGATCAAAGGAGAAATAACTCTTGCCAACCACTGCTTCTTTGGGTGGGTTAAAAGGTGATTGAGAAATAAAACCCTCTCTATAAAAACCAAGTTAGCCCTTTATAAAATCTTGATCACCTCAGTCTTGCTTTATGACGCGGATACATAGACTTTATCTAAAGGTATGAAAAAACCATAGGCCCTTTGATTTGACTGATGGATGCAATTTTGGAAATTAATTAAGTACAACATCTTGGATTTATTGGCACATTTGGGACTGATTGGCGTATTTGATCTACGACGAATCCAATCAGACTCTTTTGCAGCTCGACTTTGATAAGATTCAGCAATACTGCAATGACTACAAGTAAAAATCAACTTCCAGAAATAGGAAAAAATTACGTTTAGAACCTCGTGGGCCTCAGATATAAGAGAAAGAACAAGGTAAAAACGTAGAAAATGTGTAGTAGTCAACAAACTTATGAATGCGGTTCTGGCCAGGGCTAGAAAAGCTTTCGTTCGAACAATGAGACTGTTATCATCAGACAACTTGATAGATGGGTGAACGTGATTTGATGCTTGGTTGTGCGGTTCAACGTTACAACGTCTCAAATGTCTGCGTATCCGTCTTTAGAGTACACGGATTATCAGTGTTGAAATACAAACATTTTCCTAATGGTATCTTTACATCTGGGTTCAAATACACAGAATCGACCACTTCATTATAAAACTTATTCGAGGTCACACTGCAAGAGCGATGACCTTGACCAATGGCCTGATGTTTGGGCTTATTAAACCAATATTAAATATACGGAGAAAACGCCTCTCAGTCGATTGAAGTTGTTGGAAGGTTTCCTCTGGTTCGATATGGAAGGCTTGATACATGACAGCATGTAAGTAGATTAGGTTAATTAAAATAGAAATGATTTCAAAAACAAACAATCAGACTCAATTTAACTTTCCCAATCAAGGCCTGGAACACCAATTGATAAATGAATAAGCAGCAAATGAAAACTAGGAACAATAGAAGACTGATAATTTACACTAAACTGAATAAACACAAAATGTGTTGCATGAATTCAAGTCAACTGCAAGAACTGAATGCCGATATGTAGGTAGGTACGAATATGCAAAAACCTAGACAATCAAAAATCTTTTGGACACCGTTTAAGACATCCTAGCCAAGTCAGGAATAAGAACATTCGTAGAGAGGAAGCGTCGGGTTAAAGACTGCCTGCTCAAACTTTGAATGACAAAAATAAGCAGTCTTTAATAACATTTTAGATATAAGCAGTTGTTTCTTTATACCATTTTCATAACTTAAACAAATATATAAACAAATATAGTAGCACTGCAGCGCTCGAGCGGCACTGAGCTCTGTCAATTACTGAGAACTGAGGATTTGAGAATCGCGATTCTTCGCGAAAGTCGATACCCGGGTAAGTGGACAGATAAAGTAAACGAGCGAGAACCTCTCATACTTAAATGGCCAGTGTTTACAAGTGTTTACAAGAGACGGGAACTAAATATAACAAAGTTAAATTTGTTGACTATTTGTGAAAGAACTATTTACCTTTGCAATTTATATTTCTTGTTCAAAATATGATCAATAAAACAAAACAACTTGGCTCAATTTTCATAATTATGTACTATATTGTATTTTGGAAACATTGTGCATTCACATGTACCCGCATAGTTTATGATTGACATTAATAGTATTTAGAATAGTTTTTGTTACCTTTTTAATTGAGTCAATTGAATATTTATTTTCTTCAGTTCTGATCCAAATTTACGTCTTTCTTTATTTTAATGGAATACTATACAAACGAATTTCACAACCACATGTAGGCTATAGTTTGCGCTTCGCGGTTTGTAAACAAAATTGTGAACCCACTACATGCCAAATTTGATTTTTCTTTTTTGACATGTTTAAGCTTAGCACACAAAACACAATTACAATGGGTGCGTTCGAGAAAAAATGGGTAGCATAACTAGGATACCTTTGTATCCGGGTAAGTTTTCGAACGACTAAGATTAGGTATCTGTCAAATCAGAAACAGCTGATAAATCGAAGTGAAAACAAACCAAACCAAATATGTTTTGAAAATTGCAAACAACACGAACCACTTATTATTCGATTGCAAACTTCTTCACAATCGTTTACTTCGTAAACAATAGGTGCGTTTTTTTGCACGCGTATATACGCTTGTTAAAATTTTTTCATGTTAAAAACAACAACAAAATAAGCGAATAGCGAGGATAAACATCTAAGTTTATTTCTGAAGCGAATATAAACTGCAAGTGCTACCAAGATGGTGTAGATAAATTTTTGGAAATGTCAAAAAATTCATTCAAAATTCATCCGTTTGACAAAACAAATAAAAACAAATTCCGATGTTTTTTTTTTTTTTCTTTTAAGCTTGTCAATGCCAATTCTGGGCAAAATATGTTCTTTTCAAGTACCACCAACCAAAACTAAAACTTTCCGCAACAAAAACTTATCGGAGGACGTTGGATCGGCCGATCGGAGAACTACCACCAAGCGAAATGTTTCCGAATCGTGAGAAATCGGAGGTAATTCCGCTTCGACGTTTACCTCGATATGGCCGATTGACTTCACTTAATTTTGCCCGTTTCCGTAAGAATAAAGTGAGGTCAATAAGGCGGCTGATTCATAGATAAATTCCACTGTTAGCTATTGTTATTGTTTAATCTTAAAAAAAACTTTCGAACATTGCAAAGAAATTTAGTAACACTGCATGAGATGTAAAGCATTATTGAATTAGTAAACTTAAAAGAACCCCGGACATAATAGTTTTTGAATAAATAGCTAAGCCGGAAGAACGAACGCAAATCCAAAAATAAATAAACTGCTTGTGGATCTCTTTTGCGAAGAAAATTCGTATTAACAATGAACCCTCAATCTGTCCAACTATGACATAGACTTTGGATGATAGAGTGTGTTTTTGAGGCTCCTTTTTCTCGGAAGTATTCGTGACATACGTGTACTACATCAGGAATCCTAAATTGACATCATCATTTGCTTTGAGAGTTGCATCATGCATCCGATGTGAAATTGAGTTTGATCGTGACTTTGTTCGATTTCCGCCAAGTAATGAATCTAGAAATGAAATTTGTTAGTCCTTGAGTCTTGTTTTCTTTAGAAAAAAAAAAAAATACTTCGGCTCTTCTCGTTGATCTCGTTGATGAACATCCTAGTGGAATTCAGTTGAATCGTCTCACTGATTCAAGACAAACGAAGAGTCTAGCATTTCCAGTGTTTCTCCTGCTTCTCTTGAAGAACGACAGACTGATAGTACTCAAGAAGAGGATTAAAGTGTGTTTGATGGGCATTTTCGTTGTCTGGCCATGCTCCAGTTGCAACCGTTTGATTGGGAATACCCACATCTCTTGAGGTTCACTGACATGCCAAACAAGACACGTAGTACATCTTTTTGGTGATAACCTTTGATTAGGGTTCACCTTCTTTAGGGGGTTCATCTGTCTTCCTAAAAATAAAATAAGTATCTATCAAAATCTAAAGTGAATACCACGACATGCACTTACCTTGGCACAACAACAGTGGTGGCTATAGCCGAAAGACTGTGCTGACAGCATGGACAGTTGAAACAATTGGTGCATCGCTTTTTCATACGTTTCGCTTCTGATGAAGGTCTGTTTTCCAAACAATTCAACAGAAATGAGACTCGCAATCTTATTGAAAGATATAATTAATGCGCAAAAACTAATTTCCTATAAACGGGAAGAGATTACTCACTTCTTGGCAGACGCAAAATCCACACGTTATTTTCAAGCAATGTCTGCAGAAATACCTATAACTTCATAATGGGATTTAAAATGCCACAGTAGCAAGTGAATTTGACTAAACTATCTTGCATAAAGTACGCCATGGAGTCGACAGTAGAAGAAATTTTGTTTCCCTAAATAAAAGACCACCATTTTCTACAGCGTACAGCCTAGTACAAACAGCTGTTAAATAAAAATTTGTCGTTTATGTCAAATTGCAGTGCTGCCAAACATTTGAATAACTTAGGGAAGACGTTTTTTTGGGCGAAGTTTATATTCGCGTGCAAAAAAACACGCCTAATGTCGTTTAGATTAATTAGGAGCACCATATTTTAAATTTTATGTTTACAAAAAACAATTTTGCAACAAAGCACTATGACAGAAAGCAAAACAAAAATGAATCCAAGTCAGCTGTTCTCAAATTTCAAATTGGGTAGCTTGCTATACCATGATTTTTAAGGTACCTTTGGATCGCTTTCCCCTCAAAAGATGTTTTGCAGTCAGCTGCTTTTTAACATGGGATTACACTAACAACAAATGTCACGAAAGGAATCTAGTTCGTCTTAAGCACGGGTCACACACGGCTGCTGCCAGCCGCTTCTTACCAGCGGCTGGCAGTAGCAGCAGCAAGCAGCGGCTGGCAGTGCGGTCACACTTAGCTGCTAGCCGCTCGTCAAAACTGACTGACAGACTGACAGCTAACTGATTGACAGCAGCTGCCACCTGCCATACTTCTATTTCAATTTGCTGTTTAGAAGTTTTTTACTTTTCTAGTGAATTTCTTCTAAAAGCCATCGATCATAGAAAAATAATTGAAGCAGAAAAGGAAAACAAAAACTGTCCACTAGCAGTTAGTGAATCACTTCTATGCAACGATAAAGAAGAAATACAAATACTTGGTACATAGTGAAGGAAGCCACGATTATAGTCATGACTTGTACACATGCTGCTCTCAAACGTAAAGAACTGGTAAATCTTGGATTTAAGCATGACAACATCTTGATGCAAGAATCAGCACAAATTCTAGAAATTAAAACATTCATTCCACTGCTGTTTGCTGTTGCAAAATCCAATGGATAATTTTAATCGCTTGAAGCATTGGATTACGATGGGGCATCACCACCAGTTGCCTCCAGTTATCAAAAATATGGCTTTCCAAAAGTACTCGAACATGGAACAGAGTTTGTTTACATGACTTGTTCAACTGGGTGTACCAACAGTCGATCTTGATGGCCAGGGTCGTGCTATAGCGGGTAGATGCTCGTTGTATAAGTGGCGATATAAGAAATTAGACGATCTCGAGCGTATTTTCAAAAGGCAAGAATACAAAAAAAGCAAATGCGGGCTTTGTATATGACTATCAGTCGGTTAATGTTGAGGACTTCAATGGGGTTGGTGAATCAGAGCCTAACCCATTTTTCTATCAGGTAATACTACGTTTTCACTTGGGCCGTAATTACGTTGTTTTGAAATATCAAGAAATAGCGTTTTCATTTATAGGTTGGTAATTTTGTTTGACATCTGGCAGCACTATGACAGGAACCTTGTTTTGACAACTAAGACTCAAGTCATTTTTTTTTTTCATTTCTTTCCGGCACGGGGTCTTCTCGAATAAAATTATTTATTTAATTTATTTACCGCGTAGTACAGATACCTTTACTCCGACTTGCAGTCAGGAAAAATTAAAGTGCGAATTTTTCAACACAATCTTTCCAAAAGTGTTCACCTACAAACTAGATAGGACAATTCAAATAACCAGTTGGTAGAAAGTGAAGAGGGTTTCTGTGAAGTCCTGACGAGGGATAATTTTGCAACCGAGGGAAAGGACTTGCGAGGTCAGACGAAGATGCTCAGGTAAGAACACAAAGTGCTCGAGGCAGAATCAAACTTATTCCTATTTTTTGCTAGCTTCTTGGACTACCTTATATCGTAACGCAACCCGAAGAATCTCGAAGAGCTTCTAACTTTGATTAAAAGAACTCTCCTTGGACATCAGCTGTTAACTCTATACTGACGACAAACTGCCGTCAGATCGGCTGCTCCGAGAAAAGAACATCGTGCAAAATTTACTGAATATACGGAGAAAATCCAAGAGATTGGCCAGGTTTTGGTGTTAACATAAGGTACATACAATTCTAGTGAAAGATTTCGACAATCAACAAAGTCTTCAGGTAGTACACCACCAGATGATGATATTCCCATTATTCCTGACTCGGATAATGTCAAAGAAGAAATTTAAAGGAACCAAAACGTTGAACAACCATCGTAAGTAACATAAATACCTACTTACAGACCTCCATGTTAAGAGTAACTATTATTTTTTTGCTAAAATAAATTTCTAGAGTCAATGTCAATAGAGTTGTTACTCTGAAAGAACTTAATTGGGATCTAGTATCGCAGAATGCATTTTCTGCTATTGAAGATGTTGACTTGACTATATTAACACAGGATAACTTAGACGAAGCCGATGAAGTATAGCAGTGGGACAAACTTTTTACCGATGTCACAGCTGAAATTCATTTGGATAAACAGTTGATAACAATTGATTGAAATTGCAGCTGGCGGTGTAACACACACTTTTGGATAAAAAAGACGATTGAAGAAGGTCCATCTTTTGTACATACCTTCATTTTTTTCAGTGCTACTAAAAAAATACATTGTTTCAAATCTAAAAATACTCATTATTAAGGTAAAGAAACTTTCTGTGTTTTTTATTCAACGCTTGCGAAAACCATAAACTACACAGAATATTTGTCAAATCAATCAAATTTATGTATTTTAAACCAAAAGTTACAATAAAGAGACTGCTAACCATGCTAACAATTATGATCGTGGCTGTCTGCAATAATTATTTACTTTTATTACAATAGGCGTTCAGGTAAAAAGCTAATAAAATAACATAGCTCTACATGCCGCATTGGCATTTTAATTAAACTTACTTTCAAATAATTGGTCAATAGCAGAAAAAAATGGAACACAAATCGTCGGGTCTGCAGCCCTGTCACTTTTTAGGCATCTTCCAATTCGAGAAAACTAGATTGTACGCTGGGCAAATAGTTCTCCATAATACTATTTCTGGTCGAATTTCGTTATCATGTTCGAGTTCCACTGTCTCATTAAGTTGTATGCCAACCGGAGGACCTCTGAAATTACAATTATTTTTATTGCAATAAAAATTTTAGTAGAACTTTAAACTTTTAAGACTTACTTTTTTAAATGCTTTTTGGAATGTCTTACAAGGGCTGAAGATTGGTTAAAACTTGAAGAACAATCTTTGCATTGGTATGGTTTCTCGCCAGTGTATTCTAACAACAACAAAAAAATTAGATAAACTATTTAACGCAATGTCGCAATCCTTCTGTGTCACTTACCTCATGTGGCAAACCAAATTGGACTTGTTTGCGAAAATCTTATTGCAACCATTTATGATTCTTAATTCCCTTATGCACTGCCTTGATATGCACATTAAGATAAGAGATTTCAAGAAAAGTCTTTTTACATATATCACAGACAATATCCTTTGTTTCACGGTGTATCGGCTCATGTTTTACTATGACCCGTTGTAATGCAAACATTCGTACACACGCTCTTCGGGACGGGTTTGCTTGTGCGCTTTTAAATTGCTTGTAGTAGTAGTAAAAGAGGCTACAGATTTCGCACTGATAGCGGCTTTTCCCAGATTGTACCCGTGCATGCAGCAAAAGACTACTTTATTGTGCAAAGCGTTTATGACAAATCTGAAATGAAACTCTTACTGTGAAGAGCTTTTTCAAGCCTTATGTTCAACTTACGCCACACTGAAACGGTTTTTCAATCTTATTTATTCTCATATGGGACTCCAAGTAGCGAGGATATTCAAACATTTTTTACCGCACTTATTGCATTGCTCCGGAACTTTAAGCGGTTTGTTTTCATCTTTTTCATTCTCTCTCTAAAATGTTAAAACGTGCATAAAAAAGAAAAATATTCATGTCATTGGCATACCAGTATCGTCGGCAGTCGACACCACGCTTGTAGGTTCATCAACGTAGATCAACGTAGGTTCTTCGATGTTGACTTCCTGTTTGAAATCCCCACTTAATATGATGGTGTGTTGTTTTGTGCTCTAAGAAAAAATTACATGTAAGTAATTGCTTCACATTGTGCGACCTTCTTTTGTGTTTCAACATTTCTTTGTTGCTCACCTTGAACATATTTAACTTTTCCACCATATCATTTGGTCGTACATAAAGTTGGTCTGAAGATGGATACCAAAAGATTAACCCATTGGTGCAGGTATTTGCACTTGCAGCGTCTTCTGGTCTCTTCTGTTCTTCAATCTGGCCTTTCATATCCACTATCCACAGAGCGCAACTATAATAATTAGCTAGGTATTTTAATACTAAACGAAAACACAAAAAATTAAGAAAAACTTTCCAAAATTCTAGAAAACCGACCGACCGAAAAACAAAAGCTAAGAAAAAAAGACTTTTGTTGTGACGGTTGTCTGTCAAGTTGTCACTTTTTTCCCGGTTAGTTCACAATAGGTTGTGTTTTAGTACTGTTTGGTTAATTTTCTCCAATTTTCCCACGTTGTTAGCGCACAATTTCCGCCCAATCACCTCAAGTTGAGGTAATTTTGATGAAAGATTTTGTATGGGTAACGAAGTCAATTATGACCTAATTTTGAAAATTTGGTTGTAATCATCTCATTTGCCCAAGTGAAAACGTAGTATAAGACTATTGCTTGTTTGTGTAAATTTTTTGCTTCGTCATTCATTTAAAAATGCCTTTATAGAACCTTGTAGAAGCAGAATACATACTGGGTGTCTTTATGTACAGGCAGCTTCTTGGTTATCCCGCTGAAAAGATATTTATTCTCACAACCTACAATGGGCAGAAGCATCTAATCCGGGATGTTGTAAGTCTTCGTTGTGGCAAGAACCCACTAATATAAAATAACAACGGTGGACAAATACAAAGGTCAACATAACGAATACATCTTGATCTCGTTGGTGAGAACAAATCAGTGGGTCAGTTGCGAAACGTTAACCGTTTGGTAGTTGCGGTGAGTCGAGCTCGCCTCGGCTTATATGATTTTGGTCGAGTGTCGTTGTTCAAGAACAGTTTTGAATTGCGCCCTACTTTTGAGTTGGTAAGTTTTTAGCAAAAAAAAAAAAACAACTACAATTAGTTGGAAAACTTTTCTTTTAGCTTACAAAACGTCCCCAAACTTTGCAAGTCCTCATAGAAGAGACCTTCCCAGCCGCACGTGACATTGATGATTCTACTAGCGGTGACCCAAAGAGCATAGGTTCTATGTCTGAATATGACTTCTACATGATCAAAATGGAGAATCTGAAAGAGCAAATGACCGAAGTGGAACAGATCTGTGACAATTTACCACTGTAGAGACAGAACCCACGAACCAAGATCCTGTGTCTATGGCCGTTGATGGTTAGGATGAAGATGAAACAATACCAAAAGTATTAGAGACACCACCTGCACCAACACCACTTGCTGATAAAAAGAAAGCTAAATCAGCGGATGATAAATATCTGCAAAAGCATTCAAGCAAACACCGATTGATGAGAGAGATGAACCCGAACCAGACAGTTAAACTTTGAACAATTGCTTTCTATGGAAATTTACAAGCCGACTATCACAGCTGTCAAGGAAACCTTGGATGAGAAAAAAAATGAAAAGGAAGATAAAAGTCATAATGACAATGAGGGCAAGGATTTGGACAGTTACGAAAATTGCAATCTTCCTCCCCATACACCCAAAAATTTTGCAATCTTCCTCCCCATACACCCAAAAATTGTTCAAGCATTTTTTGCGCCAACTGTCTCGAAGAAATTCCTTCCAACTCTATAAAGACTGCAAAAATTACATCAAAGCTAAAGAAGAAATGTTATTTAAAAAACCTTTATGTAAATTTTAAAAAAATATAAAGTTTTATTTGTGTAAAACAAATTAAAAACAAAAAACATTAGAATTCCAATAAACTTTCTCTTAATTACAAAAGTCAAGCTGAATCAGTTTCTTCTTTTGTTCGCTTTGCATCGCTTTCATCTCCAGCTTCGATTGAACGTTTTTCAGCAGCCTTTTTATTCGATGGGGAAAGGTGGAGTTCTTTTTCATGGCTCTCTACAACAGCCACATTATCTTCTTTTTCTTGTTTTCCTTAGGCGAACTCTCATCTTCAAATTTCTTCATTTCAGACCTCTCCATCTGAGCTTGGTTTGTTGGCGATGTATCAGACTTTTAAATTTATCTAAGAAACATCTTTGCAATAACCGAAGCAGGTAAGCAAAAGTCCAGTACCAATGCCAAAAATTTACCTTCAACATCAGGTACACTTTTCTTTTCGTTATGCTTCTCAAAATGTGATAAAATTACATCTTCTTGAGGACAATTGTACGTTTTAAAGTACCACGACATATTTAGTGGTTTTATCAAAAGTTTTCTGTAAGCATCTGCCAAATAGAATATTTTAACACCCATTTTCAACTTCTCAGAGTTGAGGTCCTCTTCGGCAAGAATATCTTCGTACCATTTCGCTACTTCATTTGCTGGGTAAGTAATGTCGTGTCCCGGAAGACGGAGAACAACATCAAATATGGTATAGCCCGCATTCGAAATATTTTCTTCCGATAAAGAAATCACTTTCTGTTTAAAAGCCAACTCTGCCCCTTTTGGTTTGGAAACTTCTTCTAAATTCTCATCCACTGCGTCTCCATCAACGACAAGCACATCATCAGTACCTCGTCTAGTTCGTCTTCATTCCGGTAAACTAAATCACCAACAATTATTTTAAGACCGTGCTCCTTAATTCTTTTAATGTACATCAAAAGCATGTTCTCGGAATCTGTAATTTGTTTTTCATTAAACATTGTACACTCAAAAGAAAATGTGTTTTAATTACCTTCCGCAGAGCATTAGCGTAGTCTCTCCATATTCAGACAATCCGTTTAAAAGCTTCATTTCCAAACTGAAAATACAAACAAAAAATAACTTGGTCAAATTACAACCATACATATAAAAACCTTAAAATAAAATTTTTTAATGTACTGTTTACAATTTGTTTATAATTTGAAATGAGCAAAAATGTCAAATCAATTCGCTGCTACTTACCAGCTGATGTGGTCAGATTGCGCTACTAGCTGCCAGCCGCCGCTGCTTGCTACCAAAAGTTGAACATGTTCAACTTCACCAGCCGCTGCTAAACACTCGCCGGCTGCCAGGGCTGGTTGCGAATTTTGTGGTCACACAAAGCTGATTTTCAATTCGCCGCTGGCAACCAGCCGTGTGTGACCCGTGCTTTAGGTAAAAATCCGAACGCAACCAATGACAATGACATTAATGTCATAGGAGCCTACCACAGCGTCGTTTTATTTAATTTTATTTTATTTTATTTAATTTAATTTAATTTTATTTATTTTCAATTTGTGTTAAGTATTTTTAAAAAGTTACAGAAATTTGAAAGGTAATAGAAATTTTTTTACAAACTGTTCAACAAAACGACCAATTTAAACATATCTCCTAATTTTTGGTTTTGATTTTAGTATTAATTAATTAATTTAATTAAAATCATCTGCGGCAAGGTAGTGTCAACACTCGTAAAACACTCGTTTCCATTCAGTTTAACCTAATTGCATTTGTGTGAGTGAAATACCTATTTGAGATACAAGAAGTATTTGTGCTTTTGAGTGCATTCTCACCTCAAATCGTGGATTGACTGTCACTTCTCTAAATCATGGACAGCGATCTTTTTGCACAATTGGAACAGTTTGAGAATTATCCCAGACGGTTCTTAGGCCGTGTGTGAATTGCGTTAAAATTTGCGTTAAAACTTCTACCACGATTAAAATTTGACGTCTTGTTTGAGATGGGATCAAATTTAGCCATTTGCTGTGTGAATTGCGTTAAAAAAATTATTTTAACCAAGATTTCTGCGTAGGTTAAAAAAATTTCCCTGGATAATTTAAGAAATTTCCCTGAACAAAAATTGGTTTTCTTTTTCACAGAAAAATAATTTCTCTTACAAAACATATTTTTAGGAAAACAGGGTTAATAAAAAATCTCTGAAACTGAAAAAAAAACTTTTTTACTTATTGTTTTCGATTCTAATGTCATATTTTAAAACAACAATCAAAAATATTCAAACAAATTTCCCACTTTGATTAATTGATTTATTCGGTGTGACAACACTGAAAACTAGCTTTCACAGCTGATATCTGCCATACATTTCAAAAGAAACAATCATTGAATTTATATAGATTAATTGACTTGAAACTTATATTTATTGTATGGTTTTCCAACCAGCCTTCGCTTTTTTGCTTGATTCATGTTTCGTTGCTTGAATGGAATGCAAAAGCAAGAACAAATTTCTCTATCACTAGAAACGTCAAATTTTAACACACTTTAACCTGCTCCACAGCTCGATAAATTTTAATCCATTTTATTCACCTCATTAGTGTCAAATTTTAACGCGTGTTAAATTTTAACACACATTTTAACGCAATTCACACACGGCCTTAGTGTTCAATGGAAAGTGTCATTTGATTAAATACGTCGTATTAATTAAGCACACTTTTAACGTATGCTCAATAGTTTGTTTTTGTGGTCAGTAGTAAAATTTATTGCTGAGTTGTGATTACAAAGCATCTAATTTTAAACAAAAATGTGTTTAATACGGTCTATTCGATACTACATGTGAAGGTGATTTGCACAGAGTTGAACTCTGTTCTGTGGTAGCTAAATATATATTGCTCGTGGTAGCAACAGGGACCTAGCCTGGATCACAGAGTAGATAATACAGAGTGCCAACTCGTACCCCCCTTGCCTGAAACACCCTCAAAAAATTTTTCAACACGAATTCAAAATGGCGACTTATTTCTTGATTAAAAATGGAGTCGTGGTCAGTTGTGGTGAAGTTCCAAACTTCAATAAATAAAAAAAAAAACAAGATGACATTTATCTTTGACAGTTTGCAAAATATTGCAAAGTTTTGTAATGTTTTATTTCTCTTTTTATCCTTTTGTTTTTGTTTAAACATTCTCATTTATGATGGCTTTATAGTTTATAGTCAACAAAGATTAGTCGATGTACTGTGGTGTTCAATACTTTATCTTCCAGCAGGTAGTCAAGGGCTGTAATAAAGAGCAGACGACTCAAGACGCTTCCTTGGTGTACACCTACTATGACTTGGAATGTTGCGATGGCTCCAACTGAAAATCTAAGCTTTCTCACCGCTTGCGAAAACCTCAATAATTCGCACATATGCCTCTGGAACTCGTCATTGTTTGAGGATCACCCATATTAGATCTCCTGGTTGAAAGCTTTTTCGATTTCAACCAGCCCAACATACAAATCATCTAAGTAGTAACAATGCTTTCCCATTAGAATTCTTATACTTTGGATTGCATTTGCTATCAACTTCTCCACAACAAACCCGCATTAGTTATCAGAAACCTTTATTATATTTTGGTACCCAATAACCATTCAACAATCGTCAAAATGTGAGACTTCAGCTTGATGGAATAGTAGTTATCGCAATTTCGTATATCTCCTGTCCTTTATACATTGGTAGAAGGTAAATTCCTTCTTAAACTTAAACTTCTTTGAGTGTGATGTCAGGAATTTCCATGGTTTCGAGAAAATAATTCGTTTAAAAGTCCATCACAATACAAACATGCTCACCAGCCTAATTACCCCTAAGCAGATTGCACCTTAGCCTCGTTATTGGTGTTATAACCGGCCATTGCCTCATAAATGTCGAAATGCCGCAAGGCTCAATGTTCCATCAAAGGACTTCTGCGGAAACTGCATGGGCGAGGAGGAGGAGGTAACCGTTCCACATCTTCTTTGATCATGCCCTGCCCTCTCTGAAAGATGTAAGATGCATATGGAACAGCTCGACAATCCAAGTGATCTCTTCTAAAAATGGTTTTATCTTTTCAGGTTAAACATTGGACTTCTCTTAATCGCGTATGCTTCATTCTATTAAATGTTATAGAAAATAACACCGAAGATGCAGTAAAACCCCTGAAAACTCTTTAAAAGCGCACTCCTCTGCCTCGAAGAAACAAACAACAGCAGGGGCAAAGTTGTTGTCAAAGAACAAACTATCATTGAATAGAGGTCGTAAGGTTTATTTCAATGTTTTTTTTTTATGATTGATAGAGATTAAAAGTAGAGATGATTATTTTTAAATCTAAAAAGCAAACTTTGACTATCTACTGGGTACAAAGAATTAAATGCAATTCAGAGTCAGTCTCAATAATTTTGGACATTTTCCCCACTTTCGAACTAAAATATTACATTTGAATCAGTTCCACTATTGATTTTAGAATGAATTATATCTCCCCTTTTAATGGTGATCGACACTACGTGCTTTGAAAATGTGAAAATAAAAAAAAGTTTTTTATTTAAAAAAAAAATCAATAATTGTGTTTCTTTATTAATTGGAAGCTTTGACGAAGATCTTTTTGTTTTGTATTTCAATCACATTTATCGTTTTTCTTGCCTTTTGATTTGTTTTTTTTCTTTCTATATAATCATAGTTCTTGTTGTTGTTAGATTGAAGGGCGGGTGTGTGAACTTCAGCCAAATCTTCTTCCACAAGAGCGACAGATAACTTGACATTGTTTTCGGTCCATAGCATCTCCTTCCTGGGCAGGAACTCCATTTAGAGCTGGTCTTGACGAACGCGGACATGAAATGCCCGCCAGCAGGAATGTCAAGATATAGGGATATAAATGCGAAGACGAGAACCACTTGCAACAAACTCGACAATACCCTCAGCACGAAGGGCACGTTGCCACGATGGCAGGTATTGTTGCTTAATGCGGGAATGTTCAGTGGTTAGGTCGTTAATACGCAGCACAGCACTATCTTTTTTGCCATGCATACCCTTCTGGCCCTTTATCGCCTGAGCTTCAGCACTAAATAATTCACCCACCGATTGTAACCGTGTAGTGTAGTGGTTCTCCGGGAAGTTTTCACGCACAGGTGAAATATAGTACTGCACCTTATGATTGATCAATTTCTTGCGCAGGAATTCACCTGCCTCAAACATAAATGGAATCTCATACAATGGACGGTAGTTTCTGCTACGCGGCTAAGGTTTCATCTCACCATCTCCGTCAACACACCGCGAGTCATGTCAACTGGTGGGCGGATACTAGATAGGAAGACTTTCTTAACTTGACCGTTGGCCAACTTAACATTGATGGCATCGCCATTGAACACTTCGACGACAGTACCACTGAAGTCCTTTTCCTTTGAGTATTTAACTCAAAGGAAAAGGACTTCAGTGGTGCTTTGGATTGATAATCCTTCCACAGACGGAGACGATTATTCTCCTTGGCTTGACGTTCAGCAGCTCGGAGTTTGTCCGCACCTTAAAATAAACAAATGGCTCTGCGTTAGTTATTAAAAACAAACGACGACGAAAGGAATTTGCAAACTTTTGCATGTCAAACCTTCATGAGTCTAGAATTGCACCCACAGTGCTATCAAATTTGACATTATCTTACTCCTTGATAAACCTTCGCATTCTTTTCAACAAGTAATGCACACTGGAATGTCCGAACACATTTGTTAACGCAGGAAGCAAATCGGTAATGTTGCTGTATATTTGATATGACATCAATGCCTTCACAAATTTACTATAGCTGTCTGAGCTGAGCGTTTCTTAAATCTGAAATTAGTTTGAAATCTAACGATTACACATTTAGTTGATCATAAGACTCCTCACCAATTTTAAAAGTTCTACGTGGTGAGTAGGCAATTCTTGACTACTTTGTTCCACTTTTCCAATGGTTGGTTTGTTAATAATTATTAAGAATTTACTTATGAAGTTCATTGCAGTTGGAGCTGTCGATGTAAGCTTCCCTGCCGCTCTAAAGTAATCCTTTGGAGTCCAACCAGTAATTGTATTAGTAATATCTATTTCCCTGGAAAACAATTCGAATAAAGAAATTTATTTGAAAATTATTTTGTTGTTTTGTTATACCTACATAGCTTCAAAGTGTGCGCTTTTAAATCTATTCTTTGACTCTAAAACCAAGGTGGGATCTGAAAATTGTTTTGGCCTAGGAATGGGCTCGTCAGTCACCAAAGTTTTGATGCTGTTGAGTGCCTTTGAGGTGCTTCCTAATCCACACTGAAAGCTGACCTAGCTGTCCTGGTTGATTTAAACGCGCATCACAGAGTAAAATAGCACAATAGTCGTTTCTGTGACGAATAACACGACCAATAGCTTGATTAACTGCACGTGTAGCCTCTAAGGAGTATCATGACTGTCCGCTGAGGAGCTGCAAAAGCAAACAAAAAAATGTATCCAAAAATATCCACATTAATTTTATGTTACGTACCTCGTTCTCTTTTGTGCGATTTCCATCCAAGTATTTTTTCTTAAGCATAACTCATGGATCCTTGAGACGTGGAAATGGCAAACTGGTAATTATCACTGCACGACCATTGCTATCAGCAAAATCAAGACCCTCCGAAACTTTACAACGGCAAACGGCCATAAAACATGCCCCCTTTTGTTTGTCGATGGATCCCGAATTTTTTCATATAATTCAATCACGGTTTGATTGAAAGCGTCTTTGGTGTGAGGTTCAACGAAAATTTGTTTATGTCTGGAAATTTGAGACGAAATACCACTCGCGTGCCATCAATCTACGCATTTGTTCATAAGTAGATAATTATGATGACAAAACAAGATTCATTAAATCTAGACTGGGAATCGCTTTTATACGAGACATTGTGTTTGCAAGTGTGAGACTTCTTTTCCAGATAAGCTAAGAATTTGTTGTCGTGTGTAGTGGAGTGTTATCACATTCAATTCATCTTACACACCAATTGGGTTAGAATTTGTACACCTATTGTACAGCACTTCACGATCGAAATATTTTTCAGAAACTTTTCGACAAAAATATTTTTCACGACAAACAAAGTTGGTTTGTTTTTGTTTTGCCTATCTGTCAATAACCTACCACACCAGGTGCTATCGTGTGGGGAGTTTAAGGCTATGTGCAAACTAGTATGTTCTGAAAAACTTAACAAAACGCCTGCATCGGTATGAAATTTTTTACTAATTTTTGTCTTTTTCAGTGAAATACTGGTCAAAATGGAAAAAAAAGTTAATTCCTGCAACTTAAATTCAATTTTCTATGTTCTAGGCCGCATGAAAATTAAAAATTATCGATTTTTTTGCAACCAAATAAATTTTTTTTACATTTCAAACTCAACTGATTTTTTTTCTCTGACAAATCAATGGCGGCCAATGGCGGGTGTGGTAAATGAGGGTTCCCGGTCGAGGGTTCCCGGTCTAGAATAGCTTGTAGGCAAAACGGCAAGGTAGTGCCGAAGTTGACTCTCTGGTTATACTCTGTGGCCTGGATTGAAATAGGATTCCAGTTCGACTCGACTCTCCGATCCACTCTTGGATACAGGCTACATACCCTTTATTTTTTGACAGCTGATGAATGTGGCATTTGTTATTTCTTGTTATAAAAACATTTTATCCAGATTCCAGAATAGAATTTATAGTTTAAAAATAATAGTAGGTAAAACATTAGTTTATTAGAGAAATGGCAGGCGTTCCAGGAGCTGATGAAACCTATGAAGGTGCAGACGTAAGAATATTTGTTTTACATACCATTGACCTTGGTAATGGCCTAATTTTCCGAAAAGTTTGATGAGGACGAATTAGGCGAAGAACAAATTGTGACCACATCAGCGGGACGTAAGCGATTGTTTAGCAAAGAGCTAAGATGCATGATGTATGGCTTTGGCGATGACAAAAATCCATATACTGAAAGTGTAGATTTGCTAGAAGATTTGGTTATTGAGTTTATAACTGAAACAACACATAAAGCAATGGAGATTGGACGCACCGGACGGGTACAAGTTGAAGATATTATATTTCTCGTGCGCAAGGATCCTCGGAAATACGCTCGTGTCAAAGATCTACTTACAATGAACGAAGAACTAAAGAAGGCTCGAAAAGCGTTTGATGAAATCAAATATGTTGGTAATAATTGTCGAAAGAGTTGTGTTATTTATACTTATACTAAAGTTTTGATTAAAATTCTTTTCTAGGCAATGAAGCAAAAATCAAATAGCAGAAAGATTGATAACATAAGATTAGTTGTGATTGATTTTTTTTTACGGGGATATCAAAATACAAACAAAACACTTTTCTGCTTGATTTAAAGTAATGCTTTTTATAAAGTTTATCATTTTTTAATTCTGGAAAACCTGAATGTATTCTTTTAATATGTATTAGGAAAGTTAAATGCTGACTCTACTCAATATTTATTTATTTATTTTACTCAATATCAATCTAAGTCTAATCTAATAGGTATAAGGCAACACTCAGGAACTACTTATGAAAAAAGAAAATACGCCCTATATTAAAATTTTAACTGTTTATCGTAAGTTATCAGATTGCGAAAATTGGAGCATTTTTTAAATAAATAAAGAAAAACCACAACCACTTTCAAGGAAGGATTAAAAAATTTAAAAAATGCCCAACACAAATGCATGGAAGCTCAATGCAATAATTCACAGTACACATCAATTGCAACTGGAACCACTGATTGTACCTACCATGCAATCGTTTTTGAGGATGGAAACCACATCTTTTACCGTACGATTCGGACGCGATGAAACTCTCGGAGTGCGATGTGCTCATCTTAATACCTTCACCTGGGAAAGCAGCGATGACCTTAAAGCTCGTGATTTACGTCGGACGGACAACACAAGCAATGCGGAAGGAAGTGCTATCCGAACTAAAGCCCACCTTTCCATTCAGGATTCTATCAACTCTGCGTTTCTTCTTAATTTTGTCCATCGTACTGCACTGAAGTTGAAAAATTTTGTTTGAACAGCATTCATACCTCTCGTGGTCAGAGTTACTGGATATAACTCTGGGGTGAGATTCTGTAACTAAAAAGCGAACAAACGTTTTCGTGTGTTCGAACGATTTCCTTCATGTTAACATAGGGAAATCGTTCGCGCACAGCGAACAAACGTTTTCGTGTGCGCGAACGATTTCCCTATGTTAACATGAAGGAAATCGTTCGAACACACGAAAACGTTTGTTCGCTTTTTAGTTACAGAATCTCACCCCTGACCACGAGAGGTATATAGTAGATGTATAGAATGGGTATATATTATATGCCATTCTCATTGAACCAGAGTTCTTTATTAATTACTGGAAGCTGTATATAAAATGCTTCAAAAGAAGTCGAGGAATGCGTTGACCTTCCTACCCACCAAAGGAAACATGCAAAACACAAACAAGGATCCGGAAACAGGTAGAATAACGTCAGTTATCCAAATAGATAGTTATGCCAATAAGCGCACTATGGTAAAAACTTACAGGCAAACGTCGCCACCCATCCGAACCCAGGGCCCGGATTCCGTAACTTTTCCGACGATTATTTTTCAATCGTCTATCGTAGACTGGAGACTGCATTATTAAAAGAATATTTTACATAATCCTGCTTCCAGTGGATTATGCAGAACACTATACACTATACAGAATCTAGCCCCAGTCTTAAGAAGGATAGCAGAAGAAGACATACACCCGGACCCAACGTACTTCGATGTGATAAATCACTCGAAAAACGCCCTCCGCAGCACTGAAGCTTCTGCTATACAGTAAAAATAGTAAAGCTTAAGAAAAAAAAAAAAAAAAAATAAGATCAAAATTTAAAAAAGTGGAGCCCCAAACATGGGATGATGCCAACAACACGCGGTGTTCCCAAGCGGTCCCCCATCTAAGTACTAACCGCGCCCGACTCGATTTAATTACGGTGATCGGACGAGAACCGATTCGATTCGAGTGGTATGGTCGTTGGCGAATTCTTATAAATGCTATTTGTTTATAAATTAATAATAAAAAGGGGGGTAAATCAAGAAAAAAGGGGACTCTAACAAAAATTATTTTCTATTAAAAAAAAAAATCAAATTTGAAAGAAAATGTATCCCAACATGAGAGATGCCAATAACACGCGGCCGAAAGGCTGTTTGCTGAAGAGTACTCGTTAGGGGTCAGTAAGTTAATTAAGCTGTTATTATAGGGCTGTCAAGAAAACCTGGGTCAACCCTGGGGAAAAATATTGACAAATCGTAAACGCCAAACAAAAAATCAGCCTATAAAAAAAATTAATGGAAGCAGGACTATTTTGTATTTCGTTGTGAATTTTGAAAACAGCTAAAAAAAATTGTGTGCTATGAATTGAATTGTTTAGTTCTTTGGTGCTTATTTTTCTTTATCTGACAGCTGGACACACACACATTTATAAGAAAAAAAATTTTCCGACCAATGAGTGTAAGACAGAAGAAGAATAGCAAGAAAACAGTCGCTTTATTCGCACGAAGTTTCAACAAATCGACCAATGTGAACCTCGTCAATAGGGCATATGAAACCCCATAAGTTTGTGGCATCACTTTTGTCGCATGAGTTTTTTTATGACATTTAAATTTTACTTTGCACTATTCGTATTCGCATTCGCAGATTCGCACCTTGTACTTGTAATTTGGAGGTTTTATCAAAACAAAAATATTTATTTTTAGTTTTTCACATAAAATTAGTTCAAATTAAATTCAAAACAGTGATTCAAAAAGAAGTACGACTCGTTTTCCCTAAGTTCAATCCTCTTTTTCTAATACTTTGACCAAGTTCAAAGTACGAACGATACACCTGAGTACTACTATCCGTTACTATACAAGAAACATGCCCCTGAAAGGAATCAAAGTGCTCGAGTTTTGTGGTTTAGCTCCAGGACCATTTTGCGGAAAAATTCTTTCTGATTTCGGCGCATCTGTTACTGTAGTTGATAGGGTATAGCACTGAAAAGTACATAAATGTATCAAACATTTCATTTGTCAAATTTCAGGTCCTAGACAGTCCACTTAATGTTTTTATGAATGGCAAAAGGTTGCTTCCTTTAAACTTAAAAAACCCTAAAAGCCAAAGTTTGGTACGACAACTGAGTAAATCCTATGATGTCGTGTTAGAACCTTTCAGGCCAGGTGTCATGGAAAAACTAAATCTGGGACCGGAAGTTCTGTGTGCAGAAAATCCCAAACTCATATATGCTCGCCTTACAGGCTTCGGGCAGAATGGGCGATTAGCAAACCGTGCAGGGCATGATATTAATTACTTAGCCATTTCAGGAATACTATCACTGTTGGGTAGAAAAAATGAAAAACCAACACCACCAATTAACATTCTGGCAGATTTCGCCGGCGGTGGTCTGCTTTGTGCATTGGGGATATGCCTTGCACTCCTGGAACGTCATCATTCTGGAAAAGGTCAAGTAATTGACAGTGCAATGGTTGAAGGTGCTGCGTATGTTTCCAGTTGGATAACAATGTCACAAAAACTACCAATTTGGTCTGGCAATGAGCGGGGGACTAACGCACTCGACACAGGGTCATTTTTCTACGATACTTATAAAACAAAAGATGGTAAGTATATGAGCGTGGGAGCAATTGAACCGCAATTTTATGAAATATTTGTGAAGGGCTTGGGTTTACCAAACCTTACACAATTCGGATCAAATGACGAAGGAAAAGAACTTGTCACAAAAGCATTTTTAACAAAAACTCAAAAGGAGTGGGCTGACATTTTTGAAGATACCGATGGTTGTGTGTATCCAGTTCTTGATTGGAACGCCGTTATGGATCATGACCACAACAGGACTAGAGAGTCTTTTGTTCGGACAGAAGAAAATGATATTATACCAAAACCATCACCAAAGCTCAGTAGGACACCGGGGACAATTAAGCGTACGGAGGTGGCAGATCACTTTGAAGTTGCTAAAACCATTTTAGCAGAAATAGGAAAAGGCTCAGTAGATGTGGAACAGCTGATAGAAGATGGAGTTTTATTAATACCGTCAAAAGGAAAACTTTAGGTCAGTAAAAGAAATGGTTAGAAAGCAAAATGGTGATATTTATCAATAAACGGTGTTTATGGGTTTTCTGTTAAAAGTTTTTATAAACTATTACCAGCATTTTGTTTTTGGGGTCAAGCTTCCGGGGGTCTTCTAAATTTGATATTTGAAAAGAACCGCTGTCCATACTCGGAACTTAAGTGATCCGCTTTCGGGTTTGAATTACAACCAGTTTCAATAAGCATTTTAAATAAAACGTATCAATTTAGTTTTAAAAAAATTACGTAAATATATTTATCGAAGGGCAACTCTTGCCATTTTTGTTCTATGTCAGAAAAAAAGATTATTTCCCACTCTTAATTTACTTTGAAACTCCTGGTTAGCTCTGCCAATTCCTTGCATCTATCACATAGGTCCACTTTTGTTTGCACAACATCGTCGTTCTGCATTGCTTCTAAGATATTGGCGATTATTTTTAAATCATATCGCACATGGAAGTCACTGAGTGTAAATGTATCAAAAAGTAAATTTTCTATGTTATTGTTGTTGAGGCATTGCAAACGTTTCACGATGATATGCTGTAAAATATTTAAAAAATCCGAATAGTTTATTCCGAAGCTGGCGCGCAACATTGTTTGGCAATGGTCTTCGAAATTGTCCATTTGTCGACAGTCTTCAATTTCACGTATGACTATTTGCATGTTACTGGCAAGATTGCGCCAAATCGTTGGCACATTGCAGGCATTGAACCAATTGTGGTTGATCGAAATAGTATCGGTGAGGTTTATCACTTGATGATACCAGCCGGACGGTACAAAAATAGACTCATTCTCAGTTTGTATAATTGTAAAAAATTTAACTTTTTTTTCGGTAAGTAATTGTTTGTCTATACGAAAGGGAAGATTACCCAGAGAATCGGTTAGTTTTTGTTCTTCTTGGGGTGGGAGAAGTAGCCATTGCTTTTGTCCGGAGATGTTGGTTGACCAACTATAGGAACCGAAGACATCTGCGTGGAAAGGAGTCCTTCAAATAAAGAAATTAAAATTGTAGTGCTGTTTTTAGAAGGCGTTACGCACAATTAAACAGTAAGAGCAGAAATGAGAAGACAATCAACTCTTTGGCTGAGTGCTCTTGTCAAGTGAGTATGCATACTAGGTTAAGTACTTACCAGGAATTCCTTGGTCCCATATATACAAATCTGTAATCATCCTGTTCTCTATCAATAAGGTATTCGTTAAGCCAATCGGACGCAAAATACTTAGGAACTTTGTAAAAATCATAGTCTGGCATTTGGGCCTTCAGGTGCCAATCTTTGAGGTAGAGATTTTTTTCATTATCAAAAGCAGATGTCTGCCATTGGTCCAGGTAATCAAAAAATTTCATTTCGCACTTCTCATGGCTGTTGAAGTATTCTTTTGAACAATTCGCTACTGGTATAGTGCAATCGCCAATTCTTTCTTTGAGGTATTTAAAATTTATTGCGGTGGTTTCGTTGTTTGAAGTGCTAGTCTGTGTTGTCCATAGACGACATTCCCAATCATTGGACACTGAGGTTATAATCACTGGCCAATTGGCATTCATGTTATTCCAATAGAAATCATTGTAGGACAATTCACTTTGGTCGTATCTTTGAATTAGATTTTCATTTGAATTTTGCAAATTATTAGAATTTTCGGATTGTAAATTTAGAAGAATTGTTGACATAACTTGCTCGCAGCCGACATGAAGAAAAAAAAAATTGTAGTGCGTTCTTTTACGGTTTCAGTTGTTACTTCAGGTTTGTTTGTTTGTTTGTTGGGAAATGTCAATTTACTGAATGACTGTTTCCACGGATACATAACGCAGAAAGTCAACACCACAGTACAGAGTGTCAACTCATTCCCCTTTGCCTAAAATGGCCTAAAACATTCGAAAAAATTTTCTGACAGAAATTCAAAATGGCGTCTTATTTCATGGCTAAAAATGGAGTGTTGGTGAGACTCTTAACTTTAACAAGTAAAAAAAAAAAAAACATGACAGTTGACAAATATCTTTGACACCCGTGAAGAAAACGTCAGTCAATTGTTTACATTTTTAATAATCATTAAAAATCCAATAAAAAAATCAACAAAAATCTTTGCGAATTGCGAAATAACGAATCCAATTATCAGAAAAGGGCACTATACATTTGTGGTCGATGTGGACATTCGTCGGTAAGAAAAGTTTTATCTTCAACTGATGAACTACCGAAAGAATGAATTGGCAGGTGGTAGTAGTTTTTACATTTAAAATTTTTATCAATTCAGAGAAAAAATTGAATCTGTTTCTGCCAACGCAATGCGAGTTGAGAGGAGTACTCCGTGACTTTGTTTCTGCTCGAACACTTAAATATTTTATGTTGGCAACGCTTAATATTTTGTACATTCCGAATTTGCAATCAAACAGAACTAGTAAAATGTTTTGATTTGTTTGTTCTTCGCTCTTGTGTCTGAAAACGAAAAACTGAAGAAATTAGTTGAATCAACAAATTTAGTTTATTTAAATACGTAATATGCCAGGATTCTTACCCGACTCAGATAGTGAAGATGAATTGCCTCCAGGCTGGGAAGAGCGAGCCACTGATGACGGCCACGTCTTCTACACAAAGTTGGATTCCTTTAAAAATGTAAAAATATTTTCTTCTAACAAAATTTTTATTTAATTTCAGTCATCAAAACAAATCTACTCAATGGGTTCATCCCAGGACTGGAAAGTCAAAGCGTGTGTCTGGAGAACTACCTATTGGTTGGGAGAAAATACTTGACGAAAAAACAAACCGTCCTGCATTCCTTCATACAACTACTAACCAGGTTACTCATACCGATCCTCGACTAGCATTTGCTGTTGAAGAACCGACAAGAAACATCGCTGAAGTACGCCAAAGATATGATTCCAGCACAACTGCACTTCAGGTTCTACATGGCAAAGACTTGTCCGGTAAGCTGGCTGTCATTACAGGAAGTAATGTTGGCATTGGCTTAGAAACAGCAAGATCTATGGCACTGCACGGTTGTGATGTAATTCTTGCATGTCGAAATCAACAATCAGCAGAAGAAGCCATACAAAAAATAACCACTGAGAAGGCTGCAGCTGGAAGAAAGTGTAGATTTATGCTTTTGAATTTGGGCTCACTTCAATCCGTTAAGAACTTTGCAAAGGAATTAAAGCAATCTGCTAAGTAAGTGGGATAGCATAAATTAAAGTTGAGTTCTTATTTAATATGAGCATTTATTGCAGGCATTTAGATTACCTCATTCTGAATGCAGGGGTGTTTGCTCTTCCATACACTGTAACCGAAGATGGAATAGAAACAACATTCCAAGTGAGTCACTTGTCTCACTTTTATTTGACTCTAGAGCTGGAGTCAATGCTTGATCATAGAAGTAGGGTCGTTGTTTTATCATCGGAATCACACAGGTAAGGAAACTCAACAGCCGTTTGAATTTTTTTCCTGAAAAAAATTTACTAAAGCTTTATTATTATCTATTCTACACACCCAAACACAACTGAGCATCTGAGCAATACTTTCTTAATTCTTAAGACAACAATTATGAATACATACATAGAGATAGATGCATGTAGCGATGAACCCGTGTGAATTCTTTTTTTTTTTACTTACTTGGGTGGGCATTAATTTTGGAGGTCTCAACCAACATCTTTCCCCAAAAAAATCAATGTCGGGTGAGCTCTCTTCCATCAAAAATAGATTGGGTTACATTGGATTATCAGAGATGGTTTTATTTCTTGATTGCCTTCTTATACTAAAATAGCAACTATTTGCAAAAGTAATTCACAGTTTGATCGTTATGTTAGTTGCCATGTTTAGCAGATTCTAGGTAGACGAAATCGAGATAATGTCTAATTTTTTTTCCCATCAGTCGATGTACCTATGACATCACTCTTACTTCTTCAAATTACTCTAATATGGTCTGAGTGGACGGGGTTTGGGTTCAAAATCCCAAATTCCAAAATCTAGTTTTGCCGAATGCGTAAAAATTCCAAAACCCCGAATGTGTTAAAGCGCGAGTGCGATACACTAGGGTAGCATGTATTAGTGCTCCTTGAGAACGGATTGATTATACTTCCGAGCGCTCCTGGACGTTTCTTTTTGCCCAATGCAATGCAAAGACACATTAGTGTAATGACTTTAAACTGAAAGTTACTTTAAAAAAGTTGTAGAGCTTAAAACAACTATAAATGATTCAGATTCAATTGAATCATTTTTGAATTGAGGTTTTTTAACCTCTTTCGTTTTTGTTACAAATAAAGGTAGTTTTTTAAATGTGTAGTTATTAATTTTGCAATGATTTTTTCAGAGTTGGTCTTTTTTTACAACTGTCGGTTGATTTTTTCTCAGTTTGGTTAGCCATTTCATCATGAAAGAATTGAAGACTCACCACCACTCTTGTCCTCTTGTTATCTCCACTGTGGTATATGGGTAGAAAGGCGAGTTCCTTTTTCAAAATCGGTAATGGGAATCGACAGGCTGGATGCAGGTAGCTTTACCTTTACTTAACGCTTTTATTGGGGGTGGTTTGTTTCGGTTGCTCACGATTAGCAGCCTTTCGACGGCGTGTTGTTGGAATTTTCCATGTTGGGACTACATTTTCTTTAAAATTTGGTTTTTTTTTTTGAAAAGAAAATATTTTTTTTTGTTATCCTTTTTTTTCTTGATTTACTCCCCTTTTTATTATTTATATACAATCTAATTGCTTATTATCATTTATAGAATTCGCCAACGACCATACCACTCGAATCGAATCGGTTCTCGTCCGATCACCGTAATTAAATCGAGTCGGGCGCGGTTAGTACTTAGATGGGGGACCGCTTGGGAACACCGCGTGTTGTTGGCATCATCCCATTTTTTGGGGCTCCACTTTTTTAAATTTAGATTTTTATTATTATTTTTTTTTTCGTTAGCAAAACTATTTTTTCTGTATTGCAGAAGCTTCAGTGCGGCGGAGGTTGTTTTTCGAGTGAAATGTTTTCTGTGTAGAAGAATATTGGTTTGTCATTGGTGATTATGTCATCGTCCACTAGATTCACCGCATTGAAGTACAGTGAGTGTATGTCTTCTTTTGCTATCCTTTTTAAGACTGATGCTGGATTCTATATAGTTTTAGATGACTATATTCTGACCTTTAGGCACTAAAATAACGTTTTTGAGACCCTGAAAGAGTTGCTAAAATTTGTAGGACGATAGTAAAATAGCCTACTACCAACCACTGAGAGCAGAATTATATGAAATAATCTTTCAACGATCCAATCTACGACAGACGATTGAAAGATAATCATCGGGAAAGTTACGGAATTGGGCCCTGCATTCGAATGGTTGGCGAGATTTCCCTGTATAATTTCGGGTTTTAAACCAGTGAGTTAACTCCAAGATCGGGCGGTTTCAAACCCTGAACTATTTTCTGTGGGTTTCGTGGGGTCGCCCGGCGCTGCTCGTGATCCGTAGTTTTAAGGTTCCCGGTCATGTTCTTCCCTTCCCGTGGTAATATGGTGATGAAATACAGTTTTAATTACTGAGGGATAATGTAGCATCCTGATGTTGAAAGAATTTTTGAAATCTGTTCAGTAGTTTCTAAGTTTCCGTTCCCAATCCCGTTTTCGTTGGAATGTGGTTATCAAACGTTGACAGAAACTATCCTTGAACTAAACTTTATTTATCCTAAAAATTTCACAAGAATCCGGTGGGCGATTGAGGAGTCTATACCGGATAGATAGATTAGAGTAACTACAGCCGCAGTTTTTTTTGTTTAGTAGAAATTATTATTGTTACTATTTACTAACAGGTAATCAAAATTATAACAATGTAGAAAAGCCTAGCTGCAGAGGCTATTGGCTAATATGAGGAAGATTATATAATAATTAGTTTAGGTTTGGATATAAACTCGGAGTTACTTATTATATTAGTTAGACTAGTATTTTGAAGTACATACTTCAAAAATTGGTTTGTGTTTGATTAATTTTTTAATTAAGAACTGCAATAATGGCCTGTGTTCTAATATGTGGGTTATATCCATCCAAGTCTTACAAGTTGTCTAAGCTGGAGGGTTGTTTTTGTTGAGGAGGTTGAGTGGATGAATGTATGAATTTCCATCCACCTGACTGAGGAGTTGACGATATATACTATTGTTATAGTGTTTGGGTTTTTGTTGTTGGCGAGAATCAATATTTCTGGAGGGTTGTTTTTGTTGAGGAGGTTGAGTGGATGAATGTATGAATTTCCATCCACCTGATTTTAAATCAACTGAAATGACTGAGGAGTTGACGATATATACTATTGTTATAGTGTTTGGGTTTTTGTTGTTGGCGAGAATCAATATTTCAGACAGACTCTGGATTAATCAATCATGAAAGGTAGCGAGGGGTGACGTTGCGCTCGCGTTCGGTTGGGAGATGGATTGTGGCGATGGGAGATGGTAACTTTTTTGTTAAGTTGTAGTCCAGTGAATTTTTCGCATCATTTTCGATAAGTTTCTTAAAAAGTCTCTACGCTTTTCAACAGTAGGTAGACCTGCCTTCGCTAGTATTTATATATTTAAAATAGGATTCATATATTTAAAATAGGAGATGTCGGAAATGCGTTTATACTTCTCCTTGCTGGGTCGTGGTAGACTGGTTTTTATTATTTCTAGGGTTGACTTAGGACAGTGCTCATAATCAATTTTACCTAAGATTAATACTTTAGTTGTATTTGATACAAAGTTGAATCTTGTTTTTAAATATTCTTTTTTTTATTTGCCACTAGGCAGCACTTTTTATATTATAAACGAATCGCTTCATCCTAATGGTTTAGCTGATGATGCTCCTAAGCACCTGCAGTAAAAGTCATAAAAATCATATCTTTTCAGTTCTGATACTGCCAAAAAAAACTAAACAATGGCTATTAAAATAGCGCTTTTTATTTTCTCGTTCCCTATAAATTTTGTCAGGAAACGGGTTGAACTTCAACATCAATAAGTTTTAGGTTTATATTTTTTCTCATAATTTTATTATTCATTACTCAACAGTATTTCCGTCGAGAAACAAACGAAACGAAAAAATGAATTTCAGAGGTAAACGTATAATCATAATGTAATCATTCATATTCACCAAACGGTAGAGTACATACTCACTCCAATACGCTGTAAACTAGTACACATATATCCGGCGTACAGAACAATAGTGGACTTAGTCCACTTTTTCAAAATAAAAACGATAACAAACACAATTAAATTATAATTTATTTGTATTGATAAAAAAATTTCTTCCTCGTTCTCAATATTGTGATAAGTTTCTCCACGCTCCTATTTACATGTTGATAAATACAGCTTTTTGAATACAATCAATTCCAGTTTATTTATTTAATCAATATCTATTTATCTTTTGTTATTACCAACAACGAACTCCATGGTCATATAAACGTTGACACCAATTAAACATGATTCAGATCTCAATAGATTGTACAAAAATAGAATTTCAACTTGGAGCATTGAGCCCTCAATCAACTTTGTTTATAATTTTTTTTTGCGTCGAAACTTATTCTGATTGGCCACAGAGTTGCAATTATCGTAACACCGATAGAGAGTCCAAAGATTGATATAGACTTTGACCCGCACGTACTTATGTATTATCTGACGTAGTATTATTTATCACCTTTGTTGATGAATTGTGAAACGTGGGATGAGTTTTTGTTTATACTTGAGAACAAATATGTCAAATTGATGAGTTTGTGCAGGTCAAGATAGAAATACTATTATGCATAACGTTTGTGATGAAAAGATTTACTGTTTTTGTAAAAGAGTTAATACTTTCTATTTTTTCATGTTTTATTGAAAAGTAGTGGTGGTGAAAGTCTTCTCTGATCACTTATCCAAGCACCAAAGTCCCTTCAGTAAAACTTTAGAAAATTTACAATTGACAGTAAGCTAAGAATTATAAATTAATGAAGTCCAATACAAATAGGAAAGTTATATTTTGAAAAGCTAAAGCCTTTTTTTAAAGCTATTATATCAGTAAAATGAAAGGCTGCAGAAATTGCTATTTTTATAATCACAACTAGAAATGGACAGTGTATCAATAACTAAGTAACCCGTTATTTATGAATAACTTTTAGAACCAGTTACCCAATAACGATCTAAAAAGTTTTTCTATCATTTATTCGATATGTTAGTAATTATTTGATATCTTAAAGATTAATTGAGGGTTGGCGTCGAAGTCCCGAATTCCAAAATCCTAGATCGCCAAATTTGGCATAAAAATCACAAATTGTAAAATCACGAATTGAAACAAGCCGAAATCGAAAATTCCGAATCGCACGTGCGATTTTAAATACCAAAAAGATAGCCGAGTCATTCAGGATTTCGTGTTTCGGAATGAAGCCAAATGGCGATTCTGATTTTTTTGATTGGACCATTTTCATACATTTTACAAAATGGAGCAAGTAAACATACTATTTTCTTCAATTTATTGTTTACACCCAACCAAATTAAAATTTTTTCAATGGTCACAAGTTTTCGGTGCATGCCTAGCTCATATTTTACGAATAAAATTTAATTTTTAATATTTTTTTTTGGGGCCTTCCTTTGTACTACTCTGTAGTATTTCGGGATTTTGTAGTTCGAGATTTTGCAATTCCGGACTTTGCAGTTCAGGATTTAGTGTTTCCGCATTTTGTTAGTACGAATTGCGTTCACGAGTTTTGCAGTATAGTTTTAAAAAAAAAATTATAAACATTTGTGGACCGCCAGTGGTCCGCGCCCCCAGATAAATGAGTTTGCCTCTGATCCACCTGTGGTTTACCCCGGGTAGAGCGTGTTATCCTATGAATTTTATTTTACTTCCAAATTGCTATATTTGTGGCTTAAATTTGATGTTGTAAAAAAATTATATTTAAAACTGTTAATAAATAAATGCTAAGTATAGCAGTTATTTACAAATATCTGTTCAGATCATCACTAATCTTCACTGTAAAGAAAATGAATGACTTATATAAAATGTTATAAGATCCATGACCTCTGTTTCTGTACTCGCCCAGAGCAGCGCGTGTTATGTATAGCTCAGAAAGTGTCATCGAACCTCCAAGTTCTGATGACACTAACAGAAAAGCCACCACGAAATTTTAGACACTGTAAATTATTGATGGGCACGGAAACGAAAAGGTTCCGATTACGTACCTGTTGTTTCCGTTGCCAATAAAACTAGGAATAAGCAAATTAGGTATTAGCTATGTGTTAAGATACATTTAAGCAATCAATAAAGGTCAGTCATTACTTGGACACCAACTTGATGGTATATTACTTTTCGTAACTTAACTGGCGCAGTCGACGGAGTGAACCAAATTATTTTTTTTCTTTTTACAAAGTGTATGTGTTGTGTTGTTTGCCACCACTTAACCCCACCTCCGCCCGAAAAACAAAAAAGCAAAAGAAAAATATAATAAACAAAAACGGTGTGAAAGCAGATACAAAGCGAATTAAAGTAAAACTTAGTGATTCGCGAAGAAACGAAGCTAAAAACAAAAACCAAAATAAAAAAAAAAGTTTACGGATAATAACTATCAACAAGTAAAAATGGCTCAAGATTCAATGGCCCAGTGCATTGTGTTGCTTACCCAGCTTATACGGAGTAATGCACAAAATCATGCACAGGAACAGATTAAATATGTTCCCGTATTCAAAGGAGAACCGGGGACGTTACCATCGTTCATAGATATTGTGGATATGAAGATGGCTTCAATTAGAGAGGAAGACAGAGGAGCAGCCTACGAGGCAATTTTCAACGGTAAAATCTTGGGAGCAGCTAAGAACCTTTTGAAGGTGAACATGCCAAGGAACTGGGAGGAATGCAGAGAGCGCCTAAAAACCCACTTCAAGCCAAGGAAGGACCAGCTGTTCATCACTAACGAAATATTGAAATTAAGAGTAAGTAGTGTGTTAGATTTAAGTAGGAAACTAACAACTATTGTAGAGGATATTGCAGAGTACGCTGCACTTTGTGTAAATGGTAATGCAATGGCTGATATATTAAGCAGCATTGCAATACAAAAAGTAAAAACTATAGTTTCTGGTTCATTAGCATACGCTATAATGGACATTACAAATTTGTCCGAGATTAGGGTTACTGTTGACAAATTCATCGGGTTGGATGAAACAAATTTGAGCCGAGTAGGAAGTGAAACTATCAAAAGTAAAAATAGGTATAACGAGGGGAATTTCAGGCAGCAAAGCAGTAGAATTATTCCTAATACAAACAATTTTAGACAAAGTAATAGAATAAACACAAATGCAGATAATTTTAGGCCGCCGAATTTTGCAAACCCATTCAGGCAGCCAAGTGTGCCACACAATTCTGGGCAACATCACTATAGGAATAGCAATAGCAACAGCCAGCAAAGTAGGCAAAGGTCCGACCACATGTCAGTTGACGCCCTAAACAATGAGGAGGAAGGTGTAGGAGAAGATGTTTTTTTTACAAACTAGCCTCGGAAAATAGGATAATACTAAAGCTTACAATTAAGGATGAAAGTTATCTAGCACTATTAGATACAGGGTCAACAGTTAGTATAATGTTAGAAAATAACTGCCCGAGACTTAGCTACACGACTTTAGATACAAATTCAACGCGGATAAGTACAATACAAGGTCAAGTGCAAATGGTAAACAAGTCAGTAGCAACAATCTGCCCAAAAGAGTTTAAATACGCAGACAATGCAAGAATAAAGTGGCTAGCCATGAAAATTGATAAGCCATTTAATTTTATTATTGGCATGGACTGGATAGGTAAGAATGTCAGAGAAATAAACGTTGACAAACAAGAGTTAGTTTTAAACAATGAGGTCCGTCTTCCATTTTTGAGTAAAATCGTGTCTGAAGAAGTTAACGCACTCGAAGTGAGCAAACTACAAGATATTCAATTTGACCATTTAAGGGAAAAAGAAAGAGAACTTGTAGAACCACTTATCAAAAAATTTTCTAAGCTATTTTATAGAGAAGGGGACATGTTAACAAATACGGACACAATACGTCATGAGATACGAACTACGACAGAACAACAAATAAATTCTAGGTTGTACCGCTTACCCAAAATCCATGAAGAAGAAGTAAAGAGGCAAATGGACGAGATGGGAAAAAACGGCATTATAAGAAAAAGTAGGAGCAGATATAGCTCACCGATTATAGTTGTACCAAAAAAGAAAGACAACTCGGGAATTCAAAAGTTTAGAATAGTGGTAGATTATAGAAGGTTGAACCAAGTCACCATAGATGACAAGTATCCTATACCAAACATTGACAACATCTTAGACAAGCTAGGGAAGGCACAATACTTTAGTACGATAGACTTGGCGAAAGGCTATCACCAGATTAAAGTTGCTAAAAAAGACATTGAAAAAACAGCCTTTGTTACACCAAGTGGCTTGTACGAGTTTGTTCGTATGCCTTTCGGGTTGAAAAATGCTTCAGCCACTTTCCAGAGAATGATGAACGATATTCTCCGTGATTATATTAATTCTATTTGTGTGGTATACATGGACGATATTTTAATTTTTTCCACATCTCTGGAAGAGCATATTATTTCATTGAACAAAATTTTTACTAGACTCCAACAACATAATTTAAAGATACATGCAAACAAGTGTAGCTTTCTTAAGAGACACACAAAGTTTTTGGGTCATGTTTTAACTAAAGATGGTATGATGCCAAATCCAGATAAAGTGAAAACGATACAAGAAATTGAAATACCAAAAACGGAAAGGCAATTAAAAGGATTTTTGGGGGCTACAGGTTTTTATAGAAAGTTTATTCGAGATTATTCCAAAATAGCTTACCCAATGATCAAATATTTAAAGAAGGATAACAAAATAAATATCAAAGATCCACAATACATATCAGCGTTCGAAAATTTAAAAAGTCTCATAATTTCTCATCCTATATTAAAATACCCAGATTATAACCAACCGTTCGTCCTCACCACAGATGCTAGTGATTACGCTATTGGAGCTGTGTTGTCACAACAAGGTCATCCAGTATGTTTTATTTCAAGAACTCTAAATAATCATGAACAGAAGTATAGTACAACAGACAAAGAGTTTCTAGCGATAGTGTACTCAGTTTGTTATTTCCGACCATACTTGTATGGGAATAAGTTTAAAATTGTGACAGATCATATAGCTATAAAATATATTGACAGCAAATATAAGGGAAAGGAGTTTTCTCAACGTGATCAAAGATGGTTACTTAAGCTACAAGAATTCAATTACGAAATAGAATACATGCAAGGAAAGGATAACAAAGTAGCAGACTACTTAAGTAGACTTGAAAATACAGAAAAAATCAATGAAAACAACGATGAAGACTCAAATTTTGCATTAGCTGAGACTCAGACTCAGCACTCTCTGGAGGAACAAAGATTAGACCATATAGGTATTAAAGATGAGATTGTCAATAAGTATAGCATCCAAATATTATTAACCTACAGCCCAGAACGTGAAGTCCAAACCCTTCACAAAAGAACGATAATGGAAATAAATCCATTAGAGGGTGAAAACAAGATAAGAGATTTATTAAAGCGATGTGTAAAGAAAGGTCAAATAGGAATTTACACAAATAATGTATCCGATTCTGATTACAACAGAATACAGAAAATTTTAATATCCCTGTTCTCATCAGACTCTAAGATCAAATTTATAAGGTGTTCCAAAATAGCTCAGGAAATAAAAACAGAAGAAGATTTGCATAAACAACTATCTCTGTATCATACCAAAGAGTCGTTTCATAGTGGCATAAATGAGTGTTACCATAGTCTTAAAGACAAAATATATTTTCCTAAACTAAGAGACCAAATCCGTTTAGTAATAGGAAATTGTCCTAAATGTAGAGAAATCAAATACGACAGGAAGCCAATTAAGCCGAAATTTCAAATTACAGAACCCCAAAAGAAAAAAACCAAATTATCCACCTTGACATATTTCACTTTCGGAAACATTCATTTGTGACAACAATAGATAAGTTAACGAAATTTGCAGCAGCTTATCCTATTACTGATCGTAACTGGAGAGCAAAAAAGACCATAATCATTGAGCAGTTTTCAAAGTTTGGCAAACCTAAGAAAATTGTAATGGACAATGAGTTTAGGGCCGAGCAATTAGTAGAGTTCCTTAATGCCGAAGGTGTAGACGTTCACTTGACAAAACCGAACAATCACACTGGAAATGCCGACATAGAGCGACTTCACTCTACCTTATTAGAAATAATAACAGGAATTGAGGGAAGTGAGCTTTCGATTGAGATGAAGATACAGATGGCTATAGGAAACTATAACGATCGATATCACTCAACAATCAAATGTTCTCCCAGGCAGGCTAAGGAAACAGTTAACTGTTCGGAATTAATTTTAAGGACAGATAGTATCAAAAGAAATGTCATTAACAAAAGAAATTTAACCAGAGAAAACTACATAGAAAAACGAAGTTCAGGGCATATCAGAAATTATAAAAGGCTAAGACATAAAGACGAACCCTATTATAGATTAAATCCTCTTCAAAATGTTCATACGTCGAATATTAAAAGACCTTTCAAACTTACAGATACGGACAATGACCAGCCTAATAATATTCCTCGCAGTTATACCAGTAGTGCAAGGGCTACTGCAGGTCAATCAGATTCATGAAGAAATTGGATACACTACAATCAAAATCAAAGAAGTTGAAATTATAAGCGATACAAACACCATACTGCATGTTATTGATATGGGAGAAATAGACAGGTTACTGATGCAAATTGAGACGAACATTCTAAATATGAATATGGACAGCAAAGAGTTGTTAAACACAGTAGTTGCCGATATTAAGTCAAAGATAAAGTCCATTAAACCAAAAGAATCTAGAAGAAAAAGAGGACTCCTCAACGTTGTGGGTAGTGCACACAAGTGGTTGTTCGGAACAATGAATGACGATGATAGGCAGGAAATTTTAGAACATTTAAGAATAGATGAAGAGAATAACCATAACTCCATTCTAAATTCTAACAAACAAATTTCTATAAATACTCATTTTAATGATACTTTCAATATTCTAAAAAAAGCTATAGAACAGGATAGGAATAAGACAATAGGATTCTTAAATACGATAACAGACCAAAGAAAGTCAGTCGAAGAACATTCTATGTATTTAGATCAGATGATAAAACTCAGATATTTAGAAAATAAAGTAGACCAAATACTAGACAGTATAGCAGCAGCAAAAAACGATATTTTTCACCCCAGTATCCTTACAAGAGAAGAACAGAATCTGTATGATATTGATTTTTATAAGATTAAGCTAGTAAAAGTTGGTATTCTTAAGTACATTAATCAGTCTTTAATCATTGCAATAAAGATTCCTAAAACTTATATAACAGAAGACCTTAAGTTAGTTATACCACTGCCAAATACAGAATTTCTAGAAATTGATGAAAATGTTGAGAGATTTGTAACAGTAGGTAATAAGAATTTTGTATACAAAGAAAATAAACTTTTAAGAGATTTGGAAACTAGCAAAAGTTGTATTTGGAAAAATGAATGCCAATTTAAGTATAATAATAAGACAACTATCGAAAGAATTGATGAAGATACGTTACTAATTAAGAATGCGGTAAACGAAAATTTAACTCAAAATTGTGATGATCGAAAAATATTGTTAAACAAAAATAGTTTGATTACTTTCTACAACTGTACATTGGAAATCTGTAAAGAGAAATTTTACAATCAAGTAACAAAGATTCAAGCGAAATACTTCTATCCTAGTAACATTGTTAATCAAACTAAGCCAAAAATTGTGAATTTTGAAAAAATTATATTAAAACATTTCGAAAATATAAAAGAAATCAAAGAGTTAAAGTTCCACAAGGACGTAACATACGGCCTTAATTCTATGTTGATTTTAATTGCAATAGCGTTTTTGATTTTTGTTACCTTACGGTGGAAAAAGAGTAATAATGTAAATATTAAAATTTCAAGTAATGAAACAAATAAGAGAATTCGGGAGAATTCAAAGTTTGGCGGTGGGAGTGTTATGTATAGCTCAGAAAGTGTCATCGAACCTCCAAGTTCTGATGACACTTAAAGAAAAGCCACCACGAAATTTTAGACACTGTAAATTATTGATGGGAACGGAAACGAAAAGGTTCCGATTACGTACCTGTTGTTTCCGTTGCCAATAAAACTAGGAATAAGCAAATTAGGTATTAGCTATGTGTTAAGATACATTTAAGCAATCAATAAAGGTCAGTCATTACTTGGACACCAACTTGATGGTATATTACTTTTCGTAACTTAACTCGCGCGGAGTAACAAATCATCCGAAAGAGTTTTTTTTCTAATAAAAATAGGTAGAGCTTCGAGCTTAATTTTTTTTTTGTTTTATCAGTTCTCCTTCTGCAAAAATTAACTTGACACTTTCTTGATAAAAAATAAATAAATAGGGTGGCGCAACAGAGCGAGGAGCCCTAGGGCCTAGCGCATTTCTCACAACCATGCCTTAAGAGGGAATGGAGGGACCTACAATTTTCTGCCGGTTCCGAACGGCTAATTGAGAAAGCGCTTTTCATGGCAATGAATACTAACGGAGAACTTGCCAATTCCTCGCGAAAGGTGATACCCGTGGAAAAAACATTTTTGCCTCTGTTGGGATTCGAACCATGAACCTCTTTCTTGATACAAATTACAAAAACAACGTCAATCGGCGGAAGCATTTTTGCCCAAACTTTAGCCAGACAAACTTGAAAAATACCTATGAACTTGAAGCTTTTAGGTTGTTATGGTAACTTTCCCTGTAAACTCGACTTCAAATAATAATAGTACGGAGCAATTCCAATATTTAAAAAATGCAACATCCCTTTTTTTCAAAAGTAACGCATTTTGTAATGTGCTTTTTTAAATATATTTTTTTTTTAACAAATAATTTTTAAAACTTGTTTCTACACTTGGAATTCTAAAAATATTAGAGAAAAGTGAAAGTGTGTATGTAAACCAATCATCTGGCTCTGTTTCCAATAGAGGCACAGCTCCAAAAGTCCCAATAAGCTTTCGTATCCCAATGGAGTTTTTCTGGTATATTTACATTTCAAAGAAATAAATTGTAGCTGCTCCATTTTTTAGTCAAAACGATAGATGAAAAGTGTGGTGATTATTGATATCCAAGCGCCTAAAATTCATTATATGCAAACGCTCATATCACAATTTCTGTAAGTAACTGTGCGGAAACAATCAATCATTGCCGAACGTAGGGCCTCACCCGCAGTACGCCAGACATCACTGACTAACCGCCGTCTTGTCGGTTGTCTGCACTCAGTCACGTACACATTTCATTTGCTTTTATGACTGGTTTCTCACTCACAATGCACCTACGTTATTTTTCGTTTTTTTTTTTTCAGATTTGCTTCTCTGCCCGTTGATCATTTAACTGAACAGCATCTTTCACCACCACCATCGAAATTTTGGAGCATGATGGCATACAACAATGCGAAACTGTGTAATGTTCTTTTTGCAATGCATTTGGCGGAGGTAAGTCTTTCAAAGAAGTAGGTTCTCGTCAATATGTAGAATTGCTGTTTTTATAATAGTTGTGGAAAAATCGTGGAATTTCCGTGTTCTCTTTGCATCCTGGGAATATGGTCTCGACAAACATCAGTCGCAATTGGTGGTTCTATCGTTTGCTGTTCGCAATCGCCAGACCATTTACTAAATCAGTGGTTCGTTCAAGATAAATCTTGATTAACAAGAGTGTCTTTAGGTATCTATAATTTTTTTTTTTCAGCAACAAGCTGCAGCGACTTCTGTTTACTGTGCAACTGCCACTGAACTCACTGGCCTCACTGGGTTATATTTCAATAATTGTTTCTTCTGTGAACCTAGTAAGCTGGCGCAGAATAAGATTTTGGCAGAGCAATTGTGGCAGCTTAGTGAAAATATGATCAGGGATATTACAGCTGGGCAGTGATTATCAAAAATTAAAAATATAAAAATAAATCGCCATAAATAAAATTATAACTCACAACTAAGTTTCCAAAGATCAATAAATTACAATGCATTGTTGATTTTGCTACCAAAAGTTATCCCATTAAAAACATTTTCTTGTTTCTCTTCGAAACCGCCTACTAGAGGGTAAAAAATGTGAAATTAAAAGCCCTTTACAATTACCACACACACACACTTTCCAATTGCTTTTTCAAATTTGTTTTCAGTTACAAATGAAGCAATCAAAACTGCTAGTACACCAAGCCGAAAAATACCCTTGACATACATTTTTCAATTGGGTCTTTTAAACAATCCCAATTGTCAATTGTTTATTCTTCAATTTAGTAGGCGCCCGGGAGACATTCTGATATTTTGTTTGCGTTGCTCATTCTCTTTTTTTATAGCCATAAATGAAAATTGATCTCTGAGAACTTTATTTTCATAAACAAACAAATAAAAAACAAATATTGACTTATTACACTCATTTGTTAAATTTATTATTCTAATATCTATTTCGAGTTTACATGATTGCGAAAGCAGTCTTCAAAAACAAGTAATTGTTTTCTCACAATCATCTACTAATATCTTATTCTACTTAGGTAGCTACTTAACATAATACAAAAATAATTCACATGACTAGAAATCAGACACTCGGCCTTTTCTTTCCCAATCACCATATCGAGTAGGTTCCGGTCCAGCTGGTCCACCAATTTCGCCGGTATAAGGGTTTACACTGTTTGGCCACGGTTTGAGTAAGTTACTTTCTTGAGGCAGGTGTTTGCAAAAGAATTCATCTAATCTTCCAAATATTGTTCTGTTAGGAGTTTTTGCATCCTCAGTTTTTATAATAGATGCTCTCGTTGAAAAACACGTTGCTATTTTTTTTTGAATATGCAAATAAATCAAGGTTAGAAAATTCACAAGCCAATAAAAATTTTTTAATGAACAAAAAATAAAACAAGTAATAAAATAATAATAAAATAGAAAAAATAATCTTTACCTTGTTTTGCAATTTGTGTAATAAGTTCAAACTGGGTTTTTGTGCATCGTACAATAATTGAACTCATTTTAATAATTTTTCTCTTGCTATCGCTTGATATTTTCCCGAATGAAATAAGGTAGGTACTATCGCTTTCGAGTCGACGAACTGAATGATGAATTGTTTACGTTCGAAACTAGTTTTATATACTCCACCCGAAATTGGCGTTGGCGCCCACCACAAAAAAAAAGAGTACACAATCAACCAAATGATAGCACAGCTGTGTCCCTGTGGAAACCGCTTCGCGAGACATGCAAGTGGATTTGTGCACGTACCAGCACAAGATACTATTCAATACAGAGAATGGCATCGAAATCGATTTGTTTTAACTTTATGACGATGCTCCAAACGTCACGTTTCATATGTGAGTTTTTTAATTGGAGCTTCCACTTGAGCTTTTCGATTTGTGAGAATCTAGTGAGGACTCAAACCGATGCTTTTGAGTGTCATGTAATTATTACAGAAGATGGCGCCTTCATACAGTTGCTCAGTTCCAGAAAACAGGGTGGGGTATATAGATTTCTTTTTACATAAAACTTGTTCACCTCTATCACAATTCACAAGACGCTGTCTTTGAAAAAAAATTATGTTACTGCCCGAACAGAATGGTCTAGCTGTAGCTGCAGTACGCCGCGCTGTCAAAGTCGAAATTAGGCAAATGCCATAAGAGTGAACACAATATGTAGTAGTAGCTGTAGCTGTAGTACAAGTTGACTCAACTTCAACTTTTGAGCGCGCTGCAGCGCTACATTTTGACGTTTCACACAGAAAAAATAAAACAAAGCAAAATGGCCCAGCAAAATTGACATCTTGCGCTACACCACTGTGGACGAGCTTTGCTACATTCCTCAGCTGCATTCTGACTTTTGATTTGACAGCGTTGTTCAGGCAGTATGGCGTTAAGGGAATAAAAATAAGAAGGCAATATGATTCTTCTCTTCCGTAAGAGGCTTACCCTCATGTTATATCTACTCTGTGGCTTCCACTCTGTAATTATAGGCATACGAACAAAGCTAAAAGTATTACCTCTTACTACTGTTTCTATATAGCTCCGTTTGTCACAATTTGACAGTTCAATTTTCTCTCCTCGTTTTCTCATTCATAAAAAATCTCCATTTTGCGGTGTTGATCTGCTTCACTCGATTTTAAAAATTATAATCAAGTGAGTATTATTTCCCTTAAAATTGAAGCTAATTTAAGTATGAGTTTAGAAATAATCAGACTTCAGTTTAAACTAGAAATTTAAAAAAATGAGCCCTCAAATTTAAACTCTAGTCAGCAAACATATTGTTCTAACCTCAATGTGATGAAATCGCGATAGAAATATTGAAAATGATTTGCGACTTACATATTTAATATGAAATTATTCTAATGTTTTCTCTTTATTCTAGGACAAAAAATGGCTGCACAGTTCTTCAACCGTATCGGTCAATTGGGCTTAGGTGTTGCAGTTGTGGGTGGAGTGGTCAATTCTGCATTATATAACGTCGATGGTGGTCACCGGGCGGTAATATTTGATCGATTCACCGGTGTAAAGCAAGAAGTTGTCGGCGAGGGCACACATTTTTTTATTCCATGGGTTCAACGTCCAATCATTTATGATATTCGTTCACAACCCCGGAATGTGCCCGTTGTAACTGGAAGCAAGGATTTGCAAAACGTTAGCATTACGCTTCGTATTTTGTATAGAGCAATCCCAGACCAGCTACCAAAAATTTACACAATCCTCGGACAAGATTACGATGAGAGGGTTTTGCCATCAATTGCACCCGAAGTACTTAAGTCTGTTGTCGCTCAATTCGATGCTGGAGAGCTTATCACACAGCGTGAGGTGAGTTTTTTTTTTTAAAGATTTTTAGATTCATTTTAAACGCTATCAATGGCCGATTCAATAAAATAAAAAGGGGGGCTCAACAGATGGGGGATCCCCTGGGTCTAGCGCATTTCTCACAACCATTGCCTTGTGAGGAAATGGAGGAAAATACAAAAAACAATTTTCTGCCGATTCCGAAAGGCTTATCGGGAAAGCGCTTCTTATGGTAATGAATTTACTATCGGAGGACTTGCCAATTCCTCACGAAAGGTGATACCCGTAGAAAAAATTTTGTTTTTTTCTTTTGGGACTCGAACCACAAAACTCCCACGTATCAGACACACATGATAACCATTGTACAAAGGGCACCACTAATTTTTGGATTTCAATAGACAAATGACACAAAGAGTCAATGTGAATCAAAAAGTGTAAATGGAGTATAGAACTGTGAGTAGGCTCCCGAATGCGTATCTAATTTTCCATCCACTGTGTCAAATAAAAAAACGCCAAGCTTATAGTAAGAAAATAAATAAAGATAGACAAGTTCTCAACTTGAGAATCCAACTATATTTTTGGCGATTGTATTATTAGCCTCCATGTGCTTTTGTATTAAAATCAATCAAATTTCTTAAGTTTTTATGAAGCAAAATGTTGTATAAAAAAAAGTTCGAACACGGTAACCTCGAAACAAAATAATTAGGGCGTCAATAATTGAAACCTCCTGGCCTAGCGCATTTCAAGGATATATAATTTTATCCCTATTCCCAAAGGTCAAGTGCTCTCAAAATCTTGCCTCTGTCTCTACAAAATGTAATACGGTTCAAAACTGTCGCACGTCTCTAAAGGAGACATAAGAACAGTACAACATTCACCTTTCATGGGTGACGGGCCACAGGGATATACCAGGCAACTGCATGGTAGACAAACTCGCCAAAAAAGGAACGACTTCTCATCTTCGACCTGTAAGGAACTATATAGATATACCTATCGCTACATTTTAACTTTTGCTAAAGCAGGACGACTCTGAGAAGATTAGCACTAGATGGACGCAGAGTAATACATGTCTTATGTCAACTTGGCCATGTGTGAACTCGAAACGTTCAAAGAGCTTATTGAATCTAAGTCGTCTGAACATTAGTTCCACTATAGGTGTCCTTACAGGACAATGCTTAACAAGTAGACACGCCAAAAGACTTGCAGTCGCATTTATAAAATTTGCTTAGAACATCCATTGACAACTGTCCAGCTAGACGGTGACTAAAGAGTTGGACAAGCCTTAGCCAATTTCGTATTTATAAATACATTCCAAAAGTTGTCTAAATAACCCCTCACACTGTCAACTTTGAACGAAATACTGATGTATCCGTGTAGTACCATTGTTTGTGTTTTGATGTACGACTACAACAACTAAAAGGCTCTGAAACAGTGAGGGCAGGGCGTAGGACTTGAACTAGACCAAAAAAAACAGCTGATTTGACTTTGTGTTACAGCTTTTCCAAGTCTCATAAAATGATGAAATTTGTGCAATTTATAAATGAAATTGTTGAAAGTAGTATTTTTGCACCTCAAACTACTTAATTTTTCGGTCTTAACAGTGTTTTATAACATGTTCAACAAAATTGTTTTTTGTTATATCCACCAATTTCGGTGTCTAAAGTTAGACATTGTTTATAAATACGATTTGGAGTTGGACACTGTTCTAAGAGCTGTCCAAAGTTAGACATACTTTGGAATGGGATTATAAATATGACCATTGGTGTCTACTCAAATGACTTCGGCAGAAGCTGCATGGGCTAGGAAGAAGAGGAGACTATCCAACATCTCCTTTGCTTATGCCCTGCACTTGCTTAACAGACAGCTCACCTACTTATTACTTTTTCGACGACACCAGCGATTTAGCTAATAAAAACCCTTAGAGTCTCTCCCTTTTCATACAAACTTCTGGATGGTTTGACTAACTGGTGGTCAACTCGTTAATCCAGGTCCGATTAGAGGGTGTTTGATATCTATCAAACCAGATGGTGATCAACCTTCTGGTCTCAGTGGTATCACAATGGACCCTCTGTAGTCTAAGTGTGTATACCGGCAGTCACATCTAACTTAACCTAACCTAGACAGTAATAACACTGTCATTTTACTGCTCTCTCAACCGAATTGAAATGATTAATAAATGTGTTAGCATCATATTTGCTAAAAATGTAAAAAGTGTCCTCAAAGTAACGTTTGCACACAATCGATTTTATCTAAGACGTCTCTATTGGTTTCAAAATGTTTCATCCGAATATCTGCAATAACTGGTGCAAGTGGAGAACCCATCGTTAGTCCGTCTGGTTTTAAGGAAAATTTGTCTTTTTAAACGAACTATCCGGATGTAAGGCAAATGTGAAGAAGTTCTAGCAATTTTACGTCATTAAAGGAAGAAGAAAACTTGGATTTGATAACATTTTGGCATTCTAACACCGGAATATTTGTGAAAAATGAAAGCTGATAAGTCTTGTCTAATGGTTTCAGACGCAAACTTTTCAATTTTGTTCCTACGTAGACACTCTTCCTTCCACACATGCTATTATGGACTCAGTAGGAATATTTAACGGTGAAGGTGCAAAGTTCATACCTTTCGAGAAGGATCTCTTAATTGACCTGTCTCGTCTCGTTTACGATATGCCGCGATGAAAAAAAATTTGAAATCGAAAAAAATGTGGTGCCAATCTTGTGGTGTAAACAAATTTTAAGTGACAACAAGAACACGAACGCAATGCTCACACAATAAATAAGAAAATAAAACGATAACTACAAATAGATTATTGTATAGGCCATTGTCTCCTCCGTCATTGAATTTTAATGGAATTTGAGTTTTTCAGATGGTTTCACAACGTGTTTCCGAAGAGCTGACCACTCGTGCTAAACAATTCGGTTTCATCCTAGATGACATCTCCATCACACATTTAACATTCGGTCGAGAGTTCACACTTGCCGTCGAAATGAAACAAGTTGCACAACAAGAAGCTGAAAAAGCTCGATTTGTTGTCGAGAAGGCAGAACAACAGAAATTGGCTTCCATCATTTCAGCGGAGGGTGATGCAGCTGCTGCTGGTCTGTTAGCTAAAGCCTTCGGTGAAGCCGGTGATGGTCTTGTTGAACTTCGTAGAATTGAAGCTGCTGAAGACATCGCTTATCAACTATCTAGGTCAAGAGGGGTCGCCTACTTGCCAGCCGGACAAAACACTCTTCTCAATTTACCTTCAACTATTGCTCAATAGATTTGATCGTGCGGTCTCAAGAGTTGATTAGCATTTAACAATATTACACATACATTTAATTTTGTTTCCTTTTTTTTGTACACGTGTGTAAGATTAGTTCTTAAAAGTAAAAAAAATTAACTCTGATTTGAAAGCAGTAGTAGAATGAAATTTGACTGTGTCATAACTAAACTGTTTTTTGTTTTCTAGCAGAGCTGTTTAAAGGGTTTTATTGTTGGATTTTTACAGCTCTGTAGGGAGTACTTTTTTTTTTTTATTAAATTACCTTTAATCGAAACATTTTCTTTAAGAAAGTACATCAAAACTGTGCATTATCTTTTCGATAATAAAATTTTAAAAACAAAATTCTTGTTGGTTTTTGCTTAAAATTTTCTATAATATGTAGATTGCACTACATGTATTCATTAGAATCGTGCTAGTAATGCTGATTCATAACATCACATCATATCAGACGCATTTAGCGAGGTATTGGCAAGTTCTCCAGTAGTAAATTCATTGCCATGAAAAAAAAAAAAAAAAAAAAAAAAATTGTGTCGAGAGTCTCTCCGCGCGGAAGAAGTGAAACTTAACTTCAAAAACTAGGTATTAAATATTTTCTATTCAGCCCTATAACAGATTGCATCGTAGAAAACTTCCACACGGAAATCTAAGTTACGAACTACGAAAATTTGTGATCACAAAATCCGAATGGAATAGAATAAAGTATTTCCAGTTGCCACACTAAATACTACCATGCTGGTTATCAAAATCAGCTGTTTTACGCCAAATGTGCAAGATCATTCAGATTTTTCTGCAAAACACAAATCTTTCGTATATAAAGACGACGATTTTACATTCCACTTGGATTTTGTGATACCGAATCTACGAATTTCGAAATTTGTTCCACTCTGAATGGATTATGTGATAGTTACATCGAGAAACTTAAACTTTTTTCGATTACGATGGAATCTGTGATAGGGCTGATTGTTTCATTCGAGGAGAAAAGAAAACACAACACTACTTTCAATAAAGCAATCGAAATAAGTTTTGCGAGCACACGATTTTCACACACACGGCACAAATTGAAAAAATATTTAGAAGAATTTAATGAGGTCTTGAGATTTTTCTTTAGAAATGAATTAGAAATATATTAAACGCATTAAAAAGAACAAAGAACTATTTTCAATTTGATTTTCTCCGAAAATAATTCAGCTTTATCACAGATTCCATCGTAATCGAAAAAAGCCTAAGTTTTCCGATGTAATGAAATTCGTAGATTTCGTATCACCAAATCCGTGTGGAATGTAAATTTGTCCTCTTAAAATAAGAAGGAGTTGTGTTTGCAGAAAAATGTGAATGATCTTTGCACATTTAGCGTAAAACAGCTGATTTCTAAAACCAGCATGTCGGTATTTTGTGAACACAAATTTTCATAGTTCCGTGTGGAAGTTTTCTACGATGGAATCTGTGATAGAGCTGAATGCAAACTTCCACCATCAGTGCCGGAAAGTATGCAATCGATAATCCGCGTTAAACGGGTAACGCGACAATGTTTGGAATTCGCATAAATTTCACTTAAAAAAAAAAAATATTCAGCCTTATTATGAGTTTCACGTAAACAGCTTTTCGCCAGGAACTTTTTTGTCCGCCCGGAATTTTAAATGCTATTATGAGTTTCCCATGTACAAAATTCCATTATACATTTTTTTCGCTTTTGTTGTTCACTTCTTCGCCTCACAAAAATAAGTGAAATAAATTGCTCTCAACGTTTTCACATTACACTGTGAAAAATAGCTCATAATAAGGGAATTCTTTCGAACATGGAAAATTTTTACCGCGAAACTCAGAATAAGGGAAAAGTGAAATGGGATCTTTTTCGGGGGGAATGCTGTTCACGTGAAACTCATAATAATGCTGATTAAATGCGCTAGGCTCTGAGCTCCTCGTCCCGTTGCGCCAATTCCCATTTTCATAATTAATGTGTAGTTGGCAAATTGGGTGTCGCAAAAGACTTTTCACCTGTTCCAAATCTTCTAATTCATTCAAACAATTTGAGAATATGCAAACAATTTTATTTCCTTGTATATACTTTCCATTGTACACTTATCAACTTATATTTATGTTTTTTACTTAATTGGTATCGTAGTAATGTTTTTCTATGTAATTGGAATGCTATGTGTATGAATTTTGGAAAAAGTCAAGCCCTTCACAAAAGGATCGTGCTAACTCACATAAGCCGACTAAAATTTAGATCGGTTCAAATTTTGTTTTCGTATGTAATCTCGGTTCAGTGTGAAGAAATTATTCAGTTTATTTAAGAGTGGAGTCAATATTAAATTGATAGTTTAAGTGAAAAGCAGAAGATAAGTAAGTTTGGTCAACTGAGGGCAGATTTAGTGTTTTAAAAATAAACAGAGTGGCTCAACGGACCTTGGAACCTTGGATGTGCCGATTCGGCTAATGAGAAAGAGCATTTGATATCTGTGTAATTACTCATTGAGAAAAGGCGGAAGGGGATTGCTTTTGTTCGTCTAGTAGTTGGGTTTGTGTGTATATTAAAAAAACTTGTGTGCGGAGAGGCCCAATAGAAGTGATAACTTAAACTAATCTAAGTTGAAGTATTTAATATTGAGCTTGTTTGACTTGAGAAAAGCTAAGTAAGCCCTTTGGGTTGAGTGAAAGAGGAAAAGACTGCCTCCCGCTGCGTGGTAGAAAGGGAAGCCAAACAGACTGGCGCCGTAACGCGTTACGTAACGAAGTGGTTTTCCCTTTCCATAAGAAGTTATCACTTAAAAAATTGTGTTGGCAGATTTTTTGAACTCGTGTGCGGAGGTTTCATACTAAACAAATTTCGAACAGATTCACAGATTGTTAGTAGGTTTGGAACAATTGCTTCTTAGACAAAGGGCCTTAAGCTTCCTTAATAAATAATAAAATATCGTGTCTTTATAGATTTAGAGTGTCACCAACCAATAAATAACTACACTTCCTATGTGTATGCGTCTATCACTTTGTCCTGCGTTTATATAGTTTATATGGGAAGCAAACTAATGAACGTACTAAGATATAAATAAATTATTCTCTAAAAGCTCACTTTGATTAACTAAACAAAAAAAGGAGAGAAATATACATGCTGTTTTCTGAGATTAACACAATAGGACAATATTTCCACTCTCATTGCCTGTGAGGAAAGTTCGGTTTAGAGGTAAAACAGCAAAACTCGTTAGAACACCTCGCAAAGTTTCGGAGCGAAGTTTCGTTACGGAACATGTAGTGTCACGCATTCCAATGTCTGTATAAATACCAATGCGATTGGCGGTGGTGGCAAAGGCAAGTTCAGAGCCAATAGGCTGAAGGCAGTGGGCTGGTTCTGGTGGGGGCCTAGAAAAGAAAAAAACAATAAATAGAAGTGAATGAATCGATTTTTAGGTAAACTTACTTAAATTGATATTGTAGACTGCTGTCACCAACGTTCCACACAGAGATACTGTGATCCAAAGCCGAGCTTATGAGTTGACTATCATTAGCCGCAGCCAATTGCAGCATATCACATTCCATCGGACGCCACGATGACAATAGGACCCCAGTTCTAGCATCAAGAATTGAAATGGCGCCTGATGAAAGGCCGGCAGCAATCCAGTTGCCTGATGGTGAAGCCGTAAGACATCGAACTGTGCTGTTCAAATTGCAGCTGAGGCGCCACTCATTTACATACTGCATTGTCCGAGAGTCTATGATCTTAACAGACGATTCAGCTGTCCCGGCAATAATCAACGGGCTAGGCGAAGGGAAACACTTCACAACGGTTATTGGATTATGCCTGGGTGAATCTAAAATACCCAAAGGACGACCAATAAATGGATCCCACATGTGGATACCAGAATCGCAAGAAATAACCATTCTCATCGATTCCAGGAAAGCCAGAGAATGAACCGACTTTTTGTGGCTATTGTAAGTAAATTGACAGGACGATACTTTTTTTCCATCACCTTCACTTCGCAGAGACCAGAGTTTAACCGTTTTATCCTTTGATGCGGACATAAAACTGTTTTCATTATCTAAAGCGATGATGGCTCGAACTGAGTTTGTATGCCCAGCAAACGTTTGCAGCTTGATTTGCTTCAAACTAAGATGAGAATCTTTTTCTGGACGACTTATTTCATGTCGCCAATAGGCTAACCAATTTCCACGCAAATGTCGCGTCTTTCCGCTTTGGTCAAACTTAAAGGCTACCATATCGAGCACTTCCATTGGACCCATTTCTTGCTGTGTACTAGAAACAGCCACTTCTATTCTATTCCCAATCAGTGTAGTTCCAAAACTATTCGCCGTCAGCTGTTCTTCCACAGAGCCTCTTCGTGATGACTCAGGGGTGTAGGAAGTGCTTTCCCCATCTGGAGCAGAATAATTGGGTTGTTCAAACTCGTGACACAGTGTAAGGATGAACTCGAGATTAATCACAGTTTTGTTCATAATTGCTTCGCCAAGAAAACGCAAAAACGAAAGATACGAACAGTGAGCCAAACTCGGACTGAATACATCACGGATTTCTTCGTTTTCTTTTTGATGGTCTTGAAAATCACCGGCATCTTCGTTTCCTCCAACCATATAATTAGGTGGAGAAATTCCTATGTAATCATCTGTGATATCACGGAAATTCTCACCAATTCCATAGGCTTTATCGAAGATGAGGAAGAATTTTCTAAGCGCAGGTATGCAGAGATGTTCTTTAGACATATCAGGACCAATACGTACCGCCAGCACATATATCGCATCAAGAAGCTTACGAGCAAGCACGCTGCGTCCGAGAAAGCCGCTGGGCATAAGACAACGAGTTGATCCGAGGAGAATTATGATGGGTATTAGAATCGTATCTAAAATAACGTCCTGAAGAGAAGTGCTGTTCATAAGAAATCTCACCTTTAGTACTTCAAAAATAAACTTACCTTCAATCTCTCCATGATCGTGCTCTCAATCAAACACGGAACAAGAAGTTTCAACAACTGCAAGGAACTTATCAAAGCTCCTTCCAAGCTGGCTGTAATACGCTTCTGACACAGCGTCACCAGCTCCCCAATGTGTGGAAAATATTGTAGAAGAATGAATTCTTCGCCAAAGAGCTCTGAAAATACAATTTATTAAAACAACACACTGTGGGACCGCTTCATTAACCAACCAACTATAGCAGTAAGACACTGCAGAACCCTCTCAGCACTTCTGTCCCCCACAACTTTAGCTTCTGATGTAGAAAAATAACTCAAGTTGTTGCTTTCTTCAGTATCATAGTTTTCTGGAAGGAGGTTCTCCTGTCCCACATAACACAGTGACAACATTTTAAGAAGGTTCTTGGTGAGGTAACGCGCAGTTAGTACAGGTCCTAGTCGATGTGACAGCCATATCAGACTCTCCGAGCTCATCTCTGAAATTCGATTACTTTGCAATGATTTGGCTTCTGATAATTTGGAGATCACTGACGCCTGAAGTGAGTCATTTGGTTCGCTCTTGTTGTTCTTCGCTGGCTGTGATTGAGTTTCGTCAACTAAATCAAATGAATCCACACTCTTTTTACTTCCAATGACACAATCGATAGCATTAAGCTGATATGATCTCCTGAAAACACTAGGAATGGCAATAGTGGGTGACTTCGGACCCATGAGGTACGAGTCCATGGCTTTCGATGGACTCTCAGTTTGACTGGTGATCGATATCTTGTCTTCTTCAAATGAGTTGTTTGACAATCTTTGACCATAAAAAATTTCATTGATGGCCATTTTTTCGGGCGTATAGATACGAGTGTCTTCTGTAGCTTCCTCAGCATTCAATGGTCGGATGTCAAAGGAATCCACCGACTTATTTTCCATGTCAACGACGTTGCTAGACTTATCTGAGTTGTCGTCATCAAAACTAAATACATCTTCGATTTCTTGCTTTGTTGAGGCGTCGAATGAGAGTGTAGCATCGGCTTCAGGTGATATCAATGTCAAAGAGTTCTCCGACTCATCATTGCAGGAGAATTTGAAACTTTTTCCACACCGATTCTGACGCATGTTAGAATTGCTGTGATAGTGAAAACCGGAACTGTCTTCTGGCTCCTTGTAACCACCGACTGCCTCAATTAATGGTGCGATGAAGTTTTCCAGGAAACACTTTAAGCCAAACCGCACAATCAGACGCAGTAGAAAACTGTGATGGTACAGTTTAACTGATTTTCGACTTTTAAACGATGAGCTAGTTGCAAACCGAACAGAGTTCAAACTTCCGTCAGTTGCCTTACGCATGCTGTTTGTTGAAGAATCGTAAGACTCGATATCGTAGAGCTTCATAATTGGCCCGAGGAGATACTTTTGTGTCTCTCTGATGCCAACTGCAGTCGCTACCAGATCGAATAAATACCATGCAGTGAGAATAGATGTTTCATCGTCAGAAAGAAGGTCAATTATGTGTGGCAAGAGCAGTTCTACAGATCCAAACTGTTCATACGCGACTGGTTCAAGGAGATTTTCAATTTGGACGCAACAAGCTTTAACTTTGCATTCGGCAATTTTTCTTGTAAAGAGAACACGCTTTCGATCGATCTCTGTAAACCTAGAACAATCTTTACCGTCGCAATTGAAGTGTGTGTACAGGTCAAGAAGTGTAGAATCGAACTCAAAGTTATGCAGAGTCCGAATTAAAGTGTATATTGGAAAGTAAGTGTACGGAAATGGTATAAGACTGTGAGAGAAAATTGGCTCGAGAAGCTGATGTGCAGTTGGAGGCGGTAAGCCTTGCTCCGTGACTAATCCTGCCGTATTAAGATTCAATAACAATTTTACCACGTGTTGCAAGCATTTAGGAATGTCCGAAGCGTTTGATGTTGCTACCAATCGACAGGATTTTAACCTTTCATCAAAGTTTGCGTTCAATCCGAAGAGAGGTCGTAGTTTATTCAATACAAACAGTTCAACCATAATGCAACCGATAACTTGTAAGTCCTTTTCTCGTTTGTCTGAAAGTATTTGCTTAAGATTTCGCTTTGAGGTCACTGGCGGCGCAATTAAGCTCTTTCCTTTTGTTCGATTCTCTGCAAACTTCAATTGAGATTCAATTCGACAGTGATTTTCCGCAAAAAGTTGATTTGTAAATGAATTCTCTGATTCTTCAAAAAGCAAATCGTTGTGTGCCATTCTTTCGGTATGATTCTGATTGGCTTTCTGACCGAGAAAAGTTTTTGCAAAAAACGTTTCCATTGTTTCTAGACTTTGGAGTAGAGCATAAGGTTTATAGTCCTTGGGGAGTTCTATAATTTTTGAAGAAGGATAGAAGTTCGATGAGGAAGATTCAATTAATTGACTATTGTCTTCTATAATGGTGGTTGGAGGGCGGGTCGCTTTTGGGCTAAGTTTTCCGAATTTCTGAGGAGTTGTTTGAAGCAAGGTCGTCGATTCGGTATCTCTCGATGGGGATTTGATATTAGCCGATGATGATGATATGTCATCAGTGCTTTTTGTGAGTCGACGGTTGAGATCTGAGAGACGCGGTGGAGTTTTGCATAGCCATGGGGAAGCAAAACGTTTTGGTGGATGAGGCTGTGTGAAGAGTTGAACGATTCCACGCTGGCATAAATTTTTGTGGTTATCGACCATGCTGAGACAAACATTTTTGGATTTGACAGCGGCTTTTCCTGTTAATTTGTAGCTGTTGAAAAAAAAAAAATCCAAGTTATATTCGTGAATATGCATTACGTAGTATGATAAGAAAAATGGAAATACATAAGTTTTAGAAGAATCCAATTTACAAGGATAACTTTGATTGGCAGGTTTCTCTACTTTTGTTAAATTAGGAAAACCGGAGCTGACATACCCAGGCACAATCAGGATTATTCTATTGTTTAACCCATATACACGAAGCATATACAAATGCAAAATTTCCTGTATTGTCGAATTAACGATTTGTTAAGAGAGATCATTGTGTTTGCTTGATAACATTGAACAATCTGCTTAACCATGATAGGTTGACTATTTGAAAGCAAAAGCCTTCATCAATGAAATATACAAAGGCCAGCAGTCAAGTTCTATATCTCAAACAGATGCTACGTTTCTCAAAAAAGTATTGGTCGATCGTCATTTCTGAAAAAAGGGACGAAAAGTAATAGCCGACCAAATTTGAACTTTTTTATTGTAACTTATTTTTACATAATGTTACATTCGACCATGTTTAGAGTATGAACTGCAATCATTTGGTACAATTTATCAATTAAGAATCAAGTTTAATTGCAAGTATTTGTTTTATCTTTTGTTAATCAACAAAGGTATGACACGATAAGAAGTAAAATGAAAACGCTTTCCTTTGTTTGTTGTCGGCAAATGAACAACACTTTGTTTTCAGTTCAATTCCCCATAGATTCAAGTGGATAACAAAAACTTTTGAAGATAGCAAATATAAAATGCAAAAAAAAAAAAAATAATAACAACTAACTCCATTGAGGGGGCAGATCGTGTACTTATCGCTTTGCTGCGCTTGCAATATTCAGAGCAAGATAAGAACGTAAAAAACGATGATAGCGAAACAATATTAAGAAAAATGACTCACCCAAAGTTTAAATCAATCCACAATTGCAGCCTTTCACTCACATGCTGGCTTTCGAGCGCTTCCCGATGCTTCGCAATAAAATCTTCGGGGCAACTCGCCCACATAGGTAACTCAAGATCAGGTAAATCTTCATGTATGCTCTTGAAAACCATTGGATCTGAATAAAATTCTGGGATACATTCATCAGGTGTCCACTCTTGAAGCCTTAAAATCGAAACGGGATACTCAGCTGGAACCCAAATAGGTCGCACATGATGACAAAGGATGTGTTGTGGCGTCCTTCTTGCCATGTAAACAAAATAAGTGATTTCCGAGAGAAAATCCGAAACATGATGTGGCACATCATGACTAATTGCTGCCCCATGCGATTTAAACATTAAATCCAGGTGAACATCGCCTTTGTTTAGGCGATATTTACTTTTTGATAAATCTCTCCAATTGGCACCATTACGTTGTGTGAAATCCGTCACCCATGGCATGATGTGGTGGTACTCAGGATTCGTCACACTTCGACCTGCTGCGTTGTTTAATATAGTTAGATAATCAAAGTTGGATAGCTGACCATTGCACCACATTTCACAGTATTCCCGCAGAGTAAACTGTTCCAAATCGTATGCGAACTTTAGATCTAACTTTGTACTGCTTGAATATTCATCGTCGTCATCATCTTCTGCTTGGTTCTCTGTGGCGGGTGAAGCATCATCTAAGTCCTGCTGGATTATGTTTGACTCTATTCTGGGAATTATTTGCAACCAAAGATTGTCTTCCACCAAAATGTCATGCAATCTCAAATCACCAAGAAACAGTCCAAGTTTAGACAGATGTTTTGTTAGCTGGAGAAGCTGATAAATTATAAACAGAGATTTGTTGTGGGATTTGTTAAGTATTGCAGGACTGTATGTTATGCAATCGTATAGCGAAGTTTCAATAGCCGATGGATAGAAGAATACTGTAATGTGTGAACTTGTTTCAATAGCGACCAGCGCAGGAAGTACATTTGGATGACATTCACCGATAGGTATTATGGACAAACTTGGTTCAATGTAGGCATGAGAATTGCAATGTATTATGGGGCAGTTGAAAATCCGTTGGATAAGTTCACGCAATATAATGTCGTACGGAAGGAAGGAATACTCGAGATTTCGTACATTTCCGCCGATGGATTGATTCATTTGTTTTGAGTGCTTCAGATGGGAACCAGGGTACATTTTGTAAGCAGCTTCCCAAAGGTTTTTGAAATTTGTGTTGGTAACATAAGCTATTGCCTGTCAAAAAAAGATAGTACTTTTAGCAAGTGAATAAAAGTAATTAATAGTGTTAGAAAATCACAAAAGATGACCTTAAAAAAAATATAAAAAAAAGATTTAAACAAATAATTATATATGGTCGAAAAACTAAATACCCTGTTTTTATACCATAACAACCAGAGCAATATAGAGAAAAAAGCCAAGTTCAACGTTTTTGAGAAAGGCTCCAAACGCCCCGCTTATTGCTTGAGGAAGGATAGGTACGAAGCGCAAAGAAAAATTACGGTTCGCAGTTGTACAAAAAAAAAGGTACATTTAACGTTCAATAGGTTTCCGCTAAGATTGTATTTCGAAATTAATCAAAATTAATCGATTTCAAAAACAATATAAAGGACGAACTGAAAAAATTTTGAGAGCATAAAACAGAGGAAAGATAGAATATCTACTAGCCCTTCGACAAATTTTGCTAACGACGTATTTTTGTAAGCCCCGTATGAATAATAAAAAATGTCTGAGCGTACAGCAGAGATACTTTTTCAGGGATTCAGCATGATTTGCAAAAGACATCCTAGAGTCTATCTGTATCACTACAAGCCCAATCACATAGAAATGAAGGTGAGGAAAAGAGACAAGTCGACAGTTTAAAACTTCGACATTAAGGGCATGGAGGCAAACATTTATATATAACAATCTATATGAAGATAAGCTATAAAACGTTATATTGGTTTTGGAGCTTATAAACAAATTGTGTTCGAAAACCGAAATTCGCTATGAGTCAAGATCAAAAAGGAAAGCCCAATATCGTCGGCAAAAGCTGTGGGCGAGCCCTTGAAAATCAGGACAAAAAGTGAATAAACGGACAAATCCCGATAAGCTGACAATTCCCTTAAACTGACACTTTTTTGGGAACCAAACTTTTATTTCAATTCTCCATATATATAGCATTCCTACAAACGGACACTCTCTTAACCGGACACTTGTTTGAGACATTTTTTTCATCTATGTACTTTTCAATTTTCGTTTCTATTAATATAGAAACAAATTCTTGGAAAATTTCCAATAACCGGACGCGAAGCTCTAATTTACGAACAGACATTTTTTTATAAGCTTAGAAGGGTATTCCCCAGTTCTTTAGCTTGCTATTCTCTTACCAAATGGGAAAACGCGTTAGGTTTTGACAGAACGCTGCGTTGTAAGTTAAAAAGGGTAATCCCAGCTCCTTCCTTTTAATTCGAAAATTAAAAATAAGCCATTTTGAAAATAAATTTATGGAGCAAAAGGCAAGCAAACTACGTGAGCCAACAATTTTGAATTTTTATAAAAAGTAGATGTCCGTTTATTTATAAAATATACTATTTCCTTCTTCATATTCACTTTAATAATAATAATAAAAATTCCTTTCTCTTAACCGCACAGCTCCTACCGGCCGAAAAATCGGCGACCATGAATGTCCCCTTATGGAAGATTTCACTGCATACTAAAAATACGATTGGACCCAAGACAGAACCTTGTGGAACACCCAATTTAAGAGACATTGCATCACTCTTAGTACAATTTAACTCCACTTTCTGCGATCGATTTTAAAGGTAAGCCCAGTTAAGAATAAATAAATTAAATAAATAGGGTGGCGCAACAGAGCGAGGAGCCCCAAGGCCTGCCCATTTCTCATAACCATGCTTTGTGAGGGGTCACCTATATTTCGGCAGAAGACGTTTGCCAATTCTTTGTTTCGCCGTGGTCGTTTTGACTTTTTTTTTTGTTTTGCAAACCTTGTTTGGCAAATAACACTTTGCATTCTTTCATTTTGTCTTCTTATTATTACGCAATTATTATTTGGCATTCCATTCTTTCTGCTCAGTTTGAAATGATTTTGGGACAATGCGCAAACATCATTTGGCAAATTGTTAAATGCCCTTCACATACTTCGCTTTAAGTTACTTGGTCAAGTATTTATTTTGCAAATGATCGTTTCGCCGTTTCATTGTTCCGTGAATCGATTGTTTCGCCGCACCTATGCATGAACTTGTTATCTTCAAAAAGTACATTCTTAAATCTGTTTCCAGTTATTTCATTAAAGTAAATTAAACCTATGTGAAGTTGCTACTTTCGAAATTTGTTTTTCTACATTTTTTGATAATAGTTTCAGTATTTATCGGAAAGAATTTAATATCCTCAGAGAGTTCTATGAAAATACTTTTTTTTTGCATTTCATTGTTTCGCGCGAAATTTTAAAGCTTTTTATTTAATGCAAGTCAAAAAAAATTGCGAAAAAATCGAATGCCAAATAAAAAAAAGCCAAACAATGAAATGCCAAATAAAAATTTGCGGATCAAGGGAAGTCTTATCGACCAATTGCTAAACAAAAAATGCTAAATAAAAATTGGCAAGCAATTATTTGACCAATCAATAAAATGCAAAACGTGCTCTGCTGAAATGTAAAATGCTATGACAATATGCCAAATAATGATTTGCAAAACAAAAATTGCGAAATGATACACCGCGAAACGATTTTTGTCAAAACATTTTTGACGTAATATAGTATACCCCTTTGTGAGGGAATGGGCGATACTCGTAAAAAAACATTTTTCCCTCTGTTGGGAGTCGAAACACGCATCTCTGGGTTAACAGCAGACATGCTAACCATCACGCAACGGGTACTACAAAACCAGTTAAGAATGAAAACTCTAAAACCATCTTTATCCAACTTTATTATCAAAATATGGTTGACCATATCAAAGGCTTTAGTTATGTCAACAAAAAGGCTAGCTTCATATTTGTTTCCTCTATAATTCTACTTTTTATGAGTTTTTGAAAAATTTAGCTCAAAAATAGGTCTGTAGTTGCTAAGTTCAGTAGCAGATCCTTTTTTTCATTAATGACAAGATATTTGCACACTTAAGCACTTCAGGGAAGACGCCATCATAAACACAACTATTAAAAACATAAGCTAAGACATCAACTAAGTAAAGGGCAATTTTCTTTTTGACTACATACATAATCTGAGACGAACTATACGTAACTTTCTAATAACTTTCAGTATTTCCAATGTAGAAATTAGCTGAAAAACAAAACTGCTACTTTGAATCTGCTCAGTATTTCGACAGATAGAAGAAGAACAATAACATGTAGAGTTTTATTTTTAATATCCGGTAGAAGATTACATACAACCAACATTTGCGAAACAAAAATTAAATGCATTGGCAATATAAAGCTTATTACCGACTATTGAATTATTGAGATTCTAAAACCAGGGGCTGAATTATCAGTAATCGTGTGAGTGAGTGCTTTTTTCTTTCGAAATTCGCTATATGTATATGATACAACATAAGTCTGCTGTTCATTTATCGACTTCTATTCGTTGAAGTGCTGATGAAAGAATGCCAAATTGTAGTACTAAAGTGCTCGATAAAGTGAAAAGAAATGCAACTAAACACATAAATCAGCCACGTATCACTCGATTACGTGTGTGGTAATTCGGCCCCCAGGTTTTTTAGTAGTAAGATTTATTCAATTAGCTATTTACGCCATTCAAATAGAATAAAAAAAATGGGAGTAAGTAATTACTTCCTATTCTTATTTATGGTTTTCCTTACAACTTTACGTACCTATACTTCACAAACAATTTTAAAAGTTAAAACAAGAAAGAAAAATACAATTTCTAGGACAAAAGATAATTCATTAAATTCAAAAAAACAACAGAGGACACAAGACATGATAACGCTATTTTGGACTATGGTCTTGGGCTATACTATAATGCAAGCCTCTTAATAAAAAGTAGAGGCCGTGTATGATAAAGTAGAAAGAGTGACTGAAAGCATTCACCCTAATATGATAAAAGCAAGTAAACCACAACAAAAACCTGTCCGGATCCGTTTATTGAACGCCCTCATTTTCTATAACTTTTGCTTGTCGACAAACATTCTCTAAAAAATTACTGTTCATAGGAAAAATTGTTTCAATCGTTTATCTCACTCATCTCATGTTCATTTTTATGCCCCCAATAACAATGAAAATGAAAAATAAAGGTAAAATAGATGATTTAATTAATTTGCAGGGTTAGTTTTAAAACAAGCACCATTGTGCTTGTGTTCAATCAAGTTTGAAGGAGTTTAAATAATATTATTGCGCTTTTTTAAGTGTGCAATATGAATCAATGAAGTGCATGGAGGCCAAACAAAAAACAATTGAACACAATTTCTGTGGAACATTAAATAATTTACATTAACAGTTCTGATATTTTGTGGTACGAATGTTGTAAGACACAAAATGACAAAGTCCTCTTTGTTTCCAACAATAGTTTCACTAAAACGCCTAAAAAATGACAGAGCTCCAGCCGCCCTATTTTTTGTTTTTATAAAAATTTAAATTCAGCCCTCTATCTGTTCCTCATTGCTCTTACCATTCCCTCAAAAGTTATTTTACTTAAACGGATATTGTGGCACCTAGTGATAAGTCATCTTATTGGCGTATTCATAGTAAGGGTGATTATTATAAATTTCATGTGCAAATCTATTATTCTAATGAATCCCCTAAGCCTGGATCAATTAAGAATCAGTTAGAAGTCGGGGCTTTTTATGCGGTAACCTTTTTGAATTACTTTTTTTAATGATCAAAACAACCTTAAGGATTCATTTGAATTTACAAGCTTAAACTCTATTGAATAATTGGGACAGAAACTTTCATTTACAGTTCCCTATTATGCTCTAAAAAAATTCTATGAAAAAATTAAGATCAATGAAGCTGAAGCCTACTTAATGCAATGGTGTTCATTAGAAAGTGGAATGTTCATGATAAGAACTTAAAAACGTATACGTACGTAGTCTATGATTGCTTATAAATGTCTGGCGTATGTGATAAGAAAAAAATCTCTTCAAATGTTTCCGATATGCATGGCATGACACACAAATAACGCGCTTCAAAGCAGAATCATAAATAGGCGCGATAATATGATTTCAAGTCCATACAATATCAAGAGTTACATACCTACTTAATGAGAAAACCAAGGCAAACAAATCATCAATGGTCTGTTAACCTTTCTAATCTGCCAAACAGGCCTGATATGCTGCTGGAAGGAACCAGCCATTGAATTGTTAAAATCTCATTATGTTCTTTAGGCTTTTCTTGCGAACGCGATTCGTGTGTAGATTTTTTAAAGATAATTAGGTGAAGTGTAAAGCTTTTTGATTTTAAAAGAAGCACACCAAACCTATGCTTACACTTTCAAAACTTGTATTAAACTATTGAAACAACCAAACATTGGCATTGTTGTTAATTTTATATAAAACGAACTACCGATTTTCTTTGAGATTTGATCTCTGAGAGGTGACCTCAGCTGAAGATTATGAAGTTTCGTTCATATAAAATATAAGCCAATAAAGTATGTGCCTCGATTTTGATAGCAAAAAAGTGTTAAAAAGTTTTTCTTTAAGCCTTTTTACAAAATAAAAGGTTATGCAGACGAACTAATTTGAATAAAATAAAATTACAATCTGTTGCATAATTTCACTGCAAATTTTTCAAGTTCAAGCTTACCTGTGAGTATGTCATTGGCAACTCTCCTATATCGTTAGCTGCACTAACATCACGACTCTTCGGCAGTGGGAATACTTTTAAATTTTGTTTTCGGTAGACTTGCACATGTACTTTCGTCCAGGGATGCATTAGCACTGTTGGATGTATCCTTTTGTCTAACCCAGGATATATAGGGAATTCAGAAAGTTTCTTTTTTTGTTCAAGGCATTGCAGCCAGCCTTTGTCACAAATCACAACGAATCGATCGGATAGTGAAGTTTCGCGTACATGTTGGGATGCTATTCCCAATTCAGTCCAAATTGAGTCCATTATGTTGATAAGTAAAAGAACTACTTATTATTTCATATCACAATCGAAAATTAGAAAATTAGAAAAGATAATTCTTTTTTCTTTGTTTATGTTTTCAGTTTTTGAGTCTTCATGATCGAATGGGTAATATGTTATCAACTGCGCGAGCAAAGAAATTTGCACACACAATAAATTCTTTTCTTATTTAATAAGAACAAAGTAGCTAACTATAATTTTTTTTACCCAGCACTAGAATTGTGTACTCATTTTGTTTAGAAATTGTAACAAAAATACAGAAAAGGGAAGAACAACTGAAATTTTTAATTCCAGCTGTTTTTTGATGAGCGAGATAAGCAAACGTCAAAATAATTTTGACAATTGCAAACGGGTGGGTTGTAGACTAAAAATGGACACATCCAGAGATAAAGAACAAAATTTTTCATTTTATACACTTTTAGTTATAGGATGCGCATGAAGAATTATGGGTGTTCAAACATAATTTTTCATTTGCAGCCATAATTTTATTCGTTTCTCTTTATAATTTTTTTGTTTTATGATCTTTATCCGTCCCGCTTTACTTTTCTGCACTTCTCTGTAGTAGCAGATAGATGTAAATCCAGCATTAGTCTCTACATGCTTTACAATTTACATCCATGACAGTTATTACAGCAGTTTCTGAATATCAAGAGTGGATATTATTATAGCAGCTTTATTTTGATAGACTGCGATACAAAGCATACTTTTATCGAACAGTAATGGTGGATTTACATGCATCTGCAAGTGCGGATGAAAAAAGGAAGTAGACACAAGCCCCCGTATTAATAAAACGCGGAATAGCTGCGTTCCATGGATTAAGTGAAAAATGGTATAATGGTAGCTTTAATTAAATGGAAAATGGTATAATGGAAACTTAATCCATGGAATAAGGCTATTCCGCGTTTATTAATACGGGGGAAGATGTAAAATTCATACTTGTCTGATAGAGAGAGAAGACACCTTTAGTTATAGGATGCGGATAAAAAATTATAGGTGCAGATGAACATGTTCTGTGTTCTGTGAACATGTTCATCTGTACGTATAGAAGTGCAAAATAATTAGCACAGGATGTAAAATTCATAGTTGTCTGATAGTTATAGGAAAATTTCTTCCAGCTGATGAAAAATTATTTGTGCACATAGTATAATCTATATACAGGGTGTTCCGTACTTCGTGTATTATCCTTTGGGGTGTGATTCTTGGTCATGTTCTAAGAAAAAAATTGTTCTAAAGTAAAGCTCGTTTCTCAACATTGACACCACTTTTTGACAATTTTAAAAAAAGGCTAAGTTTGGTGTACCCTGACCTGTTTTAAATTCGATATCTCTGTCAATACTGATAATAGAGACTTATGCTGGGTTTCCACATGTCACTAAAATGACATAGTTTGACAGATCAAAATCTTGTCAGTATTGATACAGTTGCCAGTTCATTTCCACTTGTGTCATTTACTGTCAAAAAATTGGTTGTCATTTCATTGATAAAGAAATTTTGACAAAACGTTTTGTCAACTCAATGAGCGCTATTTCCACTTGTATTGTCATTTCTGAACTGGTAGTAGATTGTCACTGAAAATTATTTGCCTCCTTGCTTCGTCGAATTTTTGTTTTGTGTGTTGCAAGGTTTTCATCTTTTTTAATTAATAAAATAAATAATGTGTGAAATGAAAATTAATTAATGTTATGCCTGCTGTGGATATAAGGCAAAGAAAACCTTTTAGGAGGAGGGACGGGGTGTTTACATACTTTGAGGATAATGTCGGGGTGAACAGTCAACAATAAAATAAAAAATAAAATAAAAACGTTTCATACAATTTTTATGGAGGATTCAATACTCCACTCCGTCGTTGATATTCTCTGCCTTCGATTTTTTTCCTTTTGAATTTTTTCATACCATAGTACTATTTATTTATGTTTTCTCGTGTTATTACTCGTCACTTCATTGACAAAAGATTCAACACGATGCCAAAAAAAATATCGATGTCAGTGAATGATGGAGTGACATTTCGTTTGTCAATCAGCCAATTTCCACTTGTCATTCAAATTTACTGCCAAAAAATGACCGACGCTGTTCGTCAGTTGAATGACTGTCAACTTTTGCAATTTCCACTTGTCATTTTTCTCGATGACAGAAAACTAGGTCATTCATCATTTAAAAAATGGCAAGTGGAAACCTAGCATTAGACTTAATTTTTTTTGTAGAAATAACAACCTTTAAGACTGTATTTAAGTTGCGTTTCCATAGGTTTCGGGTTGCTAGATTTTCAATTTTAAGTGGTGCTCAAATTTTCTTCCCAAAACAAAGTTTTGATTTTGAGATTAACATAGTTTCTTTATTTTTTACAGATTATTAAAAAAAAAATTTTTTAACTTTGAGGTTTGTTTGAATAAAACAAATATGGGCACTTTCAATATTTTTTTATGCATTTTATACAAATAAAATTGTAACAAGTGCTCAAAGTGCCTACACAGATATTTTCTTCTTATATGGGTTTTGCAATGGAAATTCAAGAAGAGCACAACGAAGATACCAGAACCTTTATCCTAACTGAAAATCTGGCAACCCTAAGCCTATAGGAGTCCAATTTAAATACAGTTTCAAAGATTACAAGTCTACAAGTAAGACAGGAGTTTTCGAGACCAAACATCCACAATGAAATCCGAAAACGGGCTCTGGCATGCATTCAAAACGAAGGAGGGCACTTGAAGCACTTGTTATAATTGTATTTGTATTAAATGCAATGACCTAAGATTAGGTCTCTAATAGAGGTCTGCATGAATACATTCATTTACCTTTGCGAATCAAGCACAGTAGTTCAGTGTATTCTGTTCGTAGAATGCTTAGAAATTAGTGTACACTAAAAATGAATACACTATTCTTAAAAAGCAAATACTGCACACCATTCGATCTCTTCGTAATAGAACGAATACACTGTTTGGTTTCTCTCCTAGGCTTGAATGCTTGATTTAAACAGAACAGAACAAGCCTAACAGTTATCAACACACCGAATACAACAATTGAAAAAATACAAATAGAACATTTACAAGCACACTGAGTGCACCGAGTGGCTTGAACTGATGCAAATGAATTATGTGATGCTCCACTATCCACTTTGTTTGTTTCTAGCTTTAACCTGAAAGTTTTTAATTTCTCATTGCCGATCCCTTGGGCATATGCGGATGAATTAGAGTTTTTTACTCGTGGATGGTGTAGGATTCTAACGGTGAAAGAATTTTTCCCATTTGCGTTTCCATTCCCGTGGGAATATAGGGATAACATATATAGCCTTTGTTCTTCCTCAGGTTCTAGATTATCTCTGTACAAAATTTAATTAAAATCGGTTCAGTGGTTTGGGCGGGAGATGGATACAAAAAAAAAGCGAACAGACAGAGCTACATTTGCATTTATAACATTAGTAAGAATTTTTAATAGCAAAACCGATAATAGTTAGTCTACAAATTTTTCTTACATACCTATGTACATGTTTCTTGAAAATGAAATATGTTCAAAGAAAATGTACTAAGATTCTTTTTGTAATTTATTGTTGATTGTTCACTCTTTCATTTCTTAGTAATTGAAAATTCTCAGTTCGCTTGGTGTGTAATGTGTATAGTGCATTATTTGGTGTATTAGATGTGTTCGATATAAACTCGGTGTATTCGATGCATTTGAGAAAAACACCAAATGGTGTATTCATTTGGAATGAATACACGATTCTATTGTTTTGGTTTGGGGTAATGAGTCATTTGTTTTGTTTTGAAATAACCAAAACCAGCGAGTAGTGTATTTGAAAAAATATAGAATGGCTTGGAATCGATTTCAAGCCACTCGACTCGTTGCAGATGTCTAGTCTCTATCATCAGTACACGAAGTACGGAACACCCTGGATATATAGATCATAGATGATCTATATACTTTAATTTGGTAGTCTAGCACGGTGATACTTTTAAGATTCTCCAGTCGAAATAGGGGGAGGGGGCCGTACTCGCTGTTAAAAGTTTTATCAAAAGAAAAGATTTCTGTCTTTTCTAACTTTCTACGCAATCGCACTTGAAATCTTATTTAAATACTGCTCAAATCGTCAATAGCGTTTGAATCATTCCAACGCAGCTACTGCCAGCGCGACCAGTGAAAACCAATCCGTGAAACTCTTATAGCCCTATAATGTAAGGATAATCAAAGAGAGACGATTTCAAAATAGTTATCGTCCAATGTCTATCGTTCTGTCACCTGTATCCAATTTTCTAATTGACTAGAACCTGAAGGAAAGTCAACTCATTAACTATCTTTTGAAGCTGTAAGAAGGGAATAAGAGAGCGAAACATAAAAAGCTTTCTAATAAACAAATGTAAGGCTGCCAGCAATTGGTTGACCTTAGACATGGAAACAAAACAATCCAAAACGGAGAGTCTTCTGACGAGAATCCAATTTTCTAATTGACTAGAACCTGAAGGAAAGTCAACTCATTTATCTTTCGAAGCTGTAAGATGGGAATAACAGAGTGAGACATAGAAAGCTCTCTAAGAAACAAATGTAAGGCAGCCAGCAATTGGTTGACCTTAGACATGGAAATAAAACAATCCGGAGAGTCTTCCGACGCTATCTGACTTCCGCCCTTAATAAAACATAAGAAAACATGACGAAAAAAACATGTTGCATAAGTAAATTGTCGCCTTGAAAAATACTTTGCCGGCCTTCATCTTAACTTTCTTAAAATATCGACAGCAATGATCAATGAAATGTATCATCCATGTACAGAACGTATCTACTTTCGAAACAAATAACATTTTAACTTTCTTGCTTATTGATCTTAATTGGCAGACCTTGAGCTCGTTACATTGGTAAATGAGTACGATAATTTTAAATTATAGCCAACAAAGTGTACGCACACGCACAGGCAAACGACGCGACGCAACGCCATTCAATGTTATACTATTTACTCAAGTAATAATTTTTAAGATAAATAGAATCGTTGTTTGTATAGATTTTTATGTTGCTTCACACTGTGGGCGTTTGAAATACATGTAGAAAGCCACCTATAACCCAAAAAACTCAAAGCTTTAAAGATAATCGAACTAAATAGACTCAAAAACATTTAATCAAATATATATCCCAGAATTCTGTGTTTATGCATCGACATTTTAGGAGCGTTAAAAAAGGAGGGGTCTCAGTGTTATTTGGTTACCTAATTTTATCTTACTAGGGCTGCATTCGTTCAAAACTAAAGCATAATTTCCATATCCGGTCATAAAATATTTTTTCGATTTCTTGACTACAAAGCAGAACGTTAAGATTGATTGCTGATAGCTCAGCTGAAGAGTTATTGATTGATTTTCTTGCAGATCGTCGAACAGCTTCTTGTTTCACTCTCTTTTAACGCTTTCCTCACAAACAATGCTCTTGTGAAATAGCTCATTAGTTTCACCTTAAGCTCAACTTCGGACGCATAAAGTATAGAGCTTCATATTTGAGTTGGACTATTCATATGTGGAATGCTTTACCAGACTCTGTTTCTTTCTTGCAATTTGAAATTTTTTTCTGTTGAGGTTTTCCTTCGAGTGGGATAAATCTTACGATTTGAAAAGCAACTATTTACGGACATTCAATAGTCGTATCCGAATAGCTTTTTGTCGTTGTTTACGTATTCAAAATTTAGCAGAAGCACAAATTCATTCCTACCAAAAAGCTATCTAAAGGTATCCGAGAATTTTCCGTATACCTTTCTATTCGAGTGATCAACTAATAGAAAACTTATTTTCGTGTGCATTTATTTCTTATTAGGATCTCATAAATTGCAATCGAAAATTATAAACTCCAATCGTTAACATTTTGAATGTTTCTCTGCTTTTAAAAATCGAATTTTTATATTTCACAGCTGTTGTCGGCAGCAATCTGGAAAAAGATATCTGAATCGTTCAAAAGGTATCTAAGATATGGGTATCTAACCTTTCCGATATGCTATTGAATATGCCCTTTGTCTTTTACATAATATGTAGTTTCCATGATAACCTGTTCGACTTAGGCTTGTAAATTAAGATTCTCTGAGTTAATCATATCACGATCATTATTAATGGTTAATAATAATTTATTGAATGAAAACGCTGTATTTGTAATAAGTTTGACGTAACTTACTTCCCAGTAAGTAGTGTTTTAAATTAATATATACAAGTTTCAATACCGATAATTGCTTTCTTCTTTGAAAAATTGTTTTTCTCTGCTGTAAAAGTGAATACCAGGAAAAATAAAAATTCTATTGCAAATGAAACCCCCGGCATCCGAGAACTTGTTCAAGATAAAAATAAACCGAACAAGAAAAGGTAATCAAATTCTGCATCAGGTATGGGAATCGCAATGTCAAAAAAATGAATTCATATATTGCTTCTTCAACGGCTGTTAAAATTAAGTCGTTATTTGAATCTATAATATCACAATGTGTATCAATCAGTCACAAAAGGCGGCAAATCTATAAAAAACAGGTGGCGAATTTTAATTTTGATCTTTGGTTAGAAGACGTGAATTTCGCTGCTTGTATTGCATGGTAATGGTTAACTGTCTACTAAAATTGTCCATTAATGGTTTCAATGATCGTATTTCAAAATTGTATGGGTGCAATGGACACTTCTTGAAGTTTTTAGTTTACTTAACATTTAGAGTCATCGTCGTTCTATCTTATAACACTACCAATCAAGATCGATAACCTAGAAGTGTATACTTAATATCTATAATTATATACGCTTACTATTCAATTTGAAAATGTCCTGAAACATATTCCCCTATAACTTACTTACTCATTTAAATGGGCCTACAAAGACTTCGATTTTGGGCGAACTTTCTCCAGTTTTTCACTTTAAGTCGAATGTGTTCTTCTTCTAATTGATTACGCCATTTAAAATGGAGTCTTCCTGTTCCGCGATTTCCCTGCAATGTGCTTTAAAAATTCGTTAAGCTGGAGCTTTGATGTCCTTTGATCCGCTCTACATGGCCAAGCCATTGTATTCTCGCGACGCGTACTTTTTAGCTAATTCCTTGTCGCGGTACAGCACATAAAGGTCGTTGTTATATTTTCATCCCTACACACTCAGCTCTATCATCGTAACAGATCGTAGAGAAGTTCCTATTGTAACATTTGTTTTGTTTATGGTATCCATTCGTAAAGGAAACCCTGACGCGTAACGACGTTTGTCTCCTCAGGCGGCAATCTTGTAAAATTTCTCGCAATATAGGTTTTGGTTTAGCAGAAAAAAAAATGAATGAAAATGTTTACTTACAATTGTTCTGTCCCCTCCTCAGTATTCATGTTTTTTTTCTTTTGTTTACATACAACCTTTCCGCGACTACTTTGCTGTCGGCGACATCGGATAGAACAGAAAACCAAGAAATCGGCATGCATCGCATGAATTCCGAATGCGTTCCAACCATTTTCACATTTAATTGCCATGCATCGCATGAATTCTAAACGCGTTGCATGTAAATTTGAAATTATCATCGCATTGCTTCGTTCTTTTCGGATGTTTGTCCGATTAAGCAATCGGAAACGTTACCAATACAAATATCTTACGTTTCGTACAAATCGGAAAGAATTTCGTTCCGATCTGTTACCATAATAGAGCTGGCTATCTTCGGATACTGGACCAAAGATCATTCGGAGTATTTTTCTTTCGAAACGACCAAGGATTTCCTCATCCGATCTCGATAAAGTCCCTGCTCCTAGCGGTACAGTAGGACTGGGATGATCTTATAGAGAGTTTTGTTTCTGAATTGTCGTCTTAACTTAAAGTCAGGTGCTCTTCAAACATCTTTGCGCCTATTTGATAGGGAAAACAACAGAGCGTTAAGACTGATAGGTGATAGTTTAATTGTGCGATCGATCGATTGTCTTGAAAATCATCGAAACGTTGCATGTCTCACTTTCTTTTATTGATTTTTTTCAAAAACAGTTCTCTAATGAAACAGCCAGCATTTGGCCCCGAAACAGTTTAGACGCAATACCCGCCTCGCTGGAATGTTCATCAGTTTTACCTAGAGCCCAACTTCAGTCGTAAAGTTAAGTATAGTGATTTAATTTTTGGTCGCTTTAACTGTATGTGTAATGCTTTACCTGACTTTGTTTTCCTCGTACATTACGAATCACAAAAGTTTAGACATAACCCCTTGATGTGCGCTTTAAATATAAAAAACGGTTGGCAAAAGTTGTTCTCTGTTTGATCTCCGCACTGTTGTTGTTTTCCGTGTCTATAGCAGGTCCTAGATAGACGCAGTGCTGTATTACTTTCAAGTTTTGTCTATATATTGTGACGTTTTGTCGAATTCGTCGATGTTCGGTGTTCTTGTTTGATGACAACATATACTTCGTTTTGCCCTCATTAACCATCAAACTTATTTTTGCCACTTCTGTTTCAATACTCGCAAAAGCACGCTTGCTTCTTCCCATTACGCTAATATCGTCTGCGTAGGCGAGTAATTGTACAGACTTTTAAAAGATTACTCCTCCGGTGTTGACGTTTCAGCCTTGTTCCTTTTTTCAAGTATGATGTTAAAAAAATAGCTCTGCCTAAAGCCTTTTTTGACATTAAAGGTCTCGGTGATTTCCTTGCTGACCTTGACGGAGCAGGGTGAATTCTCTAAAGTCATCCTGCATAGATGTCATCCTGATTTTTGGCGGGAAGCCGAAACTAGACATGGCTCTGTACAGCTGGTCTCTGTAAATATGAATTGTTTGACCATCCCTAATCGCTTCTTACAGCTGGAACCGAACCACGACTTCTATTTAGGGACGATACTTTTCGATCTGTGAGCAACAAAGTTTCTCATACCGTTGAGAATTACGTTACGTTTCCGCCGGAAAAGCACAATAACCATTTTAAGTTTAGAGACAAATTATTCAGGCCGTCAAAATTGGCTTCTCAGATTGCTGTCTTTTAGGGATTTTCTCTTTTTACCGTGACGGATTACGTAAAGTTTACCGATATGACCAATGGTCCGCCTTTAACCCTCTACTGTTTCGTGCTATTACTACACATAAATTCTTTATAATACTATGATCTGAATGATGAATGAATCTACCCAAATGTCCAATTATGAAAGTCACATTCTTTTTATTAAAGTAATTGACACGCGCTTAGATTACACATTATATTATGATCATCTAAACTTTTTGTATCCAACCAACAGGTGGTAAACAACTAAAATTTTATATGTTTTTTTATATCCCTACTTCCTATTCAGTACCGTTTTTATGACGTTCGATTAGTCTTCTGTTTTTTAATTGTTTTTAGTCGAAAGGCCAATTTGCTGTTATCAATTGTCGTTTTTGATGACAGCAAATATTTCAACTAAAAACTTTTTTGTCAACAAGCAAAAGCAAAACAAATCGTTATACAAAATATACGTGAGAAGAATGCGTACAAGTACAACATAGATCAGTCCACATTTTAATTGGCCTTTTGTCATTTCATGTGAACAAAATTAATTGAATGGGAAATCGCGCACTCAACGCAAGAATTAATTTGAACTTAAACAAAAATAATGTTAGGGTTCATTGTTGTTTACTTTCATAATTCTGAGAAAGTAAACTTAAATTTAACCCACATCATTAGTCCCTACTTTTCAATCAGTCACAAGCATTTGAGAAATGTCATCATAGAAGAAGAGGATCAACAAAAAATATTTTTAAAATACTACTAAATCATGTACAACCTCGGCGATCATTATCAATTTGACAACTTTATTGTTAAACTAATCTAATTACAGTCAAATATCGATTTGTTTATTTACTGGTTAATTTATTGCATTTCATTTTATCGATTCTCATAAATCATTCAACAGAAAACTGAATATACACAAACACATGTACACACATGCACCTATGTACTTCGAAATCTTTTATTCCTATACGAGGAAGCCGTTGCTTTACATGATTCTACCATTGTAGCCATGTGAAGTACAACACACTTTCGATTTTATCGTCAATTGTCTTGATCTTGAATGAAGTTGGCAACCAACTGTCAACCATTTTTGGGTATTGGTATTTTAAGTATTTAACGTCATTGGGATACAAATGAACTTCCGGTTTTTCATAAACAATGCGACAATTTGGCAAGGACATCTTGCTTGATTACGTGAAATGAATGTTTACTGCAGTTTGAAATGATACCACAAAAATAAAAAAGTGAATGCGAAACTGATCACATACGATGACGTGTGTACGTACACTCCATAGATGTAACACGGAACCGGCATGAATGAATTATTTAAACAAAGGCGATGTTTGTAAACAAATTCGCGATGCAGATAAATTGTATAATTTTAGAAACACAATTCGAACTGACTTTTATTTTTGGTCGGCACACACTAATTATTATTTATCTCAAGAGTCACAGACCTTTTAATGTCCGAAATATAACTTAGTGGTGAGAGTTTCGTATAATGCCGTAATTGATGTATTCAAAATCGTTGACCTTAAACCCATAATTCGATCCGAAAAATTCCATAATGCGATCTCGGTTTGATGGTTTCCAGAAAATTTACGGTTTTTTTAACTTGGTTTTCACGAATGAATGCATTTTTATAAATATTATTATCGAAACTATATTGAGAAATTGGTAAAATCATATTTGGAATTTTACTAGTATTTTTTAAGAAGATCCTTTTTTTGTTGCCAAGCAAAAAAGATAAACTATACCAAACCGGCCGTGGTTTAATGCATTTGGGTCAGATACGTGGGAGTTCGAGTTTCGAATCCCAGAAATGTAACACAATTTTTCTACGGGTATAGCATCTCACGAGGAACTAGCATGTCCTCCGAGAGTAATTACACTGTCACTAAAAGCGCTGACGAAGTTAGGAGGATCCTCGTTGAGAATCCTTCTCAATTGGTAGGTAAGGTACTTAGGTACTTGTACGCATTTGAATTCGAACAGTGCTATGGTAGATAAAAAGTAACGCTGGGATATTGAATTGCAATTATGTTGTCAATAGTTCTCTGGAGGTGGGTTTTGGCTTAATTATCGGTATTAAAACTTATCTAGTGTAGTTATAATCCAATCATCGGCCAGTTTAAAAACAGAAGTGCTGAAACTGTGAATTTCTTTAACTGAATTCAAGAAATTCACGTTTATTTTCGTCATCTACAAAAAGATGATCGGTAATTTGCAGTGGCGGATTAAGGCTTATTGCCGCCCTAGGCCCTGTCTGATACGCCGCCCTTTAAGATCACTAAAATTCTATATATATTAAAATACAGCTTTTATTTTTTACACGACTCATAGTGCAAAGCATAAGAGAGTGCTCCATTTCTTATTCATAAATAATTATTAAAAAATACAGAAAAATGTTTACTTAACTACTAACTACTAACTAGCTAGCCTAAAAAATAATAATAAGCATTTTTTTCAAATTATAGTGTATTGCTTAATTTGTAATTTTCTTCTTCCTGACTTTTGTCCGAGCAAAAGCATCAACTATGTCATCATAATCAATTTCTTGAACTAGTTGAGCTTCAATAGACAATAATGCCGAAGCATTAAGTCTATCTTGGCCCATACTTGCGCGTAAATAAGATTTAACCCTTTTCAAGGTAGAAAAAGATCTTTCTCCTGAACAATTGCTGGCGGGAATACTCAAAAAAATACGCAGAGCTATGTCTATGTTCGGATAAACATCTCGAAGATTTCGAGAATGCAAGACATCGTATATTTCTTGTGCTGAGCGTACATCTTCTGTGTTTTCTAGGGAATCTTTAAGCAGACATTGTAAATGAATACATTCATTCCCTAATGTTTCTTCCAAATCATCAGGATACTTTTTAACTAACTTGTTCGCAAGATTTTTCAGTTCAATCGTTTCAATGTTTGATAAATTATCAAGAAAATTAAAATTTTCGTAAATTTTTTGGTATGCACTTTTACGTCCGGCCAATTGTACGCTTAACGTATCTAAAATACGGTAATACACATTGGTGCGAAAATGTTCGTGACCAGATGAAGGTATTGTTTCGTTCACCCGTGACTCATCTGACTGAATTTTTCTAGTTTTCTTGCGACCTGTATCATAACGATAGTTAACTTGAACTCCAGACAGTGCTTTTGCCTTTTCTTCATACTCAGAGTATTGTTTGTCCCTCATATCTTGAAGAAATAATGCCAAAGAACTATAAATTTGTACAACAGATGATAAATCCGCACGAGATCCTTGAAGCTTCTTATTTGCAGCATTAAAACGATCTAAGATAACATTCCAAACTATGACCAAAATAGCCGTTTCTAGGTGTTGCAATTTTCGCTGCAATCCTGTAGCTTCAGATCGCGTAATCGGTTTTTCATCACGATTTTGAGCAATAAAGTTCAGTGCATTAATTATTCCAGGCCATTCTTTTTGTAACGCATAACATGCATCATGACGAGCAGACCAACGAGTTTGAAAGAGACTCTTAAGTCTTAAACTTGTATGCTGCACTAAGATTGTCCAACGATTTGTTGATATAGTGAAAAAACTATAAAGTTCTTGTAAAGTAGAAAAAAAGTCTACTGCTTCGGTTACAGATTCAGCTGCACAGGTTCCTACTAAATTTAAAGAATGGGCAGAACAAGGAACATATTCTGCTAATGGATTAATCGTTTTAATTCTTGACTGCACTCCTGAATATAAACCTGACATATTGCTTGCGTTATCATAGGATTGACCACGACAGTTCATTATGTCCAAACCATTGTTTTCAAGAGATTTCAATAAAGCATCTTCAATGTCTTTAGCCTTATGGCCAGTATTTGGTAAAAATTCTAAAAATCTCTCAACAATTTTACCGTTACCGCGCACATATCTAATAATTATCGTGAGCTGATCAACATGTGCAATGTCAGGCGTAGAATCCACAATCACACCAAAATACTTAGCAGATTGCACTTCTTTAGAAATTTGTTGCAAAACTTTGTTTTGAATTAGTAACATGATTTCCTCATATATTGTTTTAGATATGTACGAGGTATTTCCACGGCCAGGGTGCGCATACAATTTTAAATGTTCCTCTAAAAACGGGTCAAACTCAGCAAGAAGCTCAATTGCACCTAAGAAATTCCCATTATGAGGATCTCCGATTCGTTCTGAATGTCCTCTAAATGGCAACCCTCTTGTCGCAAGGGATTTAACAATCGCAATCACTCGATATAAGATTTTTTTCCAGTACAAAATTTCTTCATCTAGCTGTTTTATTAGACGTTCATCAACGCGCCCTTGTGCGACTGCTCGAGCTTTTAAATTGCTAACGTTAGTTTTGTGAAGATCAGAATTTTCATGAGCTTCAATTCGAACTTTTGCGTTTTTCCAATCGCGAAACCCTTCACCAGTGAAAGCGTTCATTAAACCACTTTTACCAAATAGTAAACATGGAACACAAAATAAGGATCCTTTTGTTTCGGAATAAATTAACCATTCACGACGTTGAATTTCTCCGTTTTTCAAAGTACGTTCGAATAAACTTTTAGAGCAAAACCTCGTTTTATCCTTATAAACATTTTTAGAATTCTTAAAATCCGTAACTTAATTTTGTGGCACACCGTTCATAGTTATAAAATCTCGAGTTTCTTCGTTTAAATTCCATAGAAAAGGATCACTGCTTAGTTGTAAAATATCAGTTGTTGACTGTGTTTCCTCGTTCGCATCTGTGTCTTGTAATAATGAAGAATTTGATTGCACTTCTTTGGCATCTTGTGCTGAAGAATTGTTAAAATCCGCCTAGAATTTTTTCAATTCTTTTAATTACTTTTATTAATTTATTCTTAATTAAGAATTAAACTTAACATTCAAAGAAGATAAGGTTATTATAATCTGTGTTTATAAATCAAAAGAGCTTAAGGCTGTCGCCTTAAGTGAGAATCGTGTTTTCAGTATCACATATTTTCGATTCTGTTTACCCTTGATTTAATCTGGGTCCCGTTGCCATACGACAAAAAATAGCCGTTAAAAACAAAAAAATCAAAGCAGCTTATGTTTAAATAGGCAAAAAATGCATTTGCGCAACAGCTTACGTCTATATTGAGTTCAAATTGATCAAAACAATAAGAAAATATATTTTTTTGAAACGGTTTAAGTCATGAAATAAACGCTTATTACAAGTTGAAATCAAAAGAAATTATAGCTTATACATAGGTTTTTTTTGAACGCAAGCAAATCGGATCATATGATAGCTTATGTCGACATAAGCCATTTAAAAAAAAAGTAGTAGCCATTTAAAGTTTTAGTTTTTCAAAGCATTGTAAAATAAAATTTCGAAGTGGGGCTCGCATGTTTTCAGCCATAAAAATTTGAAGGTCATAAATTTACATTTTGGCAAACCTTTTTTTTTTACTACGCATCGAAAGTAGAACAATTTAAAAAAAAAATTTTTTTGAATAAGTTATTTTCTTAAATTACGAAAATGTCAGATTTTTGATTTTTTTTTTTTTCAATATAGAAAATTTGATTGAAAGTGAAAATTTTCGTTTTTAAACTTTCAATCTCAAGACTTTTTATTAAATTTAATGTTCACGGTCTTATGTTAATATTTATCTTAATTCCGCTGAAGAGTAGAACAATATAAGAAAAAAAAATTATGAGAAAGTAATTTATTTGATTTCTTATGGCCGAAAAACCTGCAAGCCCCACTTCCGTATAGTAAACGAAAATAATTATTAACAATTGCATCAAAATACTTACGACAGATGAACCTGATGCTTGTTGATCGTTATCAATAATTAAAGATTTTGTAGAGCTTATCATAAAATCAGATATTTTTGGGATTTTTTTTAGTAAACTTTCTGTTTTTGAAGATTCTTCTGCTTTTCTTTTACGATATTCTGAACCGCTTAATTTTTTTCGATAGCTACTCATTGTTGATTAAAAAAAATAAATTCAGGACCTCGACAATTGAACTGACTGCTCGATCGAATGCTCATTAAATTTGGAGATTTCTATGTCACTGAAAACGATATGTATTAAATACAGAAAATTTTTTCAAATATATTTTTTTGTAAAATCACTACCTATTTTCAAACATTTGACTTCAAAAGCTTGTTTTTTCACAAATCTTCAGGAGGTGCGGTTATCTTTTAGAAATAAAAAAGATTCCTATTTATTCCTTAACACACACACATCTTATCACTTATCAAAGATTTCAATAAAGTACCTATAGTATATTTTTTGCTTTTTTTATGTGTCTATTTCACTTCACAATACTGATTTCAATATAGTATATTTTTTGCTTTTTTTATATGTCAATTTCACTTCACAATGCCGATTTTAAAACACTAACGACTCTTAACTCAACTGAAACATGAATGAAATTGAAATATTTTATGTTTCTCTTTACCTTGGGTACATAAGACAATGGACAAATATAATCACATGCCTATTTAAGTGAAAGCAAATTAGCGAAAAGACGAAACAAAAGGGTAAACCCATACATTACCACATTGTCCACATTACATAACGCGCTATTCCGACAAAACAGAAAGGATCAGCGCACAAGTTAAAAAATTTGACTACAATTGGCACGAGCCACGTTTAGCGTTGCCACTGTTTTTAAAAATTTCCTAAATAAATTTAAATTTCTCTTCATCAAAAATTCTATAGCCATAAGCTGAGGGTATTCAGTATATGGATTAAAAATTCATTTATGAGTATTGCAATTTCTTAAGCTTAGTTTTTATTCGTAAAAAATATTTTTTTGGCAGTAGAATCATTTTCAGTAAAAATTGCAGTACTACTGCAATTGCATTAAAGTGACAACATTGCGGCCCACTAGTTACGAGCCTGTGAATAAGTTCTTAAGCCGGTTCCTACAAATACAAATATATTTTCATGTGTACAGGTTGCCTTGGTATTAGTTCCGGGGTGGTTTTGCTGTTTTTCTTTTGTAGGTACATTGTTGTTGCAATGCAACGATCGAGCGATCAAAAAACTGCAACAAGTTGTTTTTTTGTTTTAAGAAAAGAAAAAAAGAAAGATTTTTTTCACTTTTTGCTATTTGTCGGTCGCAACCACCGTTACTTTGCACACGAAATCAGCGACCCTGGGGAGAGTACGATAACTATGGCGACAAAAAATAATAACGGTTTCTGATAGAGGGGTTCAATACAAGCATTTTTTACTATGGGAGGGGGGGGTCTATCTCCCCCCGTTTAGGCGGTAGGGGCAATTTTATAAAAATTGACTTAAAATCTAAAAAAAAATATTGTAGAACAACGGGAAAACTTACAGATACAATTTATACTTTTTATGAAAGCCAGAAACTTGTACTTTATAATAAAATTTAAATGAAGTGGTTTCAATTTATAGTTTTTGAAATAACTGACTTTAAAGTCAAAATTTATGGAAAAAAATTTTAAAAAATCACTTTGAGTACTATGTTTCTCGTGATTACAAATCCCAATAAAAAAAAATTAGATGCGGTTAGTTGCTTCAATAAATTTTTTATCAAACGATATAAATTACTTTTTTCTATGTCTTATAGTTTTTGAGATAATTGAAAAATAGTAAAACTATATTTCTTTTTTAAAATCAAAAAATTTTCTAATTTTAAAAGAAACTTTTCATATAAAAAATTTGCACCCCAAAGCTTATGAGCAGCTTAACCCTGCGGAAAAAGGGTTAAAATAATGAGCCCCGCGAAGCGGGCCAGGCGGAAAGCTGTTGCATACGGAAATTAATTGCTACTTTCATATTTAGCATGAGCAGCTTAACCCTGCGGAAAAAAGGGTTAAAATAATGATTCCCCGCGGAGCGGGCCATGCGGAAAGCTGTTGCATACGGAAATTAATTGCTATTTTCATATTTAGCATGAGCAGCTTAACCCTGCGGAAAAAGGGTTAAAATAATGAGCCCCGCGAAGCGGGCCATGCGGAAAGCTGTTGCATACGGAAATTAATTGCTACTTTCATATTTAGCATGAGCAGCTTAACCCTGCGGAAAAAAGGGTTAAAATAATGATTCCCCGCGAAGCGGGCCATGCGGAAAGCTGTTGCATACGGAAATTAATTGCTATTTTCATATTTAGCATGAGCAGCTTAACCTTGCGGAAAAAAGGGTTAAAATAATGAGTCCCCGCGAAGCGGGCCATGCGGAAAGCTGTTGCATACGGAAATTAATTGCTATTTTCATATTTAGCATGAGCAGCTTAACCTTGCGGAAAAAAGGGTTAAAATAATGAGTCCCCGCGAAGTGGGCCATGCGGAAAGCTGTTGCATACGGAAATTAATTGCACATTAGTACCTGTCTTATGAATTTTTATACTTTCACTAGTCTATTTCCAAACATTATTGTAAATTCGTGCGTATTTCCATAATTTTTTGAAAATAATGCATACTTCAATAGTTTTACTATTTTTCAATTATCTCAAAAACTATAAGACATAGAAAAAAGTAATTTATATCGTTTATATTCGTTAATTTATTGAAGCAACTAACTACATCTAATTTTTTTTTATTGGCATTTGTAATCACGAGAAACATAGTACTCAAAGTGATTTTTTAAAATTTTTTTTCGTAAATTTTGACTTTGAAGTCAGTTATTTCAAAAACTATAAATTGAAACCACTTCATTTAAAATTTGTTATAAAGTGCAAGTTTCTGGCTTTCATAAAAAGTATAAATTGTATCTGTAAGTTTTCCCGTTGTTCTACAATATTTTTTTTTAGATTTTAAGTCAATTTTTATAAAATTGCCCCTACCGCCTAAACGGGGGAGATAGACCCCCCCCTCCCATAGTAAAAAATGCTTGTATTGAACCCCTCCACCAAAAACCGTTATTATTTTTTGTCGCCATAGTTATCGTACTCGTGCCGCGACCCTCATCCGAAAATATCTTCCTTAGTTGCCTGCACTGCATATCGCACCGATTCTACTTTTTGCTACTCGCTTATTAGATGCTTTTTGTGGCACATCAGGTCATGTTGTATTTTGTGTGGCGTCAAAGGGTTTTGCCATCGACGATGCTGACGTTGTTGATCTTTGAGAGTTGGTTTTCGGTCGCAACTACCGCTACTTGCACTTGGGTGAGAGTTGGTTTTCGGTCGCAACCACCGCTACTTGCACTTGGGTCCGAGACATCGAATGAATGTAAGATGTTCAGCCAATTTAAAAATAAATTTTTGCTATATTTCTACGGCTCTTAAATTTTAACGTTCTGAAAATTTTGCCGCCCCCCAAATCGTGCCGCCCTAGGCCCGGGCCTCACGGGCCTATGCGGTAATCCACCACTGGTAATTTGCAATCATTTTCCAATTAAAAAATTAAAAACTTTAAGCTCTACGCGATGGTCCAATAGAATCGATGCAGTTAAACTATTAAAGTACGTATAACCTTAAAAAAATATTTGATACTTTGCTGGAAATGCCTGGTGATTCGTCGAAATGGAATTAGTACTAAATCCTTCAAATCTCATTCGCCTGCTTCCAGTCAAAATTCTGAATTTATTTGCTCGGTAATAATTTGGTTTGATATTTTAAATGAAATTAATGCTCTGAACCAAATGATGCAGAGCCCCACACTAAATACTCAATCCCATATCCCTAAGCTTTTTGAAAGCATTCTATATAAAAAACTTTCTTTACAGTGCAAGTCAATGATATCCTCCAAGCAGCATGGATTTTGTAAGGGAAAGTCTAACTACCACTAATTTGTTTAAGTTTGTTTCCTTCTCGCTCTCAGCGGTGGAAAAAGAAAACGAAGTAGACGTCATTACCACAGATTCCAGTAAAGCTTTCGAAAAAAACTCTCATTATTTAAACTCCTCTTTAAACTTTCCCTCCTCGGATTTTTTCCTATCCTCCTCAAATGGATCTCTTCATATCTAGACAACCGCCTATAGAGTTCGTTTTCGTTCTACTCTTTTAATACCTTTTGTGGCAACCTCCGGTGTGCCCCAAGGTAGCCATCTTGAGCCCCTCTTTTTCATCCTTGTCATTAATGATATAGAAAAGATCATCCAATATTCTTCTATCTCACATTACGCGGATAACGCAAACATTTTCAAAGTCATCTTCTCTGATCGGGATTCCCTCCAAATTCAAATTGACCTCGATTCATTCGTCACTTGGTGTAGTAAAAATTTCCTTGAATTAAACATTGCCAACAACTGCGAAACCATAACTTTTCCTCGAAAGAGGAAAAAACCTCCCCATAGATCCTTCTTCAGAACCCTCCCATTTTTCGCGTTCAGCTTATCCGAGATTTGGGTGTTCTATGTGACGGGGAATTAAATTTTCTTTTCGCCCTTGGTTTTATCAAGAGACGGTCCAAAGAGTCCGCAACCTCCTTGTTACCAAATCACTCTCTTTCGCCTATGTTCGCTCTCTCCTTGAGTATACATTGCAAGCCTGGGCTCCATACCAAACGGTTTATATCTCAAGGATCTAGAGCGTTCAACATCGGTTTCTGCTTTTTGCCCTTCGGGATCTCTGTGACCGAAACTTTCTCACCCTACCTCCTTACTACGAAAGTCTCTCAATCACTAAATTCCACTTCCTTCATCCACCGGCTTCTTACTGGTTATACTGACAGTTTTCCCCCCTTTTAGATCTCATCTACTCCAACACTTATCCACGAAACGTAAGAAACATAAATAAATAGGATCGCACAACAGAGCGAAGAACCCCAGGACCAAGCGCTTTTCATGGCAGTGAATTTATTACGAAGGGCTTGCTAATTCCTCGGGAAAGGCGATACCCAAAAACATTTTTGCCTTCGTTGTTTAATTAGTTTAAGTTTAGTTCAAGCTTGTAGTAAGCTAATAAATGGGGCGTTAGCCCCACCAAAGTCTATGAGGAAATGGAGGGGACATTTATATTTCTGCCGAACAGAAGGACTTGCCAATTCCTCACAAAAGGCGATACCCGTTGAAAAACATTTTTTATTTTTGTTTGGACTCCAACCATGAATCTCCTGCGTAACAGACAGGCATAACAACCATTACGCCAAGGGCACTAAATTGCACACAATCCTTTAGTTTCATACTCTGTGTTTGCGCTGAACTTTTTGTTGCTCTTTTTCGTTGTTATTAAAAAGCAACTGACCTAATTAATTATATTCTTAAATGCGCTATACTTCGAACTCTCATTTGTTTCCTGTTTACTCTTCAGTGATGCTCTACTTGTAATCATCACTCGATTTATAATTAGAACTGTCCAAGCTGCAGATCGGACAAAAACAAAAAAAGAAACAAGACATTTCCCCTGCCTCATGATGGTGTGCAAAAAATTCATTAGTCCTCAGCAGATTTTTCAAGCTACTACTCTCTTTACACATGGCGTACTGATAAGAATGTTTGTGTTTTTTTAAATACTAACAGCAATGCTTGGACTTCAGTGCCGGTCAATTTTACTTCCAGATAGCAACCTTCTTTTGAATAGCTTTGCAGATCTTCATAGAAAGGCCAGAATATGCTGTAATGATAACGAGCCTAAATTACCGACTCGCCATGTCAGCGCATAGGCTTATAGGTGTAGTTTTGAAGTGTAGCTTCAAGATATGGAGATGGAGAGCCTGCTTCAAAACAGTGCATTATCATTTTTAGAGGTTTGGGATGTTGATCAGAGTAGATGTATTTTCTCACTCCGCTGACTCATTTCCGTGTTTTTAGGTTTTATACATTAAGAAAATTATCTTATAATTGATTGAGTGAATAAACTACATTTTTTTTGAAGACACGAAATAATCAGTAAGCTTCTAAATACGCTGTAATTAAAAATGCTTGTAAACTTATAATTGCACTATGTTGAGAAATCCATTTAAAAGTTATTTCAAGTTTCCTCGGCTGATAAAATTTTGTCAAATGCTATCTTAATTTGTTTCACTGAAGAACCTAATTAATTTATAACTTCCATATTGCCCGCGCATTAAATATAAAATTTTTCTGTATAGACTCACTCAGTTTATTGTCTGTATGATTAATTCATTTCAAAAAAACAAATTATAAAAAATTCCGCCTTTGTGCGATAAGATTTTGCCGACTAAGCTTTAAGTTATAATGGACATTAAAATTGTTTTTTAATCTGTATAATCTACAAGCTGTAACAAGTAGCTATGGTGTTTTTTTTTTCTTGATTAAAACCAACAAAAAAGTTTTTGTCTTTATAATCCAAGTTCCAAGTTTAATGAAGTCAAATCCTTTTTTAGCGAAGATTCCTTAGATATTATTGTTGTTCCTGAAGCATGGCTGAAGAGCTATCATAGTGACTCGACTGTAGATATTGTTGGCAACAATGTTTTTAGAACAGACAGACCTTGTTCTAGGGGTGGTAGGGTGACACTGTACATTGAAAGCAAATTCGACCTTCAAGGGTACTGAAAGGTATTGAGGAATTTTTCTCTGGTAACGGTAACAGAAATATTTTAGTGGGTTATCTAAGGAGAAATTTCTAAAATTTATGCTGACTGCTCTGACTCAAAAATGTAACGTTATGAGTGACTTCAATTTTAATTTCTTGGTTTGCAGCAAAAGGATCGTTCGTGATAACTTATTAAAGGCACCCTGGAGGGTTAAATATATATTAAAATTATTTATATAAGTACAACATCTGGAGAATATTTCCTGAATTTTTCAAGTCAATCGATCTGATGAATAGTTTCCGAGTTACGGCCGTTTAAAACTGACGCCTTTCGTTCGAGGCAGTGCTACTTGGTGAGTGAACACAGTACTACAATGCTTACGAACTTACAGCAACAACTCTAATTTACCAGGACCGATACAATCAAGATAAACATGGATCACAAGTATGTTTCGATATTTTGGATTTTCGCGAGGCGTAAGGTGGCGTTAATCATGATCGACTTTGTTTCAAACTCAAAAGATATTTCTCACAAAGAGTTTGCAATTTATAACTCTCATATTTATCGCAATGCTTCCAAAATGTTTGTAATGGTGCTAACAAAACAAGTTTAACATTTTTGAAACTTCTTCTGGAGTACTCCAGGGATCCATATTAAGACTGATACTGTTTTTGATGTTTATGAACGACCAGTAGATACAATGCAACACCTTTCTCACTTGTTCATTCGTTTGCTGTTCACTCTTTTCGTGTCCGGTAAATAATGTTTCCTTCCTTCTTTCCTTGGTCAATACCGATCTATTTTTTGTTCATACATGGGCCCTATACGATGACTTGTAATCAAATTAATTTTTAAACAAATAAATAAATAAATAAATACTGAAATAGGTACTTACTGCTGTATTTAAAAGTTCCCAAATCGACACGGAATCGGAATTGACTATATTCTCAGGCGACATGTTGTTATCCTATTATTATCAAACCATAGCTATTGTATCCAATATCTATAATCTTCCAAATTGATTGACTTTAGGATTAACTTTATCTTGTTTAAAAATATTGAAAAGCATTTTAAAACTAAAGAAAGAAAACAAAATGTTTATTGTCAATCGTTTCATAAGTCGCATCAGGCATCACAAATAAAACTGGTCGAGTCATGTAATGTGCTCTCTTGCTTAGTTGGCAGCTGAATTTAAACTCAAAATGCCAAAAGGATTCTTTTTTTGGTTTGATGATGCTGGTTGAATTTGTGACGCACAAGCACATGATCAGACTTTTATAAGACCCAATTTTTATTGTATCAAACTTGACAATGGTGGGGCTTCTATCTGCTCGTTAAAGATTAATCGTAATGCGATACACTCAACTTTATTATGGTAATTAGTAATTTAATGTGTGTACTGTGTTTATGATAAAATTGCGCCAGATAATATTTCTGTATATTTATCAGCGAAACATTTTATTGACATCTTACGGTTATTATTTTGGCATTTATTGTAGTCGAAGCTTAAAGTCCATTATAAACAATTTGAACCACAGGGTCTTGTTTTGGCGAAACCAAAGGACAAAAAGAAATATGTTAAACGTCACAATCAAAATGTAACGTCCTATTCAAAAAGGAAAAAAAGAATACATGCTCTACCTGATACAAACTGTCAACAATGTATGTGAATTGTGGTATCTTAAACTTGTTACATTATTGACCTTTGTAAATCAAATGACCAATTCCTTTATCTGGACATGATTTGACAATTCTATTATTTCCGATATTAATGATAAAATGATAAATGTCTATCGGTGATATATGTTTGGCTTATAAACGTTCTTAATTGAATGTCAGTTCGTTGGATTCCCTGATAAGTATGCAGATAAGCCTAAAAAGGACATGTGTTTAAGTATTTCATTGCATTTGGATGATTGTGCTTAATATCTCACACCTTTTATTCAGTAAAAAAAAAAAAAAAACACAAGGAAGAGTTCTATTGAATCTATGTACATTTGTGACACATCCGAAATCTGGGGTAGAATGAAAGATTGACTTAATAACCCCCTTTTAGTGACTACCTTTTGGCACTTGCATCTTGACATTTCTTTAAATTTCTTTTCCTTAAATTTCTTCCTTCAAATAGACAACTTGTCGTTTTCGTTTGTATGAATTATCAATTTTTTAAAGTTTCTTATTTAGTTGTTTTATTTTTAATTGTTTGAGTACTCAAACATTTTTCGGTTGCATTTCCCATTTAATTAAATTACAGTGTTTTGGACAATGAGACAAGTTTTGCAATCGTACAGAAAAAAAAAAAATTGAGATAACGATAAGTCATAGTCATGACACTAAAATGATAGAGAATACGATAAAAGTGGGCCCTGCTGCATGTCTGTATTTCGACTGTCCGTTTATGTATCTACAACCTGAGTGACCAATTTTCTTCGAAATTTGAAGTAAGGGGCTGAGGAGCAGCCTTTAGGTAGTCTAGGTCTAGGGCTTGATATACCTGCCATACAACCGATATGATAATACTTATTTTTTTCGAAAATAGCTCCAACCATTATCCTTAGGAGATAAACATATGCTGTCGCGAACTTTTTTATTCATTTTTTCAAGATATACAATTCCGTACGTAGTACATAAATTTGATCTATCTCGTAAAATTTAGCCAGCGTTTGCAATGTAAGCGCAGAAAAATATGTTTGTCATGACATCACATTACAAATCTTTAAATTTCTCGGCTTTTCTCTACTATAATATACATGTATTAAACACATAAACCTTCTTTATGAATCATTTTATTCATTAAAAAGAACCACATCAAAATCCGTTGCGTAGTTTTAAAAATCTAAGCATACATAGGGTCAGGGACAGAAAGCGACTTTGTTTAATACTATGTAGTGATAATTATTATAATTACTATTCTGTTCAATATGAGTTTGATGTGCTGAAATGTGGTTATGTGGAACTGATTGCCAAAATTCGAAATTCAATCGCAAATAAATTGAGATTATCAACAAAAATATTGATGGAGGATGACAGTGACATCGTTTTCATACGTCTGTAGCTTGGCAATCAATCAAGTAATAAATAAAAATATTGTTTGGTGTTTTGAAGTTTTCGGCAACAATCGTAATGTCAAGCTTGTGATTGAAACAACCTCTGCAGTAGATAACATTATATTAGAAGAACATTATAATAGGAAAAGTACCAGACTTTATATGACATATTTGATTGAGTAGGATTATAATGTACTTAAGTTCTTAAATAATAATAAAACTAAATTTTTTTTTATTTATCATGGGTTTTTTTCCGGGAGGATTTGGCAAGCCGTCCGATTTTAAATTTACTGCCATTAAAAGCGTTTTCTCTATTAGATGTTCGTAATCGTCAGAAAATTTTAGGTCTCCTGCATTCCTTCACAAAAGCAATGGTTGCGAGAAATGCGCTAGACCCCGAGGCTCTTCGCTCTGTTGTACTACCCTATTATTGATTATTAATTTAATTTATGTTTTAATAGCAGGTTTAAAAATATAAAAGAATCAACTAAATCTTTATGAAGGATAAAACCACTTACTGTGATTTAAACCTGTGCTGTATGTCAATTATACTGAAATTTCTTACTGGGGTAGTTTTCATAGCTATTGAAATACTTGATCAATGCAAACGACGGACTTGGGGTGCATGCTCGCATGCAGTGCAGATATTTGATATGTTATGAAGTATGAATTTTCGGTATGTTCAAGAAAAAGTTATAAATCTAGAGTGGTTTTATACTTCATAAGGATTAGAGAAACTAAATTATACGTTTTAGGCCGCTATAAAAATATAACGCATTATTTTTTTATTTTGTAATTTTTTTCTACTTTTTAGTGTAAATGAAATTCGGGAATAGATTTTAAATTGCTCTATTACTTTCTTCTTCTTTCAAATTTTTATACACTTCTAACTAGTGGTCCAAATTGTAAATATCTAGCTCATCAAGAAGTTAGTTTAGAATCAATCGAAAAATTCTATGACTATAGTCATTAAGAAGGCAAGTTTCATCTTTCTCTCTTTCTTTTCGCTTTTTTTCATACATTGGCAACCATTTCTGAGCAATGGTACTAAATTCAAGCCTTTATCAATTACAAAATTCCACTCAATAGACATACAGAGGTAGTGCTGGCTTTCTTCATTGGTTTTTCTATAGTTAAATCTGAATTTACTGCTTCAAAACATAGTTCCGTGCCGGAACATCAAAGAAAATATGAAATAGTAGTTCTCCAGATGTCCAACAAACTGTGCTCAAAAAGTTTTCTTCTCCGACGGAGATACATACATAAACAGGTTGTTTTGTGTAAGAAGCGACTAAAGCTCAAGACAGACAGATTAGGTACAATACAAGAAAAATATCGTATTCGAGGTGGGAGTGTCCACTTTACAACTACCACCTGCTACCACATACCAAAGCGTTTTTGAAAACAAATGCTCACAGAATAAAGTACAACCAGCCAAAAAACACAAAACTCGACTTTCTGGAAAAAGTACTATTCATTTTTGAAAGATTTTTAAGTTCGGTTTGCTGTGTTTGACTTAAAACAAAACAAGAGCATTGATCATTTAAAGAAAAAGTGAGCCAAAATTTTGTAAAAATTTTATTTAAAGATAGCAAGTGTTTTTTTTTTAAATTCTGACTTTGAGACTTGATTACTCATAAACTATTCACTAAAATAATTCGAGCTAAAATGATCATTAAAAATTTTTTAACACACTTTAGTAAGTGGTTTCTCTCTATCCCTTAAACGGATGGTGATAGACTACCCCTCCTCCCATTCGAATTGTTCTTGTCTTACCCAACCTGTCTGTAGCTTTTGTCACATCATATGCAAAACACCCTATGTACTGAACATATTTTAAATAACTGCTCATTCTGTCAAAATCAGTTGAACAAAATTATTGTGAATTTGTGTTTTTGTCCATAGTTTTTTACTATACAAAATTAAACTTATGTATGTTTCTTTTATTTTTACCGCGTGTACTTTTTTTGATAACTCACGTGGTCACGTTTCTGAGTTGCTCGTATTATGGCTTTAAAAACCCCCAATCTTTATCGTTTTTAGTTGACTGCATATAAAACTTGGTATCATAAAAAAATATTGAAGAGACAACTTTGTATCTGTCTGTTGGAGCCGAGCAACGTCGCATAAAAAATTAGGTCGCAACTTGCAACCACAGTCTACATTACAGAGCTGTATACGAGTACACGCTACTGTATATCAATTATCTCAAGCCTCTCTGCATTTTTCAAAAAAAATGCTCTGCCTGATGAATAAAGCATAGTTCTTGGCGACCTTGCACTAAAGTATATACCTAACTTTAAACTTTTGTATAAAACAATTAAAATTTTTTCAATGATTGAATACTTGTTTGGTATAATAACTTGCACTACTTAACATTGCAAACTTAAACTGAAACCGATAACAATCTCTGCTGGTATATAATTCAATTTGCTGGCTACCTTGCACTCTGCAAATAACCGACTGGCCGTTGACTTTTAAACAAAACACGATCAGGCAGAACTCATTTCTATTCGAATCACAATCGTGATCTCACTCATAAAGTTTAACAAAAAACCAAGAACCCCAAAATCAATGAACAAAATAATTTAACTGCAATTACAAATACTCAACCTATCCTCACTCAGATTGGCAATGTGTAAGTATAATAGAATTTCCGAAAATGGTGACGTACAGCATCTTTCAGATGAATGCATGCTTCAGAATAAAGAGCATTTGATGGGCACTGGGTACACCGAACAGTAATTATGGTAATTGATTGTATGATCAGGTTTCTGGTGCGTATGTGCATTTGTAAAACCTGATCGGGATGGGACTCGAATTATGATGAAAACTCGTCATCAGACAAATCAACTAGCGATTTATTATGGTAAAAGCTAGGTGGGCTTTTTGTGGGTTTCTAGCCCCTGGCAATATATAGATAGACAAAGTATGCACATGCAGTGGGAAATCTAACTAACTCTTTGATGGCCAACTTTGCTGGGACGCAGTGGATTTCCATCGATCGATGTTAAACATTGTGCATGACCATTTGCAGTTGGGTGGACATTTCTCTGAGCTTCACAGAGTTATGAGGTCTTTGCAAACGACTATGTGCCGGAGTGATTTTTTTGCAGTATTATCATTTTGCTGAAGGCTTTTTCGATGTAACAGTGACGACGTTATACATTTGCATTTAATTACTGAAAAATATTTCCATTAAAAGTGCTGATGCCAAACAGTCTAGCAAGTTGGTTTGATGATGAGAAAAATAATTATACCTATAACATACAAACACGTTTCCCTTTCCTATGTTATTATAATTTAAAAGAAAAAATGAATATGTATGTTGTTGACAAATTTAATGGACACATCCTGGGTGGTGAATGAGTCTAGTTAAACCAGAAGGTTGAAAGGCTTAGAGCTGCTAAAACAGCGTCAATTGTTTGGACCCAAAGACCTGTGTTGATTGAGATCGACAGCTTTGTCATCGTCTTGTGGACAAAAATCGCTGAAAGTGTTAAATAAGTATAGTCATTTTTATTGAAGACACTTAGAAATATTTGAGAAGTAAACCTAAATCGAGGCTTAAAGTATCGCAGCGAAAGACTTCTTAAAAGTATTCATTGTTGATCACAATCGTTCTACATTGAACCAAGATCAACCGACAGCCCATTGTACCTCCTATTCATATTGCTGATCGTTCTCAAAAGGACCTGAGCAAACTGTACAGCTGCGTTTTATTATCCTCTGCTGAACCATTTATTCCCCAATAAAAAGGTACATAGCAACATCACTAGATGAGCTCTCTTTTCATCTCATTCAATTTTCGTTAAGTGTGTATAAGGATCCAAAATGCAACAAAAACCACCAAAATCACGTTGGAAACAATTCATTCGCTTTGGTATCCCAGCTGAAGCCCACTTTCCCCAAACACCATCCTGACTGGACTTCTTTCTGATAACCTCCAACTAATAAACATAATCCCCAAACTACAGAACCACACATGCAGAACATCAACATCGGATTCAGACCACGAAGCGGTAGAACTTCGCATCAATCTTAACCGGTTGATCATCACGATTAGTCCAATGACAGGTGAAGAGTATACATCAACTACAATCGCTCGAATTTTAAAGTGTTCAAGAAGAAGGACGAGTATACATTTCTACTCCCGGAAGCAAACAGGAACCTAACCAACAACGACATCAATGAGGCCATAGAAGAAATGGAGGTCAGAATAACAAACGCCATCGACGAACAGAAGAGACCGAGGACATCCAGACATGAACACCGTCAAAGATTGAGAAAGGATTCAGCAAAGGAACTGGAATACTGTGAGCAACAGCTATCAAATGGTGAAGAGCTCCAATGTACTTACTTTATGTTGATGAACGCTCTTCAACATTTCAACAACAACCAGTTCCAACAAAGGCTGCAGAGCCTCAATCCTAGACTCGATGCATTCAAAGCTATCAACAACATCATCGTGAAAAGATTAGACATAATTAGCCCCGGACAAAGGGAAGCCGAAACAAACCAAATTTCTTAAGGAAAACTTTGTGAAAAGCCACCCAACGATCCAGAGTCTATCGAAGAAGTTGAACCAAGTCTAAAACGCCTGCTGCAGACGTCAGAAGAAAACTTAAGTTATTCGTCGATGATAACCTTGCAAGTAGTCCGATACCTGCAGAAAGCTTGTCAAATCCAAATGAATAGCTGAATTGATCCACGGTGGACGACGAAAAAAACCATCAGGTCCTCACATAATATCCAACTTCATCATAAGAAAATTTCCCTAAGTCCTGATGCTGTTCATGGAAATCCTATTCAACAAACACATCAACAACTGCATCAAAAACTGCCATTTCCCAAAGAGATGGAAGACAATAAAAATCATTCCAATTCCCAAGAAAGATGATAGAAGTACTGTTTCTGCATACCGTCCTGTTTTTCTTCTCAACATCACTAACAAAATTCTGGAAAAAATGCTTCTCCGGAGACTAAAGGCTTCTGCGACCATTACCACGTCGACCATAAATACCGGTCGGGTTCTGGTGGAACCACTCCATCCTTCATCTGAATTTCAGGTTTCGGAAGGACGTCGTCAGGACTCCCAACAGCAGGTTGCTGTTGGATGTTTTCTTGATATAATCTGGATCTATGGGCTAATTCACAAATTAACTCCTCTTAGTTTACAGGTGCATTAATTAAAATAAATTTCAGTTTTCTCAATCGAAGGTCATTCTTCCTCCGAATTGAAAACAGCTTATTAGTAACCAAATGCAGGAGTAGAACAGGATTAAAGCTTGGGCCGTATCTCTACGACATCTTCAATTCAGCCTCAGCGAAACAACACCAAAAGAACTTGCTGTACGCAGATGATTTACTCACCTATCCAACTTAGAAGTCAACAGCAATTGCAGCCTGAAGAGTCGACGATAACGTTACACGTCTTTGGGATTACTACACCATATGGGGTATAAAAGTCAATTCGTCAAAATCCGAATTAGCCAGCTTCAGGAGATCCATAAGACGTCAAAGCGCAACGTCAGCTGCAAACAGCCACAAAACGATCACCCGGACTTCCCAAAACTAACATCAATTACCTTGGCTTTAACTTCCAAGAAAGATTTCTGTTCAACCCCCTGTTGCACCCCCTGATGCTGAGAAGGAACCGACTGAGTCTGAAGACAAAGTTGCTATTCTAGATGCAGCTTCTCAGACCAATCATCGTATCCTGTTTTCCTACTTGGTTAACTATATCCAAAATGAAAAAAGTCGAGCTATTTGAGAGGAAAATTCTGAGGATCTGCACAGGACTCAACTTCGACCGTAAACGACAGAAGCACTCAAGCAAGAAAAAACTCTAGAAAGCATTTAGGAAGGAACTAACAAAAATTGTAAGGAATACCCGCTGCGCTAAACTGAAGATCGACTGAAAATTTCTAGTTTTCAGATCACGTTCCCGTTTCCGTCTTAATTTTTCTTTTTGATTTGATTTCAAGAGTTTGATTGACAGGCTGTAGTCTTTTTTGGTTTAAGCCACCGATTGCGTTTTTCTTTCTCGCCATTGTTGTTAGCCAAAAGTAGTCTTACGATTCAGCTATTTGATCTAAAACTTCACACTTTAAGAGATATGTTTTCTTTTGATCTTGAAATTCTCAAACATTTGGCATCCATATGCCGCCAGAGAATCGTCAAAATAAACAACATAGTCTGTCACAATAATTACCAATTATTAGTCGTAGGCACGTGCCATTGTGGTTTACTTTTCGGAAGAAATTACCTAAAAGTTAATGGCCCGTTTCATTCCCACGAATTATTTCAACTTCTGGTGCGGTGGTTTTTGCCACTTATACGTGGCTAGTAGTTTTTTTTTTGCAGATTTTTTACACTCAGAATTTTTCATTTATTCGATGAGTGTACTTTCGTCTTGTCCATAATCCCAAAATTTATTTCTATGCCTATGACTTAATTCATTAAACAATGAATTAATATCTTCGCGAGGTAAAATTTACTGTCTGCTTCAGCATCATATGATCAAAGAAGTTTTCTGCACAAATTTGTTTCTCACTAAAAGTTAATGCCAAGCGCACTTTTTCTTAGTATACAGTGGCACACTATTATTGAAGTCAGTTGGTTTTTTTGTCATTTTGTCCGCACTTTCACCCTTTTAAGTTGTTTGTTGATTGATTTATTGCTGTAAAAGAAACAAAATGTACACAGAGACGATCCCCACAGTAAACAAAAAAACAGCAAGTGCATTTTGCTTTTATAAAGTTGTAATTTTGTTTCTCAATGTGGAACAACTTGAATTTTGCCGTCGCTGCGCACGCTCGTACGCTTCGATATGTGGGCTGAACAACACTTAAGAATTTTAAAATACTTAAGCTCTTGTATTTTGAATTGTACTCGATGGAAATTGTGTCACCTTAGCGCGTGCTATTCATTATTCACTGTTTAACTGGCTAGTTATTAAATTTATCAATGACAGGCAGACTGGTGAGAGCCATTGTCTTTTTTCTGACCTTGAACTTATGGATGTATTTAAGTAAATCGACTCTATTATTTGCAGTGGTGTGCTTGCTAGATGTCTTTCTTCAGCGTGAAGAGTATCAACACACAGTCGAAGACCTTTGAATTGACAGCTTTAGAGTGGAGGCCAACTATCGCTCAAAAGATGTGTAATTTTCAATGAATGAAAGAAGGTACTCACACACAATAACATTTGCTTAAATTGTGTGTGTGCAGAAAGCCAACTTTTACTGAAAAGAAATATAGGCATATGCACACATACTGGGTACTATTACGTTTATTTGGCACGGTACAAAACGCTCACAAAAATATTCACTTATTTTAATGAAATAATGAAATTGAAAATACCATTCGAAAGGGACTCTAGTTCAATCAAGGCTCGCTTCAAAAATTCTAATAGCTGGATCAATGTGATTCACAAATGAGTATTTCGAACACTCCCAGTTTTTGATCGATGAGTGGAATCGTATATTGTCAAGGATATACCCCCACAGCACGCGATGCTGATGTTTGCTTGCAGCACAAAGAAAAAAGAAGCAAAATCAGTAATTTAGAAAATTCAGAGAAACAGTTATGAATAAAAATTTAAAATGAAAATCATGATGAAAAAATTATATATGAAATATTTTAATATTGCTTGGTGAATGGAACCTCAGTATCTATGCCAATCTTAAAAAAGGGAGACCCTCACAATTGCGCCAATTGAAGAGCGAAAAGCCTCTTTAACGTCGCGTATAAGATCTTGTTTGCTGTAATATGTGAACGTCTGAAGCCCTACGTCAGCAATTAGTCCTTATCAATGTGGTTTTAGACTAGCAAAGCTCACAATAGACCAAATTTTCACATCACGACAGATCTTGGAAAAAGCTCGGGAACATAATATCGATCAAAACAATCTTTTCATCGATTTCAAGGCAGCGAGACGAGCTGTTTTAAGCCATGTCTACTACTAACTGCTTCGTCATGGTCGGTAAAGAACTCACGAGACCTTAGATGTCAAAAAATGCTTTCGACTAAACGACAAACTGTCATGCGATTTCTTGACCATCATACTTGAAAAGTTTGTACAAAGCTCGAACGTCAACACCAGACGAATAAATCTTTCAAAAGTCTGTATAAAAGGAAGTATATTTTGTCGTCAAACAAGGAAAGAGAACAATTAGACAAAACGTCACAATAGATAGACATAACTCCGAGATAGTACAGGACTTCGTCTACCTAGGTTGCGCTTGCCAACCGTTGCTTCTTTGGGTTAAGAAGGTAATTGAGAAACAAAACGCTTTCTGGAAAAACCAGGGTCAAGCTTTGTAATCAGCCCTATTATCGTAACAGATCGGAATGAAATTCTTTCCGATTTGTACGAAATGTAAGATATTTGTATTATGGTAACGTTTCCGATGGCTTAATCGGAACGAAACAATGCGATGAAAATGTCAAACTCACCGCAACGCGTCTAGAATTCATGCGATGCATGACGATTAAATGTGAAAATTGTGGGAACGCATTCGGAATTCATGCGATGCATGCCGATTTCTTGGTTTTCTGTTCTATCCGATGTCTCCGACAGTAAAGTAGTTGCGGAAGGGTTGTTTTATGTTACCTACATGCGTCAATGTTTCCTTTACGAAATGGATACCATAAAGAAAACAAATGTTACGATCGTAATTTCTCTACGATCGTATGTTTCTCCGATCTGTTACGATGATAGGGCTGAATATCTTTGTGATCGGAAGCGTGGACCTTGTCAAAAGTGGATGAGGAAGCCCTTGGTCGTTTGGAAAGAAAAATACTCCGAATGATCTTTAGTCCCGTACGCAATGACGATGTGTGGAGAAAAAGATACAAAAACGAGATGTATGAGCTGTACCGCTACATTGGCATAACCAGAAGAGTACCTTCGCATCGCGATTCGCGAGACTACGATGGCTGGGAAGTGAAGAGCGGATGGACATCAACCCTCCGGCTCAATGGGTTTTCGAAAGCACATAACAGGGAAATTGCGGAAGGGGAAGACCCCGTCTTAGGTGGTGCAATCAAATGGATGAAGACATCAACCGACTTAGAATGCAAAACTGGAGAGAGCTCAGGCGAACTTGAAGTCGTCATCGAAAGATGTTGGTTGAGGCCCAGGTTCAACCCGAACTGTAATGCGTACATAAGTAAATAAATAAGTAAGTAACTAAGTAACTAAGTAAGTTCAATCAATTTTAGAACCACGTTTTTTCTATCTGACGATAAGGTACTTTTTTTAAGATGATGTGTTGAAGTTACTTGTTAGGTAAATTAAACTTTGTAGCGTGAATAATATAAAATAAATAAAATAAATAGGGTGACATAACATAGCGAGGATAGCAAATTTCTCACAACATGAAGGAGGCCTACAATTTTTCAATTCCGAACGGTTAATTGGGAAAGTGCTTTTTATAGCAATACATTTACTATCTGAGAACTTTGTAAATTCCTCGCAAAAGGTGATATTCGTGTATATTATTATGGAGTTAATCGAGCTAACAACAAATTGAATAATATCAGTAAACCGATTTGGATAGATATTTTTTTATTACTACATAAGTTTGCAACTGATGTCAGCCTTATAACAAAACAACTGGTGTAGGGTTCACCCACTGTGAGAATTTTTAAATTAGAACCCATTTACAGAATTCCAAAAAAAAAAAAAAAAAATAGTAACCCCACGATAGCAATGAAAAATGAAACTCCAAAATTTAATAGTAACTTTTTTCTTTTATTTGGAACTCATAATGCAAGGCCAATGAAGTTTTAATATAATTAAATAAACTGCCAGTTGTTGGAGTCAAAGTGTACTTAATGTGTGTTAATATTAAAAAATTAAATTGTTTTACGTTTTTTTTTAGTATTCTTCAGTACTTAGCAAGCTAATTTTGTTCGGAACTGGTCTAAAGAGCATACGTTTAAATAATAAAAATTAAACGAGAAAACACCGTACAAAAGGGTGATAAACAGTTTGTGTTTTGTTCAGTTTCAGCAACACTTTTATCTATTCTGTCGATTGAAGTAAGGCAATTTTAACTTTAAGATATTGCAAGTCGTTTGCTAGGATCCTATATGCGGTTTAAAGTTTCTTGTATTTCAATTGGTGCTATCTTGATGCTATTCTTTTATTTCAGAACTAGTATTTCACTGCAAGAAGAAGTCACAAAGGATCTAGATGGAGACACAATCGCAAATGTTAACTAATAAATTGTCCTCACAGAGACAAAGTACAACCAAACAAAAGAATTGTCAATAATTTTCTTTGGTCTACTCTACGAACGAATCCCAGGTAACTTTGTTATTTACTTACTTTGATATTTACGGAGTGAAAAAATTTGAACACAAAGCCATGCAAATAAACGATGGCAAACCAAATACTCTAACTTACAAAGATAAATACGAGGCCACTGCCGATAAGCTTTTTTTTTAGGAAATCTAACTTGTCTGCAGATATAAATAAATAAGTAGGGTGGCGCAACAGAGCGAGGAGCCCCTGGGCCTAACGCATTTCTCATAAGCATGCCTTGTGAGGGAATAGAGGGGACCTACAATTTTCTGCCGGTTCCGAACGGCTAATTGAGAAAGCGCTTTTCATGGCAATGAATTAACTAACGGAGGACTTGCCAATTCCTCGCGAAAGGCGATACCCGTAGAAAAATATTTTTGCCTCTGCTGGGATTCGAACATCGAACTTCTGGGCTAGCAAGTGGACATGCTCACCATCACGCCACGGGTACCACGTCTTGCAGATAGCCGTTTAAAAAAAAAGAAGAAAAAAACAATAGGCACGATCTTGCAATTGTGTGCTATGTACAGTATCACCTTAAAGCTGAGTACAGGGCTTTAGTTATCGTTCTAAATAATATATTTGGTGGGATAGGGTTGCCAACTTTACATTAATTATGAAAATTGAATAGAATTGCCTTAAATATTGAAAAAAAAAAAAAATACAAAATCGTAATTTCGAGTGAAATAAGTATTATTGTAAAGGTTGTATGGCAGGTACCGTTATATGGACCTTTTTTTTTAGTTCTATATTTCATAACGATATCTTTTTGATTTTTTTTTTAGAGACCCAATCCCACAAAACTCTATATAAATCTCTATATAGTTAGCCCACAGACACTAACTGCAAAATTTGAAGAGAATTTCCCAAGTGGTTCAGGCTGCAGATCTATATACGGACAGACCTACAGACATTCAGAAAACAGAGTTGCCGTTCCACTTTTTTCAAATTCTTTATCATTGTTTCATGTTTCATTGTTATCTCGAAAAATTTTGTATGCTCTATTGCAAAACCTGCCTTAAGCACGGGTCACACAGGGCTGCTCGGCAGCCGCTTCTAACCAGCGGCTGGCGCGGCGGTAGCAGTAGCAGGCAGCGGCTGAAAACCCTGTCACTCTGTCGGCTGCTACTCGCCAGCTTCTCTCAGCAAACAGCTACAGAAAACCATACAAATATTGCTTTTGAACTTTATTTCTATGATATTTGACACAAATTTTGAATGAAAAATTTACGAAATAGAATGTGTAGCAGTATTTTTTTTATTTAAGCAGCCGCCACTAGTCGCTAAAAGTTAAACATGTTAAACTTGGCCAGCCGCTCTTAAATACTCACCAGCTGGCAGCGAGTGTGGTGAATTTCCTGGTCCCACAAAGCTAATCAGCGGCTGGTAGTAGCGACTACTCGACCCGCCGCTGGCAACTTGCCGTGTGTGACCCATGCTTTACACTTATAGAGAACCCCTGGTTATTTATTACTTTTAAAAATTGTATGAATTAGCTATAATGTAAAATCAAAATTAGGTATTTATTTGTTTATTTCTGCAAAGTCCCAAACATATTTTAATCTTTTGCTTTGTTATTAGAATAGGACGTTCTTTCGAAAATTTTGCAAATCCACTGTTGAAACGTCTTCTCCGTGTGACAGTTTGTGATGTGCTTTTTTCTCTAGAACTAGTGTATGATCGTCGGGTACACCTGATTTCCATTTAGTGATAGTAGGGAGTGCATGTCCACTAAATTGCTACTTTTTCAACAGGGGCTAACTGTTCTCATATTTGTTAGGGTGGCTTTTTTTATAATTTACGCGCACTTCAAGGGGTTGTTACTACCCTTATAATGTTAAGAACACAGTGCGGGTCTTAGGAAATAGGAAAAGGATAAGAAAGGAGGTGCCGATGCACATCACTCTTGAATTTCTCTACACTATATTGCGTGGGGAAAATTGAGTTAGATAAAGCATTCCACATACGGGTTGAGCGGCTAATATACGAATCTCTATACTTAACTGTACGTCCGAAGTTGGGCTGAAGGGAGAATTGATTTGCATTCCTTGCGAGGCGAGTATTGCGGCTAAATTGTTTCAGGGGAGGAATATTATCTGAACATCCTGCGTGTAAGGTCTATGGCAGTGAGTGAAACATATGGTGTGACAGCATCAGCATGTGTATTCGATGGCCGAATGACTTGCAACTCCCTTACAAGTTCCTTTGGCAAGAACAGTCTGCTTAAAGCCCAGGTATCATTATTGATACCCAATTGCGTTGCGGCTAAAACAAAACTTTTTATTGGAGTTTTCTGCATCAGAAATTCGTCAAAAGAAAAAGAATAAAACCCCTATACTTGTTTTCTTATCAAATAAAACGCTTTGTCTCGATAGACTTCCCAACACTTATATAGGCCATTGCATTGTATTGAGATGAAAAGCAAATGCCTACAAAAACGAACAAACAAATCTAATAAATGAAACAATCAACAAATTAACAACTTAATTCAATTTCATTCCTAAAATGTAGGCACTTGTTCGGTAATGATTACGAAGTGATATATGTACGCAAATCAATTTCATTCAATAAGTAGACTTTTTCGCAATAACTTCAAACAGATCTCGAATCGTCAAACTGTCTAGCCACCTTTTATAAAAAAATGCGAGTTTATATGTATGCACAGTGTTTATATGAATGTCTTACCTACCTTATGAGGTATATAGTTTCGTTTAATTCATAAAAAAAAAAAAACAGAACGCGTTTGTCGAGTACTTTTCCAAAAAAATTCCGGCCCCCTGATGATGTTACTAGTTCGTGTTTACAAAAGGTATCATTCCTCACGCTCATCTGTCGCGTCGTCATAAATATTGGCCAGACTTTCATACGTAGTATGACAATCTACTTACTACTATGGGTCTACGACCAGAGTTGGCCGAAATATCACTTTTTAGAAAAAACTACATTTGTTACGTCTGCTACGTAGTTTATGTAGTTTATGTATTTAAATGTAGTTAAATGTAGTTAAATGTAGTTAAATGTAGATAAATGTAGTTAAATGTAGTTAAATGTAGTTAAATGTAGATAATGTAGCAGACGTAGTTTGAACTATTCTCTTTTTTTCTATATTAACTACGTCAACTACGTGTATGTAGCAAATGTAACAAATTGTAGTAAATAAAGCGTGTAGTTTATTGAATTAACTACACGTAGTTAATGATGTAGTAAATGTAGTGTAGTTTATTCGGCCAACCCTGTCTACGACACTCTAGTTTTTCTCTCAGTGATATATGTACATATGTAATGAAATGTGGAGACAACAATATTAGCTTTTGCACGATACCGGTAAAAGAATGCCTCACTTTTTCCCCCCTCAACTAAGCATCAATGTATGTACATATATCATTCACGAAGTGTGCTTGCCAAACAGGGATCAATGATCAAAGCGATTGATAGTGATTTGCTTTCGCATTCTCATCGAACGCAGTAAATCGTATCGTACGATGGCATTAATGAACTGTTTGTGCCTTATATACTACTTCTTTACCCCTGTTGGGTTGGGAAAACTTTAATTTCGAAGAACAGACTGTTCCAACGAAACATACATTTACCAACTTACTAAGAGCACTCTGTAAACCCCCTGGGGCCATGGCCATTTGAAAGAGCCACCACAGTTAACATGACCGGAATGCGTTTTCAGACACACCTGCACTTGCACGAAGAAACAACTCTCTGAAAAGAGTACCACAGGTACGGTCAGACGTCAGACCAGGCCAAGCCAATAATATCGATCGCTGGGGGTTTTCATTCACTTTCAGGTTGGCGAAGCGAACAGACGCTTTATGCTCTAATCTAAAGCCGTTATCTCTTATACTCGTAAAACTAAGCTCAATGCTCAACATCTCTTAACTGCATTCGTTTCGCTCTTAGTACGAAGGTGTTTTCATTTTCACCTGTCAGCCAAATTGTCGTCAGTTTAACGCAAAACAATAAAAATAAAACAGCAAAAAAAATATATATTCCCAGCACCGCGCCGAACCGATTTAACCCTAAGTGACTTATAAAGTGAACTGTATTGGAATTCATTTAATCATTCGGTGTGTGATCGTCGTGTCGTTTGCTCTTCAACTATACCGGAACGAAAGCAAAAATTAAACGGGAAATGAGCAACAGCTTTCGTTGAGAATAACGAACTTTTGCATTGTGTTTTAAAATTGATTTGCGAACTACTTTTCACTTTATTTATTTACTTTTTTTTTGGTTGATTCAGTGTCTCTGGTTTAAAAGTTGTGAAAATAATTGTTTTGATTCATTTTGCTAATTCAAAATTATTTCAAAAAGAAATAAAGTGTGTGTGTGTGTCAAAATTTGAGTTATAAGTGAAAAAAAAGGAAACAGAAGAAAAATTTAACATATCAAGAGGCATACTATGGCAATTGACCAGCCAAGATGGGGAATAAAAATTGCAGACTGTAAGTCTATTTTGTTTTTTAAACTGTAAATACGAGCAATCATAGTTCTGCTTTTGACCAATTTTTCGTCTTTACACGGGCATAAAAAAGTTTCACCAGAGTTTTGGAATTCAAAAGCAGTTTTTAGTGTACAGAAGTTCTAATTTTTCAGTTAAATTTCAAAATTAAAAGATATGCGTGCATGTAAGATTAATATTAATGTTTCTATGTAATACTGGAATGAAGGGAAGTTATATTTTTGTAATATTTTATTTGACAAATGATTAAATAGTCTCATACGTCAAGTTCAAATGATAAAAGTAGGTGATAACTGCGAACCTACTTACTACGTACATATATAGAGTAGATCAACAAATTCAAAAGTTATTACAAACAACAAAATATAAAATGTAATGAGTAGAATAGCAAACAATAAAATCTCTACTCTACTTCTACATGGCTCACTTATACTGCACCTCAAATAAAACTAGATAAATAATTAAATTTGTTTAAGTTTGTTTACTGCTCATTGCTTTGACGACAAGTCACGGTTATCGTGAACTAAAAAAATGAAATGAAATGAATTTCAAAATCTATTAATGTTCTGAGCTATTTAATGGACTCAATGTGCTACTCTTTCAAAAAGTCATTTATTTATTTATCATAAATGATTTTAAGAGTCCAACCTAAAAAAGGAGTGTTTCTCTACGATTTCAAAATAAATTTAAAAAATTGCATAATACATTCATGTGCATATAAAAATTGATTACAATCAGTTTTAAATTCACTCAAATTAAAAAAAAAAAAAAAAAATTATTGCAATAATTTGAGATCATTTTGTCTGTTTGTCTGACAGCTTGACTTCATATACGTACGGAGAGAAACAAAAAAAAAAAATAAAAATTCAACGAGTATTTTTAATGGAATAAAGTTAACTTTAACTTGTATCTATGAAGTCTACTATTCATGTCCTGTAGCACATGTATATAAACATTTGCAAAATTACTTAGAATTGCTACCATCTAGCGGATGTCATATCCAACATGAAGCTATGTTTGTTCCAACTGGACCTATAGTGAATTGTTGTGAGTAGAGATGATATGATTTCTGAATTAGTACATCTCTTTTGCAACAGGTGGTGTGGCAGCTGCTTTAACTGCCTACCTTCTGCAAAAACTGAAAAGTGGCAACTTTGGACATCTTATGCTATTACAATATACTTTTTGAAAAAATATGAGATGTATCTAGTCATCATCAGATGCATGTAAATAAGGTTTGGTAGTTGAACTCCATTTGGCTTTTGAAACGATCTTTTTTCCACAACAAATTCTGTTTATTTTTTTGTTGAATTCAGAGCCAACTTTAAAGAATACTACAATTTCGATCAGTAAAAAGCTACTTCTCGAATGACAAATCTTTTTCTTTAAACGACTTCAAATTTGATTTACAGTTTTTATTTGAGATTCAGAGGCAGCATCAGGGGCCTGTAGCAGAAAGCTACAAGTCTATAAGTCAAAAACCACATGTAGAATTGTGTCAGTTAGACTTGTTAAAAGTCAAGCAAATTTGTAAAGTTTTGTGTTAAAGAATTTTTTTTTGACTTTTGTATTGCAAGTACTTATAGTTTTGTGTTACAGGCCCCAGGGCTCAATAAGAGTCCACATAGATATTTCCTCTCATTTTCTGAAATGGGTGTCTATTATCAATTTCAATTTCACAAATGTTTTCCTATTGTCGTCAGTTACGACGGAACTAGGTGCTTAAATATCTCTTTAAATTTCGGTTTCACGATTTTGAAAAGCTTTTTCAGACCTAAGGAAAACTCGTTGAAAGTTTCAAAAATATCGCTTTTTGTTCCATTAAAAAAAAAAAAAAATCTAATTCGCTACTGCTCCTGTCAGAACAAACGTTGGTACTCTTGCCAGAACAAAAAAGACATACACATTTGTATTGTTTGCATACGAACGAAAGAAAAACGCAAAATTATTTTTTGCTTGCGATTATAGGAACTAACAGCCAAGTTTTGCTATCCTATCGTGTAGACAATGTTTTTTGAGATAACAATAAAACATGAAATTACGATGATAGAAAATACAAAAAAAATGGGTCCTGTGATTTTGTCTGTATTTCTGTTTTTCTGTCTGTATATGAATCTACAGCCTTAACCGCTTGATGGAATTTCTTCAAAATTAACAAGTTATACGGTCTAGCATAGAGTTGTTTTTTGAATTAGGTTTCTAGGTTTTGAGATAGCGGTAGCTGCCATTCAGTGTATGTGATGATACTTTTTTTTTCTGAAAACCCGATATCGATTAAATTTGGTGTGATTCATTTTTAGTTATTTTTCTTATGATGTAAGAAAAATGTATATTCAAAAAGACTAAAAATGGTACCTCTCATAGTATCGTATTTTTTTTTTTGTAACCGACTTTCTCGTCAATGGCTGATATATATTTTTTTTATATTATATTTCTAGGTTGTTCAAGACAGATTGCATATACTATTTTGTAATATTCTAGTTTCTGAAATCTGTTTTAGCTTAAATAAAAAATGTATGGTTTAGAATATTTTCAAAACATTATATGTATTTAATTATTTTCAAATCAAAACATTTTCTAGCAAGATCTTGAAACATATTGGATTTTGAAAAAATCGTTTTTAAAAAAGTGATAAATAAAAACCCGGTTGTGAAGAAAAATAGTGTAACGATTTTGATAAAATTTTTAGCGTTTATGTGTATTAGGAATTGCTAAAATGTGGCGTTTTTTTCGCTAAAACTCTTTACAAAACTTTATCTTTTTTTAATGTCTTATGTGATTTTACTCAATTGTCATAATTAATGTGCACTTGGCAACCTTGTGCTACCAACTATATTATGAAAATCGAATGCTAAAGCCTTGCACGCAGCCTTAAGATATTTATACTGAACTTAGCACCATCATTTGTTTCATTTGAAATTAATTTTTATTTTATTTTACTTAAATCTACTTGCTTGCAGACAAACTGTAGGTACTAAGCAACAATCTCAAGTTCGTTTGACTTAATCGTGAACACATTTTCTTTGGCCTACATAAATGTGTAGGTATGACTATAACGGCTAGGGTACCAAAATCCTATACATCTTGAGTCTTGACTTACTCCTAATTACCAAGTACGGTAAAAATATTAATAAAAATAGCGTCAATTTTAAAACGTGAATTAATTTTGCAAAACATTCCAGAATAGTCGTTATGAGAACCAAATCCATGCGTGCTTCACATTTTCTTCTCTCTATTTTGTTCATTTTCTTTAATACAGAAGTTATAGTTGAACCGATCAGATGTTGTCAGAAGTTTATCTTGTGTTAAAGACGGATAGCCATTATCATGCAAACATGCTTCATTTCAATGTACAAATCGTCCCTTCCTTTTAACATTTTCTCTACTTGACAGGATTGAAAATAGAGCATTAAAACTGATAGGCATCATCGTAACGTTTCATGTCTTACTTTTTTTTTTTTTTTTGCTTTTTTCACAAACAGTGCTCTAGTAAAGTAGCTATTAGTTGCTCTTCCCCTGAAATAATTCAGCCACAACGACCGCCTCGCAAAGAATGTGTATCAGTTCACCTTTCAACTCAATTTCAGGCGAACAGAAATTCATAATTATTAATTAAGTCGTTCGACCCGGATGTGGAATGACTTGCTTCAATTTTCTCACTCATTACAAGGCAAAGAAATTCCAATAATTAATGTGCATCACCATCTCCTTTATTATCCTTTCCTTATTTCCGAAAACCGGGACTGTGTTTTCCAACATTGTAGGGTAGTAGCAATCCCTTGAAGTTTGATTGTTATATGTGTTGCCGTGATTCTTTCAAATTTTTTTTTTGTTGAACTTAACTCTTGTTTCGTATTTTTAACCATACTTGATAAGTACAGAAAAGCAGTCATATGTTGAGCTCACCCAAATTTCACGTGGCACCCTATAATAAACTTAAATCAAATTGACACACCATTCCAAATAATTTGATTTTGGGCATCTATTAAGGTGTAAAGACTTAAGTTTTGGCGCAAATCCTTAGCGTATTCCAATTATCTCAATGACTCATTTTGAGACATGTGAATCAGCATATCGAGATCAGCAATGGTCCCACAGTGTGCCATTGACATCACTTTGAATTGCTGGTCGAGCAGACATACCGATACTAATAGTTATTTGCTAAAAAAGTTGAAAAGTATGACAGGCGTAGTAATTCGTTCATGAGCGATCGTTCGTATATGTGGCCATTTATGCACTTTTGACTTCAATCCAACTTCAACCTCCTACTTAATAGTGGGGCGCTCTAACTCTATTAAAGTATTCCAATTGAAAAAGTTTTTCTATAAATTCCATAACCACCAAAATGTCGCTAAAAATAAAAACTTTTAGATTTGGTTTACATCAGGCTTCAGCATTATACATAACAATTAGCTCAACAACATGTGGGGTCTTCAGTTTAATTGACATTTCAACTAGAATGTTTTGAACAAGGTTGTACAGTTGCTCTAAGTAGCGAAAAGAAAAAAAATCGTTTGTCAATGTTATTTATTGGTACTTTAAGCAAATAAGCAGATTAAACGATTTTGCTCTCACTTTTTTCTACATTCTACTAAAAGAACAACATTGTTTTTGTTTTGTTCAATTATATTGGACATGATGAACTAAACTCCTTATGCTTTCGATTATACGTCTGCATATGTGTAAGAACGTTGTTGCATTCACTACTCACCAATAGAAATCTTTTTACCTTTGATGCTTTTACCTTCAATTAAAGCCCGGTATTCTCAAGCCTATCCCTATAACTTCAACAAGTACTACGCTTGAAAGAAAAATATAAGAATATATTTTTGATATAAGAAAATAATACGTATACGCCACAGTAGCTGAAAAAAATTTTCTTTTACTATCGTTACCGCTTAAAGATTCATTTCACGATATCCTTTCTTAAAACGATGCGGCTCTGACTACTTCCCTGATATAAGTTCCACATGTAACCCACAAACCAAAAGAAATTGACAAAACAAACCTCGCTGACCACTGGCGCTGTTTAAAAAAGTTCTCCCTTGACCACACTTTGTGCTAAAAGTTGTATGAAACCAAAAAATGTGTTTAACCACTTGGGACCTCGTAATGAAAAAACAAAAGCTTTATACCCAAAAACAACAATAAGCTTTTCTTAACATCAGATAAGTGCCCACTTAAAGTTTTGGGCATCAATTTGCCCTGAGTATATTTTAATCGAATTTATTTTTAAACCTCAAATATCAATAATGCCTGTACGATCCATTATAAATATGGCCAGTTGCCATTGAGTTTATAAAGTTGCTAAATCGCTTATCTTTTAATAACTCTTTATCGGTGCCGGTAAGAAATAAGTTTGGTATATCGCGCTTCAAACAAAGAATAATTGTTTTGGCAATTTTCTCAGAAATACAGCAGTCTAGTCGAAGCTGTGAAGCCGTGCAGCAGTCTTACAATTTTTAGTTGATTTTTAAGTTGTGTCTTTGAAAGAGTGTCATCATCATCATCATGAATAAAGATTCTTCTCCGGGTGAAGATAACAATCTGATTGAGCAGGCAACTCAGGCTCAGATTGTAAAACCGGAACTATCCTCCGAAGTATATCGTTTTGATGTCGATGGAAGTAGAAAACAACGTGTAACTGTCAAATATCCGGAATTGAGTAAATGTAAGCATTAAATTTTTGGTTTGATTTTGAAATTGTATGTGAGTTGTGTTTAAAGAATGGTTGACTTTGTAGGGATAAAAAAAAAATACCTTCTCCCAATTCAAGCAGGAATTTATTGTTACGCGCGCCGTGTTTACTGTACTTTTCCTTTAGCTATAAGCACGTTGTGTAGGCATGACTTGAATTATAAATAATAATTGATAACTATATGAGGGCAGTGACCAACATTTTGTTTTAATCTCTTTGTTTCTTTTAGGAAGCGTGGCGCTTTATAACTCGTCTGCTTCTGCTTTCTTTTGAAAAAATATTCCTTGCGCCGAAATTTCTTTCTTATGTTCTTAAAATTGAGAACAATAAATGAAACTATTGTATTTCATTTGAAATACTGATATCATAAGGATTCTATATTATAGGGACAGCTAAGCCAAACCAAACTCTTCCGACATTATCTTGAAACTAATAAAAAAACATCATAAAGCTTAATCTGTTCCTGGTAAATTCATGAAAGAAAGATATAGTTTATAAACAGTTCATTTGCTAAATATCGTTCAGTAAAAGCAAAAACAAAAACATGTTTTGTTATGTAGGCTCGTAAGTTGTCATCACGACATGAAAAAAAAAACATCAAAGGTCTTGAGTTAATCACGATTTCGGTTGAAAGTCTGCATTATTGTTTTGTGAGTTTTTTTTTCCTAATCAGTGAAAGCGATTAACAATAAGCAAATTGAATTTGTAAAAACAATTTACGAAACCTTTGACAACGTTTTTTTTATAGTAGCCGCCAAGGTAAAAATTATATTCCTTATCAGTTGCTAACTTAGCCAATGGGCTTCATTAAAACTGGTCTGCCAGAACACAACAACAACAAACTCCAAGATATCGATCTTTAACTGTAGACTTGAGTGAAAATCACTCCTTAACTTAAATTTCAGTTTCTTTTTGCATCATGGTATTCTTAGCCCTCAAAAATCTTTTATCATACTAAACAATATGAAATCATGAATAAAAGTGTTGTATTACAAATGGTCACTTAGAACAAGGTACAGTTTCCATCTGGGTGCTTATGATATATGAGTTCTGTTTGATTCTGAAAATGTGGACTTAACTCTGCCTTTCCAACAAAACTAATCGCTAATCGTCAGATTTTTTGATTGAAAATAAATTTTTTTATAAAGAGGCAGATTTTTTGAACTTTTTATAAATTGTTTAAAAGAAAACTTACATAGCACTTAAAGGAGTTATCTTCCTTGAAAGTAGATTTCAGAAGGTTAAGTCTCACCTTCTGGAGAAAATGAGAGCATTACATACGATAATATGAGAAATTATTCCGAATTCTGGAAGAATTTAAATACAAACTTCTGGATGACCAAATAAATGTTGATATATAATAGGACCTCCTCCTCCTGCTGGGTCAAAAAATGAAGTGTTAAATTTCGATCTGCTAATAATTCTGTTTAAAGAAGATAGAAGGCTCCAAAGTGATAAATTCAATAATTCTTTCAGTCAATTAAAAATTATGATCATGGCGTGGTGGTATGAATACATAAATACTAATTTTGACTTAAAAAAGTTGAGCATAAATTCAAATTTATTTGACTACTTCCAACCAACGATAATAATTTGTATGCGAAACCTCAAAATTGTGATTGACGATCTGTGCAGCTTCCAGCTTCTCTTTGATATGTGTTATAGGTTTGTTCCAACCCGTACTCAAACTATCAACAGCATGTCAGTGCATAGTTTTGATGTCAGACGTGATTATTTTTGGTTTGGGCTCGGAATGGAATCTTCAGTATGTCTGCCTGTTATTGGCATCGAATTTTGAATTCCAAAAGCTTCCAGTGTCTTTCCCTGGATTATAGTTTTTCGCTAAAAATTGGCAAATCCAGCTGGAGTGTGAATCCCCTTCATTTCCCGCAATGTGTGTTGGATTGGAATCCGCTGGGCATCGGGGCTCCCCGAACTATATTGTGCTACTCTGTTTGCTTCATTATTTTGTTTTGAAAACTTGAATGTAAAATTGACTCTGAAATCTTTTAAAATCTGTAAAAGCACTTTGAAATACAAGCCAAAGAGAACTGAGTTGACGACGGTACACTCAATAAAAGTCACAAAACGTCTTAACTTTAGGCGTCCTTCTTTATGGCCAGTAGCTGGTACAGCATTCGAGATATTAACGGCTCTATCCACAGTATTTTCTATTTTATTACAAAGTTGGCACCAGTAATGCTCAACTTCAAAACTTGCTGTCTTTTTTCAAGGGTCTCTGTGAAATTCAAGAAAAAACAATAGCGAATTCATGCCAATTTTGTATCGTAGTTCGTTTTATGAAATAAATAACGATACAAATCAGGTATAAATTTGAATTTTTTCATATTTTTCATATCTCAGATTCTTTGTAGCGGCTTTTTTTTACAATTTTTAGAGTCATAAAGAAAGCTCTGTGTCAAAGTCAACTGTTTTGATGAAAAAACTTTCGGGTATGTTCGGCGAATATGTGAAAAGATTAAAAACTAATCTTTGATGAAATTTTCCATTGGCAAACAGAATCAATTTATTTTTGATCCAAATCTGTTGGAAGTCTAGATACAAAAAAGTTTACAATTCTTACCTGTCTTTTCAATAGATTTTGATGGATTATTTTCCATTGATTCATTTTACCAATAAAACGTGAAATTGAATTATTATCGCGTGAATAAATAAATATACGCGTCAAAATAAATCAAGTGGAAATACAAATTCTTAATTCGAAATATGAATTTAAATGGGAGACATAAATCTTTCAATTTCTGCTTTATAAGCGTTATGTAGTTTGAATTTAAGAGATGAAGAGGGGGTGAGCAATCGAGATTAATTATTATGCTGAAGTAGTGAATATCAGGCGTATTTATGAACGAAGTCGATAAACGAACAGAAAACTGATTTTGTGTAATATGGAGCGGATTTTGAAAGAAAATTGGTCCTCCCTCACTCCATCACTGATGCGGTAATTCGGCCCAGGACAAAAATTCAATATGAATATAAGTCTTATTTTGCTTTTTTAAGACCGGGAGGAAAATGTCTTTATGAACACATCCTTTGGAAAAAATTCTGGCAACTCTCAAAAAAAAAAAACAGTTTTTAAAATCAGCCCTTTTCAAAGTACACGAATTATTTTGAGCACTTCAACTTGAAAGGGAACTAAAAGCACCAAAATTTAGTTTCAAGCGACTATGCTTAGGTTAGGTCGGATGGGAGTGCAGCCACAAGCGGCAACACCTCACTTGGATCTCAAGTATCCATTGCGCTCCCCGGATAACAGAAGATGAGGGGGGGTAGAGGATTGGGTTGGCGAAAGAGTTATTGCAGCTGGTAACCCCCACTGAACCATTAGGGTCCCTGAATGAATTTTAAGATTGCCCTTCAATGAGAGGTAAGAGATGTCACCTAGTTCGTCGAAGAAGTATTTTCCGGGTGCACTCACAGAGAAATTGGAATGCTTCTGCTGCTTCTTTGTCTTGGCATCCTCTGCATAAGACGGATATGCAAATGGCCATTCTCATCATGTGGGTCCCCAATGCGTTGTTATCAATGAAAATGCCAATCAATAGAAAGAGTCGAGGCCTAAGCTGGAGCATAGATTCTGTTTTTTCCTGGTAATAACTCGTCATAAGTTTCTAGAAACTCGGCATGTTTCTAAATATGACCACTTGTCATTGACGGTTTTTAAAAAGTTTCGTTGGATTCTGTTTTTTTCTTACTCTAGTGACTTGAGGTGTTCGTTTCATTGGACTCAATTGCTGACCCGATTCTGACCACCTTGTCCGCCATTTCATTACCGGACCCCTTCTCAGTATTAAAATCTGTCATATTCGATTAAACAGCTTTACTACCAGAAGTTTAGTTTATCAAAACATCTTGTTGATTAAATTCAACTTCATCAATAATCTTTCTTTTTAACCAACTTTATTTCAAAGAGCAGAGATTAAATTTGCACGAGGCGAAGCAAATAACATTCAAATTTGGTTGGCATTTTGTTTTTAGTAAACTATTTTTTTTTCCTCTCTTTTGTGCTTTGACACCCAGGGATCTCCGGTCCCACGTTGAGAATTGTATATAAAGCTACTAGCGCCACTTATAGCTATAATAACTAGTTGTGTAGAAAAAACTGAAAACGTGTTCTAAAAGCTTAAAAAATGTGAAGACAGTACAAAAGCTCTAACTACCACTGAAGAGAACCCTTCAATGTTAATCAACATTTTTGTTCCAAGCACACATCATGCGCTATACAACAAAAAAAACCTAAAACCGGATTTAACCAAAATAATGCGAAGCTTACATCGGTTCACAGCTTTCCGTATCAGACATTTTCGCAATATTTGCTCAACAAATTAAAAAAACATATCAATCAAGCAATATTCTTAATTAGGCATCCACACTTCTACATAAATGTAGGCTCTTCAACTCCAAAAACGGTTGTATCAATCAGTAATATTTTCAGTCAGTATTCATAGTCCATTATACTCGTATCTGCATAAAACGGAATGTAAATTTCACTTTAATTGATGGCAGCTGACAAACAGAAGCAATTATGAGTATTTTTTGCCACTCAATTGAGAGATTGGCTCATGGTGGTTGATGGATATCGCGACTTTAATTTATTAAAGCCAAAGAATTTTAATGCAAGCAACTTATCTGGCAAATTGAAAATATCATTTGATAGCAGAACTTTATAATAACAAAACATGGCATGCGCAGAAGAAAACCCCGACCTTGACTCTGTCATCTCTGGCTTGTGCCTTTCAAAGATGTCAAAGAACTCGAACCAAGCTAGCCCTCAATTCAAGTCTACCTATTGAAGATTTTTCTAAACCATTGTGTTTAAATGTCACATCTAGAATAAAAATTCAAATCGTTTCATTTGAAAATCTATTGAATATCCGGAAGATATCCAATCTAAACCTGTTGAACACAAACATGTCCTATTAAGGTAGTTTGCGTTAATTGAACTTTAAAGTCTAACTGCAAAATTTTGTCATTTGTATTCTTCGTAACAAAAAAGTAATGTTTACGTATGCTAATACGCACTTTACCACGTCACTTTTTGAGCACTTAATTTATTAGTGAGGTGTCGCTAATGAATTGCTTAATCACCTTATGCGTATAGAAATTGGAGTGACAACTTGTACGGATACGGAAGATAATTTTCCAATAGTTCAATTTGATGTGTGAAAAATTGAGAAATTGCATATCTGTCATAAATTTATGATACTGCTGGTGCGATTCTATTTATCAAGTAGTGTTTGAATGGCAAGGTTTAGCATCAGAAACCTGTTTGCTTTTATTGAAGTTGTTTGCCATTGAATTGAAGGCAAAATATGAAGAGCAATCAATTAGTTGGGTTTCGTAAATTTGGCTTTGCTGAAAGTCATTTCTTTAATTGATGAAAAATACGAGTATAAACACACAAAAAAAAATTTGTGTGTTCATTTGGAAAGGTTGTGCTAGTGTTGCACTTGTGCCAAGATCAAGACAGCTTGAGGAGGTCATTGAAGCATTAGCAAAGCCGTTTCATCATATGTTTGACTAACATATGTTAACACCATCAAATTTGCGACATTTTCACACATTTTCTAGCAGGAGGTTGAGTGCCGCATCAATAACCTTTTTAAATAACGAATATGGTAACAACAAGTTGACTAGAAATGATGAGTTCACTGGTCAATTATATGTATGTACATGTTTGTTTGTTTTGATTGCAAAATTCTTTCGCGAAAACTTTCGAAAAGATTTTATTCATTAACTTTTAAGTGTCATTCCACAAAGATCATACCAATTTATATTTAATTGCTAATTCCATAATCTAATTAATTAAACGGCATTTCTCTGTAGCGAAATGATTTCTATTTGAAATGATGTACTTTTTTATAAAGAAGAAGGAGAAAGAAAGCAGATATGAACTGAAGTACTCGACATTCTAGATGTAAAAGGCCATTGAATAAATCTTTTACGTTCGTGCCTTACTTTAAAAGGTTCCATTTTTGTTTATTCAATGTTTGAAGAAGTTTTTCTTTATGAACCGGTTCAAATTATAATTTTTTTATGAGTTTTTTTTGAATCAATTAAATTTATAAAAAAATTTGAATGGCGCTACAGAACTACCAAAGACGTCAACTGTAATGTTTTGTTTTCTACTTTATTTATTTTATTTCAATGAGTGTGTTACCAATATTCAAGGCACGTGCCTGTTTAGGTTGTTTTGCGTGATATACAAGCTTCTTGTAGGTTTTAACATTTGCATACATAAAACCATTGTATTTATAATTGAATATACAGGGTGTTTTGCATATGGTGCAAAAAAAGCTCAAGTCAAGACAAGAAAATAATCGTGTGGAAGATGAGTCCTTCTCCCTTCCCTTAGGCGGGTAGTGTAATTTTATAAAAAATTTACATAACTTTCTAAAAACTATTATAAATCATCTAAGCCACTTAGCAAATACTTCAATGCTTTTGAAAGCTTATACTTTGTGTTTTAGTTACTATTTAAGTTCAAGTTGATTATAAGTGAACAGTTTTTCAGCAATCAAGTCTGAAACTGTAAGTTTTGGAAAAAAAATCAATTTTTACAAAATTTTATATTTTTAATTATTCAATGCTCTTATTAGTTCTGAGTCAAACATAGATAACCGAACGCAAAAATCTTTTTTAATTTTTTGAGAAATTGAATTTGTATTAACCCAACATATCTGTCTTGAACTTTGGTCGCATCTTATGCAATACACCCTATATACGTCAATTTTTCGAATAGCAAACATTTCTTTGGAAAAAATAACAAGAATTAGGAATTTTAAATAGTTAACATATGACATTTGCATTTGAAAAAAAACAAAAACTGAAATATAAGCTTTAAAAAAAGATCAGATTTCATAATTGCTTGATGCAGTAAAAGTCGTAGGTCTTATCAGAATAAAAACAAAACTTTAAAGAACTCATTTCGAAGAACAATTGAATTTCCTGCTTATCAGATAGACTAGTACTATTGTTTCAATAATTAAAAAAAAAAAATTTAAAAATGGTTGTTTAATTTTTTACTAACATTTTCTTATGAATTTTATCAATATTTAAAGAATACAGAAACAAGTAAAAAAAAAGTTTAAAATTGAAACAAACTAACAGGTCGTGGTTTTGCGACCATAGCAATGATTTTTCGAGTTCTACTGGACCGATTTACCTGAAATTCTTTGAGATTTTTTTTCATAGACTTCTCTATGTCTGGAACTGTTCACATTCCCTAAATTTCGTTCGAAGAAGTCCAAAAAGTAGTACAAAATTAGTTTTTTTTTTTCAGGCAGTCGCCATTTTGTGAATTCTTTTTTTGAACTTTTCCCTAGTTCCAACTATAGTGCCATTATTCTAGACTAATAAACTTTTTTTTTCTTGTTTTCGATTGATAGAAGAGTTGGAAGCTTGGCCATGCGCCAATTTTTGTGACTTCTTCATCAGCTGTCAATTTTTTTATTTTTATTTTTGACTTGTTTTTATTTTTTTTGGATTTTATGCTAAATAACTTTTAATAAAATGGTAAGCCAAAATATTGATTCCTTTTTCCATACGACGCTTCAAAAATTACCTGGAATTCATGCCTCTAAACCAGCATACTCCTTTAAGGTGGACAACTGTCTGAATCTTTTTTTTTACACTTAGTTTTATTGCTTGAAAAATTGATTTATGACCAAAATAAACTATTTCATGTAGTTTAAGTCTTATAGAAAGCCTCAAAAGTCTGTAGATGGTCCTGAAAATTATAGACTTAAAATCTACCGCAGTGTGTAAATGAACGCAAACCGCTTACGGCCTCGCACGTTAAGTATCGGGCCCAAAAAAAATAGTAAAGATGTTGAAAACCCAAAATTTCATAGAAAAAGATGGCTGTATGCAGGCTTACGATGTACTGGTATTGCAAACTGAGCCTAAGTAAGCATAAGCCTTCTCATAAAAGAACCAAACCTTTGAACGCGTTTCTCTCAAAACATGTTTTTCCACGCCCACCGTGCAACATACAGCTGTGGACAACTAATTAGAAACAAAAATTGCGTGTACTTTCAGAACCGTTGCTTACTCCAATTATTTTTCAAGTTCAGCTGTAACTCAAAAACCGACTGAATTCTGTCTTTTCGTTTATCTTAGTGTTTTTGTAAAATAGAATGTTGCATTCCTCCTTTTCAAAAATCTAACTGCAGCAACCGCATCCGCTAGGAATGCCCAACAGTTTCATCTGTATACAGGGTGTCCCGTAACTCGTGTTACACTTGGTCATAATCTAAAAAAAAAAAAAAAAACGAAAAAATCTTTATTAGTTTTTTTTAGGAAGGAGATCATATTCTATTGGTTTTTCGCTATTTGGACTTTCTTCTCTGAACAAAACATGGTTTTTCCCAAATTATCGTTTCCTATTTTCCTAAATGCTCACACTGTGTTTTATAACATGTCAAGGGGTTTCATAATCTCTCGATGTGCACACCAATTGTAAGAAAAAAATACTCTTGATAAAATGCAGGTCCACAGACCGTTTGAATTATAGAGTATTATCTTTAATCAAATTTGTGGGGAGCTACAATACATGTTTTCAGAACTTCCTTCTGTCTTTTTTTTTTATATAAGGCCACAAGCTAAACGTATTAATCCTTTCTTAACTTCCATAATGTTGTGAAATTTGCTATCTGTTGCCAATAATTTTGACATGTTAACAACTTAAGTTTTGTTATTTTGCTTAGTAATTTTTCTTTGAAATAAGATAAAAAAAATCATAAAGCATATCTTTTTGCGTTGTTATAACGTATTACGTCAATCATTTTTGTATTTTTTATCCAAATAAACATAAGTTATATCAGTTTTGTTTCAAATCATGTAAACATCGAAGAACGAACCCCTGTCTTGTTCATACCAAAGATAATATCGAATGCAAGACCTCATGCCTTTTCAAATTCTAAGTTTATCATTGCGTATTTGATGTTTTTTGTTTTATCTAACAATGGAGTTGAATTCATGTCTGCATAGGCACCAAAAGAGATATGAAACAGTGGCGCCAAAGTTCTTGATAGAAATTAAAAGTCTGTTTTTTATAAAAATCATATTGATTGTTATCATTTTTAAAAAGTATTACAACTATTGTTAAGTGCATCGAAGTAGAAAACATATAACATATTAGAAGATTTCATACTCTCACCAAAAAAAAAACTATTTACAAAACATCTTATCATAAGTACAGTAAAAACACATTTCTTACGCGAAAACAAACCACTTGACAACAAACCGCGTTGTATGGGTTAAAAATTTGTTTAAAAACTATATAACTTGCGTCTTATCACACAGTATGTTGTTCCGCAATGTGTGACCATAATGAGCAATCTTACAAGTTAAAGAGGTAATTGCTGAGCCATCATGTCATCGTGAACAAGTAATGAAATGGTCGAATGTGAATTTAATTCTAAATTGCGACTAAAATTTCATTCAAATCGGCTCAGTAGCTTAGGAGCCTATTCAATACAAACAGAAAAATCTTTATAGCATAACTTCAAAAGATTCATATGGCGCCTCAGACATTTCTTTGTTAAAAAAAAATATTGGTTTAATTTGTTCAATAAATTTAACGTAATTGTTTTTGCAAGGTTTTTGCAAACAGTGATTTGGCCCCACTGAACATCGGAACATTCGCGTGTTATTTTGAATCGTCGTCAATATCTTATTTGCTGGTAGTTATTATTAAGCATTTGTGGACACACATGTCTCATATCTATCAAGTAGCTGGCTGGAAAGTATTTACTAAACTTAGTCCCATTGTATTGAGATTCTTGAATACGCTTTTTTTAATCAACTAAACATCAATTCCTACAGTTTAAAGCACGAAAAATGTCATTTTCGAAAAATATTCTCGTTGGTATTTAATTTGAAAATTCCTTCAAAGAAGGAAACTTAGCTTCCGTAATCCACATGTGAAAGTACAAATAAAAAAATGTTTTCAAGCTGTCCCAATTGATAGCAATTAAATAAAGCAACCTTATTAACATTATTTACTCAATGCCTACAAATGAATGAGCCCAACATAATTTTGTATAATTACAATATTCTGGAATCAAACACCTTTTTCGGATACCAATATGGGCGATTTTGTTGACATTCGCAGTTAAAAAAATATGTATCTTATTATGTTTCATCTTATTGGGTTTCTTTCGCACGTTTTATTTCGGTAATTCGGAAATGAGTGATCGTTGAAAATAGAAAAGCTAATATTTTGATTCAAACATCTATTTTTATTCAAAACAGATAAATATTTGTGTAGGTTAAGGTTGATAAACAAAAGTACATTATACTTTATTACTGGGTCTGGGACTTTTCCATTTCTTTAAATATACAAGCAAATTGTCGCAACACATAAAAAACCAAGATTTATTTTGGTAATTTTATCTGCTGCTTAAGACAGATATGCGGTCAACATTATCGGCATATCTGGAATTCTATGAAAAATTTTTTAACCATATTCCATTGAATTTGATATATAACCAACACACTTTCTGAATTAATTAAGGAAACATAATTTTAAAGCCTTGATTTTTTCAATTCAGTTCAAATTAAAAAATTGAACCGAATGGAAATCAATTACGTTAATTTGCCAATTCTTTTTTTATAATTCACGCGCACTTCAAGGGGTTGTGACTACCCTTTTAATCTTTAAAACACATTGTGGGTGTTAGAAAATAAGGGAAGGATAAGAAAGGAGATGCTGTGCATTGTGATCCTTATAGGAAAAGTGAGTTGGGTAAAGCACATCTGAGCAAAGCGACAAAAATATGAATCTCTTTACTTAACTGTACGCCCAAAATTGAGCTGAAGGGGGACCTGATGCGCATTCGTTGCTAGGTGGGTATTGCGGCTAAATTGTTTCAGGGGAAAAATGCAACTAACTACTTCACTAGAGGTCTGTCTGTAAAATAAAAAACAATAACAAATATAGAGACATGAATCGTTACGACGATGGTCCAGCAAATCAATTGAACCTAAAATTGAACTGTCACCTGTTCCAAAGAAGGTTGTCGTTTACACACATACCGAGTACTAACATCTTTTCGGTTTATTTGATGCAAGTACCATTCATGGATAATGGTAGACGGGGAATGTTAAGTTTTTACGGCTAGAGATTTCGAAGCATTGAAAGCTCCTCGGTTTTTACTACGCCATCTAACAATGCTGTCAGGGTTAAAATTCAATGAGCTAATCATACGTTACCCTTCCAGTTCCACATCGAAGAAAGGACTTGAATATGAAAGGAGAGGAATATGAAAAGCTGACGGGAGAGTCGTAAACAAAACAGTTAAGAGGATTAGAAGTTTGGGCAAGAAATCATTCATGAAGATAGTGAAGAGCGTCGGAAAAAAACGGAGCCTTGTGGCACACCAGTATTCATAAAGTGGGTATCAGACTTAAGATCGTCCAATTAAACTTGTATTGAACGGCCAGAATGATAGTTTCGAATCCAACGAAGAAGGACTCGTCGTTATCGAATGCATGCATTTTCGATAAGAGAGCTTGATGCCAAACTCTATCAAATTCCTTAGAAATATCAAGCCCAATAATCTTGCTTTTACCAAAACATTGTAAAGATTGTTTCCACTTTTCTGTGAGATATGCCATAAAATCACCAGTGGACTTTTTGCTATGTAAGCCAAGTCATACTGTAGGCCATTAAGGAGCTTTCTTCCGAGTTGACGGCTTATCAACGTTTTCATGACGTTTCTTCCCATGGAAGAAGGAATTGAAGTGCAATTGGACGATAGTTGTCTTTAAAACGATCAGGCTGGACAAATGCTGTCATGCATCTATGAGAAAATTAAAATAGTAGGAAAAGCTCAAAGATGTTTTGGCAGCATGGAAGAACAAATCTTCAGAATAATATCAGCGATGCCATCTGGACGAGCGGATTTATGTTTATTGAGATAGTCAAGGAGTGCTACCGAGCGAGTGCTTTGTTATAGTGCTTTAAAGTATCCGGATACTTCGGATATCCGGATATCCGAAACAGATCCGGATCCAGGATTCGTTATCCGACCTATTCGGATAGTATAGGATATCCGGATATCCGGATGGTGTCGGTTATCCGAATACTTTTCGGTATCCGGATATCCGGATCTCAAAATAATTTCACGGAATCAAAAGAGTTAAAAGATCGGAATAAATCAAATATTCACATTCAATTATTATACGATCCTTTGGAAAACCCGAATAGTTGCAATACACTCATTTACTTAAAAAAAGGCATAAGAGAGTTTTCCAAAAATGCTAAGTATTTTATTTAATAAATCCAGTATCAGGGCAGGATATAGTGGAAAAAAACATACAGTTATTGTACATTACTTACACATATTTTTTTTTTTTGTTTTCAAAATACTTTTTGTTTTGGTTAATAAAAACCAAAATATCAACATTTTGGGGAAGCAAAGCGTTTCTTTTTGCTGTCAAAATATTCCCCGCTGTAGAAAAAACGCGCTCTGCAGCTGCAGACGTAGCCGGAATACTGAGCATTTTCCGGGCAAGATCAGCTACGAAGGGATACCTTTTTGCCCGGTGCTTCCACCACTCCATAGGATTTCCGTTATGGCTTAGCTGAGGCTCCCTAAGATATGTCTCAAATTGAAACATTGGTCCTTCTTGGTTATCTTTTTTTTAAACAGTATGTCAAAAGCAGTCATTGGTCCTTGCTTTTGTGTGTCGCTTTGGCTGTGTTAAGTGTTGTCATAGTCACTGCAAGAATGCCCGTTTCCTAATAAGTGATAGCTGCGACCGAAATATAAACTGCCTAATGAAGCTGTGCATTGTTGTATCAGATCATTACAAAAGGAGACCATTCCAAATAATTTAGCTTTAAAAAGCTTATGTAGTATTTAGACCCCCATCAAAAAATTTCCTTTACTACAAGTGAGACGATAATGTCAACTTTTTTTCACACATTTCATTCAGAATTTGATCAAAGTTTTCTTAACTTTCAAAACTTGTTTGCACTTCAAGTGTCAAGTCTATTGGCGGTGTGGGTAGGTTGATAATAATGATCATTTCGCATAAGTGTTCGGTTCCATAAAGTATTCATAAAATATTGCTACACGTTATTAATCTATGTAATTTATTGATAATAATTCTATTAAATTCATAAAAATATGCAATTTTTCATCAATGTTTTCTGACGAAATTATAACGTAAAATTGTCATCCATAAACCGACTTTACATACAACCACACTTTTCAACTTGGGTCCGCCTATCCGGATCTCTAAGCTAATTCCTGATGAGTATTACGTTTAGAAGGAACGAAATTGCTGCAGTTTCTTCCATGGAATTTACTTCATGTGTCTGGGAAAACAACTTTGAAAGGCGAAGTGTCTGTAGACCAATGCATAGATTCGGGATACTTGTTGGGAAATATCTATATCTAAGTAGCAAGTTTGTATTTTTTATGTGTAGGTCAGTGTGAATAACAAAGATGTTTTCAAATGCTACTAGAAAATAATTTTACAGTTTGGGTCCGGATATCCGGATCTTTAAGCTATCCGGATATCCGGATATCCGAAACTATTCGGATATCAGCCAGTGCTGTCGTTTCTGAAAACTCCAAAGCAGTACATTCCAAAAAATTTTCAATAATTTTTGGACAAAAGCAATACTTATATAACTTTTTTTTAAACTAATTTTTTTTTATTTTCTTATAACAAAAAATAAAGTTCGACACATAACATATCTTTTTCTTATCTATTTTTTACTTCGATTAAACAATTTTGATGTGGATTGTTTTGTTGGTCCAGATGGAGAAGGAGAATGTTCGTTTTTTAATCGCCTTGGAACAAATCTAATTACAATAAGAAACAATTAGAATCGAATTGCGCAAATTCATTTAGTAACTTACGCAGAATTCGATTCATTTGTCGAAAGACATTCTTCAGAATCAGAAACATTTTTATCCTCAACATCCTGCCTTGCTTCGTACCCGTAGTGTGATGGATAGCATGTCCGCCTGTTCATCCAGAGGTTCGAGTTCGAATCCCAACAGAGGCAAAAATGTTTTTTCCACGGGTATCGCCTTTCGCGCGGAATTGGCAAGTCCTCCATTAGTATTCATTGCCATGAAAAGTGCTTTCTCGATTAGCCGTTCAGAACCGGCAGAAAATTGTAGGTCCCTCCATTCCCCCACAAGGCATGGTTGTGAGAAATGCGCTAGGCCCAGGGGCTCCTCGCTCTGTTGCGCCACCCTATTTATTTTTTTATCCTGCCTTGCATGTAAAAAAAAAACTTTTGGAGAAACCGATGACTGATCAGCTTTTATAGTTTTCACAAGCTACCTGTAGTTAGTTTTATTGTTTTGTGTCTTTTAAAATTAAAAAAACTATTGTATTTACTTAAAGTAGTTTTTTTATGTATTTCATACAAATACAATTATAACAAGTGCTCAAAGTGCACATCGAAGATACCAGGAACTTTATCCTAACTGAAATTTTGGCATTCCTAAGCCTATAAGAATCCAATTTAAATACATTTTCAAAGTTTAAAAGACTACAAGTAGGACAAGAGTTATCGAGAGCAAAGATCCACAATGAAATTTAAGAACGGGCTCTGGTATGCATTCAAAACGAAGGAGGGCACTTTGAGCACTTGTTATAATTGTATAGTATTTGTATAAAATACATAAAAAATACAACTAAAAGTGCCCATATTATTGTTTTATTCAAAGTAACCTTAAATGTATTTTTTTTTTTCAATTTTACCCATTTTGTATTTTTTCAAATATGTATGGGTTTTTGAGTTACTTTATTACGGAGTTTTTTTTTATTGTTTAGTTCATCTGTAAAAATTAAAGAACATATATGTTTAACAGGCATTTTCTGCAAAAAAAATGACCTCAAAGTCAAAACTTTGTTTCGGGAAGAAAATTTGAACACCACTTAAGATTGAAAGTCTGACGACCCTAAACCTATGGAAGTTTATCTTAAATACAGGCTGTTATTTCTACAAAAAATTAAGTCTAAGATTTTGTCTCTGTCATTAGTATTGACGGAGATATCGAATTTAACATAGGTCAGGATACGCCAAAGTTAACCTTTTTTTAAATTGTCAAAAAGTGATGTCAAAGTTGAGAAACGAACTTTACTGTACAACAATTTTTTTCTTAGAACATGACCAAGAATCACATCCCAAAGGATAATACACAAAGTACGGAACTTCTCCATCGATTTCAATTTTTGTTTGTCCAATGCAGGTTTTGTATGAATGGCTATATTATGACAAGCTCCAAAAAAAATTTGAAATTAGAACACAAACACTGACAAGAAAACCGAAACTGAAATCTGAAGCCTTTCGGCTTCCGCCAGATTGATTGGCGTACATACATAAAAGTACAAGCAAATTACCATGAATAACATAATTTTGCACTAGAGTACGTGAAAAACTCATTTATGCATTAAAATACATATATAAAGAATAGTAAACTCGATATTCTTTTTGATTGGAAGCGCATCCCTCGGCTTATGTCACAGCTCATATGTTTCTTTGAAACTATAAAGAAGCGATTGATGTGGCTCCGTGCCTTCGGTCCAAAGGTTCTTAAATGGGAAATCGATTTTACCATCCTATATACATATAAACAGTGATCTGAGTATGTGCAAAAGTGTGACATGCCATTCATGTTTGTGAAATTGAGGTTGTGGAATGTGGATATGGAACTTGGAAGTGATTTTTCATCGAAAATATGTAAAGTGATACCATCGCTACATTTTTTTTCGATATTTGTTTTTATGAACAACGAATTCAGAAAAGCAATACAATGGCAATACTAAAAGGAAAATGCAGTAAAACAAAAAAGTGTGCAGTACGGCAGTACGCACCAAGCTATAGCAACACAAATATTGCTTTTGCAGTACGTTCGACAGCATTGATATCAGCTGTCTCAAAACAGTCCTGTTCGGATATCCGGATATCCGGATAGTTTGAAGATCCGGATATGAACTGAAGCCCTACTTGCTATACAGATCAGTCTCTAAAGTTGATAAACATTAACGTTTCTAGCGAATCTTGTGTTATACTGAGAAATTTCAAAAGTTTTACTTAAATCTGTTACTAGCCATAGTCATTTCTTCAGATTTGGAAATGGGAAATAATCACAAGTAGCTAAAATATGAAGAACATGCTGAATGGGGTAGCAGTTCGTAACCCACTTTAAGGATTTTTGCAATGGTGGCTACAAACTTATGCACCTATGCGTTGTCTCGATGAGTCAGCACTGTTTTCTTCGCCAAATGAACTCGTATCTACTTCAAGTCGAAATCAAATCCATCAAAAAGCTCTGAAAAATGTTCTCCATTTATCGTCCTGCCCTTTTCAAAATAGTCGATGTGAATGACACCGCGCACATTGCAGAAAACTGTGACCATGACCTTTTTAGACGACAAATCCACCTAAGCATTCTTTGGTCCACGTTCACTTCTAGAAACCCACTGTTTTTACTGTTCCTTGATCTCTGGTGTATTGTGATGAATCCTGGTTTCGTCCACGTTAACAAAACGTGTTCTAATTTAAATGTTTAGGAATAATTCAAAACTTCACCAAAATTGTGTTATCCTACAGAGCAATAAAACTGCTACAAGTCTACAATTCACTTTTCAACTGAATTCGTTATCTTAATTTGAAACATAATCATATACATTTCTAAGCTTTAATTGGGCATATTGATGCTCACTTAACGATGAGATTAACAGCTAAACCGAGCAAATTGCTAACTATATAAATTAATGGTTCAGTCGTTTTATGTATGTTTTGCAATAAGTCTGTAAACATATGGTAAATGGATATCTTTTGTGTGACAAGCACGTGCCTAAGTATACTGCACTTGTGTGATGTATTGTCGCATACTTTTCTCAGGTAATTCTCATCTCTTTATTTCACTTTTATCTTTTTTTCCTCGTGTCTTATCTGCATAGTTAACTTTGTTTGTTAAATTACCCAAGGAATATTTTAAGCAGATCTAAAAAAAATAGAATCATGAGTACCTTCCACTAATTGACGTGATTAAATCACTTTAATGGTGTAATTGTACTATTTTCATCGAAGTAATTAAAAAAAAGAAACAGACTCTCGTATACATACTAACTTGTGTTGGCGACAACATTATGGAAAATTCAAGCCAAGCTTATGAAAGACTGAGAAATTAGTAACGGAAGATTAAGATTGAATTTTTAGGGTTTGTATTTTGTTAAATATGTTAACACTCTGTTGGAATGTCTATTTTTAGTTTGCTAATTAGGAAACCTAATTTTAATAAAGGGGAAGTTTTCCACGAAGCCATACTTTGATGAAAAGAAAAAGACCCTTGGCCCAATGGCTCAACTGAATCGGATCCATAACGTTATTCTATTTTAAGCTCGTACAGGCATTTCTTTAAGCTTGCAAAGCCATTAAGCTGCTTTTATCAACTTATTTTCACAGCTGTTTAAAATGTCAGGTTGCATATCGTCGGTTGACAATATCTGTTTTAAGACTGTGATAGATATCAGCAATGTTTAGTTAGGTGATTAGAACTTTACGAATACATTCCAGCCTTCATCAAGGTTCAACTATGGTAGACGTAACAACCGGAAGCTTTGTACTTCATCTTTTAACGAAAAGTCCTTCCTAGGTATTGGAAGAGCAGACATTTTTGTAAGCGGATTTTATGTGTGCAAAGTATGAAAATCATATATTCGGCACTCATTTGCGTATCATTCCGCAAGTACCATTCCTGTTAGTTCAGTTGAGCCTTTGTGGATATGTCAAACATGTTGATTGATTTTGGAAACAGTTTGATAAATAAATTGAATTCTTTTCGTGTTACCTAATAGCAAATTATCTGCACATTTTTGAGCGGACGTGTTTCTTGAGAAAATGAATAAAAAACTGCAATAACTTACAAGCTACAAATAGCTCCCTTTAAAATTATTTATTACCATTGAATGGAATGTGAGAAACAATCTTTTTAAATGGCAAAATTTAAATGGTAGTTATTTCAAATGTCAGATTACTCAGCTCTTTACCTTTGCAGTGTTAAAACAAATCCCAATTGACATTTGGTAACTTGAATTATGTGCTTCAATTTCTTTTTTATTGAGTAAATGTTTCGTTTTGAAAGAAAATAGTAATTGCTTTGACAAAATGTTACTTACATTTTTCAACGGCAAATAAATCGAAATTTATTTCATATATAACAAAACAGCTGTAAAAGTTCCCCATAAATCTAACACGAGCAGTGGCGAAAAAAGCTTCAAAAATTTTCATTTATTTCTTCTAAGCTTTTAGTATACCGTCTTCCAAGTGGAGTCGTATGCTTTCCAAATGGCTATAAGCTATGTTATGAATAATAGTTTGATGGGGAGAAGTATCATTATTTGTAGAGACAGCTAAGCTGTTCTCAAGGACCATCTAAGCCCTCTAACTACGTTGAAAGAGATCCAGAACTACAAGAGTTCTCTGAATGCAGTCGGAACACTAAATTCTTTGAGTTTCTCTTGGGTTCCAGACCATCCGGCATAACTGGAAATGAGGTCGTACACAGCTTTCTCAGGACCTGAAGCGGCGTGGCGCCTGGTCTATCAGGACCCGCAGTTAGGGATCCAATCAACGATTGGATCTGTCCAAGAACAACCGTAGGTGGTGAGTCTATAGGATGCAGACAGACCAAATGTGTGCTCCCATCGTTAATAAGAAAATTGCTATGCAGTAGCCGAAATGAATGTTCAAAGCCTAGAGGCGTTTCCACGGGGCACTTCTCTTTTCCAATCTTTGAAAAGTGTTAGGCTTAAAAGTGATACTCTGTGGAGAGGATGACAACACCACGGAGCACTTCCTAAGTGAATGTCCTGCATTTTCATGCATCAGGCAACAGGTACTCGATGCAGACATGGTAAGATGTAGTGACTCATGCTCCTTATTATGGAAGCTTTTTTTGGGGCTTTTGAACGAACCTCTGGAAGACTATTACAAAAATGAGGCTGCTATCTGGTAGTATAATAAACTGGTATCGTTCATTGCTCCAAGTAGTATTTCATAACCTTCAACAGAAAAAAAGTATCGGGAAAAATGTTTCAAAAATGTTGTAAATTTCGTTCAGTTTTCTGATGTCTAGCCAAAGGCTCCCTTACATTTCCAGTACACTGAAAGTGAGTGCTTTAACAGTCTTTGACTTTGTTAGGACCAAAGAAGCTTGTCATCTATAATTTCTCCAAGATGTTTGACTTCGATTGAAATGGGAGGTTGACGCTTTTAAATATATGTAAGTTGGGTAGAGCCAGTCAATTTTCTACGTCTCGTTGAGAAAACAATCTAGGATTAACTAAGAGACCATTCCTAACACATCAGGCATCAATAAAATTTAGCGTAGCCTGTGCTCTGAAACGGGCGGCTTGGAGACTGGATCCAAATGAGAGAACGGCTACTTGGTTGACGTATGCTTATGCGTGTACTTTAAACCCATTGAGAATTTCAAGAAGAGAGTCAATCAGCATGCACCACAAAAAAGGAGACAGAGTGCCACCTTGTGGATAGCCCTTATTCACTCCTGTTGCAGCATATTGTCCACTTTCTGCTTCAACTGTCACGGCCCTATTAATTTGCATTGATTTAGTCCACAAGACTAATGATTCGTCCACACCATGGTCTCCAGCAGCATTGCACAAGCCATCAAAGCTAGCATATTCAAAAACACCTTCAATGTCGATGAAAATCTTTCATGTCAAGCGTGCATCGAATCCTGCTTACAAGATTTGGAACTACGGTTTCACAAGGCTTTCCTCGTTGGCTAGTACATTTCAATACACGGCTTAAGAAAAACTTAGCCTATTATTAATTTCAAGCAAAGCTTTTCATTTAAATCATATTAAGGTGTAGAATTTCGAATGTATGTTGTTGGTATAGTGTATGAAATGTATTTTATGTATGATCTGTAATATTGGCTCCTGTTTTGATGAGATTCACTTGCTTTAAGTTTTAAGTTCCACCGGTTTGATCAATTCACCGTCAACACAAGTTCAAATGTCAGGAGTAAAATTGTTCCATCGATCAGTGCTGTCCAAATAAATGACCCTCGTCTTTTTTTTATTTCTTTAACACTACTTATATAAAACAATAGCGCATTTTGAATGGTAAACCTCTACTTGGTTGCCGGAAGTTATGGTGAAAACATGGAAATACAAACTAATCATTCGTCATCACGATCGACATAATTGCGAGGTCTCACACGTCATCCCAACTAACTCCGTTTTTTAACCGCTAAAATTATCGAATTGATGGATCATCTACCATTCAGCTCTGACTCTGACCTACCACATAATGACCTATTAAGTAACAGTGATTATTCAACATCAAAGCAGCTTCCCGATAAAACCTTCATGCATAGACCAATTAGATGGAATCCAACACATTTGGGGGAAAAGACAAAGTGATTTGAGGAACAACTCTACAAAATAAATGTCTAAATGCATCTTTACACTAGGGCTAACTGATTTTCGAGCTGTCGCGTTCGTCGTGCCAATTTTCTTCTCTTAATTCTCTATCAAGAACAGATAATTAGTTTGTCAAACAAATTAGACTAACAGGGAGTGCTTAAAACAACTAGCTACTGAAGCGAGGTATAGATCAAAGAGCTTAGCGTCAAATTCCTATGTGCATACATGCGTCTCATCAAAGTTGTATAGAAATTGTGAGGTTAACAAACAGTGCACCAAACTTGCTATTTGTTAAACGAAACTTTTTGGTGTGGAACTCTGAACATCGTCTTAAACATAAAAGAAAACAGGGTATTATAAGAGTTCTTATTATGAACGAACAAAACGCCTGATTCGAATGCATTTTAATGAATTAAAGGGGAAACCATTATTTAATGAACTCAAGGGGAAAACCTTCAATTCATTGAAATTCACTGGATATATTTAGCTGTAAATGTTGCTTTGCTTTTAATTGGCTTTCTGAGCTCTGATGGTTTCTGTACAGGGTTCAAGAAATTCGAGCTACATACAATTTAAACCTCAAGATAAAAAATATTCGCAGTTCTTGTATCGTATCACAGACTAAAATACCAATTTGAACTTTCACAACTGCTAGATTGAAACCAAACCCTACTGATTGTGAGTTTTCAAAAAAAAAAAAAAAATGTACAACTCCGATAATTAAATTTTTTTTGACTGCACAGGAAAATGTTTACTGCGAACACACATTTATTCTTTTTTAACGTTGTGTTGTGTTTTTTCTCAAGGTTAAGCAATCGGAAATAATTATTTTGCGCTCGTTTAATTATTTCCACAGTTGTCAGTTGGTAAACCCCATATCCATTCCAGTGCAATGATTTTAACACCGAAGCGTGTAATACCTGCGTTGTATTGTTATTTACAATAACCACACTATTTGATGTTGTGACAAGACAAACGAATGCAAAACCGGTCAGTTAACACCTGACTTATTGGCGGAAAGAAATGTTGGTTTACTGGGTGATTTAAATAAAAACTAATATTGACTGATATAATTATATAGAAAAGCGTCAACCGACGACATAAGCAAGTTTATTTGCTAACAAATTCTTTGGAAATATTTGTATAGACTCGTAAGACAAGATTAGAATGAAGTTTTCATAAGGCTTATGAAGGGGAAACCATTCACAGATCATATATTTTCATGCACTAGATATAGACGGGTATTATTAAAAGTTAGATGAACATAGTTCTTTTTGTACAATTTTCAAGATCGACTTAAGTTGTTGTGATGAGAGTATCACTTTGAGATTGTGTTATTAGTACATATTTGGTTTGAGAAAGAAGACAATCATTATCACTAATTAGTAATTTGGCCATCTAATGTTTTACTCTCTTTTTTATAAACTCTTATTGTGGAGGGACGGGAACTAAGCCTGTAAACCCAACAACGGCTTAGAATTTCAGTAAGCTTTTAAATTCTCTTGTAAATGAATAGTCTTGGTCCTTGTAAAATTTGTCAAATTTATTTAATTTGAAAAGAGCTTATTATATATTATCTTAGTTTTCTTACTTTCTTACTTAGGTGGGCATTACAATTCCGGGTGAACAAAGGCTCAGCCCAAAATTTATTATAATATTGTTGTTTATTATTTCGAGCTCTCTCCAGTTTTTCATTCCAAGTCGGTCGTGAGGTTTTCTTTCACTTCACTGCGTCACCTAAGACAAGGTTTTCTTCTTCCGCAATTTCCCTACAATGTGCTTTCGAAAACCCGTCAAGCCACAGCGTTGATGTACATCCGCTCTACTCTCGCGAGCCCATGTCGCGGTACAGCTCATATAGCTCGTCTTTGTATCTTCTTTGCCTTCGCATACGGGACCAAAGATCATTCGGAGTGTTTTTTATCGAAACGGACAAAGATTTCTTCGTTCGCTTTCGAAAAGGTGCATGCTTCCAAGCAGGACTAGGATGATCAAGGTCTTATAAAGGCTTACCTTAGTTTTTCTAGAGAGACTTTTGTGTCTCAATTGCCTTCTTAATCCAATGAAGCAACGGTTGAGCCGAGTTATTCTCTATCCCCGCACTGATGTTGTTTTCCGTGTCTGTCGCGGAACCTATATAGATGGAGTCCTGTAATACTTCAATATCGTCTGCGTAAGCGAGTTATTGTATACAGGCTTGTGAAAAATTATCCCTCTGGTGTGGACGTTTGAGTTTTGTACAATCTTTTCAAGTATGATGTTGAAGAAATCGCATGACAGGACAAATTTTTGACGTGGTGTTTCTGCGCAACAGAGCGAGGAGCCCTTGGGCCTAGCGCATTTCTCACAACCATGCCTTGTCAGGGAATGGAGGGGACCTACAATTTCCTGCCGGATTCGAACGGCTAATTGAGAAAGCGCTTTTCATGGCAATGAATTTACTAACGGAGGTCTTCCAGTTCCTCGCGAAAGGCGATACCCGTGAAAAAACATTTTTGCCTCTGCTATGATTCGAACCTCGAACCTCTGGGTTAGCAGTTGGACATGCTAACCATCACGCCACGGGTACTACCCTTTAGTTGGTGCAGTTCTGAAGGTCCCCCTTTTTTAGAATCGGACAAACGATACTGAGGTTCCATTCGTCGGGCATACTTTTTCCGATCATAGAATGCAGATCAGCTGGTGATTGTTCCTTTATAACTGATCTTCTGCTGCCTTGAAAAATTCGGCATCAAGGCCATCTGAACCTGAAAGTTTATTTGATTTAAGTTTGCATATGACAAGCTTAACTTCTTCTAAGTCGGGAGGATGGCATTCTTGATCATCGTCCAAGTTGAATGGGGTCGTGCAGTATAGGCTAAAATGTATTGGTCGTTGGACTTCAAGGTTTCATAAGATTTTTCGAGTCACCCTATATATAAATTTGCTTAATGCCTAACTTTTGGAAATCTCTATCATAGTAATGCTTTGATTGATTGCTTTTTCAAGATTTATTTTGCAAGAGAGCGTAACTTGCTTTAAAGAACCATCACAAGTATAAATTCAAAATTTTCTAGTCTATTTACATTCAAGCTCTATGTGCCATGCAAACAAAGCATCGTGGTATGGCACTAGCTGGAAAAATCTTGAAATCACAGTGCTCTAGTAAAACATCCAGTTGTATATTCCTCTGATGAAACTTCTTTTCTGCAATTGCGGTATTACTTTGCTTAGTTCGACACTATCTTGACAATTCATAACAAGTTAGCATTAGTTCTTAATCAATGTCCAACGGTGTCCCCTACTTAAACATTCCGAATTGAATCGACACATAAAACAAGCGGTGCCGTGAAATAAAGCCAAGTGAAATAAGGCCAAATGGAGGGATTTGGCTTTATTTCGCTTGTTAAAAGTGAAATAAAGCCAAATTTTAACATTTGGCATTATTGCACTTTGTTGAAGTGAAATAATGCCAAATAGATTAACTCATTCGAAGGGAAATATGGCCAAATGCTATTATTTGGTTTTATTTCGCTTTGCGATAGTGAAATAAGGCCAAATCAACTTGAAACCGGAGAAAAGTCTAATTGTATTTTTTTTTTTTTGTATATAAATTGCTTTCCTACAGATCTGGTAGGCAAAGAATACAATTTTTTGTTTTTGGTAACGGGTCTTTCCGTTAGATAATGTGAGGTCATTGATGAGAAACAATTTTGCTTTCTTGTCATTCGCATAAATAGTTTCGAAGGCAACGTGACAGCATGAAACATTTGGAAGATCTCGTAAGGAAAACTAAATAGGCGAATGAATTTAAATTTCCTTACTGAAAAAATAATAATAGCAACAAATTCGCGCGAATTTTTTGCTGTTATTATTTTTTCAGTAAGGAAATTTGAATACCATTAATGTCAGTGTTTTTTTAGTCCTGGATTTACCCTTAACTCATCCTGAAGAAGACCTAGTTTTTTGCTGGGGCGAGTTCCGGCAATGAAAAGAGCTGCCAAATGAAATGTATTTTTCTTCAAATGACAGGAATGTGAGGTGATTTTGTGGTTTAGTGTTTTTTGAGAGCTGAAACTCTTGTTTTTTTTTTTGACAACTCATAGGGTTGTGGAGGAAGCTTTAGGTAAAGTTCAACGATCCAACCTATAGTTAAACGCGCAATTTAAAAATTGCTAGAATTTCGTAACGACTTTGCATGCGTTGTCATTTCAACGAAAATCATAGGTAGTACTTAAAGTACGTAAGACTCTTTAAAGGTTCAAAAGCACTGAATTTTTACCAGTAACCTCAAACCCTTTCCCCTTTCCATTCCTTATAAAATCCTTTTACATCGTGCCTTTCTAATTCAACTACCCGACCTTCTACGTTTTTCTCACCTCATCTTTTTCATCTTTTAAACTAAAATGAATTTCATACCAACCTTCCCGTATTACAACGCTTGTTTTTTATATCATTACAGATTTCATTATACCACAGCGGGTGATACTATCCATTATGGGCTTCCTTGCTATATTGAACGCGTACACGATGCGAATTTGCCTCTCAGTGGCGATCACGCAATTGGTGGTCAGTAAAAATCACTCAGACAGTGAAGGTGGTGGCACTATAAGTAGCTGTCCAGCTGACCCACCAGAGATAGGAGCTCCTCCTGTAAGAACCAAAAGAAAATCAGACCCAGAATTTGATTTCTAATAATATTTCTCCTTTATAGACTTCGGGTGGCGAATACGATTGGTCTGAAGCACACCAGGGTTTGATATTATCATCATTTTACTGGGGATACATCTTAACCCATCTTCCTGGAGGAATTTTGGCGGAAAGATTTGGTGGAAAATGGACACTAGGATTGGGAATTCTGTCTACCGCCTTATTCACGATACTCACTCCATTGGCTATACGTAGTGGTGGTTCAGTCGCTTTGATTGTTGTGCGTGTACTTATGGGCTTGGGTGAGGGGACGACTTTTCCGGCATTAAGTGTACTCCTCTCGTCATGGGTACCACTCAAAGAAAGAAGCAAGTTAGGAGCGCTAGTTTTGGGCGGCGGACAAGTAGGCACCATAGTTGGAAACTCAATATCTGGTCTCTTGTTGGATGCTTTTGAGTGGGACTATACGTTCTACTTCTTTGGTGGCATGGGAATTCTTTGGTTCTTGATCTTCGTAAGTAAATTACATAACCCAATTGAGTGTGCATAGTTTTTAGTCTGTATTTTTATTTTTTACAGATTGTTCTTTGCTACAGTGAGCCTGGATCACATCCTTTTATCAAGCCATCGGAAAAGGAATATCTCATTCGTGAAATGGGCTCGATTGAACGCAAAACTAATCTACCACCAACACCATGGAAAGCAATTCTTACAAATGCTCCTATGATTGCTCTAGTCTTCGCTCAAATTGGTCACGATTGGGGTTTCTACATTATGGTGACAGACTTGCCTAAGTACATGGCTGATGTAATGCAATTTTCCATTAAACAAAACGGTCTTTACACATCGCTGCCATATTTGATGATGTGGATAGTATCGATAAGCTCTGGATTTTTCGGAGATTGGTTGATTACTAAGAAAATCATTGGTATTACCAATTCAAGGAAAATGTTTACAGCAATTGGTAAGTTATTCTTTTTTCAACTTAAATGCAAGATATAATTTAACAAAAAAAAAATATAAATTTATAGCTGCCGTTGGACCAGCATTTTTCATTGTGGGAGCGTCATACGCTGGATGCGATCGTATTGCAGTGGTACTACTCTTTACCATTGCCATGGGACTTATGGGTACCTTCTATGCTGGCATGAAGTTAAACCCTCTTGATTTAAGTCCAAATTACTCAGGGACATTGATGGCTATAACCAATGGAATTGGTGCTATAACAGGAATTATAACGCCCTATCTTGTAGGAGTAATGACACCGAATGTAAGATTTCCTTCTTGAGAATTCAGCAAAACAATTTTGTTTATTAATCAATCAATTATTTGTTTTTATAGGCGACATTACTTGAATGGCGTTTAGTATTTTGGGTGGCATTTGGTATTTTAGTGGGAACATCTGTTGTCTACGTAATATGGGCTTCAGGTGAAGTGCAGGAGTTCAACGATCCCCGGCCGCAAAAGGAAATTGAAGCCGAACGAGGCAATGCCAGTATTAGAAAGACCGCTGTCCATTAAATAAGACATTGTTTTCTAATACCATTTCGATTGCTGTTTCTAAATTATATTTGGCTCTATTTAAGTTTCATATTTAAATTTAAAAAAAGCCTTGGAAGATGTAGTACCTAAATGGAACTGTTAAGAAAGAAAACAAATGACATTAAACAAAATTAACATCCCGTCTTAATGCTTTTGTAGTTTCATCTATTTATAATTACTATAATAGCTATTGTTCTTATTATTATTAATATTATTATTATTATTACTACAAAAATACTTCGTTAAGTTGTTAAGTTTAAATATTAAGAAATCTTTTGAAGACTTCAAAAACAAAAATAGTTCTTATGTAACCAAAAACTTTAAAAAAGTGCTTGCCTTCTCGTTTAATCATTTAAAATTTTCATAAAGGAACAAACAGGTTACAATAGAAATTGCACAAAGTGTGATGAGTCCTTATAGAGAAGAGCAACAAGCTTAATAGAAGCGTTGAGTGCTCCATAAATGTATTTATTTGTATCGTTTGTTTCAAACGTACGTATCAACGATTTTATTGATTTTAGGCTTAAGACTGTTTGTTGTATAATTGAAAATTTTCAACAATTTTCGAGGAATCAAATATAAGTAAAAGTATTAAGAAGAATATCGTTTATTGATATTTTTTAAATAAATAAAATTATTTTGTTGTATTTATTTATTGTTTTCATAGATCAGGATAATTTTTTTTAGCAAACATTTAAAGCTTTTCCGTTTTGTTGAATGGGACGATCTGGAAGCACTGCTTATAATTGATAACCAAGCATTCTTTCAGGTTTGAAACTACTGACTCTTTATACACAGTAAATACTCCCTGATTTTTTCTATGGCTCGTTGGTTTTTGTAAAATAATCTAAAATTCAAAAGCTCGCTTCAACCGCCCACTATATTCTGTGTAATTCACCTCAGAGAGAAAGTGTGAGAGAGATTTTTGACTTTCAATGGAAAGAGAAGAGCTATTACTGCAATTATGTAAATAGTAAATAGACTGTTTATTGCTAGGTGATTAAGAGAGATTTTTAAAATAACGCTAGCATTTCCAGGGATGAAGCTATATATGTACCTTGTACCGTCCCTATGTAGCAGATGTACTTAATTTTTGTCGTGTTCTTCTCTTACTAAGTAGCAAATTTTTTCTACTTCGTTTATTTTTGTTTAAAATACCACTCTAAAATACTTCCAATTCCTTTCTTACTGTTCAAACAGTAGCATTCGAATGGCGAAAGAATTTTTCAAATCGGTCTAGCGGCTTACGAGTTCCAAGTCCTGTGGGAGAATACGGGATGAAATTTATCCTGTGCTGATCAGGGACACTGTATCATTCGAATGGCGAAAGAATTTTTCAAATCGGTTCAGTGGCTTACGAGTTACAAGTCCTGTGGGAGAATACGGGATGAAATTTATCCCGGGCTAATCAAAGACATTGTATCATTCGAATGGCGAAAGAATTTTTCAAATCGGTCCAGTGGCTTACGAGTTCCAAGTCCTGTGGGAGAATACGGGATGAAATTTATCCCGTGCTGATCAGGGACACTGTATCATTCGAATGGCGAAAGAATTTTTCAAATCGGTCCAGCGGCTTACGAGTTACAAGTCCTGTGGGAGAATACGGGATGAAATTTATCCCATGCTGATCAGGGACACTGTAGCATTCGTATGGCGAAAGAATTTTTCAAATCGGTCCAGTGGCTTACGAGTTACTAGTCCTGTGGGAGAATACGGGATGAAATTTATCCCATGCTGATCAGGGACACTGTAGCATTCGTATGGCGAAAGAATTTTTCAAATCGGTCCAGTGGCTTACGAGTTACTAGTCCTGTGGGAGAATACGGGATGAAATTTATCCCATGCTGATCAGGGACACTTTAGCATTCGTATGGCGAAAGAATTTTTCAAATCGGTCCAGTGGCTGTCCTGTGGGAGAAAACGGGATGAAATTTATCCCGTGCTGATCAGAGATACTGTAGCATTCGAATGAATAACCATTCCCGTAGGAGAATACGACAAGTAATGAATCTCATGCTGATCAACAGTAATATAATAAAATGTAAATATAAAACCAGGTCAGTTGTGTTTGAGTTACTATTCCCCTGGGAATACCTACGTGATGAAATGTATCCCATCTTAATCGGGGATCGTGTAGCATTCCAACGCAGAAAAAAATTTTCAAATCGGTTAGGTACTTTCAAAGTTGTGAAGGATTTTCGATTTCTAATGAAAAATATGCGAAATGCCCCAGTGCTATGATTTAAAACGTAAAAATGAAAATTTTTCTATTGCACCAGGCGCGCAGAAGTATCAGAAAGGCAGCAAGCATCCCAATTTTGTACTAGCTGATAATTTAGCCTATGCGTCGTGGCTTTTGAAAAATGTACTAGATGAAATTTTAGCCTATGCACATATCAATGGATCTTGTATTTGCTATAAATATAGCATATGATCAGGCGCTTGAGATCGCCATGAACACCATTTCGAAAGAGGTGCTTGTATTAGCTATTAGGATAACATATAATTAGGCGTTTCGGAATTTTTTTTTTACAACAACCACTTTAGGTAAAGGCGAACAAAAAACAAAACCCAAACTTTATCCAGAAAGTAAACAAACACACCTAAAGTTTCAAACAAGAACTTAAACAATGTTTTTTTTATTTCCATGGAAAATCAGTTTCTTTAGTATACATTTTTCTTGTTTATTTTTAGTTGGCTACTTTCCATTTGACATAAATCTGCATGCATCGTTTAAAAGAATCTTCCATTTGATTAGCACCGAGTAGTATACTGTTACATTTGACTCAATTGCCTTTGCCTTTCTATTTGGTTAAATTGCTTGGTTAAACGGTATGGAACTTAATTTTAAAAATGTTAACAGCAGCGATTTTGCGATTTTGCATTTGCGTCTTACAGGTTCTTTGCGTGAGTCAAGGGGTTGATGAGAGACTTGACTTGGGAGCACTCGTGCATCGTGCTCGATGAATGTCGAATTGAAGACAAGTCACTCTTGGATTTCGCTGATGTGGCTTGTCGTCTCGCTCTAGTTGGATGTTCGATTTTCTTGTGCCGGTTAAGGGTGCTGCTGGATGAAGCTGGTTGCTCTTAACTCTTCCACGCAAAACCACATCGACACAGGTTTCATGCCCTGAAAATAAAAAAAAAGGGAATGAAAATGGAAATCTTCTTCTGATAATGTCTTACCTTTTCGTTTTGTTCCTGGGAATAGTTGATCTCGTATCCCTCGCTTATGTGCTTGGGCTTCCAAGGTGCCAGCATTGATACGGACCGGGACACTCAATTTGTCATTGGTTGCAATTTGTTTTTGAGTAAGTCTTCGCTAGACGCTGCTCTTCTCCGTGAGCTCGTTTTATATGGCTGAGGTATTGCACCAATGGTTGTTGCATGAAGATAACAATACTGCGTTTACTTTGCATACCTAATTGATCCCTCATTGCCAGAACTGTCCGGAAGTCGTTCAATCGCACAAGATCCCTTATAGTTGGTTTTCTCAAACTTACCTTGCATGGAATCGTCGTCCAGCGTTTCTTAATAGCTTTGGCAGAGCGTTAGCTTTTTGTTTATACTTTTCAATACTGCTCGGTTAATCTGCTGTTCTTTTGAGAGTTCTTGCAGTCCTCATGCCGATATGAATGATCAAGTTCCTTCCTCGAGACAGACCGATTCACTGAAGTAATATTCTTCTGTTTCTGAACCACTTTCTGAAATATCATCGAGATTCCGAGACCTGGAATAGTGGCGCCGTTTGTTTGCATCTTTTTCATTGGTAACATCCTCTTCGAAATTTTGAAGGGAACTGCTACACAGGCGACTAGATTTACCTGTTTGAGGTGCCTGGTTTATTCGATCGAGATGGAAGGCAATTTGGGAGTACTTTTGGGTTCGATTTAGAGTTGATAATGAGGGTGTTGATCTGAAAAACAAAACATGGGTGTTTTTTGTCTTTTAGAGTCAATGGGAGTTTTTCTTTTTCAAATTTTGCTTACCTTGGGTTTGTATTCACTCTTGAAACTGTTGGCGGGTTCGAGTCCAAATCAGTATCACCAAAGATACGGAAGTTCTTCGGTGAAATCGGTGGACCAGGTGGAGGCATTCGATACGACAGATTTTCCACAGTATGAATTGATCCACTATCGACAATCGGTGGTGGGTCCAACTAATATCAAAGCTCGATTAGAATTAAGAAAATTTAACTCCTCTTGAAAGCGATGTACCTTTTCTTTCGATTTACTTGTTGATCTTCTATCGATAGACTTGAACCAGGAAGACTTTTCCTGATATCTATCGGGAACTCATTTATTATGGAAATTTTTGTTCGTTGAAGCCCTAGGGTCGCCCTGGGGTCGCCACAAAGCGTTTTTTGAGAAACCTAAAGTCGTCCTGATTGTCATATGGAGTGTTTTTTTAGCCCTAGGGTTGACCTAGGTTTTCTCTCAACTCGCCATAGGTTCTTGCTGTGGCGAGTTGAGGGCTGTCAAATGACATGTATTTTTTTTTTATGACAAGGATGCGTGGTGATTTATGGTTTAGCGTTTTTTGAAGACTGGAAAACCAAGGATTTTTTGACAACTCATAAGATTGTCAAGAAAACCTGGGTCAACCATGGAGAAAGTGAGAAAGTTCAACGAACTTGCTTAACAAGTTCATTAAAAATTTAGTATTCCGACTGCATTCAGAGAGCTCTTGCATTCCTGGATCACTTCTGAAGTAGTTAAAGAGTTAAGAAGGGCCTTATGCACAGATTGGCATTTGCTGCAGGTACAAATACTTCTCGCCACCCAGCCATTGTTCGTAACATAGCTTAAAGCCATCTGGATAGTTTGAAAGAGGCGTACAATCAAAAGTCATCACTCTTCACAAAGGCACCAGCGCCAAATCCATGATCGGTTTTGAAAACATCTGTGAAGATTCGATAACAATCTTGCCCTAGCTCATATTTTAGAGTAAACCCAGTCCTGATTAGAAGGAAAGTAGATTTTAACTCATATTGAACCTTTAGATCATCGAGTCAGACGGAATATTTAGTAGACGTGAGTCAAGACATGGTGCTTGCGAGTTCATCAAGACTCTAGTGCGAATTGTGCCAGAGACCACATCTCTTTAAACTAGAAATGGTTTTGAGAGTAAGGTTGGTATCATGGGGTGGAAGATTCAACAGTGCGTCGAGAGCAGAACCCGGAGTGTTAAGGAAGGCCCAAGTACAGTCAAGACATTTTGTTGTTGGAAATTTGGCGAACGAAGCGATAGGGTATTCACATGAGAGCTTGTTCCAACAAACTACTGACGCATTTGTCTTATTATAGCCGTATAGATCCAAAGGACCCGTTTCGATGACATGTTTTGTCATTTTTTGGCTGCCTTACATTGTAAAAAGACTGACAGTGCCTTAGCAATCTTTGACTCAACATGTTAAGACCATAGAAGCATGTTATCTAAGATCACTCCAAGATGTTTGACTTCATTTGAAAAGGGGAAGTTGACACTTTGGCAATTTTCTGCGTCTTGTGAAAAGTACAACCTCAGATTGAATGAGATACCATTTTAGATTTAGCACAGCCTGTGTTCTAAAGCAGACAGCTTGAAGGCTGGATCCAACCAAGAGCATGGCAACGTCTTCGGCATATGCTTGAGCGTATACGTTAGATCCGTAAAGCATTTCATTTCATTCATTTAAGACGATGACCCTTTAAAGACAACGTAGGGAGTTCATAGAAATCCACTGCAATTAAACAAACAAAATCAACTTTAAAGTATTTGTGTTAATAGATTAGTAATCATACTTGATTATTTTATTTTTTAATTTGTTCTTTTTAAAAATTAAAATGCAAGAATGAAAATTAAACAATACTAATGAGTGAAGGAGGTGACAATGATCATCGAAGGCCATGCTCTCAGAAACACATTTCCGATGACAGTGCGTCTGGGTGAAATGAAAAAAGGCTGTCATCAGGGTGACGTATAAAATTAACTTGGGGAGGACACTTTAGCCCATGGTATTAACCTGTGAAAGAAAACAACAAAATTTAATTCTCAAACTCTTTGAAACACCGTCTCTTCAACTTACGATATCATCGATCTTAAGAATGGACCGAACTGTTTCTGTGGCTAGAGAAATCGCTGAAATACTAACTAAAGATGGCTGTACGACATTCTCAGCAAATATATCGGTGATTGCACCTTTGCGAACGTTAATACCGGCATTCTTCTCTCCCTGTGCATGTCGATTCCTCAATTCTGTCACTGTAGCAATTGGATTGAGACCAGCATTCTCGGCCAGGGTAGAAGGAATGACTTCGAGAGCATCTGCGTAGGCACGGAAACAGTAGGCATCAACACCTTCAACAGTTTGGGCGTAGGCAGCCAATTGTAAGGCCATTTCGATTTCGGGGGCACCGCCTCCACAAATCTGGGATCGTTGTTTGACCAAGCAACGGACAACGCAGAGGGCATCGTGAAGTGAACGGGCAGCCTCCTCAAGAACCAATTTGTTTGATCCACGGCATATGATGGAAACAGTACGACCTGGGTTTTGTATTCCAGTGATCTTCACAAATTTGCTTGTTCCACTCGAAACTTCTTCGCATAGATCGGCATTCACAAGACTCTCAGCTACAAAGTGATCGAGCGAAGCAATTGGGCGGCAGTTAAGGGTTTTGCAGACAAATTCAATGTCCTCGCGTTCTACATCTTTGACAACCAAGCACTTGATCTTGTCTAAGAAGTGCTGAGCAAGATCTGAAACAGCATCCCTATAAATAAACCCCCATATTACAATCAAATTCAATTAAACCAAAAAAACAGACCCACCTCAAAATGGACTTCTGGACTAGCAGAACGTTGCAGCCAGCTTTCTTGATTTGTTTGACAATGTTCAAAATGTAGGAACGTTCTTCTTTAAGGACGCGATCCATAGCAGCGTAGTCAGACACGATAACGCTGTGATCCATCTACAAAAGGGAGGGGTTTACTATCAAATGAAAAGAAATATTTGCGCTTCTTTTACTCACATCTGTCTTTGGTGGTGAAATGCAGAACTGGATGAGTCCAATCTTTGCCTTTTCGATACGTTTGGGTGCGTTTGTTCCGGACGAACGCATCGTAAAGACTAGACCATCGATTAATTCGGTATCTTCGATCGTTCCACCTAGACTCCTAATGACTTTAATGTTTTTCAAATCCACGGCGCCTTCTTTGCCGAGTTCTGTCACCTTCATGACAGCTTCAACAGCCAAGGGAGCCAAGAGGCTGCTCTGCTGTGATACAACTTTCGAGTTAAGCGAAGTTGATGCACTCTTAATGAGTGTTTCACGGTCAGTCAACTCGATTGGCTTTGACATCTCTTTCAAGATCTCAATAGCTTTATTCGCACAGCGTTGGAACGATTCGGAAATGGCTGTTGGATGGATACCCTTGTGTAGAAGTTTTTCACAAGCTTCAAGAAGTGCTCCAGCAATAACTACAACCGAAGTGGTACCATCTCCAGCTTCGACGTCTTGTGCACGAGAAAGTTCTACCAACATCTTGGCTGCTGGATGGAGAACATTCATCTGCTTGAGAATGGTAGCACCATCGTTGGTGATGGAAACCTCTCCACTGCCAGATTGGATCATTTTATCCATCCCACGAGGACCCAAGCTTGTGCGGATGGCATCGGAAACAGCTACAATAAACAAAAAAGAAGTTTGATAAAAATGAAGTGGAGAGATCAACTGAGGGAAAAAATCAAAGAAAAAATGGGACAAGTACGTATTCTGATTGAGCTTGAAAAAGAATTTCATATCACTACATAAATGTATGTTCACAAGAGGGTTTGAAGTAAGAACAAACGACAGTAACCATAACTTTAAATGAAGGCTAATATAACAAGAGCAATAGTTCAGGTTGGGGGTTGCGCGTAAGGTTAACTACCCAACCACGTTAAAAAACATTAGTTCCGAGACAACAAACAGCCTCGGATAACGATAATGATTTTAAAATTGACGACCCAAGCAAACGAAAAAAGGACAATGACCTCCGAATTTGCACGTGGAACGTAAGATCTCTTAACGGACTACGTGCAGCTGAAGAATTAGCGGACCCCCAGGACTGCTGAAAAGCAGACATAACCGCCATCCAAGAAGTGCGATGGAGTAGACCGGGCATAAAAAAGATGAAAAACTGTGACATCTACAGTGGCAACTGCTACAGACAACAGAAACAGCGCTTATTTGGGTGCGGATTTGTCGTTAGAGGAAGACTCAGGGATAAGGTGATTAGCCAAAATCCAGTTAATGAGCGTATAATGACCATCCGCATCAGGGCTAAATTCGCCAACATTAGCCTAATATGCGCCCATACCCTCACAGAATAGAAAGACGAAAATTCCAAAGACTGTTTCTACGAGCTCCTCGAAGAAACATATGAGCAGTGCCCTAGACACGACATGAAAATCGTTCTTGGCGATTTTGACGCAAAACTAGGAAAAGAGGACATCTTTGGAAACACAATCGGTAATCATAGCCTCCACGACAAAACCTCCAAAAACGGACTGAGGCTGATCGATTTTGCTGCCGGGCTAAATCTTGTTGTAAGTAGTACACGCTTCCCGCATCTCAAAATTCATAAAGGTACATGGCGAACCCCAGATCAATTAACCGTCAACCAAATTGATCATGTTGCGATTGACCCAAGGCACTCTTCCAGTGTGTTAGATGTCCGAACTTTTACTCGGACCACTACCTTGTTGTAGCCAAGGTACGAATGAGGATATCTTGTTCCCGACTCGCACGAACTAACGCTGTGAAGAGATATGACGTCGGAAAGCTACAATCGCAAGAGATTGCCAATGCCTTTTCCAATCGAGTGTCCCTTCAATTATCCTTGAATCCCATGCCGCCAGCATTAAACATCGAAGACCAGTGGCAGCAATGCCAAGAAGCCATCAGAACCGCTGCCTCTGAGGTTCTGGGTTTCACTCGGCCACCAAAACGAAACCCATGGTTCGATGAAGAATGTAGGCAGGCAAATGCAGCCAAGCAAAGAGCACGACAAATGCTTTTGCAAACACGAACGAGGGCTGCTTACGATTGGTATAACGAGATTTACAAGGAGAGAAGAAGGGAAGAACACCGACTTCTCAAAAAGAAAAAGAAGCAGCATGAGAAGCTCTCATTTGAGGAGATTGAGAGGTGCCATGACAGGAACGAGATTCGGAAGTCTTACCAAAAGGTAAAAAGATCCTGCCAGGGTGGCAAGCCCCGAACTCAAGCCTGTAAAGGCCAGCAGGGAAACATACATAATTGAAGTTATCACTTCTGCATACTGCTTAACGGCGATGAGGACACAAATTCCGCTTTCAGGCAGATTGCCCCATTCAGCTTGGACGATGATCAGGAATGCCGTCCTCCCGACCTAGAGGAAGTTAAGCTTGCCATATGCAAACTTAAATCAAATAAGACTGCAGGTGCAGATGGACTTGATGCCGAACTTTTCAAAGCAGCTGGCGATCAGTTGGAAAGGAGCATGCACCAGCTGATCTGCATGATATGGTCGGAAGAAAGCATGCCCGATGAATGGAACCTCAGTATCGTATGCCCGATCCTAAAGAAAGGAGACCCTCACAATTGCGCCAATTATAGAGGGATAAGCCTCCTTAACGTCGCTTATAAGATCTTGTCTGCTGTAATATGTGAACGTCTGAAACCCCACGTCAACAACTTGATAGGTCCTTATCAATGTGGTTTTAGACCAGAGAATTCCACAATAGACCAAATTTTCACATTACGGCAGGTCTTGGAAAAAACCCGAGAATATAATATCGATATTCACCATCTTTTTATCGATTTCAAGGCCGCGTATGACAGTATCTACAGAGACGAGTTGTACAGAGCCATGTCTAGTTTCGGCATCCCTGCAAAACTCGTACGACTATGCAGGATGACTTTGGAGAATTCACGCTGCTCCGTCAAGGTCGGTAAAGAACTCACCGAGACCTTTGATGTCGAAAAAGGTTTTAGGCAAGGCGATAAACTGTCATGCGATTTCTTCAACATCATACTTGAACAGATTGTAAGAAACTCAAACGTCAACACCAGAGGAACAATCTTTCAAAAGTCTGTGCAATTGCTCGCATATGCAGACGATATTGACGTAATGGAAAGAAAAAAGCGTGATGTCATAGGTGCTTTTGCGAGTATTGAAACAGAAGCGGCAAAAATAGGTTTGATGGTTAATGAGGGCAAAACAAAGTATATGCTGTCATCAAACTAGGACATAGAACATCGACGAATTGGACAAAACGTCACAATAGACAGACATAACTTCGAGGTAGTACAGGACTTCGTCTACCTAGGATCCGCTGTAGACACGGACAACATCAGTGCGGAGATCAAACGGAGAATAACTCTTGTCAACCGTTGCTTCTTTGGGTTAAGAAGGCAATTGAGAAACAAAACCCTCTCCAGAAAAACCAAGGTAACCTTGTAACGGGTGATTTTTTAGCTGGTTTGGTTTTGGCAACACTGGTTTTGACAGCTGACGTGTGTTTAGTACCTTGTGTCACTGTCAAACAGCTTCAGTTTGGTTTGCAATTTAGCCATGGATCGTCTTACAAATGAACAACGCTTGCAAATTATTGAATTTTACTATCAAAATTCGTGCTCGGTTCGAAATGTTCAATGGCGCAATTGCGAGGCGAGTTTGGTGAACAGTTAATTTCACGTTTCGGGCCGGTCAATTGGCCGCCTAGATCGTGCGATTTGACACCATTAGACTATTTTTTGTGGGGGTATGTCAAGGCTAATGTCTATAGGGACAAGCCCGCTTCGATAAACGCACTGGAAGCCAACATCCATGCATTCATTCGTGAGATACCGGCGGATATGTGTGAAAGAGTATGCCAAAATTGGACTCAGCGGATGGGCTACCTGAGACGCAGCCGCGGTCAACATTTGCATGAAATTATCTTTAAACATTAAATTGCAAGGTTCAAACTATCGATTCAAATAAATATTTCATTAATTTTTTCGAATTTTTTGTGTTTAAAAAAAAAAAAGTTCTAAACCTCCAATAAAATCACCCGTTATAAGACCTTAATCATCCCAGTCCTGCTTTACGGCGCGGAAAGCAGCTGTATGAGCTGTACCGCGACATGGGCATAGCCAGAAGGGTACGCATCGCGAGGCTACGATGCGATGGTTGGGCCATGTAGAGCGGATGGACCCAAACGCTCCGGCTCGTCGGGTGTTCGAAAGCACATTGCAGGGAAATCGCGGAAGGGGAACACCTCGTCTTAGGTGGCGCAATCAAGTGGATGAAGACCTCAACCGACTTGGAGTGCGAAACTGGAGAGAGCTCGCCCGAAATCGAAGTCGTTACAGAAGGATGTTGGTTGAGGCCCAGGTTCACCCCGAACTGTAATGCCCACCTAGTTCAGTAAAAAAAAACGTGTGACCACAGAAACCCATCCACTTTTTAATTAGACGAAATACGATATACAACCGGCTGATTTACTTCCGAGGGCGGACCCAGCCCAGACAAAAAAAAAACTGTAGGTGGCCGAATTCAATTCGTTTTGTTTACACTTTTACAAATTGCACGGTAAACCGAAGGTTTTTTAGGAGCATTAAGCTCCCTAGAAGAAACTATTTCCATTTTTATTTTTATTTCAGAACGTATTTTAGCAAAAATCGATCAGGTGACTCACGTCATATAAGCCAAGGGAATATTCGAGACCAAATTTGTTTACACTTTACACCCCAAGCAGCTGCAGCTTTACCCATCGATAAATCAATTAAATTGGCCAAATATCTTTTCTTTTCTTACTAAAATTACAATTTACAACTTAAATAGCCCCTTTGCATCTGTTTCGAGAAGATTTACTTCGCTAATTACCTTTTGCAGCTTGAATATTGCTCATCCGTACATCAGCCGGCTTGCTCTTGTCTTTGAAGGCGGCTCCTTGAGGTTTAAGTCCTCCAGACATTTTGCTTTTAGGTGCCATGATATTTTTAAATCAATTTATCGCAAAGTAAAAAAGATTTTTATTTAATTGAATAACGATTCAAATGGATTTAAAATTCCTCGTAATTTGGATAAAGCAGTGAAGAAAATTTTTAATGTTTCACTCGGCAGCGTTATGGGCTGTGACAGTTCTATTTTTTGGATGTCAAAATTTAATGTCAAAACTGACAGGACAAGGCTGCTGAATTAAAAACAGGGATGCGTTACGAGAAAAAAATAAAAGCTCTGTTTCCTTACTTTGTGCACAGAAATTCACAACCTGTCCCATTTTAAGCAGTGATGGAAAAATTCTCTCAGAAACTCTCTGAAACAGCGTAATTGTATCAAAAGTAAAAAAATGTGTGGAACAAAACATTCACAAAAATGCTTGAAGAAATGATCTCTGTTCACAGAAATCTTGATGGCAAAAATTCTCAGGGTGGAAACATTTTTTTATGTCCCGCGAGCACTCTCATTTGAGCACAGATATGAAAAATCGCTGATTAGACTGACTCGAAGAGTTTCGATTAATTTTTTGATATTTTTCAGTAAGGAAACACACCTAAAAGTTCAGTTTGTCAAAAAAAACTTTTTGTAAACGCTCTAACCCTGCGGCTTCACTATCAAGATGTTACAAGCTATCGGTTCACATATAAAATCTACAAAATACATGTTTGCGCTCCAGATGTGACGTAAACGACTTACAAACTGAGTATTTTCAAAAAATTAAAAAGACAATTTGTTAAAGTAAATCTGTTAAAATGAATAGTAAAAACTGATTGAAATGCAAAGCTGTCTCATTTAGAAAATTACCTCATGTCAACCCAGAATAGAATGATGTCTTATTTTATTTTATTTAAGTTTATTGATCATAATTTTGTTGTTTTTTTTTTTTGCAAAAATCATCAACTGACATATTGACTACCGTTTTCACGTTAATTGACAGTTTTCATGCTGGTCTGCTTTGATCCTGTAGATGCAATTGAACGCAGCTCCAGGTTTTTCCAATTCAAGTGTCAAAAAAGTTCCAATACTGCTAGTGTCAAAATTGGCAAAGTAGCCTTGCTGTTTTCGTTCGATGGGGATTTTATAAGCAACCAGAAGCCTTGGAGTCGTTGAAGTTTTCTTCGATTTTCAATCAAAAAACATTTGGAAAATTATAAAATCTCTTCAAATTCTTTGTTTTTGATTGTCTTACTTATCAGGTATTTACATATGATAAAGTGTTTCTATCCTGCCGCTGTAGAAAAATCGATATTATTTGCATAGCTAGCCGGGTGGTCACCTCCCATAAAGAATATTCTCTTCATGTAAATGTAATCTATGAATTTGAAAAATTTCTTAGCTTTCCTTGCGAATACAATAAAGAAATTTTATATTCTATGAATGTGCTCAGTTTCCCTTCCAAAGATTTTTAACGCTTCATTGCTAATCATCATTCCGTACAAGATAAGAACGACTTTAACCTGTAATATTTTTCGAATCTCCGCCACTACATCTTTGTATTTACCATGTGGATGTGATTTTGTATCTTTATCACCTTTTTGTTTATGTAATTCCAGCAAGTTAATAATGGCTCGAGGAAATGTTGGCTCCACTGGCCTCTCCAAATTGCAATTGGCATTGATCATCGGCACACCTGTGGTCATCGGAGTAGGCTACTATCTGTACAAAAAGAATAGCAAATCCTCAGTAGGGGATGATGGCAAGGTCAATGGATCATCAAAGAAAATGGCCTTGAAAGGCTTAAAAGATAAATCCATATCGTTAGACGGCAGCGAAAGTGAAAAAGACGTAGAAAAGAAGAAAAAGGCTGAATTGGAATGTGAAAAACTTACACCACTCAAAGAAGCAACAAATTATAAAAACGAAGGTAATGTTTGCTATAGAAAAGGCAAATACGACGAAGCAATTTTGTTTTACGACAAAGCTATTGACAAGTGCCCAGTCGAGAACCACGGTGATTTGGCAATTTTCTACCAGAACCGAGCAGCCGCCTACGAAATGTTGAAAAAATGGTCCAAAGTCAAAGAAGACTGTACTAGTTCTATTCTCCACAATCCGCGGTATGCTAAAGCGTATTTCCGTCGTGCGAAAGCGAGCGAAGCCACAAACGATATTTTGGAGTGCCTTGATGATGTCACAGCCACTTGTATTTTGGAAATGTTCCAAAATCAAAACACAATCATGTATGCTGATCGGATACTTAAGCAAACCGGAAAGTCAGACGCTGACAAAGCCATTCTGACAAGGATCCCAGTGCTGCCTTCAAGAAACTTCATCAAGACCTTCTTTAAATCGTTCGTTCAAGATCCGTGTGTTGTCAAAGTGGTAGGCTGGAAATTTATATTTTTCCATTTGGTTTATTAACAAGCTTTTTCAAGGTTCCGAAATCGGAAAATCCACAAGGTTATGTACGTGCAAAATTAGCCTTTGACAGTGCCAACTTCCAGGATGTGATTCCAGCCTGTACAGAGGAAATAGAATCCAGCGAATCAGAATCACAATACAAATCTGAGGCTCTCTTGATGCGTGGAACTTTCCACCTTTTGTCAGCCAACTTTGCAGATGCTAAAACAGACTTGGACGCGGTGATCAATAATGGTAAGCCATTTGTCATCAATGTGAATTGATAGTTATTCTATCATGCTATACTTTCAGTTGACGCCGACGTTAATCTGCGATCTAATGCACTCATCAAACGTGCGTCTCTTTACATACAGCAGGACAATAAGGACACCGGAATGGCAGACTTTGAGCTTGCTCAAAAACTGGCACCGAACAATGCTGATATCTACCACCAGAGAGCACAAATTTATATCCTCCTCGACCAATTGGACGATGCACTGCGAGAGTTTGACAAATCGGTGAAGTTGGCCCCCAAACATGCGATTGCTTATATACAAAAATGTTATGCCGAGTATCGTTTGGCAATAATGACGCAAGATCAAATGCGGCTCATGGTGATTATGAATGAGTTCAAGAATGCCATCGAAAAATTCCCTGATTGTGTGGAATGCTATAGTCTGATGGCTCAAGTGCTGAGTGATCAGGGCCAATTCGACCAAGCAGATTCGTTTTTCGAGAAAGCTATCAAAATGGCTCCAGAAAATGCCTCGTTCTACGTTCATCGCGGTATAATGCTGCTACAGTGGAGAGGTGATATTGAAAAGGCTGTTGCTCTGATGAAGAAGAGTATCGAAATCGATGATAAATGTGAACTGGCATACGAAACACTGGGCACTGTTGAAGTACAAAGAGCCAATCTAGACGCAGCTGTAGAGCTTTTTGAGAAAGCTATCAAATTGGCTAAGAGTCACACAGAAATGTCGCATTTATATGCGTTGAGAAACGCTGCCATGGCCCAAATTAATGTCACACAGAAACTGGGAATTAATTTGTCAGCGATATCGGGTCTTGCGCCATAAGTTGCTGATATAATCAATCATCTCTGGACCGATTCCTGTATTTATAGTTTGTCACATATTATTTTGCCGTTCTCGTCCTCTTTTTGGTAGTTTGTTTCCATAAGAAATTGTTCCTTTTACTTTATATTTTATATCGATACCATAAACTGGATTCGTCTTTAAATTAATACAAAAAATACCTACCTAGCCTCAATTTGAAAAGACACCGCAGACTACAGACCTTCAATGTGCCTATTGCATGCAACTCTATCCTGATTATAAATACAAAAAAAATATCGGCAGATAGAAAATCTGTAGTCTTCGGGGTTCTTCTTATGTTTAAAATGATATGGAATTATGTAAAGAAAGTCAATGCAATGATTTGCGATCTGAGTTTGGACTTAAGAATTTTTGTTACTATCCCAGCCATTTCGTGAGTATAAACTCATTCGACTAATGTTCCTATGTGTGTTTACTAAAGAAAAAGAAGTCGAGTCAGTTTCTATTCAACGAAAGGGCTACAAAAATTGACAAAACAGAAATAATAAAAGCGTTAATTAGTATGTTATGCAAAATGTTTTTCTTTTCTTTCACGTGCTGTGACTGAACTTGTAAATAACTGCGATGTGATTGTCTGACCAGCAGAGGAGTGAAAACATTTTTTCGTCGTCATCCAAGTTTTCTAGTGAAATGCATTTCCGATGAAAAAAGGGAACCTCTCAGCTGTGCCAACTCTAGAGAAGTGAGACTCCTCAAGGTCCCATATCAATTTGTTTCTAGAATAGCTGAATCAGCAACTGATCATTAACATTGCGGTAGATCTAACAAAAAATAGGAGTTGGAAATATAGGTGTACGCCCCATTTGTTATTCGATGTAAGGCAATGTTTAAGAAGCGAGCTATTTTTGGCTTTGGGAAGCTTATTTAAATATGCAAGAAGAAGAAGTTAAAGATCAAGTGTTGGAAACAACTCACCATCAATCGGACTGGGTGGTAAGTTGTGTTAATTGAAGCAATGTTCAAGACAATTTTTAACGGTCGCGTCCATTGATATTTGCTTTCGTGTGGTAACAGTTTTCAGTGGGCCTAGTGTGCAACTTGATTCTACAATGAAAATGGTCGAAAGTCCAAAATTCCCTCTCTAGTGTTCTTAAGGACTTAGGAGTAAATGGAAAACTTGAACGAAACTTTGTAGTTAGTTGGAAGAGGTTCGAAGAACTCAGATCCGATTGTTTTTTCACTCTCATTAGCGCTTAAATGTTGTATCGAAAATGTAGAACAGAGTTCCATAGTTAAGCCCCAGCAGTAGAAGAAAGATCATCACTACTTTCGACTCAGTATAGGAACCGTTGGGTTGCTGGAGTGTTTTCTGTCTGTTTGCTTAGTACCCTCTGAGGATTTCAGCTACTTTGCTGTTTTCACTAACCTTCGATGCTTTCACAAAATTAAAATCGAATTGAATTTGGCCTAGAGTGACCTAACCAGATCACTTCAGGTTTAGTTGCATTGTTTCGGTGTTCCACCAAAGAAGGCAGATCTACTAGTCCTTGGTCGAGCTGAACGTATAAATAAACTACAAAAATAGGGTGGCGCAACATGGAAACTTTGGGACTGAACGCATTTCAAAGGTCTACAATTTTATGCCGATTTCGAACAGTGTAGTTAGAAATCGTCTTTGATTGCAGTATGTAACAACTCTTTGAGAATTTGCCGATTCCTCGCGAAAGCCGAAACCCGTGAAAAATAATTCCTTTTTCTTTGATGTTTCCGGGATTCGAACCACGAATTTCCCATATGTAATAGGCAGACATGGTAACATCCACGGGCACCCCTCTTGCTGGACATGTGGGATCAATACTCTGTAAGACCATATTTTATATCGAGAACTGTATTCTTCGTTTTCTGTTTATTTTTGTCTTGAAAGTTCGATGAGGCTCCTAAGATCGTGTGAAGTAGATGTCGTGTTGGCTTACGGATTCCACAACCAAGTTTCGACTATAAATTTTATTTAGTTTAGCTGCTGGAATACAACTAGATATAATAAGTCAAGGCTGATGACAATCGGAAAACTTATCATAGAGTACTTTAAAAATTCGTATATCGAACTTGACTTTTCCAGGCCCATTGCTACTGAATGGCTATGAAGTGTGGTTTCATATTCAACAAGAGAACATGCTACATAAAAAAGCAACATAAAAAGGCACAAGCATTCTTGAAGCGTTGAAAGTTGACCTGAGTACAAATCATCTCCCGTCCGGCTAGTGCAACATTTTTAATCCATGTAGATCACTATGTCGGTATCAGTCAATAGAGCTTCATCTGAAGTCTAACGCAATTTCAAATCCTTGACCCGGATTTGTAAACTTTCCTATTAATTTCAGTTTCCTTTCATAAAAGTATTGGGTTGACTACGAGCGCGTTAATAGGTGAAATGTAGGATTTCAGAATCCTTGACTCTGCCTGGAGAGTATACATATCTAAGTGTACCTACTATACCTACCCTTGGTAAATCCTTTTTAAGTTTTTTCCATGTCTTATAAGAACCAGCACTAGAGAATCCATAGCTTTGTTTCACCAAAGCCATAGATTTTCTACTTTTGCTGCACCAAAGCTATGGATTTTCTACCACAGGAGGAATGCATTTCTACGACAAGTTAGAGTGCCTTTGCATGGCAGTGCAATTAGTGTCGGAGGACTAGCAAATTCCGAACGAAAGGCGAAGCACATGAAAAACCAATCAGAGGTTTCTGGGATTGGGGATTCTGAATCTCGAAGTCCCATGTTACACCACGAAATGGTGGAAATGGAGGTATATTCCCACTATTTTTGATATTAGCAAGCCTATAAGTAGGCAACATTCTTCATTTTCTACCAAAGATTCATGTTGAATTCTTCAACAGGCTTGCCGTATTATGCAAAAACTATGAGATTTTAAAATGAGTACCGAAATCGATTGAGGACCTACCAAACCAAAGTATTTCTACATTCGCGTCAGAGGCGATTGCAGTTGTCAAAATTAAGTAACACAGAGGTATATAAGTAGACCCACAATGACGTGACAAAAAAATCAATGTTTTCAAATATTTGAACGGCACAAATGATGACTACAACGTAACTGCAGCTGCTGCAACTGCAAAGACACTTTGGTTTGGAAGAACATTGGAGTTGAAAAGCAAAAATTAATTTATGTTCAGTTTTGTTACAAACGAAAAACCGAACCTCACACTACTTTACTTATTCTGCTAAATGTAAAGTTGTGCTAGCGAAAGCCCAAACTTCACAATGTTTTCGGGGAGCAAACAGTTAAAGGGCAGAAAACCAGACATATTCGATGTTTTTTTGCGCCTATTGCTTTTTAACAAGTCTTGGAAGAGATTGTAAATCCATAAAATGTGTTACAACCCAGGCATCTTCGATCTCTTTTATGCCACCTCAATTCTTGCCTTTTAAATGAGTATTCGTTAAAGGCAATCAACGTCTAACTACGAATTTATATTTATGTTTCCCATTGACCAGAAGTAATTCGGTGTTCTTCTGGAAAAACATTTAAAAAAGAAATCAGCCTTTTCGAAAAAATAAAAAAAATATATCCTTAAAATCATATTTTTCATTTCCAAATGTTATTAACTAATTGCTTTGCTTTTCTATTTCACGTTCACTTTTCGATTTTTTTTTCATTAAATCTTGCAAAAATAACTAAAACAGCACCCACTGGACAAGAGGCATGGCAACCCAGTAGTGGTGTGCATAATTTAATTCAGTTCGGTTCGCAGTCGGTTCGGTCCCGTGAAATAAATTAAAATGTTCATAAAATTCTCGATTTTCATGTCATTTTCAGTTGCTAATAGTAAATTAAGTGTGTTTCTTCATTTTTCTTGTTGAAAAAGTTGTTTTCTATTGTTTTTTCGTCACTTATTGCCGACGAAAAGTAATTTCATTTTTCTTCTCCGAATAGCGGTAGTGGGGAAAAAAATCTGATGGTGAATACTGTCAGATGAGGTTCGAAATTTAAAATTTAACGCCTTGCGATAATCGAGTGCAAAGTTTCTTCAGTGCTTATTTCTTCCGGTTCCCTAAAATTTCGTGTCGTAAAATATTTCTGTGTTTTGTCCATGTCCGTATTTCTGTTTCCTACCCGGGCGTTGTTTCTGTTTCCCTTTTCCCACCCAATAAATGTGAATCTTCGAATCTGCTTTTCGTCGGCGGGTATTCGGCCTGCGATAATCGAGTGCAAAGTTTTTTCAGTGCTTATTCTTCCGGTTCCATAAAATCTCGAGTGCGTTTTGTCCATGTCGGTCTTTCTGTTTCCCACCCGATAAATGTGAATCTTCGAATCTGCTTTTCGTCGGCGGATACCTATTCGGGCTGCGATAATCGAGTGCAAAGTTTCTTCAGTGCTTATTTCTTCCGGTTCCATAAAATCTCGAGTGTGTTTTGTCCATGTCGGTATTTCTGTTTCCCACCCGGTTGGTGTTTCGGTTTCCCACCCCCTAAACGTAAATTTTCGAATCATGTGCTTTTGGTCGGCGGGTATTCGGTTGTGTTGCAAAAGAAAATGTGTCAGTGAAAGGCAAATTTAGTTTTTCATTTTATTTCATTAATTGCCAATAAAGTGGTTAAAGTTTCATTTCATTGCAATCTTTGCCAAAAAGGTGGTTAAATGTGTTTAATTTGCAAAATAAAATGTGTCAGTAAGTAGCAAATTTAAAATTTGCCAAGAAAGTGGTTCAATATGTTCAGTTTTCCTTTTGCCTATTCTTTTTGCCTTATGCCTAATATAATGCCATCTTGCATCGCGAAACCGCGGTTGTGTTCAAAATAAATTCAGTTCAATTAAATTGTGAAAAGGAAAATCCAAGATAGAAAAACGCTTTGTAAGGGTGAGTTCATTATTATTTTCTTTTAACAATTATTGTTCTTGTATAATTGCAAACCATTTTGTTTGAATAGCTTGCCTGAAGAGCTCTTACTTACTCACTTAGGTGGGCATTTCAGTTGGGGTGTACCTGTTCTTCGAGCTTTCTCGACTTTTTCACACTACATCGGTTGAGGTGTTCTTTCATTTGATTTCAACACTTAAGATGGGGTCTTTCCCTTCCCCGATTACTCTGCAAAGTGTTTTCGACAACCCGTCGAGCCGGAACATTGATTTCCATCCGCTCTAAATGGACCAGTCACTGTGATCTCTCATGCGTACTTTTCTAGCTATATACTTGTCGCTGTACAGCTCATACAGCTCGTTGTTGTATCTTCCCCACACATTGTCTTTGCATACTGAACCAGAGATCATTCGGGTAATTTACTTTTGAAACGACCAAGGGTTTTCTCATCCGCTGTTGATAAGGTCCATGTTTCCTCGTCGTACAGCACGACCGGGATGATTCAGGTGTTATAAAGAGTTATATTGGTTTTGACTCAATTGCCTTCTTAGCCCAAAGAAGCAACGGTTAGTAGAAGTTGTTCCTTTTTACATCTCCGCACTGATGTTGTTTTTCATGTCTTTAGTGGATCCTACGTAGATGAAGTCCTGTTATGTTTAGTGTGACAAAACAATTCGTTAGTATTCACTGTCCTTGTTTGATGACTACATATACTTCTTTTTGCCTTCATTGCACACTTTTGCCGCTTTTGTCGGCTTGCCTAAAGACTTTTTTGAGATCAAAGGTTTTGGTGAGTTCTTTACCAACTTTAACGGAGCAGCGTAAACTCTCTATAGTCATGCTGCATAGTCGTATGAGTTTTGCAAGAATGCCGAAACCACCCATGGGTCTGTACAGTTCGTCTCAGTAAATTCTATCATACGCGGCCTTGAAATCAATAAAAAGACGGGGTATATCGATATTTAATTCCCGGGTTTTTTTTTGAAGATCTGCCGGAATGTGAAAATTTGTTCTATTGTGAACGTGTGCTTTCAGACGTTCACATATTACAGCAGACAAGATATTTTAAGCGACGTTAAGGAGAGTTGTTTCTCTATAATTGGTGCAATTGTGAGGGTCTCCTTATTGTATTATCGGACATACGATACCGAATTTCTATTCATCAGGCATGCTTTCTTCTGACGATTTTATGCTGTTCAGCTGGTGCAGATCTTCAACTGTCTTGCAAAGTTCGGCATCAAGACCAACTGCACCTGCAGTCTTATTTGATTTAAGTTTTCTAATGTCAAGCTTAACGTTTTCTATATCGAAAGGATGGCATTCTTGATCATCGTCCAAGTTGAATGGGACATTCTGCCTGTCACTGGAATTAGTGTCTTCATTGCCGTTAATCATTCTGGAGATGTATTCTTTCCATATCCTCAGTAGCGACTGCGACTCCTGTTGGTCTTAACAGACTTGAATTCGGCATGTGCCACCCTGGGATACCTTTTGGTTAAACTTCCGAATCTCATTCCCATCATGGATTTCTAAATTTCCTGAAATGAGGGGTACTCATGCTGTTTCTTTTTCATTTTGATTCTTAAACTGTTATGTCTTCTGCGGCAAAAAGAACGTTACTTTTTTCTGTAAAAAAACATCATTAAAAATTTGTCTTACAAAAGTCGCTCAGTTGCTAGGTACCTGCTTAACCTCTCCTGCTAGGCACAATGCTTTCTAAACAATAAGCGCTCTATAACACTTCGACAAGTTTAAGGTGGGTTATGTAGAGCTTGTGGACCCAAACGCTCCGGCTAGACGGGATTTCAAAAGCACATTGCAGGGAAATCGCCGAAGGGGAACACCCCGTCTCAGATGGCGCAATCAAGTGGATGACAACCTCAACCGATTTAGAGTGCAAAACTGGAGAGAGCTCGTCCGAAATCAAAATCGTTGCAGAAGGATGTAGGTTGAGGCCCAAGTTCACTCCGAACTGTAATGCCCACCTAAGTAAGTAAGTTTAAATTGGGTTTTTATTTCCGAAATACCGACAGTTAAACTATGCTCACATCAAACCACTTAAACATATGCGCAATGTCCTCACTGGCATTCTATGTTAAAATATAAGACACTAGTGCTATCTTCAAATAATGGTAACAATAAAATCCACACATTTGAATTTACTGTGGCTACAAAAATTCTTTTTAAGATAAATACAACTTTTTTATCACACAAAACATTTGGTAATCGAAACATACAACAGAAAACCAAAATCAACATGAAATTAGAACTGGGAGTGTTTTTGACTGTTTACACAGCGTTATAGGCAGCTAAAAGCCATTTCATCTTGAAAGATGTTGGTATCTACATACCTTTCAGAAGAAGACATTCTGAAATACTCGTATGTTGATGTCTTAGATGGTTTTTAAGAGCTCTTTTTGAAGTTCATTGGAGAAGTGCTGGCTTGCGTTATTCTTTACTTTCTGTTGCAAATGAAGAATGTTGAGTGCAGAACCAGACATTATTGGTATTATTATCATCTCACTCTTCATGATTAGTTGCTACCTGAACAGAAAAACATTTCAAACATAGCCAAGGAAAAAGAGCAGGTATTTATTTACATGTACTGTTTATAAAAATAATATATAAATTCACTTTCTTTAATTGAAAACAAATCTAATACCTATTTTAACTACTAAGTTTTTATTCCATACGCTTCTGGCATCCTTTCAATTGTGTACTTATGCGCCGCCACATACATTATAGGAACACCGGGTATCTTCCGTACACGATTCTTTAAATCTTTATCATTTGTCGCCACAATATAACACTTGTGTTGAGTTACTCGATTCACAATGCAATCATCGGCATAGTCTCCTTTGTGCAGACATGGCATTCGTTCAAATCTTGGGTCAGAAATTATTCTAAGAGCGAGTTTGTATTTGGCTCCAAGTTTCTCCAATTCAGCTCGTACACAATCAGAGATGTAAGGTATACATTTTGCATAGAGGCAGTCCATCATACTTTGAATAATGTCCAGTTTGTTTTTAATGCTGAAGTTTATGAAATTTGTATCCAAAATGATGTGGTATGGCGGTCCTAGTTGAGTGTTGTATTGGAAGAATAGTGCAGAGCTTGCTTGTGGGGCTTCGGTTATTTTCAGTTTCAATGGATCGACGGGGACTTTCTTTTTTTTGCGAAGTTCTTCTTTTATACGGCTATCGGTAGGTTTCATGAGGCGTTTGAGTTGAGCATTTCGTTGTTTTTGGATTTTTTTTGTTTTCTTTTGCTTGCCCTGAGGAAAATGAGAAATCTGTAAAGATATTTAATTCCAAAAAATATATAAATACCATTTTATTTGTGTAGTTAAAGAAGTAAAGAAAATGCGATGCAAATTACAAATGAAAACAAAACACCACACGTGCAACTGATGAAGTGACAGACGTCAAACGGCAGTAAGTGGAAATCGTACAAAACGAACACTACCCTGGAAATAATGGACGAGTTCACCAAAGCACTATGAAGTGCTTCCATTGTGCATTCAGGGAAACAGATTTCAGTGGGTTTTGTGCAGAGAGGAGATACTTTATTTTTCTTTATTCCTCTGTGGTTTTGTTGAAACCTACTAATGCTATGTCCGCACCTGAAGTTAAACTGGGTTTCATTCCAGTATGGTTTGAGTTTACCAAGTAGTGCGGACACTATGAAAAAAAGTTTTGAGTTAAACTTGTTTAATGCTATGTCCGCACCTGAAGTTAACCAGGGTTTCGTTGCAGGGTGGTTTGAGTTAACCAAGTAGTGTCCGCATATGCCAAAAAGTTTTGAGTTTATTATTATGTCTTACGTTAAAAAGAGACAGACGTAAAGTGTGAGCAGAACGTCAACGACGTATGAGAGAATTCATTCTCTCTCCACTCACTTCCATTCTCTTAAATGTCAAATTCAATGGAATATTGGAAATAGTGCATTCAGCACTTAATTTCGAGTAGGTTATCTCGAAACTCAGTGACTAAAAGGTTTCATTTTGTATGGCAAACCACTTGGTTATCATGTTGGTTTGGGATTGTTTTGAGTTAAACAAGTTTAACTCTCAGGTGCGGACATAGCATTACTTGGTTAACTCAAACCATCCTGGAATGAAACCCAGTTTAACTTCAGGTGCGAACATAGCATTAGGGTAGTTTCGTAATCACCATCACCCAGCTTAAGTTCCAGGTGATCTTTTATTTTCACCTGGCACTTAAACTGGGTAATCACGAAACTACCCCAAACCAACATGATAACCAAGTGGTTTGCCATACAAAATGAAACCTTTTAAGAAAATTGATGGTCTCCATTCCTTAACAATTCATGGTTGTAAGAAATGCTCTAGGTCCTGGGGCTTTTGGCCTTGTTCCGCCGCCCTACCTATTTTTTATTTTAATTATTTATCAAACTTATTAATTGTAAAATAAAGATATTGAATCAAATATAAATTAATTTATTAATTTAAAACCATGTAGGTACTTGACGTGAAAGAAAAATATTTGTTGTGACTGCTGTTTTGGGTGAACGAATTCAGCGCACATCATGTACAACCACCACTCGTTTTTCTATGGGTTTTATCGTAAACGGCTTGGAAACATGTCGTATTTGAAAACCTGTGGTTTAAGAAAAATTTATGGAAAATATTATTAGTTTTTGGGAATTTTTGCGAAAACCTCTTTTTTGTGCCGTTTCGAATTGTTTTAGTGGTAAAACCCATTTAGAATGCTTATACTGGTCGATTTGTGGAATAGTTTGAGGGCAAAAAAGTTAGGGAGGCCAATTGAAGAATATTTCCTAAAATCAAATCAACACCAACTCGTCGCCCTAATATTGTGTTGTCGTATACGCCATTTTTTAAGTTTTTGGGAAATTGGCTTTAAAGGTTTGGCAGCAAAGGTTATACACCATATCTATATGGAAATCTTCTTTCAAAAAACACAAGAAGATGGGATTAAATACTTTTAGTTTTTAAAATATCTACAAATTACTAAAAAATTAGTTTGGCGTATACGGCAAAAAATCAATTAGATTTTGCAAACTCGTACACGTACGTCAAACAATGTGCATATGGCATTCTAATAATAATAAGAAACTGAACAAAATCTATTAGCTATCTTACGTCAGACAAAATATAACGTGTTTTTCAATATTCGAAATAAAAAGAAGTTAATGAGAAGAAAATACATGAAAATGTGTTGAAAAATGGTTTTTAAGCTCGGTGACTTGTGTAGAAAAGTATTAAGGGCTGTAGACATGATTTTCGTTTTGTTTTGGGGGACACAAGAATCACTCCATAATGTTAGTGTTGTCACTAGAGGATGTTATGTCACGACTTGCTCTAGTATTTTTGTGCCGTGAAATAAGGTCGAAGACAATAAGGCCTTAATCGGCCTTATTACTTTTTTTGGGAAATAAGGCCGAAGACAACAACAAAAATATTTTTCTACCTTATTTCCTATTGAAAAGGTAATAATGTCGATAAGAAAAAAAAAAACGAAAATATTTGACAAAAATAAGAATGCCAAAAGTTGAGAAATTAAGTCAAAATCCGTTGAGTAATAAATTCGAATCTAATTTCTAATTGATAAAAAAGAAAGAAATTATTGGCAATGACATGCGTTCGTATTTATATGTACATTTCTATGTGCTCTAACTTGTCCTTACTTTCTTACTTACTTACCTTAATGTGGCGCTACATTCCGGGTCGGACTAGGGCCTCAGCCAACATGCTTCTCCAGCCAGCTCGGTCGCTAGCTAGCTGCCTCCAGTTTTGCACGCCAAGTTGGTTGGGGTCCTCTCCTACTTGCGTGCGCCACCTGAGTCGCGGTCTTCCTCTACTGCGCCGTCCCTCGGGATTGGATTCGAAGACTTTCCGGGCCGGAGCGTTGGTGTCCATTCGCTCTACATTACCCAGCCATCTTAGCCGCTGGACCTTAACTCGTTTGACAAGGTCAATCTCGCTGTACAGCCCGTACAGTTCTTCGTTGAATCTTCTTCTCCACTCTCCATCTATGAGACGGCACAAAAAATCACCCGAAGAATTTTTCTATCGAAGCATCCTAAAGCGTTCTCGTATACCTTTGACAAGGTCCATGCCTCTGCGCCATATATAAGAACCGGGATTATAAGTGTCTTATACAGGGACACCTTAGTTGCTCGAGAGAGGACTTTACTACTCAATTGCCTTCTTAGGCGCCAGTTATAGCTATCAGGAAAACGAATCAGGAAAAATTTTCGAATGGATTAATAACTTTATTTTCGTTACAATTGAATAACAAATGTTATACCAATCAATAGTAAACAGCCCAAAGAATTTATTTGTCAAGAAAATGTTCAGTTGTGCAAATACTTTGCCGTAAAACTATCATGCCTATTATGGAATTCGCAGGATTTTACTCCCGGGGAGTTGACAGGACTCGCGGTAAATTCGTGTTCTCCTTATTTGGTATTAGTGAATTCGACGAATGAGCTGTATTATCAAAACCAGAACTACCTTATTGATTTTCACTGCTGCTGTCCTCTGTGGTTCTACTCTGTGCTGCTGTCATTTATGTCGACAAAACGAAAAAATTCATTCAACTTGATACGCAAACAAATTTGAAATTAAAATAAAGCAAGTTTCAGTTTTAAGTAGTTAAAAGTGATATTTATAGTGGATTCAATTGCATATTATTTTGATGTAAGAGAAAACTCATCGAGATATACTCGAATAGAATTACTATACCAAAACAAGAGTGTTTTGGATGTTTCGGATGAGAGCCTACACTCAAATAAAAAACTCATTAGATTGCATTCTAGGTATTTTTTTTTATACACTTTTTTCGATTTGGAAATCTCCATAAATGGTGGACCAATGCTATAAGGTGATGTTTGCAGCGTTTCCCAAAATTGTTGTTGCTCCGAATACTTTTTTGTTAATTTTTTTGCTACATCGGACTCAGTTTTCATCAGCTCAACTATTTTACAAAATTTTTCCTTATTTGTGGTCCGCTTTCTTAAAAAGAAGTAAAATAAATACCTGAACATTCCATATCATAAATTTTAACTAACATATTTGCGCTTTTCATGTTTTGTTTTTTGTTTTCTAGTAAGTTTTTGTCTTTACGAATTTCGATTCGCTACAAAAATGTCGCGAATGTGAAATGGAAAAAATTATATGGAGTGCGAATGGTTTGCGAATTCACTAATACCAAATAAGTTGAACAGAAAAGTCGGTAGTGCAGGTTTTGTTACCGACATTCATTCAACTCCTTTCGTCGAATTCCATAATAGCAAAATTTTCGCGAATGGTTGAAACTCACGCTAAATAGCATTCGCCGGATTCCATAATAGGGGTGTATATTTTTCTATTTTCCTGATGGAATTGGAACAGGAAAATAGAAAAATACAAATTAAACTGAAAATATTTGTTCTATCATATCTTTTTTGGGCACAAAAAATTCTTTGAGTGATTTGCCATCGATTGGTATAACATTTGTTATTCAATTGCAACGAAAACATAGTTATTATTCCATTTGAAAATTTTTCCTAATTCGTTTTGCTGATCGCTATAACTGGCCCCCTAGTCCGAAGAAACAGCGATTGGCAAGAGTTAGTCGTTGTCTGAGTTAATAGCGGCGCCTAGGTAGACAAAGTCCTTAATACCTCAAAGTTATAGCTGTCTATCGTGACGTTCTGTCCAAGACGTCGGTGTTGGGTGTCCTTTCTTGATGACATCATATACTTCGTCTTGCCCTCATTGACCACTAAACCCATCTTCTTCGCTTCCATGTTCCATCTCAATGCTCATAAGCGCGCCATTGACATCACGCTGCGTTCTTCCAATTATGTCAATATCGTCGGCATATCCAAGCAATTGGACGGATCTTTGAAAGATTGTGCCTCTTGTGTTGACGTGGTAGTTTTGCACTATTCTTTCAAGAACGATGTTGAAGAAGTCGCATGACAGTGCATCGCCTTGCCTAAAACCTTTTTTGACATCGAATGTATCAGTGAGATCTTTTTGGACCCTGATGGAGCAGCGTGCGTTCTCCATCGTCATCCTACACAATCGGACAAGTTTGGTAGGGATGCTAAAACTAGACATGGCTCTATATAACTCCTCTCTATAGATTCTGTCATACGTTGCCTTAAAATCGATAAAAAGGTGGTAGGTAGATATCGATTTGAGGGTCTTGGTTTTTTTTCCAAGATCTGCCATAGTGTGAAGATTTGGTCTATGGTGGACTTTCCTGGTCTAAAGCCGCACTGATAAGGACCTATCAGGTTGTCGACGAATGGCTTCAGACGTTCACACAATACGGCAGAGGATCTTGTATGCGATGTTCAGGAGACTGATACCTCTGTAGCTGGCGCAGTTCAGAGGGTCTCCTTTCTTGAGGACCGGGGAAACAATGCTGAGGTTCCATTCATAGGGCATGCTTTCTTCCGACCATATTTTGCAAATGAGCTGGTGCATACTCCTAACCAGGTCATCGCCTGCCGCTTTAAGCAATTCGGCAGTGAGGCCATCAGCTCCAGCAGCTTTTTTGGTCTTTAGCTTGGATACTGCTGTCTTCACTTCGTTCAGGTCGGGTTGGCGGAATTGTTGGTCTACGTCGCCTAAATCGAATGGTTCTATCTCTCTAACAGCGGAATTGGGTTCATCATCGCCGTTATAGAGCTTGGAGAAGTGGTCTTTCCATATCCTCAGCATTGACTGCGGTTCCACCACGATGTTCCCTTGATCGTCTTTGCAGGCTCCGGCTCGGGGCTTGTAGCCCGAGGCTGTTGTTTTTACCTTTTGGTAAAACTTCCGAACCTCATTCCTGCTGTGGCACCCTTCTGTCTCCTCGATCGCGCGCTTCTCATACTCTCTCTTTTTCCGTCTGAGAAGCCGGTGCTCGTCTCTCCTCTTCTGCTTGTAGAGCTCGTAAGCAGTTCTAGTCTTTTTGTGCAGCGCCGCTTTGTATGCTTCCTGTTTAGCTGCATGTGATTGCCGGCATTCGTCGTCAAACCAAGGGGCTTCGTTGTGGTGGCCGTGTGAAACCCAGTACTTCAGAGGCGGCATCTCTGATGGCTGATTGGCAGTTTTTGATTTTAAGTTGATTTGACCATTTTAAGGGGGTGGTAGTGCTAACTTTGTGTCAAGTTAGCACTACACACTACTCTTTTTAAAATACTATCCGAAAGGGGGGCGCGACAAATTATCTGTTTGCATATCTCATAAGAGGATAAAAAGCGACAGTTGACTGCGTACTCAGTTTTCGATTTGGAGTTGATTTGAACGATTTTTTGAAGTATTGAACTTTGGTGTTCTTCGTTGCTTGAAAATCATTCATATGGGGGGCACTCCGAAAGGGGGGTCGCGACAAAATATCTTTTTGGATATCTTGTGAACGACAAATTTACGGCAATTAATGGCGTACTCAGTTTTTGATTTCGAGTTGATTTGACCATTTTAAGGGGGTGGTAGTGCTAACTTGACGCGTCGAGTTAGCACTACACACTATTTTTTTTTTAAATGAAGAGCTAAAATTTTTTCGTTATCACGACTTATCTACGACAAATTTACGACAGTTAATTGCATACTTAGTTTTTTGTTTAAGATCGATTTGACGGATTTGGGGGGCTGGTAGTGCTAACTTGACCGTCAAGTTAGCACTACACACGGTTTTTTTTAAAAAACGAAGAGCGACAAATTTTTTGTTTTCACGAAAAATTTACGACAAATTTGCGACAATTAATCCAATTAACAAACTATGAAAATTTTGAAGTGGTAGTGCTAACTTGACGGACATACTTTGATGTAGCTCTGAGTCGAGTAGCTGAGCTAGCTGCGACTTGTTTGCTGAAGATATCTAGGGGTGTGAGATCTAGTAGTACATTGAGGGCATCCGATGGGGTTGTCCTCAGTGCGCCACTAATACACAGACTAGTCGTTCTTTGAGCTTTGGCCAGCTTGTTGTAGTTGATCATCTTGTCTAGTGCGGGCCACCAGGCAATATCCCGTATGTGAGTTAATGCTTTTAGGAGAAAACCTAAAAATGTCTTTCTTTTTCTAAATCCAGTACACGCATCCTATCCAAACCCTATTTTATCACTTTGTTTACAATCAATCGCAATCTCAGCAAAGGAAACCCACACCCATAAACCTCCCCATCCACATATAAAAACAGACTCATACGCCATTATGTTTTTGTATTTGTTTAAAACATGTATGTTTTCGAAAAAACAAAAATCAAACGAGGGAAAAACGAAGAGGATAAAGTTGCAAATATAAGTATTTGGACAAAAACAAGGAGAACTCACATGGCCAAGGAAAATGCCAGCGGATATGTCAACAAATATAACGAAGTATAGAGACTTATTTCCAAAAAATTATGCTTCAAACCTAGTAAATTGGCTGACTGGAAATAAAGAACAATTTTAAAGAAACAAACATTTCCTTTTGTTTTCGCAATACACAACCATTTTTAAATTTTCGAGATAAGATATACTTCCTGTTTGCATTTTAGCTTACAAACTGTGCTCGTGTATATCTATGCCTTCGAATTGAATGTCTGATTCTGAATCACGCATTTTCCACATTTTATTCACTTATCAGTTATCATATCACAATTGAAAAGGGGTCGTCTTTAAAATTTCCATTACGATGCTGAGTAACGTTTGAAACCCACCACCATGATACTCGAAGTAGGTATTGTTTGAGCGAATTAAAATGTCGAGATTTTTTTATGAGGATTTGCATATGCGCAGGTTTTTTTATATGGCATCATGTACAATTGACGTGCCTGTATCCATCTTTTAATTTCACTGAAATCGAGTTTATTTAAAGTGTGATGAAAAATGGTCTTTCTTTTTGATCTACTTGAGCGTTCCTTATTTCCCCTCTTTTTCTGAAAACAAGTAAGTAAGTAAGTAAGAATTCATTTTTATTATCGTTCATTAAATACACAATTAACAATAGTTTTTTTTATGAATTAATTAGCTATGGCTGTGCCGTCAGCTCGGTTGGCAATATAACAATATTAAAGAGGTTTTTTATGTTGTATGTGTCATTCAAATTCGGTTATTAGTAACCTTCGATATTCATACCCACTTCGAAGTGAGTAATAAAGAGTTTTCTAGTTTTCGTCATCGAGGTAAAATACTGCTTCCTGCATCGTTAAGGTTCTTTTTCCAAAATAATTTTGTCTTTGTGTAGCATAGATGGGGCAAACTCCTATAATATGGAAGCAAACTTCTTTGAACTTCATATTGCACAATGTACAGAACTGATTGTAGCTTCCATTGTATGGGGCTTCATTAAGCCCAAGGACTTCACATCTGGTTCTGAAGATTAGTGAGACTTACTTATAACATAGTAAGTCACAAAAATAGTTGTTTTCTTGCAAGTTGTAGTTGAGCTGTGAATACCAGATTCTACTCTCTGACTGTTGCGCTTCTATTTCTAACAAAGCTCTTTCAGTATCTTCAAACTTTTGAACTGTACGATACAACTGATGTTTTAATAAGCTTCGGTTCTCTGAATTTATGTCGGTGTTTCCACCGTAAATATCAAGGCAATTCTGCCACTGTACCATCCACCAATCTTTATTTCTTATTTCATATCTAAGCATTTTATTTACGAGACGTGTATACGGCAATTCAAGGACTTTTAATATGATATAATATATGATCGGCTTGTATCTTAAGAGTATAAGTGTGTAGCTTTGGTAATCCTGTTTCTAATTATACAGCATAGTTTGGTGTTCTTAGTCGAAGATTGAACAATTTTTTGATAAAATTTCTTTGCTGTTTCTCCATCAGTTCAAATTGTTCTGCACTCCATGCCTGCGCAGCGTAACAGAAAGTTGACTTCACCACTGCATCAAATATTCTAAACTTTGTGGAATCGTTGACGTTTTTATTAGAAAAAATATTTTTCCAAGTTGAGTTGACTAGCTTTTGACTTGTTTTAACTTTCTCCTCAATGTGACGCTTAAAATCCAATGTTGAATTCAACAAAACTCTTAAATATTTGTACTCTCTGACGACGTCCAGACGATCCTGCCGCAGCAACCAATTTTAGTTTTGTGTTGAATAGCCTCGATTATTTGTAGAGAAAATCATTATTTTTTAATTATCTGTATTAATGACAAGCCTAACTTTTCACAGAATGAAACAAGACGATTTATCATTAATTGCAGGTTCTCGGGTGTTTCGGACAGGACTACAAGATCATCGGCGTATAGTATACATTTAAAATGCTTCCTGCAATTCTGAGTCCACCAGGTAGTTCATCCACAATGTCATTGATGAATAGGGCAAATAAAAATCCACTTAGTGGACATCCCTGTTTCACGCCACTATTCGTTTGAAACCAATCTGAAAAATTTGTACCATCCCAAACAATTGCATTGGTTCCACATTACATTTCTTTGATGACACGAATAAATTTGGTAGAGAGTCCTATTTGTGAGAACTTATACAAGAGTGCGACTCTATTAACCAAATCGAAAGCAGCTTTAAAATCTATAAAAAGCGCATAGACCTTTTTCTTGCGGGCTTGGAAATCTTTGATTATCGCTGATAAAGTAAATATATGATCTATGTATTTTGGAGTAGCCTTTTCAGAACCCTGCCTGTAGTTCAGTTAAAGCATCATTTTCTTCGTTCCAATTTTTCAAGTCTAGATGCTAAGATCGCACAGAAAAGCTTTGCAATAACATCCATGAATGAAACTCCACGATAGTTTTCTACTCTATCTAATGCACCTTTCTTGTGTATTGGGAAAATCACTGATTTTTTAACGAAGTTCGGCACAATTACTTTCAGAAGAATGTTATTATACAATTTTTGTATGCGTATAAGAAGCTCGCGGGATGCATTTTTTAGGAAGTCATACGGTATACCATCTTCCCCTGGCGCTTTTCCAGTTTCTTGTTCGCTTGTTCGAATTCGTTCAGGGATATTTCACTGTCCATGTCTAAGACCAAATCCTCTGTTGTTAAGAAAACCGCACTTGTTTGACTTCGAAAGAGGTTTTGGAAGTGTAAAGCAAGCTCAGCTCCAGAGACACTCGTACCTATTGTAAATTTAGAACCGTTTAACTCTTTTGCTACACTCCAAAACTCTTCTGAGCTTTTTATATTTGCAAGTTGTATTCTGAAAACAATGTCCTCCTTAAAGTGTGCCCTGTTTTGCTTGTTTTTTTAAACAGTGGCCTACTTAACCTAGTCATTGCAGCTAAGAGTTAAAACTAACTTTGTATTTTAAAACTGAACAGTGACCTTACGTGGCTGTACAGAAATTAACGACCTAAGTTTTGGTAAAAAAGTGCGTACTATGCACCTATACCTTCTAGCTTTTTAGACCCTTGTTTTGAATTCCAGCCAATAATCAATTACCCTTAAAATGTGAAAATGATTAGCACCCACTTCTAGTAGCTCTAAAAAACTGTTTATCCCTTCAAGCAAAAAAAAAAATTTAAGGCCAACAAACCCAAACGAACATCTTCAAGCAAACAGATATCTGGCTTAAAATGAAGAACCGTATCCCCTTTCCATTGGCTGCTTTGGGGAGAATTTATATATTTATTTACACAACATCAAGAGGATCAAGCCCTCATTCTAATAGATGAAAAAACTCAACCAATGACCGTTTTTTTCTATAAGGACTAGGGAGGCATTTATCATCAGAAAAAACCCGATTCCAGAGGAATATCCGATTCACACCATTTTGAATTTGAAAGGCTCCATATTGCTGCTCTGATGTTTTTTTTTCTCTTCTTTCTCATGGAATAACCCTTTTGTAAAGGGTGCCTGGCCATAAGGCATATATTACACTATGAGGAAGATTTTCGTCTTTTTGAAATCATACCCACCCGGGTCAAGTGTTTTGATTGGAAAAAGTGAAAGTTGAGATTAAATTGACATCATAAAGAGACAGAAATACGAAGGACTCTTGTGTGAGGGTTGAGAAAAAGAAAACCATAAGCTTTGTTGTGCTATCTCTCGTTAAAGATCCTTGACTTTTTGTAATCTCATACGAGGAGGTTTTTTTTCTAATCAAATGAAAGTCGGACACAGGAGATTTCTTGATTTTAGCTTAATTAATAATACGATGGTATCGCTTTTCATTTGATTTACTCAGAAGAGAATAAAACAGGGCACAAAATAAAGAAATACACAACCGGAAGTGCGAAAAGAATTTTCTTTTTTAAAATGAAAGTAAAAAGAAAATCGTGTCCTTCCACCCTACCACCATATCAAACGAACAAATTTACTTACTCATGCATTGTAGTTCGTCCCTTTGATTAGTGTCTAACGAACCGTTATCATAGTTGATGTCAGCTTAACAAAAGGTGGGCAGATTGCCAGAGAATGGGGGCGGAGATTTAAACTTTTCAGCAGGAATAAGTTTTGTAAAATAAATGTCGGAGACTGTCGTAGTTCGTAGAATTTCAGTAAGAAGATGAAGAAAGGTTCTAATTCCTTTGTACGAGAAAATGACTTATCCTTCGTTCGAACTGTGAGGGGGAATTCTCACCACACATATACATATGGTACTGTAAGGGTCCATGCTCGTGATACGCAAGTACAGATAACGCCTTGGATGGTTCTTATCAATTGGATTCCATGCGTTTGGCGATTGAAATAACGGCAGAATACATTCAGTTTCTTTTGATCAAATGAAATGCAGGAACCTGTAGGACTCTGATGGTAGGATAGGTGTTATTTGAAAATGAAAATGGGGGTATTACAGAGTGAAAATACTTATCAAGGATGGAAGTCAGTTTTTGTTTTTTTTTTTTTATATGGCTCTTCTCGGATGGAAGGAAGTTTGTGACAGCCCTCTAATGCATATGGAATACATGCAATATCTATATCTACTCAGGCTTTGGATAAAGAAGAAGATCAAGAAATTCAAAGAATATGAAAAACTGCGGCATTTTAGCAAATGGAGTAATTAAAAGGCAGACAGTTTTTTTTAGGAAATATGTTGTGATTTTCAAATATGTCATATGTTAGTAAAATAATTTATATCGAAGTCCAAATAAAGCAAAGGTATGACGCTCCATCCCGCTCTGGGCACCTACTTTTCTTTCAGCCTCCTAGTTTCGCCGCCCTTGAGGTTATATGTGAAATAACTAACACCTTATTTCCACTACTGCAACACAGAAAAAAAAGGAAGGCTGCTACCCTGGTAGTACAATGGACCGGTAATTAAGTCTGAGTTCTCCAGGTTAGCATATAAGCCTCTTCTTTTTTTTAGAAAAAAAAAAAAAAAAAAATAACGCTCCAAACTTTAAGTTTCGATGTCCTGTCTCAACTTATCGGGCTCTTTTCCATCAACTAAACTTGATCAATTTTGCGGCACAGTTTTGGTTGCGGCGACGGTAAACTACGAAATGAGTGGCAAAATTCCGTCGTTTCGTCCAAACTTTAAGTTTCGATGTCCTGTCTCAACTTATCGGGCTCTTTTCCATCAACTAAACTTGATCAATTTTGCGGCACAGTTTTGGTTGCGGCGACGGTAAACTACGAAATGAGTGGCAAAATTCCGTCGTTTCGTCAGTTTACTTTCTTTGGGACTAGGTTTTGCTCCTTCCCACTAGAAAGGCTCCAGAGTTGGTGGAGTTATGCAAAAGCCGGAAGTTGGGGCTAATCATGTGCTGCGATGCTAACGCTTAAAACAAAGTTTGATGGAGAAGCACCAAATGCAACATGAGAGGCAATCATCTTCTAAGCTTCATTCTGTCTTCCGATTCATATATCAACACCATTGGCAATATGTAAACCTTTGTTAGAGCTAGAAGGCATGAGGTACTTGACTTGACATTATCTAACAGATATGCCCAAGGATATTACCAACTACAAATTTTTATCGGACGTATCACTTTCGGACCACAGTAGTAGTCTCTGTAGCAAACGTGGAAGGAATCCCAAAAAAAAACTAACAGGACACTTTTCAATGATGAGCTTGGTAATTTCGTTAAAACTCTGCCTTACATGTCAACAACACAGAAAGTGGCAGTTGCAGTTTTTGAAGTTAATTGTGTCCTTACAAGAAGGCTTGAGCAGGTATGCCCAGCTAGACCAATACCTAGTAGATCTATGATTCCGTGGTGGAACGCTGAACTACAGAAACCAGACGTCTTTTGAATGAGTCTCCCATCAAGACCAGATCGGAGATCGACTGGAACCTATACCGATCTAAGCAGAAGGACTTTTAAAAGATAATTCGAAGATCAAAGAATGCCTTTTACAAAGAATTCCTTGAAAGTATCGAAACAATCAGTGAAACTAGCTGGCTTGCCCTTAAAAGGAGCAAGGTAACCAAAGTCTTAGGAAATCAGACTGTTCCTATACCGAGTCTAAAGAAGAGACAGTCAGTCTTATGCTCTGGAAACTAATTTTCCAGGAAATCAGGTATCAATCGAACCACAACGATCTGTTTCCCTTAGATCAGGTGAATCTGATAAATCCACTCGACGTAGCTGTTATACGTCATCGTTAGTTGTTACAAACGGGGCCATAAAAAATGCGTGGCGTCTTTTGGCAGCTTCAAGTCACCTGGGACTGACGGTTTTATCCAGCCATGTTGCAGGAAAGTTTAAAATTTTTGCTACCAACTTTGAAAAATATTTTCACTGGTAGTTTAGTTCTATCGTATATACCAACTCCATGGCAAAGTGTTAGAGTCGCCTTCATGCCAAAAATTGGTAAACAAGACTACTCACTCGCCAAGAGCTTCAGACCCATCAGTCTTACCTCCTTCCTGCTTAGAACACGATAAAGAATCGTAGAGATTTTCATTCGTCAAACCGCACTCCAAATACACCCTTTGTCTCAGATGCAACATGCCTATGCCTACCGCAGAGGACAATTTTGTGAGTACGCACTTCGAAATCTTGTTAGCAGGATTGAATGCGAGTCAGGAAAGAATTTGCGGTTGGCATTTTCATCGACATACGTGGTGATTTTGACAATGCTGGCTTCGATGATATGTGCAATGCTGCCAGAGAACATGGTGTGAACGAGTCAATAGTGTTGTGGATTAAAGCAATGCTAGTGAATAGAACCGTGATCGTTGAAGCAGAGTGTGGACAATATGTTGCAACAGGAGTAAAAAAGGGCTGTCCACAAGTTGGCGTTCCATCTCCTCTTCTGTGGTGCATGTTGATCGACTCTCTACTTGTAATGCTCAGTGGATCTAACGTTCACACCCAAGCATATGCAGAGGACGTCGCCGTGCTCTCGGTTGGTTCCAGCCTCCAAGCTGTCTGTTCCAGAGCACATGCGCTAAATTTAATTTACACTTGGTGTGCCAGAAACGGTATCTCCGTCAATCCTGTTATAACTGAGGTTGTTCTCTTCACGAGACGAGTCGAGTTAAAGACTGCTTAAGTACTGTCAGTGTTCTGGCAATGTAAGGGAGCCTTTGGCAAGGCATGGGGTCTTTCACCGAAAAGGGTCCTTTGGATCTCTACGGCTATGATAAAACCAATCGTCTTCTATGCGTCAGTTGTTTGGTGGAACAAAGTCTCGCGTAAATACGTTATTGCCTCGTTCGTTAAACTTCAAAGAACAAATTGTCTTGGCTGTACTGGGGCCTTCCCCAGCACTCCGGGTGCTGCTCTCGACGCACTGTTGAATCTTCCTCCCTTTGAAGAAGACCATTTCTCGTTTAAAAGAGACGTGTTTTCTGGTACAATAACTTGACGCGTCAATTATATATATTTGCTGGGAATGGCTTAAAAACATTTGCAAGATGTTTTGCAAACAGGTTAGCTTCTTCTTTCGGATTTCCGATCCAATTCCCGTTTAGAGATTTTATTGGCGGGTTTTGTAACTGTGGTCTTTTCAGGCGCTTAGCTGCTTTCCAGAGCGAATAATCGGTTGAAGCATCAGGCTCATCAGGAATCTACTTAATGAATCATTTTTGAATTCGTTGATTTGTTTTTTCCGTTCAATGTTCCAAATGCATGAGAGTTAGTTGACGACGAATAATCGGTTGAAGCATCAGGCTCATCAGGAATCTACTTAATGAATCATTTTTGAATTCGTTGATTTGTTTTTTCCGTTCAATGTTCCAAATGCATGAGAGTTAGTTGACGGCAGCTTAGTCGAAGATTTTTAAAGTGAAAACAAGATAGTTCGATATATTTCCTTAATTTCCCACAAGCTTTGACGAATGAATGACAGTAGGGCGCTTTGAGGATTTTTCATGTAACGTGAGGTTAACGTGAGGTCGATGCCGTGCGACGGTATTGGCTTTTAAGCATTCGAACAATTTAATATTTAATATTCCCCTAGATCTCAAACATCTTTTGGTCTAGCTTTCGAGATGTTCGTAAAAAAGCTAGATAGCCAAAATTTCCAGCTCTCACCATGTTTGTGTCCAGTTTCTGTAACCTGATTCGAGAAAAAGAAATTAACCGAGGAATTGCACTGTTTTGTCGTCATCTTCTACCAACAATTTGGCAACGCTGGTTCGGAAACTATCGAAAGAGTTTTCAATATCCACCGCATATCCCTTTCTTGAGTCCGAATGGGCTTAGCAAGATGCTTGGTTGCCGGCAACATACCCAAGGCTATTGTGGTGCTTGATACGACACCTTATTCAAGTATTTTGTTGTATTTGATAATTGTTATGATTTCTGAGAAGAAAAATTGCAACTCCATAAATACCTAAGAGCTTCAATAGTGTTTGTCATAGGTGGACAAGACAGTGTAAATTATTTACTTACTAAGGTGGGCATAACAGTTCGGGGTAAACCTGCAGCTCAACCAACATCTTTCGCCATTAATTTCGATTCCAGGCGAATACTCTTAGTCGTTTGAGGTCTTCTTTCACTTGATTGCGCCATCTAAGACAAAGTCCTCCCCCTCCGCAATTTCTCTGCACTCTACTTTCGAAAACCTTTCAAACCGTAGCATTTATCCGCTTTACATTTCCGAACCATCGCAGTCTAACGATGCGTACCTACTCTTCTAGCTCGTTGTACTGCGCACACAGCTCGTCGTTGTATCTTCTTCTCCACACATTGTCTTAAAAACGGGACCAAAGATCATTCATCCACTGGAGATTTAGGTCCTTAAGGGCTAACTTGATTTTCTAGAGAGGGTTTTGTTTGTCAGTTGCCTTCTTAAGCAAAAGGAGCAACGTTGGCAAGACTTATTCCCCTTCGCACTAGTGTTTTCCGTGTCTAAAGCGGATCCTTGAAGTCCGGTACTTCATTTTGGTCTAAGACCTTATTGATAAGGACCTATCAAGTTGTGGACGTGGGATATCAGACGTTCACATATTAAAGCAAATAAGTTCTCATAAGCGACGTTAAGGAGGCTTATTTCTCAATACCTAATTTGCGCAATTATGAGGGTCTCCTTTTTTATGATCCGGCATGCGATACTAAGGTTTCATTCATCGGGAATGCTTTCTTCCATATCATGCAGATCAGCTGGTGCACGCTCCTTTCCATCAGATCTCCAGCTGCCTTAACATTTCGGCATCAAGGCCATGAACCTCCAATCTTATTTTATTTAAGTTTACATATGACAAGCTTAACTTCTTCTTGATCGGTAGGACGGCATTCTTGATCATTGTCCAAGTTGAATGGAGCATTCAGCCTGACAGCAGAAATAGAGTCTTCATCGCCGCTAAGTAGTCTGTCAGCAGTGGTCTTTTCAGATCCTCAGAAGCGACAGTGTCTTTATTACTATGTCTCCCTGCTGTTTTTTACGGGCTTGAGTTCGGGTTTTGGCACCCTGGTAAGAACTTTTCACCTTTTGGTAAAACTTCCGAACCTCATTTCTGTCATGGCATTTCTCAGTTTCCTCAAGCGCTTCTCACTCATTCTGCTTCTTTTTCTTTTTTGAGAATTCGGTGTTCTTCACTTCCTTTCTCGTTGTAAATCTCGTTGCACTGTGTGAACCGTTTTAAGTTCGAATTTATAAGACAGCTTGAAATCAGAGCATTAGAGCGTTGTTCGGAGATGAAAATACACAACCACAAAAAATGAAGAAAAATGCATCTCAAAAAACGTAGCAGATTGATATTCTGATCTCCAAGACGGTTTGCATTTTTGAAAATACTGTAACGTGCGCTTAGTTCGCAAAAATAACAAAACTTTACCTTTCAATTTAATTTTACCACTTCTATTCAGTATCTATACTTTATTCGATCTCAACTCGACTTTGGACTTTCACTTGTAAACAACAATTCACTCATAACCTTATCACTCTCAATCAAAAACTGACTTCTGGTTGCCTCGGGCGGCCTATTTATATCCAATGACATTTCATCTAGAACTCTCCAGTAATTTCCACATGGTCTCCAGTCTCCACTCCTGTCAAACATTTTTCTTATTTTTTTATATTTCTACATTTACACTAGTGTTGCCGCTTGTGTTTTCGGTTGAGCGTTTTCGATTAGGAAATTGGTATTAGGAAATTGGTACTAGCACTACCACCCTTTAAAAATGGGGAAATCAACTCAAAATCAAAAAACTGAGTCCTGAGGGTGGTATTCCTAACTTGACTGTCAATTTAGTCACGGTTTTTCCAATTGACTAACTGTGAAAATTTTGATCATTTAAACTAAGGTGAACATCATTTTAAGATTTCAAAGAATTCTGATTTCAATTTAAGTTCACCGAGTCTTAGACAACATGAGCATAGGCAGAAGAATACGCTTAAAGACAACGATGATCTGAACTGTATGAGCTATAGCGCAAAACGAGCATAGATTAGAGGACGAGAATTGCAGAGCGGGTGCACGCCAATGCTCCGGCTGGGCGGTTCAAAGTTATAGGACAACAGCGCTTCGTTTCGTCAAACTTTCGAAGAATCCCGTCCCATCTTAAATGCCGGAATCCAATGGAAGGAACCTCAACCGACTTGGAATGCAATACTCAATGAATTTCGATTCTACAATAAAGGTGTTCGAATGACCAAAATTCCTTATCAATAATTTTCAAGTACGTCAGAATAAATGTGAAGCTTGTACGAAAATCGGGAGCTTTTGTCGAAATCAATTGAAAAAAATTCAAATCGGACTCAATTTTCATTTTATTAGCTTTTGAAAATTGCATTCCAAGTAACTTTCGAATCATTCAAGAGTAGAAAAGAGTTACATAGTTGGGCCTCTCGAGACAGCTAACCCGAAATCAGAATTCTTTTTTGGTTTCGACTCAGGCTCGCAATAACTGTACCTACCTCGAAACACAATATGTATATAGAAGGCAATTGTTTGTAATGGGATTGTGCAAACTATAGGACACTTCAGTCAATTCGCCGAGATCATATTTTGGGATATTAGATTGAGATGCATACTGATCGATAAGCTGTGTCTATAAGAGTATCTGCTTTGACTAAAAAAATATGTGTCGCAGAAGCAATAAGACCAAAACAACTTCTTGTAAAGTTCTGATTTGTCTAATTCATCAAAGTTTTTCCCAAAAGCTCAATGCAAAAGACCTGTTCATTAATTTAGACCTAATGGAGTATGAGAAATACTAGCAATAATTTAACCCCAAACAAAAACTTAGCTCTTTTATTTGGGGGTGGTAATGCTATAGAGGTGCCATCGGAGCATACAAACGTCACAAATTTCATTTAAAAAGCGATGTAAACACAACCACATAGAAAATGGGCAGGCACAGGACAAGCTGTCAACGCAATGGCAGCAGTTGGGGTAAATGGTTTTTTATGCCATCACTTTAAGGCAAATTCTCTCAGAAGGGTTCTATAGTCGAACAAATAAGGGTTAAACGGGGGATGAGATTTCTCTACACATTATCCTCTCGACATTGGCTGGTAGTGTAGTTCTTACAAAGCGGATGTTATTATTGCCAAGGGCGCGTGCCATTTTTTTTTTTTTTTTTTGATAAAGCAAGTTAAACATTTTCCCACTTTTTTTTTTTTGAATATTGTTTCCTCTATAAACAAACTTCAATCAATCAGGAAGTATTCAATATTCAATAACCAAATAGGCCAAACGGAGCGGGGAGGCATTAGACAGATGGAGAAAGGATAGACTGGCCAAAAAGGATTATCCCCCACATCTAGGGGTTACAACATATAGGCAACAAAGCCATTTCAATAAATAAAAACGAGTGCCATTGCAACATGGTGACATGCGAATCTAAATTATTGTCATCACCTTTTAAGATCCTTATGGTGTTCTTGTGTCCTTTGTTTTCATTCCGGCAATGTTTTATGCTTTTATAAGGACATCATTTTATTGTTAGCTTTTGGAGTTAGAGTGAGTGGGAGACAAAGGCAATGTGGCTGTTAGATATCATTTAAATTGCCGTCACATCTGATGTCAGGATTTTATTATAGAGCGGCAGTATTTTTGTTGTTGTTGTTGTCCTTTTATATAGTGGAAGGATGTGTAACGAATTGATTTAGCCCGTATAATCCTCTGTAGAGTTGTATGAAGTTGTTTTAACAAGATGCTTTGGGGCATGTTAACAACATAATATTCTTGTACAGCGAATATTGTTGTAACTATTTTGAAAAAAGTTTTCAATTGTAAGAAAAAAAAAAAATGATTTTGTATGTATTGGAGTCTGTTTGATTTGTGTGGATTTAATTAAATTTAAAACATGAATTTATTTGCGTTTCGTTTTACTAAATACAAAAGTGTATATGAAAATAAATACAATGTCCTTAAACCTTAAAATGATTCAATAAAGTACCAATTAATAAAAAAAAATAAATAAAAAAATACAATGTCAAATCTATGTGTCTATTAGGTTCATTTTAGGATTTAACAGATTTGACTTATGAATATGTGAACCATAGAGCTTATGGTTATAATAAGAACATGAGAAAGAAAGATGCTCTAAGAAGACTTATGACTTTTAAAGCTAAACTCGTATCTGAAAATTAGGAAAGTGACGAAACTAGAGGTATTTAGTTATCCTTCTCGTTCATTCTAAAAATCACCCGCTTTTTTCACAAACTAACTCTTTTTTGAGCTTGTGCATCCTTGCAAAAGAATAGGCGATCCTTCCAATACTCTCCGCTTTCGTCTACTTTATAATTCGATTCCACGATTGAACTATCACCTTTCAGTCTTAACACTATTTTGTAGCCTATCGAGTTCGAGCAAAGATGTCTCAGGAGCACCTGACCAGATACGGCAGTAATACTTCATTCCAACGAAGGTTATCGTTTATTTATACACATACCAACCTATACTGGCTTTTATTATTGTAACAGTGCTGTCAAGGTCGAAATTCATTTCAAATTTCAAATTCAATTCAATTTCAAATTCGTTCCAGTCCCACAAACGAAAAGAAAGAACGTGAAGCTTTTATTGGGTTCTGGAGGTTAATCTGTAGTAACTGCAGCATTTTCGCTACAATCAGGCGCCTCCACCACGTTTGTATCCATATCTGGTTCCTGAGATGAAGCCAAAAGCTCGTTTTCGCTCAGCAGGATGTTGTTAAGAAACACCTCGTCTTTCATATCGATATCATCAATTCGGATTTTCGAAGAGGGGTCCGGGTGTGCGGTCTTTTGTTCAATGACCTGGTCTGTAGCCTCTCGAGAAAGAATAAGAGCAACATCCAAAGGATTTACTCTTGCGAGTTCATTCTTCTTGTTCACATGGAGTGTAATCGCTTTGAAGACGTATTTTATCACTCCTTCGCATTCAGCCAGAGCAGCAAGGGACTCTTTGTTTTATATCAGAAGGCCTTGGGTTCTTCCAGCTTGGCAACCTTCCAGTTATGAGTTGGAAGATATGGGTTGCTCATTTTTACAATGCGGATTATCTTCTCCGCTCTTAAGGCCCGTCGGAACTCTAGTGCAAGCTCTCGGTCTGCAAGGGATATTATCTTTTGTAATGACCTCCAGTTTTGCACCAGGCCAAAGGTTTTATCCGACCTTGATTCCATCCAGCCTCACGAATAGTCGGGGTGAACCGGGATTCTCTTCCATCAGATCTAAGAATCTGTTGGCCAGATGTTAGTCGATGAGCGGCGATCTCTCTACCAAAATAGTACCGTCATCGTCGCTTTGCTTAGCATTTGGCTTTCATATTTTGGCTTTACAGCCAGGAGTGGCGAAGCAGTAATTTTTTGCTTTTTAGGCATTGATGCGCATTGTGTGTCTTCCAATGATCTTTGCCATTTAGGCGCTGGAGGATATATCTTGGGAGTTTGAGGCAACTTTGCGAGGGTTTCCCTAGCCGACTTGAGTTGGTCATCGTGAACCTTGGTTCTTTTAGTTTCAGAATCCTTAATGTACTCCGACGTAACTTATACATTTTGTTGGAAGGACAATGAGGTTTGGTGTTTACCTTGTTTTTGAGGGCAGTTTCATTTTCACAATACTGCCGACTTTTTCGGCTCGTTTCCTTTGCTGGTTGAGGGTCGATCCAAGTTTTCTAAGATCTTTCCTGTCCCCAGCTTAAAGCTTTAACAACAGTCTGCGCAGTTGCCACACTGTTGCCCGGTTTAAAAAGAGAACCGGTTTCAATTTTTTGGTTTGTTTTGCTTTTGTGTATTTACAATTTTAGACATATAGAACCCACGAGTATCGACACAGTGATCCGTGTGTACCGATACAGCTCGATAATCCGGAAGTCGCTTTATATGTGGATACTCCGCTAGCGGTTGAGCTATTAAAGGGCCTTCAGCCTAGTCGAACATTAGCACGGGTTGTATAACAATGTGTTCCAGCCTTGGGAAACAAAGGGAATGGTGGACATTAAGGGATGGCGGGAATTGGGATGTGGAGGGTTAAAGGGTGGGCTGATAGTATTCTCCCCTCAGACCTTTCCCGCATAGGAGGCCCTGCTGGAAGCAATTGAGGTAATACAATAAAGTTGCATCCTCCGACATAGCTCTTTAAGTCGCAGAATCATTTACTTGCATCACCACCACAACAGGTTGGACGATTGTCAGAGGAGTGATCCCTTAGACTCAAATATTTTCTTACTGTGCTGGTTGACTTCGACAAACCATTCGATCTACAACTAGATTTAATTTAATTTAATTTCAATAATATTTGTGAAGAGGCAGTGGTGTAGGTAAGGTGTTCAGCTTTAGTCACCGACGCACTCCAAGTCGAAGCATGTATAAAAATAAATAAATGATGTTGCGTAACAGAGCGGAGAGCCTTGGGGCCTAGCATATTTCTCACAACAATCCCATGTGAGGGAATAGAATAGATCTACAATTTTCTGCCGTTTCCGGACAGCTAATCAAGAAAGCGCTTTTAATGGCAATTAATTTAATATCGGATGCCAATTCTGCGCGGACGGCGATACTTGTGTTGGGATTCTAATCAAGAACCTCCCACTGACCATTACTCCACTGACACCACAAATCGAAGTCTTACAAAAGAAACGTCCTGACTTATCTGAGCTTTGTAACATTCTTTGGCTACCTGCTTGAAGATAAAGTACTGAATGCGAAAGTACATCATTTATGCTTTGTTGACAATAGAGCAAGGATCCTACGTCTTTGTGTACAGGTAAATGTTTTAGATGGAAGTCGGTACCGCATTAGTCCAAAAAAGACTGAATACTTGTGCCTCTTTTATTATACAGACATTCCACAAGGAAAATGTGTTTCCCAAGTGTGAAAAATTAAAATATCTGGAATCCATGATCAATACTGATGATGGCATCAATCATCAAGTAGGGCGGATGAAGTGGCGAGAAAATCCGTCATCTTCTGTGAAAGAAAATTGGCCCCAAATTGAAAGAAAGACTACACATGCGTCGCGAGAAAATCCGTCATATTCTATGAAAGTAAATTGTCCCTAAATTGAAAGGACAGGTATACGTCTAGAACTCACATACGGCTCATAATGCTGGGCAATGCTCAAAAGATATGAGAGTACGTAGGTTAGGTTAGGTTAGGTAAAATGGGCTGACGGTTGGTCTTATTTCCGTCACACTTAGATCAATGTAGATCCGTTGTGATACCCTGACGTATTGTAACGTCCTAGAAACCTATGATTTTATGTCTGTTCGGTATTTAACCATTTTGTGGCCTTGGTGAAGTTTAACAGGCTGCTTTTTGGGGCGTCTGATAATTCTTCTAGTTCATTTAAAAAGTAATTTCCAAGAAATTTTTTCCTAGTATGACAGAGTGCTGGGCATTGACAAAGGAAGTGACTTGTGTCTTCGTGTTCGTCTTCGTCATTGCATCCTCTGCATAGGTCATCGGTGCAAAGACCCATTTTCTTTTTGTGATAACCTAGTAGGTTATGTCCAGTTATGATACTGACAAGCATTCGCAGTGAAGGTCTATTCAATGATAGCAGCTTTCCAGATTCTTTCTTATCATATTTCGGCCATAGTTTCCTGGAAGTAACACAGGAGTCTAGGCATTCCCATCTTTCATTGGATTTTTGCTTTATTTTGTTACCAATGATCTGTTTCATTTCACAGGGTGGAATCCTGATCGATTTATCAATGAGAGAAGGGTCAAGTGTTGATCCTTTTCTCGCTAGTTCGTCCGCTTTTTCGTTTCCCGGTATACCACTATGACCGGGGACCCAGCAGAGTCTAACGTTATGCTGCGTGCCAAGAACCTTTAGCTCTTCGCGACAGCAAGAGACAAGCTTCGATTTGACAAGAGTGGCAGAAATCGCTTTTATTGCTGCTTGGCTATCAATGAAAAAAATGATATCAGCATGTGATAGCGCCATCATGGACACCTGTTTAGCAGCGTTTGTAACTGCCAAGATCTCGGCTTGGAAGACGCTGCTGTGATTTGGAAGTCTAAATGAACTGGCAAGTTTTAGGCCTTCTGAGAAGAAACCTGCCCCTGTTCCAGCTTCCATTTTTGAACCGTCGGTATAGATTGATATAGACGTCTCGTTCAAGTAAGGTGTTTCATTCTCCCAATCCTGTCTATTGGGGAAGCTAGTTGTGAAGGATTTTATAAAGTCCATATATGGAGTTATGTAATCCGTGCAGATGTTGTTTTCTGCGTATCGCGATAAGATCTGTGCGTGTCCTGTTTGGCTAGTTTTCCAGACATTACATTGGTTTAGTCTAAGTGCACTGTTTGCTGCCGCTTCTTGAACATAGAGATCAAGAGGTGTGAGATTGAGGATTACTTCCAAGCTCGCGGTTGGTGTAGTTCTCATTGCACCAGTTACGCAAATACAGGCTGATCTTTGTACTTTGGTTAGGGTTTTTAAATGCGTGGATTTTTCCAGCGCTTTCCACCAGACCAAGTTGCCATAAGACAGGATAGGTCTTACAATGGCAGTATACATCCACAGGATGATTTTGGGATTTGGTCCCCATTTTTTGCCAAAAATCCTGTTGCACGAATACAGTGCTATCATAGATTTATTGTATCTTTCTTGTATATTGGGACCCCAATTTAGTTTTTTGTCTAAGATCACTCCCAGGTATCTGGCTTGATCAGAGATCTTAAGGGGGATCTTGTTTAGTCTAGGTACCTCAAAAGTAGGTATTTTTCTTCTATTTGTAAAGAGTACCAGCTCTGTTTTCAGGGGGTTAACTGCAAGGCCGCATCTTTTTGTCCAAGCGCTTACCTTGGTTAGTGTATAATTCAATTGTGCGCTAATAGTGGAAGGGAATTTCCCTGTTGCCAGAAGAGCTAAATCATCGGCATAGGCAACCACTTTCACGCCGTCATGCTTGAGAGCTACGAGGATCTCATTCATGACTAGGATCCAGAGCAGGGGTGAGAGAATACCTCCTTGTGGGGTTCCTCGTGACACACACTTTTTCAAGCTTGCACCTCCCAGCTCGCAGTGGATCTGACGTTTTGTTAGCATGCACATAATCCAATTTGTGATTGTTTCTTCTACTTCTAGATCATTTAGGGCTTTTTCAATTGCACTGTTTTGTACATTGTTGAAGGCTCCTTCAATGTCCAGGAAAGCTGCCAGTGTATATTCTTTATCTAGCAGCGTTTTTTCTATGGTTCTTACTACACAGTGAAGTGCTGTTTCCACACTTCGTCCTTTTGTGTAGGCATGTTGAAAGGTAGATATTACTTCCGGTTTCAGGCAACTACGGATGTGTAAATCAAGTAGCCTTTCAAACGTTTTCAGTATAAAAGAGGTCAGACTTATAGGTCTGAAGTCTTTTGCTTCTATATGGCTGGGTTTGCCGGCTTTCGGTATGAAAACGACATTAACTTCCCGCCATATTTTGGGAATGTAGCCCCATATGAGGCTATTTTCAAAAATGTTCTTTAGATGTGGGATGACTTTCCTGCTGCTTTTTTGCAGCATCATGGGGAAAATGCCATCGTGACCCGGAGATTTAAAAGGTGAAAAGGAGTTGATAGCCCATTCCAACTTCTCTTCCGTTACGATATCTGCCGGGATTTCGTGTCTAGAAAACATTGTGTTTTCTATTTCACTGTTCTCTATAGGAATGCATCCAGGGAAGTGCGAATCGAACAGATGTTCCAGACTCTCGACCGGGGATTCAGTCCAGTGGTTATCCGGTTTTCTCAGAGAACCAAGTGGTATGGTCTCCTTGGAGAGGATTTTCCGTAGTCTGGCCGATTTGTTCGTGCACTCGATTTCACTGCAAAAATTTCTCCATGAGCAGCGTTTTGCTCGTTGAGTTTCATTTTTGAATTTCCTTTGGCTGGATTTGTAATGTTCCCAGTCAATTTCGGAGCCGGTCCGTTTGGCAGCATTGAAAAGTCTTCTAGTTTCTTTCCTAATGCTGCTCAGCTCATTTTTCCACCAAATTGGTTTTTTGTTCTTTTTTACCGTTGTGATCAGAGGACAGCTTTTATCCAGGGCATTTCTCAGAATCCCTGTGAGTTCTGCAGTCAACTTATAAAGGCTTTGCGGTTCAAGGTTCCTATTTGTATTAAGGGAATCTATGTTATCGTCCACCTCCTTACTAAAGGTAGCCCAATCAGTACGTCTATTATTACGAAATGGTTTGATTGGGCAATCTGTAGTGGGAGTGATAAAATTTATCAGACGATGGTCTGAGAAAGAGAGTTCTTCTAGTACTTTCCACTGTTCTACTGGACAAGTGTCCGAGTTATTAGTGAGGGTAATGTCAAGTATACGGTTTTTTGTAACAAAGGTAGGTGAGTTACCTCTATTGATAACCAAAAGATTGTTTCTTAAAATAAATTCAAATAAGAGTTCCCCCCTAGAATTTGTGTCAGTGCTTCCCCATTGCACATGGTGTGCGTTGGCGTCGCAGCCCATAATAATATCTAGTCTACTCTTACTTGTGTATTCTACCAGTTGGTGAGTGATCTCCGCTGGTGGTCCTTCAATTCCATCATGTGGCATGTAGATGGAAGCCAAAATTAGTGATGGAAGTCCTACGCGTTCCATCTTTACCGCGGTCTGGTCTATTGTGCTATAAGTAGTTAGAAGAAAGAGATTTAACTGTTTTCTAGCTACTATGCATGTTCTATGGTTACTGTCTGGGCTGACAAAATTTGATTTGTACAGCGTGAGTTCTTTGGAGTGTAGGCCCTTAATTCTTCCTCTTGCGATCCAAGGTTCTTGTATAAGGGCTACATCAATTTGTCTACTCTCCATGAGGTAGACCAGGTTGGCGGAGGCGGCTTTACTGTGTTGGAGATTTATTTGTATTATTTTCAAATCCATGACATATTTTGTTTTATATACAACGCCTTACTAACCTGTTTTTTGCTTCTAGCTATCAGCTTGAGCTTGCATCGGGTAATGCCAACGCGAACTTTAAAGCTGACCTGTCTTAGAAGTGGTATGGAGTTGTGGTTCAATCTCACAATCACTTCAGTTCCTGTCTCCGTTTTCTCCACCTTCATGATCTTCCATTGGTCGCTCAGAAGTTCGGCATTTAATGAAAGGATGTACCTTTCTAGCCGATCGCGGGGAATAGCGGGGCCTCTGACCAACAGTTTACCTATTGGTCGGTTTAGGTCTTTTATCTCACTGGCAGTCACAAGCCGTAAATCGGCATTCTGCCAGGGAGCTGCCGTCTTTTTCACAAATTCCTGGAGCCATTGAAGGGTCCATTCATTCTCGCAGTTCATCATCTTGAAACCATGGACGGTAATGAGGTCCCCAAAGAGTGGCGGTTGCCTACTCTTAACGATCGACTCGTTTACCTCTTCCAGGATTCTTAGTTCAAGTAACTGCCATTCGTCTTCACTCAGTTTGCGGTCGGGTTTCCCAAAGTCGGCGATAGCGACCTGGTGGCCCTTTGTAGCAGGGACTGAGGAGGTCTTCATCCTCTTAGATATTCTGTTGGGTGAGGAGTTATTTGGGGAGGAGCTGGCATTTCTTGCTCTTTTTGAGCAGCTCGGTATACCGGTCTTGACAAGGGGCAGGGAGGCCACCTCGTCAGTCTCAGTATTTGCTTCGCAGCCAGCTTGTTTTTTGTCTGTTGGGTATTGTCCAGTTCGTTTTGTTATGTCTGTTGGTGTCACTGTCCGTAGTCTTTGTTCGGACCTGACCAGCGCCCTTTTTGCCTTTACCGTCAAAGATTCGGGATTCTTCTTCGATAGGCGTCTGACGGTCCTTTCCGCGTTGCGTCTTTGTCTCCGTAGTAATTCGTTGTTGCTGAGGACCCTAGCTCGTCGTTGTCCGGCATTTCTGTCGATGACAGTTGCCAGACTGTCCGTCGTTTTGTTTAGTGCCGGGTTTTCGGGGTTGGATTCCCCGGTCACGTTCAGGTCTTGCGGATGGCTATGGCCTTCTACACTACCTTCACGCATCCGTTCTTCCTTCCCCTCAGCAAAGACTTCGTTACCCATCACTGGGTTAGAAGTTCCGCTGTGCTTCCGTACTTTAGGGTCTGTCTGTCTGTCCTTCGTGTTGTGTCCTGTAAACGTTTTTGTCTCCGCATCAGCCGTCGATGGGGTTGGCTTTTTCTTCGGCTGAATTTTATCAACGTAGGGAGCAGGCGGACCCATCGAAGTCTTAACACTCTTACCAAGAAGGGGGAGAGGGTTCGGTGCTGGATTAGCAGTTGGCCCATCCTTTCCCAAGCCCTCCCTATCCAAAAAGGCTCGTGTGTCGTGCGTTTTGTCAGTTTTGTCGGTCATGCCTTGCAGGGGGCTTGGTGCTAGACTAGCAGTAGGCCCGTCTTTTCCCAAGTTCTCCCTGTCCGAAAAGGCTCGTGTGTCGTGCGTCTTGTCTGTTTTGTCGGTCATACCTTGCAGGGGGCTTGGTGCTAGACTAGCAGTAGGCCCGTCTTTTCCCAAGTTCTCCCTGTCTAAAAAGGCTCGTGCGTTGTGGAGTCTTTTCCGTTCAATGTCAGTCATGTCATTCCAGTTAACTTTCCCCAGCCTTTTGACCGTGCGCTTGCAGTTGGAGATTTTACTCCGCCTGGACACGCACGATAGGTTTGAGGTGTCGGAGTCCGCTATGGAGCTGGCATCACTGATGTCATCAACAATGATTGCCTCACCACTGGCTCCATCTTCCATACCCAAGCTGGAGAATGGGTCAAGGAGGAGATTTTCCTCTTCCTCGGTCATCTTGGAAACATTCTCGTTATTTTGGTTGTTCATTTTATAATCAGCTTTTTCTTTTTTGTTGTGTTGAACTTCGATTACTTTGTAAGTTGGATCTATAAGAAAATGGGAAAAGAAAAAGAAAAAGAAAAGAACGAAAAAAGAAAAAGAAAAAAGAAAAAGATCCAAAATTATAAGTAAGATCGTCAAACAAACTAAAGAAAAAATGAAAAAAGAAAAGTTAGTCACTGGCGACTTCTCCTTACGATATTGAGATCGTAAGGCAAAGCCCAAGCCAGCAGCCGTGACATCTGCTGACATTTTAGCGTATATCCCCGCTATTTTTTTGTTGCTTTTTTGTGTTCTTTCCATAAATTTTCATAGGGGTGGGTCTCACTTAGTTTGCCCGAAACCCTCGCTGGTAGCTGATTTTCCGCTCAAGAGCATCTAACCGTAGCCGTCCTGCTTGAGATTTCCAGCGTAAGCCTCCTCACCACGGCAAGGTGGAGACCCGTTGAGGAGGTGAGAGTACGTAGACGGCAAGCTGAGATGAAGATGATTCATATGACAGTTGGAGTAACAAAGTTTGATGGCAAAAGAAGTGCCATTATACATACATAGGTCTCGCTAGTTCCTTGAAAGCCATCAAGTAAAAAAATAACATCTTATAAAAAATAGAGCCGACCTCCTCAGTTGGTACCGCCAAGTCAAGAGGGCGATAATCAGACAAAGATCGACCCAATTGCAATCATGATTTAGGATTTAAAAAAAAAAAAAAACAGGGTGAAAAACTCATGGCACAGGCAAATGCAACGACCCCAACGTAAGGTTGGCCTCACACATGGAACAGTGAAACAGGGTATAATATGCTATATGCTACTTCCACCGAAACGGAAGTAAATAAACCGCCCGATTTTTTCTTGCGTTGACTCAATTTATTCGTCCTGAGCTTTCCTCGCACAATATTCAAAAATACAGACTACTTGACTCCTCTTTTAACTACGCCAGTGACTGTTAGGTACAAAATTATTATAATATTTTTTTCTTGGAAACCAAAATTAAAATGAATCCTTTTCAAACTCATATACTATATACCTACATAAATCGAAAATAAAAGGTGAAAAGCTAAAAATCCTCAGAAATAAACTCTCGTCAATTCATCCTGTTTACCATACCTTTGTGTGCAACAATAGCTAAAAAAAAAAAGAGAAAGACATAAAACACACGTACATGTTTGGGCCAACCACCCCCTAATTCATTTGTTTGACCTTTTTATTATTCTTTCGAACACACTTCTTCGACTTATCAACTGCCGAAGAAAGCTCTGTACACACCCGACAATGCGTGCACCCGGGGCCAACCCGTCTCTCTTGACCAGACCCAGCATCATTTAAGGACGGCTGAATAAATTCCGAGGGTAATGGAATCTATTTTCCATTCAAATGACCATTTATTTACCTTTTCTCTACTCATTCCCTCTTCCCGGTCTGCCCAAAATAAAGTGACGGGGATGACATATGGAAGAACTCAAAAAAGGACTCCCTTAGAACAAAATTGTCGGTAGGGTGAGAGTGCTAAATGGAAATAGAAATAGAAAACGAGATTAAGATTATAGAAAGTAGCCTCTTAAGAATTGTTTACGACTAAAGTCCTATATGAAGAAATGCAAAGGACCCTCTATAAAATTCAACCATGGGTGCGAAGGGAGCTCTTGCGTGCGGGCTCTTATCGCAAAAAGGAAGAAAACTCATTTACTATAAAATTCCACTTCTTTTGCTATTCACCTGAAAGTCTCCATATACTCCATAGTACTTAAAAGGAAATCAATTTTAGAAGAAAAAAAGCCTGAAAAAGGACTTGAAGAAGTGAATAGCTCTATAAGATGACCGATTGTGGCCAAAGGGAAAGATCAGCAGTATATCAACAAAGTCCATTCGCATATATGGGAACATAAATACATACATAAGGTTGAAGTCGACAACTTTAAAGGATGTCCATTGCAGTGCTTCTGCTATTGTCATCCTCCTTGCAAAGAACCCGTTTGAACACATTTTTCAGTTAAATTAATCCAATTGATTGGATAGTTGGGTGCGGGTTACGGGTGGTTATTCGTTTTTTCTTATTGTTGTCAATAGCCAAACTGATGTAAGGCAAGTCGTGTGGAATCAGGTTCGTGAGCAATAGTTGTCTTTGACATTGCAAATATCTATTCCAACAAATGACTGGTTGCCTTAAGTAAAATCCAACTTAGAAGATTAATCACAATTTAACTATAAAAGGAAGGCCAAGAAGAAAGTAACTACAAGTTGTACAAATGCTGAGCAACAGTATGAATTTTTCGTCTAACAAGTTGAATGATATAGGGACGATAAAACGTCACATAGTCAAATACTTTAACAACTCGGTTTGGTATCGTAAACTTTTTCTTAAAGAAATCATCATCTGAAAGCATTAAAGGCAAAAACAAAATTACAACAATATTTTTGTTCCGTTTCCAGTGATTGTTCAACACCTTCGGCCATTTTTTTTGAAATTGTACAGCTGACATAAACCAGAAGACAGTTGCGTTTCTGAAAATTTTTTCGAAAGTGCACACGCGAGCAGCAAGCTTCTTTTAAGATACTTCGCCAACAACTCAGATTATTGAAGCTTTCTTAATTGTGTACTTATTTAGAAACTTCAATGATACACACTTTCATTTTCAAAATTTGGCCACAGCTTTATCCTTGATAGTCCTAAGGATAAATATAAAAACTTATTGGTTGTGCTTATAAAATAACTTCAAAATAGTTATCCACTCTTTATTATTTGTATTGCTCGTTGCTTTAAATCAAACCTTAGTTTGGCAATGAGTAAAAGAATTGAAAACTCATTTGAATCTTTTTGAAAATTGCCTATTTTTTAGCAAAATATTCACACAATATTCAAAAGTATGTACGTAAGCATAGTGAAAATTCAAAAGAGAATCTTTTTTCATAGTTACTAAAGCGAATGTCCTGTTGGTAGTTATCTTGTAACTGTCTGGAATATCAGCTCCACCAAATTACAATGCTCGTGCATTTGGAGAGCCATAACAAGAAACGGTGTAAGACAGTATCAACTTTTGTGAGGGCTTTGCATTATTTCCAATCCAGGTCAAAACAGAACTCTTTTTTCATTGAACAAAATCATTGTCGCAAGATAAGTTGATTGAAATGGTTTTTTGAACCCCAATAAATTTTTTATCCTTTTTGCTAATACAAACTTAAAAAGTCCCAAACATAAAAAATGTGTACAACTGCGGGTGGCATAACCTTGCTTTTATTTGCTGGCTTCAGCGCTTACAGTCCCGTTAGTTTTGACATTGGAAATAACTAAAATTTCCACAGAGTCAAAAATTCGTATAAAGTTAGGTAAAGCTATTTTTTGAGGCTTTTTGGGTTTTTCTCGAAAACTGTAAGTTTTATCAAAAAAATGTCATAGACGAAATTGTTGAATTATTCCCTAAAGGAGATATTGCGATTCTAAATTTACACTTACACATTTTTATGTAACTCAGTGCGTGTTACGCCGTTACGGTAAAAAAAAATTCAAACGTTTTTTGTTTTAAGAATTGGAAAAAATCAGACAAACCTTTTTCTAAAGCATTAACTAAAAATATTAATCACTAAAAAAGCTAATCACATCTTTGACATATAAAAAGAAGTGAACGATTGTTTGTGATCGCATCACTTGAGAACGGCTCGACCGAATGAAACCAAATTTTTGTGGTAGCTTAGGGGCTGTTGGTAAAAAAATCTGAAATCGGTCGATCCGTTCTCGAGTTATGGCTTTTTTCCTGAATGTCACTGTTGTCCATATAAAATGCACGTAAATCAAAAAAAAAAAAAAAAAAATGGAAACTTTGCAGCTACTTGAATTAACTTTCAATTTGATAATCATAGGGACTGAGCTACGCCAACAAACAATGCAAACAAACGCTACGAAAACAAAAATCGAAATCAAAAATTTTACTTCGAGACTTTATTACTCAAAAGCTATTCACTAAATCAACTTGAATTAAAATTTTACTTAAAGAACAAAGTATTAACTTTTAAAAACATTATGGTATGTGGAAGAAGGTGGAGTAAATGATGATGCGTACTCTTCTGGCTATGCTCATGTTGCAATACAGCTCGTTATATCTTCTTCTCAGCACATTGTCTTCGCATACGGGATCAAAGATCATTCGGAGTATTTTTCTATCGAAACGATGAAGAGTTTCCTCATCCACTTTCAATAACGTCCACGCTTCCGCGCCGTAAAGGAGGACCGGCATGATTAAGGTCTTATAAAGGGTTACCTTGGTTTTTCTTGAGAGGGTCTTGTTTCTCAGTTGCTTTCTTAAGCGAAAGAAGCAACGGTTGGCAAGAGTTGTTCTCCGTTCGGTCTCCGCACTGATGTTGCTTTCCGTGTCTATAGCGGATCTTAGGTAGACGAAGTCCTGTACTACCTCGAAATTATGTCTGTCTATTGTGACGTTTTGTCCAATTCGTCGATGTTCCGTGTCCTTGTTTGATGGCAGCATATACATTTACGGCATCACGCTTCCTTCTTCCCATTACGTCAATATCGCCTGCATAAGCAAGTAATTGTACAGACTTTTGAAAGATTGTTCCTCTGGTGTTGAAGTTTGAGTTTTGAACAATCTCTTCAAGAATGATTTTAAAGAAATGGCATGAAAGTTTGTCGCCTTGTCGAAATCCTTTTTTGATATCAAAGGTCTTGGTGAGTTCTTAACCGACCTTGACGGAGCAGCGTATACACTCCAAGGTCATACTGCATAGACGTATGAGCTTTGCAGGGATGACGAAACTACATGGCTCTGAACAGCTCGATATTATATCCTCAGGTACCCGTGGCGTAGCATGTCTGCCTGTTAACGCAGAGGTTCGTGGTTCGAATCCCAACAGAGGCGAAAATGTTTTTTCACGAATATCGTGAGGAATTGGCAAGTTCTGATAGTAAATTCATTGCCATGAAAAGCGCTTTCTCGATTAGCCTCGATTAGTTCGAAACGGGCAGAAAATTTAAGGACCCCTCCATTGCCTCACAAGGCATGGTTAAGAAAAACGCGCTAGGCCCTGCGGCTATTCGCTCTGTTGCGACACCCTATTCATTTATTTATTTATTTTATTCTCGGGTTCTTTCCAAGGTCTGCCGTAATGTGAAAATTTGGTCTATTTTGGACTTTTCTGGTTTAAACCCACATTGATAAGTATCAAGTTGTTGGCGAGGGGTTTCAGATGTTTACATATTACAGCAGACAAGATCTTATTAGCGACGTTGAGGAGCCTTGTTCCTCTATAATTGGATTCCTTTTTTAGGATCGGACATATACGATACTGAGGTTCCATTCATTGGGCATACTTTCTTTCGACCACATCATGCAGATCAGCTGGTGCATAAACCTTTCGAACTGATCTCCTGCATCCTTAAAAAAATAGGCATCAAGGTCACCTGCACCTGCAGTCTTAATCGATTTAAGTTTGTATCTGATAAGCTTAACTTCTTCTAGTTCGGGAGGACGGCATTCTTGATCATCGTCCAAGCTGAATGAGGCATTCTGTCTGACAGCGGAAATAGTGTCTTCATCGCCGCTAAGCAGTCTGCAAAAATGGTCTTCCCAGATCCTCAGTAGTGATTGCTTCTCTATTACTATGTTTCCCTGCTGGTTTTTACAGGCTTGAGGCTTACCACCCTGGAAAGATCTTTTTACCTTTTGGTAAAACTTCCGAACTTCATTCCTGTCATGGCATCTCTCAATTTCCTCAAACAAGCGCTTCTCATGCTGCTGAAGCTTTATTCTCGGCATTTTTCCAATGAAAATTTTTTGACAAAATTATAGAACAACAAGTTCATTGTCGAACGTTTCATGACAAACTGTTAACTTACAATAGCAATGAATAAGCTATATATCTGCCCTACAGCTATCTCGAGCCTTTAAATTTCGAGGACAGTTAACTAGTTAAACAATAACTTATTAATATTTTGCTAAGATCGGCTTAAAATTTTAGGAAAATATTCTTAAATTTTTTTCGATTTTTCGAAAGTGAAAACCCGAAACCCTCCTCAAGGAAACACTCTCCGAAGTATTCCTAAAGAGTGAAAAATTTAAATTTTAGAAAACCCTCCCAGCGTTACTTGAGGAAAAATTATCTAACAAAATAATTTTTGATTTCTTATTACGGATGATCCAGTATCTAGTTATGAACGCTTCGCAATAAGTGCTGCCATTGACGTAGTTTTTGATATTTCTTTATGAAGTTTTCACACAATATTTTTTTTCAATTTCAATTAACTAAATAACTTTGTCGTCAAAAAAAATAATTACCTTTTTTGTGCGAAGTAACCCCACTCCCCCCTTTACAAGAATTGCACTGTTACCTATTTTTCAAGAACGTATCAAGTTGAAGTCTACCTTGTATATGAACGAACCTTTCAGTAAAGCATTGTTATTTCTTATTTCTGGTGCTCTCAAGCCTCGTGCTCTGGTATAAGTCCTTTAGAATGAACGATGTACTTTTTGTACTAGCGTGGTGGCATTCCACCAGTTTTCGGAAAATCACCTCGATTGATTTCAGTACAAAATATAAAAAAACCAATAAAACATAATAAAAGTTGAGTTAATAATATTTTTCTAGCTTTTATTTGAAACAATTATTTTGTTTTGTTTTTTTTTTTATGTCCACATTAATACATAACTTCACTCAGATTGTGTCAATTTGACATTTTGAGATGAAGCATTTTCTGTTTTTTTTAATATACAACCTTAAAACTAAGTTTACATGTAACTTAAGTCGTTCATTACAATACTCAAACTGGTTTAACATTTTACTTTTAGTTGATCATTCTTCTACTAATAAATTCGATAAATATTTTTGTTTTGTAATTTTATAATTATTTGAATTATTATTTGGTAAAAATGGACATACACTATAGTTAAGTTTTAATATTTTTTTTTTTATATGTTACAGTGTAAAACTTTTAATGATATGGATTCACAATGGAATGTAAGAAGTATGGCTACGAGTTTAACACTTACAACAATTATAATTAAAGGATATTTTTTGTGTGTTCTGCCGGACACTCCTAGACTTTGGGAGCGGGGCTGATAAGTTTAGCTTTGTACATATAGACTGTTGGGGAGCCGAGTTGGGTTGGGTTGGCATGGCGAAACACATATGAACATTACACATTCACGAACACAAAAGGGACCGCATTATTCGTGGTAGCTCTCACTGGCTGTCATGAAATCTACTCCAATTTGATTGGAAGATGGATACCAACCGCTCATTGATTGTCATTCGTGCTTAATGACCGGCATGGGCTGGTAGTGCGGCGAAAGACTTCCCATTGAACTGCTGTCTAAGCCGTTTACAGATGATCGACTGAGAGCTGGAAGACCGTACATGTTTCCATGACTACTGACTGGTGTACTAGTGGGACTATCCATATCAAGAGCGGGATTGATGCGTTTTTCTTTTTGGCGTCGATTACAGAACCACACTCGCACTACTTCCTTTTCCATGCACAATGAGTCAGCGAGGGAAGTGATTTCTTCGCTGGTAGGCTTGCAGTTGATCATGAAAGCGTTTTCGAGAGCACCGCGAACGTTGGTTTCGATTGATGTTCGCTTTTTTCGTCGTCGTCCCATGTTTTCAGGGGTGGTCAGCGGATTCTGAAGGGCGGTTAATCCAAAGATCCTGCGAAGGAGAATAAGATGATTAGTAGTTGAATGAAAGTTGATGCTATGCCGGTGGTTAACTCACCCCCCAGGTTTGGAAATACTGGTATCTGCATCCTCGAGCCACTTCTGCAGCAGTGGCTTCAGTTTGCACATGTTCTTGAAGCTAAGGTTGAGTGCCTCAAAGCGGGATATGGTTGTTTGCGAGAAGTCGTTGCCGTAAAGTTTGCCCATGGCTAGACCGACGTCACCTTGAGTGAAGCCCAGTTTGATGCGTCGTTGTTTGAACGTCTTTGCAAACTGTTCAAGTTCTTCCAAATCAGTGGTTTCTTCTGGAGATTGATCCAGCATTCGGGGAGTGTTGACAGAAATCGATAAAGACGAGGAGGAACCAATGTGTTTGGAGTTCTGTGGTGCAAAGTTACTCATTCCAGGTGTGTTAGGAGTAAGCATCCCTGAACCCATATTAAGACCTGCTGAGTTCGGTGGCGTCGTGTGGGATGTTGTTTGAGTCTTGGACATTGGAGTTGTATGTCGACTGACGGGACTCAGAGATGGACTTCTTAGTGGGGATTTAGTCATAGATGCTGCGGAGTACGCACTCATTTTACCCTGAGGCGTTGAGTGTTGCTGTGGAATTTGCGGTTGGTATTGATGTTGGTGCTGTTGCTGCCTCTGAAGGGCGTGAAATTGTTGCTGAGCAGCTTGTGCCATAGCTTGGAGGGAATTTTGCAGCAAAAATTGGGATGCAGCGGGATTATTCAAGTTATTGTCGGGCGCAACCGTTCGCATCATTTCGATGTAGCTCTGAATCTGGGCCTGGAAGGCTTGCTGAATATCCTGTGGGTTGAGTGCGGCTGCCAAACCAAACTGGTTCTGCAACAATAGTGGCCCAAGTGGATTTTGCAATGCCGCCAAGGTAGCCTGAATATTTTGATGGCTGTTAGGACTCTGACTAGGTGGCTGAAGTCCTTGCGGTGGTGGTGGCGGAGGTAGTGGATTTTGTGGAGTAGAGGAACGATGAGTTGTCGGAGACCTCTGAGCAACTGGAGACTGGTGAATTGACGGCGATCGCTTTGGAGTTCGGAGTCTTTTTGGTGACGGTGAACACCTTGACTGGGCCAGATTAAGGACACCTTCCACCAAAATGTTTTTCTTGCTTAGATTCTCCGGTGACGGTGAACGTTCTCTATCACTCAACTCATCACAACTTTCGGCACAACCTGAAAATACAAAAACAACATAAAAACATCCGTTTTCAGTACAAAAGGGAATAAAAAATAATATTTTGATTTTTAATTTTCCAATTCACTTGACATTACATAGACTGGACTGCCAGCAAGAATGCTGCTGTGCTCCTGTTGCTGTTGCTGTCTCAAGGACTCTACCCTTCTGTTGCCATGTATGTACATTTTTCTTTCGTTTTATCCAGTGAGCAAAGGATAATGAAATTTTGCGTTCAACCCCATGGAATAATTTGATTTTGGTCAGAAAATTGAATGGTCCTGTCAATGCCGTCACTGTTGTTGTTAGTGTAATTTATACATAAACATTTATTTTATTGAAGAAGAATACCAATGAAGACGAAGCAAGAAGCCATTAACTTCCTTTTGAGAGGACCCAGATGAACGCAAATTTTATTCAATCTTCCAATTGAGTGGATATTTGGAGTTTTTTTTTTTTGTGAATTTCTATATGAAAAAGAAAGCTTATCAACGTGCAGGCATATGGTTGCTTTTGAGAAGGGTTTCTTCATGAGAAGGACGAAAACTTCAGCTGGTTTTGTTGTGATAGTGTGTTGTTTTGAGTAAGGCCAAACCAAGGGGTAAAGTAATATTTTAAACAGTGTGATGGTCTGATGGGCGGTTGTGGGTTATTGGGACTTTAAAAAAAGTTCAAAGACTGAGAGGATCGGACGAAGGAGCAGGCTTTCCAATTTGCGAAATTGATTTAAGACTGGCTAATGTGACGTAAATTTGGGTTAATCGATAAGAAATGAAAGGATATGAGGGAGAAGTTCCTTGAATAAGAGAGACTTTGCATTTGTTTTTTTTTTTTTGGCATGAATGCTCAATGCTATCAAAAAACTCAGAAGATTGGATGCTACTCGCATTTTTAAAGGTGTTTAGTTTTTGAAAGACAAGTTTAAATTAAATGCATTTCGGTTTGAGAAAGATACAATTTCTGACATCACAAAGACAATAAGTGCATCAAATATTTAATTTCCATTACGATTTTTCTTCAATCGAACAGTGCTTTATGTGTCAATGATAAATCCTGAACTTAAAAGCCACAGACATTTAAAGACTTGAATTGTTTGTTAAAAAAAATTCCTGGGAAACAATTTTGGCTGTTGGTTTTGAATGTGTGACAAGTCGAAGACCTCGTAACACCATAAAATTGCGCGATCAAATGCATTTTAGGTAACTGCTTCATCTAAATAAAATAAATAAATAGGGTGGCGCAACAGAGCGAGGAGCCCCAGGACCTAGCGCATTTCTCACAACCATGCCTTGTAAGGGACTGGAGGGGACCTACAATTTTCTGCCGGTTCCAAACGGCTAATCGAGAAAGCGCTTTTCATGGCAATGAATACTAACGGAGGACTTGCCAATTCCTCGCGAAAGGCGATACTCGTGGAAAAAACATTTTTGCCTCTGTTGGGATTCGAACCACGAACCTCTGGATTAACAGGCGGACATGCTATCCATCACACCACGGGCACCACAACTGCTTCAACTGGTTCCCTAAAATCTGCGTAACAGCTTCCAATTAGGTACGTGCCCCAGCCGTAATGAGATAATAGAGGGTGTCCCGTAATTCGTGTGTCATTCATTGGTATGTGATATGAAGATACTTCTTTGTCATATTCGTCTTTCAACTTTGACATCACTTAATTTAAAAAGGGGATAGCTTTGGTGTACATTGGCCTGTAAATATTAAAAGATTTATAAGGGCAAAACGTATGAATCTGTGCCTCCTCACAGAGAGGTGACCAAACCTGAAAAGCATACCTGAGATGAGGACGAACTTCACAGTTGAATACGGAAATTGTAACAAAGAAGTCTTTGAATTCTTTTGTCCATCTCTCAAAAAACTCAAGAGTTGATTTTGATATGCTTGTAATGAATTTGACGTATTCATTAAATTCGAGGTTTAAACTAGAAAGAGCACCAAAGTCAGAGGAACTCGAAACTTGAGTAAATGATTGTGCATGATATTGAATAATTTGCAGTTCTGAGAATTCGCTTGCGTGAGAACGTCTTACTTTCAAGGAATATCTACTTGGAAGGGTTCAAACTAAGACCGTTTATAGAACACCATATTTAGAATACCGTATTATTCGATATCTTAATGTCGTCAGAAAAAATTAGATTGTCACTACTGGAAATGCAAGAAATCGCTACATTTATTGCAACAATGAAAAGCAAAGGACCAAAGTGTCTCCCTTGTGGTACACCAGAAAGACCAATAAAATTTAAAATTTGACCTGTTAACGCATATTCTTCAGGTAGGAACTTATCCAAATAATAAACACTACGAATGCAAATCCTTTTAGCTAATACAAAATTATGAGAAAGTTGGTCGAAGCTCTTAGAGAAGTAAATGCAGTCTACATGATAAACCTTTTCAAATGCATTGGAGCATTTATGGTAAAATGAAAGAAGATTAGTAGCCGTCGATCTTATTTGATGAATCCGTGTTGCTGATTTCTTACAAAGAAGGAGAAACTATCGCAGACTATTTGTTCAAACAGCTTTGAAAGACATGAAAGCTTTGCAATCGGCTTGAAGTTTTTATATCTATTTTTTCACCCAATTGACAGGTCCATTCTACGAACTTCATCGAATGTTTCCTTCAATAAATCGATTGTGACGTGCGCTGTGTGGCATGTAGCGCCGTCTTGTTGGAACCATATCTCATCTACATTCACGCCATCCAAATCGGGAACAAAATAGTCGATTATTATGGCTCTATATCCGTCTCCATTGACGGTAACTGGCTTGCCAGCATCATTTCAGACGAAGTATGGCCCAATTACTCCACCAGACCATAGAACACACCAAACAGTCATTAGGGCTATTCCAGAAAGCGCGGCGAATCGTATTTAAAGCGATAACTCAATTGCGAAGCGCTTCGTTTTAGGTTATTCTGAAAAGCGAACATGGTTGGAAATTAAAATTCCAATATTTCCATTTGGAAGTCATATCCATCCACTCAAATATCATCTTTTTCCAAATTTTTCCAATGAAAATTCCAAGTTTTCCCTATGTATGCGCAGAAAATATTTTCAAGAACGGAGATAAAAGCAAAATTTTTAGTAATCAAACAAATTTTTAAATGCAGTTATATTTTCTATGCTATTGTTTTATACATTTGAAGGTGATGCTGGTTATACTCGTGAACCGTGGTTAATGCCACCATATAGAGCAGCTCTTGGGAACATCAGTGAAGCAAACTATAATACGGTGCGGTGCATTTATAATGTCGAAGTACTTAGAAAGATGTTTCGGAGTTCTCAAAGAAGGGTTCCGATGCCTATTGCACTCATGACAGCTTTATTATTAGCCGGAAAAAGGAGCCTGGTTTACTAATGTGTGTGCCACTTTGCATAACGTTTGTTTAAAATCATTAATAGCAGTAGGAAATTGCTATCGTGTTGTTGCATAAATTCGAAAAGCATCAAAAATCGGTTTGTCGTGGTGTGTTTTTGACTCCTTTAATAAAAAAAGAAAATTACTCTCAATTCAATTGATGATAATTAAATGTTTCATTATATTTACATTTTGCTATCAATCCGCTTGCAATTTGACACTACAACACCTATCGCTTTTGAAAACGAAATGAGTTATCTCAAATAGCTATAGTTTCTACGAAAAAAAAGAATGACGTTTGGAAAGCGCTTTCGCTTTCCACAGGAAAGCGGAATTAAAAGCGATTCGCTTTTGAGAATACGAAAATTAATTTCCGCCACCAAAAGCGATCAGCCGCGCTTTTTGGAATAGCCCTACAGTTTTTGTGGATGTAATGGCGTCTCAAGGTACTCATGTGGATTCTCTTCTCTCCAAATGCGGCAATTTTGTTCAAGCTGGATCTTGTAAGGTCGGAAGCCAAGATCTTTGCGCAAAATCCTCCACAAAGTTTATGGACAAAGCTCCAATTGCTGTGCACGGTGGTGAATCGATTCATTCGGCTAATCTTGAAAACTTTTCTCTACAGTTCCAATTGTTTCTTCGGTACGCTCTGTTCGACGTCTCTGGAGATGCGTATTACCACATAAAGTAAACGTAGTGCGAAAACGATCCATGGTTAGCCGAATTAATAGCTCTGATGGACGATTATGTCAACCATAAAATGGACAGAGCTTGCGGTAAAAATCGCGAACTGAACCATTATTTGCACGATTTGCAAGCATTGTTCTCTTGTCAACCTGTTCATGATGAAATGGCAAACCAAACTGAACATAAATGACATTCGAAAAACCAACTTCTAAAAAAACACCCGATATATTTTAGCAACAATTTCAGTTTTCTGACGCTCAATTAATGGATAAAAGTAATCGTAAGCAGAACTCTTATTTATTGTTGGACAGAGAGTTTTCCTGAGCTCAGATTCTGTAACTTTTTAGAGTTTAGACCATTATCGTTCAATCGTTCATCGTAGATTTATCGATAAAAGATTGTTTCGTGGCTTTCATTGGTTGTTGGAAAGCTATTTTAATATCGTTTTACAAATGTTGGTAATTTGTATATTTTGAGCGATGCTGTTCCCCAATTGATTATCTTGACTTGTTTTTCCCAAAACATAAGCATACAACATGAATACTCGCGCCTCTTTTCAGCTACATGTTCACAATAGAATTATGCAGCCATTGCTCCATACAACTTTGACTAAAACCAAGCCACATCACAACCAACTAGATGGAATATTTCATCACAGTAAACTTTGATTGATCATCACGACATCAAATTGAACAATAATCCACTATTTCCGCCTTAATTTATCGCTCTTTAATGAAGACAACAAATGGTACCAACTAAATGCCAACTGCAATGCTTTTGCAATATGTTACACAAAAAAGGGGCAAAACCTCCATAAACGACACAATTATCCATCAAAATTATTGTGCACTTCGTTTTCAATTAAAATCATAAATATCTGCAATAAGGGTTAACTTCGTGCGCAAGAAGGAGGTTGGCTGTTTCGTTGTGTACAAATGATATTGCAATGCCACCGCATGTTGCAGCAAATGCTCACATAAATTAGGTAGGTATTCGTTGAAATCAATTGCACCCGCTCATTGAGGAGCACAATGATCGATATGTCAAAGTTTTTTTCATTTCATTTTCTTCTATGCCAAAATCAGATTTTCCGATTAAAAAACTTCAATATAGGATTTGAAGGATTTTACTAATTGTATTCCCTTAAAATCAAAATTATTATTACTGTTACTCATTGGAAAGCATTTCAAAACAACACAAAAATAGATTTCAAAGTATATTAAGGACATCTGCTTATGGGACATCACCCTTTTCAACATTGTCCTTCATGAATTCGCAACAAATCAGTGTAACTGCCACCTATCTCTGCGGTATCATCACGAATTTTGATTTTTTTGCTTTTGATACCAACAAACAGACACAAGTACCGCACATGGATCTGATATAAAAAATTCAGGATTACGATGCAAAACTGAACGCATAACTCATTAATTTAGTTCGGTGATTATTTTGCACAGGCATTTTCCAACCCCTAATTTTGAATTTCATTTTTTTTAACAGTTTTTAACATTTAAATGGGGGTTACGAATGCAAAAGGATACTCTGTTTAAAGTACACAAATAGAAAGGATATTTATCCCCTTAGTTGTGTTTTGTAATGTTTTATAGGGGTGAACTTTGATTGGCTTGCGTTTGATGTCAGCAAGAAATGCATGCATAAGGGGTTGAATGGTTTGGAAGAGTACGTATTTTAAACATTTCATTTTTTATCTTTCAATTTATGTACAAAGCCATCAGTGTGCATTAACAATGGTTTCCTGATTTTCGATTTCTCATGGTAGGTAGGTACTGGCATCAAGGACACACACAAATTGGTTTGCAATTCGCCCCGGGGGAGATGCTTCGGTTTGGTTTTTTTCTTCTTTTTTTTAGACAGAAATAGTGTTGGGATTTTCAAATTTTAAAATGGCGAATTTTTGATTTGAGATATTCTTGCTTGAGGATGCATTGAAAGGATTTCGAAGAACAAAAAGTCAAGGAGTAATAAGCAACGAGGTGTTTTTTTATAGGTAGTACTTCTTCTTGAATGGTGTCAGAAAAGCAAATTCAATGAGTTTTGACAGGCCATTGCTGTTTAGACTTTTGTTGCAATTTTACTCTCGTAGAAAGAATGACCCAGTTCAGGGGACCAAACAACTTGTAAAGGCTTAGAAATAATTTGCTTTGTTGAAAGTGAAAGGATGTAATGATTTCAGCCGCAGGCTTTGTGAATACAATATAAACAGAAGCACTGGTAGTAGTTCATGATTTTCAATTTACCTGGAAACTTAAATGTCGGTATCTTTTAAAACGGCTTCCCATAAAACTGCCGTTTCTTGTTACGAAAGTCTTCAGTGTCAGTTAGATTTTGACACTTGGTTATGGGAATTGTATCAGATTTTCATCCAGAAAACTTATTTACATATACAGGGTGTCCCGTAATTCATTTACCATACATTTGGATATGATTCTTGGTCACATTCTAAGATGAAAATTGTTTCAAACTAAATACCGCTTTCAACTTTGACATCACTTTCTGACGACATAAAAAAGTATATCTTTGGGGTACAATGACGCTCGATTTCACTTTCAGTGGTTTTCATCGTTTGTGGTAGTCAAATAGCCAGCATTAGGGAAACAACTTTTCCACCAAAAATAAAAAATTTCTTTTATTACAGAAAGAAAAAAAATCGTTACAATTCACTACAAACCCTGTTCTTCCATATTCAATTAAAAAATTTGAATTCTCGCATTTGGGGTGCTGAAGTTTTTTTGGACGAAATTTTTCTTACTTTTATACTCAACTACAAACAAAAATTTTTTCACTACAATATACTACAATCTAAAATCTACCAGAAACAGAAAAACAAATTTTTTTCGAGACTCGGGTGCCAAGTTGACACAGGTGACATTTTCCCATAAAATGAAAAGTATCTTCTTTTTCTTTTAAATTGCACAGCGAGCAGATGATAGGTAAATCTGGTCTATGTGGCCTTAAGTTTAACTGCAATAGTTCCCCTCGTAACTTGGCAATCAACGCAATTTCGTTGATTCCATTTACGTCCCGAAAATAATTCTTCTCATTCAAATCGTGATTAAGTCTACAATAAAGTTCTCTATGCAGCGATTCTGTTGCGTTATTCAGAAAGCTTTCTCTACACTTGAGGTAAGCTGAAGAAATAAGCTGATAAAGCGTTTTCCAATTATTAAAATCATAATTATCAAGATAAAGGTCAACCTCGCAGTCTCTAGCTAAGTGCATCCTTTCAGGATACAAACTTGTCTTAGAATTTATGACGTGAAGAGCTGCTATTTTAGGAAATCGATGAAACAAAGTCCACTTGCATTTTTAGCTTTCTATGAAAAGAGGCGATAAACATGTTTCCAACATAATCATTGTAGTTAAGCAAGTCTGGTGGCAGTTCAAAGTTTAATATAGGAGCGCAGAGGCTTCTCCAAAGTCTCTTACCGCCGTATTAATAAACGTGGAATAGCTGGGTTCCATGGATTAAGTGGAAAATGGTATAATGGTAACTTAATCCATGGAATAAGGCTATTCCGCATTTATTAATACGGCGGATAGTGTCTAGCTCCCTAGATCTGTACTGCATAATACAATATTGATTTTGATACCGCTTGGAATTTGCTACTATGGGAAATACTTTTGTTATAAAATCATTGGTTCCACGATGCGCTGATCGCACACTTGGCTTTCCCCAGCTTCTCCTTCAAGTGCTTCTCCATATTTAACACCCCTATTACAGATGACAACCCAACTGAAAATTGGGTTGTATTCTCATATATATAAAACGGGCACACAACCTAATTTTCAGTTGGGTTGTCATCTGTAAAAGGGGTGTAAGTTCTTTGTGAGGTAAAGTCCAATAGATTTGTATTCGGTAACAATTTCAATGGGTCATTGTAATACAACTTTTCACTGGCACAGTTTCTACCCCCTCCATTTTTAAAAATCATAATTTTTTACTTTTCTAAATTCCCTATCAAGTTCCAAAGTCTGCAATACTGCGAAAGCCGATCTATCATGAGCTCCATAGATATAGATGAAGAGGCATCAGCGAAAAGAAGAGCCTTAATCGTTTGACCTGCGTATTCGATTCCACTGAGCAAGCTTGTAGCTAAGTCTTCTATAAACAGTGCAAAAAGGCTTGGGTTCAATGTACACCCCTGTCTTACTCCTGATCCCGTCCTAAACCATTCAGACATCTCTTCCCCATTCCATACTGAAGCCATACAAGTTCTCAATAACTCTTCCAAATTTTCTCGACATACCGATACAATATAGTTTGTATAAAGAAATTTGTGCATCACGCCTGAAGAAAGAGTCAAGGACTTTAAATGGGAACTGAATGAGCCTAATGGAGGCATAAAGTTTGCGTTTCCGGAGGTTAAATATGTGACGATGTGGTAAAGATAATTGGTGCCTGACAGCACATTTGCGTAAGGGGAATCCCACCAACGATGTCCGAAGAGGTTCCAGGAGGTTTGCCAGGTCTCCGAGCAGAAGCATTCTTTCCCTTCCCATCGTTCCCTTCCCCATCTTCCTTTACCTTCCTTCGGGCTAACCTTTCCGTTTCCTTGGTTGGTTGCTGTTTTCCTGACCTTATCCTAGTCCTACCTTCCATTTCTTGTTCCTATAACTTTTTCAATTTCCCATCCAAATCCTAAACCGATCTCCTTTTACCTCCCTATATGAAATGGACGGATCATCATCTTGAGGAGGTAATTTGAAAGGACCGATTAATTTACTTGCAGTTTCGCCTGCCCATATAATGAACTAAAATCTGTGCTAAAACGATTTTGGACCTCTTGTGGATTGTAAATTGCTTAAAGCCCTAGTATGGGGATTATGGAAATTCATAATTCCATCTCTTTCGAATTGAGATTTGTCTGTCCAAAGAATTCTATTCATAAACTGGTTAAGGAACTGCCCTAGGAAGATCCTTGTAATCTCGCCTCCCTATGAAAGTCTTTAGGCTTTACGTTTTAAACTACTTTCTCAAGGACGTCTCAGCAATGATTTAGTATTTTCTCATCAAATAATAACAGGTTCAATTGATGCTCCTGACTTGCAGTTCCACAAAGAGAATTCAAATATCGCGGAGGATCTCACCAACGCGTTTAAACTAACCAGTAACACTTGCATTATTGATGAAGAGCGTAGATCGAACAACGCGCTAAAGTATTAAAATAAAAAAGAACCGGCTCAAAATTGTAGGTCCCCTCCATTTCCTCACAAGGCATGGTTGGGAGAAATGAGCTCCTCGCACTATTTATTGTTTTTTACTTTTTCTTTAAAAAAAAATAATTTAAGTAAATAATGGAGGGTTCTAATTGTTTCTTTTTTTTTTGCTTATTTTGACACTCACAGCTGGTTTTCGTTCAAACTTTTGTCAATATCATAACTCCACGACACTAAAAAAGTTGCTCTTTGCATGAACAAAGTTAGGAAAAGGTGTGTGACCAAACAGTTTCTTTTTTGAAAGAAGTTTTGATCGAAATGAAGTTCCCAGCGCGCTGTTGTTAGCAAGTTTGTGAAAAAGGCAATGCTAGTGGATAACTCCCAAAGTATCCGTCGGTCGTACACAGACAGATCGTGGCTGCTGTAGTAATTGAAAGTGTGCGAATCAATCCGAAAACACGTTTCCACGCTTCGTTGTGAAAATCGTGTTATCAGCCATCAGCCTTGAAGCAGCAATTCTTTCTGGGGACTGTGACAGATATTTTGTCAACAATTTGGAATTATTAAAGCACTTATCGCCTTACACGAGGAAGTATCAAGACAACCATACTGCCATGAAAAGTAGGTACTGTCTTATTTGGCAGATCGAAATTGACATAAAATTTTAAGTTTTTGAAATGCACTAGGCTCCGAGGCTCCACGAGTTTTCTTGCTTGTTTTACTTATTTATTTATAATTTCAATATCAATACGCGGTTATCTGGAGTTTATTCATCCAGAATTTTCTATGTCAAAAAGTGGAATAAATCACAACAAAATAGAAGCGTCGTCGGCGTAAATATTTTTTCTTCAAAAGTGGAGCAAATTTGCTCCGATTGGAACAAGGTTTGATTGCTGCTGCTGCTTCAAGTTCAAGTGTTGCTGATGATTCCAGTTTCTCGCTTATTCGCTTTCGGTGATGAGCTTTCTTATACTCGCCAGTGTTGAAACACCACTGTGGAGTATAAAGTTCAAACCCTTAATTGGGGTCCCATTACATGGGTGGTGCCCGTGGCTTAATGGTTGACATGTCTGCCTGTTACGTGGGAGATTAGTGGTTCGAATCCCAATTGAAAACAAGAATGTTTTTTCACGGTATCGCCTTTCGCGAGGTATTGGCAATTCCTCCGATAGTAGTCATTGCCATGAAAAGTGTGTCTCGCTTAGCCGTTCGGAATCGGCAGAAAAATTGTTGTAGGTCCCCTTTATTCCGTCACAAGTCATGGTTGTTAAAAATGCGTTAGTATCCGGGGCTCTCTGCTCTGTTGCTCTATTCTATGTATGTACCTACTATAGGTACACTGATTGTGGATTCATATCTGTTCTGCTTTTTTTATATGAATCTACTTGCATATCTCATTAGGCAAAGTTCTCACACCTTTCACCATCAACGTCCAAATGAAAGTCATTTATCAAATTCCAATTAAATGCCAAGAAGTATACATGGGCATTTACAACCAATAAAACTCTTACACCCTTAAAAATATTTTACAACTGATTTCACAAGTGATATAGCTTTGCTTGTCAACACTACACAACACAGTCACTTTCAATCTACTTTACATAAACATGCGTACCAATGCGCATTATTCAAATGCCATTGTTACCTCTTAAGGGCACAACCCCTATATTTCAAATATCTTTCAACAATTCCTGTGCCACCCTTATTCAAATTCAATTCTATTGCGCAACCACTGTGACAGTGTTTAAACATTTTTAACAAACGTAATTTTAAATGCATAAAAATGATATCATCCCCTTGATACAAGACGATCAAAACGGTGCAACAAGCAAATTTATTTAAATTTCATTGTGCCTCTTTGTTCTGGTGTTCTTTTCCTTTCAATAGAAAAAATTCTGAAGCACCCTTGGCTGCGCATTTGAAAGGGTTGTGATTTAAGTAAGTGTTTTTTAATTCACCTTCTGTATACAAGGTGAGAAGAGCAATTTAAAAGGGTATTTAGCATATCAGTATTTAAATTACACGGTAAAGGGAGACTTAGTGGTTAACCCTCTTCCGGGACTTGTTGAATGTTTTTTTTTTACATTTGTTGGTTTTTTTAATGATGGTGAAAACGATATGCCACGATTGTATGGTATTCAAATATTTTGACAATGAATGAAAGGGTTGGTGTTTAGTTTTGTTGATGAACCCTTTAATTTGACTATAAAATGGGTGATAGGCAATTATCGTAGAATAAAAGAGGCTATAGAGAGGTTATTTTGTAAAAAAAAAGGCTAAGTTTTAATTGACTTGTTATGAGGTGGCGAGTTCAAAGTGATTTAGGGTGCCCGATGAGAGAATCGGTGAGTAAAATGAGAAGATGCACCTGAAGCCTGCAACAGAAAGCTACAAGTTTACAAGTCAAGAGCCACTTGCAGGACTATGTCCATTTCACTTGTAGAAGAGGAAGCAAATCTGCGTTACAGACAATTTTTGCTCCTGTCATAGTTTACTTCTGTTACAAGTACTTGTAGTTTCATGTTACAGGCCCCTGTTTTTACTTGATGTTTATTTATTTATTTATTTATTTATTTCACCTACAAGCAATGACCTCAACAGATTACACATTTCACATTAAACAAAATACAATTCATTTCGACATAATACAATTCATTTCGAAATTATCTCTGGAGAAGCCTACATCAATATATCTTGATATTGGTCCACTCATGCCATAATTAGTTCTGTGCCTTGATTGAAAAAGAAGATTTCTATCCCTCAACGGCCTATTTGGAGCATAAATACAAACTAAGGACAAAAAGGAAGGACACTTTATATGATAACATAAAGTGTCGCGCACAAAATCTATGTCATGATTAGTTCTACGTGATTGCAAACCTAGAAGATTTTGCCTAGCTGTAGAATTTGGATGAAAGCACCATCGCATTTTGTAAAATGCATACTTCGTAAACCTTTTCTGAACTTTCTGAATTCGATTGGAAAAACATTGTTGGTGAGGGTGTTCCAGACGATGTCTGCATACTCTAGGTTGGGTCTTACTAGTGAGGTATAAAGAGACACAAGCGTGTAGGGGTTAGTAAAGTCTGTAGAGTTTTTTCTGAAAAATCCTAACATTGAGTTAGCTTTTGATACAATAGCTTCTATATGTGGTGTAAAAGAGAATTTGGAGTCAAAAAGTACGCCTAAATCCTTAAATTTTTCAGTTCTCTGAAGAGGGTTGCAATCAACATAATATGAAAACTCTTGCGTATGATTCTTTCTTGAGAGAGAAAGCACAAAACATTTTTTGGCGTTAAGATTAAAGCGGTTTAATACACACCAGCGAGATAGATTATCAAGATCCAGTTGGAGTTTTTGGCAATCACTAATAGAGGTTACTTTCAGAAAAAGTTTCAGATCGTCTGCGTATATGAGGCATTTGCTGAAGTTGACACAGTTAACAATATCATCAATAAATATGATAAGAAGTAGGGGACCTAGATGACTACCCTGTGGAACACCAGAGGTACAATTTATCTGCCTTGAGGTGAACTCATCAATTTGAACTTTTTGAACCCTTTTTATGAGGAAGGAACAAATCCATTGAAAGAGACTTGAGTGGAAACCAAATGATTCCAATTTTCGAAGCAGTATTTTGTGACAAACCGAATCAAACGCTTTGCTAAAATCGGTATAAATAACATCCACTTGATCTCTGCTTTCAATAGCGTCAACAACGAAAGAAGAGAAACATGTTAAATTGGTGATTGTTGATCTTCGCGAGATGAACCCATGTTGGGTATCACATATATGTTCCTTCACTAGGAAATCAAGCTTTTTTTTGACAAGGCTTTCAAAAAACTTAGGAATTGCAGATAGTTTACAAATCTCCATCTACATATCCTCTGTAATTCTCTACATTGTTTTTGGAACCCGATTTTAGAATTGGAATCAAGAAAGAGGATTTCCATTCACATAAGAACAGTCTTGTATGCCAACAAAATATCCAAATGGAATCAACTCTATGACTTGAATGGAACCTCAGTATCGTAGGCCCAATTCTAAAAAAGGGAGGCCCTAATAATTCCACCAAATTGTTGAAGTGTAAGCCTTTTTAACGTCGCGTAAAAGATCTTGTCTGCTGTAATATGTAAATGTCGTAAAAGTCGACGGTTTAACTAGTTTTCATATTACGGCAGATCTTGGAAGAAAACCGGAAATTTAATATCGATATACACCATCTTTTTATTGATTTCAAGGCCGCGTGTGACAGTATTTAAAGAGACGAGCTGTACATGGCCATGCCTAGTTTCGGCATCCCTGATGCAAAAATCGCCCTGATCAGTCAAGTCGAGAAAGATCTCACCGAGGCCTTTGATATCGAAAAAGGCTTTAGGCAACGGGGAACCACCTTTGGTCGATTCAACAGGAAAATACTCCGAATGATCTTTAGTTCTGCTGCATGAGTTGCAAGAGCTGTACCGTGACATGGGTGTAGCTAGAAGAGTACTCATAGCGTGGCTACGATGGTTGGGCCATGTGGAGCGAATGGAACAAAACGCTCCGGCTCGACGTGTTTTCGAAAGCACATTACAGGGAAATCACTGAAGGGGAAGACACTTAGGTAGCGCAATCAAGTGGAAGAAGACCTTAACTGACTTAGATTGCAAAACAGGAGAGAACTCGCCCGAAAACGAAGTCGTTATGGAAATATGTTGATTGAGGCCATGTTCACCCCGAACTGTAATGCCCACCTAAATAAGTAAGTAACCAACCATTGAGTTTTGTTTCGAATATGAAAGTCTTATTTTTTGTGACATTCAAGACTCAAGACTCAATCGAGTCAGCTAGAAGAATGCGTTTTAAATGCATAGGTATTACACGATTTGAAACAAGTTCTAATCCTCTTTGGTTCATTTAATTCCCACATTCACAACACCACGTGTCATGTCTTCGGAATAACCTAATCAGATCTCTTTCTGAGTACCTAAACCCTTTTAAGAATTTAAAAGATTTTGCAGAAGCCTACCCTAACAGTCAATAACATTGAAGCAAAAAGTGTGCTCATCTTGTGCCTCGTTACCTTTCATTCACCTTTAAGAAGATACCTACCTACCTACCAAAAATAATCCCCATCCTTTTATTTTATTACGTCATCATCTTCATTATCCTTTCATCGAACGAAAGACACGAGCGAGACACATTACGACCACACGAACGTCTGCATTAGATCGCCCCAAATGAACCACAAAATATACATAGATGAGTCCTCTCGTTCGTCAGCCCTTTACTTTTTGTCTCGTATTGGTACATAAAATGGATTACACCCCAGGCATCGGGTTAAAAAAGTGGTCCCAATTTTATTTAAAAGAAAAAACATTTTAACGGAACGTGCTAAGCAAATGCAAATGCAGATATCCAATAGAGGAGTGCCTAATCAATTTGGTAAAATGCAACGTGTTTCAACAATCAGCTTCAAGGATTGGAAAATTCTTTGAATAAATTAAAATAATTTGAGGAAAATGTGAATCGGAACTCACCTGATATTGAGGGTAACGGTGATGGTGTTTTTGACATCCGATTAATATCTGCAATGAAATAAAGATAAATAACAGGATGAATTGTAGTTTGTTCCTCCACATGCAAAAGAATACAAGAAAACAAGGATACAAAATTCTAAGTATTTTGAAAAATAAACATCACGTTCTCAGGGATGCAGCACAGTTGCTGGTTGCTGGTTGCTGCTTGCTGCACACCCCTTCTCATACGGTTGACTTTCTCATGAATATTCAAAAAGATGAAAGAAAATTTTATTGATTTTTCTCGTCCTTACTTTTGGTCTCATCCTAAGCAAATAAAATTATATTAACCTAAGAAACAAAAATAAAGTGCACAGAGTCTAGTGTGGACTGTGGAGTGTACTTTTTCGGATATTTATATGGGGACTGGTTCCTGGCTATAGTGGACAGTTTCTTGTATAACCTATACATGGATAGAGTGCACATTAAACGAAGGGTCATGCAAATGGCACGTCGTCGTCTTTTAGTCTCGTCTTGGCCCTGGCATCAAATATCCATTATAATTTCTGTTCTCTAGTGAACGAGGACATTTTTCAAATTGTTGTTGCTGCATATTCAGTCTTAATGGATTTTGCATACTAACGTTACTTTCCTTGATCTATGGTATGATTCTCCTTCAGATAACACGTCGAGTGTCCTCGTTTTTTATGATCGAATTTCTTTTATGGCTTACGTTGGCCAACAGTGGCAGAATTATCCTTGGACTGCGAAAATTAAGTATAGGAAGCGATGTGTGAAGTCATATTTTTTTTGTTGCATGTGACTACCTTTTCCCAATAAATAACTCTTCTTGATATGGACATTTCCATTCTAAGTCATCTTTGTTGAGTTCTTTTTTACATGGCAAACAAAAAAACTATGTGTTTGTAGGTATATTCGAGTGGGCGATGCAAGGGGATATTTATAGGTCCCATGGGATGGGTCAAAACACAAGGATAATGTCCTGTTTATGGAGGAAATCTCTCTTCGATTGTACCCCAAACCCAGTGACTATATCCAAAATAAGTTATTTTCGAACAATTTTTGGGTTGTTTGGCGGTGGAGTCAAATATCCCTGTGTAGAGATATTTTATTTTATGTGCTTGTTTGTTTTTTATCTATTCTTATCTCCATGAACGATGTTTGCCCTTGTCTTTAGCTCTGAAGTGAATAAATAAGGGTAATCGACAGTTTTTTTTATTTTGTGAGGATGTTAAAAGTTTTTTCTCTTTTTTCTTCAAAGGATTCTTTTGGGGGCCAGTGTAGGTATTCAAATGTGCCAAAAGACCGTATTACAATGTATTATCCGTAATTATAATGTTTTTATCCAACTTTGTGTAGGTATTTTATTTTTTTATTTGCGGAGATGTAGGTGCATTGCCTTCATCCTCCTCCTTCATCTACCTAAGCAAATGAATTTTTTTTTAATGTCCTTTGTGCTCAGAAATGCCCTTAAGTGAATGTTTTTAGTTCTTATTCTGGTCGTGTGGGAAAATCTATGATGATAAATGAAACGCTCGCTAGGGAGGCTAGATAAAGGACACTGATGTCGCCTGCAGCTCAGGTATGAAAGGTGTGTGTGCATATCATTTGAATATCTTGCAGAATCTGGGTTCTGAGGACAAATGCATTATTTTATTTAAAAAAAAAGAGACACAGTGTGGTGCCAACTGTAGGATAGTAAAAAAAAAAAAAAAAAATTGTAACACGATATCTCTTTGTTATCTTCTTTCTTCTTCTTGTGCAACAAAATAAAAAGGACGTTTGGTGGGCCATTTAATGGGTTTCATTGTCATTTGGCTGAATTTCGAGAGACATTTATTGCAACCTACTACCGTTTAACAGTTGGCAGGTGAGTTGAGTTCGATTTAAGAAAGACGGATAGGTATTAACTTACAATGAGAACAGTGGTAGGTACTTTATATTTGGTGAGACGATAATGCGCAGCAAAAGGATTTTTTCTCGCATTGCGTGATGGCAATAAATTGGTCAGCCGAAAAACAAAGAAATGCACGTGGTTTTCGTAAGGGTGAATCAAAAAGAAAAAAACTGTTTCTTGTTTTTGATTTTGTAGTTACGCCATGGAATTGGTTCGAAAGTATTCTTTCCAATACTTTGTAGGAAAACTAGATATACTCGTTTTTACAAGTATCTTTGGAGGATCGATGGCACCTTTTGTATGATTCTTGTCTGTATTACGGTTTTTAACACTTGAGTAATGTTTATACTGAGTTTTCTTGCTGAGATATTCAATTTCGTAAGTGTTTCGTTTACTTACCAAAAACTGAGACAACCAGAGATGATTTGGATCATAAAATCTAAGTTTATCTTTAGAAAAATAAATGCAAAGTGGGATACCACAAGGCTGAATTCTTTCACCAATACTAATTATTAAGCAGAAAGTAAAATCTAGATGACTTCAGATCCATCGATTCTCTCTTAATAAGTACCGCAGACCACATTGATCGTCAGAGAGGCTTGCTAACTATACTATACACTTGCAATATTTTCCATTGTTGTGCTTTCTTGAGATTTGGAGCTCTGATAAAATGGCAGGTTACTACTAGTGTTGATCGATCTTACAATTGGTTTATTTTTTCATAATTGGATTTTTTGTGAACTGAGTAAAGCATAATATACCCAATCTTGAAGAAGAAATTTTTTAAGCAGTAGGGCTGAAACTATAGTAAAAAGGGAATTCTTGTTGTTATTCATTCTTAACCTTTTTGTGGATGTGGACTGAATAAGAATAATATCAAAGCACAGGTAGGTTAGGTAAGGTTAAAATGACTGTCAGAAAAACAACTACACATGATTAAGGAGCTTGTATGCAATATATTTTGGCATACGATATCTCTATGCCCCGGCATCCAAATGAGGTGAATGTTAAACTATTCAGCCATCTCCATGAGAGATAGTCACAATTGAAGGCGGTTGCTGAGTTCGTAGAGACGGACGTCGATTGATTTTAGGTCTAGTTGGCTGTCTGAGAAGATGCGGGTATTAACAAATGATATTAAATTTTCTTAGCAACGATAGAACCGCTTTGATCGCCAGAACTTCGACTTGAAACACTCTACAGTGGTTTGGATGACGAAATGAGAGAGCACAGAAAAGCACTAAAGGAATTTATTCTGCGGATATAACACTCTGGGTTCATTCAAAGCAAAAAAATAATTTTAAGCCTCAAAATTAAAGCCGAACTATTTCCATTTCTCTTGTGAATAAAATCTGAAAATGTGTGACTATGTATAAAGATCTCATCTGCAGACTCTGTATGAAAATAATTCAGCGGTGGAATCGCGTTAGATGATAGTTGATACTTGATAGTTGACAGACAGAACCAAAAAAAACCGTCTGTGTAAGGTGATAGTCAAATTTGACACTTGCCAGTAATATATCAGTTTTGGGTTTTGAAGATGTTCGAACTTCACAATGTGAGTAAAAGTTATATTAAAAAAATCAATTTTTTTTTTTCTTTTGAATACCTACTTTAACAAATTGTTTTTCATTTTTATGGAAAGTTGAGCTAATTTTCTTAAAAAATCATTAAAAATCAACTAAGCAATCTACTACTATATACTAAAGTGTTTTTGAAAGCTAATACTGTGTTATTTAATCAATATCTTAGATCTAGTTGATTTAATGAATAGTTTTTGAGTAATCAAATTTCCAAGTCGATATTTTGAAAAAAATCCATTTTTGTTTGTTTGTCAAGTCACTTGCTTTTAATCGTGAAAATCTTTCTTAGTTTTTGAGAAAATGAAAAAAGAAATGAATGGTGCTTTGTCCAGAAAACCCCTCTTTTCTATAGAAAATAAATTCCAATGAGCAAAAAACCCAGAAAATTCGATTTTCTGGAAAGAAGTAGCACTTATTCGTTTTTAATTTCTGAAAAACATATTTTCCCAAATAAAATTTTTAACAAAATTTTGTTTTATCAAGAATAGGTTTGTCTTTAATAATTAATGTTCTTAATAATTTCGAACGTAGAAAACCGATTGCTAATATCTTTCTCAGTTTTTGAGAAATTCAAAAAAAAAAAACGCCTTTTTGCTCAGAAAATGAGCAGAAAACCCACCAAATTCGATTTTCTGAGAAAAAGTAGCCTTTACTCTATAAATATAACGATAACTATAACTTTCGAAAAGTAAGAAAAGCTATCTCGTTCGTTTTCCTGTGCTTCTTCAGTAGAAATTAAATAAAAAAATTTAGGAATTCTATTTTTACAAAAAAAACACTACTATTTTTTCAAAATTTCGTTCTTGAGGCTTGGCTTCTCAAAAACTGTGTGCTAAATTAGTTCTAACTAAAATGTTTTTCAAAGATCAAAATATTGGCTTTTGAAAACATAGTGTGTGGTAGTAAGCGGCTTGGTTAATTTTTAGTATTTTTTTATCAAATTTTTTGAAAAAAACCCACTTTTGCTTTAATGAAGGGAGATGGGACCTTTTCTCACACCCAGCCTATTTGTCCTGAGCTTTTGTCGCACCATATGCAAAACATCCTGTAGGTATATCTATCTCCCTCCGTTTAAGCGGGAGGGGCAGTTCTATAAATAATTGACTTAGTTTTTTCTACAAAAATTATTAATATATATAACTAGCTGACCCGCCCGGCGTTGCTCGGGTCTAACTTATTCAAAGCGCTGTTCACACAAAACAGCCAAGAACAGAAAACTTGTCAGGAATACCAGCTTGACTAAGTTTAAGAATGCCTGAAAGTTTCTAGTTTCTCGTTTCCGCGGCAATATTTTCATGAAATATAGTCTATTTTGGGGATATAATGTAACATCCCAATGCCGAAATAGTTTTTGATATCTGCTCAGAAGTCTTAGAGTTCCAGTTCACGTTCCGGTTCCCTTTCCCGACCCGTAAAATTGTGTGGAAGTTAGAGCTCTTATAAGTGAAAAAAAAAAATCAAACTGCCCAAATGTAATACAAATCTAACTTTCACCGAACTTTTTTATTACCATTTCCAATATTTTCGATTAATTGAATAAGAATAATTTATTCTTTCAACACAATACCTAGCCGTTGTTTGCGGGAGCTCGTGACACGTGTTGAGTACTTTTGAGGTTATAATAATCACTTAATTAAATAATCATGCGAACTACACTCACTAAAATAGGAATAAACAATTATAGTCCAGCAAATTAATAATAAATTCACTTGAGAATATAGTTGATACGACATTTACACTGAGACATATAAAAAATTCTCGTGTCACAGTGTAAATTAAGAAAACAATGTTAAAGGTAGATGGTTCTTATCACTTAGGGATATGGAAAATAGATAGTAGTCGATTCTCAGACCTACTGAATACGCATGTAAAATTTGGTAAAAATCGGTAAAGCCGTTTAGGAGGAGTACTGTAACTAACATTGTGACATGGAAATTTTATACATTAGATACAACTAAGTCCCTTACTACGATATTCTATAATGTTTTTGGAAGCATACTTTGTTCCTTTATTATTACTTTCGTTCAAATTTATTTAGTCATTAGTTTTTGAATAATCAAGTCTCAAAATCTAAATTTAAAAAAAATCAATTTTTTTTCTTCAAGTCAAATTTTAAAAAAAATTGTTCTTTGCTATAGGTCGCTTTCTTTTAATCGTGAAAATGTTAGTTTTTGAAAAATTAAATAAAATTAAAGTTGCTTTGTCCTCCTCTTTTCCTTAGACAATCAAGTCCAATAAGCGGAAAACCCACAAAATTCGATTTTCTTAAAAGAAGTAGCTTATATGTACCTATACCTATTTTTTTTTATTTCTTAAGAACTAAGTAAGATTTTTATGTTTGGTTATTTGTGTTTGACTCAGAATTGATAAGGGCATTGAAAAGAGAAGGGACCCTCAATGGGGAAAAGTTTTGTAAAAATTTCATTTAGAAAAAAAAATTTATTTTATTTTCAAAACTGATTACTCTAATACCATTCACTAAATTAGCTTGAACTAAAATTTTGATTAAAGAGCAAAGTATTAGCTTCTTAAAACATTATAGCATGTGGTAGTAAGTAGCTTAGTTGATTTCTTATAAATTTTTATAGCAAGTCATTTTTTATAAAATTGCCGTTCCCGCGTAAATGGAGGAAGAGGACCCCCTCCCTGACGATTTTTTTTGTCTCGAATCAACCTATCCGTCCTGGGATTATGTCGCGCCGTGTGAAAAACACTCTGTACAAATATTTGAAATTCGCTTCATTGCAGACAAAATAATGTATTATATTTTTGACAGCACAGAAAAACCTTCATGCAGAGAATTTCAGAGCTTCATGCCGTGACGTAATGGTTAGTATGTCTACCTGGTACGCGGGAGTTTCGAGTCCGAATCCCAACAGAAAAAAAAAAAATGTTTTTCCACGGAAATCACCTATACCGAGGAATTGGCAAGTCCTTTGATAGTAACTTCATTGCCATGAAAAGAGCTTTCTCGGTTAGCCGTTCTAAATCGGCAGAAAATTGTAGGTCCCTTCCATTTCATCAACTCTGTTCAAAAGGCTGTAGAAAGTAAACAGGTACTTGACAAAAGAAAACTATAAATTTCATCGGCGCTTTTAGTCGTAATGGTATAATGAACAGAAAAAACTCTATTGGATTCTTTTCTTTCCCAACGTTTCGATGGTGGTTGCCATCTTCCACATCATTCAAGGAAACAGGTACGACATTTTGCCAAATTTATTTAAAAAAAATTATGTAGTCCATTAGCACCAGTTCAGAAAAGTAATGTTTATAAAAATAATTTTGAAGAATTCACCTCCATCCGAAAATTGTGTTGCACAACACTGTAAGTAATGTCGTTGCTTTTTAGTTCCTTTTTGTATCTTTCACGGAATAAAATTGTTTTTCTTATACACCATCATGTACCTATCTATCGGCTCCCGCACTCCGGGCTGGTGCCAATGTCTAACCAATCTGGCCTTAGGTCACATATGTGCTCATTATCTTGCGAAAAAATCATGAACTATTTGATTATATCGCATTCCCTATTTTTTGATTTGCGAAGTTTAAATTGCAATTTTCTAAAATCTAGACATTATAAGTCAGAGTTTTTTTTATCAAATTTAAGTCTTCAAATTACTTGAACACATTCCTCATAGGTCATAGCTTATAGGCCATTTAATAAAAATCAAACCTAGTCTTTAACTCAAACCGAAGTTGGACCTACAATGTCAAACCGCCCGAAAGGCTACAAGCAGAGCAAACAGAAAAAGCTTAAATTTTTTACTTTTAAAACATCAACTAATAAGCTTAGCAGCATTTGCCTACTTTATGTAAAGAAATTCCAGCGCTTGCTTTTCGCTTCACATCAAAGGATTTTCTTTTAACTAAAATCGTTTCTACCAAATAATTAAAGCATACATTGTATATTATCAACACTGCAAAAACCTACATATTTGTTCAGCCGGTATAAGCCCCTCATTTGTCGGGCTTTGAAGTATCCTTGTTCTCAGCGAGTGCTCTTCATCCTGCTTAACTCCGGGGCTGTTATTACTGGCACCGGCCCAGTGTTGCATTTGCGATAGCACCATCATTTTTCAAAACACTTTTCAAAACAGTTTCTTCACTTGAAAATCAATTGCAAGGATCTTAAAACAAAACACACGCGAACATAGCTTTTCCAAGTGCCACTGGTTAACTCTTTACAAAAATTTAAATTTATTCAAATGCGATGATAGGTATTTTGCATGCACAAAATTCAATTTTGAATGTTGCGAGAAAAAAAAGAAGTAATTTGCGTACGGTGGCAATTGAATTAATTTGTACAAAATATCAATCACACCTCGATCCGGGCGCACACAGAATACTACTGATTCGATAAATTGAAATCGTCCTTGAGGACCGTTTTTCACTTAAAATATTTTTAATTTATTACACTTTATTCTTTTCTTTTTAATATTCTTCGACTAATGGTGGTGCCGCAGTAGTATATTCGATCCTTTAAGAACATGTATGTGTGTTTATATCTCGAAATGGGATGTCTTGTTTGTGTGTTAGATTTAATAAGAAATTCCTTTTTCTTGTGCACTCTTCACAGAGAGGTGAAAAGTAATTTTTCTTACAAGACACATAACACTCAAGTCGAATGAAAATTGAGGAAATTTTCAAAAACTATTCTTGAACAATTCACACATACACAAGGCATCCCCACTTAGGATTGCTATGCTGTATGCTCTAGCAACTAAGTCCTTGCTCTGATAATAGTTATTGAAAAACAACCCCTAAAAAATGTAGAGTTCTCTCCTTCGATTTGTTATTGAAAAGGCATTAGATTTGCAGCTGAACTGAAGTTTCTGCATTATTTTGTGGAACGTATTCACAGAAATGCACGTGTAGTTGTATGCATTAGCATTTAAATGACAATAGCAGGGGTAACAGAAAAGAGTGCACTCTAGGAGAACACGTTAACGAGTTGGACTTGCTGGGTGTGGCTTGAGATTTTCCAAGTGGAATTTTCTGAAAAATCCTTTGGTTTTTTTTCACTTTCTTCTTGAATTTTTATGTCACCCCGTTTTTACTTGTTCCTTGACTGTGCGGAGCGTACTCTATACACATTGTCAACTGTGTATGTCTGACTACTTTGGTAGAATTGAAATTGCAATGAGGGTGGTTGGGTTGAGTGGTGTGGGGGTGCAGAGGACGAGAGAAAAAAAATAAAAGAAGACGAGACGAATGACCCTTGGCTTGGCTATTGTGTTGCGCTGCAGAAGAAGCAGTAGAACGAGTTGCAAGGATACAAAGATTTCACGTGTGGTAGTGGTGCTGATGATGGTGACAGGACTCTTTATGATTATTATTCTCTGGTTGGTGTTATTATTTTTACTGTTTGTTGTTGTCCATTTGGCTGTATGATGGCACAAGTGCTGGTTCACTTGTTATTCCATCATTTTCTGAGAAGAGTGAAGGACTCTGTGCCTTCTACACAGCTGTAGTGGTATCTTTTTGCATTTAGCAAGAGTGTTGATGTATCTGAATGTTTTAATTACAAAGAAAATGTATATGTACTTGAATTTATGTTTTCATTGCAATTTGAAAGCAATTGAGTTGGATTGTTTCGTTGATTTAATGTTAGAGAGGGACGCTTGTGTTTTTGAACAGATAGAAGTGGTTTTTAATTTAGTAAATTCCACAGAAATTATAGAGAAGGTATCTAACTATTTGAAAAACTATGTGTGGCTATATACAAACGAATTATTTTAATAGATTCATAAACATTATTCCAGGACTCATAAAAAATTCAAGGAAAATAGATGCCCTGAAAAGCAATAGGAGCTCTTCGATGTCTTCCAATTCAAGCGTATGTAGTAATGTTATTTATATTTGTAGGTAGGTAGGTACTTACTTATAAGGTTGAGTTTGAATACAGTGCCGTCGAAAGAGGCTTTCGTGTTATAAGCACCTACTTAAGTACCTCAAGTTGAACTCAGCTAAGTGGCATGGGCTTAATTTGCCGGCAAAACTTTATCAAAGAAATGAATGTTCATATCCATTTCAAATGCCAAGGAAATATCCGCCAATACAACACCACAGGTGAGTTTAAAAACAGGATCGGGTTTTTAAACTCGACTGTAGGGTATTTTAAAATATTTTAAATAAATAAATAAACAGGGAGGCGCAACATAGTGAGAAACCCCGGGCCTAGCGCATTTTCCACAACAATTGCCTGTGTGAGGGAATGGTCGCGACCTACAATTTTCTGCCGATTCCGAACAGTTAATCGAGAAATCGCTTTTCATGACAATGAATTTACTATGGGGGACTTTTTCATTTCCTCGCGAAAGGCGATACCCGTGAAAAAGCATTTGTGCTTTTGTTGTGACTCGAACCACGAACCTCTCGGTCAACACTGAGAAATGATAACCATTACGCCACGGTATAGGTACCACGACTGACGCATATTCCTTTGAAAGAAATCATATTTCCAACTTTCCACTCGTAGTAAAGTCTGCTATATTCTTCATGTTATTACTCGTCAAATTCTTTTGGCACTATGCATTCTTAATTGGAGCCCCAATTAAGGATGGACTTGGGTCTCAACCAACAACCTTCACCATAGCCAGCTCGGTCCATAGCTAATCATCATAAGCTGTGATTTCTAACTCTTAATATGTACTTCAATTTTGTTCGTGTCGGATGTTTGTGTCTGTGTTTTTGGTTTACGGTCGATAATTGTAAGGCAGAATGACCCATCAAACACAGACGATGATCAAGAATGCCGTTCTCCCGATCTAGAAGAAGTTAAGCTTGTGTTGTGCAAACTTAAATCAAATAAAACTGCGGGTGCAGATAGCGTTGATGCCGAACTTTTCCAGGCAGCTGCAGGTCAGTTGGAAAGAAGTATACACCAGCTGATCGACATGATATGGTCGGAAGGAACCTCAGTATCGTATGTCCGATCCTTAATAAGGGAGACCGTAATAATTGCGCCAGTTGCAAGGAAGCGGCGCGCTAAAGATAACTCCTTCAGGTGCCCTAGAAATACATAGGTTAGGTTTGGTTGCATGGGGGGTGCAGCCACAAGTGGCAGCACCTCATTCGGATCTGAAGGATCCATTGTGCTCCCCGGGAAAAACAGAAGTTGAAGAGGTGGGAGGATTGGAGAGGTAGAGTGTTGGGTTGGTAAATGGTTTATTGGGGTAGGGAACCCCCACTGAACCATTTAGAGCCCTGAGTAAATTTCAGGACATTGCTCAATGGGAGGTTATAGATGTCACCCAGTTCGTCGAAGAAGTTATCTCCGAGGGTTTTTTTCCTTGTGTGGGCCAAGCTAGGACACTCACAGAGGAAGTGGAATGATCCTTCCTCTGCCTCCTCATCTTGGCATCCTCTACATAAGTCGGATGTGCTAATAGCCATTCTCATCATGTGGGTACCCAACGAGTTGTGACCCGTGAGAATGCCAATCAACAGAGAGAGCCGAGGTTTGCTAAGCAGGAGTAGAAATTCTGTTTCTTTCTTGGAAATATCTGGCCAAAGGTTTCTGGAAACTCGGCATGTTTCTAAAGATGGCCACCTGTCATTGGAGGTTTTTAGAAAATTGTGTTTGATTCTGTTTTTTTTTTTTTTTGCTCTAGTGGCTTTAGAACTGAGGTGTTCGTTTCGCTGGATTCGAGTGCTGACCCGATTTAAGCCAGCTTATCCGCCGTTTCATTACCGATTATGTCACGATGTCCTGGAACCCGTGTTTGTTTCGGCGGCCATTAAAGCATGAGATAGCTTAAATGGCCGCCTGACTGTCTATGAAAAAGTCAATATTTTTGTTGACCAAGTTTTGCGTAGCTAGGTGCTTTGTGGCTTTGCACACTGCGAGTGGGTACTTCTACTTGAAAGACACTGCAGAAGTCGGGATGCTTTATTGATCTATTCATGGTAGGGTAATCTAAGAAGATACCTGACCCTAGCCCTTCGTCCATTTTGGAACCATCTATGAAGACGGATAGACATACTACTAAACCTTACACACCTTGACGTTTTAGGGCAAACAGTCAGCTGCAAACGCAGCTACTCCACTAAAAGCTAACTCACAGTGGACCAACAATCAAATCGGCCACACAAAGATTTTAAACAACTTAAGACTCATTCCAGATCGATTAAACTACATCATCCCTAAGTTGGTGTTTGATAATAATTTCCAAATAACCATATCCTCAAGAGAAGCTTGGGAGAATGGTACTCTCTTGGATTATGAAGCCTTACACTGAGGGATCCAAAACCTGTGATGGTGTAGGTAGTGGAATTTTCTCGAAAGGGCTGAGTGCCGAACCTTTTCTTCCGCCTACCAGGCTACTGTAGCGTGTTCCAAGCGGAAATTCTAATAATGTAATAATAAAAAAAAGAAGTCCCCTCCTGGTTTATAGAAAACGTTGTATCCTCAACGGATATTAGCATCTTCTCGGACAGTCAGGCTGCTCTCAAAGCTCTTGCCTCTGTCTCTACAAAATCCAATACAGTCCAAGACTGTCGCACGTCTCTAAAGAAGATGTCGGAACAGTTCAACATTCACCTTGTGACCATGGGTACTGGGTCACAAGGATATACCAGGAAACTGCATGGCAGACAAACTCGCCAAAAAAAGAACGACTTCTCATCTTCGACTTGAAAAAAACAATATAAGTATACTTATCGCTACTTGTAAGCTTTTGCTAAAACAGGACGCCTCTGAGAAGATGAGCACTAGATGGACGCAGAGTAATACGTGCCTTATGACTTAATAAATTTGGTAATATGTTGCCTCGAAGCGTTCAAAAAGCCAAAAGACTTGGTATCTACTCCAATGACTTTTGTAGAATCTGCATGGACGAGGAGGAGGAGGAATCAGTCCAACATCTCCTTTGATCATGACTTGCGCTCGATAACAGACAGAAAACTCACCTGATGAATACTTTTTTAGCGAAACCACTGATTTAGCTAACAAAGACCCTAAAAGTCTCTCCCTTTTCATATGCAGCTCTGCATGGTTTGACTAAGAGGTGAATAACTTGTTAGTCCAGGTTCAATTAGAGGGTGATTCAACTCTCTGGTCCCCTTTATGGTGACCAGAGGATGATCAACCTTCTGGTCTCAGTGGTATTACAATGGACCCTCTATGGTTTAAGTCTGTCGGTCTCCGTGCACTGGAAGCTACATCTAACTTAACCTAACCTAACCTAAGGAAGAATGAAATCCTTCACGTCAACAGTTTGATAATAAGAACCTATCACTATGGATTTAGAACAGAAAAGTCTGCATTAGACCAACTAATTTTAACTACATTAAACTGTATTAACAGATGTTGAAGCATCCAGATTACTTTGAGCGGTAGTTTGTTTGTATTGCCTTTAACCATCAGCGGAAATAACTGCCCTTCGCAAATGGCTACATTCATGTACCTTCCACAAAAAATTCACATCGTATGACAGGAAGTTTAGCCGTTGAAAAAATACAATTAATTTTTTTTATTCCAATCAATGGATTTATTGGGTATATTTTTATTGAAAAACTTCCAAAAAAATAATAACAAATCTTACCCAGTCGAATACCGTTTCGAATGGGTAAAAAGCAAAGCAAAAAAAAAAAACATTCAAAACTCTTCTAAACCAAGGGTAAAATACAAAATACAATGCACCGTCTATGATTACCTTACATGTACCCATAACAAACCAACCCTTAAAATCCGTAAAACAAATTATCTTCAATGCATTTTCTGTATTTTTCTCAAAAAAAAGTTCAATTTTTTAACTCTTAGCATCCCTTTTACTATTGGACTATCAACGGTTTTTTTTATCTAAAATTTAGGGTAAAAATCGAATAAAAAACCAACTGTTTTCATGATGTCAAAGACCAAAAATAGATGCAGAATAATAGAATCCTTACGTAATATATTGCCGAGGTACATACCTCTATACCTACCTATTGCAAGAATACCCTGGGTTAATTGTTTTTTTTTTCCGTTTTTTCGATTTATTGTAAGAAGTTTACCGAGGATTTTTACGAATTTTCTCACGATTTCTTAGCATTTTTTCGCAATTTTTTTACGGAAAGTCTTAAGATGAATTAAGTTCTTCTTCGTCCCTTTTGTAGGTAAAAAAAATGCAAGAAAACAGTAAATACCTTGTTAATGAGGGATGAAATGCAAAGGATTTGTGCAAAGGGGATTAGGGCATTGTGGATGCGTTGTTTTGGTGTCAACATTTTAGGGGTAAAAATGAATTTTTGAATTTTTTCATCTAAAAAACTAGATTTGATTTAAAAAAAAAAACGTTTTTATTGATGAAATATGGCGCCGCAGCGTGCAAGGGTAGATCTTCTGTACCGATATTCAAATCAAGGCATGCAGGGTTGATTGGATCGGGTGACGGTATATGAATTGTTACCTATAGTCAATGTAAAATTGAATTATTTTTTTAGAGGGAACCTTGTATAACAGTTGTCAGTTGTTATATTGATGATTTTAATCCGAAGATTCATTTCTGCGCGCCAAATTGACATCTGTTGGTATTTGGTAATAAACTAAAGTTAATTTACAATTAACATCGTAAGTTGCAAGCTTTGTGAATATTGTAGAGACAAAAATATTTCTCTGCGATGAATTTTTGCTCTTTAAAATTGTCTATAGAAAAAGTTTTCCTACGTGGAGCGGTCGTAGAGGAACTTTCGGTTGAACTACTGGATGTTAGCATTGACTAGTATCAAGATATTTTGTGAAGATAAGCACAATACGTCCTTTTTAAGATGTCTGTGGACCACAGGGGGTCGATTCTGTAACTGTGAAGCTGTGAAGTGATAAAAAATATCACAGCTTCACAGCAAATCCGATTCTCGTTCTGTGAAAAAATGAAAACAAACGTCAAAATTTCTTCACATGATAAATTATTTATCACAAAAGAATTTGTAAGTGAAGTTTAAATTTTAAAATGGAAAAAAGAGGGCAAAGGGCTTCAATAGCCCAAAAACAGTTTTTAATTGATTTTTTGGAGCAAAGGCAAGAACTGGCAAATATCAAGTAAAAGTACATATATAATTTAAGTTAATTTAAAATAATCCTTATTTACGATGCAAAGCAATTCCATTTGCAGACCTATAACTGTTGACGGTTAAAATTTTCGTTCAAACGAGTGGACGGAACTATGTAAGTGTTCAGTTGAACAGCTTAGGAGGAACTTTAAAAGAGGGACCGAAATGGAGGAAGTGTTCAAAGTCACGACGCGACACTGCGAAGGTAAAAATCAAAGGCCTCACAGAAATAGACGGGCGAGAACAGAAACGATAGAGTTGAATGAAGTGCTCCTCTATTGCATTTTCAAATGGATTTTGTCCATTTTGGAGTGACCGCCGCGATATCCTCATTTTCTTGCTGGGCAAATAATAACATGTATATAAGAATACATTCTTCATAAGAAAAGACATTTTCGTGATGAAATAACCTTTGTTCACTACGGCCACTATTGTTAAATACCAACTGAATAATTATGCCTGACATGTTTTGAAATATTTTTTACAAATAAACATTAAAATTGACGCAAAAATGACAACATTTATCATTTAGTACTTTTTAGTACATACTGTCAGAGTAATTTATCTTTATGAGTTCGGGAATCGCATCAGATTTTTTTGTGAAGTGATAAAATGAAAAAGCTCTGTGAAGACTGAAATGAAATAATTTTTATCACTTCACAGCTTCACAGTTACAGAATCGACCCCCAGGTGTCTTCCAACGCACTGATTGATATGCAAATGTATTGTTCGGTGGTGACCTTGGCGTAATGGTTAGCAAGACTGCCTGTTACGCGGGAGGTAGGAAATTCATTGCCATGAAAAACGCTTTGTCGATTAGCCGTTTGGAATCGGCAGAAAAATTGTAGGTCCTCTCCATTCTCCCACAAAATATGGTTGTGATAAAAGCGTTAGACCCCGGGGCTCCCCGCTCTGTTGCCCGCACCCTGTTTATTTTTTATAGTTCGGGAGTATTGTTAAACGTTGCTGATTTATGTAGAGAACATAAAAAACTATGTTCTTATCTTTCGCACTCGAAAAGTGTTTTAACCAGCCGTTTCTATTAACACTGACACCTTAAGTTTTTTTAGATTGGACGATTTTCAATCAGAGTAGGTACGCATGTTAGTTTAGAAGTGAAAAGAGGCCCTCAAGTCGAGTCTATCTTTACATTTTACACGTCGCGTCGCTTAGTTTTGGCCAACTTTGAGCAAATAAGTCAAGTCAATCTTTCTCCACTATAGATTCAAAAAGTAATGTGTAAGTTGAAGAAGCAAAGTTGTTCCAAACAACTAAAGCGTAGTTTTATTTTACGCTTTTTATCTCTGTCGAAGGCTTACGAGTAGATACGCAAGTTCAGAGAGAAATTCGTAAAAAGAATTCTTACCCCAAAGAAGCAACGATTGGCAAGAGTTATTCTCCGTTTCATCAACACACTGATCCATAATACATAAGAACCTATTAAATCGTTGATGTATTTTTTTCCCGAGGTTGACATATTACACCAAAGAAAGCCCAGTTCGCGACGTTAAAAAGGCTTATTCCTTTACAGATGGCTCAATCGTGAGGGTCTCCCTTTTTTAAGATCGGGCATACGATACTGAGGTTCCATACATTGGGCATACTTTCTTTCGACCACATCAAGAAGATCAGCTGGTGCATGTTCCTTTCCAACTAATCTGCTGCTGCCTTTAAAGTTCGGCATCAAAGCCATCTATACCTGCAGTTTTGAGTTTGCATATGATTATAATTTGTGTCTTCATTACCGTTAAGCAATCTGCGTGGTCTTTCCGGATCCTCTGTAGCGACTGCGTCTCTATTGCTATGTTTCTCGGCTGGTCTTTACAGGGTTGAGTTCGGACTTTGTCACCCTGGTAAGATCTTTTTACTTTTTGGTAAAACTTCCGAACCTCATTCTAGTCATGGCATCTTTCAAGATGACTTGTTGGCTTTGCTGCCACTGGCGGCAAAGGATTTAGGGATCGGTGGGGGGCACTCAATTGAAAAAGGCACTGGCCATTTCTTGCAATTTTAGTTTTCCGACGTCATATCTCTCCACAGTTGGCCCTTCGGTTAGTTCTTACATCTATCACACTGCAAGAGAGTCTGTCATCTATCGCGACATGGCCAATTTTGTTGATTGATCCCCATGTACCTTTATTAATTTTAAGATGCGGGAAGCGTGTGCTACTAACATCAAGATTCAGCCCCGCAGCAAGTTTGATCAGCCTGAATCCATTTTCGGATGTTTCGTCATGATGGCTAAGCTTACCGGTATTTCCAAAAATGTCCCCCTTCCCTAGTTTTGCGTTGAAACCGCTGAGAACGATTGTCACGTCATGTCATGCCTAGAGCTTTGCTTTTATGTTTTTCGATGAACTTGCAGAAAAACAATCTGTGGAGTTCTCATCTTTCTCTTCTGTGGGAGTGTGGACGCATATTAGGCTAATTTTGGAGAATTCAGCTTTTATGCGGATGGTCATTCAAATCCCATTTACTGGATTTTGATAGGGATAACCTTATCCCTGAGTCTACTTCCAATGACAAACCCGTACTCAAATAAGCGTTGCTTCTGTTGTCAGTAGCAGTCGCCATAGTAGATGTTGCAGTTTTTCATTTCCTTTATGCTTGGCCCATTCCATCGCACTTCTTGGACGGCGGCTATGTCTGGATTGTAGCAGTCTAAGGCGTCCGCTAATTCTCCGGCAGTTCGTAATCCGTTAAGGGGTCTTACTTTCCACGTGCAATTCGGAGGCTGTTGGTTGTTTAGGAACCTGTCTCAAAAAATTTACATTCTCAGCTGTTGTGAGTCTAGTTTCGATTGGTTGTACCGCCTAACGATATATCTTGGCCATTGAAAATCGTATAGTAGGCGAGATCAAAAGAAAAGACTCTATGTCACTTACTGACGCGCGAAACACATCCTTTTTCTTTCCTTTTCAAGTAACTTAACATGCTAGGCTCAATGGATGGCCGTGATCAAAACTTTCATGGGTGTAATCTTCCAGTCTTTCAACAATTACTCATGTCCTTCTGAGTTCAACTAACTTTTTAAAGTTTTCTGCCCTTGATAATAATACGAAGATCGAGTGAAGATGATTGGCTCTTTCTAGGTCTTTTTGTTTTTGAACTGTCATCGATTTGTTTGTTTGGAAAATACGTTTCAAGGAAAATATGTTCAGATATAGAAATTTTAAAGAACTCTTACAGAAAACGAAGCATATAAATCGGTGCCCTTGGCTGCTGGCCATGTTGTTAATTGTTCAATCCGTCCCTGTATCTAATCACTGTTGTCAGCTCTTCCGAAATAGGTTCGTTCGTTGGCCTTTTTTGTACAGAGCTGACGCAGGTTTCCTTTGACAACCCTATGAGCTGAAAAAACTGGGTTTTCAATTCTCAAAATACGCTGAATTACATAAACACCTCACATCCTTGTCATATGAAGAAAAATACATGCCATTTCACAGTTGCGTTCATTACCTGAACTCGCCCCAGCGAAAACCTAGTGCTACTTCAGGGCGAATTGATGGCAAACCCAAGGCTCAAAAAACACTCAGTTTGAGTTCAGTTCAGGGCGAGATTAGATTTTAAAAAAATGCTTTGTGGCGACCACAGAACAAGCGCAGGGCTTCAACTAACAAACCTATTAGTTTACAAAATTGCAGACTTTCGTGTTCTTATAATGTCCAGGGCCTGAACATAAACTAAGCTGCTAGCTCTCATCATCAACGATAATAATTACTTAAAAAGACTATAAGAACCTCAAACAAAGTAAAGACAAATAAGAACTTCGTAAGCCAGTGTGTGAGTTAAAAAAATAATTAAAGAAAGTCTTCAAAAGGGGAGGCAATTCTCTAATGCATGTGGTGGTGAGAGGTTGAAGGTATTAAGTCTCACATCACAATTCCTCTTTGAACAACAAAAAAGATGGCCATTAATTTGATATCTGCCTAATTTGGTTATACGAGTGTGTACAAACTCAGACGCACATCTTTTTCCTCATTCATGCCCCCAACAGGAAAAAGTCCTTGTGCATCCACAAGGGCTTTTCCTGTTGGGGATATAGATCACAGTTCCTTACTCAGTAGACAAATTTAACATGTCGTCCGTCACTCATTAATACGCATTCGCCTTGTCAGAAGGGTGGAACAAATGTGGCACATTGGTCAATTTCAATTCTGTTTGTCATTTGACTATGCGATGCTTTTCAATTGAGACAAACTGAGCAAACAGAGAATGCCACGCACATACAGTAAGACAAGAAAATGTCACTGACATATGCAAGTAAAACGGAAGGATATCCACTTTCTCGACACTGTGTGACCGGGAGACTCGCCCTTCAGTTTCAATACACAAAATGCCAAGTGCGGAGACATCCTTGCAAATAAAGTACAAACAAATAACAATCAGTTAGTGCACACAGCTGTATGTGTGTTTTTGTTTTGCGTTTTTTTTTTTTGTTTTCTGTTTGAAAATAAGATGAGAAAACAAAGAGAGTCCTGTCCTACGAAGACGACAAATTTATCTCCAAAGTAATCATAGACTCTGGCACTTGTCCTGAATGTTTGATTGAATTTGTTAGAGAAAAATATTCCTGGACTCTTTGGATGTTTGCCTTGCTGGCTGGCAGTGATTGAGAATAGTTGGGTGAAACTAGGGACATACATATACATATGAACTTTATGGAAAACTTCCACGCCTGTCTTTTCATGGGAAGGTAGGAACAAAAGTCTCACAAAAAGCAAGGAACGAACCTTCAACCCTCATTTGAATATCATCAGCGCCATTTAAACTCAAAAACAAACTTTCAAAATGGTCTGGCTGCGGCAGCAAGCCTCAGTTTTTTAATGCGCTTTAAATTCACTCACTATAACCTATGTCGGTTGCAGGGTGGTTCCATTGAATTCATTCACAAAAAAACATGAAACGCCAGACCACTTCATCGGATGAGTTCATGTTAAAAGGATTTATTCTTCCTTGTAAAGTGATTTTATTGGATTTGGATTTTTTAACCTTCTTTTTGTGTGGTTGTGTGGTTGTGTGGTGGTGGTGGTGGTGATGGTGGTGCAGCCACCCCCAAACATAACCAACGCATTAACGTCCACCCCCTGAAGAAGAAATTTTTCAAAATTCTTTGATGCGCCATAATCCGTTGTTGGTGTTCGTGTCACTCGAGTATCACGCACCAGTTCAGCAAGGTCAGCCATGACTGTATAACATCCTCCCTGTGTGTGGGGTGGAATTTGCACGGCAGGACATATTTTCTTTATGCATTGAAATTGGGGACGGAAAGTGTTTTAAATTTAGAAAACATATCTAATGGAGTTGTGAACTTCGTCGGAGGAATTTACAGTTTAAGTGTTTTGGTTTTTTTTATTGATCACGGGGGTTTAGGTGTGAACAATTTGCAATCTTGTTTAGGCATTTGTTTGTTGTATTCTGGGGGGGATCTGCATGGCTTGAGATTTAAAGGAAAAAGTTATTTGAAGAGTTTGAAGTTAGTTAAGGGTGTTTATTGTTTTTATTAGAAACAGTGTTACTTGTTTAAAACGTTGTAAAAGTTTTCGTGTAGTGCGAATTCAAACTTCTTGACTTTGAGAGCAGAGTTCTTTTTATTCAGAAGAATGGTGGAGGGAGAATGAGATGAGGGTTGTAAATTTGTTCAAGGCAATGAAGTCCGTCCTGACCTCCTGAAACGATGGTCGCAATGAAAATGAAGAATAAAGCTCTTTTTGACTGCTATACGCTTTCGGTGGGCAACTCAAAAGGCAAGTTCATTGCGAAAATGTGATGATGAGAGTCCGCTTGATTGACAAGTTTGGAAGCATGTGAGTGCTGTGAATTTTAGAAGTATTTTGGTGTAAACCAAACCAATTTTCGTCTTGGAAGAGTACGACAGCATATAAATGATGCACTGTCTTGGGTGAAACACCAATTTTCGGAGTTATGAGGTCATTGGATCTCTTTTGATCCTCCATGTCGTTTTGACTTTCTTTTAGGTTTGGAAGCGTTGGTTACATTGGAGATGAAAATGTGAGCTGTCAGCTTTTTCATGATAGTAAATACCATTCCTTTGACGGATTCGACAGCTCGAAAGTTTATGTCATTGCCGAAGGGCAGAACAGAGTTCTGCGCTTTCTTATGACAAGGCATTTGACAGTTTGAAAGCGAACATAAAAGCCACCGCATTTTTCATGACGCGTTCATTTAACGAACGGTCACTTGCAGTATTTTGCTACTTTAAACAAGTCTATTAGATAATTTCCATACTCCGTTGCCACCATTCAACCACATCAGCATCGCCCGTATGACAAATCACTGTAATAAATATGAGCACTGCCAAATAAAAATTGCGTTCTCTGATAGTTCTACTCGCATTAAACCGTTTTTGACTCATCACTACCAATATAGATTCTAACCATAAAAAAAACCAATAGAACCACAAAATAAAAAAAAGCAAACATATATCATTCGGAGCATAAAAGCATTAATTTAATTGTGCATTTCAGACTGAATTGCTGCAACCTAGCAGCACTGGCTGGTGAATATATAGCTCGACTGACTCCATAGCCTTCATATCATTCGCAAGTTTACTGTTCGCAGTTGAAGTTGGGCTTAAAAAGTTTGTGCTATTGAATATTGATATTTAAATCATGAGAGCATTGTTCTGTTACTCATTAGCTATTGTAACTTGTTTGTTTGTGGGAATAAGTTCTATGGTGGTACCTCCAAATTCCAATGGAATCCTCGACATCCCGAACACGATCACCGAAAAAGAAGTATTGCTCGAGAAGCAGGCTCAATTTATGTTGGCCAACATGAATCAATCCATCGATCCGTGTGAAAACTTCTACGAGTATGCTTGTGGCAATTGGAAGAATGACCCTATAGTTCCCATCCAGAGCCGCAACACAACTATAACGGGGGCCATGCAGTTCAAGATTGAAGAATTGATTGTCGGCTTTCTAAAAAACACCACCGTTAAGGATGAAAAAACAGCCGAAGCAAAGGCCAAGAAGTTGTTTCGATCCTGCATGAGTATGTCGGAGGACCTTAACCAAGGATATCGGGTGATGTTGGAAACAATGCAAGACCTAGTTCCCAAGGAAGGAGAACCACTTGACTGGATAAATTTGAACTTCTACTCGGTGTATGGCGTTCATCCCTTCCTCCCAATAACCGTCAAACACGATTGCGAAAATCTTGATTTTGTCATCACGATCCAAGAACCTACTGAACATCTCACAGAGTCAACATTCAATTCCAAAGAATTTTTGGACGACTTGAAGTTCGACAATAAAGAAGAAGTCGAAAAAGAATTAGCTGAACTCAAAATTTTTGAAAAGAAGCTAATTGCATCTGTCACGCCTTCAAACAGTGCCGAATCCCAGACATTGGACGAATTCTTATCGACACACAATTCCACAGACAGATTGGATTGGGAGATATTCTTTCAACTGGCCATAAACAGTACAATAAAGGACTCTTGGGAGATTAACAACAAAGTTTCGAATTTCTCCAATCTGGACAGCTTTCTCAAAAAAACCGAAACGAACCTCTTGATCAAGTATTTGAAGTGGAGAAATATTTTAAAGTTTTACCAACCGTGGACATTAAAACCAACCTCGAAGACCCTCGAGAGTAAATGTCTTCAAATAACGATGGAGTACATGTACAACAGTTTCGTGCCCTGGTTCATCGAAACAGCTTTTGACAAGGAACGACGAGAAGATGCCCTTTTCATCGCCAAACGCTTAAAAGACACGTTCTATTTCTTTCTCGAAGACAACACTTGGTTGGATAATGAAACGAAATCCGAAGCTAAATCAAAGCTTCGTGCTATGGATGTGGTCGTTGGTTACACGGACGGTATGAGGCACCGACACAAAATGGAAAGCGACTATAAGGAACTAGAGATAAATAACAACTACTGGATAAATTTGATGAATTTGGAGAAACACCGTGCGAAAACTGTCGTAAGTTGTATTGGAAGACCCATTAAGAAACCATCTGATTCAAAAAGTCATGAAGTTAATGCTTCTTACTATCCGGACAAGAACCTTGTATTCATTGAAATCGGACTATCGCAGCTTCCTCTGTATCACATGCAAATGCCAAATTCATTGAAATTCGGAGGAGTTGGCAACGTAATCGGTCATGAAATGGGCCATGGATTCGACTCGTCGTCTTACGAAAACGACTATGATGGGAAGACGAGAAATTGGTGGAGTGCGGAATCGTTGAGGAACTTCAAGGAACGATACCAATGTCTGGAGTCACAGTACAATAAATTTATACTGAACGGTGTACAGACAAATGGAAACAAGACTTCTAATGACAACATTGCTGATAATGTAGGAGCTAGGCTAGCTTACCATTCTTATCTTCAATACTTGAAAGAAGACGGAGTCTCAGAGGGCGCCCAAGATAAACCATTGCCTGGTATCGACATGACCAACAAACAACTTTTCTTCCTAAAGTTCGCACAAAATTGGTGCGAAAATCGCAGTACTGAAGATCGCATGCATATCGTGGAAAACGAGGAGCACGCATTCGACGAGTTCCGAGTTGTTGGCACTCTGATGAATATGCCTGAGTTTAGTGAGGAGTTTCAATGTGCTTTGGGTACAGAAATGAATCCATTAAAAAAGTGTGTCATTTGGTAGGTAAATGGGCAGAGCAATTGATCATATTAATAAATATTAATTTTTAAGTTGGCTTGGAATATGTCTTGTCTGTTTTTTGACTTGTGAATTGTGATCTGTCAAACACACTTGCGATTTTGTGAACATAGGGTTATGTTAGGTTAGGTTAAAGTGCAGTTAGCTCGCCTAACAAACTTAGGCCTGTTGAGCCCATTGTGATACCACAGTGAATCTGATGTATTCTTATCCTAATGGAACCATTTCGATGGAATTCCGAATTGCTTTAGAATGTCACCATGACCACCCATATTGTTGTTCGGCCATTGTGAGACTTTTTGTAATAAAAAATTGCTTTAGCTAGTGCAGTCCACCATAGTGTAACACCATGACGATGACCGAGATATAAAGCAAACGTGTGATGCGGGGTTGAAGATCCCACTTGTTTCCTATGGCTTTATTTGCATGAAAAGAGAGCTACTGTAGCTTCCCTCTTTTTTGTATATTTGGCTTCCTATCTAAAACAAGATCCAAGTATTTAGCCTCATTGGAGAAAGTTAGTTGTTTGTGCGGAATTTTGTATTTCCTAGGAAAGTCTTGTGACAATTTATTCCAAGTCCACGTTTTCTGGTCCATTTTGAAAGTTTGTTTAGAGCACTTTGAAGCAGTTCTTTTAATGGGCTAAGATGTTTTCCTGTGATTGCTATGGCAGCATGGTCTGCATAAGCAAAAACCCTACAGCCATACCCCTCCAGATTTATCAGTAGTTCATTTGCCACAAAATTCCAGAGAAGAGGAGAAAGGACTCCACCTTGCGGAGTGCCTCTACTTAGACCTCTTTTGGTAGAAGCCCCTCCCAGTGTTGAATTTATGATTCGACTTTCAAGGGGTCTTTCAATAAACTCACCAAGTGAGAGATCCACCTTCAGAGTTGTAAGTGCTCGGGAGATCGGAGACGTTTTGACGTTGTTAAATCCTAAATCGTTGTTGATCCTAAATCGTCTGCATATTAGCTCCACCATAGGTCTCTTAACAGGACACTGCCTAATAAGTAGACAGCCAAAAAACTTGGTGTCTAGGAGGAAACAGTTCAACTTCCTTTTGTTCATGCCCTGTGGTCGCTAACAGACGGAAAACTCACCTAGGTGAATACTTTTTTGACGACACCAGCGATTTAGCTAAAAAAGCCCCTAAAATTCTCTTTCTTTTCATACAAAACTCTGACTGGTTTGACTAAGAGGTGATAGATAAACTTGTAAGTCCAGGTTCGATTAGAGCGTGATCAGCATTCTGGTCTCAGAGGTATTGCAATCGACCTCGAATCAATATCAGACTCCGCATTCTGGCAGCAACAGCCACATCTAACCTAACCTAACCTATACCATAAAACCGTTAGTTCGACATTCCAAAGGCTTTCATTAAAACACATCGCATTGATTCGAAGTCAAAGAGTAACTTACCTCCATTTTAGCTTTAACCGTTCTAACACGTAATCTTTAACAATTATTTTTAAAGAAATACGAAATACAAATACTGTCGCTTAGTAAAAACAAAAGATATATGTAACAAATGTCCTTACCTTTCATTCCTCCTCCCATGTCTTTAATTTGCCTGGCACTGTAAGCCCCATCATTCGTATGTGGATATGGCAACTCGTCCATCTCGCCCGAACCATTCCCAACAAAACCAATTCCACTGTGTTTGCTGTCTGTTGGCGATGCCATCATAACTGTGGCATCTTCATCTTCATTATCCTCATTGCTTTCCAGCTTAATGTGGACGTCATCATTATGTGAATTGGACAGATCTCGAGACCGTTTCCTGCCGCCTACGCCACCGCCACCACTGGCGCCACCACTACCACCACTCTTCATTTCCATACGATGCTTCTGCTGCTGGAATTGGTGCTCTCTAATCAGTCGATCTCTCTCGTGAAAATGTGATACGAACATAATTTTTTCATGTTCTGGAACAACAATAGAAGGACTTACTTTACCACCAGCAGCATCACCGACATTTTCGGCCATTGCCATTGTACCGAAATGTTCATGTTGACCACCACTGTTGGCCATAGATGTTGGGGCTGGAGGTAGCATTGTGGGTGGTAGGGCAGCTGTGATGACGATGTCGGTGTCTGAAGTTGTTGTCGCAAAGTTCATTAAGTTTTGCACGGCGGTGGCGGTGGTAGTTGTGGGCGTAATTGGAGGGTGGTAATATGGCGTGTGGTGGGAATTGTTACTATCCGTTGCTTGGGTATCCTTGGAATACTGAGAAACAGGCTGGAGTAGTTGATGGTGGAACATTAGTTCGTTAAATGATGGTATTGTGGAACCTAAGTTCTGCCGCACCATAGTTGATGGTAGACGTGTTGTGAAGAAAGCTTTGCTGCCTGTGGGCGGTGGCAGTATATGTGGCAACGGTGAATTTGGTGGTGTTATTTGGTGATGTGGTTGGGGATGGAGGGGATAGTTTACGCTAGACAGGAATTTCGCCTGCTGCTGTTGATGAGAAGAAATTAGAAAGGTCGTTGCCGCCGCCGCCGCCGTTAGAGTTGACGAAGGATTTGTTGCTGCTGCTGTGGACGATAACGGTGCTGTCAATGTTGAGGTCGGAGGGGTTGAGATTTGATTATTTTCAGCTATGTGCGTGGCGTATGGAATTGGCATTGTTTTGGAAATTTGGTGTTGGAGCTTATGCTGTAGTTGTAGTTGCTGTTGTTGTTGTTGCTGCTGTAACTGAAGCTGTTGCCGGATGACAATGGTTTGTTGTGTCTGGAGATCTAGTTCGTGTGGATGTTGCTGGAACTCGGCTTCCGCACTCATTTGATGGTGATTAGATGAGGCGGGGGTGTTTTGGTGTTGCTGATGATGATGATGATGGTGATGATGATGATGATGCCTCGTCGATGATGGAAGCAATGAAGTCATTGAGGTGGATGTCAATGGTGTCAGCATTAATGGACACCAAGGATTGATTGGTGGTAACTTTTGAAGCAGTGTTGCTTCTTGTTCTTGTTGTTGGTGTTGGCTTTTCCCTAAAAAAAAAAAAAATAGAAAGGGGTGATTAAGAAAAGTTAGCTGCTTTATTGAGGGTATATCTTTTCTCGTCACGGATACACTCTCTGGACCAATCGATTAGCTCTCAACAACGAAAACTTCTATGCACACTTTTGAGAATTTGACAATGATTGGCAATATGATTCTTTGACAAAACACAGTACGTCATATACCCCTTTTTTGATGATTGATGATGAAATCGAAGTGAATTTGATGAATGCCCAATAAATGGAGTGAAGGCGAGATAACCATTTGTAGTCATTTGTGTTGTATTGTTTGGGTATGCGGCAAATGACGAAGCATAAATGAAAATTTAACTCATACGAGTCTACTGAGATAAAGGGTTGGAATGAATTAAGGATATGAAAAGTCCATGGAAAGAGATAATGTTTTGAATCGTTGTGAAAAAAAATGAAAATTGGCAAATAATCGAAAAACGAATTGACTTTGACAATTTTCGAATGCAGTTGCGACAATTTTCGAGGCATTTTGATGCTTTTTTGTATTTGCTCTTATTGATGCGAAATATTTCGTCGTGGTTTCTATAACCCAAATAGTAAAACACCTGATATGAAGGAGGAATTATTGAAGAAAATCCTGAAAGTCATCTATTTAGAACATTTGTCTGTTGTTCCACTCGGGAAATGCTTAAGAAAATAAAGATACGAAGACGAACAAGACAAAAATACCAAAAAAATGTTCTAGAGGGCCCGTCATCTAACGTTTTTTTTTTTCAACTAGTGCTTATTTTGTGAAAGGTAACACTTGGCTCATATCTGATTCCACAGATAATTAGTTTTATCCTTCCGCTGAACGAATATGGTTGTGTATACACTGGGAAATCATGGTAATGTTGCAGAATGTGTGCGATTTCAGATGAAGCTCATTTTGATCTTAGCGGGTATGTAAACCAGCAAAATTATCGCATTTGGGGCACAGAAAACCCGCAAGCATACATTGACAAGCCGATGCACCAAAAATCAGTCACTGTGTGGTGCGGATCTTGGTCCAGAGGCATAGTTGGGCCATTTTTCTTCGAAAATGAGCAAGGAGTAGCCATTACAGTCAATGGCAAAAATTAAAGGGGAGGATATTGGCACCATTTGGTTTCAACAGGACAGTGCTAGGTGCCACACAGCCGAACCTACACTCGATGTTTTGCGCCCTGTTTTTGAAGATCGCATTTTCAGCCGCATAGCTGATGTCGTTTGGCCAACGCGGTGCTACGATTTGACACCGTTGGACTATTATTTGTTGGTTGCCGTAAAAGATAAGTGTTACGCCGGCATGTCAGAGACAATTGACGCTTTAAAGGACAATATTCGTGAACCATTGGTGAAATACAGCTGCACACAATCGGTAATGTGCTTAAAAATTGGACAGATCGTGGAGGCTACTGCATGGCCAGCCTAGGCAGCCATTTGAATGAAATTATTTTCCATTATTAACCAGAAGGATTGTACTTTCAAATAAAAAAGAGAAAATATTCAATACTTTTTTTTATAGTATTTTCAAAAAAAAAAAAAATTATTTGGGGGAGGCTTAATTTATTAAGTATCTGTAACAACGTTCTTTGCTATAGGCCAAAAGGATGTGGCTTCTAAACAAAAGATATACTCTCGACGAAAATCTAGTTTTGGGAACTGCAGAACAATTTCGTTTGAAATTGTTCGATTCGTTTTTCAACAATTTATGAACTTAAATTTCCACAAAGCTGCCGATATAAGTTGGAGCTATGAATCTAGAATAATGATCAAAGGTTTGTTATATAACGCGTTTAAGACGTTAAAATGCAAAACTTGCAAGCAAATACCTTTTACAATTACACCTAATTATTTCATATAACTTTAATCGACATGTGTTCGTGGAGAAGGTGTGTGTACAGGGTTTCCCGTACAATTCGTGTGTCATTTTTTAAGATGTGATTCTTGGTCATATTCAAATAAAAAGCATTGTTTTGAAGTGAAGTTTTCTTTTTAACTTTGACATCACTTTTTGACGATTTAAAAACTTTGGTGTACCCTGATCCCTGATCCATGTTATGTTCGATTTCTCTGTCAGTACTGATGAGCCCCACAATTTGAACTTTTCTTTTAGTAGGAATACTAATGCGCTGATATTGGTTTTTTGCCAGATCTTCAATCGTAAATGGTGTTAAAATTTTCTTCCCTGAGCGATATTATCACTTTGAGGTGGTTTGTTTTCAAAGAATGCTTGATAAACACAAGTTTTTTTTATTAATAAAATAATGAAAAAGAAAACTTCTAAGCAAGTGCAGCACTCAAAAACCAATACATTTACAAAATTTTGAAAAATTTGAAACAGATTAGTAATCTAATTTTGGGTTTCTTACCGACTTTTATTGCAGCAATTGGCAATTAGAGTAGTTTTCCAAGAATTTATAGTTTCAAGGAACTTTTTTGCCTGGCCAATGCAAATTTTGACTTGCTATCAAAACGCTAACTGACTAAACTCTTCTCAGAGAGATTGGGTAAAGGAACTAAATAAATGGTATGAAAACAAATTTGTTCTTTCGATTATCAAGTTAAATCACGATTGCAGTTGTCCAATGTTTTTTTTGAAAGTAACTTCAACACCGGAGAATCATCTGAGCCTGTAACCCAAAACATAATAATTTTTACAAATCGCAAACGACAATCGTCTTCCAGAAGCCTATTTAGGCGTTTGAATATTCGGACAATTGGTAATTTTCAATATCAAACTGAGTGTTTATGACTCAAAAACTGTAACGCTTCGTCTGAAGCTTGTGAGTTCAATCAAAGAAAAACAATACATTTTGTCACAATACCACTTTTGGTTCCACAAAACGTCGGCCCTTGTAAAAGACAATGTAACGGAATTTTCATTCAAATCAAAAATTTCGGTATTTTTGTGGCTGCAACAACTGCACTTATATGGAAGCACGGCGTCATTCTTGTTGCGTCACTGTGGGAACTCTCACATTTACTAATAGGTTTGTTCGTTGAAACCTTGGAGTGCAAAGCGTTTTTGAAAATCCTAAACTCGCCCTGAATGTCAAACTGAGTGTTTTTTGAGCCTTGGGTTTGCCTTCAAGTCGCCCTGAAGTAGCACTTGGTTTTTGCTTAGACGAATTCAGGTAATGAACAGGGCTGTCACATTGCATGCAATTTTGTTAAAATGAGAAGGATGCGTGGTGATTTTGTGGTTTAGGGTTCTTGGAGAGCCGAAAACCCATTTTTTAACAATTTAAAGGATTGTCTAGGAAACCTGTCTCAACCTTAGTAAAGTTCAACGAACGAAACTATCAACATAACTTGACAGCTGAGTTTGTGGCGGGTTTGAAAGATCGTTTTAACTCTCTTTGCCTTTTGATTTAAAGCAATGCTTGGACAAAGATCAGTTATAGTTAAAGCGGAGTTTGGAAAATATTTTACAGCAGGAGTGAATGAGGGGGCTGTCCACAAGAAACAGCTTCTCCGTACTCTCAGTTGGACCAAACCTAAAAGTCCATTAGAAACAATCTACTTTATTCTAAAAATGAGCAATATATCTTTGCTGTACCGAGGCTCTCCTTAGCATTCCGGGTGCGTACTGCTGATCGTTAAAGCTGCACTCTTTAATTTATTACGGCCTCTGTGAACCTATAGTACCATACCATTCGATCTAACATTCACGTCCAAACATATCCCGACGATACGATGTTGCCGTGCTCACTGCGTTTGGTCCAGTTTTCAAGCTGCTTGGTTCAGACAGCTGGTGTACTAGAACGTATAGTTTCCACCAACCCTCTAAGGATCGAGGTGGGTTTCTTCACATTAGGTTTAACCTGATTTACTTTTAGTAACGTCAGCACCCCCTTCTCCAAAGAAATCAAACATCTTAACGTCTTGAAATCCCAGACAACAATTTTCTTTGGTCGAATCTTGTTGAGTCGAAAACTACTAAGAGGGCAAAAGAAGCTCTCACGTTTATGCATTTTTACTTACTTCACCAAATTTCAATGGGCAATATATTTTGGCTGTAATGAGGCTTTCCCTCTCGACTTAGTCCTAAATCTTCCTATCCTTGATATCTTAATCATATAGATATCCTCTCAAGACCATTTCTCATTTAAAGACAATTCGCACTGAGGTCTTCAGGATCTCGCAAGCAGCATATCTTTTCAACTCACGTCTAACGAAAATGCCTGATACGATGACCAAGGCCCAAAACGCGTCAACCATACACGCTTGACTGGAAATTATATCACCGAGAAGCATATGAGGCAAAGAATATCAGCTTTGTCAACACCTGAACCAGATCTTGGTATGTTAAGGTATTCAAGACTCTTCCTTGGAGTACATTTACTGTCACTTTTAATGCTATTGGGAGTTAAGCTGGACATCTTCACTTTGTGCTTCTTCTTACATCCTATTGATGGTTATTCGCATATAGCCTCTATAACTCTTCATTGCCTGAAGGCCAACCACATACAGTTGCGGTCAAAATAGTAGTGTGAGTAAAAGCATTGCACAGATCGGTATTTTTCCACTTTGCATTGCGTTGATAGTGAAAACCCGTTATAATTTAATTGTTTTAAGGGGTGGAAAAGGATCTCGTCAATATGTAAGAAGACCTCCAAACACCGAATATAATCCACACTTTGCAATCATAATGGTATGGGCATGTTTTTTCTTCTACGGAGTTGGACCCATAATGCGGATTGAAGGCATTATGGATCAGCATCTCTATGTTAGGATAATGCAGGAAGTAATGCTACCGTATACTGAAGTTGAATGCTACCGTAAATGAAGTTGCTTCTTGCTGAAATGGGTCTTTCAGCAAGAAGCAATGGTTCCAGGAAAGTAAAGTAGATGTGATGGAGTGGCCCGCACAGTCTTCGGACTTTAATCCAATTGAAAACCTATGGAGCGCTGTAAAAAATTATGCTTCTAGATGTAAACCAAGCAACAACACAGTCCTTTGCGAAGCGTTACAGCAATCATGGAGTTCGATAAGCACAGAAAGGTGTGGAAACCTGATAAACCCTATTTAACGTCTTTGTACTGCTGTTATAGCTAACAAGGGACATGCAACTAAATAATAATTAAAGATACGAACACTCAGCCACATATTGTAATAAATATTTTGACCTAATTTTTCGATTTCGTAACATTTCAAGGTAGATTTTCCTATCACTACTATTTTTTTGACCTCTGAATTTCAACATCTGTTCAATAAACTTGCAACTATCGGATTATAATATTAAACTAACGTTTTTTTTTTTTTTGTAAATAAAAGCTTAAAACCCCACTTTGCAAACCACGTTATTGGTTTTTAAAACTATAATTGACGGATAAGTTTTTCTCAATTTTGTTCTTTCTTAAGCTCTATACTACTATTATTTTGACCGCAGCTGTACATAATTTCTTTTGGTTATCAACCATTACCACATACAAAGCATATTAGGAATAACGAAAGTTACTTTTAGTTGCATCTGTTTTTACTTAACCTCGACAAACATTAATTGGTTATCACTTGTCGCATAGACTTATTATTTTTCGTAGACGGCTACAGAATTTGATCCACAAGAAACTCTGCTTGAGCATCGTTAATGAACTTCACGCGAACGAATCTCCTGAGTGTTTCTTCTTTGAGCGATTATTTCGAATACACTCATTCTCTTTTTTTCTTGTATTTCTCAACACAAAATATCAAATTCAAATTGATTTCTCTGCCATTACCTAAATCGCAGCATAGAACTTTGGTGAAAATAAATCTCCTCATTGTAGCCGTAGCGTGAACATCTGAGTAGCGCATGCATGCCAATTTGTGGTTATAAATCATCCATCGAAATGGAGTTGCGATTTCAGGTGCACTGTGCGCAGACCGCACTGTCCCGAACCCGAACCACCACCAAGTGTAAAGGCAATCCACTACCGCGCTGCCATATTACCATTAAACCCAGACAAAAGGATTTCAAAAATGACCTTCCTACCTGTGGGATAATTAAATCTCACAATGGAAATAGGATGCTCCTACCTTTTGCTTTGCAATTATAATAATTATATTTGAAGATCAGTGGATAGATAATCGAATTAGAAAAAGTCTATGAATGAATCCTTAATGATTGTATAGGTGCCGAAGAGTGAATAAAAGGAATGAAACAAGAGTAGATCCTGGTTGGGATATCTCTGATGGCATATTCATTTAAATAAAATTGTGTTTCCATCAATCAACTGCTGTGGGAGAGTTTTGCTTCTTATTCTTCATCGTTTTTTCCAATGCTCTGTATTCACAATTAGCAACACTTGGTTGAAAAGGATGTGCACATCCAAACCAGACAAACATCAGTGGGAATCTGGAGCAAAAGACTCAGACTTAATTATTATGCATGTCTTTGAGATACTACATATCTATAAAGAACACACCGGCCTCTGAATGATAAATGATCTTTTTGGAAGAAAATAAAAAAGTGCACTTTAGGTGTAGATGCTAATGGTGGCAAGAATCCTTTGAACTAATTTCAGAAACGACTGATAAATCGATGACGTCGTGAGGTGTCTCCCTTGATAAATACTTTTGTAAGGCAGTGACAGAGGTACCTAATATTCTCGACCCAAGAGGTCAAAAAAGACTGATGCCAGACACACAACAATACCATTTCTGTTCCAGCCGAAGGTTTTTTTAAACGGAGGACTGCCGGTAAAAGGAAAGATTTCTCGCATTGAATTTTAAAATCGTCGACAAATCTTGCAGTTTGAAGTATTCAGTGACAGAGCTCATGCTGTTGCATTTGTTTGTGCCAAAAGTTAAGGCCTGTTTGTTTGTAATGATTGACCTAAAAACTCGAGGTCATACATGACTCGAAGAACAATTCTGACGCCCATTTATTTTTCGCTAAAGTTATCTACCCGAGGGAATATCGTTAAAATGTTGATGTTTTAAGTTCTTCAACAATCTTTTAATCTGAGTTGCACAATTCTGTCAGTAGTTTCCTTGTAAACCAACCAGCCAAAACCAACGTCAAATAGCTCAATTGATTGGTAGGTGCAAGGAAGTCGATGTAGGAAAATTCAATAAAAAGTTAACTAGAGAAAAAGAAGACGACCAACAAGACATCGCTAACTATGGTAACACAGTGGTGTTAACCTCTACACTACCTTTAGGACTAACTATCAAAAAATGATTCCTCAGGAACCCACATTGGAACTCCGAACCATTGAATTACAACCGAAACGGATCAGGCTAACGCGAGACGAAATCAATGCAAAGTTTTTCAAACATGTCAGTGCTCTCAGTCATCCGCTCATATTGAAGCTTTATGGGGAAAGAATAAGAAGAGTGTTGACATAAAGTGCGTTTTTGTTGCGACTCAGCGATCCTATAATCAGCTGAGCACAATACACTTTAGAACCAACTTGACGGCATCCAGATGTTGCAACTTATAGTACACGTCAATTATTGTAACAAGTAAGTGAGTGTAAGTGTTGACCAAAGAAGAAATAGATCAACATTATAACTGTGCTGAAAAGGTAAAAGCTCTTAAGTGCATTTTCAAAGTTTATCAGAAAACGAATTCTTAACTTTCAATCTCTATTTAAAAACATAGCTTAGACAATTTTAAATATGGTCATGACTTTCTTGTTTGTAAAGATAAGTCATTAGGAGTAAGATAAAAACTTAGGTTATGTTAACAGTATTTAAAAAAATGAAAAATAGCTGAAAGCACTTAAGTCGACTTAAGAGCTTTTACCTTTTCAGCACAGTAAATATCTTGCGAGTAATGACTGACTATCCGAAGCTCAGTGGTCTACCAGAGCTCTGGAATGTCTCAGCAGATGAATTCTACTTACAGAATTAACGGTGGACTTCATCAGTCAAAAAAGCAGAAATTCGTGAATAAGCTACTCTGACATATTTGGTTTCAAAGCCTTTCAGGACCGGGTATTGAAGTAGAGATGGTGGCGGATGACCTCTGGCGACCCAACGGCAGCTCTCACACCCCTGAAGCAGGGTAGTGATACCGAATTATCCGACCCATTATGTCAAAGGGGATTCCAAAAAGGACCTGGCACTCCCGGTTTGGGATTGTGTGTGGGGATAACTACTCAACCACGTAAGAACTACATGGTTCCGAAACAACCAACAGACTCTAATAACAATTATGATTTCAACGCTGACGACCCAAGCAAACGAAAAAAAAGGACAAGACCTCCGAGTATGCACTTGGAAGGTAAGAGCCAAGTGGCAGCACCTCACTCGGATCTCAAGGATCCGTTGTGTTTCCCGGGAAAACAGAGGATGGGGAAATTGTAGGATTGAAGAAGTAGAGGGTTGGGTTTTTGGGGTAGGGAACCCCCACTGAACCATTTGAAGTCCTGAGTAAATTTTAGGTTGCTGTTCAATGGGAGGTTGAAGATGTCGCCCAGTTCGTCGCAGAAGTATTCTCCGAGGGCTTTTCCTAGTGGGGGCCAAGCTAGGACAGTCACAGAGGAAGTGGAATGATCTTTTCCCTGCCTTTTCGTCTTGGTATTCTCTACATAAGTCCGATGTGCTAATGCCCATTCTCATCGTGTTGGTACCCAATGAGTTAGTCCGTGAGAATGCCAATCAACAGAGAGAGCCAAGGTCTGCTAAGCTGAAGTAGAAATTCTGTTTTTTTTTTTTGGAAATATCTGGCGAAATGTTTCTGGAGGTTCGTCATGTTTCTAAAGATGACAACCTGTCATTGGCGATTATTAAAAAAATAATGTTTGACTTTGTTTTTTTCTTGTTTTAGTGGCTTTAGAACTGAGCTCTTCGCTTCGCTGGATTCGAGTGCCGACTCGATTTTAGCTTATCCGCCATTTCATTACCGATTATGTCACGATGTCCTGGAACCCAGGTTAAACTTACGGTGTTTGTTGGGCTGAGCAGTCTAAGATTACTGCGATAGCTGTTTACTAATGTGGATTTTGTGACAATGGATGAGATAGCTTTAATGGCCGCCAAGCTGTCTATGAAAAAGTCAATATTTTTGTTGATCAAGTTTTTCGTAGCAATGTGTTTTACGGCTTCACACACTGCAAGAACTTCTGCTTAGAAGACATTGCAGAAGTCGGGAAGCTTTATTGATCTATTCATAGTAGAATGTCTATATCGGTATGGTTCATGATGGTTGTATGGCTTGATATGCCTGTTTTCACGTTATTGCATTTTGTATGAGTAGCAGTGCGCTTTTGGCTCTAATGGGGCTAGCGACAGGAAGGTTTCCATAGAGCTGCCGTCCGTGTCGACATCTACTATAGCGACTGCTACAGACAACAGAAGCAACGCTTATTTGGGTGCGGATTTGTCGTTAGAGGAAGACTCAGGGATAAGAATATCCGCCAAAATCCAGTTAATTAACGTATAATAACCATTCGAATGAGGTCTAAATTCGCCAACATTAGCCTAATATGCGCCCACGCCCCCACAGAAGGGAAAGACGACAGTTCCAAAGATTGTTTCTACGAGCTCCTCGAAGAAACATATGAGCAGTGCCTCAGACACGACGTAAAAATCGTTCTTTCCGATTTTAATGCAAAAATTGGGAAGGAATAGGTATATCTTGGAAATACAATCGCTAAGCATAGCCTTCATGCCAAAACCTCCAAAAACAGACTCAGGCTAATCGATTTTGCTGCGGGGCTAAATCTTGATGTTAGTACGCCCTTCCCGCATCTTAAAATTCAGAAAAGTACATGGCGACCCCCAGATCAATCAACCATTAACCAAATTGACCATGCTGCGTTCATCACAAGGTACTCTTCCAGTTTGATAAATGTACAAACTTTCCGAGGGGCAACTTTGACCGGGACCACTACTTTGTTGTAGCCAAAATACGAATGAGGATATCCTTACCAGTGCCTTCTCTATTCCCGTGGCGTGATGGTTTGCATGTCTGCCTTTTACGTGGAAGGTTCATGTTTCCAATCCTGACTAAAACCAAAAATGTTTTTCCACGGGAACCAACTTTCGCGAGGAATTGGCAGGTCCTTCGGTAGTAAAGTCATTGCCATGAGACGCGTTTTCTCGATTAGTCGTAAAAATCTAGGCCCTCTGCATTTCTTTCACAATGCATTGTTGTGAGAAATGTGTTAGGTCACGGTACGGGGCTCCTTGACCTTAGTCAAAGATCTAACTACAAGCAAAAAAGGTCAGGATCTCTTGCCTTCCTCGAATCGCGGCTTGGTCTATATATATTTTATCCTTAGCTTTTATTTTAAAGAAACTTCATCCTCTTTTTGATCATCTTGGCTCTATCTGTAGATCTGTACGATTCACATCTCCACTCAAATATCGCGTAATTGCAATAACCGAAAACCACAGCTGTGTGCCTAGTTGCCGCTTAAACCCAACCCTATTCGTATTTTCCAAAAAAAACCTCTTTTCAAACACCTTTTTAGCTCAATTTGATTCACTCGTTGCGCAACCGCCAATCAGAACCCTTTTTTGCTTATTTTCATCAAAAATTAAAAAGGAACCTAAAATCTTTTCAATCGAAAAACATGTTCATTCTCTATTATCCTCGAAAGAAATAGAGATTTCACGCAAGATGTTCAAACAGTGGTAACTACACTCTTGCATCAACACTGCGCTCATTGCCGTGCGCCTTGTGTGGGTTAAGCCGAAGGCAGTTGTAATAGCTACATGAGGATTTATTACCTGCATTGCAACATCTTTGATCCCGATTGAAATCCTTTACTTTCGCTTAAAGTCTTCCTTTCATTGCACGATCATTGCGAATGCAAGTCCCTCAAGCATTTACGTGCAATTCACATGTGCGTGTAGGATGAAACCATACCATCCTTCAAGACTAAATTATATACGAGACTTCAATTTCTCTACAGTTTAAGATTACGCAAAGGTGAGGAGCTAAAAGCGAAAGGTTGTATATGAAAGGATTAAAGAATCTTTTTTCGTCCTTTGATTTCTTTTTTCAATGCCAAAGCGGAGATTCACTTTTTTAATGAAAAAAAGGATACGCATCATGCCAGATCATTAGATGCCATATGTCCTTGAAGATGTATTCATCAATAGCTGAAAATTGATATCCTTTCATTTTCAATAAATTTTCGTTTTTTTTGTAGGTTCAGTCGCCTCAACATTCATTTGATCGTAATTCAAAAAGAACCCTACGATTGTAGGCGAATCGAATGAAATTGTCAAGGAAAAAGGATTATTATTGATCGTCCCCGAAAAGATTTTTATTTTTCATTCAGATCGGGGATCGATCGATTACCCGCGTAAGGTTTTTCCACTGGTTTTTTACTGATAGTTTTTTCACCCTCGCTGAGTAACCTCCCTCGACTAAATGGCATCCTTTTGTCACACTTTACTAAAGATTAATGACATTTCGGGCTCACAAGTTGTGTATACCTTTGCTTCCTGTTTTGTAAATTTTTTTATTATTTGATTCTTGACATGGCCCGTAAAAGAGGTTGACGCGGCTTGTGCCATATGAGTTATGATATGTGAAGGTAAAAAGCAAGCTGCAAATTGGTGGCTGCTTTTGTTTTTTTTTTTGGCAAAAGAAACGTGTGCGGAACACGCGTCAAAGGGGTAAATAAAAATTATGGAATATGTCATAATCGAATCAAATCAATGCTAATACCGGGTGAAGGTCAAACGGTTTTCTGTGTTTGTTTGAGCAACAGGAAGGAATCGGAGAACATTGACCAGTTTAGTAAGGATAACGGAAGTATGTTAGAGAACGTCTTGGCAAGAGGGAATGGGAAACTTGAAGGTAAAATTATTGTAACATTTTATTTTGTATGGGTATGTAGCCACGGCTTTGCAGTTGAGATTCATACTCAAGATGAGGGCGAACATAACAGATATAAAGACTGATTTTTTAAAATTTAAGTTTTTCATGTTAGCTGGACTGGGTAGTTATGGCGTCCAAAAAAAATCTGTCAAAGTTTTAGTACCTACACTTTGCCATTTCGTCATGGACTTACAAACGAGCGACGATTGTGAATTGTTGCAATTTATTGTCAAAATTCGTGCTCTGTTAAAAATGTGCACCATATTATGGTCGTCATAATTAATCTGGCGAACCAACAATTCGTTGCTGCTATCACCAAAATTCGCTCCAAATTTACTTTGTTGGACATTAAACTATTGACTCGAGTGCATGTGTACAGACAATTTGACAGAAACGTCAAATCGTCGCCGTTCTCTGCAATTGGACATGTGTTACTCAAAAAAAAATTTGAAGTACGTGTCGGTTTGGGTTTGAAAACCTATAAAACTCAACTTCTACAAGAACTGAAGCCGAATGACCTATTAGCTTCATCGAAATCCGCCGTTTTATCGAGAAACTGTGTTCAGCGATGAGTCTCATTTCTGGCTCAACGGATACCCAAGCAAGCAAAACTGACGCTTTTTGCTTGATAAACAGCCACACGCCATACAAGAATTACCGATTCATCCCACAAAAAACGGCAGTTTGGTGTGGTTTATAGGCTGCTGGCATCATCGGTCCATTTTTCTTCTAAGACGACCGTGGTATGATACGTGACTATTTTTCGCTCCTGTTGGACTTGGTTGACATGTGGTTTCAATAAGACGGTGCTACATGCCCCACAGCTCGGGAAAAAATGGATATGTTGAAGAATGAATTTGGAGGGTAGCTTATCTCTCGAAATGGCCCTGTGAGTTGGCCGCCAAGATCATGCGATTTATCACCTCTTTGATTATTTCTTGTGGGGTTATGTAAAATCATTAGTGTATGTTGGCAAGAAGGGCGGCCGTGGTGCAGTGGTAGAGTGTTTAGTAGATAGGCCGAACGCGTGGGTTCGAATCCCGCTCTGGGCATCTACTTTTCTTTCAGCCTCCAAGTTTCATATGGACGCCGCCCTTGAGGTTATATATGTGAAATTACTAACAACTTATTTCCAACTACTGCAACACAAAAAAAAGGAAGGCTGCTAGTCTGGTAGTACAATGGACCGGATATTAGGTCTGAGTTCTCCAGATTAGCATGTAAGCCTCCTCTTTTTTTATTTAAAAAAAAAAAAAAAGTATGTTGACAAGCCGAATATGATTGAAGCCTTACAGGATAAAATAATATGCATAGTTCTTGGAATACAGCCCGAAAATCACCCTTTACGAAGAAAGTGTTACATAAGGGAGCGGGTCAAAATTCTGGCTACAAAATACTGCTTTTCATAATTCTGCTTTTAAAATGAAAATTCTGCTTTTCAAAATTCTGCTTTTTTTTCATTCTGGCTGACAAAATTCTGCTTTCCAAAATTCTGCCTATTTAAAAGGAAAAAATTCTGCTGATTTTTTTTTTAGTAAGAGAGCGACACTGAGGAAATTACAAAACTACTTCTCTACTTTCTAATTCTTTAATAAGCAAGAATTTAAGAAAGTAAATAACTAGGAGAGAGTAAGAACAATTATTATCAATATTCTGCCAATTATAAAGAAAATGAAAGTTTGGAAAATGTTAAAAAGCGCGCGCTTTTTTTTGAAAAGCAGAATTTTGAAAGCAGAATTTTAAAAAGCAGAATTTTGAAAAGCAGAATTTTGAAAAGCAGAATTTTGAAAGCAGAATTTTGAAAAAAGAATTATGACCCCGGCAGAATTCTGTCCCCAACCCGTTACATAAGGATCATTAAATTCTTTTGCCCACCGTTTTGCAAAGAGTTTTCTTTCCTTACAGTTGAGCTTTTTTTTAGATTTTTTTATGTCGGGCTGAGTTTATGCAGATCTGGTACTGCGATGCCTAGTTAAAACTGTGCCAAATCATGCGTAGGTTCAGAGTAGTTTTTTTGCTCTTGTATGCGAACAGAACTTAATGATCCTCTGTGTTTGAGTTTATTCAACGTAATCAAGCGTCCACTTTCTAAGGCGGAGAAGGACATTATGTAAAGATGTGCAGATTTGCTTCTTTACCTTCGAGGCCTAGTCTCCAGATGGGATCTACTGCTAATCTCTCCGATTATCAGTCCGGCTGAAGTTGTAAGAGTTTGCTTGTTGAGTTTCAAAAGAATTTTGATATTTTTTAAGTATGTTCTGACATAGAAAGTTTTGAACAAGTTTAGCCAGATGAGTTACGCGAAGCTTTGTTAGATTTTCCTAGCACAGGATGTTCTTGACTGTATGCTTGAATTGGATTTTGTTTATTCCACTCAATGTTTCAGGACCATCGAATGGTTTAGAGACACCGTCTTTTGCTGAGATGTCAGCAGTCTCGTTCCTATCACAGCCTTCATATTATGTGCGCGAATACAGTGGAGGATAAAAGAGTTTTTCCTAGCCATTTCAGAGAATAACATAATCGTCTCATGGACTAGTTTTTATCTTATTACTGGTGGGCTCAGTGCTTTTACTACAGCTTGGCTGCCTGAGAAGATCAAGATTGTTATCTTTTTTGTGTTCGATGAACTTATTTTCACTACCAAAAGCTTTGTCCTGGTGAATCGAATATCGAGCCACTGTAAATTCCGAAACCTGTGCCAGTTTCCATTTTTGAACCGTCAATATACCAGACCATATCTTGCCTTGAAAGGTGGGGTGTTTTGAGGCCTGATTACGAAGAAGTTGGGTTTCAAGCTGTACATGGGAATAGCAATATCCAATCACATACTAAAGGTTTCTAAGATGTCAATTATCAATATTTAACCCTTCGGGTTTGGATTCAATATGAGGTGCTTTTGAAGGAAGAAACAGTAGATTACCAGTCTTGCTTCCATTTCTATGAAAATGTGGATAGGTGGTAGTCTTTGAATGAGTTTTATAGCAAATGTGGGTGTGGTACGCATACATTGTTGCTAGTTTTTGAAGCTTTTCCAGCGTTTTTGGACACCATACCAAGATACGTCATAGTTGGCTTAACTACCAGCTTATAGAGGTCGTACATGATGTACGAATAAGTTTCACATACTGCGAAAACTAAAATTTTACGATACGAAATGCATGAAACATCTTCATTGGTTGCGACAGTGAAAAGCAAAGGTCCAAGGTGACTGCCTTGTTGCACACCCGACATGCCAATGAAGGAGTTCGAAAGGTTGTTACGAAATTCAACTTTAATAGTCCCATTCTTCAGATAGGAATAAATCCATGTAATAAATTCGACTATTCAACAATATGTTCTAAAGCCAAAGACAGCTCATTACAAACTGAAATAGAACTCTCAGGATTAATATAAACGTTGGCAACATAAATGTTATTTGATTGTGCGAACGATTTGACACACAATACGAGGGTCTTTAATAAGTACTTAGCCTCACCGCTCTACGGCACTGTTATAACAAAAGTGTTTAACCATCGTGCTATGTACTTCTTTTAGTCTACTATCAAAGTTTCCCGCGATTCTCTTCATTACTTTTATTTTGATAGCACTTGGCAGCGATTCGGTTAACGAAAAAAGTGCTGTTCCACCACGACAACGCACCGGCTTACACATTCGCCGTCCAAATTGGTCGAATTGCGATGCGTATTGCTGCCCCATACACTACTCTCCAAATTTCGCTCCCTGTGATTACTTTTTGTTTTCAAACTTAAAAAAGCCACTCGCCACGAATATGTTTGGGTCAAATGAGGAGGTCATTACCGTCATGGCGACCTATTTTGGGTTGAAAAAGTTGAAGCGTGTCTGTGCCAAGTGTTTCGATCTTGGAGCAGATTATGTGGAAAAAATTGCCACCGATTGGCAATTCGAAGAGCAGAAAAATTATTTGGGGAGACCCAAAAATATTTCTTGTAGGAAATCAAAGCCTTGCCTTCCACATCTTTTGACTTTTCCTAGTGCCGGTCTTAATAAACTGAAATCTTTTGGCTAAGGGGCTAGAAAATATGAATTAATAATTTTTGAATGAAACCTTATCACATTTTGGTAGAATAGCATAATCCAATACTTAGTTTTTGGGATACATTGTGGTTCAGGTCCCATCTTATTTTTCTTGCGAATTGAGAACTTATTTACGAGAGTGCCAATAGGCCAAGATTCATTGCTCAATAAATGTAGTATCAGAGAGAAAAGACGGGGCAATCAATTTAAATGACGGCGACGAAACAAAGCCATGTTTGCTAATTTGACTGTATTTTAATAAGGCAACAGAAGGAATATATTTTTTATCAACCTAATATCGTAAAACATCGTCCGAAGTTATTTTAAGCCTAAGCCGTGAAACAAACATCTTTTAGGCCTAGGACCTGCTTCTATAAGCTTAAGAAAAACTTTTTAGGTGGCACCCTGTTTGGTCGCTGATGTAACGACTCAGACTAACACCCCAATTGAAATAATAATTGAAATTTTCTATAAACAACTCAACAAGAAATACACTGATTAAATATCAATTAGTAATCGTAAAAGGTGTGCAAATAGATCTTCTCCTAATAGTTGGAGAATTGCTCCTAACGAAACCACATATCACACATGCAAATGGCACATTTTTAAGAACAGCTGTTTTGACGATCAGTGACTTGAAAATATTTCCTTATTGACGACCCTGATAGAATCACGCATGCAATATAGTTGATTTTTAAATGATTAAAATTCAAAGAACATGCTTGCTGATCAAGTCTCCTATAGCTCTTTGATGACAAGCTATATTTATATATATATATATTTCACTTATCCCGCAACATAAATCTCCTCTCAAATCGAGTCATTGATCCCCAACGGATCAAGCAAACAATAAAAATCTACCATCAGCCTAAATTTTTCCCAGCCATCGCACTTAATTGATAACTACGAGTATAAACAGCTTTGTTGTAATCAGAGATGCGTATACCCACTACTCTAACCTCGACCTTGAAACCAACGTCTACTCATCCAAATCGATCTAATTCTCCTCATTGCCAAAAATAACCACGTACTGCGCCCACGCTCTGTTTGCTTCCAGCCCCAAACATGTTCAGCATACCCACATCAATAATTCCCTTATCTCATAATTAAACATTAAAATCATGAAGTAGCCCAACGAACGAGAAACTTACTGAATCGCAAAAGCGTTTGTCAATTTAGAGATGCCAAAAAAAATCAAACAGTATTCCAAGTCAGCTAAAAAATGAGTATTTATTAATTTGATCAATAATTGCTCTTCCCATTTACCAAATGACACACTTTTTCAATGGATTCATTTCTGTGCCCAGAGCACACTGAAACTCTTCACTAAATTCAGGCATATTCATCAGAGTGCCAACAACTCGGAACTCCTCGAATGCGTGCGCATCATATTCCATGCGTTTAATGCGATCTTCTGTACTCCGACCATCGCACCAAGTTTGTGCGAACTTTAAGAAGAAAAGTTGTTTGTTGGTCATGTCGATACCAGGCAATGGTTTATCTTGGGCGCCCTCTGAGACTCCGTCTTCTTTCAAGTATTGAAGATAAGAATGGTAAGCTAGCCTAGCTCCTACATTATCAGCAATGTTGTCATTAGAAGTCATGTTTCCATCTGTCTGTACACCGTTGAGTATAAATTTATTGTACTGTGACTCTAAACATTGATACCGTTCCTTGAAGTTCCTCAACGATTCTGGACTCCACCAATTTCTCGTCTTCCCATCGTAGTCGCTTTCGTAAGACGATGAGTCGAATCCATGACCAATTTCATGACCGATTAGGTTGCCCATTCCTCCGAATTTCAATGAATTTGGCATTTGTATGTGATACAGCGGAAGCTGCGATATCCCAATAGCAATGAACACTAGATTGATGAAGTCGAAGTAATAGGCGTTCACATCATTGGTCGACAAAAACGGTTTGAGAGCAGCTCTTCCAACCAATCTTACACTAGTTTTCGCACGGTGTTTCTCCAAATTCATCAAATTTATCCAGTAGTCGTTTTTTATCGCGACATCTTTGTAAACGCTATTCATTCCATGTCGATGCCTCATATCGTCTGTGTAACCAACTACCACATCCATAGCACGAAGTTTTGATTTAGCTTCGGATTTTGTTTCACTATCCAGCCAATTGTTTTTTTCGAGGAAGGAGTAGAACGTGTCTTTTAAACGTTTGGTGATTAAAAGGGCATCTGCTCGTCGTTCCTTGTCAAAAGTTGTTTCGATGAACCAGGGTATGAAACTATAGGACATATACTTCTGCGTTATCTCAAGACATTTACTCTCGAGGGTTTTCGATTTTGTTTTCAATGTCCACGTTTGGTAAAACTTCAAAATATTCCTCCATTTCACATACCTGAACATGAGGTTCATGTCGGATTTCTTCAGAAAGCTGTCCAGATTCGAGAAATTTGAAACTCTGTCATTTATCTCCCAAGAGTCCTTTGTTGTACCGTTAATGGCCAATTGAAAGAACTTCTTCCAATCCAATCCGTCTGTAGAATTGTGTATCGATAGGAATCTGCCCAATGTCTGTAATTTAGTATTGTTCACAGGCTTGACACATGCAACTAGCTTCTTTTCGAATATTTTGAGTTCTGCTAAATCTTTTTCCACTTCTTCTTTATTTGTGAATTTCAAATCCTCTGAAAGCTTTGTGAAATTGAAAGCTGGCACAGTGAGAACAGCACGAGGTCTCTCAATCCAGATGTCAAAGTGGAGTTTTGCTGAATTGTAGTCGACGGTTATTGGGAGGAAGGGATGAACGCCATACTCCGAGTAGAAGTTCAAATTTATCCAGTCAAGTGTTTCCCCTTCCTTGGGAACTGGTTCCTTCATCGACTCCAACATCACCTGATATCCCTGGTTGAGGTCCTCCGACATACTCATGCAGGATAGAAACAACTTCTTGGCCTTTGTTTCAGCTGTTTTTTCATCCATAACGGTGGTGTTTTTAAGAAAACTAACAATTAATTCGTCAATTTTGAACTGCATGACATCAGTGAAGGAGCTGTTGCGGCTTTTGATGGGAATCAGGATGTCATTCTTCCAATTGCCACAAGCGTACTCGTAGAAGTTTTCACACGGATCGATGGATTGATTCATGTTGGCCAACATAAATTGAGCCTCCTTCTCGAGCAATACTTCTCTTTCAGTGATCGTGTTCGGGATGTTGAAGATTCCATTGGGATCTGGAGGCACCACCATAGAACTTATTCCCACAAACAAACAAGTTGCAATAACAAATGAATCACAGAATAATGCTCTCATGATTTAATCTAAAATATTTGAACACAACCCGAGTGCCCAACTATACCCGCGAAAAGTCAACTTGCGAATGATATGAAATCCACCGGTTCAATTGAGTTATATATCCACCAGCCAGAGCTTCGTCGTGGCCCGGCGCGGCGGCCAGCAATTAAAAATGCTTGTCTGCTCCGAATGATATATTTTTGTTTGTTTTTTATTTGTTGGTTCTGATGGATTATTTGTTTTTTTTTTTTTATGGAAAGAATCTAATTGCCTGCGGTAGTGACGCGTCAAAAACGGTTTAATATGAGTTAAACTATCAGAGAACACTAGTTTTTTTTTTTGGCAATGCTCATATTTTTTTTTTTACTGTGATTTGTCATATAATGACGATGCTGATGTGGTTGAATGATGGCACCGGAATATGTAAATAGAGATGCGGATTGTCTAATGGACAGATATAGCTAGGCCAATTTAAATATCTCTTATATCTGATTCATAAAAGTAATTGGGATGTTTAGGGGTAAAATTATAAGTTCATGTTCAAAGTTCAATGGGCAATATAGGAAAATACTGCAACTGAATATTTTTTTCATTTCATTTTCTCATTTATTTCTTATAATAATATATTATATAATAGGTATAATATGATAGATACTTACTTACTTACTTAAGGTGGCGCTACAGTCCGGGTCGGACTAGGGCCTCAACCAACATGATTCTCCAGCCAACTCGGTCCCTAGCTAGCTGCCTCCAGTTTTGCACGCCAAGTTGGTTGAGGTCCTCTCCTACTTGCGTGCGCCACCTGAGTCGCGGTCTTCCTCTACTGCGCCGTCCCTCGGGATTGGATTCGAAGACTTTCCGGGCCGGAGCGTTGGTGTCCATTCGCTCTACACGACCCAGCCATCTAAGCCGCTGGACCTTGACTCGTTTGACAAGGTCAGTGTCGCTGTACAGCCCGTACAATTCGTCGTTGAATCTTCTTCTCCATTCTCCATCTATGCAGACGGGACCAAATATCACCCGAAGAATTTTTCTCTCGAAGCATCCTAAAGCGTTCTCGTCTGCCTTTGACAAGGTCCATGCCTCTGCGCCATATATAAGAACCGGGATGATAAGTGTCTTATACAGGGACACTTTAGTTGCTCGAGAGAGGACTTTACTACTCAATTGCCTTCTTAGTCCGAAGAAACAGCGATTGGCAAGAGTTATTCTTCGTTTGATTTCAGCGCTGGTGTCGTTGTCTGAATTAATAGCGGCGCCTAGGTAGACAAAGTCCTTAACTACCTCAAAGTTATAGCTGTCAATCGTGACGTTCTGTCCAAGACGTCGGTGTTGGGTGTCCTTTCTTGATCACAGCATATACTTGGTCTTGCCCTCATTTACCACTAAACCCATCTTCTTCGCTTCCGTCTCAATGCTCATAAACGCGCCATTGACATCACGCTGCGTTCTTCCAATTATGTCAATATCGTCGGCATATCCGAGCAATTGGACGGACTTTTGAAAGATTGTGCCTCTTGTCTTGACGTAGGAGTTTTGCACTATTCTTTCAAGAACGATGTTAAAGAAGTCGCATGACAGTGCATCGCCTTGCCTAAAACCTTTTTTGACATCGAATGTATCGGTGAGATCTTTTCCGTCCCTGATGGAGCAGCGTGCGTTCTCCATCGTCATCCTACACAATCGGACAAGTTTGTAGGGATGCCAAAACTAGACATGGCTCTATATAACTCCTCTCTATAGATGCTGTCATATGCGGCCTTAAAATCGATAAAAAGGTGGTAGGTATCGATTTGAAGCTCCTGGGTTTTTTCCAAGATCTGCCGTAGTGTGAAGATTTGCTCTATGGTGGACTTTCCTGGTCTAAAGCCGCACTGATAAGGACCTATCAGGTTGTTGACGAATGGCTTCAGACGCTCACACAATACGGCAGAGAGGATCTTGTACGCGATGTTAAGAAGACTGATACCTCTGTAGTTGGCGCAGTTCAGAGGGTCTCCTTTCTTGAGGACCGGGGAAACGATGCTGAGGTTCCATTCATCGGGCATGCTTTCTTCCGACCATATTTTGCAAATGAGCTGGTGCATACTCCTGACCAGGTCATCGCCGGCCGATTTAAACAATTCGGCAGTGAGGCCATCAGCTCCAGCAGCTTTGTTGGACTTTAGCTTGGACACTGCTATATTCACTTCGTTCAGGTCGGGTTGGCGGAATTCTTGGTCTACGTCGCCTAAATCGAATGGTTCTATCTCTCTAACAGCGGAATTGGGTCCATCATCGCCGTTATAGAGCTTGGAAAAGTGGTCTTTCCATATCCTCAGCATGGACTGCGGTTCCACCACGATGTTCCCTTGATCGTCTTTGTAGGCTTCGGCTCGGGGCTTGTAGCCCGAGGCTGTTGTTTTTACCTTCTGGTAAAACTTCCGAACCTCATTCCTGCTGTGGCACCCTTCTATCTCCTCGATCGCGCGCTTCTCATGCTCTCTCTTTTTCCGTCTGAGAAGCCGGTGTTCGTCTCTCCTCTTCTGCTTGTAGAGCTCATAAGCAGTTCTAGTCTTTTTGTGCAGCGCCGCTTTGTATGCTTCCTGTTTAGCTGCATGTGCTTGCCGGCATTCGTCGTCAAACCAGGGGTTTCGTTGTGGTGGCCGTGTGAAACCCAGCACTTCAGAGGCGGCATCTCTGATGGCTGATTGGCAGTGCTGCCACTGGTTCTCTATACTTGATGCTGGCGGCATAGGACTCCTTGAGAGGTTGTAAGAGACTCGATCGGAAAAAGACTTGGCGATCTCTTGCGATTGTAGTCGTCCAACGTCGAATTGTCTCACAGTATTTCCTTGTGTTGGCTTGGATCGGGATATCCGCAGTCGTACCTTGGCTACAACAAGGTAGTGGTCCTAGTCAATATGATAGGCTCGGAATATGATAGATACACCAACTTCAAAACATATAAATAGATTATTTAAGAAATAAAGTAGTGACATTAGATGTTAAAGTTTAAACAGTTTTAAATGTCACTTCAGTGTTAAAGAATAACAAAACAAAAATTGGGTGGGATGACCCACCAAAACTTAAATATTGTTATTGATATTTACAATGAGAAAAAGAATCAAAAGAATTACAATTGTTTTACTAGCCAAGTGCCTGAAAAATTCAATTTAGTTTAAAAGAGATTGATCAGATGTTTTAATAACTCACCAGAACATTAAAGAACTACAATAATTTGAGAAAACACAACTATTTCTAAAACACACCAATCAAATCAAACAACCAAGATTTTAAAAGTATCTGAAAAAGATTTGGTAATATAAGTGACCTTAACGCAGTAAGAAGTTTATTAAATAATCTACAGGACATTACTGTGTAAAATATCCAAAAAGTAGTCGTCCGAAAGCTTGGAACAGGTACAAGATATTGCAAGTTGTTTCGTAGATTATGATTATGCTGTCCGGCTACAACTGTAGCAGCAATTTAATTCCTCCTGGAGCATTGGGCAGCAACCAGATCCCTCCATCTGTCCCGATTCGCCACAACGCAACGGGTCTTAGCTGTGACCACGATTGAATACCTTGAGACTGAGCTTCTTTAAAAACAGATGACTTCCATGTTGTTTTTGGTCTTCCAACGCGTCTCTCGCCGCTGAGGATTCCATTCGAATGATTGCTTCGCTACGTTGTCGTTAGGTTTCCTCAGTGTATGGCCTATCCAACGCCACTTTCGTTGGGTGATGTCTGCATCCAATTTCATCTGTCCGGTCCTATTCCATAGTTCAACGTTTGATATGGTTGCCACCGGATCTTCAGAATGTAGCGTAGATAACGGTTGAGGAAGGCATGTAGCCTGCTCGAGATGTTGACAGAGCATTTCCATGTTTCAGAAGCATATAACAGCACAGATTTCACGTTGGTTTCGAAGAGTTTCAACTTGGTGCGTAGCGATATTTTACTTGAGTTCCTCGCAGGAGAAAGGATTCCAAATGCACTACGGGCTTTGTTTATTCTATTGTTAACATTCAGGTCCGTTCCGCCATCAAGTGCAATAAAACTGCCCAGATAATTAAATTGCGTGATCTTCTCTATGGTTCCCTGCCTTAGAATATCTTGTTGTGTGCTTTGGCCCGTGGTCATTATTTTGGTCTTATTGGCGTTGATCCTTAAGCCAGCCACTTCTCCATATATTTGCAGCAAATGACATATTTGATTTAAATTAGCCGTGTTGTTTGCCATGAGACATATATCGTCAGCATAATCTATGTGGCTAAGTTTGTCAAACAGACCCCATACCATGTCTTTCGGTTGTACCCACAGTGGCAGTCAATACATCGTCGATTGCTAACAAGAACAGAATTGGTTACAGGACATCTCCTTGTCTCACTCCTTGGCGAACATCAAAGGAGTCGGATAGCTGTCCATTGTGCATAACGAAACACCTTGCGTTGTTGTACGACTCTTTAATAACAGCAACAGTTTTCTCAGGGATACCTCTCACAATAAGCGATCTCCAGATGCATTCACGATTTACCCTGTCGAATGCCTTCTCATAATCCACAAACATGAGGTACAGGGGTGATTGATAATCAGACGATTGTTCAAGTATGATTCGCAAGGTGGTGATGTGGTCGACGCACGATCGAACGCTGCGAAACCCCGCTTGGTGCCTCTTGACTCGATACTGGACTTTATCCTCTCGAGAATAATAATTGCCATTAAATTCGGAAAAACGGACAGAACAGTGATCCCGCGATAGTTATTACAGTCTTTGAGGTTTCCTTTCTTTGGTAACTTCACAATAACTCTATACTTCCAGTCCCTTGGGTAAGTTTCACTCTCCCAAACAGCTTGCACCAGCTTAAGCAAAATACGGGAAGCTGCTTCAGGGTCTACTTTAAGGAATTCTGCGGGAATACCGTCAAGTCCCGCTGCTTTGTTTTTCTTTAGGTGGTGGATCGCGTATCTTATCTCTGTGCTTGTGGGGGGCTGGTGTCAATACCTCTAGAAGACCTGCGCATGTTGTTCAGTTCAGGATTCATGTCTGCGACTTATATTTCTTGCACATCTGGTTCGAAAAAGTCCGGAGAAGAAAGAGTAAAAAACATAATTTGGTCTAAAAGCTAATGACTAACTCATGTTCAGCGAACAACGACCTAAAGAGATTCCAATCCCAATTAATATCAGCCACAAGATTAAGGAGAGTATCAGCACCAAACACACAACCAACATCTTCTGCAAAAGCAGTATACCCCTATTATGGATGACAACTCAACTGAAATTGGGTTCTTCTCATATCTATAACACGGACACACAACCCAATTTTCAGTTGGGTTGTCATCTGTAATAGGGTTGGTAATTTTAGATTTAAATGGTAATTTGAACGATGAGTTAATAATACAATAAGAAAAGTATAGGACTAAGTAATGAGCCTTGTGGTACTCCAATGTTAAGAAATTTGAAGTCACTTCTAATAATATTAATTCTTACACGCAATCATCTATTTTCAAGGTAGGATCTGAACCATTTACTAATAAAACTCCTTATACCAGCACTTTCTAGTTTAGATAACAAGATTTCGTGGTTTACCATATCAAATGTCTTAGTGATATAAACAACGAGAGACCAGCTGTACACTTTTTACTGTCTTGATTATTAAAAGTTTCGGAGCCAAATTTCTGGAGAGCGTCTTCAGTGGATTTACATTTCCAAAACCGAAATTGTAGGGAGCTAAAACAGTTGTTTTTATTCAAAAAATGCATAAGTCTCAGTTAAACACTCTTTGCAAAGATTTTACTTATAGACAAGAGAATAGAAATTGGTCTATAATTGCTTGTTTCATTCGCTGATCCGTTTTCAAAAATAGGAACAATATCGGCACACTTCAAAGCATCCAGAAACTTTCCTGAGAAAATGCTTTGGTTAAATCAATGGGCCAAAACATCAAGTAAGAAGAAAGATAAATATTTTAGCAAATTATTTGAGACAGCATCAGCTCCACAAGTGTTTGAATTTTTTAGAGAGCCAATACTTTATTCGTTAAGTAGACGCACTAAATTGATGAAGTAGCCCGTCTTTATGGGGCACTCATTGAATATGAGAATATACCACATGAACATAAGAACAATCACAAGTCAAAAATCAAACAAGAGGTATTCCAAGCCAACTTAAAAATGAATATTTATTAATATGATCAATTGCTTTGCCCATTTACCTACCAAATGACACACTTTTTCAATGGATTCATTTCTGTACCCAGAGCACACTGAAACTCTTCACTAAACTCAGGCATGTTCATCAGAGTGCCAACAACTCGGAACTCCTCGAATGCGTGCGCATCGTTTTTCATGGTCCAAATGCGATCTTCTGTACTGCGATTTTCGCACCAATCTTGTGCGAACTTTAGGAAGAAAAGTTGTTTGTTGTTTAGGTCGATACCAGGCAATGGTTTGTCTTCGGCATCCTCTGTGACTCCGCCTTCTTTCAAGTATTGAAGATAAGAATGGTAGGCTACCCTAGCTCCTACATTATCAGCAATGTTGTCACTGGAAGTCATTTTTCCGTTAGTCTGTACACCGTTGAGTATAAATTTATTGTACTGTGACTCCAGACATTGGTAACGTTCCTTGAAGTTCCTCAAGGAATCCGGACTCCACCAATTTCTCTTTTTACCATCGTAGTCGTTTTCATAACACGACGAGTCGAATCCATGGCCCATTTCATGACCGATTACGTTGCCCATTCCTCCGAATTTCAATGAATTTGGCATTTGCATGTGATACAGAGGAGGCTGCGATTGTCCGATTTCAATGAATACAAGGTTCTTGTGCGGATAGTAATGAGCATTAACTTCATGAATTTTTGAATCAGATGGTTTCTTAATGGGTCTTCCGATACAACTTACGACAGTTTTCGCACGGTGTTTCTCCAAATTCATCAAATTTATCCAGTAGTTGTTATTTATTGCTACATCCTTAAAGTCGTTTTCCATTCGGTGTCGGTGCCTCATATCGTCTGTGTAACCAACAACCACATCCATTGCACGAAGCTTTGATTTAGCTTCGGACTTTGTTTCACTATCCAGCCAAGTGTTTTCTTCGAGGAAGAAGTAGAAGGTGTCTCTTAAGCGTTTGGCGATTAAAAGGGCATCTTCTCGTCGTTCCCTGTCAAAAGCTGTTTCGATGAACCAGGGTTCTAAACTGTTGTACATGTACTTCATCGTTATCGCAAGACAATCACTCTCGAGGGTCTTCGATTTTGTTTTCAATGTCCACGATTGGTAAAACATTAAAATGTTCCTCCACTTCACATACCTGATCAAGAGGTTCGTATCGGTTTTTTTCAGAAAGCTGTCCAGATTGGAGAAATTCGATACGCTGCTATGAATTTTCCAAGAATGTTTTGTTGTACTGTTAATGGCCAATTGAAAGAATCTCTCCCAATCCAATCCGTCTGTGGAATTGTGTGTCGTTAAGAATTCGTCCAATGTTTGGGATTCGGCACTGTTCGAGGGCGTGACAGATGCAATAAGCTTCTTTTCAAAAATTTTGAGTTCAGCTAATTCCTTTTCGACTCCTTCTTTATTGGCGAACTTTAAGTCGTCCAAAAATTCTGTGGAATTGAATGTTGACTCAGTGAGATATTCAGTAGGTTCTTCAAGCACAATGACAAAAACAAGATCTGCGCAGTCGTGTTGGACGGTTATTGGGAGGAAGGGATGAACGCCATACACCGAGTAGAAGTTCAAATTTATCCAGTCAAGTGGTTCTCCTTCCTTGGGAACTAGGTCTTGCATTGTTTCCAACATCACCTGATATCCTTGATTGTGATCTTCCGGCATAGTCATGCAGGATCGAAACAACTTCTTGGCCTTTGCTTCAGCTGTTTTTTCATCCTTAACGGTGGTGTTTTTTAGAAAGCTGACAATCAATCCGTCAATCTTGAAATTCAAGGCCTCCGTGATAGTCGTGTTGCGGCTCTGGATGGGAATTATGGGGTTATTCTTCCAATTGCCACAAGCATACTCGTAGAAGTTTTCACACGGATCGATGGATTGATTCATGTTGGCCAACATAAATTGAGCCTGTTTCTCGAGCAATACTTCTCTTTCAGTGATGGTGTTCGGGATGTTGAAGATTCCGTTGGGATCTGGAGGCACCACCATAGAACTTATTCCCACAAACAAACAAGTTGCTATAGCAAATGAGTGACAGCAGAATGCTCTCATGATTTAAATAACAATATTCAATAGTGCAAACCCTTTAAGCCTTACTTCAACTGCGAACAGTTAACTTGCGAATGATATGAAGGCTATGGAGTCAATCGACTTATATATTCACCAGCCAGTGCTCTAAGGTTGCAGCATTTCATTCTGAAATGCACTATTAAAATTGTGCTTTTATGCTCCGAATGATATATGTTTGTTTTGTTTCTATTTTGTGGTTGTAATGGTTTTTATGGATAGAATCTAATTGCCTGCGGTTGTGACGCGTCAAAAACGGTTGCGAGTAGAACTATCAGTTTTTTTTTTGGCAGTGCTCATGATTTTTTTTTACTGTGATTTGTCATAATGACGATGCTGTGCTTGAGTGATGGCAACGGAATATAAAAATAGAGATGCGGATTGTCTAATAGCAGAACAGAAGCCCCTTTGAATATTTGATATATCTGATTCATAAAAGTATGTAATTATAAATTATAGGTTCATGTTGAAAGTAAAATGGGCTTCTGAGTGGAAAATAGCAATAAACTGCAACTAACCCTTCATCAAATGGACGCACTATATTGATGAAGAGTTACTGAGGCACCTCGTTTATAAAAACCGACTAGAAGTACTAGATATGACACTCGTCTCTCAAAAACCAAGTTCAAAAAACAAACCAAGTTTTTCAGATCATAGATACTAGACATCTGCAACAAGTGGCTTGAAACCAGTTCCATGGCATTCTATATATTTTTTCAAATACACTACTCGCTGGTTTTAGTTGTTTCAAAACAAAACAAATGACTCATTACCCCAAACTTAAACAAGAGAATCGTGTATTCATTCCAAATGAATATACCATTTGGTTTTTTTCTCAAATACATCGAATACATTCGATTACAACACGGTACATGGAGCATCACCGACTGGAACCGTCGCGTCGGTGTAAAAAAATAATCATTAATAACCAACCAATAAATAGTTCTTGTTTCATTGAACCTCATCTGCTTCAGATCATCTCTCTCCAACCCCTTCACAGCACCGTCTGGTGTCCCTCAAGGCAGCCATCTTGGCCCACTATTTTTTATTTTAGCGATAAGCGACGTTGTCAAAATCCTTGATTGTAACGTTTTGATATACGCGGATGATATGAAAATATTTAGAAGCATTCTATCCCCCGTTGACTCTTTCTTGTATCTTACAAGATAATCTAGACATTTTCTCAGTTTGGTGTCACAAAAATAATTTAGAACTCAACGTTTGCAAATGCCACGCTATAACTTTTTCCCGCAAACGTCTACTCCCGCCCCCTCGGTGCTATTATCTGCAAGGTGAACCAATACACGTTGTTTCTTTTGCTCGTGCCTTAGGTGTCATTTGTGATAAAGAGCTCAACTTTCACTCCTACATTGAACATGTTATAAAAAAAAACAAACACCATTTTCGGATTCATAAAACGTTGGTCAAAACAATTTTCCGATCCCTGTACATTACTTTCGTTAGACCAATTTTTGAATATGCCTCCCAAGTGTGGTCACCTTATCAAATAACTAAACGCCTCGAAGCTGTCCAACGTAGATTCTTTACGCTCTACGCAAACTTCCTTGGGAAGATAGATATCACTTGCCTCCATATGCTGATCGTCTGCAGCTTATTGATCTTCAGTCTCTTTAAAGGAGACGCGAGATCTCAGATATCGTGTTTGTTCAAGATCTTTTGAGTGGAAACATTGATTGTCCTCCGCTATTGAGTTTAATATCATTTAATGTAAATTCACGGAATCTTAGGACTATTCCCCCTTTCCGAATTCCCTATCACCGTACGAATTATAGTTTCTACAACCCTATGTCAAGTATGTTACGTAATGTCAATGATTCCTTTAATCTGTTCGATTTCCATACCTCAAAATCAACCCTCCGTAAATCTCTTGCTTCCTACTCACAATGAACTGAACCCTCCTGATTTCATTTTGCTTTTGAATATATTTCTTATTTTAGATTTAAGTTTGGCTTGCTTGTACTAAGTGTAAATAAATAAATAAATAAAATAATACACAAAATACACAAAATAATGCACTTGAGACACCAAGTGAACTGAGAATTTTCAATTACTAAAGAGAATTTTAGTAAATTTTCTTTGAACATATCTCATTTTCAAGAATTTGTAAACTGTTATCTATGTTTTGCTATTTAAAATTCTTACTAATGTAATAAGTAAGTAAATGCTTAATGGTCGTCTGTTCGTTGATGATCTAAAAATGTTCAAGATCGTTAGTAGTTTAAATGACTGAAATTCTTCAAAGTGAATTGAATATAATAACAGCTTGGTGCACGGACAATGGCCTGTCTCTGAACATTAACAAATGTCACTCATTTTGTTTTTATTGATCTTTATTCCCTGTACAGTTCCAGTATTCCATTTCCAACATTCATCTACATCTACAGCAAAAAACAGAAGTAAATGATTTCTCAATTCAAGTCGAATTTGATACAAAACTATCTTTTTGCCTCCACATTGATTTTGTTGTTTCAAAAGCAAACTCTTTACTTAGTTTTATAAAAAGAAGTTGTTCAGCGTTTTCAAAATCAGTATAGGTACTATATACATGGCATTAGTTCGTTTGTTCTGGAATACTGTGCTATTGTATGGTGTCCAAGCAGTTCCATTGCAAAATTGCTTTTGGAAAGAGTTTAAAAAGCCTTTACCCGATACGTAGTAAATAAACTTAGTTGGAATCTTGATGCAAGTCCATCATATGTAACGCGTTGTGCCTTAATTGGTCTAGATACATTAGAAAAAATGGGCACGACTGGGTCGCACGAACTTGCGATTGTGTCCTAAACGATATCAAAATCTTAAGGCTGAGTTAAAGGTTTTGGTATTAGCTCTTCATAACATATTTTGTGGTACAGAATTGCCAACTACACATTAATTATGAAAATTGAATTAGATAACGCAAAATAATGAAAAAAATAAATTAAATATTCCAAAGGTTTCAAGCAAAAATTTAAAAACCTCATTCTTTTGCGATTGCTAATACATATTCATGATTAAAAAATTAATCAAAATCGTTGGATCAGTTTTTTTTTCATAAAACGGTTTTTTTCACTTTTTTGGAAAACTGTTTTTTAAAATTCAAGTATGCAAAGATTTAGATATTGCTAGAAGTTGTTTTGGCAAAAAATTAAGAAAAAATCAAAATAATAGTTTTGAAGTTATTTTCAAAAAACAAAAGTTTTTTTAAAAAATTTATAAAAATTTCCAAAACTAATTTTTTTTAAATTCTGATTTACAGTCTTTTTTAACAGCTTACGACTTTTTAAATTCAAAATTTCGTCAAGATCGTGTGAGCCATTAACGAAAAAGTCGGTTTTGAAAAAACGGTACTATGGGAGGTACCATTTCTAGCCTTTTTCCAAAAATATTTCTTACATCATAAGAAAAACAATCGTTGGAGCCGTTTTCGAGAAAAATAAGTATTATCATATCCGTTGTATGGCATTAAGTACCGTTATTGCAAGACCTAGAGACTCAATTCAATAATTGTAGGACCCACTTTTTTCGTATTTTCTATCATCGTAATGTTATGTTTAATTGTTATCTCAAAATTTTTTTTCTTGCTAAACTTGCCTTAATCGCAAGCAAAATAGCTTCAAACAGCTTTAAACCTTACAAATCCCCAGGACAACCAGACAACATAACACCTGCTGAGCTTCTGAGATCCCTCAATATAATTTTACCAGCTTTATGAAATCTATTGAGAGCTGCTTAAAACTGGCTCACATTCCCGACCTTTGGAGGGAACTGAAGGTAGTGTTTAATGTTTATACCTAAAAAAATGTTTCCAAACTAACCCTAAGGATGTCCGATCCATCACTTTATCTTCTTTCTTGCTTAAAACACTAGAGAAGTTGATTGATATCCACTTACGAAATATGCATGATAAGTCACTTCTTTCTCAAGCCCAACATGCAAGGGTAAATCAATTAAAAAGCCTCTACACACGCTAGTCTGTACATACTCGTTGCATCATAACGAGTTCACTTTCCTAGACATCGGAGGCGCCTTTAACAACGTCGAAACATCTGCGATCTCTAGGACACTTACAACTCTAAAGGTAGATCCTTCACTCGGTGAGTTAATTGAAAGATTCATTGAAAGTCAAATTATAAATTCAACACTAGGAGAAGTTTCTACCAGAAGAGGTGAAAGTAGGTGGAGGCCTCTCTCCTCTTCTCTGGAATTCGGTGGTAAATGAACTACTGATAAGCCTGGAGAGGTAAAGCTGCAGAAGATGTAGCCATTGCAGTCACAGGAAAGCATCTTTCCTGTTATTATTACATTACAAAAACTGCTTCAAAATGCTCCAAACAAATTTTCAAAATTGGACCAGTAAGTATGGACTTGGAATAAATCCCCACAATACTGAATTGGTACTCTTCTCTAGGAAATACAATATCCCGCACATTGACCCTCATTTCCTTAACAGCATACAACTAATTTTCTACAATAAGGTTGAATTCCTGGGTCTAGTTTTAGATAGAAAGCTGAGTTGGAAGCCAAATATACAAGAAAGAGTGAAAAAAGCTACAGTAGCTCTCTTTTCATGCAAATAAAGCCATAGGAAACAAGTGGCGTCTTTAACCACGCATCATAGATTGGCTTTACATCTAGGTCATCAAACCCATCCTCACTTACGGTATGGTGGACTGCACTTGATAAAGCAATTTATCCTGGGATTCCTAGTAGTCTCATGAAAGTCCAACGAGCAGCATGTAATTGTATGAGCGAGGCCTTACGCACCACTCCTTCAGCGCAACTGGACATCCTGTTTCACTTTAATTAAGTCAAATGCTATCGGACTAGATAGAATGCAGCCAAAGTTTTCGAAAATTATTATTCATGCGGTGCCCTCCGAAATTACATATACATATTTTGAACAACATTTTAACCTACTCCACATATCCGTCTTCCTGGAAGATCTCCAAAATCAGCCCTGTCCTTAAAAATACCGCTTTTAGCAATAAGTCCTATCGACCTTCATCGATTCTGACTTTTTTCTCGAAGGTTTTTGAGAAACTTTTGAGCAAGCAGGTGTACTCTTTTCTCAATGAGTTGAACCTTTTATCACCTAAACAATATGGTTTCAGACCTACGGCACCCTTAAACTTGGTAGATGACATTCGAATGGAACTGACTGAAGGCCATGTAACTTCTCTTGTATTGCTTGATTTCTCAAAAGCCTTTGATACAGTTCCTCACAATATTCTCATTCTCAAATTGAAAAACTACTTTGCTTACGAGTCCACAGCATTAAAACTTATGGAAAATTACTTGGCACGTCGAGTCGCTCACAAGCTGTCTAGTGCAACCAAAAAACGTCAAGTTTTCCTTAAACAGCAGCTGGTGTCCCAAAAAGATTCATCTTAGGTCCACTATTGTTTACATTGTTCAAAAATGACATTTCCCCAATTTTGAAATGCTGTAAGATCCAAATGTACGCTGATGATGTGCAGATGTATTTTAGCTATCCGATAGGCCAAGTTGAGGATGCCACTGAGCGAATTAATGAAGACCTTAGCTCGATAGCCTCTTGGTCGAAAAAGAATAAGCTTACGCTAAAATCCAGTAAAATTCAAGCCATATTAATCAATTACCAAAACTCTGCTTAGAAGAATTTGTGCAACCCTACGTCAGCAGTGTAAAAAATTTCGGTATTATATTCAACCAAAATCTCACATGGGGAAATCATATTATTAAAATAGTATCCAAGATAAAGGGATCCCTCCGGATTCTAAATCAAATTGGAAGCTGTCTTCCTTTCAGGACTGGCAATGCTGGTTAAGTCACTTTTATTTTCAATAATTTTTTATGCTCTGTGACCTAGATAGCGTCTCCTTACGTAAGTTGCAAGTAGCTATAAACAGTACAGTAAGGTTTGCCTATAAAATTGGTCGAAGAGAACATATCTCCGGTTATGTTAATGCTTTCCTTGGAATGGAGTAACAACTGTACCTATACCTACCTCGAGCTTAAAGCACTAACTTTTCTTTTCAGTTTTGAAGAAAATAAAGTGCCCGAATATCTTTTCCAACGAATTCAATTTGCATCTTCTTCCGGAAGAAGCAGAAGTTTCGTGCCACCTATTACGAACTACGCAGGTGGTCAGGCGGTCTTCAGGTATGAAAGATTTTCAAGAAAAACTTGAACAACATTACTGCCTATAAGCATATTCACAAAAAAAAAAAAAAGAAAAAAATTAAAAAAGCTCAAGTAAATAATGTAAATAATAATTTAAATCATAATTAAAATATTATACTAGAGGTGATTTCAATCAGCGAAGCTCTGTCTTGGCTCAGGGCAAACATGATATCCTAAAAGGATAAATGGATCTTCTCCATAAAATCCCTGGCGTCAAATTCCTTCAAATCTATTCTAGCTTTTAACTACCGATTCTCTCTCAAGAGAAAGTCAGAGCAGTTCAACATTCACCTGTATTTTGTGCCGGGGCATAGAACATAGACATTCTAGGAAACTGCAAAGCAGATGAACTCGGAAGAAACGGAACACTTCTGCCCTTCTCATCGAAAACGGAGAGTATCGGCATACCAATCGCTATACATACAAACTCTTGCTCAGGCTTGACGCATACAAGAAAACCAATCGGAGATGTAGAAGCAGGTTAACGTGTAACACAACGAAACTGATCTGGCCCTAGCTAGATCTTAAACGGTCGGAATGACAGGACACTGGCTTATTGGAAGACATGCCATAAGGCTAGAAATCGCCTCAACCGATTTTTGCAGAAGCTGTATACAAAGGTGAGGAGGAGGAGGAGACTATTCCCCACCTTCTATGTTCATGCCCCGTCCTTAATTCGCAAACGTAGGATACACCTTGGTTCGTATTTCTTTCAAGACCTTAGTGATCTTACTCACATCGACGCCCTGCGTCTATCCCGCTTTATTGTAAGATCGGAATGGTTCCATTAGGATGAGGATACATCAGATTCACTGGAGTATCGCTATGGGCTCAACAGGCCTAAGTGTGTAAGCCGAGCTAACTGCCACTTTATTCAACCTTACTTAACCCTATGTTCTCAAAATCGCAAGTTAAAAATCAAACAAGACAAATCACAAGTCAAAAATCAAACAAGAGGTATTCCAAGCCAACTTAAAAATGAGTATTTATTAATATGATCAATTACACTTTCCATTTACCTACCAAATGACACACTTTTTTAATGGATTCATTTCTGTACCCAGAGCACATTGAAACTCTTCACTAAACTCAGGCATATTCATCAGAGTGCCAACAACTCGGAACTCCTCGAATGCGTGAGCATCGTTTTCCATGACCTGCAAGCGATCTTCTGTACTGCGATTTTCGCACCAATTTTGTGCGAACTTAAGGAAGAAAAGTTGTTTGTTGTTTAGGTCGATACCAGGCAATGGTTTATCTTGGGCGCCCTCTGAGACTCCGTTTTCTTTCAAGTATCGAAGATAAGAATGGTAGGCTACCCTAGCACCTACATTATCAGCAATGTTGTCACCGGAAGTCATTTTTCCGTTGGTCTGTACACCGTTGAGTATAAATTTATTGTACTGTGACTCCAGACATTGGTAACGTTCCTTGAAGTTCCTCAAAGAATCCGGACTCCACCAATTTCTCGTCTTACCATCGTAGTCTTTTTTGTAACACGATGAGTCGAATCCATGGCCCATTTCGTGTCCAACAATGTAGCCCAATCCTCCGAATTTCAATGAATTTGGCATTTGTATGTGATACAGAGGAAGCTGGGATATTCCGATGGTACTGATTACAGAGTTCTTGTTGTCATCATAATAAGCATTAACTTCATGAATTGTTGAATGATATGGTTTCTTAATGGGTCTTCCGATACAACTTACGACAGTTTTCGCAAGGTGTTTCTCCAAATTCATCAAATTTATCCAGTAATTGTTATTTATTGCTACATCCTTAAAGTCGCTTTCCATTCGGTGTCGGTGCCTCATATCATCTGTGTAACCAACAACCACATCCATTGCACGAAGCTTTGATTTAGCTTCGGATTTCGTTTCATCATCCAACCAAGTGTTGTCTTCGAGGAAGAAATAGAAGGTGTCTTTTAAACGTTTTGCGATTAAAAGTGTATCTTCTCGTCGTTCCTTGTCAAAAGCTGTTTCGATGAACCAGGGTTCTAAACTTTTGTGCATGTACTTCATCGTTATTTCAAGACAATCACTCTCGAGGGTCTTCGAGGTTGGTTTTAATGTCCACGATTGGTAAAACTTTAAAATATTCCTCCACTTCACATACCTGATCAATAGGTTCGTATCGGTTCTTTTGAGAAAGCTGTCCAGATTGGAGAAATTGGAAACTCTGTTCTTAATCTCCCAAGAGTCATTTATTGTACTGTTAACTGCCAAATGAAAGAATCTCTCCCAATCCAATCCGTCTGTGGAATTGTGAGTCGATAAGAATTCGTCCAATGTTTGGGATTCGTCACTGTTTGAAGGTGTGACAGATGCAATTAGCTTCTTTTCAAATATTTTGAGCTCTGCTAACTCTTTCTCCACTTCTTCTTTGTTGTTGAACTTCAAGTCCTCCAAAAGCTTTGTGAAATTGAATGTTGACTCAGTGAGATATTCAGAAGGTTCTTCAATCGTCATGACGAAATCAAGATTTGCGCAATCGTTGGTGACGGTTATTGGGAGGAAGGGATGAACGCCATACTCCGAGTAGAAGTTCAAATTTATCCAGTCAAGTGGTTCCCCTTCCTTGGGAACTCCGTTCTTCATTGTTTCCAACATCACCTGATATCCTTGTTTGAGATCTTCCGACATACTCATGCAGGATCGAAACAACTTCTTGACCTTCGTTTCGGCTATTTTTTCATCCATAACGGTGGTGTTTTTTAGAAAGCCTACAATGAATTCTTCAATCTTGAACTTCATGGCCTCTAGGCTAAATTCGTTGCGACTCTGAACGGGAATTATAGGATCATTCTTCCAATTGCCACAAGCATACTCGTAGAAGTTTTCACACGGATCAATGGATTGGTTCATGTTGGCCAACATAAACTGAGCCTGTTTCTCGAGCAATACTTCTTTTTCGGTGATCGTGTTCGGGATGTCGAGGATTCCATTGGAATTTGGAGGCACCACCATAGAACTTATTCCCACAAACAGCCAAGTTGCAATAGCAAATGAGTGACAGCAGAATACTTTCATGATTTAAATACTAATATTCTACAGCACAAACCGTTTAAGCTCAACTATACCGGCGAACAGTAAACTTGCGAATGATGTGAAGGCTATCGATTCAATCGAGCTATATATGCACTAGCCAGTGCTGCTAGGTTGCATCATTTCATTCGAAAATGCACAATTAAAATAATGCTTTTATGCTCCGAATGATATATGTTCGTTTCTTTTTATTTTGTGGTTCTATAAGTTTTTTTATGGTTAGAATCTATAGTTGCCTGCGGCAGTGACGTCAGAAATAGTTCAATAGAACTCCCAGGGAACACAACTTTTATTTGGCAGTGCTCATATTTATTACTGTGATTTGTCAAAATGACGATGCTGATGTGGTTGAATGGTGGCAACGGAATATGAAAATAAAGAATCATATGATGTGATAGACAGATTGAGGTCTACATTTCTGATACCCGATTCATAATCATGTGATGTAATTGTGATTCCTGGACGCAAATACTTAGCCCCTGTTTAGGGTTCAATGTGCTTTAGAGTGTTTGATACTACAACTCTCAACACAACTCAAAGTGGATAGAGAACTCTCAAACCTTTTGAGATTGTAACTAAAAAATTTTAACACTCAGTAAAAAAGTACTTAGATATAAAAAATAATAGCACTCATCTTTGACTTACTGACAAACTCAGTTTCGATGCATTTTTTTACGACGACTTATTGTTATCATTTCTTAAATTTGAATACTTTTAGGGGCACTAAAGATTCCAAATGAGATCTTTTTTCTATAGTTAGATTGTTGCCAGTAGGGAGGCAACCATTTACATAAAAAAATTTCAACTGAAATAAAAAGCAATGTATGCAAGTTACGTCACTATTAATAAGATTCATAAAGGCTTGTTACAAGAGCACACCCTCACCCACATCCAACAGTTCCCACAAACGCAATTCCAATTAGTATGAGCAATACGTTAAACGTTAAAGTATTTCGAGGAACCACCATGCGACCTCTCAAAAGAAGAAAAAAAAGTTCCGTCGTACGACAAGACTTCTTCGGCAAACGAAAATAATTAAATTCATTTAGAAAAAATTGATTCTCGGCAGACCTCACTGAGACTTGTTTAGTTGAAGAGATTTGAAAAGACCTGCAATTATTTGAAAATTTATTGCCGACCGGATATGCTTTGGTTTTGTTCGAAAGAAAAATTAATCGTAATGCCAGGTACTGTTTTGTCTGATACGTAATATGAACAGAATTTAAATTTTTAATCAACTGATATATTTGTGATGATTGAGTCTTGATAGTGCAAAAGCTTTCTTAATTGAAATTCAAATGAAAACAAAATAAGCAGCCCTTTTTAAAAATTATATCCACATAGTGAGGAAAAAGTGACACAGTGATTAGTATAATAAATTTCTTTTGTTGTGTTTTACTATCATGGTTATGCGTGTTCTATTCGGGATAGCTCTGATCGGTGTCAACTTGGTGGCGCCCAGAAGTTGCAACTTATAGCACACATCAATTGTGCTTGCTATACCTCCACGCGATAGCGGCTGGGAACTGGAATCCTCCACCTGGAGATGACCTGTTAAACTAAGTGCGAGTGTCGACAAAGGGACCAGGAAGAAATAGATCAACACTATAATGCTTTGCGAGTAATTACTGACTGCCCCAATATTAGAGTTCTCCTAGAACTTATTGGGAATGTCTCAGCGATACATTCGACTTACAGAATAAATTGTGAACTTCAGCAGTCAAAAAGCAGAAACCTCTGAATGAGTAAGGTTAGGTTAAAATGGCTGTCAGGAAAACAACTGACGCACTAAGACCCATAGTTCTCCATTGTCCATTGTGATACCATAAGAAGTATGTGAGGGAGTAATTCACTTAACAAAACCATCTATGTTTCCTCAGATCGCTAAGATCATCAAGGAAATATTTTCCTAGATGTAGTTTTCTTTTGAGGGAGAGTGCAGGACATGAGCAGAGGAGGTGTGCGACTGTCTCTTCTTCGTCCTAATCTAAGCAGTTTCTGCAGAAGTCATTAGAGGAATGACATTGATTACGGAACAAACGTGTAATCTGGTTACGGATTGCAAATGTCTTGTGCGTTTTAGATCTATCTCTGGCCATATCTGTCCACACACGTTGTAATATTGTTCCATCTATTATTTCTTCTATCTGAATGAGCTACTTTAACATATTTTGTTCAAAGGTCTTTCACTGCCTTTCAATACTAGGACAGGATATTAATGTAGAGAATTTGATGAGCTCCTGTAGAGCTAACGCCAGATTGCATAGCCTTGCAGTACTGAGTTACTGATCCTGTAGTTTCGGGCCATTTTTGTCCAAGGGTATACCAAAAAGACTAGGTTCTCCAGGTTGAGGGTTGTGCGTGGGGTTAACTACGTAAAAACTTTACGATTCCAAAACGACAATTGATTTCAAAATTGAAGACCCAGGCACACGAAAAAGGGCTTAAGACCTCCGGATCTGCAACTGGGACGTTAGATCCCTTTACGGATGCCGTGCATCTGGAGAGTTATAGACGAAAGCGCTTGCCTGCTGCAAAGCAGACAAAACCGCTATCCAAGAAGCACGACGGAATGGGCCAGGTATAAAGAAAATGAAAAACTGCGACTTCTTCGATGACTATTGCTACATTCAAAAGAAACAATGCTTATTTGGGTGCCGATTTGTCGTTAAAGTAAGACTCAGGGATATTAGCCTAAATCTAGTAAGTGAGCGTATAATGACCATTCGCATCAGGGCTGTATTCGCCAACGTTTGCCTAATATGGAGCCATGCCCCCACAGAAGAGAATGACGAGAACTCCAAAGATTTTTGTACGAGCTCCTCGAAAAACATAAGCAGAGCCCTAGACATGATGTGAAATGCGTTCTTGGCGATATTGTTGCAAAATAAGGGAATACATCTTTTCAAATACTATCGGTAAGCACAGCCTGCATGACAAAACCTCCGAAAACGGACTCAGTTCAGTCGATTTTGCTGCAAGGCTAAATCTTTTTGTTTAAAAAAAGTCAACGCTTTTCGCATCTCAAAATTCATAATGGTACATAGCGACCCTCAGATCAGTAAACAGTCAACTGAAAGATATCCCCTTCCGCTGTAAATCGATATGACGTCAGAAAGCTACAATAGCAAGAGATTTCCAGTGCCTTCTCCAATCGAGTGATAGATAAGATAGAAAGATAGATAATGTAATTTTGTTTTCTGGAAAAAATAGTTATAAAAAACAGGATAATGCTGGTTTACAAAATTAATTAGGGCAATAACTTATTAAAGTTGTCTGTCAGGTTAAAAAAAAATTCAAAATTTAGATTATGGCTTAGCTTGAGTTTATGGTTTAATTCAGTTTAATTATATTCATTAACAATTAAATTTCCATAATTTAGAGCATGTTTTAAGAATTTGTATAGTTTTAAGCAACATTTGCCGTTCAGTATGTTTAAGAAATCTGCATGACCAATCGTTTCAGATCCCAGATATATTCTGCGGTAAGTTTTGAAAATAGGACAAATACTAACGAAGTGGTAAGTGTTCTCAGTTGCATCAAGGTTACACATAGTGCAAAATCCGACAGTATCATTGCGAAACGCCTCTGCATTCAAATTCAGTAACCCGCATCGTGCTTTTAATATAAGGCTTATCATTTCTCGTGATTTTAAGTCATTAAAGTAGTTGCGAACATCTATGAAGGATAAGTTACAGTATATTGAAGAGCACGATCGGTAAATGACTTCCATAGATTTTCAGATCGAGTGTCCCTCCAACTGTCCTTGAATCCTATGCCGCCAGCGTTAAGCATTGTCGACCAGTGGTAGCAATACCAACAAGCCATCACCACCGCAGCCTCTGAGGTTCAGCACGAAAAATGTTGATGCAAAATGGAATAAGGGCTGCTTTCGACCAGTATTTACAAGCAGAAAAGAAGGAAAAGACACCGAATTCTCAGATTCCGGTAGTGCAAAAATAATGGCGGTCGATAATTTGGCAAAGCAAGTTGATCAGTCCTGACTAGTCAAAAAGATTGGGTTCTTCGAACAAGTGGATACCTTTATCAATATTGAAGTGATGAACAAGTTGGAATCCTTAAGCCTGACTTTGATTGTCAATCTAATTTGCAGAGTCTGGGTGTAGCAGGAGAACCTCGGCAAAATACGTTCCCACCTCAATCACTAGACACGGTGGCTTTCGGAGAGCCTTACACAGCAAACAGGCCACCAAGTGTCCCCAATGGCATCGAGAAATGCCGTTTGGGCAGTTTGAGTATCCAGTGCGATGGAGACTATAACATTGGTTGAATGGTTGCAATCGTCGCGTCGCGTCGTCTTCGTATAGCGACCAGCAAGTCCGTGCAACTTTCCATTCATTGCTTGTGGGGAAAGCCAATGACTGGTATTGGTAATTTTTGCACAAAAACCTTGAAGCAAGATTCCACCTAATCAAAGGTGAATTGAATGGTCGTAAAGAAAAAGATATTGACGTTAACATGTGCTCATCACTCATCACTAAATAATTTAACCCTTGTGGTTTTTAGTTTGCCTACCTCTAAAAATAAAAAATTAAAAATTGTGAAATTTTAATATACAAATTTCGAAAACACTAAAAATACCTTATTTTGGCATTTCGCAAAATATTTCGCAAGAGCGTGAAATAATCCAAATAGGAGCTTCCAACATTGCAAGAAGATCTATCAAGTAAAAGACTGACTCCAAATCAATTTTTCTTACAAAACATACAACACTTTTTTCTCAGCACATGTGCGATAAGTTCGACTATAATATAGATTCAAACTCTTTTTGTTTATGTTATCACTTTTAAGTCAACAGGGGTCACTCCAAGTCTTTGAGTTTGAAGTCTTTTATGATTTTCTTAAATCCAAACTTGTATCATCTTGTACCAAAAAGTAACATCTGCATTACTTGTCATATGGTCAACAACGAAAGGCTAGATAATCATCCGTTTTCATATGCCTATTATGTGGATAAACGAAAGAATGTGACTTAAAAGCAACACCAATCATTAATCGATTTGCAGCGGAACACGAAGAAGAAAAAAAAAGAGAAGAAAAAAATGCACATGTATTTTTAATACAAATATAATGATACCTTTACCCTATGTGGGTATGCAAGGACCACAGGTGAGAAATAAGCAACCTGGACATTGACACTGATCATGAGGTCCCAATAGCGGTGATGGACCAAATGTCATTGTGTTCGCAGTTTGCCTTTTTCGTCTTAAAAGCGATACAAATTACAACAAAATCCTATTGTCCTTTTTTCTCGTCAGCCTTAGTAATACAATATCAAGACAAAGGGGCATCATTTTCTGCATTCATTGTCTTAAATGCTGTTGTTGTTGCTCATAATAATGCAGTTGTTATTGTTCGGCGCCATAGCTGTTAACAGAAAAGTGATTTTCGTTTTACCTGAATTTTTGGTTCAGGTTTTCGTTTGGCGAAAGCGGGTGTATGCCAATAGAAAATATTTAAGAGACTACATATACATTTGAATGCGGGTGGATGTATTGCTAAATAAAAATAATCAGCAATCTGATTTCACTTCAGGAATCTAACAGCAGAGAAAGAATTTAATGTAATGAGAAAGACCTAAGAAACTGAGACTGACCTTTGTCAATCTGAGTTCTTGAAATTTTGTGTCTCAATTTCAAAATTTTGTGATGTCATAATTTTGGTTTTTTTTACCAAATTAGATTATGAGGATTAACTTGACCTCAAATTAGAGAACAAGATACTTGGACAACAGAGCGATTTGCTATAAACTCCTTTTGTGCAAAGAAGTTTTTGTTTTTACACAAAATACAAAAAAAAAAGTTTCTCTAATAAACAGGGTGTTTTGCATAAGATAAAGCAAAAGTCAGCTACGGATAGGTTGGATCAAGACGTATTTGAGAGTATGGGTCTGCCCCGCTCCGTTTGCGAGGGTGGGATATTCTATCTCCCTCCGTTTAGGCGGGAGAAGCAATTTTATAAAGCCTGATACTTAATTTTCTAAAAAAAAATTATAAAAAAAATCAACTAATCCGCTTAGTAACACATACAATAGTGTTTTTGAAAGTTACATCTTTGTTCTTTTTGCTTTTCATTTTAGTTCGATTTGATTGTTAAATGGTTTTTGAACAATCAAAATTAAAAAAAAAAAATCAAACATTTTCTTTTACAGAATTTTATCTCATTAAGAAACACTTTTCCTTTAAGTAATGAATGCTCTTATTAGTTTTGAGTTAAACATAGAAAACGGCATGATAAAATCTTTTTCGTTTTTGAGAAATTAAAACAAAAATTAAGTTACCCTTTCCAAAAAACACATTCTTTTGTTCAGAAGATGAAACCCCAAAAATCGATTTTCTGGAAAAAAGTTGTATTCATTGTTTTTAATCTCTCAAAAACTAAGAAAGACAACCTTCATGTTTACCAAAAACAGCTAACCAAACCTGGATCTTAAACGTACTAAAAGTATGATATCCTCAAGCAAATTGCACTTTAGCTCTGTAATTGGTCTTATAATCAGACACTGCCTCGTAGGTAGACATGCTGCATGGCTCAATGTGCCATTAAACGATTTTTTGGGACGAGGAAGGACTAGAAACTGTTCCACATCTTTCTTGCACAGGCCCAGAACTCTCTGAAAGACGCAAAAAACATTCGGAAGAAAACACTTCCGACGATCGAAATGATTTTAGAAACATAGATATTCATAGACTTCATCGCTTTTATAGAAAGCTCAAAGGGGTTTAAATAAGAGACAATTCCTTTAATTTCTTGTGATATCACAATGGACTGTGGTACCCATGGCTAGATGGTTGACATGTCTGCTGTTTGTTAACCCAGAGGTTCGTCGTTCGAATTCCAAGAGGCAAACATGTTTTCCACTGTTATCGCCTTTCGCGAGGAATTGGCAAGTCAACCGATAGTAAATTCACTGCCATGAAAAACGCTTTCTCGACAAGCCGTTCGGAACCGGCAGACAATTGTAGGTTTCTCCATTTCTTCAAATGACATGGTTGTGATAAATGCGCTAGGACTTGGAGTTCCTCACTCTGTTGCGCCACCCTATTTATTTAATTATCACAATGCAATAGTCATCTTAACCTAACGTCAGACGAAAGATTTTGCCATACGGTTTTCTGTGTTGAACTCAAAACTAATAAGAGCATTGACTATTTAAAAAGAACAGTTTTCGTTTGGGGGGCATTCTAATGCAGAACTAAAAGAAATGGATTTTTAAAAGATAATTTTTCGAAATGTAAATTAGTATTTGAAAGTACAAATTTTGCTGACGAGCATCTATACTAGTTTTTACTTTAATACGAAAGTACAAACGTGTTATTCTCGAAACTGTCTTTTTCCAGACTTTGGCCACGAAATTTCGAGTTCTATTGGACCAATTGAACTGAAATTTTTTGAGAGTTTTCTCTTTTAACCGGAACTACGTGCTCATCCTTAAATTGCATGTTTTCTATTTTTAATAAATTTAAGTGCCAGTTCTGGAGACTCGATTCCCCTACTCCCCCAACTTTTTTTCCCTTTTCTACATTTTTTAAATGTCAACTTTAATAACTTAGGTATAAAAAATGTTTAATACTTGTTTTAATTTCACAAATTATCAACTATTTCTTGAATGTGTAATAAAAATATTAATTTTTTTTTTCGATTACAACTAAAAAATTACCTTAAATTCGTGGCTCTAGTTCAGAACATTCTCTTGAAGCGGCAACATTTTGTAAATTTTTTTTTTTTAACGAAATTTGATTTTTGTTTTGATTGATTGCCTACTCAAAACCATTCAATAAATTGAAATGTTATAGTATTATGTGGTTTAATTCATTTAAATTTTTTTTTTTTTGATTATTTTTTATTTAATATGCTTCACAAAAAAGTTCAATGTTTCTTCACATCTTATAAGAGGTCAAAAACGGACAGTACTTTGCGCACTCAGTTTTTAAATTTCATGCCGATTTGAATCCTTTTTTGGAAATATTGAATTATGGTGTCTATCGTTACCACAAACGAATTCTGAAGAAGCTTTTTAAGCTGAATTTGTGGGATGTATTCGTCGCCATCCAATTGTTAACGAGAAATCTATGAAAGATAATAATTAACGGCATAGAATTGAATTGATTTTACCCTTTTTAGGGAGTGGTAGGGCTAACTTGCCGCGTCAAGTTAACACCACACACTTTTTTTTTGGCGATATGAAAAGCTACATTATTTTTTTTTTCCATTAAACTACGTCAAAATAGCACTAATTATTGCATGCTCGGTTTTTTATTCGAGTTAGATGTGACGGGTTTGAGGGGTGGTAATGCTAACTTCACCGTTTTGTTAATAGCAGGGTACACGGTTTTTAAGCAAGAGAGAAGTTTTTTCTTTCAGGACAAATTTACGTCTATTTAGCGACAATTAATCTAATTAATTCTTAATTGATAGGCATCTTATATTTTTTCCTGCCTTTATTTACTCCATTTTTAAAGTAATGCATGTGACTGTTCATCTTTATACCTTCGATATTCATAATAATTCAGCTTCTGACAACATTGACAATGCACTAATGCAGTCAAATGTATTATGTACTTAATATTGGAAAATTGTATGAAAACATGATTCCCTAAAATTTTTTTAAAAATTTTAGCTTTTGGGAGCCTTGATATACCTAAGAGCTTAATAGTCTGCAGGATAAGAGGTTCATATTTGGCTTCGAAGGCTTATATTATAATGTATTCTACTGCCGAACAACATTGGTACATTGGTCTTTTTGAAAATTTCTATTGGCTTCCAAAACTATTTACTCCTATTTTTGATAGTTGTTTAGGTCAAAGATGATCCGAAATTTTTTTGGCGCTTTGTAAATGCGAAGAAAAAAGAGGATTGCTATCCAGCGTCATTTCTTTCACGATGGTACTACTCTAAAAGATACTGCCGCACATTCCTAAATTCTTTGAACAAGTTTTTTGTGGCTGCGTCTCATTTTATACAAAAAATATTAATTGCAAAGAACAGCATGGCTTTATCCAAAGTAAATCGACGATTTTTCAGATTGGTTTCATCTGCTATCTGCTTTTATCATAAATTTTCCAACTCTGTTGGAAATGGCCATTTGCTCCATTTTATTCACACTGATTTTGCCAAAGCATTCGAACAACTCTCTCACGATGTTAAAACTTAAGGCATTTTATTAAGGCTAAGAAGACGAGTTATCACACAAATCTTGTACACCAGCTTCAACTCAGCAAGAATTCAAAGGAATTTTGGAACAATGTACGAGAAGTTAGTGGTTGGCATAAAAGAATGAAGATTTCTCTCGAAGCTCAAACTCTAGCTGCTCATTTTAAAACTCTGTTGTCGGCCGAGGAGAATCTTCATACTTTCAGCTTTGCATTACAGAACACGTTGGTACCTGAACTAGATACAACGATATCCGCGAGAGAGCTGGATAATGTGCTTAGTAGAATGAAAAACAACAAAGCACCTGGAAGTGATGGAATACCGGGTCTATGAAATAACTCCCACGAAATAAGTCCCACTTTTAAAAACGAAATAAGTCCCACCAAAAATTGCTATTTTGAAAGTGGGAGTTATTTCGTTTTTAAAAGTGGGACTTATTTCGTCAATTGGTGGGAATTATTTCGTTACGCGTTTTTATTTTAAGTGGGACTTATTTCGTTTTGAGTTGGAATAAATTCGTTTTGTAAAGTGGGAGTTATTTCATACCCCTAAATTTATATTTTTTCTTGTGCAAAAAGTTATGGTTGTCCCTTTTACGAAATGTCCAATATTTCGTAAAAGGGACAACCATAATTTTTTGTCCTTATCTCTCATGGCTCTTCTTTCTTGTATACGATTTTTCTTTATTATTCCTCTGCTTTGATTATTCATATTATTCGACGTGTGTTTTTTTCGAAGAGCCAAATACTTCTTATTTGAAATCGCATTAAACAATGAAAAAGTGGGACATATTTCGTAAGTGGGACTTAATTCATTTAAGAAATATATTATTCAAGGGGGAGTTATTTCATTTTGGTGGGACTTATTTCGTTTTCAAAAGTGGGACTTATTTCGAGGGAGTTATTTCATTTTTTTAAGCAATTTTTGGTGGGACTTATTTCGTTTTTAAAAGTGGGACTTATTTCGTGGGAGTTATTTCATAGACCCGGAATACCAGTCGAGTTTTTTAAAAATTCAAACGATGTTCTGAAAAACTACATTCTGGACTTTTTTAACCACCTCTATGACAATGCTTGCGTTCCGTCTGATTTCACCAAAGCTTTAATTTTCGCCATCTTTAAGAAAAGAGACTCTTCTCTACCTGAGAGCTATAGAGGAATATCGATTCTCAACTCCCTGAGAAAGATTTTTGCTAGAATTTTATACGAACGACTTTGTAGCTGGATTGAAGGAGCTAATCTACTTAGCGTTTTCCAAGCTGGCTTTCGACCAGGATTTATTACAATCGATCACATTTTCGCTTTGACCAGCATAGCTAAGAATCGCATTGAAAAAAACAAAAAACTGTATGTCTGTCTTGTTGATTTTAAGGCTACATTCGATACAGTGAACAGACAGGCGTTGTTGTATAAATTATCAACTTTGGGAGTGTCACGAAAATTTCTACAACTATACCTACTTCAAATTTCCCCAGACTTCAAACGCAGTGTGGGATGGATCCAAGCTCTCGAACTGGTTTGAAACTACCGCAGGCGTTCCTCAAGGATGCATTTTAAGCCCGCTGTTATTCGCACTGTTTATCGATGACGTCTCAAACATCCTACCGGGTGGTGTAATCTTCGCGGGAACTCTCATCAAAGTTTTACTTTATGCAGATGATCTGGTCTTACTGGCTGACAATCCGTTTTCGTTACAGCTCCAAATAAATAAACTGCAAGAATATTGTCGAACATGGAACCTTCGCATTAACGTACAGAAGACAAAGGCCACGGTTTTCGAAAACAGACAAAGAAATAGAGCTCCAGAAGAAACGTGGCGGCTTGGTAGTGAGCTAATCAACACTGTACGTGAATTTAAGTACCTTGGAGTTCTCCTATCATACAATTTAAATTTTAATAAGCATATTAAGGAAAAAAGCAGTGAAGCTACGCTAGCACTGAATCTAATGTGGCCCACATTTTTTGCGAAACAAGACATTGATCATTCCTCTAAATTTAAAGTTTTTAATGCGACTATTAACAGTTGTATGTGCTATGGTATTCAGGCTTTCGGAGTTACCCCCATTGAAGAATTTGAGAAGGTGCAAAGAAATTTTCTTAAACGTATCTTTCGATTACCAAATTCCACTCCAACCTACGCCATACACGTCGAAACAGGGCTACCACCAATTTACATTAGGAACCTCAAAGCGGTTTCAAACTATATTACTAGAGTGATAAGAAGAAGTGACAACAGTCTCCATAAGAAAATAATGTTGAGACTGCTGCAAACAAATGCATCACCTTTCAGGGAATGGAATCAATATGCTCTATCCAATGATCTCACGTGTACAGTAACCGAAGCAAATCTGTACGAATGGAATGACATTTTTGCAAACATTATTTCAAAAATAGACGGCAGTCTTTTTGATCAGCACCTTACCAGAGCATCATCGTCTTCTTCCAGAACTATCTACAGGAATCTAAATCACCGGTTGCCTACTGCAGAGAACTACTTCAACGATAAGAACTCATCAGAGCTGATAAGCATGGTTTTCAAAGCTAGGGTTGAAATTCTTAACCTTAATTTCATCCCTCACAGAATTGATCTTCCGCAAATTTGCAATCTTTGTAACAGACGTGAGTTAGAAGATGTCTATCATTTTATCGCAGTTTGTCCAATTTTGCAAGAAATTCGTCGACTGTATTTCCAAGAAAGTTTTTTGTCCCTAAATAGTTTCCACGAATTACTTAATGGTGCTAGAGGCTGGTCTATATTTTACAAATTCTGCAAGCATGCCCTAACGTACCGAAATAGTTTTTAAAAATTGAAGAGTTTGCTTTATGCAATAACACATTTTTATGTTTTAAATCATTTCAAAATTATTACTTTTTGTGTTTCAAATCACTGTTAAAATTGATCTCTTGTTTATGTTGCAAATCATTAAAATTGTAGAGGAATCGAAAATATTCTCGCTTTCTCATTTGGAAAATGTAAAACCATAGTTGAATACATGTAGGTAGAAAATTTTTCTTTTTTTTAACCTTTTCTTTTTTCATATAACTTTTTTAAATTCTTGTATTTATATTTCCAAATTGTTATTTTTTATTAAATTACAATATTATAATGTCATATCCGACAGACGGCAAATTAGCCATGTCCGTATTCTTTACGTCATATTGTACATTTTATTGAAAAAATAAAGAATAATAATAATAATAATAATAATTAAGGCATTTTATTCTCGCATCAAATTTACTATATGGACTTATTCCCAAGGTTTGGAACAGGAATTATCGAGTTGAATTTTGAGGCAGCTTTTCGAACCCCTCCATTAGTCTGTCTGGTGTGATACAAGGCGGTCACCTTGGACCCTTGCTTTTCATTGTAGCAATTAATGTCTTTTTTATATTGAAATTGTGATTTTTGCAATCGATATGAATCCATTAAAAAAGTAATTGGTAGTGAACTTGTTCAAAAAAATATCGATAGCTTTGTAATATGGTGCAGTAAGAATGGCCCAAGTCTCCACCCTTCCAAATGCCAAACTATGACTTTCTAGAAAAAGCGAAAACCCAGTCATTCATTATGCAATGTTTCAAGTTTTCGAGACTTGGTGTTTACTTCTATTTTAACCTTGAATTAAATGAGCACATAAACTGAATTGTAAGAAAAGCAACTTTATGCTATAGTTTCATAAAGAGGTGGACACAAGATTCTATTGATCCTTATGTAAAACTATTTTTGTATAAATGTTTTGTTCGTCCTCATCACGAGTATCCATCTGAAAAAAAAAACACAATATCTCGGGTGTTATCCTGTTCTTGCTCGAAATTACCCCGATTCGATACAAAATACTTACTTTACTTAACTCACACCCAAGGACGCTATTTCAAATTTAAACTAAACACGCGACCGGAAATTAAAGAAATTTTATTTACTCTTGCATTATGCCCGAATGGGTTAAATAATGGAGACATGAAATCACTCAAACAGCTCCCTTTTGTGTGCAGTGTTATTGGAATGAATTTAAAATTACTTCAGACCTTGATATCGTATCTGCTTTGACATAATTGTGTGTGTTTGTTTTCTTTTTTTTTTTTACAATCAATACAATAATCTTATCGATACTCTAGAAGACGTTTGTAATTTAGTTAATTCATGACTACAGTCCAAAACAGTCATCGTGACTCAATCCTTTATGACTTGAAAATTAAAAAAAGAAAAAAAGCAAAGTATAACGTCATCTTGAATTGGATTTAAAATTCCATTAAAATTTTTGTTTTGATTGATAACGATGGTTGAATTAAACGTTTTAGGCGAAATCAAATTATTTTGGAACCTACCAGAAGCATTGTATTCGAGATAAAATGATCGAAACGGAAGAGTATTACGAGCAGAGTTCGAATCCACTCCGCATTCACATAAGAGAATCAAAATCTCTGCGTTGAACGCCATTTTTTTTTTTTGTTCTGTTGGGATGAGTGATTTTTTTTTGTTCCCCAATTCATTTATATTTTCTATTCGATCAATTCAAATTTGGACAACCTTTCCCCATGAAAAGTTTTGAAATTGGAAAGAGCTTTGAGTGATTATCTCACCTTCCGTGTTTCTCTGCTGAAACAACATTATTATTATGTTTTGTATGGCGTATAGGGCACCTTTAACAAAACTGCTGTCACTCATCATATAAAGGCTCATCCTTAATGTTTATGAGCAATATGGAGCAAACCACAAAATCATCAACCCAATCCTGACTTCCGATAGTTTCATAAGATTCAGTGAAACTTTTGCCACTTTTCCTCTTTTTTTTTCAATAAAACTGCCTACATTCCTTTTTTGCATCCATAAACCACGATCCTTATAAACACTGCATCAAGATTTTTTCCTAATAGCTAACTCTACCACACACAAAAAGGCTCATAGTGAAGCCTTTTAAACCACGCTTAACAAAGCATTTTGCTTACTTTTGAAAACATACATAAATAACATAAAATGCAAAAATTCCATGTTGCAACTCATGTAGAACAACGTCCTATAGCGCGTGTTTCGCGATTCCGGAAGAAAATTATTATTAACCACCACCGAACGTATAAAGTTTAAAGTCTGAAACCATATTGGCCTAAACATTGAGTCTTGGTCTTATCTGGTAATTGGATTAATGAAAATTCGTGAGCGTTTGTGGGTTCTTTTCGTTCGAACGCAGTGCAGGTTTAGTGCATGGCAGCAGCCGTATAGTGGAATCGGCAGAAGCAACAGCAACAACGTTACACCGTCAGTCATGCCATGATTGCGTTCACCTAGAACCTTGGCCTTTGCATACCACATCTTTGCTTATTTTCATCCGTAGCAGGCGGACAGGTAGTGCACCACCATTCCACCTTCCAACATGCTGTTAATAATTACATGCAAATAAACAGAGGCGGATTTATGTTAAATGAGGGCCTAAGTGAAACTCACTTAAAATTTCAAAGTGAGTAACTTACTGAATAAAGGTTCCATAAATATCACTCAGGGAATCCTAAATTTAGTTGTTTCTTATGATATTTTCGATGCTTAGAATTTTTTTGTTTTAACATTTTGTGTTCTGAAGGGGCTTATGGCTATCCTTAACTATGTAAATTGAAATCAATACGAGCGTGAGGAAAATAAGAGATGGCTTAAAAGGATACATGGATGCCCATTAGTTTTGAGTTTCTGAAACTCAATAAAGCATTAAACATTCGTATAGTTCAATTGAAAAAGAAGTCTCAATATTTGACAGCACGTCACTTATTGCGTTCTAGGGTGAAATGTTGGACTTTTCTAAAAGCACGAGTATTGGGGTTGAATTGTTTAAGGAAAGGAATGCAACTGGCTATCTCACTACAGCACTCTCTTTAAAAAATGACAAAATAATGAGAGACAAGAAACATTACGGCGATGTTCAAGTGACGTAAATGTTTCAATGATGTTCCTATATCTCCAATCGTCTCAAGGTTCTTCTCTGAATATTGTCCAAAGATTCAAGTTGATGGAAAACCTGCTCAAATATGGAAGTTATGCACCGTCATATGGCAAACGAAGGGGAGAAGATGTCCCTACATTGACAAAGGAAGGCCAGACATTTTGCTTGTCTTTCAAGAATATGATTGCTATACAAAAGTCGGTTGGTTATGCACCTACCGAATATTAAGAGCTGTTCAGTTTCATCGATCAAATCAAACTCAAGGATTTTGGTAAAATTGGTACGATTTGCTTACAAGAAACGACATTGGAATTTAAAATAAATAAATAAATATGGTGGCGTAACAGCGCGAGAAGCCCCAGGGCCTAGCACTTTTCTCACAACCATGCCTTGTGAAGGAATGGAGGGAACCTACAATTTTCTAGGGATTCCGAACAGCTAATCGAGAAAGACCTTTTGATGTCAATGAATTTAGTGACGGAGGACTTGCCAATTCTTCGCGAAAGGCGATACCCGTGGAAAGAATACTGTTGCCCCTGTTGGGATTCGATCCACAAACATCTGGGTTAACAGGTAGACATTCTGACCATCACGCCATTGGTACCACACATTGGGATTTGAGAGAAAAAAAGAAATAACTCAACGCGGTTCTTATTCCCCCATTGATCAATGCTTCCAAGATAAGAATGTGCTGAACTCAAACTTCGTTACCGTTATAGTTAGTTATACGTTCGATAAGAAAGGATGTGATTCTAGAAACGAATATGAAAAGCTGAAGGCACTGAGGGTCCACACAGTTTAGCGAAATAGTAGTTTGAGACAGGAGATCATTAGCGAATATGAGAAGTAGGGAAAGAGACAAAATGGAGCCCTGCGGTACACCAGCATTTATTTTGCGGAAAAATCGAACAGAATGATTTGTTATTGTTCGGTTCAAATGATTAGGCAGAATGGGCTGACATTTGATCATATTTAAGCCACACTTAGATCAATGAAGATCCATTATGGTACCTGGAGTGTGGTGACGTCCTAAAAGTTCATTAGTTTATGGTTGTTCAATTTTAGGGTTGTAACCATTTCGTGGCCCTTATGAAGTTCAACAGGCTATTGCCCGGAGTGTCTAATGGTTCTTCTAGTTCGTTGAAGAAGTAACAGCCCAGGAATTTTTTCCTGTTGTAGCAGATTGCTGGGAAGTGACAAATGAAGTGAGTGGTATCCTCATGTGCGTTTTCGTCATGCATCCTTTACATAAGTCGTCGTTATAAGGACCCACTTCGTTTTTATGGTAGTCTAGTAGCTCGTTTCCTGTTATAAAACTGATAAGCGATCGTAATTAAGGCGTATTCAGAGATAGTAGCATTTCTGATCTATTCCTATCGTATTGTGGCCATAATTTAATAGAAATTACATAGGAATCCAGGATTCTGCTTTTTCGTTTCCCGGTAGAGTCTAATTTTATCCTGAGTGCTAAGAACCCTTAGTTCTTCGCGACAGCAAAGAAGCAAGCTTTGATTTGACAACAGTGGCGGAAATGGCTTTTATTGCTGTTTGGCTTTCAATGAAAAAAGTGATGTCAGCATGAGATAGCGCCATCATGGACACCTGTGGCCAAATTATCGCATCAGTGATCGAGTGATTGAGTGCCATTTTTCTTTCAAAATTCGCTAACAATCACACAGTTATCAGTTTTCTGCCTACTTACTGATTGAAACAATGTCAAATTGTGGTACTAAAGCGCGTGAGAAATAATGGTAAACTCCATAATTCAGTCACGTATTACTCGATCACGTGTGCGGTAATTTGGCTATGTTTTGCAGCTTTTGGAACTGCGAAGATCTCGGCTTGGGAAACACTGCTGTGATTTGGAAGTTTCAAGGAACTGGCGAGATTGATGCTTTCTGAAAAGAAACCTGCCCCCGTTTCAACTTCCATTTTCTAGCCGTCGCGTCGGTATAAATTGATATAGACGTATCACGTATCGCGGTTCAAAAGCTCGTTACCGTTCTATCGAAGAAAAGAATCAGCAGAAAAGTTTTCCTTAACTGTCATTGCGTCAAGTATACAACTGCAGATAGGTTGGCTCAGAGGCTTTTCACATGAGAACGAACAGCGACCTAAAAATTAACGAATATTCGTTATAGTCTTCTTCCACATATCATGGTTGTTTTGTATTCGTAGCGAATGACCAGTTGACACGAAAACAAAAACAAGAATGATTCTTGAAATTATACAATCATGAAAAATTTATTCGTTGAGGAGTGGATTGTATGTGGATCGCGAATAGAGTGTGAGAGTTCGAAGCAAAGAATCGAGAACTCTCCACCAATTTCCTTTCTCAAATTAATTCAATGTAAGTAGCAGTTTATGCATCTGAGTGTTAATTTTTTCCCTTATTTTCACCATTTTCTTTAGAGTTTTTTAAAGAATACAGTTTCGCACTGAATTTAAAATCATGTTATGATATTCTGGAAACGAATATGGAAAGCTGATTGTACTGTCGTTAGCAAAACATACTTTAGACTTTTGAAATCGAAGATCATTAATGAAAATGAAAAATAAAAGAGGAAATGAAATGGAGCCCTGAGGTACACCAGCATTTATTTTGTGGGTTTCAGCCTCAAAGTCGACCAGAAAGATTTTTTATTGTTCGGTATAAGAGGTAGTTACCAATCCATCGAAGAAGAGAATCATCAAAAAGTTTTCCTAAGCTGAGACTCCTGTTATTGCGGATAGGTTTTCCACAATAGGCTCAAAAGCTTTTCACATGAGAACGAACAGCGACCTACGAATGAACGAGTATTCGTTATAACCTCCTTTCACTTCATGGATGTTTTGTATTCGTAGCGATTGACAACAAACAAAACAAAAACAAAAATGATTCTTGAAAGGAGGAGTGGATTGTTTGTGGATCGCGAATGTCGTGTGACATTTCGTAGTAAAGAATTGGGACCTCTACGTTAAACTGGTAGCTTAAATTTATTCAATGAAAGCAATTAAAAAGCAAATTTATGCATCTGAGTTTGAGTTTGTGAAAAATAAATGTTTCCACTTAACTTAAAATCCACTTTCTTGACTTATTCGTCGTTTGTAGATAATTCCTTACTTATTTAAGGTTGATTTGCATAAGATGAACAGAATAAAGTTTGAGAATCTGATCAGAACAGCAACGTGTGGATATTTCCTCCCATTGAGGAACCTGAATAATTATTTTCAAAAGTTCTTCGTGTGAAGTTGCATTTTAACAAACTTCTTTTGATTACGTGTAAAGTTGCATTTGAGCCCAACTAACTTTTTGATGACAAATCCGACTCCGTGCATAGTAAGTCTGTGGGCAGCGGCAAACTCCAACTACCACCTGCCAGAGCATTGCATTGACCGACCATCGGGTACTGGTGGTGAGTTATGAAATGCTGTAGCAGTGGCTGAAACCTCATCGTCATGCGGGTTCTCATCCAATGTAGAGCTCTCAGAGTGCGTTTTAAACAAAACTCGTACAAAACTGTTGCAAAACAAAAACCAAAATAAAAAAACACGACAGATCCATATGCAGAGGCTTTGCGCATAATAATGGAGATGATCAATTTAAATATTCATCCAGCATGTAGTGGCGGGGCTTGCGACGCAACATAGAGAATATGTTTAAAGAGTTAAAAAAAAAAGAGAACACAATAAAGATTCCGAAGGAGGGCATTCGAAGGATATTCGTTTGTAAACGCCCGCCGTTACGCCCGATCGTTGTATAGCTATGTTCGAGGAGGCTAAGCGTTGGAGTCCTCTGATGCTTTTGCATCGTGCGCGATTATCTAAATTGCATACGAAATTATTTTAATTAAAAATCTAATTTTGTGAAAACTGGACGAGGACGAGGACGAGGACGCTCTGTTTCAAAGCGGGGTGCAGTTCATATGTGTGAGCGTATTAGGGAGTTGCTCGTTTTGGAGTCAAGTTTTAACATTAATCTTGGGTTGATGTTGCTAGGGTTTTTTTTTGAGATGGAGGATGATCATTTGGGTTTATGTAAAACGGATGGAAATTATGAGAAAGATTTTGTTCGGCGTGGGAAAAGGGTTATTAAAGGGAGAACAGACAGAGGGCTTATGGGTCACGTTTCGGAAGAAGGAAAAGCTTTAACTTAACACTAAAAAAGTGGAATTGGTTTTCCAGAAAAGGTTATAAAGGTCCACCTGAAATGATGTGAAGACTGTAACCTGTAGGTTTTCAAAAAGAAGACCTACAGTGACCATCAGAGAAAGGGATGAATACCCGTTACAATTCATCCTGTATAATGAATTTATGCATCATGCTGCTAATTTACCACATGAATGATTCGAAGGCTGTTTGTAAGAAGCTATTTGGCTATCTATTTCCAATTAGGAGCATTTCGTCCCGCCTGCTTAAATTTTCAAACCAATAAAAAATAACAACCCCACATTCAGTTCCTGCAACCTGCTCTCAACCCCAAGTTAGCTTCAAACAAATTGATAGAAAATTATGGCAACCCGATTATTAATAACCACTCGAAACTGTCTTTAGGCACCGTCCTTTACCATCACATCAGCCATCTCAAAAAAACATCTTGTTAACACAACAATCCGTGACACATCAAAATTCTGTTGTGTTTGCCCCCCGTCTTTGGAAAACCCTTTCAATTGGGGTAATAATTTCTTTTTAAATCACTTCATGTTTAACTCCCTCCTCTCTTTTTTTATCTCTGTGTAGCACCACGCTTTTCAATCTTTCGAGTGTTAACTTAAGTGAAATTGGGTATTTACGATGTGCGGACATTCGGCACCCTTTATGAAAAGTGCTAAGCAATTCTTATCCTTTTTTTCACGTGTGTGGCTTACCAGCAGCATTCCCCATCTCTTTTCTATTCTATCTATACCAGCCTGTGTCGCATGCCACGTCTTACAATCGTTTATCCTTGATCCTTATCGAGTTGAGAGAAGATGTCTTGATATTGAACAAGGGTTGCATCTTGTTTTGTTTCGTTTTATTGTGTCTTCAAACTGTTGCCACGCATTTGAAACATTTATGAAGATTGAAAGGGTTGTGCAATAAGGGTGCATACATTAATCGGAAACAAGAAAAGGGTTTAACCAAATCAACTCCTGACCAGAATCTATATACTCCCCGAGGGAAGATTTGTGTCTTGAGTCATCTTATAGGCAGGGTTAAGTAGATTTTTAATTCAATTGAGTTTTGAGTCGCCCCCTTATTACAGATACAGCAGTAGCTTTAAAAATCATGGTTAAAGTCCTGGCAATTGGTAAAAGGCAACTACAATTATCTTTTATACTTATCCAAAGTTGTGCTTCACAAAAAAGTCCAATTTTATTACCAAAGATTGCATTTAACCCCAGGCCAGTATCTTTAAGTGGCTTTTCACAAATTTGTTAGCTTGGAATGACCATCAACTAGTACTCACCACTTGTTGCATCATCTGGCTTTTGATTCTCATCTTCATCGACCTTAAACGTCTTCACATCCATTGCCAAGAGTCGACTCATTGTATCTGCATGCGATAATGATGACGTCAAATCGGTTAGAAATTTATTGTTACTGTTGCTAGTGGCTGTGGTTGTAGTTACCATTGATGTGGCAGCAGTCACTTTCGAGACCGTAAAGTCGAGAGGTTGTTCCGCACTGACTACAGCGCCGCGGTTGCCGCTAGCAGTGTGCTGATCATTAACACCTGCCTCTGCCACTGCTGCTGCTGTTGATCTTGTGGTTGAAGGTGAGACTGCCGAAGCTGACGACGATGATGGCGATGGTGATGGCGGGCTGTCGTATGCTACTGACGACGCTGCCACTGTGGCCACCACTGATGGATGACGATGCTGCGTCAAAATGTGATGAGGTGTTCGTTCAGCGGAGCTTAGTTGAGCGATCAACAGCGACATGATTGGGTGTGCGCATTTGATTTATGATTGATGATTAGATCGTCGTTGGCGTCAATGGCATCGAGCGCGCAGCACCATGTTCTAGAAAGAAAATTTTCAAAAAAAACATTAAAAACGGTATTCCATCAGTGCGTCGTCGCGTCGCGTCGTGGTATTATGTCGTGGGAAATGCACGTCGAATGAAAATTGATTGAACAATTTAACCAATTAGTTCGTAATTTGCTAATTTAATAATAATATATATTTCTTGGGCCAATCAACTGTCAATTGCTGCGGCTATTGTGCCTTGGGGGCAACAATATGACAATGACACGTTCAAGTGACGCGCAATCGAGCGTGGAAAAGACTTTTTATTATTTTGTTTAACTTGTATGAGGGTAAACTGTGATAGAATGCTCTGGGGCAGCGCCAGCGTCACCCATCAAAATGTAATACAATTCAATTGAGAAGAAGCTAATTTATTAATGCTTTCAAAGTTAGCCGGCGTTTGTCGGCGAGTCATCAGAGAAATTTCATCGCCAAATGACAGTTGTGTGGATGGGGGTCATTTTTTGGGACTTCTATGGGTGTCCGATATCCATACAAAAATATTTAAATTGGTTTCAATTAAAGTGCGACGGTACTTTGGGGGTAAACGAGAGAAGATTTTATAGGTTGTTCCATCATTTGTTTGTAAACAAATATAAGTTTTTTTTCAGATTTGTATATAATTATATATTTTGAAAGACTGTGAATGATTTTTGGTGTCTTAAATAAATGTCAGTGTAAGAAATGAAGAGCGTACGTACACAAAATGTTGGTGTTTCTAAGGGGCTTTAGAAGTGAGAAGCTCTTAATGTGTGGTCAGTCTATAGTAACGTAGTCTGCTTGATTAGTTGATATTTAATTGGATAACTTTTAGCTAGTACTTTTGAAACTAATATTTGGTTTTTTAATTTCAGGTTTCAAAAGAAAACAACGCAAGAATAAATCGGTAAGTCTGAATCAAAAAATATTTGTTGTCTTCATTTGTTAAGTCTCGAGAATATGGTCTTAATATTTTTAACTGAATCGGGTGATGGGCATAGGCATTGATTGATTTCTTCACTCTTTTTCTGTTTATCACTATTTGAGCATGTGATTCACTTGCTTTTGTTAAAAATGTATCAGTACAGCTTAAGATACGTTTTAAGAAAAACAGGAACCACCACATAGAGAAGAAATAATGAAGCCGCAGCACCCGCCTCGCTTGGAATGCTTATCAATTTTGCCCTGATGCCAAATCCCGACGTACAGTTAAGTACTTTAGAGATATTTTTATCCGCTCAACACGAATGTGGAATGCTCTACCCGACCCTTCCCCCCCCCCCCCCCTCCTGGTACTCGTAACTCCAAATGTACGCGCAAATTATAAAAAGAATGGCTTAAACTCTTGGGACCCTCGATAGCAACTGACCTCAAACACTTCAACTATTTAGTTTATTCACAATCTTGATAGGGTGGTTCTCTATGTACATGCCAATTAATTCGATATTGATTGGTTGAACGTAGTTAGCGTTCAGAATCATTAGATGTCCTGTGTTGTTATGGTCGTCTGTCGCGAGGAATTGACAAGTCCTCTGAGAGTAAATTTACTGCCATGAAAACGAGCTTAGCCGTTCGGGATCGGCATTTTATTGTAGGTCTTAGAAATGCGTTAGTCCCCGTTATTTCTTGTGCCACTCAGGTTTTGGTTATGTTGCTCAGATCACCTTTGAATTGCAGATGAAATGTTTTCGTTCATGTATGTTTTGATAGTAGATCATTCCAGAATTATTTTTCCCTGTGCATAACCTTTCATATCATTTTAAACAAAAGCTGCTTTCGACCAGTATAACGAGATTTACAAGAAGAAACGACGGTTTAGGTTTACCTAGCCCGTGATGTCATGGCTAGTATGTCTGCCTGTTAACCTAGATCCTAGAGGTTCGTGGTTCGAATCCCCACAGAGGCAAAAATGTTTTCCCACGGGTATCGCCTTTCGCGAGGGATTGGCAAGTCCTCTGTTATAGTAAATTAATTGCCATGAAAAGCGTGTTCTCGATTAACCGTTTGGAACCGGCAGAAAATTGTAGGTCCCCTCCATTCCTTCACAAGGCAGGCATGTGGTAGCTCCTCCCTCTGTTGTGAGACCTTTTTTTTTATTTATTTAAAATTTAAGCTCATGAGCTTATTTAGAATGAGGTGCTCAACGAACTTAGACTTTTTATTTCCTGCTGATGAAGCTAGGCTACGATTTCAAAAAACTTCAAATGGTCCAGAAAGTCTAACTCCATGTTTTCTAACTCCCGGGCTTTGTTTCAGCTGCCAAAATATTTAAAATGTGTGTAGATTTTAACTAACAATTAAAATTTATCGATTTCAGGCTATAAACTCTTCTTATTTTTTTTTGTGCCTTTAAACATTGTGATCTCTTGCACTTGTCTCCTTCACACGAAAGCCAGTACCTGTGGAAAAACATATTTTGATTTCTGTTGAGGTTCGAACCACACTCGTCACGCTAAATATTACGCTACAGCTAAACCAAAGAAATTTTAAATGGGCCCTATCGTGAATAAAATTTCCCTGAAAACATTTCCCATATTCGGAAAATTGGTATCGCACTGAAAAAAAAAGGTACATAATAATGATGAAAAACGTCATCTATTTGATGAAAAATTCGTCAATTTTGATCCAGTGAACCTTTTCATGCATATGATGAAAAGCGTTTCTTCAATATGATGAAGCTTTTAAGCGATGAAACTCGTTCATCATACATCAACTTTGTTCATGAATGTGATGAAAAGTGATAACTTAAATTTCCCCTCCTTTTGTTCATCATATAGATGATTGCATTCATGAATATGATGAAAATTGAAGTAATATAATAAATTTTCATTTACAAATAATCATCAATGTGATGACTGTATTCATCACATTGATGATCGTGCACATCAATATGACGAAAATTTTCGATAAATTTAATGAATTAGTTCATCAACGTGATTCACATTTTCATCATATTGATGATCGTGTACATCAATATCATGAATATTTTTCATCAATACTATAAATATATTCATCGGTATGACGAACATGTTTATCATATTGATGATCGCATGCATCGATACCATGAATATTTATCATCAATGCAATGAATATATTCATCAATATGATGAACATGTTTATCATATTGATGATCGCATACATCGATACCATGAATATTTATCATCAATGCAATGAATTTATTCATCAATATGATGAATATGTTTATCATATTGATGATCGCATACATCGATACCATGAATATTTTTCATCAATACAGTGAATATATCCATCGATATGATGAACATGTTTATCATATTGATGATCGCATACATCAATACCATGAATATTTTTCATCAATACAGTGAATATATTCATCGATATGATGAACATGTTTATCATATTGATGATCGCATACATCGATACCATGAATATTTTTCATCAATACAGTGAATATATTCATCGATATGATGAACATGTTTATCATATTGATGATCGCATACATCGATACCATGAATATTTTTCATCAATACAGTGAATATATTCATCGATATGATGAACATGTTTATCATATTGATGATCGCATACATCGATACCATGAATATTTTTCATCAATACAGTGAATATATTTATCAATATGATGAACATGTTTATCATATTGATGATCGTATACATCAATACCATGAACGTTTTTCATCAATGCAATGAATATATTCATCAATACTATGAGCATGTTCATAATTTTGATGAAAACTATTCAGGATATTGATGTATAGGATCATCAATACAATGAACATTTTCATTAATATGAAGCATATATGTTCCTCATATTGATGATCTTCTACATCAATTCAGTGATTATATTCATCATTGTGATAATGGATTTCATGAATGCAATGATTTTATTCATCTACCTGGTGCGTTCCTGGTCGTCGTACTGATGATCGTGTTCTTCAACATTATGCAAAAATATTGCCTTGGTGATAAAAAAAACTTCAAAATCTGTTGATTTTCACATATAAACCAAACACCTCTCCTTTTAGATGAACTGTGAACTTTGTGCATAAATATGGGGCATATTTAAAATCACTTATAAGAATGAAGGCACTGTTAATAAACATTTAAAAAACAATACAGGAATTGTTTTTGATATTTGCTAAAAGTGCTTTCATGTATATCTACCAGTGATTTTAATAATTACCAATATTTATGAGCAACGGGCAATCTAAAAGGAGGCGTGCTTGCTATATAATGTGACAATTGACAGATTTTGAAGCCCTTCATCACCAAGATAATTACTTTTCATAATGTTGAAGAATCCGATAATTAGTACGACGAACAGGAACGCACCAGGTTGGTGAACTGATGTTTCATTGCATTACTGAATTCCATTAAACATACCGATGAAAATAATCACCTAGAATTAGAAAAAGCACTACATATTAGTAAAAAATCACCAATATAATACTTATCCCAACATTTCCACATTAATACAGGAATCGATTCTGCACCTTAAGATGAAGCTCTTCAAAGTTGTCATTCCTCAATTTGAAAACCTGTTCAAGAAACTTTCCTTCTAAACTTTATAGAAAAATAAAAGAAAAAAGTAGATGTGAATTTAAAATGTTTACAAATACTTTATTGATCTTTAAGCGTTTCAATTATAGTACTTATTCGTGAGGTAATATCTTTTTTATTAGGTTCTATAGAATAAAAAAAGTATTGTATAAAATTCCAAAACTGCTCGCAAGCAGCTGGGTATTGCAAAATAAAAACAAAAAAAATTTTTAGACAAATATCTACTGCACGCAGTAGTTTTTTAAATTTGAGTTTATATCCATCTAGATATACAAAATATTCCTCACAACCGTCGTTTTTCGATAAAACAAGAATTAAGGGTTGAATATTGGTATTCTTCGTTTTTAAGAAGTCTAAGTGGTCTTCGATCTGCTGAACGCTCTCTCCCTCAAAAATGAAAGCCTGTTGGGAGTCTTTGATAGTGAATCGTTGAATCATCCTTTGCCGTGGTGATGTTGAGGTTGATGGTGATTTCGTTACTACTGGCCTTGTTGGAAACAAATAGCTGTGCAAGCTTTTGAGTAGACAAAGTACCGCGTTTTCTATGGAGAAAAAAAAGTAAGCATAAAGATAGGTATAGTTGAAAATTTGTTCAAAATGAATATAAAGTAATTTTTACCTTTGTTTGCATCCCGGTCTTCTATTTGTGTTATAATTTCTGCTACTTTCTTGTCTTTTACATTGCTGATGAGGAACTGTTTAATAAGCTTAAAATTAGTTTCCCAATTCTCACATATAGTTAAGCTTTGAGGGTATAGGGTCTTGAAATCTCTGTCAATCTATTAAAACAAAGAGATTAACTTAAAAAATTAAAGTTACTTTAAGTTATTACTTACCAAACGATATCCATTTAAATTTTTGTATTGCGGCCATGTCTTGAAAATCTCTTCTTGTGATGAACATTTGCGTATTTGCAGAAGTCGGTACTCGGTGCAAGCATCCCAAGCACCATCAAACTCATCAGATGACAAGTTGTCCATATTCAAGCTTTTTACACAAGCTTCTGCATCTGACTCCGCAACTTAGGAAAACGATTTTTTTATTTGGAGACGTCACAAAATATTGCAACACCTTTACTCACTTAGGTTTTTTTTTGATTTTTTTGTCTCCTTTTCTGGTGATGTTTTTTGTAGTGTGAGAGATTTATAAAGCCTTTTCATGTTGTGCAGCTTAGTGTACAGCTTCCCTCTTTTTTCTGTACGGTAGTACTCGAGCTTTTCGGTGGGAAAAAGTTCTAGTATTTCTTCTTCCAACCTATAGCTGGTTTTTAGGCTTAAGGGAATACTGTTCTCATCAAAATATTCCGCAATAATACTAATGAGACGCTGCCGATGTTCCGTTTGAAATTTATTATTTTTATTGTAATAATCCACAATATTTTGTCCATGTTTTTTTACATTTAAAATTGTAGACAGATCAATGGATTTGCATTGTGTTGTTTCGGGTGACGACGTAGGTGATATCCCTCTAGACGACAAGTTCGATGGTGATGGAGAGCTTGGAGTTCGACATCGTACTTCGGATGATGTTGATGGAAGCTCAATGCCTGGTTGAAGAGGCATTCCAATTGAAGCCCTCCACTTTTCTAACTTATACTCGAAGAGTATGCGGTCACCGTGTTTAAAATTTGAAAGTAAAGATGTTACTTGAGCCACTTTAATTATTTTTAAAATGTCGATTGTTACATTTTCACCTGAGGAAAAAAAGAAATACTTAAAGTTATGTCCCTTCCTGTATGAAGTTGTAAATTCAGCTGTCAGTTGAATCACTAAAACGGTAGTTTTATTTCTTACTATAGATAGAATTACTCTTTTGAATATTTCATGTTTCGTTAAAAAAAAATTATAATTCTATAGTTGTTTTTTCATAGTTAGAAGATTACTTCTGAACTCACTAGCACACGCAAAATTGTCTTACTACTTATACTGCAAAAAACATGTATAATTGGAAAGAGTAATTCTCGAATCTGAGAGTACATTTTTCCAATTTCAAAAAAAATCACATGCCTATGGTTCTTATAGAGCTGTTGCGCCAAAACTTTTATTTATTTGTTTATCCTAATTTTAGGCTTTTCAGCCTAGCTAAACTGACAGCGAAAATATTCACATTGTAACAATAAGCTAAGGTAAATTAAGCAATAAAATAATCATCTTACCATGCATGTAATTATACAGAGACATGCAACCCCAATCCTTCAAAAGTGCTTTTAATTCCTCATCGTCATCACTGTCCGTATTGTTGCTGGAATATTCCGTGAATGGTATTAAAGTGTAGAGGGAAGTCTGCTGCTGTTCTCCATCAGTACTGAGGATTGTTACAGTTTCCTCAAGGAGCTTCGAATTTCCATCGTCCAGCGTTGCTGAGCTCTCAGGCAAATTTTCCATTTCTAAATATTAATTAGTATGTATTATAATTTATCGAAAGTTTGTGTTTTAAGTTGCTGGAGATATTTTGTTTTTACTATTGATGAAAATATTCCTTAAGCTTAATCAGGTGCTTTCCTTTTGATGTTTTTGTCAAAGTAACAGGAGGTCCGATAATTTCATCAAATGCAAGGAGTTTGAATTCACCAAACATATTTGTATCAACCTCAAAAGCTTTAAAGTGAGAATTGAAGTAAATGTTCAATAATTTTTGGCAAAACATTAATATATTCCCTTCTGCCTTAGCTATAGTCCTAATAATGTATATATTATAGTCATTCGAACATTTACCAACATAAAATCCAGCTTTATATTTTTTGCCAATATACTCTATTTCATCATAAAATTTTAATTTTTTGTCTTCTTTTAACTTCAGCTTATCTCGAACAATGTTAGCAAATCCAGTATCGCATAAATGTTTCTCCTCTATGTGAAATTCATTTATATTACTGTTAGAATGTAGAATCAGATTTGCAAACTGGAATTGAAATTTTTTGGACAGAGTGAGACATATATTTTTTCTTGAAGTTATTCCATGGGCATACACCTTGAACGGCCTGTGCTTGGCTTCAAATTTAAAACACCAAAAATTTCGTGCCGGTCCAGAATTTCTTATTACAGTAGGGTAGTGTGTTAAAAAATGGAATTTTGGTTTCAAATTATCAGTGAATAATTTGACATATTGCTCATTATGATGTTTTATTTTTAATTTTAATGTTGAGATGAGTAACTCTGTAACTTCGAACGACAAAATAAGTTCCGTAATGTCAATTAGTTCAAGTAAAAAAAGCCAAACTTCATCTTCGGAAGGAATCAAATCACCGATCATGAGGGGTAAATACATAACAAAAGTAAGCATTTCACGCGCAGTCATTTTTAAGTGCTTATTTTTCAAATGGTTCATTGTTAGCTCAGTTGAAAAATTCCCAATCTCCATTGGCCCATAGTCAAAAGTTTGCTTTCTTTTATTAAGCATTTCCAATGTCAGATAATTCATTTCCTGTGTCAGATATAATAATATGTGACAAAGATCATAATGGAATATACCTTCACATAAGTCATGCATTGCATCGACACAAAAGTTTTCCACAACATGGAAAGAAGGTATTTTGTTAAATGGGCTTTCTTTTGCGATACCGGTTTTTTTAAGATCATTTACAGATACATCATAACTGTAGTTCTCGACCGTTCGAATGTGCTCCTGTACTTCAACACCAAGCTTACTGCAATTTTCTCGGTCTACTTTACAAAATCTGCAGAAAGAAGTGCTCGAGAATGATTTTGAAAAGTCAAGAAGCGAGTTTACTCCCAAGTTATCTCCGAGAAAAAGACCCATTATAAAATGAACGCGATGCATTTCTCCCTTGCCAACTGATATGTCTACTCCAGTCTCTTCAAGATATATCAACTCCTCGATTAGATAATGCAAACAGTCTTCGTTTCCAATATTTTTCAAATCTTTGGATTTTATAACAGCTGCCAAGAAAATGCTCTCTAGCTTAGAACTACGCCTTGGAAAGCAGGGAAATGAGTAGTAAAAGTTGCAAACGGAATGAGTTGTGGCGTGTGCACCTAACGGATTATTAACAGCAAAATCATCCGCGTACAAAAAGTAGGGTATCAAAGTTTTTCCTGGATACATGTCACACTTTTTTTTCCAAACTGGCCCTTGAATAAAGTTCGTGTACTGTTTATTAGAGTATAAGGAGTTCATATGTCTTAATACTTCCAATAGTATATTCTCTTGCTCGAAGATTTTTCGAAATTGTGACTTTAGTGGTAGGACGCTGCCCTTACAAATTTTTTCCGCATACACTAATTCGGACCGATCATAAATGGGCTGGATATCGCTTTTTATAGTAAACTCTCTAATTTCATCCATACATCCATTCAATTTAAGTGTTTGACATAAATTATGGTCCGTACCACAATATTGAAATGGATCTCGACAACTGAAAACCAGGCTCATCAAATCGGTTCGAGCCTTTATGTTATTATTAAGATGATCTTGTGCAAAAGTTTTGAACTGATCTAGCAAAGGATCTATCAAAAATGTCTTAACGTTTTTTTGAATGTCATACACATCTTTTCGGGAAAAATTATAATTGCCATGCAGGAGAGTTGAAAATTTTAATGCTTCATTAAAAAAATCAGGTAAGAATTTATTTGGATTAATGCATTCAGCTGTCATTTGTTGAGAACCATTAGTTTTACTGCCACTAACTTCAAAGCCACTATTTGATGATGTTGGCAAACTTACAGCTGCGGTATTTGAATTTGCATTTCCTTCTTGAATACATTTTAAGCTTGTGGTAGGACAATGTAATCGGAGAATATGCCGTTTGTAATTTGAAAGATTTGTAAAACACTGACCGCAAGAATTGACATAGCAAATAAATGTGCTTTTATGTTCTAAATTATGTATCTTTCTAAAATGTTTGCCTAATGCAAAGACGCAGTCTAAATCCATCCTGCACAAAAAACACTGCATTTTAATTTTTGATCGACAACGATTTACAATTATGAAATGTTTAGTATTCAGCAAAATATTTTCTTCTTTCTCATTTGAACTGTAAATTGAAAGAAATAAAAGCCACGTCAATTCTGCTGTTTAAATGTTGGGAAAAATACAAAAAATTCATTCATGAAATCGCAATCTGCGAATAAGCTAAAATGTTTTTTCTTAAGATTTTCATTACATTGATGAAAATGAAGCAACAATTCTTCTATGTGAAGAATAATGATGAATAAATTCATCAATATGAAGAAAACTACGGATATATGCGTATGAGGCTCTTTGTTCATCAATATGACGAACACAATAATCAGAATGAAGAAATGATGAAAACATATATCACGTAATTCATCATATTGATGAAAACTATGAGAATTCATAAATATGAAGAAATTGTTCATCAACATGATGAAATTGTACCGTTATAGTGATGATAAAATGAACATTTCATTTGTTAAAAAAATAAAATTTTTTGGAAAGAAAATGCATAAGAAATAAGAAATAGATTTAATATTTGATTCCCAGATTCCCACCCACCGAAACAAGCAGATTATAGAATCTCTGTATTAAAACACCAATGCAATGCAACAACTCAAGAAATGAAAACTAACTCAAAATGCTTGCAAACCCCGTACAATTTAACTATATGATGGCAAAGTAAAAAAATTACAAGAACCCAAAGAAATAATAATAAAAACAAGGCATACCTTCCGCAATTCACAGCTTATTCAACACAACTTTAACAATTTTATAAAATTTATACTCAGCTCACATAGGCAAAGTACCTACATGAGAACTTAATCCTTTCACTTTCACTTTCAAACATAAACTGAATATGAATGGCAATGAAATCAAAATCTGCGAATAAGCTAAAATGTTTTTTTTTAAGATTTTCATTACATTGATGAAAATGAAGCAACAATTCATCTATGTGAAGAATAATGATGAATAAATTCATCAATATGAAGAAAACTACGAATATATGCGTATGAGGCTAGACTGACGCCCAAAAGCAAAAGGACGCCTTCCTTGCATCTTTGTTCATCAATATGACGAACACAATAATCAGAATGAAGAAATGATGAAAACATATATCACGTAATTCATCATATTGATGAAAACTATGAGAATTCATAAATATGAAGAAATTGTTCATCAACATGATGAAATTGTACCGTTATAGTGATGATAAAATGAACATTTCATTTGTTAAAAAAATAAAATTTTTTGGAAAGAAAATGCATAAGAAATAAGAAATAGATTTAATATTTGATTCCCAGATTCCCACCCACCGAAACAAGCAGATTATAGAATCTCTGTATTAAAACACCAATGCAATGCAACAACTCAAGAAATGAAAACTAACTCAAAATGCTTGCAAACCCCGTACAATTTAACTATATGATGGCAAAGTAAAAAAATTACAAGAACCCAAAGAAATAATAATAAAAACAAGGCATACCTTCCGCAATTCACAGCTTATTCAACACAACTTTAACAATTTTATAAAATTTATACTCAGCTCACATAGGCAAAGTACCTACATGAGAACTTAATCCTTTCACTTTCACTTTCAAACATAAACTGAATATGAATGGCAATGAAATCAAAATCTGCGAATAAGCTAAAATGTTTTTTTTTTAAGATTTTCATTACATTGATGAAAATTAAGCAACAATTCATCTATGTGAAGAATAATGATGAATAAATTCATCAATATGAAGAAAACTACGAATATATGCGTATGAGGCTAGACTGACGCCCAAAAGCAAAAGGACGCCTTCCTTGCATCTTTGTTCATCAATATGACGAACACAATAATCAGAATGAAGAAATGATGAAAACATATATCACGTAATTCATCATATTGATGAAAACTATGAGAATTCATAAATATGAAGAAATTGTTCATCAACATGATGAAATTGTACCGTTATAGTGATGATAAAATGAACATTTCATTTGTTAAAAAAATAAAATTTTTTGGAAAGAAAATGCATAAGAAATAAGAAATAGATTTAATATTTGATTCCCAGATTCCCACCCACCGAAACAAGCAGATTATAGAATCTCTGTATTAAAACACCAATGCAATGCAACAACTCAAGAAATGAAAACTAACTCAAAATGCTTGCAAACCCCGTACAATTTAACTATATGATGGCAAAGTAAAAAAATTACAAGAACCCAAAGAAATAATAATAAAAACAAGGCATACCTTCCGCAATTCACAGCTTATTCAACACAACTTTAACAATTTTATAAAATTTATACTCAGCTCACATAGGCAAAGTACCTACATGAGAACTTAATCCTTTCACTTTCACTTTCAAACATAAACTGAATATGAATGGCAATGAAATCAAAATCTGCGAATAAGCTAAAATGTTTTTTTTTAAGATTTTCATTACATTGATGAAAATGAAGCAACAATTCATCTATGTGAAGAATAATGATGAATAAATTCATCAATATGAAGAAAACTACGAATATATGCGTATGAGGCTAGACTGACGCCCAAAAGCAAAAGGACGCCTTCCTTGCATCTTTGTTCATCAATATGACGAACACAATAATCAGAATGAAGAAATGATGAAAACATATATCACGTAATTCATCATATTGATGAAAACTATGAGAATTCATAAATATGAAGAAATTGTTCATCAACATGATGAAATTGTACCGTTATAGTGATGATAAAATGAACATTTCATTTGTTAAAAAAATAAAATTTTTTGGAAAGAAAATGCATAAGAAATAAGAAATAGATTTAATATTTGATTCCCAGATTCCCACCCACCGAAACAAGCAGATTATAGAATCTCTGTATTAAAACACCAATGCAATGCAACAACTCAAGAAATGAAAACTAACTCAAAATGCTTGCAAACCCCGTACAATTTAACTATATGATGGCAAAGTAAAAAAATTACAAGAACCCAAAGAAATAATAATAAAAACAAGGCATACCTTCCGCAATTCACAGCTTATTCAACACAACTTTAACAATTTTATAAAATTTATACTCAGCTCACATAGGCAAAGTACCTACATGAGAACTTAATCCTTTCACTTTCACTTTCAAACATAAACTGAATATGAATGGCAATGAAATCAAAATCTGCGAATAAGCTAAAATGTTTTTTTTTAAGATTTTCATTACATTGATGAAAATGAAGCAACAATTCATCTATGTGAAGAATAATGATGAATAAATTCATCAATATGAAGAAAACTACGAATATATGCGTATGAGGCTAGACTGACGCCCAAAAGCAAAAGGACGCCTTCCTTGCATCTTTGTTCATCAATATGACGAACACAATAATCAGAATGAAGAAATGATGAAAACATATATCACGTAATTCATCATATTGATGAAAACTATGAGAATTCATAAATATGAAGAAATTGTTCATCAACATGATGAAATTGTACCGTTATAGTGATGATAAAATGAACATTTCATTTGTTAAAAAAATAAAAATTTTTGGAAAGAAAATGCATAAAAAATAAGAAATAGATTTAATATTTGATTCCCAGATTCCCACCCACCGAAACAAGCAGATTATAGAATCTCAGTAGTTTTTTATGAATGCATTTTTAAATGCGCACCCAAATGATCGTGAGTGTGTATATGGTTTTGTTTTGCTGCTTAATAGCTTGGGTGACCAGATCTAATTTGTTTTTATTACACTCAATTGTTTTATTACGTTCGGGTTTTTTCTTTGGGTTACATGTTTTTTAATTAATTTTTCAATGGTAGGTATGATTTATATGATTTTGTCTTTAATCTGGTCTTCTAAGAAATACATAAACAACACAATTAGGGAAATACAGATATTTTTTTTCTACTTTTGAGATACTTATTTAATAGCAGCTGGTCATATTAAAATGGAATTAGGCATGCACAGAAATTTGTTTAAAATGAAATTCCCCAATTTTAATATTTGTAAAAGAAAACTCGCTAGCGATATAGATACCAAGTGGAGTTGGCAGATATGAAGCTAACGACGCGACGGTCTAATATAACCAATAAAATTGTATTAAGATTTTAAGAGACAGGGGTTTCTTTCAACGAGTTAAGACGGTACGTTAACGATGAACTTACTCTTATTTTGAACTGCAAGCTTCGTGATAAGTACCTAGTGGACCAAAACAGAAACTGTATCATAATACCTATCAAGTTTAGAAATCATCTTATACTCACTTATTTTTTCACATTTTCACCCTCCGATGGCATCATCTACAATTAATTGAAACAATTATTTATGAAAAGGTACTGAAATGAATATTGGTAACAGTGAAATATTTATTTAAGATTTACTTACTTTGCAGAACCAGACAAAAAATTATTTATTTCTTAAGCACTGTATTCAACTTTAACTTTAATATTTTGCACATATGTACTTGTTAAGGCCAACCACATTTAACTCGTAAGAACCGTTCAAAAACAGCGACCTCTACATAGTAATAAAACGTTTTTCGGCTATAATTTCAAATTTTACTGAGCCAGAACTTTCAAGTTTTGGTTATATATTTGCCAAAATTGTTTTTCTGCTAAATTGTAGTTATTTGTCCTAACATTATGGTATTTTTCGTTTTCCAATTTTTGGTTTTTGGAAATTTATTGATTTTCTGAACTTAGTGAACTTAATGATGTTAAAAATATAGTTAAGTTAGCTTATCCAACCCTGATTGCATATTCTTATACATTATTCATCATATTGACGAAATCGTTCTTCTATATGATGACTAAGGAAATATATTCATCAGTATGAAGAAAATTGGGTAGACAGACACAGCGTTGTCACTTCTTAGTCGAAAAAATTTGAGTTGATGAAAAATGTTTGCAGTAAGTAAGCAAGTATTTATTTTTATGAAAGATATCATTAATGCTCAACCGAAAGAAATATTAAGAGTTCATATGAAAAGAGATGAACCTCCTCTCTGCAAAAAAAAATTGTGTCTTTCGTATGTATTTTTTAAGACACCACTAAAGCTATTTGCGAAAGAACGCAGGGCAGAGAATAGGTGTAACTAAGCTTCATTTTTGATCTATTTAACATTTGAAGAACAAAAAGTAAGGCTTTCGATCTTATTTAGGACAGACATTTGAGATATTTGACTTTAAATGAAGCAAGAACAGATATTCTTTTCCAAACAAGATTTGAGTCAGTAACACTTTTCTAAAGTCTCTTTATCGAACCTATTCTGAATGAATACTACAAGCGAGTAGATTTTGGGGAAAAGGACTCCCATCCCAATCCAAAATCATTTGCTCGATATTATCAAAACAAGTCATTTTTGTTCGTAAATATAAATAAAAAGATTAATATAATTTTCAACAGTTAAAAACACTTGTTTTATTTCCTCAAATGCACATTTCAGAAGCAATGCTTCCATCGTCCGTGAGATTCATAAATTAAATTCATAAATTTATAAAATAAATTAAATCTCACTGACGATGGAAGCATTGCTTCTGAAATGTGCATTTGAGGAAATAAAATAAGTGTTTTTAACTGTTGAAAATTATATTAATCTTTCTATTTATTAGATTAAAAAACACGTGGAATATCTCTACTACAAAACTCATTCGTAAATATGATGAATTAGTTCTTCAATAAGATGATTGTTCATAAATATGAAGAATCAATTCATCTATATGATGATCAAGCTGCATCCTAATGATAAAAAAAGTCTATTTTTTCATAAATATGATGAATTTTTCATGAATATGATGATACGAGTATAATCAATTCATTTGCTCGATATTATAAAAACAAGTCATTTTTGTTCGTAAATGTGATGAATTAGTTCTTCAGTAAGATGATTGCGCATATCTATTTAAATTTTCAATGCAGAAATTCCAAGTCTATTTTTTCATAAATATGATGAATCAATTCATCTATATGATGATCAAGCTGCATCCTAATTATAAAAACAAAAGTCTATTTTTTCATAAATATGATGAATTTTTCATGAATATGATGATACGAGTATAATCAATTCATTTGCTCGATATTATAAAAACAAGTCATTTTTGTTCGTAAATGTGATGAATTAGTTCTTCAGTAAGATGATTGCGCATATCTATTTAAATTTTCAATGCAGAAATTCCAAGTCTATTTTTTCATAAATATGATGAATCAATTCATCTATATGATGATCAAGCTGCATCCTAATTATAAAAACAAAAGTCTATTTTTTCATAAATATGATGAATTTTTCATGAATATGATGATACGAGTATAATCAATTCATTTGCTCGATATTATAAAAACAAGTCATTTTTGTTCGTAAATGTGATGAATTAGTTCTTCAGTAAGATGATTGCGCATATCTATTTAAATTTTCAATGCAGAAATTCCAAGTCTATTTTTTCATAAATATGATGAATCAATTCATCTATATGATGATCAAGCTGCATCCTAATTATAAAAACAAAAGTCTATTTTTTCATAAATATGATGAATTTTTCATGAATATGATGATACGAGTATAATCAATTCATTTGCTCGATATTATAAAAACAAGTCATTTTTGTTCGTAAATGTGATGAATTAGTTCTTCAGTAAGATGATTGCGCATATCTATTTAAATTTTCAATGCAGAAATTCCAAGTCTATTTTTTCATAAATATGATGATATATGGTGAACATCAATTCATCTATATGATGATCGATTGACATCCTCATTATAAAATCGAAAGCCTATTTTTTCATCAATGTGATGAATCAATTCATCTATATGATCACCGGTTCACATTTGATGTGGTAAAACAAAAGCCTGTTTCTATCATTCGTTTGTTCATAAATATGATGAATTGGTTTAATCATTAAAATGATTGCTTAAATCGACACACATTCTCCATGTTAAAAAACCTCACTTTTGTTCATCAATGTGATGATATTGTTTCATCAATAAAATGATCACGCATATCTATTCAAATTCTCCATGATAGAACCGAAAGTCATCAATATGATGATTTAATTCATCTATATGACGATGATTTACATCATTTCACCTTCCCCTATCTCAAAATCGAAGTCCGTTTTTTGATGATTGTTTTCATCAGTATGATTAACTAATATTGTTCTTAAATATGATGAATATCTAAGTCATTTTAAAATAAATTCGTCATTTAGACAAAAAAATCATCAATAGGATGAAAAACCATCAAAAAAAGTGTTTTCATCACATGCATGAAAAGTTTTGATGAACTGATGAACTTAATTCATTCCAAATTACGATGAAATTCTCCAAAAAAAGTTGATGAACGCACTTTCATCTTATTGATGACTGACGAAACCGTCATCAAAAAGTTTTCATGAATTTTTGCATCATAGGGATGAAAAGTGCGTCATATAGATGATTTTCAGTTGATGAACGCCATTCTTCATATTGAAGATGATTATTTTTTTCAGTGCGGCAATGATGTTCGAAAGTTCCTTGCGGAATTTTGAGCGATCGTGAATGAATTTCCCATGGGAAATTATCTGCCATTTTACTGAATTTGTCTCGCATTCCAGGGAGATTTCTACTTTATTCTTGTTAGAGCACTATAGAACATATTGGAAAACTATCTTTGAAGTAATTTTTAATCTGTTGGGTTGTTAAAATTTATTCCATGGGAGATTCATTTCGAAGGAGGTTCACGATCGGGCGTAATGTTCCGTGGGAAAAAAAATTCCGTGGGAGATTGCCGATAGGGCCCAATAGTTGCTACAATATACGAATCTAAGAAATTTTTAACCTCGTAAATTCTAAAAAGTGACATAAGATTCGAGCCGAGCACACTTCATACAAAAAGAAGTCATCTCTTGTGATTAATGATTGAAAGCTTAACAAAATGAACATATTGTATGGCTTGAGCATTTTAAACAACACTCCTCATATTCATTTAATCGCATATTTTGCATGAGGTGGAAATTTTTAGTTAGTTGTCGAGTAAATACTTTTTTTTTTGCTTAAAAAAGTGCCATGACTGGTAGACTGACAGTCAAGCTGCAATTAAGGCCATAAGATCCTACACAATCTCTGCAAAACTTGTTAGTTACAATCTACTGGATACCACGACATGTAGGAATCAAAGGCAACGAACAGGCTGACGAACTGGCAAAGACTGGAGCCGGATCACCTTTCATGGGACCGGAACATTTTTATGGAGTAACGGAGAGCCATATTAAGAGCGAAATCAAAAAGTCGGAGGAAGACAACAGAGTGAAACACTTTAATGACCTCCCCAAAATGCGTCAGGCCAAGCTTTTACTTGACACTTTCAACTCAAAACGTTACAAAAACGCAATAAAACTAAGTAGAAACAATGTAAGAATGCTAGCCGGGTGGACTATGAAAACACCTTAAAGTACTAGGAATAAAGAGCAATGACCAATGCAGACAAAACGAACGAAGAATCTCCTGACCACCTCCAAGGTGACTGCGAAGCTCTATTACATCAAAGGAAGAAGTGCCTAGGATCCTAATACGTAGAAGAGAGGGAGCTAAAACTCCTAAACGTAGCCCAGATACTCAGTTTCATCAAAGGAACTAATCTGGATGAAGTACTTCAAAGTAAGGAATACCACTTAAGAAGAAGGGGGTACAATAGATCTACAAGGCCGAAGTACAATAAAAAAAAACCCAAAATATTCATTCACGCCTTTATCATGACTAATGCGGCTCTGGTAACTGCTTTACACTAGCGCCAGTGCAGGGGCCCCAACGACAACCTCTTCTATTACACCACGAACACTAAAACAATGTAAGAAAACAGGAAACTATTGCTTTTCAAATTATCGTGTATTGGATTATCGACAAAATTTCTAAGAATTTATGAGCAACTTCTTTCAAATACAACTGCTGTGGTTTCAAATGACAAAGTCTCATCAAGACAATTCAAGACAGAAATGGGTGTCCCACAAGGTTGCATTCTGAGTCCTTTGATTTTTTCGCTCTTTATCAACGACATTGAAGATAGTGTGCCAGGGGGTGTCTATTATGGTGATCAAACTATTAAAATTCTTTTATATGCGGATGACATTGTTGTCCTTTTACTGATAATCCGGTGACATTACAACTTCAAATCAATAAACTATACAATTATTGTAATCTATGGGATATCCAAATAAATAGCACAAAATCGAAGATTATGGTTTTTAGAACCCATAATCGCGGTGCCCGAAGCTGAAATGACCGTTCTTGGAACCTTAATGGAGAAACCTTAGAAGTTGTAAAAGAATTTAAGTACCTAGGTTTTACAATAACGAGTAATTTAAACCTAGCAGCACATATAAAAGACAAATCATCCATTGCGCAATCAGCTATTAACTGTATGTGGCCAAGGTTTTTCAAAAACACAAATGTACATAGATCCGACGGTCAAAGTATTTGATGCTACCGTTAAAAACTCACTTTGTTATGCTAATGAAGTGTATGATTACACAATATGTGAAGATTTTGAAGTTATCCAAAGATATTTCTTTAAACGTGTCTTTAGACTTCCTTCAAACACGCCTAACTACACGTTATATGTTGAATCTGGATTACCTCCGATTTCCCTAAAAACCCTAAAGGCAATTGCAGACTTTATTGTTAAAGTCCTAAATAGGGCTAAAAACAATCTGCAAAAAAGCATACCTATAACTGCATTTCACCGAAATTACACGCTGTTCAAAGATTGGCGAGAACTAGCGACTAAATATAATTGCACATTGAACTTAAACCTGAACAGCATTCGATCTTGGAAGGATAGTTTGTACGATGGTATTTCAGTCATTGATGATAAAATGTTTCAAAGTTTTCATAGTCGTGCGAAAGCATTCATGTCTAGAACGGTGTACAGCAAATTGAATCTCTGTTTGGGGGGGTTACATTATTTTCGCAATACGTTCTCACCCGTACCCGTAGGTGTGATGGATAGCATGTCCGCCTGTTAATCCAGAGGTTCGAGTTCGAATCCCAACAGAGGCAAAAATGTTTATTCCACGGGTATCGCCTTTTGCGAGGAATTGGCAAGTCCTTCGTTAGTATTCATTGCCATGAAAAGCGCTTTCTCGATTGACCGTTCGGAACCGGCAGGAAAATTGTAGGTCCCTTCCATTCCCTCACAAGGTAAGGTTGTGAGAAATGCGCTAGGCCCAGTGGCCCCTCGCTCTGTTGCGCCACCCTATTTATTTATATTTTAATACGTTCTCAGTCAATGAGATGAGTTTGATATTTAAGATCCGTATAGCAACAGATGCTTGAGCTAAACTATAGACCTCACAGAGGTGATATTAATCATAATTGTACTCTGTGTAATCTGAACTTGATCGAAAACGCTTATCATTTCCTAGCCTGCTGTCCAATGCTTCAATAAATTCGGCGTTTCTGCTTCAACAAGAGTTTTCTTTCGCCAGAGGATTGTTATTGAATTTTGAATGGAGAGAACGGATGGAAAGTTCTTATACGGTTTGTTTTTGAAGCTACCTCTTATAGAAACTTGTACGTGAACATGTAGACTCAATCTATTGTTGTTTTGTTTTAGCTTAGCTGATGGTATCTCGAGTCTGGTTGTTAAAAAAATTGCATTTTACTTAATCGATATCCTGTCATTTATTTTCAACTGGTGTGTTTTTTCGGGTGTCTATCCTGAAGGTCTTAAGTGCGCTGATGTTGTACCCTTGTTAAAAAAAGGTTCTGCAAGTGACATAAAAAATTATAGGCCCATCTCACTACTGCCTGTTTTCAGTAAAGTCTTTGAAAAACTTGTTAAGGCTAGAGTAGTAAAATTTTTAAATAAAACTAAGTTTTTTAGTCCTTTACAATTTGGTTTTCAAAGAGGGAAGTCTACAGAAGATGCTGTGCTACAGTTCTGTGATCATATTATGTCTAATCTCGATAAGAAAAGGAATACGGCAGGTTTGTTTGTAGACATTACAAAAGCGTTTGACACGGTGAACCACACTATTCTGTTGAATAAATTAGAAAAGGCAGGCTTTCGTGGTTTTATGCTTGATTGGTTTAAATCCTATATAAGTAATAGATCGCAGAGAGTTAAAATCGAGGGGACAAGAAGTCGACAAATGTTCCTTAATATTGGTGTACCCCAAGGTTCTGTTCTGGGTCCAATTTTGTTTTTGATCTATATCAATTCTTTGATCGCTCTTAATTTTAAAGGCTTGCTTACAGCCTTTGCAGATGATATTGGATTTTCATATGGTTCAAGTAGTTGCTTGAATCTGATTTCTGATATAAACTTTGATCTTGAGCTATTGAGAATTTGGTTTGCGGAACACAGTTTAGTTATAAGTGCGAAAACAAAAATTATGTTTTTCAGTTTGTCTTCTCTACCTAACTTTGAAGTGGATATCACGTTTCATGCTCCAGAATGTTCACGATACAAACTGCCTGTTTGTAACTGCGTTTCGTATACTAATTCAGATTCTTTGACATTTTTAGAAAACCATAGCTGTAGTAACAATTGCTTTCTAATTGAAAGTGTTAGCAATTTTAAATACTTAGGTCTTACTATTGATGCTAAAATGAATTTCTTGGAGCATACAGACAGTTTGCGGAAGTATTTCCGATATACACTAAGGAACTTTTATTATTTGAGTAAGATAATATCATCTGATTTGTTGAAAACTATTTATTATGGAATATTTCATTCTAAGCTGCAATATGGTATAGTTTGTTGGGGAGGTGCATATTTGAACAAAATTCAACCTTTGCTAACTATGCAAAAATATGTGTTAAGAAAAATTTGTCGTAAGCCGAGTCGTCACCCGAGTTTTCCTTTGTTTTGCGATCTTAAAATTCTTCCTGTGCGTCATTTGTATTGTTTTAAAGTTCTTAAAACATTCTTTATGAAGTCTGGGAACCGTAATTTTCGTGTAATATCAAATTATAATTTACGTGGAAATTCTTCAAACACTTGCAATGTACCCGTCTTCCGGACTACAGCTTTTCGTAACTTTTATTCTATTTCATCAACCCGATTATTTAACAAGCTTCCCCAGGCTATAAGGACACTGTCAACATCTGGATTGTTTATAAAATACTTAAAAAAATGGCTTTTTAGTTTTAACTTTCCGAACTTGGAAAATTTTATTTCTGATTCTCTGATATAAATATTTGCATATGAAATTGTTTGCTTTTGGTTTTTTTTTTGGTTACATTTTATTTAAAAAAAAAAAAAAAAAATTGTATTATATTATTATTGTATATTTCAAAAAAGGGTCACCCCACCCATAATTCTGTTGAAATTGTTACGATTCTATCGAAGTGGCATTCAATTCTGTTCATTTACCATGTGTATTGAACATAGAATGTCTCATTTTTCTTATATTTTTACTAAATTTTTGTACTGAAATTATGAATTTATAAGAAATAATAAAATTATCTTTATCTTTATCTTTATCTTTGAAAGCCCACTGTTCAACGGATATTGAAACTCTTAAATTACCTTTAATTCTGTTTTTCTTTTGATTTTCTTTTTCTTTTTATGTTATTATTTTGTGTGCACTTAACGTTTTTGAATTTTAAATGTTAGATTATTTTATGTACTTTTTAATGCTCTTAATTTTTGTTTTGCAAATACTCTCAATGTAATTAATCTTTTGATAAAATCGGCAGACGGCTTTTAAGCCATGCTTGTAAATCTTTGAATATTGAATATTTGTAATATCATATGTGGAAAAAAATAAAGATAATAATAATAATAATAATAATAATAATAATAATAAATGTAAAAAACAGACCTTTTCGCAGGCTTTCCTCCCTCAAGTCGTTTGTTAGCGCTTCTACAGTCTACTTAGCCTAACCTAGAATCAAAATTGTTTATCCCAGTTACAGGTGTTTATGTTCCAGCGGAGTTTTTGATCTAATTCTTCTTCTTCTTTTTCAAAGTTACGAGCACCCGTGATTCACACAGTGGGGTGCGCCGATCTAATAACATTGCTTCAAAACCTGATACGCTATTTAGTCTTTTAATCAGTTGGCATTACAGTATATATATATACAGTCACGTAATACTAGCCTCGCACCTTTATATGCTGTTATGAGAGGTACACAAAATATGAACTTAAGTAATTAGTGGCTGTATGCAGTGTTAGATCAAGCTCTCCAAGACTAAATACACTGTTATGAGAAGCGCTTTCAAACTTAGCCGTTCAGAATCGGCACGAAGTTGTAGGTCTTGGTCTGCTCTGCTTTTTTAAATTTATTTTATGTTGTTGTTAAAGTCACCTTTGAATTGTAGAAGTGTTGGCTCATGTATCATTTGAAAGATTTTACAAAATTTTAGTTAAAAATCAGTCCAGCATTCAATGATCAAAGGTATCATCTTTCAATGGCTGCGATTAAAATTGCCACTTTACCGTTCGTAATACGTAATCACCAAAAATTTGTGGGTCCCCTCCAATATGAACCAGGTGTGTAAGGCTGGTTTCGGTGCTCCCCCAACTCTTTGTTAATTTTTTTAAATTCTCGCTTTTAAAAATACCTGTTTTAGTGGCGTAATGGCTATGTTGAAGGTTAGAATTCGATTACCAGTAGGATTCAAAATGCTAGATCGACCCATTGCTTCTCGAAGGATTTACCAAGTCATCAGAGAATAATGAAAGCTTTTTTGCAGCGAGCCATCCCGGAATGACAGAAAACTACTTCAGCTCTATGCTTCACAGGGATGGTTAAGACAAATTCATGAGATTACCATCTCGATCGTGTTGCCGCGCCTAGATACTAATTTGAAATACAAAACATAAGTGCGTGTACCTCATCCTTTTTGGTAAATTTTGTTTTATCAAAACAATCACCTGCATAATTGTGTCAGAATGATAGCGTTTATATCCTGATAATCTGCAATTAATTACTAGTTTTATAATGGAAGTCGGTTTAGGGAAAAAACCACTCGAAAATCCACTGTATCTTATACAGATTTCGGTTTTATTAAGTATCTCTGTCTCCGTTTGGATATCTTTGTATAAACTAAGAATATTATCTGCAATTCATTCCTTTAACTGCTGTGTCATATTTTGCGTTAAAAAGAAATCAAAAGAGATAACATTTTGCTAAGAAGCTAAAATCAGTTGATTTTAATCATCCATTGAATTATAAACTTTATGCGAGTGAATATTTCATCAAACGTTTGTCATCCACAGGTGGATTTTTCTTTCATTCCGCCTTGTTCATGTTTTTTTTGTGTTAAAAAAAGCGATAAAAATATGTGGGCTTGTTTTCTTAGCATTTATAATGATAAGAAACTGATCGATTCTTTGACGTGCATTTATTTTCCCAGAAAGAGTCTTCGTGTTCCTTATGTAAATTTAGATAAGAAAAGTAAATTATAAATTGTTATCTGATGACGAACTAATTAAGGTGAATAATTTTTTATCGATAAACGGTGTAATTGTGCTGCATTGAAGTAAATACCTGCACTTGTGTTTTTGAAACACACAACAACTTGTGTTATCATGAATTTGATGTTGCTGTTGAAAAAAAAGAGCAATATAAATTTGTCATCGTTATAATATTTCAATTAAAGTCTTCCATCAACATTCAAAATACATATACGTATGGAATTTTGTTGATTATTGCGCAGTACGCTCAGTCGGAAGTTGAATATAATCAATGAGAAATAGTTTAAACAATAGATAAGTTCAAATGAGCTCCGAGAGACTGTTTGTCTCCAATTATCAAAGTGCAATGCTTTTTGTTTGATTTTAACTTGTAAGTGGGTCAGAAAAACCACATAAAATGTGAGGGAAGCTTGATGTTTAAGGACACTTCAAATTTTATTGATTTTTTTATTATGTAAGTACATGTTTGATTTGAAAAGGCTTAATTAGGTATGGGCGCATACTTTGAACAGAGGTCGTTATCATGGGCGTAGCCAGGAATTTTTTTAGGTCTTTTTTCGAAGACAACTTCTCAAAAATCAATGAAAAAACGAGGACATTTTTTTTTTGAAAAAAAAGTAGGACATATTTATTGACAAAAATATTGAGAGATACTTTAAAAGTACCATTTTTTTGGTTTCTAAAAATAGAGTAGGATATTTGACTTTAGCATGTTGTGTAATAGCATTTAAAATGCCGCATTCAGATGATTTAGAATTTCTGGAGAATATTTTGATTCGAAGAATTATAAATATAAATGCCCAAATATACTCGTGTAATATTTCTAGATGTTAGAGAAATCTCATTAAAAAGTCCTCGTTTTCCTGCAGTTTTGCGAATTGTCCTCATTTTTTTTTTTCTTTTTAATTTTCATTGATACTCCTTTTTTTCTCCTTTTTTCCCAAATTGTCCTCGTTTTTTACGAGAAATCTCATTGAAAAGTCCTCCTGCCGGAAACGGCAGTTTTGCGAATTGTCCTAATTTTTTTTTTTTTAAATTTTCATTGATACTCCTTTTTTTCTCCTTTTTTCCCAAATTGTCCTCGTTTTTTACGAGAAATCTCATTGAAAAGTCCTCCTTTTCCGGCAGTTTTGCGAATTGTCCTCATTTTTTACGAGAAATCTCATTGAAAAGTCCTCCTGCCGGAAACGGCAGTTTTGCGAATTGTTCTAATTTTTTTTTTTTTTTTTAATTTTCATTGATACTCCTTTTTTTCTCCTTTTTTCCCAAATTGTCCTCGTTTTTTACGAGAAATCTCATTGAAAAGTCCTTCTGCCGGAAACGGCAGTTTTGCGAATTGTCCTAATTTTTTTTTTTAATTTTCATCGATACTCCTTTTTTCCTCGTCCTCGTTTTCCGGCGGTAGGTAGCGGTACTACCGAAAGTAGGTAGCGATACTCCTTTTTTTCTCTACCGGAAGTAGTTACTACCCGGTAGGTAGGTTAGTGGTACTACCGAAAGTAAGTAGCGGTACTACCGGAAGTAGTTACTGCCGGTAGTAGTTACTACCGGTAGCTAATTAGTGGTACTACCGAAAGTAAGTAGCGGTACTACCGGAAGTAGTTACTACCGGTAGCTAGGTAGAAATTAGGAAGCGGTACTACCGAAAGTAGTTCCTACCGGTACTCCTCTTTTTCTCCTTTTTTCCCAAATTGTCCTCATTTTTTACGAGAAATCTCATTGAAAAGTCCTCCTGCCAGAAACGGCAGTTTTGCGAATTGTTTTTTTTTTTTTTAATTTTCTTGATACTCCTTTTTTTCTCCTTTTTTCCCAAATTGTCTTCGTTTTTTACGAGAAATCTCATTGAAAAGTCCTCGTTTTCCGGCAGTTTTGCGAATTGTCCTCATTTTTTTTTTTTTTTTAAATTTTCATTGATACTCCTTTTTTCTCCTTTTTTCCCAAATTGTCCTCGTTTTTTACGAGAAATCTCATTGAAAAGTTCTCCTGCCAGAAACGGCAGTTTTGCGAATTGTTTTTTTTTTTTTAATTTTCTTGATACTCCTTTTTTTCTCCTTTTTTCCCAAATTGTCTTCGTTTTTTACGAGAAATCTCATTGAAAAGTCCTCCTGCCGGAAACGGCAGTTTTGCGAATTGTCCTAATTTTTTTTTTTTTTTTAATTTTCATTGATAGGTAAACGCACTAGTACCCGGACACTTAACTTTTTTCTCAACTTTGACTTCAAACCATTTTGTAACCATAAATGCTACAGCGAAAACTTTTATTGATTGTAAGAATATAGACATTTCTCAATAATATGGCGTTCAAGTAAATTGCAAAGAGATCATTGTTAAAATAAATAAAATAACAATTCAGAAAAGTTCCATTTGCGTTAGTACCCGGACAGCAAAGTTTAGTACCCGGACGCCTTTGTTTTAGTACCCAGACACAATCATTTTAAGAGACAAGCCATGTCTGCGTACTGAAAATATAAGACAAGCACACATTTTTTGTATCCATACAGGGCTTGTCTCTTAAAATGATTAAATCTCTCAATGATTAAGTCTCTTAAAATGACTGATCTAGTATCCGAACGCTTTTGTTTCAGTATCCATACACAATTATTTTAAGAAACAACCCCTGTCCGGGTACTGAATATGCATGATAATCGCACTGTGTTAGTACCCGGACAGCATGTCTGGGTACTGAAAAACATATTCAATTTTGGTGTTAGTTCCCGGAAACCACAAATAATGGCAAAGATTTTATTAAATTTGGTTTTTTTTGCAAATTGTTTTAGTTAATCATATCTCCAACGAAACCAATGTCTTTCCATTACAATAAATTAACGATTACTTACTTGTTAAATTGCTTACTACTAAAAACTGTTCCCACTATTTTTTTCTTACCTAAATCGACAACGAGACCGCATCTTCAAACCTTAAACACTAAAATGATGCGTAGTTCCTAAAGTACGCATTTAGAGTACCTGAAACTTTGCATGCAGGTATAGGACACATTGAAGGACCCATGTATGTTGTTGTTTGTGGATTTTTTTGTGTGATGTATCTATTAATCGCAAAAAAGGTCAATGTGTCCGGGTACTAACACTGTCCGGCTACTAGTGCGTTTACCCTACTCCTTTTTTTCTCCTTTTTTCCCAAATTGTCTTCGTTTTTTACGAGAAATCTCATTGAAAAGTTCTCGTTGTTTCAGCATTTTCTCCAAATGTCCTCGAGGACAAAGATTAATTTTTTCTTAAAAAACGCAGAATTTTTTCGAGGACATTTGACTTAGGTTGGGGCATTTGCCCCTACCTGCCCCTACCTGGCTACGCCCATGGTCGTTATAAGAGTGAGTTGAAAAGACATCTTAGCTTATTTAATATGTAAAAGAATTGCATTGGCTTTGAACTTTCTTCCTGTAATGTTCCATAGGTGAAGGCGAAACGCATTTGCATGCGAAGAAATTGAACGGGTTGTAGGTATAAGAATTCGAATGGGAATTAGTCATTTTGAAAATAGAGGATTGCATAGAAACAGTGAACTAACACCAAAAAGTTTTCAGCTTTTACCAAGCAAAAAGGATTTCAGAACGACTGAAGTAATGCCAGGTTGTGTTTTTTTGTGCTATTTCCAAAATGTGATTTTTTAGGGAATTTTCTTTTGAATTCGAGGGAGGTGGCTCATGCCTTCACAATCTTCTATAATGTTTTATTTGAATTGGTTTGAAAGTTATTTTGACTTTGCATTTCAATCACAGAACTAATAAAAGGTTGCAATTCGCGCTAGTTTTAAGCTATTATTGATTTTGTCATTGAAAAACTATGGCCTGAAATTCAAAAGCGTTTTTAAATGAAAAAGAAAAAATATGAAAAAAGATGCGTAGTAAACTATTGAATCTTTTGGATAAGAATATACTTGAAAGAAAGTATAGTAAATTGATTGAACCGTGTTCTACAAAACGGTTATATGTATTGAAAAAAATTTTTGTCAAATATAAGAAAGATGATCTGGCTAAAAAACATGAGTCCTTTTTGACTCAATTGCGTCCAAGTGATAACACTGCCCTTGATGTAAAATTTTGTCAAACTAAAAGAAGGGGGGTGGTATAATTATTATACCATTATCTAGAAAATGTATACTGAGTTTGAAATCAATCGATCAAGTAGTTTCTAAAGGGCGATGTGCAAGCACTTTGAAGAGGCTTTTTTTAAGTTTAACAATCGCAGCTGTTAGAATTTGAAAACAGGAGACTAGTAAGACTTTAACTGCAAGTATTTTGCTCAGGATGGGCTTAAAAATTTAAGGCACATATTCTTGGAATGTTAAACAACACAATTCGAAAAAACAGAAATTGGATGTTTCGAAAGTGACCTTAAGGTTTTCTTTTGCTGGGCTCCAAAACTCAGAAGCTTTTACGGAGTGTATGAAACCATAAGCAATTGACTAATACTGTATCTTGTCATCTGGCACTTAAACTAGGTAAACGCAAAACTACTCCAATCCTACGTGAAAATTACTCGAAACCTAGCGACAAATATCGTGCTGAACGCAATTTTTACAACATTCCAGTGAGGCAGAACTTTGATAGCCTCTGCTAACCTGATGTCATGTGTCGGTGACATTTTCTACATGTCTCTTTCTTGTTTATAGCCAAAACCAAGCAGAATAAAAAATAGCAGGCCGAAGTTATAGGTTAACACAAACCATCCTGTTTCTAATTTTAGCAAAATTCATTGCCATCAAAAGCGCTTTTTCGATTAGGCGTTCAAAATCGGTAGAAAATTGTAGGCCCCCTCCATTTCTTCTCAAGGCGTGGTTAAGAGAAATGAGCTAGGCCATGGGGCTCTTCGCTCTAATGCGCTATTCTATTTATTTTATTTATTTATTCACCACAACAGAATGGTTGTTAAAACATCAAAATGAAAACAAAATGATGCATCTACTTTTTTGGGCTGAATTAATAATCTACTTTGTTTTTCCTGTCTATTTGGTACTCGTTTGCAGTTTTATACTCGTATGATTTAGTTTTGCGATCAAGTATGGTGAGATGTTGTGATTGGCTAAAAAAAACTCAAAGACATTTTTATGTACTAATTCTTTCTAAACCCTTGCCGTATAGAATTCTGTTTTAACTTGTTGCAGATTTTTTAGATCTTTAGAGTAAATCTGATTCCATTCAAACATCACATTATGAAAGAACCATAAATATGCAATGTTTTTCCTTCGTGATTTTTTTCAAATATCTTTTCAATTCTGTTCAGTTTAGTTAAATTTTATTTACAGTTTAAAGTTAGCAGTGATTTTGTTACTGGATATTTACTTTCGAGTGTTTAAGGACTTTGTTCCTTGCTACTATAATATCTTTAGTAAATTTATGACAAATTTTTTAGCATAGCAAAAAAAATAAACCTAATGTGTAAAACATTTCAATAAAAAAATCCTTATATGTACGAGTATATCATAAATAGCTTTTAAATATATACCTGCACAATGGCGAGAAACTTCGTGTGAATAAAGAGACCGCAAGTTAATACCGACAAATTGGTGTAACAGAGATGGAGAACAAGAAAACAGTAGCTTTATAGGCACGAAGTTTGAAAAAATCGACAAATGTGAACTTCGTCCATTAGGTTTGGAGGCTAGGGATTGCAATCTCGGGATTCCGAGTCTTTTTCCATTCCCGAAAATCCCGGGATTTAAATCGGAAAATCTCGGGATTTTCGGGATTTATTTGTTGAATATTTTGGCTTGTTATTTTTATCTACCTAACTCTTTTCCGAAGAAAAAGTTCAAAATTGGATTCCACTTGAATTTGAATTGATAATAATAATTAATAACAATTCTTTTTAATTGTCAAAGCATTTTTTGTGTGCATTCCAAAACCAGCAAAACAAAGCAGAAAAGTTTGTTCTTTCTTTTTCATTGTGTGTTCATTTTTTTGCTATCTGTCTGTGATCGGTCTGTGAAACCACTTTTTAAATACCTACTTATCCTTTGGCATTGGCTTAGTAATGTTTGAATACTGTTTTCCACTTCCTCTTACGCATTATTGGATTGTGTTTTGAGATTTTTCAACCCAGCTCCTATATTTCGTTCTATGTTCTTCGGGCCTTGAATTCTTTTCATTGTTTTTGATTTATTTGACTTTTCTTAAAAGAATAAAATTAGGAAACTAGGAAAACTAGTAACCTCCATAACAGCTTTTGGAAATATTTGGAATTTATATTCAGCTACGCATCAGCTTTCAAATGTCACCTATCTCATATACAAAGGAGACATCTGGCAACCCAGTCAAAATATTCCTTGTGTCTTATCCCGAATAAATATGTAGAAAACACAGAAAAATGTGCCTAGATTTTTTAAATTTTATAGAAAGCTTTTTTCTGTGTTTAGAATATATTTTTAACCGGAGAGATATTTTTTGTAAGGATAAAAGACTTAAAAGCTTCTGATTAATATTAAAATAAATTAAAGAAAATAAACAGGGAGCCACAACAGAGCTGGGTGTCCCGGGGCTTAGCGTGGATTGATTTATGTGTATTCGCACCTTTGGTACAGTATTGAGCAACTTTTAACTATGTTAAATAATTTTATCATGCCTCAATATCGAAGCATAAGACGCCCATGAGCTTCTTGAGAAAAAACATTTTGGGGTGTTCATTGTGATTTGGCCGGAAATTATGTGGAATGGAAAACCATTAGTATTTTGTTAAACTATTCAAATCCCTCCCAACGTTCTCTGATAGTTTTTTCTTTCATTTAAAAAGTTTTATTGGCCACCAAAAGTGTAAACTGTTATTTTCCACCAAAAATTCCGCCATTTTGTGAGTAGGAAACACTCTTAAAATAACAAATAATAATTTAGGAATCATTATCTAGAAAATGCATGCATATTTTGAAATGAATCGGTCGAGTAGCTGTTAAATGGCAGTGAACACCGACTTTGAAAAATAAGTTTTGAGAAAAACGCGTTTAAAGTTTAAAGCATCTGTTAGAGTTTGCGGAAAGGAGATTAATAAGACAACAACTTCAAGTACCTACTTTGGTTAGATCGGATTAAAATGTTAGGAACATTTTCTGGAATGTTAAACAAAAACATTAGACATAAAATTTCGATTTCTCGAAATCTAAAACCCGAATTCCTACTCCCACTTTAGTTCCATTTATATCAGAAGCTGAACTACAAAGATATTAAATTTTAGAGCTAATCAAACACATTAAAAAAATAAATAACAAATAGAGTCTCACAAGCTTGGAATCGGCAAGGGCCTGCCAGATCGTTTTTTCAATCATTTTTACTCTGAGGAATGCACTGGACCTAAGATTTTCTGCTAATTTCGAAAAACTAGATGAGAAAGAATTTTTCATGGCAGTTTTATTTTTGGAGGACTTCCCACGAAAGTCTAACCTAATACGAGATACATAGTACTGTGAATTGAATCTTAACGTCCCACGTAATAGTCTTACATGTTTGCTATCATCCTACGAGCTCTACAGAAGATAGGCAGATAGGTAGACCATTATTTGCAAAAGAAAAAAAAGCGGTTCCAAAATTGAACCTTGTGGGATGTCTCCGCATTCTCAGAACTTTAGTCCCGAACTAATATTGCCTGAGGGCTTTTTATCTTGAATTCACTTCAATGGAATGAATCAACTGAATGAATTCATGGAACTCATCGAAACGGACTGGGTGATTGACCATGTAACATGATTTTGCATCTAATATTTACATCTACGAACTCAGAACTCACTCTTACTAAGTTTCGAATAAGTTTGATTTGAAATAATATCGCACGTGGCTATTTATTCAAGCCAAATTATGGACAATCAAGTTTTGTTCAATAAAACGTGGTTACTCCTTTAGTATTTGTACATCCTTTTAAAACCTACAGACGAAAATTGTAGAATGGAACTCATTAAACCATTTCTGCATACAAATAAATAATTTAAAAACGGAACAAAATACTTCTCGTTTATAGAAGTACTACTTTGACTAAGCCTGTCTAAAATAGGCCAAGAAGGCAAACAAACTTTTTTATGCAAAGAACTCTTTTGGAGGCACTCAAGCCAAATCATAGAACATAAAAATGAGCCCTAAACTAAGCTTCCAAAACTATTCGAAGTTGTTGATTATGCTCCAGAAACTACTTTCTTTCAGTGAAAGTGTTTTGACCACAAGTGGACAGAAGATGATGGTTTGGTAATGATAACTTAATGATCATATGCACCTATTGATAGAAAGGTTTCGCATCTTTATCTGATAACGAAGTAAAAAGTATGGCCCATAATATTCTGTTCATTGCAAAGCAAGTTAAAATGACGTTTGGTGCAAAAAATATTTTTATGTGACTAAGGCTACCAAATGACAGAATCTTAAAAATAAAAAAATGTAAATAATCTAATAATGATTTTTTGAGTCCAGATACTTACAATCATTTCAACAGCAATGCAATCCAAGTTTGATTTTTATTAGGCACCTACCTTTATCACAAATCCTTAATTTATTTCGTTTTGTGATTTCTATGATTTCTTTTATCTTGTTTAGAGATGGTACATTTAAGTACACTGTTGACGTCTCCGTCGGGCTATTTAATTTGATCACTTTAAAATATTTAAATTGAATTCCCTTTATTTTCTTTCTTCAAACACTTTTTGAATTTTGTTCTTGAATGATGCTCACATCAATTGTAAAGCTACGAACACCAACTATTTATCCAGTCAAACTCTCTGACAAGAAATTAGTGACAACCATTTAACCAAACTAACCGCGAACAGAGTTGTCTTTTTACTCATATCATTTTTTTTTTATTCGAAATCATGTTCGACTGACAGAACCAGAAATTTGCGTTCACAATCCATATCACTTTCCGTTTGAAGAATTTATTGTTCAACTTCACTTTGCGCCCAGACAACAGGCCGTGTATCTAGTACCTATATTCCGTTCTACACTAAACAACTACTTGTCAACGCAACAACTTGACACTTTATTGATATTTTGATAATAATAAAATTTAGGAGCACGCTATGTGACTGACTTCCGACACACGACTAAAAAGATACAAGAAAAAAAACTCACTTGGACGAATTCCATGAGCCCCCTAAGAAATCACAAGATATAAATAACGAACAGAAAAAATAATACGTCGTCCACAAGCGTAACGCGCGGGACCCTCACATTCATCGCTGGTACACTGCCGCCGTCGTCGTAGTCGTCGTCTGTTGGTTGTCGTCTCCTCCACTGTGTGTGCCACCAGAAAAGCGGCACTACACCGAGAGAACGACGACGACGTTAAAAAAAAGCCAAGCCAACCCGTACGTAGCTTAGGCAGCTTTTTGGGGGGTGAAAAGTTATTGTCTTAAAAAATGTGTTTTTTTCCTTCACTTCACAAAAAAACAACCAAAAAAGTGCGCCACTTTTTCAAGGGGGAGTTTTTATTTACTTCCCTTTTACCTACACTTTTATACGTCTATGGGTGTTTGTTTATTTTTTTTTCTTTCGTTATTTTATTTTGTTCCCTTGAGTGTATGTGTGTATTTTAAATTTTATTTGTTCAACTTTTTTTTTCAGTCCTTGGAGTCCATGGGGAGAGGATTCCACATGATGTAGAGCCGTAGGTAGGTGTGTAGGAGTAAGGAGATAAGTTTTGAGGCGATCATATTTTAATACTCTAAAAAAGCAATGTGTTCCACACACAAACTCGAAACTCAGGTTCACATGGGCCCATTGATGACGATGGTGGTCCTTTGCCTTTGCAATTCTCGGAGAATATGTAGCTACTCTCGCAATCCACTGGTATCGTCTTATCGTCCATCGTCTTGTGGATGGATCGGCTTAGTTACACAGCACTAACTGAAACTGATGTGTAAGACCTGAGTGGAAGTTAATCTCATTTCCTCTCTTTATTCCACCTGATTATGTTTTTTTTTCATCGCTCTACATACACCCATTTCACTCGCGAATGTCATTAAACTCCCCTTGTGGTGTGCTAAGAAGAAGGGGAGCAGATTTCTAAAGTCCACATAGGTTCCACAAGAGTTTGGTATTTTCTTGTGCCTTGATTTAATGGTTTGTTTACAACCAACACATAGAGAAGTCGTAACTTGTGTGGGTCCCACACTCACACATGAGGCATTATTCAAGTTGGGAGCCAATTTTCCCCACCATGTTGGTTTAGGGCCAATCACGAGCTTGCGGTTGTTCTGTCTTCTTTTTCTTGCCGTCTTGTGGGCGCAATCTGTCTCTGCTCCGAGAATTCCCTCTTTTTTTCAACCATCCATATGCTCCCCAAAACCTCTTCTCATATACATGCATGAATTGGTGGAGCGAATTCGCCGGGAAGTCGTTTTCATCAGAAATTAAACCAAAATGAGAGATGGCGTTGCATGCATGTGTTGGGAATGGAGTCGATGTTGAGTATAAGTGCGTTGGATACATTATTTTGTCGTGCGAAGACTAATTATTTGTTAGTGATGGCGGCGAGGGAGGAAAAACGCAAAAATTAAAGTGGTAGATACGAGCGAGGCTACGTACGTACGTAGGTAAGTCGAGGGCTTTTCCGTGATTTTGAAGAATTTTTGTTGATTTTTTTTTTTGTTCTTATTTCTGTGCTGCTGTCGTCTCTTTGCTGGAAAAATGTCGTGCTGCCGAAGAAAATAAGATGGGATTCTGAATGAAAGTGTATCTTTAAGATATACACACTGATGGATGATAGTTTTTGTTGTTGTTGTTGTTGCTTTGGTTCTTTTCGGTTTATGTCATTGATTGGGGGCATGTTTAGTGTGATGGCTTTTGGTTGATAAGGGGGGAAGCAAAGAAAGCAAAGCACAGCAGTTCGTGAGCGGGGTGGTTATGCGTCGTTTTGTCTGGCATTTAGTGTGGTATTTAGTTGCGGATTTGTGTGTCTTTGACTTCACTAATAACTTACAAGCTGTGTATGATTTGCATGCCCGCCATTTGAAAACAGTTTTGCTGTGGAACATTTACATAGATCTACACCTAAACTGTGAGTTGGAGAAAATGCATATCCTTTTCGAGGTTTTTGAATAAGTTGCATAGTCATTGCGTAATTATAAGTACCTATTGAAAATATGCAACAAATAAGATATGGATGGTAGAAGACTTCAAATTAACGACATATTGAACAACCGTTAACGACTGAATTGAGTCAAAGCTTTAGTTTTGGGAGGATTTCATCAAATAAACGTTTTTCCATTTGGAAACTTATTGCACCAAAACTTCTAGTATTTGAAACAACCGAGGTAAAAAGTTGAGGGGAATTTGGGTGACACTCGCTGTAGTTTACTCTTTGGGTGGCGTTGTAATGCTTTTTCGAGTCGTCCGCAAATGTTGCCTTGATAGTTTTGAATATACATATTTGGGAGATGGTTTCTAAGCCGTAAAAAAGGAGCAAGATGAGCATTGGGCACGCTTAAAAAGTGGAACTATGTTTATTCGAAAACCTTTAAGTTTAAACAGAAGAATACTTAATTTTTGTTGAAAGTTCAATGTTTTTATAATTTTTATGCATTTTAAATAGTTTAGATAGTTTGTCGGGCTAACATTATTTGCTTTTTAAAAAAACATATGAGATATTGTGGTGGGCTGAAGTACACATAAAGGTCGTTGAATGAAATAGTGATGGAGGAGTATGTTAGTTGTCTTAAAGCTTCGATCATGCAAGCTTATTCTTCCGCTATTTGTTGGTGCTAAGATTTTGACACCCTTGTTGTTGGATAGTTCTGATGGCTACAACCTCTGTTGTATTGCGTTCCTCTCTTGTAGTGGATCCACCATGAAAAGCATCTAAAAATATATCGGTCTTCGGGGGCAAGAAAAAAAAGCCGTTATGACAATTCTGTGGTGCCCGTGGATGAATGATTAGCATTTCTGCCCGTTTCGCGGGAGGTTCGTGGTTCGAACGAATCCCAACAGAAAACAAAACTTTTTTGCACGGGTATCAAAGTTCCTCCGGGAATAAATCCATTGCCATGAAAAAAGATTTTGCAAGATTAACCTTCGGAACCGACTCCCCTATTCTTTAACAAGGCATGGAGGGCTAGCATCCTAGCTCCATGCTAACCCCCCACGCCCAGATATCCCCTTGCTGCGCTACGCCATCCTATGTATTTGTATATTATGATAATGATATAAATATATAACATAAGGCAGGCAAACTATTGCTGGGACTTTGTAGTTCTTCCAATCCTGACATAAAAAAGAGGGCCATCCAACCGCAGCTCATCAAGGACACTATCTCCTTGAGGTCATTTTATCACAATCAAACATCTTATCTTAACTCTTATGCGCCAGAAAGCACTGTTGCTTTTGCTGGTGCGGACATCATAGTCAAAGAAGCTAGTGAGGTGGTTAGGAACTTTAAAGGCAAATCGATTTATCAAAATAATATACCCATTGGCTAACAAATCTGGTCCTCATGCTAATAAATGCTGATAGAATGCTTAAGCAATGGTGGGCAAGGTAATTCTTTTCAGTATGTATACAAAAAGGGTACAGAAAGAGAAAATTGTAATTTATATCGGGTAAAGCTGATATCTCACACTTAAACCATTGATCGGTTATTGGGTAGCTGATTGTGAAATGTAATAATAGGCAGTTTGATGATCCACGCAGGCTTCTCAAGCTTAAGGGGGATTTTAGTCTTATCTTATTGTTTCACATTCCAAGAGTATAGATATGTCCCTAAAATTTTAAGTCAGTCTATCCAAAGTACTTGAAGTTATTGTCTTACTAATCTGCTTCAAACTCAAACAGCTGCGATTGTTAAACTTTAAATGCGTTCTTCTCAAAACTACTTTTTGAAAGTCCGTGTTCACTGCACATTTAAAAACTTCTTGATCGATTTATTACGAACTCTGAATTTAGATAGATAGATAGATAGATAGATTGTTTTATTCATTCCTTATAAAAAAGTTACATTTTCATTAGCGCTTTATAAAATTGAATAACTTAGAGCATGGCATTACTGCCGTCTGCCCGAGTGACTGTTCTCTAATTTTTTGATTTATTACAGTGTTTACTTTCCTGATAATCCATAATAATTGTTGGTTTATACATATTAAAATTTGTGGAAATATTTAAATTTAAATCCAGTATTTTTAAATATTTTAGTTTAAATAAAATTTATTTGATTTTTATAGTGACTTTTAGTTTAGTTAAAACAAAATATTTTTTTTTTTTTTTGACTTTTAGTTTAGTTAAAACAGAACAAATAAGTGTATTTTGAGTACATAATAAAAAGGAATTACAAGAGCTTTATGATTACAGCTTTTGGTTTAATGAATGACTTTTAGTTTAGCTAAAACGAAACAATTAATTTTTTTTTTTTTGCTTATTTTTTTGGTATTTCTATTTTCGATTCTGATAGCAAAGCGCTTTAATTTGAGTTTAAAAGTTTTCATTCATAATTCTGCTTCTGTAAGACATCACTTCAGTGGTGAATTTGTATAGCCGAACCCAGTCTTCTCCATTTAGAATAAGTTTTAAGCCTTCTTCTTCCAGGTAGTTCTTCTCATAAAAAACTCTCCTAAGTTCCATCAGCATTGGGCATATTGCAATGAAGTGGTAAACGTTCTCCACAACACGCATATTGCAAAGAGAGCAGATACCTTCTAAATCATTCCTGTGCGGTCTATAGTTGAGTTTTAAGAGTTCCCCCCTTACTTTAAAAATGCAACTCACAACTTTTCTTGGGATATTATCATTGAAGTAGTTTCTTTCATTTAAATTGTAATTAAGCTTAGCATATGTTATTCTTGCTATTGATGATCTTGCTTGTTCTATGAATGTATATCTCTCGTTTTCGTCGATACATTGTATTATTTCATAAAGAGCCATTTTCCATTGTTGTGCATTTGCATCGGCTAAGTCTAGACTCCATCCACAGTTAGCTGCATGGTCAATCCAATCTTTGTAGAACAACGATTTTCTACGTACTGCATGCATAAGCACCCGTTTCGGCAATCGACTGTCTTCCATCTTTTTTATTCGAATCAAGTAATCTGCATTTAACTTCAGAGTTGAAACGAAAAGCGTTGGCAGTCCTGTTTCCAAGTGATACATGTATTTTGGCGTATTCATTGGTAAAAGAAAGATTTTTCTCAAGAAAAAACGCAACAATGTCTCCACCGTTTCAAATTTTCTAATACCCCAGGCTTGAGCTCCATAAAAAAGAATAGATTTAGCGGTTGCATTAAAGACTTTGAATTTCGCATTTGTTGAAACGAGCTGACTGTTGAATATTTTTTTCCAATTTGCACAAATGGCGGTCCTGGCTACGTTAGCTTTCTGAATATATATTTTCTAGAGAAAAAACCTCTCACCAGCGTTTAGTTAATTTTTTTTTTTTACTTATTGGTGTTTCTTACGCACAAAATGTCGGAAAATAACAGTTAACACTTTCCATTGCTACAAAAAATTTTAAATGACAGAAAAAATTATCGATGCCGGAGGGAAGATATGATAATAATTGAACTAGCGTTCTGGCTGGGGGAAGCTCTGGCACCGGGTTGTGCCTCAATCTTTCTGCATGATAAAATTACAAGGCATATATGTATATATTGCCTAGATTTGATAGCAACTTGACTTAATTATAAGGGGTTTTCATTTCCCAGTGAAACAGTGAACGCCGCAAAATGTTATTCCAAGGCATTCTGGGGAAAACTCTGTTACCGGCTTATGCTTCAATATTTGTACACGATAAAATTTTAGATAACAAAGTTAAAAGTATGCTCAATATTGTGCAAATTCGCACCTTTTGTACCACATTGAGCGTTCATACATAAAATTAATAAAACTGTGAAACCTTCTTATAAAGAACATCAACAGATGCAATGCAAAGTGTAAGGATATGTCTGAAAAAGCGTGGTGATTCCTTAAATGTTTAGCTTGTTGTTATGGTTGACTTCGTACAAATATTTATTTCCAATGGTGAGATCAAATATGGCCTGATATGCATTTTTTTTTTTGGTGTCATTGACGTAATAGTCAATATGACTTCCTGTTACGTGGGAGATTCGAGGTTTTACTCCCAAAAACCACGATCGGAAACATATTTTCCGAATATCACCTCTCGCGCGGAAGTCCTCTAAGTGTAAATACATACACATTGCCACGAAAAACGTTTTCAACCTTATCAGTTTGGAATCGTCATAAAATCGTAAGTCTTATGGAAATGCGTTAGGACCAAATTATTCATTGCTTAATTGCGCTTTACTTATACTTATTTATATTTGCCTCTTTACGATAGTCCTTGGCTATTTTCTCGAGATTAAAGTACCGAACACCAAATGGCGTCAACTATTCTTTGGTGAAGATCAAAGGTGCCGTCATAAGATAGGATCTATACGCTACAATAAGCACTTGGCTTTTGGTCAAGTATGTTTTAAATGGGAGTCGCTATCGTCAGCTCAGCGCTCAGGACCCCGCATAAGTATTTTAAGCATGTTTTGCAGAAAGCTATTCGTACGTATTTGAAATATTGCAGAACTTTTCTTTTCTACGAAATGACCTGGACAACATAACACATAAGTACACTGTAAGTGCGAAAAAGTAGCCCTTATTTCTCTTATTATTGTTATATATATATATTTTTGTTTTTGAATAAGTAACATTTTTGTTGATTTTTTTTTTTACTGACGAGGTCCTGAACTCTAACTGACGATATATTTTCTCATTAGGATCTTTATAGTTTGGGCTGCATCTATTGTTGATTTACACACCAGCACTGGTAATGAGGTAGCTTTATTACTTGCGCAATACTATCGCAATCTGCATAGTTCGTTCTGCACAAGAAGGTGTACTTGAGTATTGATAATGAATTTCTACGGACGAATCTCCTGAGGATTTCTCCTTCTTTGAGGGGCTACTTTGCAAATGATCACTTCTTGAATCGTCCTTCTTGAAAAACTTTGTTTGCAACAGCAGTTTGGGCAGATATTTCCAGAGTTGCAAAAGCTTACTTCTTTTCTTAGCTTAAGCTTATCTTTAATTCACAAGCTAATATGTGAATTATGAATCTAAGAAAATATTAAATCATAAGTAAGTTGTGCCTTATGTATTGAAAAATTGTTAATTCATAAGCTAATAAGTGACGTATGAATCTAAAGAATAGTAATTCCTAAGCTAGTTTGTGAGTTAGGAATAAATTTTTTTCAATACATATTTCATCCAGCTCCCGATACATGTCCTGTATGGTTTTTGCTTGGAGTGTGGCGTTCTTCTTCGGGCTAAGCGTATTCATCTCCATGATTTGAGCAGCATTTTGGCCATACTTTGAAAGCGACCTTTGTCTTACTTGTGAGCTTTAGCTTCATTATAACACCAAATCTGGTATATATGACAAAATGTCGGTGTTCTTTGATAATCCAGGCATTTAATACGATAAGGCCATGTTACTAGCTTATAGTTAGAATATCTTGAACAAGTTGTTGTCTTGTTTTACGTGAACACCTGACTATTACGTCCTATTTCACGGCGGGCCTACCCAACATAACGGAGTTGAATTTGGTATCAACCACCACCCTAGTTGCCTAGTACCAATAAGTGAACTCGTTGAGGCAAGCCCACCCCCCTTGCTGAGAGGCGAAGCCGACCTACACTTCTTGCATTCAGTTATGAATGCCAATTGTTCCCGCTTTTGGGTAACCACAGCCACCGCGATACTCCCACAAGGGGGCCTACCTCATAGATAGTCCCAGACAACACTCACACCTAAGTGTAAAGCATCATCCAGGGGGCATACTATCTCCCGCGGTACCAGAGCCCGACCTCTGGTGAAGCCTCGCAACCCGAAGGTTACTTACAGATGAGTACCTCAATACTCAAGGCCTGTCAGCCTTAGATGTACGCAGCCAGCCACTAGTCAAGGTAGAAACCAGCAGCCAACTACGCACACCTCATACAACCCAAGCAATCAACGACTTATATTCAATAAACTTACCCTTACATACCAACGCTTTCATTCATGACCCAAGCAATCAACGACTTATATTCAATAAACTTACCCTTACATGCCAACGCTTTCATTCATATACTTTCATTCATCGTACTACCCAGTCATTCAACGACTTACATTCAATCTTACATTTATCCTTACATATCAATGCTTTCATACATAACTTTCATTCATTTAATTTCATATCCGACTTGTACTATGTACTGATCGTACAACTTATTCATTTCTTTCTTTCATTTTTCTTTCTTTCATTCATTTAACTTCATATCCGACTTGTACTATGTACTGATTGTACATACATGCAATAACTTTCGATTCTTGTATCATTTTCGTTCAATCGACGTCATATAAAATGACTCCTTTTTATCTGACTGCACATACATGCAATAACTTCATTCATTTTTCGTTCAATCTTTCGTTCAATCTTTCGTTCAATCATTTGGACATTCTTAGTTGTTAGAATCAGAACGATTCCAACGTAAGCCCCCCCACCACGTCAAGGTGATGCCCAATCGGGGGGGGGGGGGGGGGATATCTTGAACAAGAGGGTTCCTTGTACCGTATCTCAAACATTAATGCAACTCTCATAGTCTCTGTTTATTTTACAGACATGTCCGTTCCAACTTCCGCCAACAAACAAAAACTCTTCCCTTCCGATATCCATAACTAGGTTGTAAAAATCTACAAAATCAAATAAAAATTTACCACTGGCTGACATTTAATTTGTGGAGTATAAGCACTGACTGACTTCAACACACTTTCTTGCGTTACTAATTTGAGGGACGTCAAAAAGACTTTGAAAAAATTAACACGCGGCGAAGTAGAAAAATTGATACCGATACCGTTTTTACCTTGATTCGTTCCATAATATAACATTTTGTGAGCTTTTGTTCTAACATCCGTTGCCCTATTCCCTGTATTCCGCCACTTTGTTTCTTGGGCACACAAGATGTCTCATCGCCAGCTTTTGTTTACAAGGTTTTATTTGTCAATGTGTCGCTTAACTCACACTGGTGTTAATTATGTAGATTCTAGATGATAGCATTAAAGCATAGTCAAGCGAGGTGTTTAAACTGATGAAATTTAACAAGTATTTATTTTAAATAAGTTTTCTTCTCTTAACATTTGGTGGTTTAGATTTCTGTATTTTGAGAATAAGATATTCATGATCTCGTAAGACATTGGTCTTACAGCTTGTCATTGAGTTTGACTATGATCCTGGCAAATATTTCCCGCCACTCTGGTACGTTGTCCTCTCAATAGATTTCGCTAACTGGTCAGATTTCCTGAAAGGCGAAGCGTTTGTAGTTTTTATTTGTGATGGGTGATTTCACTGCCTTCCGTCACTTTAATCTGATAGCCTTAAAGCGCCATAAAATTTAGAATTTAGATAGGCCCGATTTCACATGAATCGCATAGGTTGGGGTTGCGTTTGGTAATTGGAACAGTCGCTTGGAAAAAAATTTATGAACAGGTTCAAATTCTTCAACTTAGTTGACTCAAAAAGCCGGCACACCACAACACATGCTGGTGTTGACCGAAGCATTAAATACTTGGTATTAAGGTGTTTAGCTCATATCCTGGTTGGTAAAGAATTAAGGCCACATCAAATTAAGCGCCAATTAAGTTTGGCTGCTTTTTACGTTTGCATGTTAACCAAAGTTGGTGTTAATAGAACGCCGAGGTACCTTAATTCTTCTAATCGCTGGTTTCATTAAGTCGCCAGATTTCTTCGTGTTGTCTCCTTCTCTGTCGGCCCTAAAAGATCATAACTTTGGTCTTCTGAACGCTGATATAGATCATCAATGAATAAAGCGAATAGAATCGAACTTAGAATACATCCCTGTGGGACATCAGCAGATGTATCTGACCAATCTGACAACTTAGGTTGGAGTAGAGAGTAGTGTCTGATAAGAGAACGTTAAGCTGAATCTGTGATATGAGACTTACAACAAATCAATCACACATTTTGATGATTTTACTTTATAAATACATACACACACTCTGTTTGTCGTCTTTTGGCCCGAATGAAGCCGCTGGCTATACGAAAGCGAAAGTGTACCAACTGTTCGTATTCGGCCTAAAGCCAGTTTCAAAAGTATCCAAGTTGTCCCAAATTTTTGGTCGAATGGTGATTCAGTGTTCGTTGTAAATCGATCCCAATTGGCTTTGGTTGGCTAAATGTGTGCTTCAAAAAAAAAAAAAAAAAAAAAAAAAATAGAAAACCTGCAACCGTTGCATTCTAAAAGAAAGAAAAGAAATTGAAAAAATAAAAACATTACGTCGTACTCTTCTATTCCAAAAAAATAGTTGCTTAAGCAGCACGTTTGCGTAGTATTTTCATTTTGCAAACACCAACCGTCTTTTTCTTATATCATAAAGAACGATCAGCATCGAGAACACAAACCCGACCCGGTCATAATAACCTCTGATTTATGATCCCCGTAAAACTTTAAAATTGGAATATTAATAATAATTTTCTTGGCACATGTGTTTCTGAAATTCCTTTTATTTCTTTCGAGCATTATGGGCGTGGGCCCCATTAGACTCTGATGTGTAAGTAGTATACACAAGTTTCCACTTCTGCATATTAAAAACCATTTTAGCATCATACCTACTACAGTCCAAAAAAAAAAATCTCAAAGCTCCAGTTTGAGCATATAAAACAGAAGAAACCCTACACCACCACCACAACTGTGAGAAAAAAAAATATTAAAATTTATGTACAAGTGCTCCAACACTCCAAAACGAGGAGAAAAACGGTATTCAGAAAATATTTCAAATTTCCTCAACCTTCTTTCCTTTAAAGTTGTCATAGCAGACAACATCCCATACCTACATACCTACATATCCACGAGCCACCTATTCTTGTCGGTTCCACAAACAATAGATCCCAGGCGTTGGTTCCACACAAGCGAAGTTTGTGAGAAATATGATTCCCATGGACACCCTCATTTTGAAATTCCTCGTGACGACCCTCCTTGCCTCGCTCGGTCCCTCTTTAAAATGTGAAAAAAGTGAAAAAAGCCAAGGATATGGAAAAAGAAGAATTTATATGCCTCTGCCCATATTTCCCTATGAATTTGTGAAAAACGCTTTTTTATTGGGCAATTTCGAGCGCATGTCCCCCGCGCGCGTACATAGAGACGCATGTCGTCGTCTTTCCCGTCTCCTTGGCTGGCATACCTACTGTTGTCGGTTTACAATGCCGCACTGCATATAACCAGGCGATATTAATATTTGACTACCTCTACCGAATAAAGTAGTTTTCTCATTTGAAAGTTCCACCCGCAACCCCCTCTAAAACCAACCAGTGCAGTGACTTTTCATCCCCAAAAAAAGGAAAAATGAAAATAAAAACAGCCCGAGTACCTTCTGCTCTATGGTGTAGTATAGTATAACGGGACGCCCCCAATTTTTTTTTCTTCTCTTTCATATTTTCACATTTTTGAATTTATGAAAAGTTATTTTCCATCCCCCTACCCCCAATACAGAGTGAACACATTCAAACCAACAGACACCTGCAACGACAGCTTCGCTTGTAGTTGTGTGTGTAAAAATCTTCCATTTTCCATTTTCCATTTTTCTCTGTCTCTCTGTTTCCCTACGAAGCGAAGAAAAGATACCCCTGCCCTTACCTTGGCCACCCTCTGGCTGACATGACGGCTTGTGGGTGGTATTAGATTGGAAATTTTAATATGAATTTCTTCTTGTGTAGGGTCGGTCGGTTTGGTAGAATTCTATTATACTCCTCATCCAAGCTTTTCTTAAAGTTTCTTGGAAAAATAAAAATAAAAAGCAATCAAATTTTCAACCATATGCACAGCACATTTGCCGCCTCCTCTTCCTTCCCTTCCCATCGAATATACATATACTCTGGTATATTTTGGAGCTCCTATGACCCACACCAATTTCTATGATGGAAAATTATTTTTTAAATATTTATGACTCTACCTACTGTGATGGTTTAGCTGGAAATAAGGCTGGGGGAGCTATTTTTGCTCAATATTTTTCTATACTCGAGTTTTGTTGTTTTATTGAAATCAAAAATGAAAATTTTCATGAAAAATGAACGAAGTTGGAAAGAAATGAAATCGGATTTCGATTCGATGGATTTGAAGCGGAAGAAGCTCAGTGTTTTTAATTTTCTTTGGTCATAGTTTGAGGGAAATGAAAATATTTATGAGACATTTGATTGGTTTTCGTAAAGTAGAGGAGACTGCATTAATATTAATGCTAATTCAAAATTGAGCTTTCAATGGCAATCAAATCGGAGTTTGGGTGAGAGCGTTTCGATTTTCAAATTGCTGATGGTTTGGACTTAGAGTATAGAACAAAATGAAAGTCGAAATAAGATGAATTGGGTTGCCCTTAAGATTGTCGTGATGTCCCCAATATTGTAAATGGAGTGAGGGGAAAAACTAAATTAAGTCTAATTGAACTATTTTGATAACTGTAAAAATGTAAAGTATACATTAAAAACTGTGTCTGAAAGGCAAAGTCAGTTGAAAAATTCTATTATTTTGCTCGTAGGTTGTTTTTTAAACACGTTTTTCGAAATGGCGACTCAAACACGGCCCACTTCTTTCGAAAAGCCAACTAACTTTCATGCGATTTCCTTAACATCGTAGAAAGATTGAACAATTCAAAAGTCAATACCAGAGACATACACTATCAAGTCTGTAGAATTGCTCAATAACGCAGACGATACAGACGTAATGGGAAGCAGCAAGCGTGATGTCATAGGCTCTTTTGCGAGCTTTGAAACAGGAGCAGAAAATGGGTTTGACTGTTAATGCGGTCAAAAAGAAGTACATGTTGTCATCAAACAAGGACAGCGAACATCGACGACTTGGACAAAGTGTCACAATAGATAGACTCAACTTAGAGGTAGTACAGTGTAACACGGATATAAGAAAATCCGAGGATGCCAAATTTTTTTTGCTTATATCCGAGTTTTTCTTATACGAAAACCTCGGATATAAGAAAAAAACTTTCTTATAAAGGGTGCCCCGTACTTCGTGTATAAAAGAGCACGCATTTGGGGTGTGATTCTTGGTCATATTCTAAGAAAAAAATTGTTTTACAGTAAGGCTCGTTTCTCAACTTTGACACCACTTTTTGACAATTTAAAAAAAGGCTAGGTTTGGTGTACCCTAACCTATGTAAAATTCGATATCTCTGTCAATACTGATGATAGAGACTTAATCTTAGACTTAATTTTTTGTAGAAATAACAACTTTTAAGATTGTATTTAAGTTTAACTTTCATATTTCTAGGGCTGCCAGGTTTTCAATTTTAAGTGGTGTTCAAATTTTCTTCCCGAAACAAAGTTTTGAATAAAAAAAAAAAAAAAAAAAACTCAGTTATAAGTGCACTCAAAAACCCTTACATTTTATGATATTAAAAAAAATTCAAAATGGGTAAAATTAAAAAAAGGTTTCTTCAATTTGAGGTTTGTTTGAATAAAATAATAATATCGGCGCTTTTAGTAGTTTTTTTTATGTATTTCATACAAACACAATTATAAAAAGTGCTCAAAGTCCCTACACAGACATTTTTTTCATATGAATATTTCAAGTGAATATTTTTCTAGTACCTAAATTGGGTATGACAACATCCTTGAAATTTTGAGCTGCATTCTCATCTGAAGAAAGGGATTCTTCGTGTAGTTTTTTGAAACGAATATTCTGGCTTATTTCCATCTATTAAGCCAGCCTTGATTATGTCTTTCGGATCACGACATTGAATGGAGAGTTATTGCTTGAATCGATTAATGGGTTAATTTTAGAGAAAAAACCGAAAGTGCTATTAAATTAGATGGTGCGATTCGGAGACATGGGTTCTAAACCATCTTCATTCGTTTTTTCAATATATCTCGAGAACGAAGCAAAATTTTGATGCAATTCCAAGGATCTTTTTTTAGAGAGCAGATTTTCTCATCGAAATGCATCTTTTTCAAAATTATAAAGAACAACTTTTTATCTAAAATAATAAAATTCCCGACAGAAAAAGTCAATTTTTGCCACTTTTTGAGTTTTGTCAGTTTTTTTAATGGCATTTCTTTCTGGTTGCATATAGGTAAGTATAGGCAATGCTCCATAAAAAAGTATGTAAATAAAATTTTCTTAGAAATGCTTTAACAGAGAACTTTCTATGTTTGAATTTCACCGAAATATTGTCACTTGAACATAGACATTTATCGTCGATTTTCTCCTTTTTGTACTGACAGACACTGTTGCGGAAGGAAAAAATTTCATGAAGTTTCATATATGCGTGCTCTTTTATTCTAAAATTTTAAAGGAGTGCATTAAAATGAGTTTCTTTTAACCGAGTTTTTCTTATATACGAGTTTCTTTTATACGTTTGAATTTGAAGAGATACTAAAGGAAAGGACACGGTGCTTTCGATTGCCTATCTTATAAGCGAGTTTTTCTTATATGAGACTTTCTTATATCCGTAAAATACTGTACTTCGTTTGCCTATAGAATCCACGGAAAACAACTTCAGATAGGAGATCAAATTGAGAATGACTCTTGGCAAGCGTTGCTTCTTTGAGTTAAGAAGGCAATTGAAAAACAAAACCCACTCTAAAAAAACAAAGTAGCCCTTTATAAGACATCGATCCCTTTCTGCTCTAGCATGGTCCTAATTGAAAGCCGATGAGGAAACCGTCGTTTCGAATGAAAAGTACTACGAATGATCTTTGGTCCCGTATGCTAACACAATGTGTGGAGAAATATATACAACAAAGAGCTATATGAGCTGTACCGCGACATGGGCATAGCTAGAAGAGTATACATCGCGAGAGTAAGATGCCATGTAGAGCCGATTGACCTAAACGGTGCGGCTCGATGAGTTCTCGAGCACACATTGCAGGGAGTTCGCGGGAAGGGAAGACTTTATCTTGGCTAGTGAAGAACTTTAGAGCTCGTCCAAAATCGAAGTCGTTATTGAAAAATTGTTAGTTGAAGTTCAGGTTCACCCCGAACTGTAATGTCCATTTTAGTAAATAAGTAAGCAACACTTCAGCACATTGGCTCCGCTTGAGATGAGTCTATGAATTCTGAAATGAAACACATATTTCTTTAATGTGTTCCTCTATGTTGACAAAACTACTGCATTCCTATTATTCTGAGCTCTTTTCGAGCAGATGGACAGCTGCATGTGTCCAGTCGGTCTCATAAAAGGCGAATCTTCCTCACCTTCCAATTATCATCAAATTGCGCTAACGTCCATTCTTTCCAAAGTCATGGAAAAGTTAATATCGTAAAGAACGAAAGCTTCTTAGTTCTTAATGACCGACGTCACTGCTTTCGTAGCGAAAGGTCCGCTGGTGATTTGATGGCTTATCTCACCGAAAATTGAAATCAATCTTTACATTGTTTTAAAGAAAGTAAGGTTATTGTGCTTAGTATTTCTAAGGCATTTGATAAAGTTTGCCATCAAGCTCTCTTATCGAAAATGCGTGCTTTTCGTATCGACGCTGTCTTGTAGGTACGTCTCAGCTTCTCATATTCGTTTCCAAAATCCCGACCTTCAGCTTTGTTGCATGGGGTAGTAAGAACCGAGTAGAATTCAATGATGTCATTTGTCGTTAAAGCTTAACATCCCCTCACTATCATTATCCATGAATGATACCTGCATTCAAGAAACTAACTAGCTGTTAGTAATCTGTATGTGTGCCAACGACGACCTTCGTTGAAACAAACATATATTTGAAGTTGCCAAAAAACGCTGCTAAATGCTTAGGCTTCTTGAGACGGTGCAGGAATTTCTTCACCCCTTCTGATCAGACTTCAATTTTTGAAGCCTACATCCGCCCTTAACCGGAGTCTCATATCTCCATTTCTTGTCAGGTGCCCCTCAAACATCTTTGGGGCTACTTAATTGCGTTTAAAACAGAGCGTTGACATTGATAGGTGATAGTTTAATCGATTTAATCGATCTGATTCTCTTAAAAATTGTCGAAACGTTACTTTGGCATTAGGCATTAGCAATATTTTTTTTTTTCTACGTAAAGTTAACACTGTGAGTATTTATATTTTGTTGGCACAGAGGGGGCCTAACTTTCTTACATTGCTGTGGTTGGTTAATCTCATCGTCTGTCTTCTCTCGGATTGTTCAAGTCTGGTTGTCACCTTGTTTTGATGAAGAAGGGTGAGGGTGGGGGTTGGTGGCTCCTTGCCACGGTGGAGGGCTCAACCCGGGTAGGGAGACTCGGGCTGAGATGTCTTGGCTGGCTTATGATGCTCCTTATTAGGGGATTCGGGTGGTCGGTCATGTTTCACAGACATCTACGGCTGGAGTCGATGAGGTACCTGTCAAGTTTTATTATTTTTGCTTCTTCGTAGAGTCTCCTGTTGCTGACGTGCTTCCTTCGTATCCTATCATATTGTAGTCCTGTGCAGATCCGCAGGATCTTTCGCTCGAGAACAGCCAGCTTGTATGTTTGTTTTTGTTGCCGTGTACCAAGTAGGAAAACAGTACGTGATCGCTGGCCGAATGAGCTGCTTGTAGAGAAGTAATTTCGTCTTCTGGCTTAGTCCGTTGTTCTCTCGCATTAGTGGATAAATGCAGTGAAAAGCAAAGTAGCTTTCCTTAGTACAGCAGCTGCATGGGGGTTGAACTTGTGTAATTCGTTGAACTGTAGGTACTCCCAGGTACTTCACGTTGTTCTTGGCCGTTAATTGAGTTCCATCGAGTAAAGAAATCTTGGTACTTCTACACTTGTTGGTTGAGCGTCCTCTTGCGTTCCCGGATCTGGTGAATGTTCGTCTAAAGCAAATTAGTTTGGGTGTGGCTGAGTTTACTTTAAAGCCCCAGTGCTTTTAATACTCGCAAAGCTGTCTTACGTGGGCTTCAACTCTTCTGGCAGCAAATACCGGGGAAATGGACTTGGCGTATGTGAGGGAGTCATCGGCAAACAGGAGAGCTTGTACGTCTTCTGGGAAGCGTTACTTGCCTTTCTGTCTGTTTTTTATCACTTTTATAACAAACAGTGCTCTATTAAAATAGCCAGTTGCATTCTTTCCATAAGAAAATTTAGCCGCAACACTCGCCTCGCAAGGAATGTGATTCTGATATTTATATTTTGCCGCTCAACCCGTATGTGGAATGCTTTAAGCAAGACAATTTTCCCTACGCTTTTGAATGCACAGATATTCAAGAATTGTATGTAGGCATCTCCTATCTCATTCTTCTTTTATTTTCTAACACCCGCACTGTGTTTTCCGACAGGGTAGTCACAGCCTCTTGAAATATAAAAGGAAAAAAAAAATGAAACAAATCATCAAACTTGGTTTGAGGACCTCTCAAAATTTGAGTCAAAGGTCTTAACTTTTTTTCGGCTAATTAGTTTTTACTGGAAGCTAATAGTTGTTTAGTCTGAATGACTTTTCTGAAAAACTCAACACACAAATTTGGTTGATTTTGCGCTTATTATCCTTGACAAACTTATCTTTAATGGAAGCTTTGATTTAATTAGCTTTATAGCTTCATTTTTGTAGTACCTACTCCACAGAGTCTCAACTTTTGGAAAAGACTGGGTCGTTTCTGAAAGTTGAGACTGCCATGATTTTTGGCAACAGTGCTGTATTCATCTTGTAAACTGAGGACTTCTTTCTTCCTATACTTTTCTTCCACTCTTACGAAAACTCGATCCGGTGGCATACAGCTGTGACCCCTTATGGGAAAATAGTGTCAACTTTAAGTTATTGTGTTATATTGACAAAGCAATCAATTCACAGAAGTGCTTCTTTTGCCTCAATCGAACCAAATATTCTCATGGGAAGTTGTAAGTATTTCTTTATCCTTATCGTTTTCACTGTCTGTTGGCTTAGATCTGCAAAACTACGCTGCGGATTTTGATACTGTTTTTTGTTTTTTTTTTTTTTGTTTTGATAGATAGAGTAATCTAAGAGGAAAGTTTATATGCATATTTCATCCCCATATTCCCACTTGAACAGAAACGGGTAATCGGGTGTTTGGAAAATACTAGACCGATTCTAAAAAAAATCTGTCACCGTTATAGTGCTTCATTGCCCCTGAGTAACACAGACTATATTCCTCATTTTCCAAATGGAATAGAAACTTGGAAACTATTTTGCTTAATTTACTCAGTTCGACTACCGTACGGCCAGCTACGCCGGTCAAGCGGATCGCAATTAAGTTTAATACAATTGATGTTGGGCTTCGTGCCTGTTTACAAGAGAAATACTCAACAAACGAGGGCCTGCACTGTATTACACTTTTTGAAAGACACACCAGTCACAAAGTAAAACCAAGAAGTGTTTTCCACGAGTGAGATAGTGCATGCTCCTCATTTCCATGTAATTCCCATTAGACTTGTCATGCATATTTAAATGGCAGCTAACACGCTCGCTGTCTGCAGCAACCAGTCAGTCACTCGTCGCAGCCACATCCTTTAAAACGGCATAAATTAAAAAGACTAAAACAAAAACTAAATGAAAATAGTAGTTGACATAGAAGTTACTATATTGCCGCCATGTTCTTCTCTGGACAAACCGACGACGGACGCAACGGTCAATGCTGATTGTTGACTTATGTCTGTGTCTTTCCTTCGACAGCTTAAGAGTTTTTTTTTTGTTTGTTCATTTTCTTGTGCGTAGTCGCCTTTGCGAATTCTCGTTTGCGTTCGTCATCACATTGATCGTTGTCGTCGATAACTAAACCAACCAACCAACAAAAAACTGGATGGATTGGTCAGATCTTAGATGCGAAGGAACTGTAGATGCACTTCTTCTAGATCAGCATACATAGCATACAAGTCGTGGAGTTGCTGACTCTTCTAGAGGAAAATACCAAACTGTTTTGTTGAGTGTTTTTGTAGCTTGTTTTGATTCAGTTAGTAAGCAACAATTTAACCGCTTTCGAGAAGAGAGATGCGTATTTATTGTGTAGTCGCTGCACGCTGTACTGTTCCATCAAACTGTAGGTGATGAAGATTTAATTAAAAAATTATATGGAAAAACTGGAACCACTTGAAACAACAAGATTACCTGCGTTCTGTTAAGTGTGAAATAAGTAAACTTTGTATGTCGACTCAAAGTCAATTGAATGATGAAATGGACCTCTATGTCGTTCCGTTTTGAATAATTTTTCAAACTTCCTAAAATGTATTGCTGTCTTACTTGTTGAATAACTTTTGGCTCAACGGCAGGTAAAAAACGTTTCGAAACGAAAATTTTGTTGTTTAGATATTGTAATTAAAAAAAGTGCGTAATCAATAGACTTTGATGAGCGAAGGAGTTAATATAGAAGAAGGAGACAAAATATCTCTGCTTCCAGCAACCCAACTCGTTTTTGAAAAAAAGAAATAAAAATTTGTCGATCAACGGTTTTTCAAAAAACCATGTGTATTGCCAGCTTGACAGTCAATTGTGGTTACTACACCTCCACGTGGTAACAGCTGGGAACTGGTATGCTACACCCGAAGATGACCTGCTAAACTAGTAAGTGTGATTGTTGACAAAGGGACAAAGAAGAGATAGATCAACATTATAATGCTCTGTAAGTAATGATAAACTGCCCAGAGATTATTTGGAATGCTGCAGATGAATTTGGCTTAAAGAATCATCGGTGGATTTCAGCAATCAAAGAGATGAAAAGCTTCCACATCTACTTTGGCGACTGTTACAGACAACCGAAACAACGCTGGATGCGGATTTTTCGTTGGAGGTAGACTAAGGGATAAAATTGTCAGCCTAAAACTATTTGATGAGCAAATATGCTCCCAAGCCCCCCGCGAGCTCCTCGAAAAAACACATGAGCAATGCTTAAGACATGACTTGAAAATCGTTCTCAGCGATTTTAACGCAAATCTTGGGAAGGAGGACATCTTTGGAAATACAATCGTAAAGCATAGTCTGTATGAGGAAACCTCCGGAAGTGAACTCCGACTAATCGATTTCAGTGCGGGACTAAATCTTGTTGTAAGGACGTACACGCTTCCCGCATCTCAAAATTCATTGCGAATCCCAGATCAATTTACCGTCAACCAAATTGACCATGTTTCAATCAACTCAAGACACAACTTTAACTCGGACCACTACTTTGTTGTAGTCTAGATTCGAATGAGGATATCCTGTTCATGACTCGCTTTAATCAAAACTTTGAAGAGTTATGACTTCGGAAATCGCAAGAGATTGCCAATACCTTTTCCAATCGAGTGTCCCTTCAATTATCTTTGAATCCTATGCCGTCAGTATTAAGCATTGAAGACCAGTAGCAGCATTGCCAAGAAGTTATCAGAACCACTGACTCTGAGGTTCTGGGTTTCACTCGGGCCCGAAAACGAAACCCATGGTTCGATTAAGAATAAAAGCACGTAAAATTATAATGGAAGATACACCAAGGGCTGCTTTCGATCAGTATAACGAAATTTACAACGAGTAAATAACGAAAGAACACCGAATTCTCAAAAACAAAAGAAATAGCTTGAGAAGCGCTCGTTTGAGGAAATTAAGAGGTCCCATGACAGGAACAAGATTCGGAAGTTTTACCAAAAGGTAAAAAGATCCTGCCAGGGTAGCAAGCCCCGAACTCAAGCATGTAAAGACCAGCAGGGAAACATAGTTGTAGAGTCACAGTCGTTACTGAGGATCTGAAAAGATCACTTCAGCAGATTGCTTAAAGGCGATGAGAACACAAATTTCGCTGTCAGGCAGATTGCCCCATTCAGCTTGGACGATTATCTGCATGATATGGTCTGAAAAAAGCATGCCGGATAAATGGAACCTCAGTATCGTATTCGCGATCCTAAAGAAGAGAGACCCTCACAATTGAGCCAATTAGAGAAGCCTCTTTAACGTCGCTTATAAGATCTTGTCTGCTGTAATATGTGAACGTCTGAAACCCCACGTCAACAACTTCATAGGTTCCTATCAATGTGGTTTTAGACCATATAAGTCTACAAGAGACCATATGGCCGCGTATGACAGTTTTTACAGAGACGAGATGTACATAGCCATGTCTAGTTTCGGCATCCCTGCAAAACATGTACGATGTACCACTATGCAGGATGACTTTGGAGAATTCACGCTGCTCCATCAAGTTCGGTAAAGAACTCACCGAGACCTTTGATGTCGAAAAAGGTTTTAGGCAAGGTGACAAACTGTCGTGCGATTTCTTCAACATCGTACTTGAACAGATTGTTAGAAACTCAAATGTCAACACCAGAGGAACAATCTTTCAAAAGTCTGTACATTGACGTAATGGGAAGAAAAAAGCGTGATGTCATAGGTGCTTTTCCGACTATCGAAACAGAAGCGGCAAAAATGGGTTTGATGGTTAATGAGGGCAAAACGAAGTATATGTTGTCATCAAACAAGGACACAGAACATCGACGAATTGGACAATGCGTCACAATAGACAGACATAACTTCGAGGTAGTACAGGACTTCGTCTACCTAGGATCCACTATAGACACGGACAACAACATCAGTGCGGAGATCAAACGGAGCTTCTTTTTGTTAAAAAGGCAATTGATAAACAAAACCCTCTCCAGAAAAACCAAGGTAACCCTGTATAAGACCTTAATCATCGCAGTCCTACTTTACGGCTCGGAAGCATGGAGTTTATCAAAACCGGACCTAAACGCTCCGGCTCAATGAGTTCTCGAAAGTAGATTGAAGGGAAATCGCAGAAGGGTAAGACCTTGTCTTAGGATGCACAATTAAGTGGATGAAGATCTGAACCGACTTAGAGTTCAAAACTGGAGAAGTAATTAAGTCCGATACTTTTGTCATGGGATATGACTAGTTGAGAATGCGGCCAAGTAATAAGCAGATATTGGGGATAACAAAAGCCAAAGTTGGTATTTAAAACTCAGATGTCAGAGCTTTTTACTCCATTTTGCCACCATCTTGGAAATAAGTAGTAAACTGTAACGGGATAATAATGTTGCATGTGAGTCATGAAGATTAGCAGCTGCTGTAAATTATCCCTTGAAGCGTTTCAGGTTCACCATTTCCGAAGATACTTTCTGCAGATATTAAAATTGTTAGCTTCAGCCCAGCTTTCAATTTTGATCTAACTATGGAAAAATTATACTACATTTTTTTTTGTTAAATACGGCGCAATTGTTGTCTGTCGAAAAAGTACCTCTTCAAGCGTTAAAAGCAGATAGGTCTGAATGGTTCATGGAGTTTGTAAAGCTAGAAGAGGTGGGTTTCGGTATGGGATTGAATTGTGAGGTATGATAAAATTGGGAGACGAACTCTCGCATCGGGAATAGAAAGTCTTCCTCGTAATTAAGCTATTTTTATTGTTGTTGGGAATTGCTTTGAGCTTAGAAACACACAAAGGCCTGTATTTGGAATTGGCTTCTTATCTGAAGAAAAAACTTTGAATTAACTTATGGAAATGGTTGCAGGTGAAATGTTTGAATTACCAAAATGTATTGCAATCAAAAATCAGCCGAAGCTTAAGAAAACTGTATAAATTGTTCCACATGCGTATACTGACTGTTAATTAGGCAGACGGCTTAAATTAAGGATTGTAAGAAGCCTTAACTGTCACCTAATTTGTTTCAATTTATTCTTCTTTTCAAAACTAAAGATTCCAGAACGTAAATAGTGAGAGATCAAATAGAAGCAGAACAGAAATATGAGTGAGATTAAAGCCAAATTACATCAGCACAAGACTGTCTTCAATCCTTTAAAGCATTCCTGTGTAGCGAGATAGTTTAGCCCAGAAGAATATGGCGAAGATTAAGGACTTCCCTTTTTGCTCTTGAATTTTTCTATCGATTGGCGTGTAATTTTTTTTTTTGCAGAACAAGGATGCTGACCTCTAATCAATGTTTTTATTTTCTTGCTTCCTTCTGTCCGGAATAACCTCGTGTGTAGTTATGTATATCTATAGCTACACTTGTATTACATATGTACAAACGTGGAAGTAAATGACTTGGCTTGACTTAGTTTTGTGTTGTTGTTGCTTGCGAAGCACAAGGTGATAGTATAGTGGCTGGCTGCCACGATTGACGGTATACACTTTCATGTTTCTTTTTGACCACGAATACATTCCATGTTAACCCCTTTTCCGCGTTTGAACGGACATACGACGAGTACAAACAGACGAAGTACCAGAAGTGTGCATTGACCACATTCGACAAGGACATAAGAACATAATGAACAGCAACAGCTCGCTTTTTTCATAGAGCGCCCGCATCTCTTCAATTTCTTATACTCTCGTAGCTTGGGCATTGAATTGGCACAGGGATATCCTTGTATCCTTGTACGAATTTATAGAGAAGTTCAATTACGTTTGACTTCCTGTACCTCCTATGTGTCTAAGATTTCCCACCCTTACCATGTGGCAGCCACATTCTTCGTCAATGACTTTCATTAGTTGCGACGTTTATCGATTTTAGTCAGTCCTTGACAAGAGACGAGGTATGACAAAAAAAAAAAAGAAGAAAATTTAAGCGAACTCCGTCCTTTAGTGTCAAAACGGCAGAGAATCTGGCTTAACGCGTTGACTGGTAGTTTCGGTCGTCATCATAATAATTATCACCCACCCTGGTTTTTGCCCGAGGACCCGTCGGCGGCGTCGGAATCAGAAGACCACAACAGCAATGGGATTCCTCTGAGCTGTCTTTTCGGCAGATTGCATGTCAGCTGAAATGTTTGAAACGAGACTCAACGCTGAACATCAATCGGCGACTTTGTTTTGTGTATACCTTTTGGGATCCACATACCGACATGGAGGTTCTTTATTTTTTCATTTTGTGTGTGTGTGTGTTGTTTTTGTGGTTCTGCTTTTGGAATTCCCCAAAGATGTTGGAATAAGAAGAGCAAAAACAATGAGCTGGAGCAGATTTGGGGGAGAGGAGACATACAAACACACATGTCTAACCTTGAATTAAGAGAAGCATTAACGCAAGGTGTAGATGTGTTGCATGGTTTTATAGTTTCGGGGAAACCCTGACCTAAGTTAAAGTCTATATTGACTTTAGGATACGTTGCAATTTGTCGTAAAGTGAATTTCGAAGTTGACTTATTCGGAAAAATATTCTAAGCCAATGGAAAGTCAATATGACTTCTTCTTAATACTTTCAAAATGTAGACAAATACTAGAAAGACGGAGTTTTCGAGCTGAAACAATCTTAAATCTAAGCAACAATCTAAAGCTATCGATATTATGAAACTGAGAAGAGTGCACTATTTGATCGGCCTACTGAAATACTGACTCCTAATATAATTAAGCTAACGATGAAAAATAAATTTTCCCGACGGCAAATAGAGATACGGGTACGGATCTTGCATTGCCTTAAGGGAGGCCTCAAGTTTAAACCAAAAAAATGTTTGCATGATTATAACGGCAGAGCACCCTCCACCAGGGAGAGTTTTATGGGCAGCTTCACATTTATACCTTTTATTTGTATCAGATTAAGAATTTTTCGATTGTTAATTTTTTGTTGATGACATTGAATATTGCAATGCAAGAAGCAACATTTTCACAACGCTTCATTTGAATCACAAGTCCTTCATTATAATATCATTAAAGTGACGTTAAGTTGGTTGGTTCATGTTGGTATCTATAAAAAAGCTTACAAAAAAAATATACCACAACTTCAAATGAACGGTGGCTCAATCTCGAAATGTCAATTGTTATTACGCTTCCACCTATTAGATCCTCACCAGACACACGCCTTCATCTCTCAGTCTCACCGAAATTATAGAGTATTGTACCATTTTTTTGTTTATTGTTTGCATATTTGCTGTTTATGTTAAAATATGAGGACTGACGCAAAGCATAACACTGGACAGTTAAGTTACTTTAAAAAAATTGAATTGATTAAAACTGCATTTGAATCGAAAAGTTTTTTTTTAAATTTTTGTAGTTGCAACAAGCTACTTCCTCACTTGCTTAGGGTGGCATTATAGTTCAGGGTGAACTTGGGCCTCAACCTAAATCTTTCGATAACGACTTCGATTTTAGGTTGAGGTCTCCCGTCTTCCCCTTCTGCGATTTCCCTGCAATGAGCTTTCGAGAGCTTTCCGTGGAGCCGCAGCGTTAATGTTCATCCTCTCTACATGTTCCAGCCATAGTAATCTCGCATTGCGTACTCTTCTAGCATGTCACAGTTCATATTTTTTTATTTATTTTTCAAAAAAAGAGGAGGCTTATATGCTAATCTGGAGAACTCAGACTTAATTACCGGTCCATTGTACTAACAGGGTAGCAGCCTTCGCTTTTTTCTGTGTTGCAGTAGTGAAAATAAGGTGTAAATTATTTCACATATAACCTCAAGGGCGGCGTCCATACGAAACTGGGAGGCTGAAGTAGAAGTAGATGCCCAGAGCGGGATTCGAACCCACGCATCCGGCCTACCTACTGAACACTCTACCACTGCACCACGGCCGCCCTTACGGTACAGCTCATACAGCTGGTTGTTGTTTCTTCTTCTCCACATATTGTCTTCACATAAGAGACCAAAGATCATTCGGAGTATTTTTTTTTTTCGAAACGACCAAGGGTTTCCTTTCTTAATAGATAACCTACACCCTCCTCTCCTTCTCTCATTTTTTCTCCAGTCCTCACAACCATCTAACCCTCCTGAACCTCCAGCTTCATACGATTTCCACAAAGCAAACTTCCGCAAAATTAACGATTACCTCAATAGAACTCACTTTAATTTTGAAAATTTAACTGTAGAAGATGCCACATCCGCGTTCTACAGAGAAATACATAAAGCTATATCCCTCTTCGTTCCCCTTTCTAGACTTAAAACTTCTTCTACTTCCCCTCCGTGGTATAACCATAGACTCCGTACTCTAAGAAATAAAAGGAATAAATTGTGGACAATCTTCCTTCGCACTCGATCTCCTACTGACTATTCAGCTTACCTTGGCTCTTATCTACACTTCTGTGAGCTTTTCAACACCCTTTACCAACGCTACTTAGTCGAAATGAAATCTAATATTATAAATGACCCTAAGTCTTTTTATAAATTTGTCAACCGCAAAAGAAAATCTGACGGGTACCCTTCCTCCCTTTCCTTCAATAACGAAACCTCATCCGATGCACTCGCCATAGCCAACTATTTCGCAAATTACTTCAAACAGTCTTTCACGAATGATTCATTTGTTCCTGATTCAGATTATTTCTCGTTTTTACCGAATTTTTCTTTTGATCCATTCCTTCCACGCTTCTTTGACTCCTATCTAATTGAAGAAAAGTTAAATCATCTAAATGATGAGTATGTTCCTGGCCCCGATGGTATACCTGCCATATTTCTTAAGAAATGCTCCTCCACTCTTTCCCTCCCCCTCTCAAAAATTTTAAGCTTTTCTATATCCCTTGGAGTTTCCCCCAAGCTTGGAAAACGGCTTTTATAACCCCTATACACAAGAAAGGGGCCAAGTGCGACGTGAAAAATTATCGTCCCATCGCTAAACTATCGCATATACCAAAAATTTTCGATAGCATATTGTATGAAAACTTAAGGTTTCGTTGCAAATCTCTCATTTCCCCTAGACAACACGGGTTCCTCAAAGGCAGGTCAACAACAACAAACCTCGTTGACTTTGTCTCATTTTCCCTCTCAGCCTTGGAGAATGGAAAGGAGGTCGATGTAATTTCAACTGACTTCAGTAAAGCTTTCGATAAAATCTCTCACAAACTTATTCTTTTTAAACTTTCCACCCTCGGCTGTGAACCCATTCTGTTGAGATGGATTTCTTCTTATTTAGAAAAAGGTTTTTACAGCGTTCGGTTCAGATCCGCCTTATCCAGCCGCTTTCTAGCTACATCCGGTGTTCCCCAAGGCAGCCATTTAGGCCCTCTCCTCTTCATTCTCAGTATTAACGACATTGAAATGATCATAAAACACTCCTCTATCTCTCTCTATGCGGACGATACTAAGTTTTACCGGATCATTTCTTCTTCTGAAGACTCTTCCCACCTCCAACATGACCTCGACAATTTTTCAATATGGTGCTCCAAAAACGGCTTGGAGCTAAATGTTTCCAAGTGCCAATCAATAACCTTCTCACGTAAACGCATCAAATCTCCTCCCCGTCTCTATCTTCTAAACGGTCAAATCATTTCCACCGTTGAGGTGATCCGGGACCTTGGGATTATTTGCGACCGTGAACTGAATTTCCTCAAGCATATCGACGATATAATCCTTAAGGCAAATTCAGCACTTGGCTTCGTGAAACGATGGTCCAAAGAATTTGCTGACCCCTACGTAACCCGATCCCTTTACATTTTATTTGTCCGTCCGCTTCTTGAATACGCTTGTCAAGTCTGGTCGCCTTTCCAACAAGTGCACATTGCCAGAATTGAGAGGATTCAACGCCGTTTCCTCCGATTTGCTCTTCGAGGTCTTAATTGGAGTAATCCTTTGATATTACCTCCTTATCAAGACCGAATCAAACTCCTCAACCTCAATACACTGAAAGATCGAAGAGAAATATTTGACGTTCTCTTCATTCACCGAATCTTCACAGGTACCATTGACTGTCCAGCCCTTAACGAATCTATTTTTCTAAATACTAACCCTCGTAACACTCGGAATCCCCGTCTCTTCTATCTGCCCACCCATCGAACCTCTTACGGCTCCAATGAACCCATCTCCCGAATGCTGAGGAATGTCAACTCCCACTCCGCTTGTTTTGACTTCAATATGAGTACTCCCTGCCTAAAACTTCTTCTCCTAAGCCGTCCAACTAGTTAGTAAGTCTTAGCTATTAAGTTTCTTAGTTTGTAAGTAAATAGCTTGTATTAAGCTTAATAAATGGGGGTTTTGCCCCCACCAAAGTTAACTCAAAAAAGCAATGACTGGCAATATGTAGTGATGTTCACTGATGCGGTTTTCAGTGTCTTTAGCGGATTCTAGGTAGGTGCGAAGTCCTGTACTACCTTGAAGTTATGTATGTCTATTATGACGTCTTCTCACATTCGTCGATGTTCGGTGTCCTTGTTTGATGACAACATATTCTTCGTTTTACCCTCATCAACCATCAAACCCATTTTGCCGCTTCTGTTTCAATGCTCGCAAAAGCACCTATGACATCAAGCTTACTCCTTCTCACTACGAACATATCGTCTGCGTAAGCGAGTAACTGTACAAGCTTTTGAAAGATTGTTCCTCTGGTTGGTGTTGACGTTTGAGTTTTGTACAATCTTTTCAAGTATAATTTTAAAAAAATCGCATGATTGTCTGTCCCTTTTTTCCACATCAAAGGCTTAGGTGAGTTCTTTACTGACCCAGACGGAGCAGCGTGAGTTCTCCAAAGTCATCCTGCATAGTCGTACGAGTTTTTCAGGGATTTCTAAACTAAACATGGCTCTGAACAGTTCTTCGCAGTAAACACTGTCATACGCGGCCTGGAATCAATAAAAAGATGGTGTACATCAATATTAAATTCCCATGTTTTTCCATTCCCCTATAAAATTGGTGCAATTTTGACCATCTGCATTGCTCGGGATCGGGCTTACGATGCTGAGGTTCCATTCATCGAGCATGCTTTCTTGCGACCATATCATGAAGATCGGCTGATGCATCCTCCTTTCCAACTGGTCTCCAGCTACCTTGAAAAATTCGGCATCAGGCCTATCTACACCTGCAGTTATTTTTTTGATTTTAATGGATTTGATAACGGATTTCCATTTCACTTATTTTTGATTTTAGTTTGCATATATGGCAAGCATTTCGGGAGGATGGCATTCGTGATCATCGAATTCTGCCTGCCAGCGAAATAAGTGTCTTCAGCGTCTTTAAGCAGTCTGCAGAAGTGGTCTTTCCTAATCCTCAGTAGCGACTGTGACGCTATTAATGTATTTCCCTGTTGGTCTTTCCAGGCTTGAGTTCTGGGCTTGCAACCCTGGCACGATCTATTTACCTTTTGGTAAGACTTCGGAACCTTTATCCTCTGTCATGGCAACTCTCACTTTCCTCAAACAAGCGCTTATTATGCTGATTCTTTTTCTTCTTCAGTATTCGCTGTTATTCCTTCTTTTCTTCTTGCAAATATCGTTAAACTGGTAGAAAGCAGCCCTTGTTCTCTTTTGCATCAACAATTGTGCATTTTGTTGGGATACATTTGCCTGTGCCTGCATTTTCCCCACCCAGAACCTCAGAGGCAGGGGTTCTGATGGCTTGTTGGCATTGCTGCCACTGGTCTTCAATTCTTAATGCTGGCGGCATAGGATTCAAGGATAGTTAGGGGGACACTCGATTGGAGAAGGCACCGGCGATCTTTTGCGGTTGTAGCTTTCCGACTTCATATCCCTTCACAGTGTTCATTCGCGCGAGTCAAGAACAGTATGTCTTCATTCGTTGCTTGGCTAAAACAAGATAGTGGTCCGTGTCAAAGCTGGCCCCCGTAAAGTTCGGACATCTATCACACTGGAAGAGTGTCTTGCGTCGATCGCAACATGTGCCAATTTGGTTGACGGTAGATTGATCTAAGGGCCGCCATGTACCTTTATGAATTTTTAGATGCGGGAAGCATGTACCACTAACCACAACGGAGGCGTTGCTCATACCTATGTATGTTCTTTCGAGGAGCTCGTAGAAACAATCTTTGATGTTCTCGTTTTTCTCTTCTTTGTGGGCGTTGGACCATATCAGTCTAAAGTTGGTGAATTTATCCATGCTACAGATGACCATTATAAGCTCATTAAAGGGATTTCGGCTGGTAACCTTGTCCCTGAGTCTACCTCCCAACAAAGTGTTGTTTCTGTTATATGTAGCAGTCTTCATCGTAGATGTGGCAGTTTTTCGTCTTTTTTATGCCCGACCCATTCCACCACACTTTTTGGATGGTGGTTATTTCTGCTTCGCAGCTTTTTAGGGCCTCCATTTACTCTGCGGCAGCACGTTGTACGTTAGGGGATTGTACGTTCCTGATGCAGATTAGGTGTTATTTGCCATTTCTTCGTTTGCTAATGTCGTCGTATCGTACCGACTTATATCGCACCGAGACCGTAGGTTGTTTCGTTTTAGCCAATGAACTTTTACGTGGTTTGGCAGCTCAATGTAAATGATATGTAACATTTATGTTGCCACCATTTGAAACACTCTTTTCCAACCAAAACCTAGTCAATATGTGTGAATCCCTAAATACAACTAAAATTTCTTTCATCTAGGAATTTATATTTTGATTATTATCAATATGTTCCTTTGTTTTTACATTCGCACTTCACTTTTGCAATTTTTGCTCCAAGTCCAAAATAAATATTTATCCAAATCAAAAATCAATTCAAGGCTTCGTTCTTCGCTCACAAAAAACACACACACTGAAATAAAAATTCCATTGCGAGCATAAAATCAATCAAATTAATATTATTACGTTTAATATCCATTTGCGGAAGAGATATCTCATTCCAGCATCGGCCTTTGCCTGCTAGCTCCTTTGCCTGATGGCCTAAGTGGGCAGCCATGAAAGAAGCATCATGACTATATGACTACTGCATTCCCCCACAGGGTGCGCTCTCTCTTCTTCTTTTCTCATTGCAATAATGCGCGCCAGAGAATGCAGTGGTCCTCTATAGACTATGGGTGTGAACGACAATTGTATCTCGTTCGGTGTGAATCGAACCGTGCCAAGTCAAATATTTATTTTTAGATTAAATTGCCAGAGTGCCATACTTTCAATGAGGATAGTTTTCTATACAAGAGACCAACAACAACAAAAACAAACCACAACAACAACACACACATATAAAATAACTGCAGCTGGGAAGCTTACATAGGAAGAGATACTCGCAAACGCGAAAAATGGAAAATAATAAAAACAGGAAAATTGTGTGACTTCCTCTGGACGGTAAGTAGCCAAATTATCGCATTGGATTCCGATCGATTCCAAGCAAATCCGCATCCGATTGGATTATTATTGACCGTAGGCGAAAAAAAGTCCAAATGCATTTTAACGTACAAATACCTACACTGGGCTGAATGATCGCCCAGACCACCAGGCAGCGTTCACATCAGGACTTACACACATACATGCAGAGATACACACCCCGGTGGGAGCTCGCCCCCGTTCTCGAGCGACCGATGACTGCGACGGCGACGACCGCACGATGGAGTTGAGGTCTTTGGAAATAGCCAGATCGAGCCACCTTCGGAGGTGAGAAATGAGATTTTAATCGGACGTGTCCGATTCCAAATGAGCCTTAATGGGTCCTCCATTTAACACTTTGCCACTTTGATTCAGCTGCTGTGGCATGGATTGTAGTTAGTTGTGTTGTCTCTATGTGGGTTGGTGGATGAAATCCGCATTTGTGCGATACGAGAAATGAAATGTTGCAACAATTGGATGCAGGGACTTCCAAATGTGTCCATATGGCAATGTGGTATAGTTGGTCGTGTGGCAGTTCGAAGTCATTCCTGATGTTCCCCCGTATTTGATGATAGGAGGCTGGAGTTTTCACTGCTGAGCTTAATTTAACAGCTTTGCAACCAAGTGAACTTGTTGGTTGTGAAATCCAAATGAAAAAAGAGAGTGTGAGAGAATGGATGTGGAAGAAAGACAGCGATAGTGGAAGGAAGAAAACGAAGAGACAGTGAGGGAGAGAGGAGCACAGAAAAAGACAAGAGAAAAAAAATAAACGAAATAAGGAATAAGAGCGAGGTTTATAGGGCAAAGTTATAAAAATTGCGAAAAGAGATATGACATATGAGAGATAAAGAAAGAGAACGTGAGAACTTGTGGAGGAGAAGGAGAGGGAGAGGAAGAAAGAAAAACAAAGAGAATGAGAGAGCAGTGAGATGCGATATTAACTCTCATCATACCTGACATGCAGTTTGGCTTCTGGGAATAACACTCGACGCTGCATCCACTCCTTAAATTTCAGCTCGACATCACCACCTCTCTCAACAGTTATCGTGTCACCGTTGGATATTTTCTGGATGTCGAGAAAGCATTTGACAGCGTATGGATGGAGGGTCTATTACATAAACTTCACTTGTTTCAGTTACCTCTGTCACTAGTCGAAATTCTCTGTTCTTTCTTTCGGAGAATTTTTCGATCAAATGGACAGCTGCAAATCCCACACTAAAAACATCGGAGCCGGAGTCCTCCAAGCCTCAAAATGTGGTTCATTTTCTCTACAGCCTGATGACATCAGACCAGCCAGCTCTAACTGGGTGCGAGAATCTTCTTTACGCTGATGACTCGCTAACCTACTCCAAATCACTGTCACCAATGCTCGCAGTCTTGAAAGTAGAAGCCCACGTCAGCAGACTCTACCACTCAATCCTTCAAATCGGAACTGTTTGCTTCAGGAGACTCTCAAACGGCAGAGGCGGTCGGTATCCCAACAAATGGAAAAATTTGGTTCTAAAACTTCCTGATTGATCCACTTTTTATTATAAACCGAATGAGGGTCTCCACTTCCATGAGCTCTTCAAATTCAACCCAGACAGCAAGAAAGCTCTCAAAAAAGCCAGCTGGGCTTTCAACCGGGTGCCCCCTCTGCTGTAAAGATGAACTGGACTAAGCCAGCCGACAAAGTTACTGATCTACAAGCAGCTTCTGCGACCTGGAATTACCGACTCCTTCCCAATCTGGTTCTCCATTTCGAAGAAAGCCATGAAAGAACTCTAGCTCTATGAAAGGAAGATACTCAGGATCTGCACCGCCCTCTACTTTGACCGAAGGCGACTAAAGTACCACATGAACGAGCAACTGTACAAAGAAGCCAACATCACACCATTGGACAGATACCTAGTGCACTTAACAAAGAAGCTAATCCAAAACGTCGCCTACCACCCGAATCAACTAATGAGAAGGATGACCATAGAACAACGACTTCCGAAGCCGAGGTATCTAGGAAACCCACGGATATATCTCGTTCTACGCTCACACTGGGTCAGCACACCACCGCACCGTTGGTAAATTTCCAACCCCACCATTCAACTACGAAACCGACACCGATAGCCAGGAATGAGCCTTTTAAGAGGATGACAAAGTCAAGAAGTCGTTCTACTATTTTTGTGGTACCCGTTGCTTGATGGGTAGCATGTCTGATTGTTTACCCAGAGGTTCGCGGTTTGAGTCCCAACAGAGGCAAAAATGTTTTCCCTATGGTATAACCTTTCGCGAGGAACTGGCAAGTCCTCCGTTAGTAGATTCATTGCCATGAAAAGCGCTTGCTCGAATAACCGTTCGGAACCGTCCCCTCCATTCCCTCACAAGGCATGGTTGTGAGAAATGCGCCGCCAATCCCTGGGGCTCCTCGGTTTGTTGCGCCACCCTATTTATTTTATTTTTTTACATGGGCCTGTAACACAAGCCTACAAGTACTTGTAGACTATGACGATTGAGAAATTTCTCTGTAAAACAAGGCTGCAAGTTTGCTTGCTCTTCTACAAGTGTAAACGCCATAATCCTACAGGTGTTTCTTGACTTGACTTATAAATTTGTATCTTTGTGTTACAAGTTCTACAAACCACTGTCTCATAAGACCTATATCGCATTGTCTCTCCTTCTTTCTTCTCTCTGTTCAGTGAGTATTCCAAGAAGTAAAGTTCCTGAGCAAAAGAATCCAGTACAACACGCATGACACATGTTTTTTCAATGTTGTGGAAGTGCCTAACTGCTATCATCACGATCTCATCTCGGCTACCGTATTTACCACAGGCCAAGCAGTCACAATACCCATCGAGGTTTTCTTTTTCTTTTTTATTTGCCCTGCAGTGATTTTGAATGCTCAGGTGTGAAATGGTCCACTTAGGGTTCAAGCCTTTCATTTACATACAATCTGCATACTTAAAGTGGCTCCTGCTAGCAAAAAAGAAGGAAAAAAAAAAGGAAATCGCATTCACCTCGGGCGCACCACTGTTAACTTGGCTAACTGCCGTGAATTATTGGTGTGCACGCATCACAGGTTGTAGGTAAAGCCTTTGTATTTGATCGTGGTTATTTGGGTTAATAATGACCAGGCTTACAGGCCATCCAACTGATAATGAGATCGATTCCGTGCCACAAGGATGGAATGCACCTCCTCCTGCCTCGGTCGTCTTTCAATCCTATCCAAATTATGTGCGTGAGTGAAACTCTGGGATCTCGAAGAAAAAAAAATGAATGGGCAGTGGCAGTGGATCGTGTATATGAAAAATAAAAAAAAGTACCAACTAAATAAATAAGAACGCAACAGCGCACGCGAATTCGCTCCCAGAGAGTTTATACTCTGCGCTTGAAGTGCATTACCGTTTATGAAGGAATATGAAGCTGAGCGGTGCAGGCTGGTGCATCCGCTATGGTCTGGTTTAGCCATTTGGTGAAGATCTTATTGTATAGTCGCGGGAGTGAAGTGTAGGCACAGCGCACAAAACACTGCATATAGCTGCCGTATCAGTTGCTGATGATCAGTTTTCCTCTTTAAATACGCAAGGAATCAATATGCACTCCTGCCGCTGTAAGTTGCAATAAGTTCACGTGGAATCCCGATATTTTTCTCTGCGTTTTTTCGTTGTACTGAGAGGTTAACCTACCTAGAACATCCAACTCGTATTCAGTTTTTTCAAAGTGCATTGTGGGTGTTGGCATGAACAATGAGTAAATCACAAGTATCTTGATATAATTTTATTAAGGGACTGATACACCATGCCCATATCATAGTGAATATGCTTTGAATAAAGGCATACAAAGTTCGAGTACAGACTTAAAAATGAGAGGCAATCCGAAAGAGCCTCGACATAACTTTGAATTTAGTTTGTAAACGCAACCTTTGACTAATTTATCGAACTGTCTTTGTCAGTTTATTGAGTAAAGTCAACATTTTCATCATAGTGGCACCCATGGCCTGATGTTTAGCATGTCTGCCTGTTAACCCAGAAGTTCGTGGCTCGATTTCCAACGAAGCAAAAATGTATTTTCACTGGAATCACCTTTTGCGAGGAATGAGCAAGTCCTTCGATAGCAAATTCACTGTCGCGAAAAGCGCTTTCTCGATTAGTCGTTCGGAACCAGCCGAAAATTGTAGGTCCACTCTATTCCCTGACAAGTTGTGGGAAATGCGATCGGCCTTGATTCATAAGAATACATTGATGTCTATTTTAAGAATAAAGAAGCAAGCTGGAGCAGAATTTCGGTTTTGTTGTAGTCATAGGTTTCTGGAAACTCAGCATGTTTCTAAGATGGCATTGGCGGTTTTTAGAATTTTCGCTGGATTCGGTTTTCTTATTGCTCTAGTCTAGTGGATTGAGAACTGAGGCGTTCGTTTCGCTGGATTCGAGTGCTGGACTGATTTTGACCAGTTTGTCCGATTTCAGGTTGTTTCACGATGTCTTGGAACCCAAATTAAAGATGCCGTGCTCATTGAGCTGAGCAGTTTTAAATTACTCATTTGAAGTGTTTCGGTGTTTTAAGATAAAGGCATAATTTTCTTTAATAACCATGTTTTCCTCCAGCATTCTCCTGTCGGAATGATTGTTAGTAGCACTGGATTAAGATCATAATGGGAGTTGTAGTCTGTTTGAATGTCTATATCGATTTGATTCATAACAGTTCTCTGGGCTGATTCACCTGTTTTCCAATAATTACAATGTTTGAGTGAGTTTTTGCCAACCATCTCTTTATTGAAAAGGTTTAGGGGGGCTAGCGTCATGAAAGTTTTCAAAACTGCCGTTGGTGTCGTTCTCCATGCAAGCCCTTGGATTTCATCTACGGTTTTGAGGTTTGACGACATCTTTAATAATGGCCACCATACCACAGGTTTTACTATGGATGTGTACATCCAGTGAATAGTTTTGGGACCAGGCGATTTAAGCTTTCTCTTTCTATTTCTTTCCAGTTTTTTTTTTTCAAATTTTCTTCGAGTCTAGTTTACGATCGAGCACAATTCCGAGATATTTTGCCGTGCCAACAAAAATTTTATTGGCTTTTATAGTGGGTGTAAGTATGTATATATCTGGAATGTTATACGCTTTCTCGGGAACAGAACAAGTTCTGTTTTTGTAGTGTTGACATTTGGTCTGGAGTTTTGGGACCATTTTATGAGTTTATCAAGAGCTATCTGGAGGAACTGACATGGTGTTGTTGTAAATTTTCCCGAAGTCATGATGATAATATCATCCTCAAAGTATAGAATTAGAATTATTATTATACTAGGAGTCAGAGTAGCTGATATAAAACTCCTTCTTATATAATCTACAATTTTTACCTTTTATTATGCTTGCAGCCATTTTCCAAAGTCATCTCCTCTGATCGGAATTCTCTCCAGCTTCAAAATGATGTCGATTTATTCGTCTCTTGGTGTAGTAGACATTTCCCTGAATTAAACATAGCCAAATGCGAGACACTAACTCTTCTTCGAAAAAGTAAAAAACCTCTCCCCAGATCCTATCATATTCTGAACCATCCCATCAATTCAAGAGCTAATTCCGTCTTATGTTTTGTAAAGAGATGGTCCAAAGAGTTCCGCAACGCCCTTGTTACCAAATCACACTGTATCGCCTATGTTCGCCCTCTCCTTGAGAATGCATTGTAAATGTTGGTTTCATATCAAGCGGTTCACATCTCAAGGATCAAAAGCGTTCAACGGCGTTTTCTATTCTTTGCCCTTCGAGATCTCACGACGATAGAGACGTTCTCAACCTAGCTCGTTATCGCGAACATCTCTCAATCATTAATCTCTACTCCCTAGAAATCAGCATCAGGAATGTCTTTGACAACATCATCATTCAACGGCTTCTTACTAGTAATACAGACTGTTCTCCCCTTTTAGACTTTATCTCCTTCAATCCACGAAAAGCAAGATCATCCCACCATTTTCTCCATCGTACACCCTATGGCCTCAACGAACCTTTAACCCGGATGTTGAGTAAGATTGATTCTGTTCCTCTTCTTTTCGATATCAATCTATCAAGTAACTGTCTACAAGTCCTCTTTTTAAACAGGCTCTCATCCTTATGCTTCAAGTAGGTTTAAAATTAGTTTTAATTAGTTTAAATTTAGTATTGTTTAAATACTTTTAGGCTTGTAGTAAGCTAATAAATCGGGCGTTAGCCCCTCCAAAATTAAGAATTTAAACAAAAGGTTCTGCTCTTACTATTCTTGTTAGGAGCTCGACTCCATCGATACAATTTGACAAGATTGGATCAACTGCATTTAACATAGTTGAAGGCCCTTTGTATGTCGAGGAATGCAGCCAGCGTGTACTAAATTGACTGTTTAATGGTCCCGACTACTCCGGTGTTGGGCTGAAGGGATCAGATTATTGCTGAGTTTTACTCGGATATCCGTTCCTATAAGTCTTTCTAGAGTCTTTTAACGAAAGGAGGATAGGCTCATTGGTCTGAAATTTTCTGGTTCAGTGTGCGAAGGCTTTCCGGTTTTGGGAAAGAATATGACTTAAACTTCTCCCCAACTAATAAGAATAAAAATAAGGCTTAGAACATTTTCGAATATTCCCACTATGATCGCACATTCAAGCCTTTAGGGCTATTGAACATCATTGGAATAATGCCGCCAGGGCTTACAAATTGGTAAGATGAGAATGAGTCTTAAGGGTTTCAGAGCATGAGTGAGTTCATGTGTTATCAGGTCTTCTTAAAAAACAAATAGTATTTTGGACTTTCAATGAGATGAAGGAACATTTTCTCTGGACATGTCTTACTTTAGTCGAAAGTTTCTAAATAGTTCAACGAATTAGAGGTTGAATTAGATCTTTGTGGTCTCACAACGAGCTACATTGGATCTCAGTTTGACAGTCGAATGGACATCAACTTTAACATGAACTAACATATAAAGTTCGTGAATTTGACTCGATGGTTTTAAAGCAAAAAATTCAACAAAACAATATTAACTTTTGTAAAGGTAAGCTTGAGTTAGCACTTACTTAATACTTGACTAAGCACCCTGGGGTTTCCTTTTCCATTTGCTTAGTGTGACAATGCCAAGCACAAGGAAATTAAAACTTACATCTCATTTACTCCCATTTTTACTCTTATCGTGTTAACTTTAAAATAATCAGTGATACTAAACAAAAAGTTTGATCGAAAGTCCTAGAACAGAACTAATACTACGTCGACTAAATGCAATTTCAAGTGACAAACATCAGATGTAAGTAAAGCCATACTATTTATTCATCAAACTTCGCTAATGATCACTCCAAGTTTGACATATACAAATAATATTTCCCCGACAAGGTCGAACCAATTGATGTATGTTTGTAATCTGAATCTGAATGAACGTTTGCACACTCTCGCGAGTCATGACCATTAATTAGTCTCTCGAATGTCACACCATAGTCAACCTCACAGCCAATGCAAGGCTCTAGCCGAGATAATTGCGTATCTTATGAATACTTAAACAAGAGTTATGAATATTCCACTGGGATATTTCAATATGCAATAGAACTTATTTTTTTGTTATTTGTTCATAAAAAAAATGTCTCTAGAATTTTAACAAACAGAATAACAAAACCTAAAGCTGTACCTCGCAAGGCCTTAATGAAGGCTGTCATTCCTTTTGTTTTTTGTTTTGTTCGGTTATTTTCTAATAGCAAGGCAAAAACTTTATCAACTTCTCTATCCCCTGTTTGCTCGTTAATTTAATTTTTCCAGCAATAACTCTAAGAGCAAAGCAAAGAAGAAAAAAACTTTCCTCCTATTCTCATTTTCTTTTTATTAAAAATACCCAAGTCCGCAGCAGCTATAGCACCACAATAGCCATCGCATATCAGTCTCGAGCGCTAGTCCTGTCATCTTTCGTTTTCATTAAGGACTTTAGTGTTCTTGAGTTGTATCTCATTTTCAAAATATGTGATGGAAATATTTTATAAATAAGAATCCTTCAACGGTGGTAATAGTGTCTACTGGAATACCTATACTCGCTCTTGGATGGGGTTGGCCGGGCGTCCGAGACGCGACATATAGGAATGAATTATCTTAATCATTCGCTTAAGTGCTTGACTGAAGCAATTGTTTTTTTTTTTTTGCAAACAGGAGAGGAAAAAGTCATAATCATGAAAATACGTGACAGTCGAACTGATTAAAGTTGCAATAGGTGTTGAACAAAGTTCAAGTTGAGACAATTTGATTAGAAAATTCTTAATTAGTCTCGATGGCAAAGTTACTTGCATTGTAATAAGGATTTTCATATGTTCGGAAAAATATTTTTAGCCAAAAAAAAAAACTTGACAAATTAAAACAACTTTTGTTTATAATTACTAGGTAAGTTAAGTTGGTTTCCATTTCTTTTTACCAACGACTGCTGAGAATGCCGTGAAAGAAATTTGAAGGACATTGGATTGTAACGGGTGATTTTATAAGAGGTTTAGAACATTAAAAAAAAAAAAAAACACAAAAAATTCGAAAAAATGAATGAAATATTTATTTGAATCGATAGTTTGAACATTGCAATTTAATGTTTAAAGATAATTTCATGCAAATGTTGACCGCGGCTGCGTCTCAGGTAGCCTATCCGCTGAGTCCAATTTTGGCATACTCTTTCACACATATCGGCCGGTATCTCACGAATGAATGCATGGATGTTGGCTTCCAGTGCGTCAATCTAAGCGGGCTTGTCCCTTTAGACATTAGCCTTGACATACCCCCACAAAAAATAGTCTAATGGTGTCAAACCGCACGATCTAGGCGGCCAATTGACCGGCCCGAAACGTGAAATTAACTGTTCACCAAACTCGCCTCGCAATTGCGCCATTGTTTCGCGTGCTGTGTGGCATGTGGCACCGTCTTGTCGAAACTACATATCATGCAAGCCAACAACTTCCATTTCGGGCAAAAAAAAGTTTGTTATCATCGCTCGGTAGCGTTCACCATTGACAGTAACGCTGCGATACGCATCATCTTTGAAGAAATATGGCCCAATAATGCCGCCGGCCCATAAACTGCACCAAACAGTGACTTTTTCGGGATGCATTGGTAGCTGTTGCAATGCTTCTGGCTGATCTTCACTCCAAATGCGGCAATTTTGCTTATTTTCGTACCCATTCAACCAAAAATGAGCCTCATCGCAGAACACAATTTTTCGATAGAAATCGAATCCTCGGCCAGCTTTCCAAGAGCGATGAACATTTCGAACCGAGCACGAATTTTGATAGTAAAATTCAATAATTTGCAAGCGTTGTTCATTTGTAAGACGATCCATGGTTAAATTGCAAACCAAACTGAAGCTGTTTGACAGTGACTCAAGGTACTAAACACACCTCAGCTGTCAAAACCAGTGTTGCCAAAACCAAACCAGCTATAAAATCATCCGTTACAATAGCTATCGAAACAAAATTTAATTTAAGACAGTTGATATCAAGCTCCCGAAGATAGCGTCGCCAGAGACCACACTGTTTTCGAAAACATTTTGAGACCATTCATTCTTTATCCAAGATTAAATTTGCGGGAAAGTTTAAATTTTAAACTAATAATAAACTGAGCTCCTCGAAGAAACTAGCCAAAACAAGGAAGGAGGACATCTTCTCAAAAACAACCGGGACACGGACCTTGCATGACAAAACCTCCACCTTCGGTCGGACTCAGGGCGAAATCTTGTTGTTAGTAATACGCGTTTCCTGCATCTCAAGATTAATAAAGGTACATGACGATCCCCAGATCAAATTGACCATTTTGCGACCGACAAAAAAGACATTCCTCCAGTGTGATAGATGTCCGAACTTTCCGAGGGGCCAACTTTCACTCGGACCACTTCCTTGTTGTAGCGACTAGCGTGAACCTTCCTTCTCCAATCGAGTGTCCCCCCAACTATCCTTGAATCCTGCCGCCAGCATTATGCATTGAAGAGCAGTAACAGCATTGCAAACAAGCCATCAGAATAGCTGCTTCTGGTTCTGGGTTTAACTCGAACTCCAAAACTAGACCATGGTTCGCAGGCAAATCCATCCAAACAACAAGCACAAGCAATTTTGATGCAAAGAGAACAAGGGCTGCTTTCGACCAGCGTAACGAGATTTAAAAGGAAAATAGAAGGGAAGAACACCGAATCATCAAAACAAAGGAAAAAGAAACAGAATGAGTAGCGCTCGTTTGAGGAAATTGAAATGCCATGACAGGAATGAGGCTCGGAAGTTTTACCAAAAGATAACAAAATCTTGCCAGTGGTGACAAAGCCCGAACTCAAGCCTGTAAAAACCGGCAGGGAAACAGTAGAAGAGTCGCCGTCGTTACTGAGGATCTGGAAAGACCACTTCTGTAGACTGCTTAGCGGCGATAAAGATACTTATTTCGCTGTCGGGCAGAATGACCAAATGACCATTCAACTTGGACGATGGTCAAGAATGCCGTTCTCAACTAGAAGAAGTTAAGTTTGCTATATGCAAACATCGAGACATGGCTCCAATAGAAAACAAAAATGTTTTCCTATGGGTATCGCTTTTGGCGAGGAATTGGCAAGTCCACCTGTAGTAAATTCGTTGCCATGAAAAGCATTTTCTCGGTCAGCCGTTCGGAATCAGAAGAAAATCTCCATTTCCTCTCATGGTATGGCTGTGAAAATGGCGCTAGGCCTCGTAGTTTCCCCGCTCTGTTCTGTTGCACCACCTTAGGTAAGCATTCCATTCCCTTCAACACACGATTTCAAAAGATTAATTTGAAGACAAGAGATTGTATCTACAAGACATTTTGGGAAGTACAAAACGATCAATGAGAAAAGCAGCCATGAAAAACCATTACACGAAGTGAGTAAAAAAAGTGACATTCATCTATGATTTATTTCTTAAAATAGCAATTTCTCCTCAGCTCAAGACTGGGTTACACAGAGCTACAGGGAGACCACCCTGAAACTCGTTTTATAAGAAGTGTTTTCGCCAGACCAATAACTTGTCTTATGCATTGAATTTTCGAATTCGAAAATCTCCATTCAAAAGAAATGTTGAAGGAGAGAGGAAAACCCTTACACATTCAATTGATGTTGGACTTTCACCTAAACAAGCAGCATGAACTCTTCTTGCAAATATAAAATTTTTTCAAGATACAAATTAGTCCTCCAGATTCATTCCCAAGAAAAGACTTGGAATCTTCCAATGATGGAACAGCTGCTAGTGCTGTCATGAAATGCATCTAAAACCCCTAAGCCCTGTCTATTTTATCGGATTTTGAAATGAAGACATGCCAACACTTTTTCTAAACACAAGCGACTTGAAATATTTCAAAAATTTTATCATCAGCTTAAAGTAGAACCAAAACATTTATAAATTTGACTCGACTTCGTTCATTTGTCCACCGTAGGCACTGTTGTATCGGTAGCGATGTTTTCTACACTTCGCCCTCCTGTTGTCTCAATGACATGGTAACATCACACGACGAATATGTAGACTCAAGTTTCCGCACTAAGCTATAGTTAGCGAGAATTGCGACCGAAAATTAACCCTCTTTAAACTGCGGTCACCGACTTCGAAACTAGCTTAGAATATTTTGCAGGAGAGCATTCATATTCTTACCTTCGAAACTCATTTCTCGACGCGTCCTCACACTGAATAACCAGCTTTCAAACTTCGCATTTATTCCCTCGAATCAAAAATATTTCTTCCCATAAAAATTATTCAAAATACATACCTTGAGTTTCAAATTTAAAGTTATCGACAAATGCACCTGATAACGTTAACATAGTTCTGTTTTCTTGAATACACAAATATACTTGACATCACACACCCGATAAGGGCCACACCTTTAAAATAAATTCATAAATCAGTTCCCTTCAGTGGGGATACCTACAATTGCTTGTTTAATGAAAAGAAGACGTTTGAGGTAGGTGTATGACCTGTATTGGCTGATACGATATGATAAGTTTATTTAAACTTTTTTTCTTTCGTGAATTTTGTCACACCTCGAACAGCACCTGAATACATTTTTTTTCTTTAGATTAAAACTTGGTAATCGGAAATTCCATTCAAAGTGGGTCAGTGGGTACTGAGGAGGTTGTTGCTGTTTGACCTTAAATAATGTTTATCCAACATCAAAAACAAATACTCAAGTTGTAATGGAAATTATTTAACACCGGAAACAGTCTCGACTCGACGCATCATGTCATCCAATTCAAAAATCCATTCGTGAAAAGCGACGCGACGACGAAACTGTGTTGAAAAAATCATTTTCTCTGGTTTAATTAATATTTAACATCAGGAAGAGCAATGATCTGAGAATGTTTTATTGTTTTAATGATGAATTTTACGACGTCAATATAATGTCCAGTAGGACTATTGTATTGCCAACAATTCAACCATAAGGATTGGCCATAAGTTCAGCCGTAAAGTTATAATTGATTGTGAATTGCATTTTTTATGACAATGTTAATTTTGGAAAAATAACGGCAATAAATTAATGATAATAATTTGCTCATATGCTCATGGGTCATGGCTAACTTTTATATAAGTCTTATCTGTAAGTCATAAATGTAAGCGGATGTGAATGCGATTAAGCCTGGAATAATTTTTGAAGAACTATGTATCAGCTAGAGGTGATGTTCAAACTCATGTTGTACTTCTCAAAACTGTTGCTTATTATGTAGCCATGCAAAGAAAGCTTTCTGAGCATGCGAACAGAACGTACTCTGAAGTGATGTTAAAACATCTGCTTGAAAGAGGTCCCGGATTTGTCAAGAAAGATTTCTTTTCAGGAAGGAGAGGCTATAAGAAGAATACTTTCGCAAAATCAAACCATTTTTCTTGCTTTCCTGCTTAGGTGGGCTTTATACTCGTAGTACGGGGTTAACCTGGGCTTCAACCAACATTCTTCGATAAGAACATCGATTTCGGGCGAGCTCTTTTCAGTTTCGCACTCTTAGTCGCATGAAGTCCCCCTCCACTTAATTGTTCTACCTAAGACGACATCTTCCCCTTCTGCGATTTCCCTGCAATATGCTTTGGAGCAAGATTGGGATGGTTAAGGTCCTATAAGAGAATCACTGGGTTTTTCTAGAGAGGGTTCCGTTTCTCATTTGCCTTCTTAACCCAAAGAGGCAACGGTTGGCAAGAGTTATTCTTCGGTTGATCTTCGCACCGATGTTGTTTTCCGTGGCTTTAGCGCAGCCTAGGTAGGACGAAGTCCTGTACTACCCGATTGTAACATGTACTTCGTTTTACCCTTGTTGACTAGCAAGCCCATTTTTGCCGCTTGTGTTGCAATGCTCGTAAAAGCACCTAAGACATCACACTTGCTTCTTCCCATAACGTCAATATCGTCTGCGTAAGCGAGTAGTGTACGGGAAGTTCTGAAACTGGGGCTCTGATGGCCTGTTGCCAGCACTAAGAATTGGTCTTGTAACGAACCGTCACAGTGCGGATATTTTGTTCAACAAAATTCGGGCGATATACACAAGACCTTTGTATATCGAGAAAACCAAACAAACAAACGCACCGAATACCTCCGCACCCGCAGCAACACACGAGTTACATACACATTCCTAGGTTTCCTATTTACCCCACTCGTTGTATGCCAACACAGACATCGGCATGCGATTTTGCATATGCATTCGCCACAAACAATGGTCAATGGGTTTTGCTCATTTATAGAGCTCACACTCACTTGTGGTAGGAAATATGATATAGGGATGTAACTCGAACAGGTAAGATTGAGTTTCTGCTCCGCTTAGGTAGAGTGTACACAGTACTTAATTGAAGCTAGGGTTTCAGTACTTGGTACTAATCCCACTTACTTTTTGAAAGGACGGCACCAGCTATCCAAATTTGTTTATTCCTCTTTCCACTCCGTCTGAGTGTAGGGAGGACAGGCTGAAAGCCACTTGATTATTCTTCAGCATTGTACGCTGAGGACAGAGTCCGGAAAGGCTCAAACGTTTATTCCGTGTGAATTCCCGTCAGGAATCCTCACGGACATTGGAAGCTGCTGACGCAAAAACGGTTTCAACGATAATTCCATAGCATTGGTGCTTTGGACATAAGGCAGAAGCGAGACCCTGCTTGTTTATTCCTCTCTCCACGCCTTCTGAGTGTAGGGAGGATAGGCTGACAGCCACCCGTTTATTCTTTGGCATTTGCGCCAAGGACAAGATTACTTGTGTTTATTCCTCCTTTCCCTCCTCCTGAGGGTATCGAGGACAGGCTTATAGCCAACCGTTTATTCTTCGGCAATTGCGCCGAGGACAAAATTGCTTGTGTTTATTCCTCCTTCCTTCCTCCTGAAGGTATCGAGGACAGGCTTTTGGGCACCCGATTAGTCTTTGGCAGTTGCGCTAAGGACAGAATTATTGTTATATATGCTAGTTTAAGTAAACCTATTGTTATTAAGACGATAAATAAAAAGGAATTTATTGGAAAAATAAAAGTTGGTCGTGTTTGGTTATTTTGGCTAAGTCTTGGTGGAATCTTTATCTCGACTTCTGGTGCTTCGTCGAGAATACCTTGGACACGCTGAGTTTACCTCACTGGCAATTTTGTGCGATTGTAGCTTTCCGACGTCATGTCGTTCTTTTGACATCCTCATTTGGCCTCTTGGAAGGTTCGTACATCTATCACACTGGAATAGTGTCTTGGGTCGATCGCAACATGGTCAATTTGGTTGACGGTTGACAGCATTGCTCATATGTTTCTTTGAGGAGAACGTAGAAACAATCTTTGGTATTCTGGCTTATCTCTTGTATGTGGGCGTTGGCGCATATTAGGCCCGATACGGATCATCATTATAAGCTCATTGGCTCGAATTTTGCTAATAACCTTATTCCTTGAGTCTTCCTCTAACGACAGTCTATGGCGTCCGCTTATTTTTTGGTCACACGTAATTTGCTAAGAGATTTTACGTTCCAGATGCAGATCCGGAGGTCTTGTTCATTTATTGCTTAATTGGGTCGTCAACGTTGAAATCAAAATTGTCATCCGAGGCTGTTGGTCGCTCCTGAAAAGTGTTGTTTTTAGGTGGTAACAGTACAACCCTCAACATAGAGAGTCATGTCGTTTTATGATCTTCTTGGACATAAAGAGCCGGGTAATCCGGTATCAGTACCCTGCTTCATGGGTTTGAGAGCTATCGTTCGGTCGCCAGGACCTCATCCGCCACCATTTCTACTTCAATGTCCTGTGCTCTGTGGTAGTATTAAAAGACCCTGAAAGACCTTTGAACCAAATATGTCGAAATAACCCATTGTGGGATTTCTGCTTTTTTGACAACTAAAGTTCACCGTTGATTCTGTCAGTTGAATTCAGCTATAGTAAGCACAATTGACGTGTACTACAAGTTGCAACATCTAGGCGCCGGCATCGCCAAGTTCACACAAGTTTGAACCTGCCCTATTAGTAAACGTTCAATTACCATTTTCTCTCTGGCGGATCAAAAACTGTACAAAATCATCTGAAACTCAAATCCAATGTGTCTTTTGATTTGAAAGACAAAAGCTGTTTAAGTGGTTGGTGGTCTTCATCATGAGGTGAAATAAGCAGTTAGGTTGGACTGGCGAGCTATGGGGCATCATGAAGCTGCTTAACTTTCAAATGTGTGCTACAAGAAGATGATAGAATGAATTCGTTCATTAGTTCTCAATTTAGGCGAGGGTAGCTCTCATCAATCCTAAGTAGAGCTTACTGAATCTGCTTCCCAAAAATCGGTATCTATCCTCAGCATTGGCAAATTATGTAAATTCTGGTCTTTATGTTAGCTCGATGTATTTGATATACCGAGTAGAGGTACCGTGCTTTTGCCCCTCTCAATGGAAGACGTTGTCCGGAAGATCGAAATGATCAACCCAAATCATTTGATTGAAGAAGATTTAAAGAGTGTTTGAAGGTTGTCTAAACAACGTATTCCTCAGACCTTAGCAAGGACTAGCCACCGGTCCTCATCTCCATAGCGAGAGGATTTTGAGACCACAGTGCGAGGACTAAATTGCCTTTTTATAACAAAGGGGCTGCATATAGAATAGACCTCCAGCCCTTTATAAGACTTTGGTGTGTAGTAAAACAAGACTGTCAACTGAGACCTCTGATGACAATTTTGACCGGTCAGTTTCTTCGGTTAGTCATTGGAGGTTGAATATCCAGAACTCAAATAAAAATAATTTTGAGATATTAAACGATTTCGCTCATTCCTTAAGCGTGAAAAGGTAGTGATAGTCAACATTTTTTTAAGTGTTGTACAAGAACATACCACGTTACTCTCATCACCAGAGCAAAAGTGTCGTCTAATGTCTAAGCAAAAAAGTAAAAGAGGTTTGAAGTAAAAAAAAAAATCAATCTCATTAAAAGGAACAGCCAGACGCTAATCCTGCAACAGCGAAAATCCTCTTAACAAATAAGTACACTCTGTATGAAACTTTAAATTATTGGAACGCAAAACAAAAACAAAACAAAACAAAAAATCCAAAGAGGAAAATGACCGTCTTGATGATGCCCATGATGGAGATGACGAAGATTATTATGAGGATGATCGTGGTGATGGTGTCTTCAGTCGTTGTACTACGAACGAGTTTGTAGCACCTTAGTGGACATTTATGCCATATGGCAGCAGTGGCTACTTGAACGTAGGTGCTCGGGTTGTAAAAACTTACGAAGAAAAAATAAAAAATTAAGAGAAAACAAAACAAAAGGATGCAACTGCCATAATACACGCTCTTTTGTATGACCATTTGCGCGCGCGCAAACTCGAGCTATAACAACAAGACAATTTACAGTGCACACATTCTGGGAGCCACCAGAAAATCATCCAATTTCTTGCATGCTCAAATATATCACGTTTTTCCACGATCGTTTACGATCGAAGACGATGCTATAAGCAAAAAGATTGAAGAAAACAGCTTTTGTGATGAAATAAGGGAACGAGTGGGAAAACATTGAGTAAAACTGAACAATAACAAAAAAAAATTCGATTCAATCTTTACGTGAGCTCTTACTTTGATGGTGGAACTTTCGAATGTGCAATTGATTTTCATTTTAAAGTTTTGTTTCGTTTCGGTGCCAACTTAGTTCGATAACCTTAGAGTTTTAAAACAGAGGAAGAAAATCATCTCAACGAACCTGTTTTGCCCTTTTTCTACTCACAAACTTCGATCTTGTGCCAATTCAGACTTTTGAACGATGTGTCTACTCGAGACAGCACTGCGATGTTTCGATGCCGACGAGTGATTTGACGATCATGTGATCGATGTGTGATCACACGGGGATGGGAAAATACCAAATATTAGTGACTACCGTATTATCCTACGCCTTGACAAATGAGAAAAAAATACCCTGCTCAGCTAAACTTTTCAATGGAAGTGCCTTAGAGCACTTTTAGTTATCAACCTAAACAAACAATTCCTCTACGTTTGCCTTCTTTCAAATAAAATAAAACCAAAGTGCAATCGCGCCGTGTAAACAAACTGCCCTTACTTTAAAGTGCGATATGGTTTCGCATCCGCAATATCACTTTTCCAAGCCCAAGTGCTATTATCCAATGGAGCAGTTTTGCAGTCAACGAGATCATTTAGCGATAAGATTTGCTACTTCAATCTCGCGATATCCGATAAAAATCTTTGCCATCCGGGAGCGTACACTTGCGATAGAGAGAGGACGTCATTGCGCGATCACACATTAAAGTTTTGCTGCTCCTTCTGCCTCTGCCTGGTTATGGCCTTAGCTGACACTGCTTTTGTTAGTTCTATGGTCTCAATGGGCCATCGTGGTGCAGAGTAGGGAAAAATCGATTAAGTTTTTTGAAAGACTGCAACTAACATGCGCATTTGTGATTTTTCCCTTTTCCTTTTCAAATTATTAATTTGGTCGGAGTTTGGAATTTTCAGCGACACATTTTGTAATTTTCAACAAAATCTTTTTTTTTTGTGTAAACCTATCTTCACACTCTAGATAGCTCCGCTATCCTGTCACCGTTTGATAGAAAAAATGGGAGAAAAGAGATAAATATCTTTGGCTGCCAATGACACTATAATATGTACTTCGAAAGAGCATCGGGCTTGGAATTACCAAAGTTTTAACAAATAACTTATTGCCTTTAATACTTCCTAAGCTGCTTGTTGCTGTTTTTGTTTTTATTTATTTTTTAATTTGATTTTGCAAGAGACGGCAGTTATTTGAAATCAGTAAATTATTTTTAGCTAAACGTGATGATATGGGTTTTGATCAATGAGATGATGATGCGCTAATAACATTCGATTTGTCGCTTTTCATTTGCACATATCCAAGATATCTTTTTCAAAGTTTAACTCAATGTGGCCACAGCCTTATACTAAATGGAATTGTTTTCCTCATGTGGACTGGTAATGCTTCGAAACTATATCGACTATATTTTTATTCAAGACGTTGATAATACAATTCTAAGCAAACTTGCGTATACTCAAGGCTAGTCCCAAACTAAAACAGCGCAATGTCAGTTTTCCAAGTCTAGACTTTTTTTAGGTCTCATGCAATTTTTGATTTTTGTTTGAATTTGCAACATTGCAAATAATGTTCTTTTTTGTACACAGTAATAGTTCAGATAACGTGTGAAAATGTTGTTTTTTGGAATGACTTGTCCAAATTTTTTGTTTTAACTTTAAAGTGCGAATGGCCAGATTTGTACGCACAAGATGCAATTGATTTTATTTTGTCTCATGGTCATTGAATTCGGGTCGGCTTTCGGTAAATACGATCTCCACGAAGCAACCTATTAGCAATGCCCTATAGACATGACGTGATGGTGTTGCGATCGATGCAAGGTACTCTTCCAGTGTGATAGATGTAAGAACTTACCGAGGGGCCAACTTTAGCTCGGACCATGACCTTATGTTATAGCCAAAGTATATGTAAGAATGAGCACATGCTGTTCAGGATTCGCGCGACCCAACGCTGTGAAGACATGTGAAGTCGGTAGTCTTTACAACCGCAAGATATTGCCAGTGCCTACTCCAATCGAGTGTCCCTCCAACTTAACCAGTGGCAGCAATGCCAACAAGCTATCAGAACTGCTGCCTCTGAGGTTCTGGGTTTCACTCGGCCCCTAAAACGAAACCTTTGGTTCGATGGAGAATGCAGGAAGGCAAATGGAGCCAAAACAAAAAGAGGAATGTTGATGCAAAAGAGAAAAACGGCTGCTTTCGACTAGAAGGGAAGAACGCCAAATTCTCATATTCTGTTAGTGCAGAAGGGAAGAACTCCGAATTTTCAAAAGGGAAAAGAAATAGCATGTGGTACCCGTGGCGTGATGGTTAGCATGTCCTCCTGCTAACCTAGGGGTTCGAGTTTCGGATCCCAGCAGAGTAAAAAATGTTTTTTCACGGGTATCGCCCATCGCGAGGAATTCGCAAGTCCTCCGTTAGTAAATTCATTGCCATGAAAAGCGCTTTCTCAATTAGCCGTTCGGAATCGGCAGAAAATTGTAGGTCCCCTCCATTCTCTCAGAAGGCATATGGTTGTGAGATATGCGCTAGGCCCATGGGCTTCTCGCTCTGTTGCGCCACCCTATTATTAATTTATTTTTTATAAAAGAAATAGCATGAGAAGCGCTCATTTGACGAAATTGCGAGATTCCATGGTAGGAATAAAATACCAAAAGGTAAAAAAACAACCGGGAAATGTAATAAAGCTGCAGTCGCTTTCTAAAAATCTGGAAAGACCACTTCCGAAGATTGCCTAAGGGCGATGAAGATACAGTGATTTCTGTGGTCTTAGACCAGAAAAAGTGCTGCTTTTTTCGGGAGACGTTCATCGCTCATTTCCAGAACATGTGTAATCTACTTGTAGCTTTAAGGTCTTAATAAATATGGGAGAGATCACAGTTTCTAGCATTATCATGTAGTTAGGGGCATTTGATGGTAGTCGAAATTTCCTTTTGATATAAAACCGGAGGAGTTTCTCAGCGATTTCATATTTCTTACTGCCCCAAACTTGAGCTGCATACAGCATTGTGGATTCAGCTACTGCTTCAAATATTTTGAATTTACTGCTGTGGGCTATATGCCTGTTGTTAAATACTTTTGTCCGTGCAATCTTGATTTTGGTTTTTGCTTTTTGTAATTTTTCATGAAGATGCTTTTCCATGCTATTATTTTTTGTAATAATCACACCTAAATATTTATATTCGTTTACGACTTCAATTCTCTCAATGTTAAATGTCCTACGTTCCCGTCCACTTGCTCTTCCTCTACCTCTTCGGAATATCATAACCTTCGACTTCTCTAAATTGATAACTAGTTTCCATGTTTTACAATATTCGCTAAGTTTGTTGATAATAAGTTGCAGAGACTCTGGCGAGTATGCAAATAGAACTATGTCATCCGCGAAAAGGAGGGCCTTTATGAGCGTTCCCGCATATTCAACTCCTCCCGGCAAACAAAAATTAGCGCTTGGTCTCCCGGGATTCTCGGTGAGAGCTTCAATCAGCGATTGATTCTGTCAAGATCACAAGCGTGGATGACATGCCTCTATTTATGCAGACAAACCAAAGATGTTTTCTTCAAAACTAATAAGAAAACAACAATATTTTTGTAATCCCGTAGCAGAAAAGACTGTAGAAGCTTGTTGGCATCGCCACGGGGCACTTCTCTTTTGCAAAGAATCTAAACGCGGTAAGCTTAAGTGATGCCACATTCTGCGAATGCTTTGGAGAGGCAGACATCTTATAGTGTTACGCAGGCTTAAGTTTTTCAATGACAGCTAAGCCGATTTGGCTTAAAGCTGGGTGGGATGAGCAATTGATAAGAGCTGCCAAACCCTTAAGCCGCCTGTTTCAGCCAGCGCTGGTCGAGGGATTGGCTTTCTTTTCCATTCTTTCCTCAGAAAACTAGAGTTATGGGTTTCCCCAGGTGTTGTCCTTTACGAGGTTACCCTTCTGGTGTTCTTTTCAGAGACCTAGTTTGCCACAGCCACAACATGATGACTAAAAACAGCACCTTATGTTTGATGTTTTGTACGACTTTTTGTGTATGCTGGGGAATCCTATATCAAGTCAACATATAGGGCATAGCATAGCATAGCACCACCTCAGAATGTAATGGAATTTGGTATTTCTGGTTTCAAACTAACAACGGTTAAGTTAACTTTTACAAATCACGCTAAAAAAACGTTCCATGTGTTGCAGGACTGAAGGCTTATTTGACTTAACAGAAAACTATTGAGTACCTACTCCACTCCTTATAATCGACTACTTAAAGTGTCGCCCCAAACAGCAAAGCAGGCACCAACTAACAACACTTGAAATAATAAAGCATTCCAATTTCCTCATGGCTCGCTGCCTTTTCATACAAATTCCATCGATTACTTGCCACCATCACAAATACTTTATCTGTATACACAGAATATACATATCTTTGAATCCGTACATCTACCCTTCTGGAATTCACCGTGTTTTTGCTCTGCCCAACCAACAAGCCCACGAAAACAGTGCGTACATAATTAGCTGAGATAAATAGCAAAAACTTAACAAAAACGTTCCACCAACCAAGAAATACAAAAATACCCACAAAACAGACGCGACGACCAGTAGACTTGACGCAAAATTCCTTCAATCCAGCATCAACCCAAGTGTCCATTCACTCAAATCATAGCCAACAGTTGGAACGAACTGACGGCATAACAACAAACAGCTCAACAAAAAACATAAAAAGAAGAAGAAAAGAGGGAAAAAAAACAGACAAACTGCAAACCGCCAATTGGTTTTTGCCGATTGCGAAAGGACTTCCAAACAGCAGGACATAGTGACAAAAACCAGTCCCACAAGATCGCAAAATGGCATCCTGATTAGGTTGGCCACTTCTCTATGTTCATACAACAGCGTCAACTCATCATTGCTTATTTATTTGCTTTGGACTTCTTATTCACGCGCGGCGCAACCCATCAACATCTGAGGTCCGTCTAGAAGGGACTTTCAGGCTTTCTGGCTAGAAGCACGACAAACGATTGGCGGTTAGATGACGACAACGACAACGGCAACGACAACGACGACAATCACATATCGCAATTCCCTCAACAGCATCCCAGCAAAAAAAGGCGTCTCCTATGGATCTCTCGCTCCAACCACTGCTGAGCCATCCATCAAAGTCCCATCTACCGTATGGGCTTACTAAATCCCGAATAAGAGAAGAGATACATAACAAAAAAAACATACAACAACAAAAATGAACACAATCCACGAGATGCATGCATGCATAACTCCGCTTCGTTTGGGTCCTTCTCTATCCATGCTCGAGCTCCATCCATCCTCCTCGGCATATGGCAAACAATTTAAATTTTACCATTCAATGGCAACCAATGGTAGTTTGTCCCATTGGCGCTGTGTCGGCTGTGTCGGATCCAATTGCATGGAAGTAATACAAATCTGAACTTTAATTCAATTCCATTTCAAGGTATACAATTGCTTGTTGAATAGAGCGTGGATTTCGTTGTAGATCTGGCAGTGTCATCGTTCTAAAATAAAAAGGGATGATCCATTTCAATCCGCGATGACGACTTACCATGCACCATGTACTCGTACTATGCTCTGTTTTATGATGATAATTGGCGGAATGCCTTAAAGAGAAGTCATATTTCTAAACAATATCGAATCGAATGATTTTCGCAATACAAAATGGTGAAAAACTGAATCGATTTCGTTTGACCACATCCATCTAAGTAATCAATTGATTCAAACATAATAACTCATGATTTTTGGGAATCTTCGTGAGAATGAGCGAATTCCATCTCACTTAAAATATTCTTAATGATCTAGAGCTAGACAGAACCATCAGTATAATAAGTGTCAAACGGAACTAGTTGCCATTTTTATAACTTTGGAAATATATTTTCGTCGCTCACAGAATAAGGAAATAAGCTTTGTGTATCAAAAAGCTATTTAAATTTTAACGGACTTAATTGTTACCTTTTTAGGGTCATATTTTTGTGTTTATTTTATACATGGATATGAGCAGGTGAAAAAGATGCACTTTCGTAATATTTTCAGTACTTACTTCAAAGCATCTAAAAAAAGAATTTTTGTCTGCTGGCGAATATTTGAAGGAATGATAAAGCTACAGAAGCTGCAGAATAAAGCGAAGGAAAGCCCGTCAAGTAAATTGCAAAGAGGACATATCGAGAGTTGAAAAATATTACTGTCTGCAGTCTGCTTAATATTTGGGCGTATACTATTCGGAAAGGCTTTGATTAGTGTCAATTTGGCGGAGTGCGTCCAGAAGTTACAACTTTCAGTGCATGTCAATTTTGCTTTCTAAACCACCACGCGATAGCCATACTGGGAACTGGGATCCTCCACCCGGAGCGGTGCAGTTAAGTAGTTAAAAAATCAGAAACCTCTAAATGAGCTACTCCAACATATTTGAATTAAAGGTCTTTCTTCCAATTCATAGACATAATATAGAAGTAGAAATGGTGGCGGATGGATCCCTGGCGACTGGCGAGCCAATGGCAGTTCTCATACCTCTGCAGCTGGGTACTAATACGGGATTATCTGACCCTTTATGTCCAAGGAGATCATAAAAGGACATGTCACTCCAAGTTGAGGGTTTTGCTTGAAGTTAAATACCCAACCACGAAAAACGCGCTTCCGTAACGACAGTTCTGGAAAAAAATTATGATTTTAACGTTGACGATTCCATCACACGAAAAAAGGACAAAAACCTCCGCATCTACACTTGGAACGTAAGATCCCTTAACTTTTCACGGGAAGCTAGAGAATCAGCGGAAGCCCTGGACTACTACAATAATGCCGAATTCAAAATATTATTTCTACGAGCACTTTGAAGAGCAGTGCCATAGACATTACGCGAATATCGTTCTTGGCCATTTTAACCCAAAACTACGGAAAGAAGACATCTTTGGAAATACCATCGGGAAGCATAGCCTGCATGACAAAATCTCTGAAAACGAACTTAAGCTAATCGATTTTGTTGTGGTGCTAAATCTTGTTGCTAAAAGTACACACTTTTTGCATCTCAAAATTCATTGCGATGCCCCGCTCAAATTGGCCATGTTACGACTTGCGAGCGACGCAAGACACTCTTCAAGTGTGACAGATGTCCGAACCTTCCGAGGGGCAAACTTTGACTCGAACCACTACCTCGTTTTAGCCAAGATATGAATGAGCATATCCTGTTCACGACTCGTGCGAACCAACGCTGTGAAACGATATGACGTCGGAAAGTTACAATCACAAGAGACTTCCTGTTCCTTTTTCAATGGAGTGTCCCTCCAACTATCCTTGAATCTTATTCCGCCAGCATCAAGCATTGAAGACCAGGGGCAGCAATGCCAACAAGCCATCAGAACCGCTGCCTCTGAGGTTCTAGGTTTCACTCGGCCTTCAAAACGAAACCTATATGGTTCGATGAAGAATCAAAAGAGAACATGAGCTGCCCAGTGTAACAGATTTACAAGGAGAAAGGGGGGAAGAACACAGCATTCCCAAAATTAAAAAGAAGCAACGTGATAAGCGCTTGGATGGATTGGATGCCATGACAGGAATAAGGTTCGAAACTCTTACCAAAAGGCATAAAGATCATGTAATGCTGGCAGAGCTCGAACTCATGCCTTTAAAAACCAGCAAGGAAACTTAACGGCGATGGAGACACAAAATCCGCTGTCAGGCAGAATGCCTCATTTAACTTGTACGATGATCAAGAATGTCGTCCTCTCGACTTAAAAGAAGTAAAGCTTGCCATATGCAAAGTTAAATCAAATACGACTTCAGTTGCAGACGGCCTTGATGCTAAACTTTTCAAGGCAACTATATATCAGTTGAAAAATGCTGTGCGTGACAGAACCATGTCTATAGTTTCGGCATCCCTGGAAAACTCGTACAACTATGCAGGATGACTTTGCAAAATTTAAGGTCTGTAGTGAACTCATCGAAACCTTTGTTGTCGAAAAGGACTTGCGGAAAGGGGACAAACTATCGTGCGATTTCTTTAACATCATCCTTGAAAAGAATGTACAAATCTCAAACGTCAACACCAGATGAGCAATCTTTCAAAAGTCTGTATAATTACTCCCTTACGCTGACGATATTGAAGTAGTGGGAAGAAGGAAGAGTGAATGAGGAAATCCTTGGTCGTTTCGAAAGAAAATTACTCCGAATGATCTTTGGTCCCGTATGCGAAGTAAATGTGTGGATAAGAAATGAGAAATGAAGAAGACCTCAACCGACTAAGATTGTAAAACTGGAGAGAGCTCGCCAAAATTGAAATTTTTAGTGTAAGATGTTGGAACTGTATGCCCACCTAAGTAAGTAAGTAAGCAGAGCGTTTTCTCGATTAGCCTTTTTAAAATCGGCAGAAAATTGTAGTTCCCCTCCGTCCCCTTAGAAGGTGTAGTTGTGAGAAATGCGCTAGGCCCCACGGCTCCCCGATCTGTTTGCACCATCCTTTTTTATTTTACATCTCAAATTTTTTTTCTGCACGACTGCAAAATTTACAACTAAACCATAAAACCTACTGTCGCATCCCTACCGATTGAAACAAAATCTTCTCGTTCCCGATAAAACATAAAATGTGGAAAAATAACAACAACAGCAACTGATAAATTCCCACCCTGTCTCACCTTAGCCCTTTGAAAAAGCCCCAGCTCGGGATTTTAGAGGAAATGATATCAGGCCATGTTAAATGTCTCTGCCAAAAATCTTCAACGGAATTTTTGGGAAGTGTAATTCGAATTTTCTTGAGCTACAAATATTGATAGTTCAATGACAGTAATCATCCATTCTCGAAGTTAAGCCCCTTGGACAGCTCTCCGTGTTGCATGGTGTCCAACAGGATAATCCACCATTTAGAATTCATAACAATTTTGTTTTCTTCTTATTTTGTTCAGTCTCTGCTGTCGAAAGCATTGGTAGGAACTAGGAACACTAATGAAGTAATAAGTTTGTTTCTACTTCAATTTAGCTGTTCTGAGCCATCAGTTCATTGAAAACTTAACCAAGGAATTAAAAACTCTGAAAGAACTTTATCAAAAATATTTCCGTTTTGATTAGCATGACATCTATTGGTTATCTTATTAGATATCAATACCATATCAAATTTCGACCACGCTGCAAGTCTATTATGATTATTAAAGTTCTTAATAAATACACCACTGCTATGTATTTTAGGAAAATTGTTTACCTACACTCTTAGAGTAATTAAGTTCGAGTATGAGATAAAACGCTATACCCTCAGCTTATCTATTTCCACAGTCTTGTATATCAATCTTACATTTACACATATTGAGGTTAAGTATTCTGCAGTTAATCTCTTGTTGGCATTCAATCAACTATTGCAATGAGAAAGCCCCCAAGCGACACTCAACAAACCTTTTAGATAGATCACCTACGACGACGAACCGCGATGGTTAGCTAGACTCGAACCTGTTCAATTATGGCCAACCAAAGTCAAGTTTTTGCAACTGAAGCGATATCACGGCAAAGACTTACACACCCGGTGACGATGACGATGCTATAAACGAATACCACTCTGCCACTTACCACTTTTGTGCAAAAGTATACGAGACTAGGCCCCGTCTGATGAGTGTAACGAACGGGACTGTGCCTTATTTGCATTTGTGGATGCCACTTCAGATTTGTTACGATTTGCTGCTAGATTCCCAAATATGGCTGCAATCGACACTGTCCGGATACGATAAATGATTGACAACAAAGTTGCAATGGAATGGAAAAACTGTGCACTTGTAGGAATGTCGCTTGTTTTGTGCTCTAGTTTTACCAAAACAGAGATGCCAGGTCTGTCCGTGCATGAGAAAGAGGTTTTTCATTAATTTAAATGGAATTTGGGAAAACAATCAACATGTGGTTTATAAGATCAGGATCTTCCCACATACCGTGGAGATAAGTACAATCGGACCCACCCTTCTTACATTGAAGTTGAATAATTGTTTTATGGTAAGTATTCCATTTAAGAAACAAACCCATGCTGTTCAATATAAAAGTCAATTAAGCTCTTACGAGTTTGCCTTTAGCCAGATATGGCTCATTTAACTACATACCGCCCACGATTAGGCTGAACGTTCGTTGCCAAAGATGTCACTAAATGGAAATTAATTGAACCAATTGAGCGTTAGTCAAATGATCAGCCGCTTTTGAATAGCAGCAGCAGCAGCAGCAGCACCCTCAAACGTGTTGCTTTTTATCAATACAACAGTAGATATTTGTTACTTCGTATTAATTTAATTGATGCACTATTGAGGATGATGGTGGTGGTCATAATTCAGAGACTAATTATTCAATTGAATTCTCTGTCGATTTGGATCAATCGATGATGATGGGATGCATGTGAAGATGACTCCTACGCATCGTCTTTTATTTACACACATTCAATTGAATTTAAAAGACAATTTGATTAAGCGACCCCAGTTTGATATTTCAAACAATTAGCCTATGGAGCCTGGGGATAATTGTGTTCTCCGGAAATTATAAAAGAAGGGAAATAATTGCAATTGATCAGGAAAGGATTCTGAACCATCAGTCAGTGCTGGTGATGATATAATTCAATCATTTCTTTAAAATCATCAACCACGTACGAAAATTTAAAATAGGCAGGAGGTAGTTTATTTTTTGTGTTATCATAAATAGCTTGTTTTGAATAACTTACTTTCATACTAAGGTGGGCATAACAACATCTTTCGATTTCGGGCGAGCTCTCTTCAGTTTAGTTCTCTTAGTCGGTTCTTCTTCCACCTGATTAAACCATGCCATACAGCTCCTTGTTTTACCTTTTTCTTCACACATTGTCTTCTCATACGGGACCAAGTATTTTTCTTTCGAAACGACCAAGGGTTGCCTCATCCATTTTCGGTAAAGTTAACGTGTCCGGCGCAAAGCAGGACTGGCATGATTAAGGTCTCATAAAGATAACCATGGTTTTTCCAGAGAGGGTTTTTTTTTCTCAATTGCCTTCTTAACTTAAAGAGCAACGATTGGCAATTATGTTATGTCTGTCTATTGTGACGTTTTGTCCAATTCGTTGATGTTCTGTGTCCTTGTTTGATGACAGCATATACTTCGTTATATCCTCATTAACTATCAAACTCATTTTTGCCGCTTCTGTTTCAATACTCGCTAAAGCACCTATGACATCACGCTTATTTCTTCCCATAACGTCAATATCGTCTGCATAGGCGAATAATTGTACAGACTTTTGAAAGATTGTTCCTCTGGTGTTGACGTTGGAGTTTCTTACATCAGTATGATGTTGAAGAAATCGCATGACAGCTTGTCGCCTTGCCTAAAACCTTTTTCGACATCAAAGTTCTCGGTGAGTTCTTTACCGACCTTGACGGAGCAGCGTGAATTCTCCAAAGTCATCCTGCATAGTCGTATACGAGTTTTGCAGGGATGCCGAAACTAGACATGACTCTGTACAGCTCTTCTCTCTAAGTACTGTCATACGCGGCCTTGAAATCGATAAAGAGATGGTGAATATCGATATTATGTTCTCGAGTTTTTTCCAAGATCTGCCGTAATGTGAAAATTTGGTCTATTGTGGACTTCTCTGGTCTAAAACCACATTGACAAGGACCTATCAAGTTGTTGACGTGGGGTTTCAGACGTTCACATATTACAGCAGACAAGATCTTATAAGCGACGTTAAGGAGGCTTATCCCTCTATAATTGGCGCAATTGTGAGGGTCCCCCTTCTTTAGGATCGGGCATACGATACTGAGGTTCCATTCATCGGGCATGCTTTCTTCCGACCATATCATGCAGATCAGTTGGTGCATGCTCCTTTCCAACTGATCTGCAGCTGCCTTGAAAAGTTCGACATCAAGGCCATCTGCACCAGTAGTCTTATTTGATTTAAGTTTGCATATAGCAAGCTTAACTTCTTCTAGGTTGGGAGGACGGCATTCTTGATCATCGTCCAGGCTGAATGGGGCAGTCTGCCTGACAGCGGAATTTTGTGTCCTCATCGCCGTTAAGCAGTCTGCAGAAATGATCTTTCTAGATCCTCAGTAGTGACTGTGACTCTATAACTATGTTTCCCTCCTGGTCTTTACAGGCTTGAGTTCGGGGTTTGCCACCCTGGCAGGATCTTTTTACCTTTTGGTAAGACTTCCGAATCTCGTTTCTGTCATGGCACCTCTCTATTTCCTCAAACGAGCGCTTCTCATGCTGCTTCTTTTTCTTTTTGAGAAGTCGGTGTTCTTCCCTTCTTCTCTCCTTGTAAATCTCGTTATACTGATCGTAAGCAGCCCTCGTTCGTGTTTGCATAAGCATTTGTCGTGCTCTTTGCTTGGCTGCATTTGCCTGCCTGCATTCTTCATCGAACCATGGGTTTCGATTTGGTGGCCGAGTGAAACCCAGAACCTCAGAGGCAGCGGTTCTGATGGCTTCTTGGCATTGCTGCCACTGGTCTTCAATGTTTAATGCTGGCGGCATGGGATTCAAAAGGGACACTCGATTGGAAAAGGCAAGTATATGATGTTGAGAAATCGCATGGCAAACTGTCATGTCTAAAGCTTTTTTCGTCGTTCTAGAGTCTCAGTAGCGACTGCATCTCTATAAGATAGATTTAGGGGACGGGTAGAGCTTGCTCTGCGCACTGCGGTGTCTGAATGAAACCTGTTGTGCCAGCCCATGTGAGGTTTCAGGGCAGTTCTCCTGCTCCTGAATTGAACCAAAAGCTAGCAATCTTCTGTGGGTGAATGAGTTTGAGTTTTTGATCTCATAGTCAAGTACATATTTGCTTTTTAAGGCGGAAAAGTGCAGGACATTCTGTAATATAATTAGATGTTTCTTCATTTTCGAGGCATAGTCTACATTATTTGGTGAAGATGTTTCTTTAAGGAACAGTGACCGGTAAGTAGTCCTGTGTATTGAGGTTCAGTAGGAATTTTGATGTTTTTTCAGTATATTTTGGCAAAAAGAATTTTTAACAGATTTGGCCAGATGAGTTACTCCAAGCTTCATTTGATTCCTCCGGTAGGATGTTCTTAGCAGTATGTTTGAAGGTGTTTTTATTTACACTGCAGAAGGGCTCATTTCCGACGAATGGCTTTGATGCGCCGTCTTAGGTGTCTGCCTTCTCGTTACCATCATAGCCATTGTGTGCTAGGATCCAGTGGAAGATTACAGTGTTTTTCCTTGCTAGTTCAGAGAGTGACATGACTATCTCTTGGACTAGTTGGGTCTTATGGCAGGTGAGCTTAGTGCAGCTTGGCTGTCTGAAAAAATGAATATAGTTTTGAATTTCGATGAACATATTATTCTCGCACATTCGTTAATGGTAAAAACTTCAGCTTGGAAAATGGACGAGTTCTGCCCAGACTTACTTAGAAATTCGTTCTGGAACAGCCGCTGAAAATGCCGGAACCTGTACCAGTTTCCCTTTTTGAGCCGTCCGTATACCAGACCATATCTTGCCTTGAAGGATGAGGCTTTTTGTTCTCCCAGTCTTCCCAAGGGGGGATGAGAATGGAGAAGTTGAGTTTGAAGTTGTACATGGGAATAATAGCATCCAAGCACATACTAAGGGTATTAAGATGTCCTTTCGGGTATGGATGTGATTTTATGTGTCCTTAATAGAAAAGACGGTGTGTCGCCAGTTTTGTTTCCATTTTTATGAAGAGGTGAATTGGAGGTAGTCCTACAATGATGTTAAGAGCGTATGTTGGTTTTGTACGCATGCATCCAGTAGGTAATGCATGTTGTTGCCAATCTTTGAATCTTTTCAATCTTGAATCTTGCATCTCTATTATTATGTTTCCCTGCTGGTCTTTACAGGCTTGAATTCGGGCAAGATTTTTTTACCTTTTTTAAAACTTTTTAGTCTCATTCCTGTCATGGCTGTTCCCATGGCATTCCCCCGAACGAGCGCTAATTTTCTGGCTGCACGTAATCAGTAAATGGACCTTACGTCCCAAGTACAGATTCAGAGATCTTTGTCCTTTTTTCTTTTGCTTGGGTCGTCAACGTTAAAATCATAATTGTTATCCAAGGTTACTGGTTTTTTCGGAGTCATGTAATTTTTACATGTGCCGCACGCACAGCCCTCTCTCTCTCTCTCTCTTTAGGATCCCAGGATAATCCGGTATCAGTACCCTTCTGCAGAGGTATGAGAGCTGCCATTGGCTCACCAGGAGCCCATTACCCACCATTTCTACTACAATACCCTGTCTTAGTATTGAAAGACCCTGAAAGACCTTCAAACCAAATATGTCGGTATATCTCCTTTAAAGGCTTCTGCTTTTTTGATTGTTGAAGTCCACCGTTGATTCTGTCAGTCGAATTCATCCGCTTGGATATTACCAAAAACCTCCGGTAGACTTCTGAGATTCAGGCAGTCAATCATTACCCGCAGAGCATTACACTGTTGATCTATTTCTTCTTCGGCCCTTTGACAACACTCGCACTTACTAGTTTTGCAGGTCATCTCCGAGTGGAGCATCCGAGTTCCCAGTTGTTGCCGCGTGGCGGTATAATAAGCACTATTGACGTGTACTATACAGACCAGAGCACAGTCATATTAGGGTTTTCATCCGGAATTAAAGATAATAAACTGAAAATTGGCATTAACTTCGTTTTTTCGTTCTAAATGTTGTCTTAAAAGTCACAAATTCTATCGTGTCCGCGTCTTAAGATATTGAATGTCAAAGGTCGCAAAAATAATTGTTCATAATTGTGACACTAATGTCAATAAACTCTTTACACTGCCTTTTTTATAAAATTGGCATTGAGTTTGCTTTCCTGACAGTTGCAGTAATGCGGATCGTTGAATTCCAAGGCCCTTGTTTTTTTGATCGAATTTTTTGTTTCTACAAGCTGCAAAGTCATATAAGGGCTAAGTAGTGGAAAATCTGTTGTAAAATCACTCAGTACTTTGAATCGTTTTGGAAATCTGGAATAAAATTTTAAGTACAAATTTATAACAGAGAGCTTTCTCGATTAGGCGTTTGGAATCGACAGAAAATTATAGGTCCCCTCTGTTCCCTCACAAGGCATGGTTGTGAGAAAGGTGCTAGGGCCTGTGGCTCCTCGCTGTGTTGCGCATTCTTATGCATAAATTTCTACTATTTTAGATGTAGTTGAATTTTGTTGACAGCATTCCTAACTTGGTTACATTTTTTCGGAACACTGCATCAAGCAGCCTTACTTTGGATGACTTTGATAAATCGGACAATTAAGTGACATTTTTTTAGACAGTGTGTCAAAGTGATACTTAAAAAAATTAGTAGACATCAATACTTACAAGAAAACCATACCCTTGACATTGTAGTTTCTAAATAAATTAATGAAATATGATAACAATCAAAGCTAATTATAAGAAGTTACAACTTTGCAACTTGCACTTGCACATATTTTAACACAAGAACCTATTTGTAAATCATTCTCTCAGGTAATGCCTACGCTGTAAAACAGTAACAAAAAAAAATTAATTACATTTTCACCACCATTTTCACTGCGGGCGCAATATTAATGAGGAAAATTACCATTTACCTCATTATACCATGGACTGTTAACTAGAAAACTCATCACAACAAACAGTCTTATGGAAACCCAGCTGAGTGGAAACACTTCCAAATAGGCCTCTCTTTTATTTACTAAGTAGCTAGAGGCCTCATTCTTTTTTTTTTTTTTTTGTATGAAGGGAAACAATACGAGATTTGATTTGAAATCATTGAGAAATGTCAAAGCAGACACGTCTGCTTGGTGTTCACGCATGCGCAAATCACAAAACTCGTACAACTACAACTTTTTTTTGTCAACATTATTTGACTCCGACGACCGTTAAATTCAATTAATCAAGAAGCTTAAAGAGACGTAGGTATACTCTTTTTGTATGAAGTGGTATAACATTACCAAGTCATTAGGGAACAACTACTTGGTTGCGGTTTGTTGTCCATATCATTACCGAAAAATCATAATTTGATAGTTTCTTTTTTAGTCATTTGAATTTTGTGCGAGTGACATACTTATGATGACGGAGCCTTTGTTAATGAGGGCAGTCACACATTTCATGGTCTAACTGGATATGTAAAACCTTGAAATGAGCTGATGAGGTTCATTATGCGACAAGTGATCTAATCGGGGTACCCACTTTGTGCTTTTTAATATCATTCCAGTGATTACCTTCATAACCGAATATGCCTACTATGATTTTTCACATCAAAAATGTTCCCAGCTCATGCCGATGTTCGACTTAACTGTTTCTAAATGCTTCACATTTTTTAGAGTCTTATGATTAGGCAAATAATTGTCTCGTATCCTTTATTGAAAAATACCAGGTTTTTTCCTCTTTTGTTTGAAGATATTCAGAAGTAGTCGCCTTGTCGCCACAACGTAGTCATACCACCAGCATGACACGGGGGCAAAAACTGTATCGCGACCTTTCAGTGTCTATGCTCTAGATTCCTTCGTGTATTGTATATCGTATAGAAAAAAGGCTACCGCGCTCAATTTTTGCCAACAGGTTGAGAGACAGACATCGGAGAAAAAAAAAATTGTAGCCATCCATCAAATTGTGACGAGATCGGGATGAGATGATGTTGATGATGATGATGATCGAGACCTTGTTTCACTTGGATTTTTTTTATTCTCTTGCCACTCTTTGAACAAAGGCGGCTTTTTCGTCAATCATTCATTTCGCCAGGAGCTTCTGTGTGTGCGCAAAGGTAATCCCATCGAACGAACTCTTTGATCTGCCAAAGGTCCAAAAATAAATTTGAATAGCATTCTCAAGGATGGAATTTGTTTTGTGGCCGGCACCGTATCGTCATATTACCAGAACCAGCTCCTATTCCGCATATGAGGATATATGTGTATACGTAATACGAAGGAGAAACGGGGGAGATATCGCAAATTTTTGTTTTTACACTCGCACTTGATCCATTTGAAGTTGAATTTTAAATTCCTGACTACGAAGTAGCAAAAAGTTAAAAAATGCAAAGGATTTTTGACTTTTTGGAAAATAGTTTCGCATATGCGACTTAGTTGCGCCGGATCGGCAGGTTTGATTTTGAATTCATTTTTGTGTCCTTTTTCTGTGCGAGAATATAAATGTCGATTTATTTTACGATTGGCTTCTGTACATATTTGAATTTCGATATTTTTACGTGGACCGTGACTGTGTGATGTGAATGCCAAATCATGTGGGATTTTTAATTTCGATTTTCGGCATTGGTTTTTAAAACGCTGTGATATTTTAATACGTACCTCTTAACAAAAAGTTGATACAAACTTGCAAGCATTTGACACAAGTCCACCCCTTGCCTACTTTATATGTAACTATTTTTAGTGTTTTACTCGAATGGGTTTTTGACTTTGAATATATTTCTTATCTACCTTAATCAATAAAAGGAGAAAAACACAATCATCTTGTGATAGATTTGTTATGCATGCAGTGAGGCAAATTCAGCTTTTAATGTACGCAAACAATTCCTACTTTCCCCATATTTTGCATAGCCATAGTTTTCTTCGTCGAATTCAAAGTTAAATGTGTAATTCACCCGAAATCTTTCCAATTTCCCTTTTTTTTAATTTTTTTATACTTTTCATCCCTACGTAAAAAATTAAAATGAGTTCCGGCATGGCGTGTAAAGGCCCAATTAACAAACAGTCAAGACAATCTTTTTTGACCACAAAACAATGCTTCAACACACACTGAATAAATCAACTGGAATAAGTGACTAATTGAAATTAATTATTCGTATCCTTTTTCTCTAATAACCATAAATATGTATTTTTCAATAACGTATATCAACGGTAAAATGTGTATAAGCAATCACGAGTTTAGTACAAGTGTTGACTTAGGGAGGTAATTGGTGAATGTTACAGTCCAACAGAAGCTTATCGACAACTTGACAGACACGCAAAACCACAACAAATATTCAAGTGAAGAATTATTACACGAGAAATTACTCCTTCACTGAATATCAAATATTAATTTTGTTTTCACAGAATGTTCATAATATGCACAACACAAGGTTTTTTTTTGGCGGCACGATTATTGAAATAAGTTCAGGTGTTCAAAAAGGGTGGTACGTGCATTTCATGATTGTTAGGCATCCACAAAGGTTATTTAACTATAGTGTGAGAAACATACTTAGATGTTAGTCTGTCATCAAGGTGACTACAATAAAGCAGCCTGTTTTTCTGAAAAAATCCTGTCTTGCTGAACCCTTCGATTACAAATGTTTGGTTAAAATGAGCACTCCTCGGGTGAAAATTCGATGCAAGTTTAGTTGGATGGGGGTGCGTTCGCCAGCGACAACAACTCACACAGATCTCACAGATCCATTGTTCCATTCTAGTGGAAGCTGAGTCTTATCGTGTGCTGCAATGCTAACGCCCAAAACTCAGTTTAGAAATGCTACATGCGAGGCATGTTTCATCCTTCTTAGCTTCATCCTTTCCTCTGATTTAGACAGTTACAATGTTTTAAACGGGCCAACCTTCGTTATGGCTATATGGCACGAAGTGATTGATTAGACTTTGTCTCTCTTGGACGTGTCACTATCGAACCACAGATACATTCAACTCAATGTAACAAATGTGGTCTCGACGCTCTTAGTTCCAAGGAATCCCAAGAAAAACAACTTGGACAATTTTCAATGATGTCATAGGTAGTTTCGACAAAAATTTGCCTAAGCTCTTAACAACGCAGAAAGTGGAAGATGCGATTCTTAACTAAATTATGCCCTTACAAGAAGCTTTTAGCTGGCATGTTCAGCTAGACGGTTGATTGGTTGAATTCTGAACTACTAAAACTTCTGGTGCCCGAGAGCTTCTGCAAAGGTCTCTCAAGATCAAATTAGAAGCCGATCGGAATCTGTACCGATTAAAACAAAAGGACTTCAAAAGGCTAATTCGATGATCGAGGAATTCCTCTTACAAAAAGACTTACCAAAGCACTTAAAAAACAGCAAGGTAAATGAGCTTCAATCATTCAGGAAATCAAACAGTTCCTATACTGAGTCTAGAGCAAAGACCCTCAGTCTTATGTTGGAAGCTAATTTTCCAGGAAACCTGGTATCAATCGAACCATAACAATCGATTTCCCTTAGATCAGGTGAATCCGATAAATCCACTCGACAAAGCTGGTACACGCCATCGTTAGTAACAACTGACAAGACCGCCAAATATGCCTTGACATTTTTTGAACAGCTTCAAGTCTCAACGCACAGACGCTGTTAATCCAGCTATGTTGCAGAAAACTGTAAAGCTTTTGCTACCTCTTTTGAAAAATATTTTCACTGGTAGTTTAGCTCTAGCGTAACTCCATGGCAAAGTGGTAGAGTCGTTTTCATACCAAAAATTGATAAGCAAGACTATTCACTCGCCAAGAGCTTTAGATCCATCAGTCTTACCTCGTTCCTTATAGCCTACCAAAGAGGAAAATTTTGTGAAACCAAACTTCAAAATCTAGTTAGTAGAATTGAATGCAACAGGAGTGAATAAAGGCTGTGGCGTTCTATCTCCTCTCTGTGGTGCATGCTGATCGACTCTTTACTTGTAATGCTCATAATGGATCTAACATATGCCGACGGCGTAGCATTGTTCTCGGTTGGATCCAGCATCCAAGCTGCCTGTTCCATAGCAAAGACTGCGCTAAATCTGGTTGACACTTGGTTTCTTCGTCAATTCTCTTAAACCTAGCATTTCTTTTTACGAGACGCAGAAAATTAACTGGTCTGACCCAACTTACACTTAATGGCGTCAACATCTCCTTTTCAAACGAAGTCAAACATCTCGAAGTAATCCTAGAAAGCCAGCTTCTTTAGTCTGAACAAGTCGATTCGAAAACTGCTAAACAGACAGTGCTGTTTTCTGGCCATATAAGGCAGGTCTTAGCAAAACATGGGGTATATCAACGTGAAGGATCCTTTGGTTCTATACGTCTGTGATTTCAAAAGAACAATGTCTTGGCTGTACTGGGGCATTCTCCAGCACTCTGGACGCACTGCTGAATCTTCCTCCCCTTGATACCTTTATTATGGGGTATACTCTCAAGACCATTTCTCGTTTAAAGATATGTGGTCCTTGGTACACGTCGCACTGGGAGTTTTAAGGATCTCGCAAGCAGCATATCTTTGGGAGTCACGTCTAATGGATATGACGTCCGACAAGATGATCTCAAGGCTCAAACTGCTTCAAAAACACACAGTCAACTTTCCTTCGAAGGACTGGGCCACTCTAGAATATGAGCTACTTAAGGATTTTTATCGGATTCTACACAAGATTCCAATATCGATGATTGATCTGGCGCTGGTGCTTTTGTGGAAAGCCGTGACATGCGACTGCATGCCGAGCCGAGCTTGGGGAATCATCGAGGAAGTGGAATGATCATTACTCTGCATCTTCGTCTTGGCTTCTTTTATGCCCATTCTTGCCATTTAGATACCCAATGAGTTGCAACCCATTAGAATGTCAATTAACGAAGAGAGCCGAGGCATGCTTAGCTAAGTAAGAATTCTGTTGTTTTTTCATCATCCATAGCAGTAAACTACCAGTGACGACGAAAGTGTTGGTAGGTTTCTGAAACTCCGTCAGGTTTCTAGAAACCACCAACTGTCATTGGCAGTTTTTAAAAGCTTCGTTTGGTTCGTTTGGTTCTGTTGCTTGAGTACAGATGTAATGGGTTCCCAGCTTATTCCATTTCATTACAAATTATGTCCTAGAACTCAAATTAAAGTTCCGATGCTTAGCAATTCGATACAACTTATTGCAACTTTTCTTACGTACATATCGATGCCACTCTCTAGGGTTAGTTCCATTTTCATTTTTCTTAACCTTTCAAAAGAAGACACTAGGTCTTTACTGCTTCCAACATGAATTCCTTAATTTCTTTAAAGTCATACAGGAAGTTGACGCGTACGCGTATTATTTATGAGTAAATACATTTAATTGGCGCCCAACGATATTCATGCAGCCTCAATTAGCACCAGCACGCTTCTATTTTTATTTTTCTCTTCCCAAACAATTTCATATGATTTCATCAAAGTAGCGCTCATCATCCCCAGCAGTAAATTACCATACTCAATTTAAAAAGATTGCGCACAAAATTAACCGACTTAATTTGAATTGCATTCCCCCTCCCGCCTCGTTCTCTTCCCTTTGAATAATCATCTCCATATCACACCAGATATGCCTGAATTGAAGTTTGTCTTTGCAAATTCTTAACGCATGGAAATTCTCACATCACGTCAGAGAAAGAGTGATTATACTTTTTCGCATACAAAATGTGGTCGCTTTAGAGCTTGGCAGGCAGAAGCAGCCGCCTGCTTAAGATGCACAAAGCACAAGCACAACCGGACGAACGGATGATAGCAGTGGCGATCTTCAAGATAAAATTCGATTTTAATTGCCTTCATGTTAGCCGCGATCTCCTCACACAAAAACATATACAACTTGTTGATTTGAGAGCGGGGGAGTTGCATAAGCAAATTAGATGTGCGGTAGAATGGGGCTGTTAACAACAACAACAACTAAAGTCGGCAGTGCTTCTAATATAGAAAATCTAGTTACCACCAGAGTAGCACAAGTCAAGGCACGCCACCCAGTGGGCTCAGTAGATCATATGTACATTGTGTTGAATCAGCGCGAATGTGAGGGAAAAAAAGCGCGAACACATGTTGCGTGCCTCAAAGAAATTGTTAATCCGCGTGCGCAGAGCACCATGCGATAAGCATCTCGTGACGACGACGTTGTTGGTGATATTCATCTATAACTTTTCGCACAGGAGGGCACATACCATACACGAGAGTATAGCCAGGAAACTAAGTAACCAAAATCCACCAGACACTACACCAGACTGTTCTTCATTTTGGTGTATGTTGTGTTTTGTTATGTTGAGAGCACAAGACCAGGTAGAGTGATCATTTTTATTTTGTTTTTATGGCCCGTGAGCAGTGACCATGGAAAATATTTTGCGACACGGATGCGCGGAGGAGTCTCATTGCAACGGAGGATAATTATCCACAAAAATAAAAAGAATAACGAGTAGCAGATATCATTGGATTGCTTGCGCGGGGGTAATTAACATACACCTTCATGTTGGATAGAATGTTGCCTGCTGCCATTGGAAATGGAGACTCCATCAATGGTCTGGTGAAAATGTTTCGCTCCAATTGGAATTTGCGCTTGAAAATCTTCGGTTATGAGCGGTCTTATCTTTTTCTTGAATAATTTTCGAATAGAATTCATTTGAATCAATTACAGACTCTGATTATATTGTTTTTGAATGGTCGTTTTAGGAATGAGCGCAACCTCATCATCACTGACTTCACTGGACTCCTGTAATTTAAATGCGGAAGTAGATAAATATTGGGAGGAAACCAGAACCAAAAGCAATTCATTAAATTTTTGCCATTGAGGGTTCCTACTTGTGGATGGCTTCAACCCGTATTTAAAAAAAAAGTATTGTCGTACGCTATGCGGGGCTCCAATGGATTTAGTTAAATATAAAATAAGCAAATGAATAGGGTTGCTCTGTAGAGTGGAACGCCCCGGAGCTTAGCACATTTCTTTCAACCATTCATTGAGAGGGAATGGAAGGGACCTACGATTCCGAATGGCTAATAGAGAAAGTGCTTTTCATGGCATGAAACCACTTTCGGATAAGATTGCCAATTCCTCGAGAATGGAAATACTCTCTTCTTAATTCATAAAATTCTCTGTCACACTATTAGTGCCTACACACCTCCGAACGGCTTGACTGATTTTGATGAAATCTTTTACGTTAAGAAGGCCTGAGAATAAGTTAATAACTCTTGTTTTTTGTCCCTAAAGAGTGGTTATTATGCTGCAAGGAAAAACGATTCTTCTAAGCCGCTTGATATCGACAAACAATTGTAGGCCCAGTAGAATCAAAATGAAGTACTTTCCTTTTGTGTACCTACATGTTGTTTTTACTTTAAATCACTTTTTCAATAAAAGCTCCGTTTAAAGGACACTATTTGGATATACTAGTGTTTGTGCTCCGACTCTGGTGTTCTGTGCTGAAACAAAGACAGGTACGCAGACGCTGCCTCTAAGAAACCTGAGTTTTTTTTCCATTTGAGACGATGTATAACATTTGACCACATAGAAGCCATCCATAGACTTCTATTGGCCTTATGAGAGCCATGTAGCAAATCACCTTTACCCTACTTTCAAGTTGTATGTTGTAAAACAGTAGCTTTGCGAGTGCAAAAGCTCGTTCAGCTCTGACCACAATCGCATCCTTATGTTTGTCAACACATAGATAGTGATCTAGACAGAGGCCGAGATAGATAACTGCTACTTTTTTTGGCAATAGGTGGCCATATGTTGATCAACGATCACCGCAGCATTCGCCAGTTCCTTCTCGTACCCCTTGAAGCCCCAGCCAACGAGGTTCTAAGCACAATTTTTCTGTTTTTTGAAAAATGCAGTTTAAACTTCCAGTCATCTTAATGTTGCTGAATCTTATCGAAGTCACACTGCAAAAGAATTCTGATGACTTCGATCATTGGACATTTTCTGTACGCAATTAGGTCGTTGGCGTCCGCTAAAACATAGTGGAGACAATCAGTTAGATCGCCAGTGTAAATGCTGAATAAAATGGGCTAGCTCACCGCTCCCTGTGGCCTACCGTTTCGATTCTTGAAAGTTCTTGAAGAAGTTGCACTGCCACTTTTGACAACAAACACATCCATAAAGCTTGTCATTAAGAATAGAAGTGGTTTACTCATGCCATTTCTGACTAACTTAAAAAAAAAAAACTTTTTTTTTTAGTTTTTAAAAAGTAGTCCTTGTCTAAGTCCATACATGCACCTGAACTCTGTTGTTTAGCTTTGTTTCATTGAATATCTGATACTAGTTTACACGCGGCATGTATGGTGTCATGAACCGCCACCGCCATACAACCGAAATGATTTTCTGGATTAATATTTTTGACCTAAGCCCATTTGGATAGTTATTGAGAAATAAAAATAAATTAAACAAATAGGGTGGCGTAACAGGGCGAGTCACAGGGCCTATTGCATTTCTGACAACCATGCCTTGTGAGGGAATGGAGGGGACCTACAATTTTCTGCCGGTCAATGGCTAATCGAGAAAGCGCTTTTCGTGGCCCTGTTGAGAACCTTTTCGAATGCCTTGCTGATACTCGGAAAAAAGGCTAACTGAATGGAGATTTGTCCAACTGGTACCATTCTTTCTTTTTTACTTGTTTTTAGTAAATGATGGACTGCTGTCTTCTTCTAACGCGATGTCGATGTAGATGTCTACCACTTCCGAAGGGAGGTTCCGCAATATTATGTGGGCCGTCGACAATTGCTGATAAATTTCCCTTTATTTCGTTAAAGATGCTCTCGATTTTCATCCTAGAAACAAACCGGGTGTTATCCTCGTTTCGCTCAGTGATGACTGCATTTGCAAGTTGGTCTTCATTGAACCTAGCAAAACCAGGGTCTTTAGATCGCTAATTGAGATGTCTTCTCTGTAATAGAAGTCTCCGATAAAGACTCCTTTCTCAAGGTGAAATTCGGGCCGAATGCTCTCATCCAGTTTACGTGGCGTACCCAATGAGCAGGTTACTAGTGTGACACATCAAAGGGAGCAAGCCATGATCCCTTCGAGATTAAAAAAAACTTGCTCTCATTTCCTTATATTCATGCTTGAATACAGCATGATTACTTTCTCCTGAGCATCATCCAAAGTCGCTTGAATTGGTAAAATTTGTTCTGTCATTAGCAAATTTATGTTCCCTGTTGTCGTTAGGAGTTGAATACACTAAAGGCCGTTTTGGTTTTTTTCGCAAAAATTTTATTTGATTCTGGAAACATACTCTGGTCGTTGGATTTCACAGCGCGCTTTATGTTTTTCCAGAAAAGAGATTTCTAGGTTAAAAGGTTTCTATGATAAGTTGTAGCAAATTTTTGATCTGCGACCTCAGTGCTCTAATCTCCAAATGATGTCGGTAAGCTCAGAGTCAGACTCAGCTTGAGTCTGACAGGCGTCTACTTTTATATTTGTAACGTGCGTCTTTTTCGTGGACCTTATCGAAGGTATATGAGGAAACCCTTTGTCGTTTCCAAAGTAAAATACTCTGAATGTTCTTTTTTCCGTATGCGAAGGCAATGTGTGTTACGAGGTGTATGAGCTATATCGCAACATGGGCATAGCTAGAATAGTACGCATATCAAGACAACGAAGACTGGGCCATGTAAAGCTTATGGTCATCGATGCTCCAGCTCGACAGGTTTTCGAAAGCACATTTCAAGGAATCGCGAAAGGTGGCGTAATCAAGTGGAAGAAGACCTAAACCGGCTTAAAGTGTCCAGGTTCACTCCGAACTGTAATTCACACCTAACTTAGATAAAGTCTATTGGTTCGTGGTACCCGCGCAGTGACGGTAAGCATGTGTGCCTATTACGCGGGAGGTTCGTGGTTCGAATCCCAACTGAAACACGGGTATCGCAGTTCACTAGGAGTTAACAAGTCATCCAATAGTAAATCCATTGCCATGAAAAGCGCTTTCTCGATTAGTCGTTCGGATAATCGGCAGAAAATTGTAGGTCCCCACATTCCCTTATAAAGCACGGTTGTGAGAAATGCACTAAGCCCTGCGGCTTCCCGATCTGTTGCGCTATTCTATTTACTTATTTTTGTTTTCATGTACATGTCATAGTCATATTCCCTATATTAAGGGACAGCCCTGTTTATATAGTGAACCTTTTAAAAGTTCTTTCTGACGAACCTGTTTTATTTCCGATGCTGAATTAAGAACAATGTTTTCAGACATTAACAAATTTGGAATGGAAAATACAATAAAGTCTTTGATATCGCCAGTATCTAACATTTCAGGAGCTATTAAGGCTCATCGACATAATTGTTTCCTCCCTCTTGTTTATTTACACAATCTACTTAGAAAAAAATGATGATTGCAAATATTTTCTTGATCAGTTTTTCTTTTTTTTTATTCTTTGAGAGTACGTTTCCTGAGAAAATTGTTGTGAGTTCTCAAACATGAATAAATAAATGTGAATAAACCTTTTCAAGATACATTTTCGAATTGAAAAAATTTCCTTGTTGCTTCTGCGAATGCAAACATTAATAACAATTTTCTTCTCGTTATGAATTCAAAAAATAAAAATAAAATATGCCTGCAATAAAAGATTCAAAATGATTAATTATTCCAATGGAATGTCCTTCCGATCCCTGTTGCATGCGCACTGTCATATGGGAATTAATATTAAATTTCATAATTACACACTTTATGCAGAAGAGATCCTTTCATCTGCTGACAATGGCCTGCTACTTTTGAATGCATTTGTATTTTTGCTAATTCATGATCGCACAGTCTCCAAGGAATAATTTTGTATTCTAAAAATCATTGGCGACTTAAAAATGACCATACGATCACGCCAAAGGGGATATCTTTCAAGAAGTCTCGACTTACAATGCGATATACCAATTGTTGATTTATTACTAGCCAATTGGCAACCATTAATTAGCGGGCTCAATGACAAAATGAAATACGATCAATGGCACGATCGCGCGGTTGGAAATTCGAAACCGTATTATTATCAGTATATGTGGAAGGGGAAAAATGTTGAGTTTGTGGGACGGAAGGGCCGCCGCACCGCGCCGTCGGGAAGGATTATTCATCAACAGATTGGCTGTTTATTTGTTTCCCCAAACCGAGATTTAATTGTTGCTTTTGAATGTTTTTTTTTTGTTGTGTTCTTTTCCGTTTAATGATTTGCAAAAAGGGTCGTGATTTGGATGGAGATTCATGTGAATCCTAAAGTGGCGCTTCGACTTTGCTTTATTTTATGCTAATCGGTTGCAATGTTCGCAAACATAATTACAGGTTGGGAGATTCAAATAAATTACAATAAATGCTGATTGACTGAGGTAAAAGGCTTGAAGACTGCGGTCTACCGACAGACTTTTTTGAACCAATTTCAGCTCGGCGTCAGCGACTCATTACTATAACACTTCAAGTAGAAGGGAGTGTTGACTATTTAGTATAAATAAAACCACAAAGACTCGCGTGTCCTGGGAAATCGAACCTAGTAAATTGATTTTCTTTAGTAAAACCGCCCTTAGCAGCATAAATCATTCACTAAACACAGAAAGAGCACCCATATAAAAAATAAGTCGCCTGCTTTAATGATAACCGACCACAATTAGAAATCGAATGTCACACGAATCAGAAAGGACGCGCCACCCTCTTCTCCTTCGTCCGTCAAGGATTTCATTCTATCTCAACGCAATGATTATGATTCCAAAAAGGGAAATAATGTCCTCGTTAGAGATGCCATTTGCAATTCATTCGTAAGGAAAATAATCACCAAAAGGCGGTTCCCGTCATCGTCCTCGTAAATTGATAAAAAAAGAGAATAAAAAAAAAACTTGCAACCCGCAAATCCAAATGGGTAAAGATGGTTGTGGAACTCGGAACGCGTGTGCGTGCCGCCTCTCGTTGTTACCTCACAACGACTTTGTATCATTGCCGCTAATCTAATACTTGGGTGCGCATCCCTCAAGGGGTGGCTCACTTTTTTATCGAAGCAAGGTTCTGGTTTTAGTTTCATTTTTATTATTGGAACTCGGTTGGATGGGATAGGGGTAAGTAAGAGGGTAACGCGTGCCTTGCGGCAATTCGATAATGATTGCTGAAATGATAACGCGATGACAGTTATAGGAAAAGAAGAAATGATGAGCATAGCAACTTTGTATGATGATGGCCGGTTTCAGAGTTAATTGTTAATACAAAATGACAAAAGTTTAGGAAACGTTTAGTGGGAACGGCTTAGTGCATTTGAAACCATAACCATCGAAACGGAAGGAAATGAGGATATTGAATTTCCATTAATTGGATTTTATTCTAAAAAGAAAGAGGAAGAAAAAGTTGGTTGAGTTTTATAGTTTTTGTGATTATATTTATTTTTATGTGGGCCATGTGGGCTGGTATTCAAAAATGGTTGAAGGTTTGGCGATGCTGACTTAGTTTGTCTTACCATTTTAAAGTGTATTTTAGATTAGAATGAATTGCGACTTACTGAGGAATCTTGGCGTCTGCTTGCGTGCTCAGTATAAATATTCAGAGTCAAGTAAGGATTATAAGAACATTATGAGACTATAAAAATAAGAGGAGGTGGGGAGGGGGTGAAGCAGGGCACTGCTTTAACTTTGATACCTATCTGAAAACGATCTAGCTATTTACAGAGCTGCGATTGCATAGCGAGAATCAAATTTATGGCCGCAATGAAATCACAGAAATATTGCTAAAGTAGAGTTTGCTGTACAATCTCAAAGAAGTAGGTACCTATGTTGTGTAGTTGTTAGTTGATAGTTGCCTGATTCTTTACTGTGTGCAAAATAAGTGTCTTCTATCATTTTCCTGTACATGTATAGTAATCGATATAGCGAAACGATAAGAACATTGGTTCACATTGATTTTTTTTTTTAAGTTGATTATGAGTAAAAATAAAGTGGCGAAAATGAAAGTACTTCATATTTAGTTATGTCCGTCAAGTTAGCACTACACACTACCCTTTTTTAAAATATCTGAAAATATCTCATAAGAGGATAAAAAGTGACAATTAACTGCGTTCTCAGTTTTTGATTTGGAGTTGATTTGAACCATTTTTTGAAGTATTGAACTTTGGAGTTTTTCGTTAATAGCTCCAAAACCTTTTATAAGGTGCTCACCTTGGAAAGGGGGGTCGCGACAAAATATCTTTTTGGATTTCTTGTGAACGACAAATTTATGGCAATTAATCGCGTACTCAGTTTTTGATGTGACCATTTTAGGGGGGTGGTAGTGCTAACTTGACCGTCAAGTTAGCACTACACAGGGTTTTTTTTTAACGAAAAGTGACAATTTTTTTGTTTTCACGAAAATTTTACGACAAATTAACTAACAAACTGAGAAAATTTTTAAGTGGTAGTGCTAACTTGACGGACATTTCATAGTTGCTGTTTGACAAAAACTATTTTTGCCCGTCGTCATTATTGTGTCAGAAAAGTTGATTAAATTATTTATTTTATTTTATTTTTATTTTTAAATCTTAATTTAAAGTCATATTGGGTTTGGATTATGGCCATCTACCAGGGCCACACCACAAAACAACTTATCAATTTTTTCTCCAATTTGCGAATATGTATTCCTCAGAACTAATATTTAAAAAGTGATAAGTTCAAAATGATAAGTTTAATTTGTAAAATCGTTGCAGAAAATCATGATTTTTTGGTTCCACAAAGCCAATTTAATTTTTGCAAAGCAAATTTTGATAACTTTGTCGAAAGCTTGCAAGGCAAATGATCGCTTTGCAAATTCATTTTGTTTTAACTAGTGAAGCTTTCAAAATTTTAAGTATGTAGTGAGTTTTTGTTCGACGATAGTGAATGCGAGGTTGTAACAAGTTATATAGACCTAATTAATTTTCGGGCTGCAATTTTAAAAAGAGCGTCCGCTTAAATAAAATTCAAGTTGAATCCCATTTGAATAAAATTGGAGAAAAATTAAAGCCAATACACATCGCAGTCGGCTTAAAATCAACTGCTATTGTGCTTGCATTGGCTCGAAAATGGTTGCCATTACCTTGGAAATGCAATTATGCATGGGATTACAATTTGCAAAATCAAGAGTTCGCAAAGCCGTCGATAGAGTTTTCGACGTAATAATAGAAGTTGTATGTCAAAGGACAGTGCGGTAGCCCAATGATGTCAGTGGATTGCTGAAAAGTTTTTCATGATGGTTGGATTTCCTTGTGTGTATGTGGTCTAGACCGGCATGGAAACCACTCATTGAATGTGATGATGATTATGATACAGACCCTACAATGTTAATGCCGGGCAGCGTGCATGACTCAAGGGTGTTACGGAATTCGACTGCAAGTCGAAGATTTGACTTTTCAAGGCAGCAGGAGATCAGTTGGAAAGTAGCATGCACTAGCTGATTTGCATGATATGGTCGGAAGAAAGTATGCCTAATAAACGGAACCTTAGGATCGTATGCCCGATCCTTATACAGCGAGACTCACAATCGCTCCAATTATAGTAAAAATAATAAGTTCTTAATGCGTAGTGTAAGATCTTGTCTGCTCTAATATGTGAACGTTTGAAGCCCCACGTCAACAATTTGATAGGTCCTTTGATAGACCAGAAAAGTCCACAATAAACTAAATTTTTCACATTACGGCAGATCTTGGAAAAACTGAGAATATAATGTCGATATTATTCATCTTCACCATCTTTTCACAGATTTCAAGGCCGCGTATGGCAGTATTTCCGGAGGAGAGCTGTACAAAGCCATGTCTAGTTTCAGCATCTTTGCAAACCTAGTACGACTATGCAAGATTACTTTGGAAAATTAACTACTTAAAGGTCGGTAAAGAACTCACTGAAACCTTTGATGTCGAAAAGGTTTTTAAGGCGAGAATCTGTCATGCGGTTTCTTCAGTATTATACTTGAAGTGATTGTACAAAAGTCAAACGTCAACATCAGAGGAACAATCTTTCAAAAGTCTGTGCAATTACTCGCATATGCAGACGATATTGACGTAATGGGAAGAAAAAAGCGTGATGTCATAGGTGCTTTTGCGAGAATTGAAACAGAAGCGGCAAAAATGGGTTTGATGGCTAATGAGGATAACTCAGTATATGTTTTCATCAAACAAGGACACTGAACATCGACGAATTGGAAAAAACGTCACAATAGGCAGACATAACTTCGAGTCAGTACAGGACTTCGTCTACTTAGAATCCGCACCGAAACAACATCAGTACGGAGATCAAACGGAAAATAACTCTTGCCAACCGTTGCTGGGTTAAGGTGGCAATTGAGCAACAAAACCCTCTTTAGAAAACCGAGGTAAGCCTGTATAAGACCTTCATCATTCCAGTCCTGCTATACGCCGATGAAGCACGGACTTTATCGAATGCGAATGAGGGTCATTTCGATTTTGGCAACAACCTGCGAATATTTTGACTATTATTGCGCATTCCGAACAGCTTATTTCAAGCTTGTGAAACAATGTACATTTTTTCAAGAGTTTTTTACCTTTAAGTACTCAAAAACATGTGTCACTGTCATCATTTAGTGAAATGTTAGCTGTTAGTTAGCAAAAAACAAATCTTACACATTCTAGACAGCAGAGCTAAGAAATATTTCAAAATTATTAACAAACTTATAAAAAAATTGATTAGATAGCTACATAAAGTTAACTATTAAATATATCGAGCACTTCCCGCAAAATCATCGTAAGCGACATTTTAAACAAAAAGGTTTTTTTTATAGGTACAATTCAAAACTACATTTTTCGCAAGTTTCTGCATTTTTACATTTAAAACAGTTTACATTATAACTGTTTTACGACAAGTTACAACGAAAATAAATTTTATCGTAAGCGACTAACCTCCTTTGAATGCTTGTATACAAACAAACAGAAAACGTCTTCTTGTAAAAATTTCTTTTTGTTGCTCACGATAAAATTGCGGGAAGGGCTCGATATGACAATTATTAAAAGAGAAAAAATAAAAATAAAATCATAGTCAAGAGAGTGGAGCTCTGGTTCGCATCAACGACTATAACATAGTTTTACTAACATGAAAATCTATTAAATTTGAGTTTAGGCTTAAGATTTTCATCATACGAGCAAGAGGCTTCTATGATGAGGACAGTGAAGTAACTCCAAGTTGCGCAGTTGGTATGAACCTCCCCGGTAGTTAAAACCTATGCATGATGCAAGTCAGGAGCATCAGTTTTTTCTGTTATAAGCTGGTGAAGATAAACTAAATCATTATTTATTTGCCGATTCGAAAGCAGTTGCATATGCAAAAATTGAATTTTTTTTTTTTTTTACAAAGAGTAAATTTGAGTGGTACCCGTGGTGTGATGGATAGCATGTCCGTATATTAATCCAGAGGTTCGAGTTCGAATCCCAACAGAGGCAAAAATGTTTTTTCAACGGGTATCGCCTTTCGCGAGGAATTGACAAGTCCTCCGTTAGTATTCATTGCCATGAAAAGCGCTTTCTCGATTAGCCGTTCGGAACCGGCAGAAAATTGTAGGTCCCTTCCATTTTCTCACAAGGCATGGTTGTGAGAAATGCGCTAGGCCCAGGGGCTCCTCGCTCTGTTGCGCCTCCCTATTTATTTATTTATTTTTTTTTTAATTTGAGTGGACATAAAATAAATATTTCCCCCCTTAATGCTTTTTGTTTTTTGGTTCGGGATGTGAGCTCACCTCTTTGCTCCCAACTCATCAGTGCCTATTAAAAAGCTTACATCCTTTGCTACTTAGTGGTTAGTATATCTGCGTAAGCCTATAGGGTGGGTGTTAGAAGTTTAATCGAGAGCTCTCTTCTTCAAAGCATATAATAATTCAAAGTTTAGTTCCTTAAAATAGTAGGTAGCTATCGGAAGAATGAATTAGAAAAATTTTATAGGAAGAACAATCGTCCAATGTACTTTGAATGTCCTTAACCTGCACCCCATCTTTATGGCTCCTTTTACGAGCTATATGAAAGTTCCACTATACTTTACGCTGTTCAAAAACTGTTTTATGAAGAAACGAAATTTGCCTAACATTTTCTTGAAACTCTTGCTTCAGTAGCTTAGCCTAGCTACGATGTTATCGAAACTTATCCTTTTCATTGCAATTGTCGTTAATAACCCCAAATAATTTCTTTATTATTGGTACCACTTCCACTGAAGATGATGCATGTAACTCTTAAAAAAAAAAAAAAAACAGAAAAAATGGCTACCTTAGCAAACCGATCAAAGATACATATCCTTTTCCACCATTAATCGCAGAATTCCTATGTAAATCTGCATCGAAATAACTTCATATACGCTGCCCAGTGCCCAAGCATCGACCATCATCGCTGTGACAAGTGCAATCTGCAGCAAGCAACAACAACAAAAAAACAGCAAGCAAATGAAATGGATTCAATCAGTTGCAATGATTTACCCTGCCCCCGGGGCTTATCCAAAGCACAAGGATGAGAAGAAGCTGAATGCTTTGCTCGATAAAAGAGAAAAACAAAAAACTAGGTCTCTTTCTTGATCCAGGAGTGGGCACACTGGGCAATCAACTGGCTGAGAGCGCAGCTCACATAGTTATGCGATCACATTATGCGAATCGGTGCTGCTTCAAAGTGGACGGCATCTTTAGATGTTTTTGACTTGATGATGACGACTCCGTGTCGTCCGCTCCTCTGCGGTCCATCGTTCATCGTTCGTCAACATGGACGGCAACAACGGTGACCTTACACGCACACGTACACACACACACACTACCCAGCCTTTCAACGATATAAAGAAAAACTCTTCAAAGTCAAATCAAGCCTTTGAACAAAATCTGCGGCTTTGGAAGGAAGCTGTGGCTGGTTTGTTGGCTGCTATTGCTTTAAACTGTGGCTATGCGTGTTGAGGACATTGTTTTGTGCTACTGGAATTCATTGTAGCTGTTTGAGCCACTGTTACCTGTTTTGTTGTTCGGCGGTTAAAAATGATGTTGCCTCTTTTCGAAGAAGAGTGCATCAAGGGGAGGGGACTATTGTTATTTCATTGATGCGACGATATGTGATCCAAAAGTGCGGCTTATTGCCTGCGGTTTCTATTTCTGTTAATGTTTGAATCCGGACACTGCTCCGACTTCGAATGAAGGAATGTGGCAATGAAAATCGTTACAACGGATGTAAGAAGGACACCAGTCGGTATTATTTGTTGCAGTTTAATTGTTGATTAATTGTTTTTTATTGGTTGTTCGCGTCTGTTGAATATTTTTTGAGGCCTATACACTTCACTGTGTTAACTTTTACAGACCACACAAGATCGTTCCCAGAGATGATTGCAATTTTGAGTCGTCTATTTGCAACATTTTACATGTTTCATTTTCTTCCAAGACAGCATTCTGCATCGATATTTTGTAGAAAAACACAAAAGAAAGAAAATATGTCAGGCGGCAGTAGCTTTGGTATCTTCCCTTGATAATTATACTTTAGCTACGAAGGAAACTAATCCTCAGTTAATCTTCAATAACCAAGCAGACTCCTTTGCATTTCAGAGGAAGGTTTTTGTTTCATCTTTTGAGTAATCTGAGCTTGTAAATGAACTCGATTTACGAAAGCATTTGTTTCAAATCTGCTCGTTCATTTTACTTGAATATTTACGGTGTCACCCAAGGCAACCACTTATGTCCACTATTTTTTCCTTAAAAGAACAAATGATTGGTCGTTGGTTATGAGGCTTGTTTCGGACTTGTTGTTGCTGGAAACTGATAGGATTACATTTCAACCGTTGAAAGACAATTAGACTTCTAGGAAAATTGAGAAAATTGTCATAATACAAAATCAATTGGGTGAAAAGTAGCAGATCCAATGATATTACGCGATATGACGCATCGTCGCGTCGTCGCGACGATACAAAGCCAATCAGAAAAAGTTTAAAAAAGCCAGGAAAGCCAGCAACATCCATATTCGACGAACGATATTTTAACATGATCAAAAATTAAGCCAAAAAATACTTCAATGTCCCGAAGATAGTAAAAATGTTTGGTCGTTTGTTGCGAACAATCGGAACACAACAACATCTTCGGTTCCAACACTCGCTTCTAACGACACACCCTTTGTTAGCTCCCTTGAAAAAGGTAGCCTTTTTGCAAAGTAGTTTGCCGCCAACTCAACGCTTCCAGAAAGTGTAATGGCTCCTCCAGTACTTGAGCGCGTGAATGATTCCATGGGACCAATCTACTTTCGCACTCGTTCAGTGGCAAGACTCTTGAAAGATCTCGACATTCATAAATCCTCTGGACCGGGCTCAATGCTGTTTTTGTCATTGGAGCGAAACTTACCTCCTTAACCATTATCCGCGAATAGATCTTGCATTTTTGAAACAGAACTGCTTTCAATCCTCGGTATGTGCGTTACCAACCACCTCTTGTGGAATAACCATATACTTGACATCGCCAAAAACGCTGCAAAGTGCCTAAGCTTTCTTCGACAGTACAAGAAATTTTTCACCCAATGATCTGGCAGTCATCTACAAAACTTACATTCGTCCTAAGATGGAGTATAACTCCCATATTTGGACAGGTGCTCCTTCAACTCACCTCAATCTTCTGGACAGCGTTCAGAGAAGCACCTTTAAGATGATTGGAAATACGATTAAATTGAAACTTTCACGACACTCGAACATCGTCGTAATGTTTCTTGTATCTCCTTATTTTATCCTTTTTTTTACAAACAGTTCTCTTATGAGATTGCCAGCTGCACTCGTCCTCTTAAGCAATTCAACCGTAATACTCGCGCTTCTAGGAATGCGCATCAGTTTGCACCTTGAATCCAATTTCAGGCGTACTGTTAAATACAGAGATTCCTTCTTCAGCCGTACTACTCGAATGTTAAATGAATTGCCCTGCTCTATATTTCCCTCTCATTATGTAAAATCTTCAGAAATTTAAAACTAATGTGCATCGGTATCTCCTTTCAAACTCTCTCCCTTTTTCCTATCGCTCGTACTGCGTTACTTAACATGTTAAGGGTAGTCATAGTCACAACCCCTTGAGTGCGCGCAAGCTATAAAAAAAATTGACACCTCACAATGTGAATCGAGCTGGAAGGAGCTTGGATTACTGCAATGACGAAAGGATTACAACTTTCCAACTTCTCTGCTTCACACAAATAGCCCGCCTGTGAGGTACACAACGACTTTAGAAAGCTACCACTTCTCCAAGCTTTATAACGGCGATGATGAACCCAATTCCGTTTTTAGAGAGATAGAACGATTTGATTCAGGTGACCGACGCCGACGTAGACCAACAATACCGCCAACCCGACCTGAACGAAGTGAAGATATCAGTACCCAAGCTAAAGTCCAACAAAGCTGCTGGAGCTGATGACTGTCTAATTGTTTAAAGCGGAAGGCGATGACCTGCTCAGGAGTATGCACCAGTTCATTTGGAAAATATGGTCGGAAGAAAGCATGCCCGATGAATGGAACCTGCTCCATTAGGGTCGGAAAAGATCTTACCGATACATTCGATGTCAAAAAAGTTTTTAGGCAAGGCGATGCACTGTCATGCGACTTCTTCAACATCCTTCTTGAAAGAATAGTGCAAAACTCCCAAGTCAACATAAGAGGCACAATCTATCATAGATCCGTCCAATTGGTCGGATATGCCGACGATATTGACATAATAAGAAGAAGCGTGATGTCAATGGCACGTTTAAGAGCAATGAGACGGAAGCGAAGAAGATGGGTTTGGTTTAGTGGTCAATGACAATGAGGGCAAGACCAAGTATATGCTGTCATCAAGAAAGGACACCCAATATCGAGGTCTTGGACAGAACGTCACTATAGACAGCTATAACTTTGAGATAGTTAAGGACTTTGTCTACCTAGGCATCGATATTAATTCAGACAACGACACCAGAGCTGAAATCAAACGAAGAATAAATCTTGCCAATCTCTGTTTCTTCGAACTAAGAAGGCAATTGAGTAGTGAAGTAAAAAGGAGTAAAGTCATCTTTCGAGCAACTAAAGTGTCCCTGTATAAGACACTTATCATCCCGGTTCTTATATATGGCGCAGAGGCATGGACCTTGTCAAAGGTAGATGAGAATGCTTTAAGAAGATTTAACGACGTATTGTACGGGCTGTGCAGCGACACTGACCTTGTCAAACGAGTTAAGTTCCAGCGTATTAGATGGCTGGGTCATGTAGAGCGAATGGACACCAACGCTCCGGCTCGGAAAGTCTTCGAATCCAATCCCAAGGGACGTCGCCGTAGAGGAAGACCGCTACTCAGGTGGCGCACGCAATAAGGGGAAGACCTCAACCAACTTAGCGTGCAAAACTGGAGGCAGCTAGCTAGGGACCGAGCTGGCTGAAGAAGCATGTTGGTTGAGGCCCTAGTCCGACCCGGAGTGTAGCGCCACCTGAAGTAAGTAAGTAAATACAATGATCCCGATTCCACACAATCAAAAATTATCTTCAATTATCAATCAAAAGCCAACCTTCGCAATAAGACTAACTCTCTCTAAAGTGCTCAGGGAGGCACTGACAAAACTGCTTTTACTCTATCAGTTGTCAGTAGAGTTCCTTTCCATCCGGGATATGTTTCCGCCCTTTGCAGTGCGTTTAAAAGGTGAAAACACAATTTTCACACTCCATTGATTTTATAGTTTTTCTTCATTGATTCGCCATACAGTTCATCAAATTGGGCATCACAGCCCAGCATATGCGTTTCCGTGATCTTCTTTCAACAAAACCATTCTACCCAATCGAGTGGTCTTTTGTTTCGATTACTGAGAAAATTGCATTGCGTCACTTTGGCAATGTGAATGTATCTCTATTAGCAGCATCAGGGCTCGTGCCGCCTGTCAACCAACTCGGAACCAACAAAAAAATTAAAATTGCGCTTTAAAATCGATTTCGCCTTCTTTTCCTGCACCACTTGGCCATAAATTAAAATGTCAATTCTCTCTTCCCATTGTCTTCAAGAGCGCGGTTTGAATTGGGGTCAAGAGCGTGCCAAAAGTACGGATGATATTATTTCAATTGCCATCAATAGAAAGCCAGACAAAAATAAGTCTACTCAAAACACTGCATATCGGCCATTAGTCGACGCCTACACCCTACACACTACCGTTCAGTGACAATAAATCATTTGGTCACTCTGTCTCAACCATTGCCATTGTGTGAGCTCACAAGGACTGAAAGGATGTTTCCACAAAAACACTTTTTGAAAAATGCTCAAAACAAAATCTACACGAAACAACAGAACGCAGATGAACTCCATTCTAACCATCATCGATGAACAACTGCCGATGTCCTGGTGATGGTGATGCAGTGCACCTCTATATAGAGTTAGTCCAAAACAAGAACACCTGGTGGCAAAGAATAATTGTGGAAAAACGAAAACTATTGCGAGGGTGGACATGGAAAACAATTACCATCATAGAAACGAAGACGACGCGACAGTAGAGTATTTTCTTGTTGCTCACCCACATACGTTACTCCGATTTTTCAACGGCTTCTCTACAGAGCGAGGGTAATTTTCCTTGCCATTACACATTTTGTGGACACAATCGCACACACACACACACACATGGATATGCACGAGAGTCCTTGATATTATATTTGTTCAATGAATGAAAATTTTGTTGGGAACCCCTCGAGTTGTGTTTGGTCATTTCTTAGTCCGGCATACGCAATTCGGTCCAGAGCATAATGCCATGTAAATTTATGTCCATTCAACGGACTTTCTCCGATTCATCCACCCCCCCACAATGAATACGAGAATTCCTTACCTGCTCTGGACTGAGCTGAATCCTTGCGGATATGTGTGTGGAAACAGACCGCCCGGAAATGGCATTTTCGAATAATGTGACTATGAATATTTATGGATTGTGATTTTGCGTATATATCTTTTATAGGAATGGTTGTCCTCCTTGCAATTTGCTTATCCCAAGAGGTGCAGATATGTAGAAATACAAAGAAACCAATTTTGCAACCTAATCCAATGGCTAAAGCTAGTTTTGTATTAGACTTCTAAATAATGGCTTTCAATACGTAAACAGAAATGGGATTACTAGCGTTATTTACATGTATTTAGGAATTGGACTCTGTCATTTGAGAAATTATGGAATTCGTTTTTCGTATAGTTAAGTGCAGACCAAGACCAGTGTGTACTCTGGAATGTGATCTTGAAAAAGCAAAGCAAAATAGTGAGGGTGGTTTGAATCAATGGCTGAATGGAAAACTTTTATAATAAAATTATTACAAATCTTAACTCTGGTAAGAGTTTATAAATCCTTCTCGAATTCAACTTTAAAACAATTAGAAGAGTGGAAGAAGGTGGTAAAATATAAAATATAATATATTATGCAAAGCGTGCGTCACCTATACGAATCACCTATACCTTAAAACAATTTGAGGAGAGGAAGAGGTGTTAAAAGAATACCTATATTATGCAAGGATTGCGTCACCTATACGAAGGCTTCAACGGGTTACAAGGACACAAACTCTTCAAAACAATCATTTGAAAAAACTGCAATAAAATGTTTATGCCCAGGTAATAATTACTGGCGCATGGGTTGTGTGCAACTGTGGGAGAAATAATTACTTTGAATTCAAACTTTTCAACATGAAATGAGGTGAAAAAAGCAGTACGAACTCTATTCTATGGATGTGGGTATTTTTTACTTTTTGAACATTCATTGTGGTTCGCAAATTCTTGTGGATTGGAGTTATTGAAGGCTACAACTGATTTCGGTACTGAAGAAATTAAAGTGCTCGATTTGAACATTTTCGACCACAAATTTTGACACAGTGAAATGTATTTCCATTCTCACTTCACCCGTGGGGTGATGATTAGCATGTCTGCCTGTTACCTGGGAGTTTCGGAGTTTGGGCATCACTTTTCGATTGGTAATAAATTAAGATTCTCTCCCCAAATCATCCGAGGTCTCTTTACTACGTTCATCAGGTGGACCGATCTAGACAAAGTGACCTACTGCGATAGTCCAAATAGTGTCCAGCGATCAGTCTGTATGTGAATAATCGGAGCACTGCGGTCAAGCTGCACTAAACATACTCGTTTATCTCACACCCCTTAATCTCTTTAGAGCTCTCCTAATGGACCTAAAACAACATTGGTCACTCAACAATCCTGAACTTGTTCGGATCAATCCCAAGTCACTCCAACTACATCATACCCCAATAGGTCTTTGAAAACAAGGTCCAAGTCTCTATTCCACCGAGCAAAATTTGAGAAGACGAAGAATTTTTAAGAGATGAGTCAATTCATTGCTATATACAGATGGTTTAGAGAAGGGGTTGGTTGCGGGTAACAGACAGACTACACGTAAGTATCTCATTTTATGGCGATAAAAAAGGTCCCATCATTGTGAAAACGTGATATCTTCAGTGAATATCCGTACCTTCTCAGATAGCCAAGCAAACCTCAAATACCTCGGCGATCGGCGCTATTTCTATGAACTCAGTAACCGCCCTCAATCATCGAATATTTCTCATGGAGATGTCTGAACAGTTCAATATTCACCTTTTTTGGGTGACGGGGCAGAGAGATATTCTAGATAACTGCCAAGGCGATGAATTCACTAGAAACGGATCAGATATATCGATCTAAATCAGCAGGTTGCACTTGGGTATACCAGGCGCTACATGCAAACTCATGCCAAAGTAAGACGATATAAAACAAACAATAGGTGGAGTAACACCACTATTTGTGTAGCAACAAAACGGATATGGCTTCAAAAACGCACACTTGCTATCCATAAGCAGATTGCACATTGGCTCCGTAATCGGTGTTCATGTCCTGCACTCTCCCTCAAAAGAAAACTGCGTCTAAGAGAATATTTTCTAGGTGATCCAAGCAGTGTGGTAAACACAGATGCCCTTCACCTCTATCACTTTATTAAAAGCTCCAAATTATTCAGCTAATTCATGTACTCCTTTACACACTTCATGTATCACGAATAGACCTAATATTGGGCTAAGTCTTTGAGTTGTTTTCTTGACAGCCATTTAAACCTAACCTATCGCTTTTCGAGAAGTATTGATAAATTTTCTTTAGTTGCACTGCCTCGAAAAGCCCTTTCTTACTTAACCGTTCAGAATTAGCAAATAGTTATCCATTCCTCAACAAGGTTTAATTGAGAGAAATGCGCTGGACGTCGAAGGTCCCAAAATGTTGTTGGTCACCCTATTTATTTATTTAGTTTTCAATCTTTTCTTTTGTAAGAGGTGAGGACAGAGTGATAGCAGTACCTAATGAGCTTTACTTTAACAGCAGCAAGATAAAGGCTGGTCGCTTTTGTTTATACACATCTTCGATTCTGGTTGGTCATGACGTTTGAACTTGTTGAAGGTTGCACTTTTTAAAAAGTGCATAGGTCTAATATGCAGCCTTGCGGAACCACCTACGAAATATTGGAAAGATTCGAAATTTGGTTTCATGAAACCTATTTTGCAGATAGTAACAAATTCAATCAGAATTCATCCTGAGTTAAAAACAAATGCCGTATTTTAACACAACCTCGAAAAAGATTTGATAGCATAATGCATAACCCATCCGGTTAGGTAAGAGGGGGTGCAGGCGCGAGCGGCAACTCCTCACTCGGATCTCAAGGATCCATTTTGCTCCCCGGGTAACAGAGGACTTATGGGAAGTGATGAATAGCAGAGGCTAGAGGATTGGTTTGGTGACTGGATTTTTGTAATGTTTCATAATGTTTCTGTGGCCTGTTATGCCGGTTTTCCAATTATTGCATTGTTTGAGTCGCAGTTCGCTATTGGCAGGAATCTCCTCATTGAAAAGATCTAGCAAGCGATATGAAAGTTTCCAAAACTGCCATCGAGTGTTGTTTTCATGGTTAAGCCTTTGGATGTTGGTTATGGTCTTGAACTTTGGAGCCTTCTCTTATGATGGCCACCATAAAAAACAGGCGGATATGAGGATTAGTCTTATTATGGATGTGTACATCAATAATAGTGAATCGTTTTAGGAACAGGTCCCCGCTTTGGGAATAAATGTGACTAACTTTTTCCAACTTGTAGGAATAAAGGTGAGGTGAAGCAACCTCTAAATATTTTTCTTAGGGCCGGCATAATAAAGTCTGTAGGGATTTGGAGCATCATTGGAGCCATTTCGTCCAGGGCCTTTAGATTTTTTTATGCAGAGAATGAGTCAATGGTCCATCACAAAATCTTTCTTTTATCTTTTAGCTGATTTCCTATGTTGTAGCTAACATTAGCGTAAGGAAACGGAAACGTGTTCTGGAGATGTCATTTGAGAACAGACAGGAAAGTGGGTGATCATACAACTAGATACTAGAAGAATGCTTTTTAAAAACCGATGTGTATACAGCGAGTTCATCCCAAACTTCAAGAGAATTGAAACATTTATGATAAGAAAATTGCAGATTTATACATAACCATCGTTGTTCCTCTGACAAAACTATGCAGCTGATTTAAATATTCTTCAAATGAAACACTCCCACTCTCTCAAACAGCTTGTTCACAGAACACAGAGTTTTTTTCAACTTCATGAGAATTTGGGGATGGGGAAGCCCTATAATATGATAATCGACTTTTCCCTAAGACTTGGATACGCACCTGACTGAAAAGCTACAAGTTTGTTTGATATTATACAAGTGTGATGGACATAATCCCACAAGTGGCATCTGCTTGTAGACTTGTAGCTTTGCGTTACAGACCCCAACAAAGCTACAAATCTGCAAGTGAATGCCAAATTGTGGGACTATGACCATTTTACTTGTAGAAGATCAAGCGAACCTGTGGCTTTGTGCTACAGAAATTTCTTACACTTCATTTGTATTTGAAGTACTTGTAGTTTTGTGTTGCAGGCTCTTGGTTGAGAGCTGAACGAATTTTTTGGCTTCAAATGGAAAAGCTACCTGGTTAGCACGCTTTTTTTGCTTCGCGGTAGATAAAAAAAAGCTTGGCTTTAATTGCACTCATGACCTTATTTATTTATTCATTTAATTTTTAATATGAGCTCTTTTGAACAGCAGTATCTACTTAGTTAGCACTTTCAAGAGCGGTGCTTAGATGACGGGAGGCTGAAAGCCAGGGAGCTAGGTGTGGGACTCAAATCCTTTCGTCCACTGCCACTCTTGATAAATGCTTTCAGATGCATTTCTAAACAGGGATATTTTTAAAATTGACTTGAGAGCAGCGAGCAGTGGCGTAATACTCAAAGCAATTTTCATCGGTTCTTAGGTGAGGAATAATACAAAGAGCTGCAAAAATGGCTTCCGAAGGCATATCGTTCAATTGAATTCTTTAGAAATGGAAAGCTTCCTGTTAATCCCCTCGGGAAACTGGATGCAGTAATTGCAATAAGGTATTTCTAAATTATAGCATTCAAAAACTTTCAAACCTTGCGAATTTTAAGTTGCCCCTACCAATGGTACGGGAGCAATACCAAAAATTGTGTAAGAGTTGTAATAGTTTATTTTGATTTTACTGACTAAAATGTCAATTAACATGTAGCTATCTATGACACAATCTATGTAATTTCATACAAAATCTTTTAATAACTGTGTTTAAAGTCTGATTTATGAAGAAATAAGCCAGTTTTTTCCGGGATACATGAGGATAGAAACATTGCGGATAGCACTTTACTAATGTTTTCCTGCACACCTTAGGGTCCTCTGTGGTCTCTGGCCCTTTAAGCTTGGGGGCCCTGTATCATTGATACGGTTGATATTAGTATGTCTACATCGCTGCTTCTCCTCAACGAACCTTAGCTTACAGAAGTTAGAATTTCAAAACATTTTTTTTAATCTGCAATGATAGTATCTAGTATTTGGGTATGATCTTTCTTTTACTATAACCGTGTTATTGGTGTTTTTAATCGTGAAAGTTTTTTAGGTTGCACTAGTCTCTAACTGATTTCTCTTTTATTCGCCTTTTCGACAAACACGAAGTCTTCGGCCATTGTCTGGTCCCTTACATTTTGAATTCAGTAGCCTGATTTCTTAATTGTTAACATAATGGATAAAGGATAAATCTTTTAAAACAAAGGAGTGCATCTATCACTGTCTGCCCCCTACTTCTTCAAAGACACTCTGAGATGGGGCTATACTTAAAAATTTCCGACACCTCCATGAATAATACATGCTAAGCTATATGCACATCTTTTGAGACCTAAAACGCCTTTAAGCACAAACCATTATCATTTCTCTGAATATGCGTTGAGGAAGTGTCAATTCACCTATAGTCGCCGCCATCTATGCGATTGAATCTTTATGAGTGCATGATAATAGTATTTTGCTTAAAAACTGTAATAGACGCTCACATATATTCAACTAGATAACAATCTCCTCGTTTTTCCTTCTCAAATCATTCACTCTGATGGTTTTAATTGCCCAGACTCAGACCCTCTGCGCCAGCCATCCGACGCTCTGTTTTCGCAGTCTTATCTTTGCCTCCTGCTGCCGTCTCGTCGGTTCCCTCCCGCATGAAGATTCCATGAATTAATTTCAATTTTGCATGTTTCGTTATTAATTTTTATTTGAATTGCGGTGTCGCTTTAATTTCCATGGAAGTACGAGTATTATAACTTTTGTGTGATTATTGTTGTGTTTTGTATCTGTTTTTTTTTTACTACTCGCGCGGCTGCCTTTTGCACAGTCGATTCGGGTTAATTTCCACCCTCGGCTTCAGATGAAAGCACTAAGCCCGTCTCATTCGTCACACTTGTCAAGTTCAGATGCATCCGCTAATGTGGCTATCGTACACAATATGCTAAGGAGTTCTAAGTGCGCGCTCTCAGTGAAGGCGGATTAATTATGTTGACGCTGTTCTTTCGAGGCCACAAAATGTATGAAGGCGCCATTTGTTTTTGAAGGTTATGAGATGGTGTGACCAACAATGTGGAAAATTGAACATAAAACATGTTTTTTTATTGTTTTATAGAATCATCTATGATCGTCTATCAGCGCATCATGATCTTAATAGAATTTTTGTGAATATTAATTTCAGAAAAGGGTCACACTAGCAGTCATTTGAATTCGCAGTATGACGACTGTTTTTCTTCGTTCTGTTGATTTGATTTGAAAGACACACAAAGTCAGCGTGGAAACACGATAGACTTCACAAAAGAGTGCACTTTTTATAGAATGGAGTGTTGCAGAAAGAGTTACTAATTTGTTGCATTTAAATTTTTGTTGGTTATTAATTAAATGCTTTGACAGCATGCAAGTCCTCAATTAATAAGACTTTGTTCTCTTTTTGCATACGGTTAAGATAGTGGCAGCAAAAGGAACTGCTGCGTGTCATGAGGGATCAGATATGTAAAATTACCTTCAAGACTGTGATGATTGATCAACGTTAGACCGTTGGCTGTTGGAAATGTTGGAAATTAAGGAAACACCTGTTGATGAAAAGCATAAATTGCTGAGGAATTGTGAAGTGCAAAAAGAAACGTGTTGTAAGCCATTATACGTGCTTTGTATTCTTATATGTAAAAGAGCATAGAAAAAACAATAGTAGAAGAAGATCGCGCTCATGATTTTGAAGAAAAATGGAGTTCTATACGAAATTGATGAATTGAAGCAGCGTACTACGTGTTCGTGATACTCACGTTTCATCACCATATGGAAAAGTCGTGTTTACCAGAGCATCAGACGGTCAGAACTCAAGCCATTTGAATATAAGAGAAAGAAACGCTGAAAAATTATCATGATAGGTATTCGGTGTAATTCTTCTGAATATGGCTTTATCTTTGCATAATTTGTTTATTTACTCAATCCAATTTCTATCACAAATTTACTAATTACCTTATTAACATGGGCGCTGCTCAGGTCTAACTTCCCTAAATGTTTTAAGGCTTCGTGTGTTGCCATAATTTATGTTAATTGCAGTATCTTAATCGTGCTCATTGATTAGCAACATTTTATAACGCTAACGTGCTGCCTTTGGCTGGTGTGTTCGATTAAAGAATTCATCAAAGTTGTTTGTGATGACAACCGAGCTCCTGCTTCTTATTGTCGGATGTTGAACTATGTATTTTCAGAACTGGATGGACGAATTTTTCGGTCAAGCACAGGGAAGTGACGAGGAGTTTACCTATAAGTATTGAATTCAACATTTCCTAAATTCTCAAAGCTCAACCGAGTAATAATTTTCATTTCTTTTTGTTTTTCCTATACGTTGAAGTTCTATAGTTTAAGGTCCCAACTAAAATTATTTTTCGTTCACTTCAGATGATCCCTTAGGGGTCGCCCAAAATGACAAAGCAAATGTGGAGTTTTGAATATTTTTTAAGAAAATTTCAAAAACTATCCATTAAATGTGTATCTTTAAGACAATAAAAAATAGTTGATATCAAGAAAAGGAAAAAAAATTTTTAATTGGTGGATTTTTGAAGCAATGTTCTTAAATTCTTTAAATAGTCCTTTAACTTTTTTTTCTTTTGTAAACAGAGTGTTCCGTATTTCCGTTTGAAAAAAATTTTTCTTAATTTTAGAGAGATAAAAAAAACCGAAGGTACTTTTCTCCATGAAAAATCTTTATGGGTTGTTGCTGACTGTAATTTATTCTCTGAGCAACAAAAGGGGTTTTCTGCACAAAGTACCTTTCGTTTTTAATTTTTTAAAAGCTAAGAAAGATTTACCAAATCGGTTTTCTGGTGATCCGTAGTGAGGCGAAATTTTGTAAAAATTATAATTAAAAGAAATTTATTCCTTTTTGATAAAAATTTTGATTTTGAGACTTGATTACTCTTCACTAAAATAACTTGAACTAAAATGTTAGTCGAAGAATAATCTACTTACTTTAAAAAAGCCTGAACGGAGGAAGATAGACGCCCTCTCATACGATTTTTTTACGTTAAATTCCAAAGTATTTCACACGAATTTGCGGTTACTCTGTGTACTGACTCCTCTCAAAAAATATTTTTAAAAAAATTGCACCGCCTTCGCAATTCATTTCATTGCTTTTTGAAGTATTTAAAGTTTAAACTGCTCTTACCACCCAAAATGAAGAAATAGCCAAACTGAATTGTAGTTGATAAAAGAAAACTAAATGTTTTTCGTCGGCTCTTTTGGTCGTTATGATATAATGAATAGAAAGAACTGTATTTCATTCTTTTCCCAACGTTTCGATGGTGGTTGCCATCTTCTTCAGGGGAGTCTTTATTAACAAAAAGAAAGTATTAGTATACACACACACAGGTTGTACCATATCTTACACTTTATCATATATTACAAAATTTCCATTAGAATGAAGAAAAGCTTAAGATGTTCTTGTCCCTAAGCAAACGGGTATTGCAATATAGTTCCGGCTCATTGCCATTCTCCCATTTCTTTCAATGGACAATGATCATACAGGGTAATTGCGGGAGAGATGCCGCGTCGGGAGAAATGCCGCACTCAACCAAACTCACATATCTAGTCCACACCAAAAGTTTTATTTTGCATTTTGTTCCATAGGTATTCAATTAAAAACCTAAGACAAAAAATTTGAAACATCCGACATGCAACGGGTTTTTTTTGTAATTTGTTTTGTTTTAATCATCTTTTTTCCAAAGGAAATTTTTTAGTTCGTTGCAAGTAATCGATTTGAAGAGATGCTATCGAGTGTTTGGTACAGGGAACGTAATTTGCATATTAAATAGGTGTTAAGGAATACTCGTGTGTGTATTTTTGTATGTTTCCAATTTGTCTTATTTTTGTAGTGTGGTGCGGCATCTCTGCTTCATTTTGAGAAGATCCGGCATGCTGAATTGACTTTTGTATTTTTTTTAAATAAAGTATTGAGCTTTCGTATGCCCCTAAAGTACATCTGCACATAAACCAGGGCTAGTTGAACACAAGAGGCGCTGAAAGAAGCCCGAGAAAACATTGACAAAAGAACGTCTCTCCGACAAGCCGAGAAACTGTTTGAGTACTGGCCAGAAGTTCAAGAACCAACAGCTGTTTTTTCCGAAACGGCCGCTTCATGTTCTGAAACAATCCTGGAACCGCTAGTTCCAACCACCAGCCATAGGTACATCATGCAGTCATTCTGAAAATGAAACGCACACCTCATCATGTTTCAACAAACTAACGCCATCAAAACTACTGCAATTAATTTCACCACTGCCGAAATTTCAGTGCTTTTTTTTCTTAGCGTAGTCAGAGGTGTTAACTTCTCCTATTTTAATTGAAAAAATAAACTTGAAGCCGCCGAAACGAAAAAAAAAATTAACCAAAAGAAAGGTTGGACGATCCAAATGTCTGTTCTGAATGTTGGGATAACCATTTCAAAATAACAAAAAGGAAAGATTGGATCATGAAAACTGTACACGGTACAAAACGTTTGAATCTAATCTGAGTACGGACTGTAGATGGAATCACGGAAAAGCATATTTAATGTTTTAAATTCAATGAATTTGTTATGCGGCTTTTCTCCACATGCAGGGAGAGATGGCACATGTAATATATTTTTCTTTTGTGTTAAAAAAAAAATTGTTATTTTTTCGAGTATCTAAAGTTTTTTTTATGGTAGGAAACAAATCCATTATTAAGCTTTTTATATAAATATAGCTTCTTTCACATCAATAAACAAATTATACTGATTTTTGAAAAACACCGGCATCTCTCTCGCAATTACCCTAACACTGTAAACAAAGTATGGTGCCAAATAAACGTTCTTCTACCTTTCTAAATGTCTTTCCTTATTATACGTAAACCAACTGCCACATGTTTTTTAAAACATGATTCATGCGATTTACATCGTGACCTACAAATAGAAACGGTTACAGAAGTTGTAAGAAAACATGCTGTATCACACAATCAGCGACTGCATAGTCATATCAACTCTGAAATGGAGTCCGTATTAAATACGAGAGGCAATGTTCGGAGATTAAGAAGAATCAAGCCACACGAGCTAATGGTCTAAAAGTCATGGGAAGCATTAAAAGTTTAAGCTTCCCTTAAAGCGATTATAGTTATTATTGAGAAAGAAAAATCTGTTGTCGATCGTTCATAGATTGGTTCTGATTACGAGGAGTTTTTAGTGAGGTAAGGGATTCTTACCCACACTACTTGGTGTCGAATACTGCCAAGTGTCTTTTGAAAATGTCCTCCTGACAAAAAAAAAAAACGTATATGCTGATGATGTGCGTCTATACTTATAAGTCGACTTTGCAGTGAAAATGATGCCGTAGCTTCCTTCAATGGTCTAAAATTAACCAACTTTGATTTAATTCTCTCAAATCAAAAGCTCGATTGATCCATCAGAAAATCTTTGACTCATCAGTCTTTAACCCTTTCAAATTGGAAAGTGACATTATTGATTTTATTAGCACAGCTTGAAATTTAGGAATAATTCTCAATCATACCCTTCCATGGAATGACCACCTTACTAGTGCCATTGGAAAAGTCTTTTGCAGTCTTCGTGCTCTTCAGGTCACACGAAGTTTCACCCCAACGAAAACTAAATTGAAATTGGCAAGAATCAATTTACCGATTACGTTATATGTACGAAAAGTTTTTGGCATCTTGTACGTTTTTATGTGTGACGGTATGATCACATATCTAATTGTGTGCCACATATCTCAGGTTGTGATCTCAACAATTTACTAAATTTCTATTTCTGATCTACCTACCAATTTCCACAAGGTCTTTTGTACTCATCAATCTCGTTTTAAATATTATTTTACTAGGCGTAAATTTTTATCCACGTTACTCGCCTCCGGAACTCCCTAGTCAATACAGATTGCGAAAAGAAGTATTAGAAACATGAAAAGGTTTAAAAATTTAGTTTTCGTTTATTCGGAAAATCATTGATTAGGTAGGTCTTCATATTTGCTTGCGATTATAGGTACTACAAGGCAAGTTTTGCTAACGTGCAGAAAAAATTTTAATATGACATAACGATGATAAGGAATGCGAACAAAGTGGGTCCTTCAATTATGGCTGTCTGTCTGTCATTACATTAATCTAGATCTTGAACCACTTGACTGATTTTCTTCAAAAAGTCTTTGGGGCAGCCAACCTACAAAGGATTTTTGGAATTGGTCTCGAGTTTTGAAACAACGGTAGTTGCCATACAAATTTTATGATGATACTTACTTTTCTCGAAAACGGCTCTAACGATTTCGATAAAACTTTATGTGAGGCATTATTTCTTATTTGTCTTTCTTATGGTGCATTTTTTCAAAAGTGGTAAAATTTCATATTTAAAAAGTCGTAGGATGTTGCAGAAAGATTGCATATCAACATTTCGGAAATTCTAATTTTAAGAATTTTGACTAATTTTTTTCTAAAATTTTTTGTGAAAATATCTTTCGGCGATGTCTTCGAATTTTCATACTTGGAATGGATATCAAAAATCTTGGTTTTCAAAGAGTAAAAAACAAAACAAATAGTTTAAAAAAAATGGTCTAACCATTTTGACCAAATTTTCAGCGTTTATATGTATTTATAACTGCAAAAAAGCCGTTTTATGTTTTCGCTAAAAAAAACTTTGGAAATTCAATTTATATTGTTTTTAGTATTTTATGTGATTCTTTTCAATTTTCATAATTAATTTGTAGTAACAGTTGTCAACCCTATCCCAACAAATGCATCGTGAAGAACGAATACTAAAACCTTTTGCTCAACCTCAAGATTTGATATTGTACTTAGCATACAATTGCAAGTTTGCCCTTTTTGTCCTTAAAGTTTGTTTCAAATTTTTCTTATGTTCAAAGAAAGTGTCAAAATCTCACATGTGTGCACTGTTCAATAACAAAACAATTCACTGAAACACGCAATCGCTTTTGCGATGACGTCACCGCTGTCAAGTTATTTGTTAGTACTGTGAGACGCAAAAGCGTCGCAGGAGCGTCACGCTGCGTCAAAAGGCAGCTAGTCAACTCAACTTTTTAGTATCTAGAATTTATGAAAAACCAAAATGTCTGAAAACTTACCTCTTAAAAGCTTACCTCTCTACTTCAAACCACAATCAATGACACAATCAAGAAATGAAGAAAAACAGTTTTTTTTTCATTTTATTTAGTTTTTATTTTATTAACTTTTCTCCATATTTGATTTATTTATTTATTTTTATAAATCGTCATTTATTACATTTATTATCACAGTATTCATTAAAACTAAAAATTCTTATTACTTTTACAAAAGAACAAAGAGTTAACTATTTCATCAGTTTACATTCATTTTTGGACACAACAACTATGGGGAAACATTTAGTCATTAAATTAATTCGTAATTAAAAAAAATAAAGAAAAAATTATTAATTCAAAATAAAACTAAGTACTTATAAGTAGATCAGTTTCAGAGGTACACCAATTCATATTGCTTAGGAAAAACTACTTCTAATAAATCAAAACAAATTTTATCTGCGTTGCTGTATTTTAACTTAGTACACTTTTCAGTTTTTTTTTTCTATTTTCAGGATAATTGTGGGTATTTATTATAAGTTCTAGGTTCTCCTTCTGCGGACCTCGTAACAATAAATACAATTTTAATATTACTCCTATAGCACTTACCAATATAAAAATGTACAGTGACTTAATATTAAGTTTAGTAGTTCTGAGGGTTGTGTTTAATTCTATTTTATAGGTCTTGTGATGTGTTTCTAATTACCTGCAAGAAGAGGGAGAAAAAAAACGAAAGGAGAATATGAGAAACAGCCCAAAGTGATTGGAATAAGGAAGTTGATTCTCTTTATAAATCAAATAAAAAACCGACTTACCTGAACATGGTTTAGGTTAGGCGCAGGAGAGTCTCTCGCCAGCAACCTCTCCCCGATTCGATTGCAACAAAAATTCACCAATCCTTCACTGGTTTAGTGCATCATCATGTAAGGTGACTCACTGCCACCATTCGCCTCTGTCGGACTGTCCATGGCTGGATTGATACGTTTTTCCTTTTGTCGGCGATTGCAGAACCACACACGTACAACTTCTTTTTCCATTATTAAGCGGTCGGCAAGTTGGGATATCTCTTCACTGGTTGGTTTGGGATTCAGGACGAATGCTTTTTCGAGAGCACCACGAATTGAAGTTTCGATGGAGGTGCGCTTCTTTCGCCGACGACCCATGATCTCGGGGGTCGTGACAGTTGTTTGCAGCGCAGAAGGATCGAACACTCTATTGAGTCAAAATAAAAAAAGGAAAGAAAATGATGTTTTTTTTTCGAGGCACAAAGGATTTAGTTTGAAAAATACTCACCCTCCAGTGCTGGAAATCGTTCGGTCAGCATCCTCTAGCCATTTTTGCAGAAGCGGCTTCAGCTTACACATGTTCTTGAAACTCAAGTTCAAAGCCTCAAATCGCGATATGGTAGTTTGTGAGAAGTCGTTGCCATACAATTTGCCCATTGCCAGGCCGACATCGCCTTGAGTGAAGCCCAGCTTTATCCTTCGTTGCTTAAAAGTCTTTGCAAATTGCTCGAGTTCTTCCAAATCGGTGGTTTCTTCGGGTGAAGGTTCACCAGCTGCCCTTTGCTGATTAACTGTCATATGCTTTGGCATTTGTGGCGTCTGAGGGGCTCCACTTGGGGTGCCTGGTGTCAAAATTCCTCCTACCTTCAGACTTCCACTGTTTGGTGGAGTAACTTGACTATTGGGATTATAACCACCACCTATCGGAGTATTCTGATGTAAGGGGCTGCTCGCCGGGCTATTTATCGGACTGCGATGTGTTGGTGTGGAGGTGGAAGAGATATGCGACTTGACGGTGGTTTGTATATTTGGAATCTGCTGCTGTATTTGTTGTTGCATCCCGAGTGTCTGTTGGGAATGTTGCTGTTGCTGCTTCTGTAGTGCCTGCAACTGCTGAGCCGCTTGCGTCAATGCTTGAACACGACTCTGAAGTAGAAACTGAGCTGTGGCAATTTGTGCGGCAACCGAAGGGTCATCCTTGGCCAAACCCACCGAACCACTGCGAATCAACTCCATGTAGTTTTGAAACTGTTGTTGAAGAGCAACCTGCTGTGCCTGCAAGGCTTGCTGAAAAGCAGTAAAGTCTTGTGGCGAGATCGTATTAAGCCCAGCTCCAGCCAAAAGTGGGTTCTGCATCATTAGAGAGCCCAGTGCATTGGACATAAGTCCTGCCGGTATGGTGGGAGTTTGCAGGGATGAAGTTGGTGTAGTCAAGCCTACTGAAGGCGGAGGTGGAGTTGCACTGTGTCGAGAATTATCGCTGGTAAGATTCAATGCTCCAATATTATCGTCCTCTGGGTGATTGCGATGAGGACTCAAGGGTGACCGGCAACGGTCACTTGTGTTGCCCACACTGTCCCCATCATCGGAAACTGAAAAGAAGAAGAAAAATTAATAAACTTGGGTGGAAGACCACGTGCAGGACTACTTTGCTATGCAGATCACAGCTGAATCGATTTGTATGCCCATTTGCTTAGGATTCAAATGAAAATGTTATGCAAAATGTCAAAAAAGGATACAATCGCCACACCTCCTTGAAATCTCCTGCCTAATGGACATTATTCGTAAAAATGAACCCCCTCTTCTCAAGCTCACTTTCAGGTCTTTCCTCTCGTGCGATATTGCAATGGAAATTGGTCAATTTCATAGTCCACTGGTTACCACAATCTAATAAAATAGTCAAAAGAAAAATTTCACATGACGAAACGAACTGAAATTCAAAGAAAACATTTCGCACACTTCAAAAAGAACTCTCTATGCATGTGCTTCCGTTTACCTCAACTAGCACTTTAAAGGCAAAAGTGAGTTTTCATGTCGGTCGCTTTGAATGAGTGCCGCTGGCCTCGGGACAACGGGACGAGGGTGCCGAAAGGATATTTATTTTCATTTTGAAACACCAAACGAATGCATAAATAATCATCGAATATCGATGACTATTTGCGTTCAGAGAGACGTATATGAGGTGTTTGTTATCCTTTCTCCCCATCATCATCGTGTGCGTGTGGGAATGAAAAACAAATTTCCAATTCCACCCCTGAGTTCATTCATCATCTCCTACAGCTTGGGTTTATTCAAATATCCTTGTTCAAAAGGTGTGAAACTACGTTTGCAAATTCTTATCCTTTCTTCATTGGCATGGCCCATGCTTTGGAACTGCCAAAAAGGAACATGAATAATAATCATAAAAGAGGAAAAAAGGCACACAGCATATTTTTGAAATTCAAAAATACACATTCATCGAATATTCAAATGGTCATTTGAAAAGAACCACCACATTACAGTTATTCTGCATATGGTGCTGAACAATCACGTACTGCAGAAGGACGAAACGTGTCCTTTTTCTTTTAGTAGATCGAAGCAGATGTTCCACATTTCATACAGAGAGTTTGTATATTCAAAAGAGGACTTCCATATCTGCACCGACCAAATCACAGTGAATGTCTTGAAATTCAAATTTGCTTGGCAATCGTCCTTTTTTTATTGCAAAACTAGACTGACTGGCCATGGCCACTGACCAGTGCGACCATGCAAATGCATAAATTCTTGTGTGTGAAGTGATTTTTTATTCAAAAGGATTCGAATGTAGAAATTTTTCATCTCTAAATTCACATGTGTGTATCCTTTTTGTGTTCTTCTTCTTATTTTTTATTATCTAATTCAAAGGGTTATACACTTCGTATCGTTTGGTAGAAGGAAGATTGGCACACTCTCGTCTCTCTCCTTGTATTTGGTTGTAAATATTTTGTCAACAAAAAGGACTAAATTGACGTCTTAAAAGAGTGAGTTATTGAGATACTTTTGGGGAAAGGGTGCTAATGTTAAATCCTCTTGTCTTTCTTAAGAAAGTGTGAAGAACTCGTGTATCATTTTCGTGGACCGAAAGGGAGAGTGAATTTAAATCCTTTTTTTTTTCTTCAGAAAAAAAAGGCAATTGTTTGTGGGATCACGGTACATAGAATTAGATATCATCTGTGGGCAGATGTTTAAGTGAAAGGTATATTTTTAGAACTAAATGAGAAAGAGTTTTTCGTCTAGGGGTAGTCGGTAAAAGGGTACCATTTTACACTTCTTACTGAGATGAAAACCAAAGCAAAAGGATGATCGAGGGGAACAATTATGTAGGCATACTTTTTAGGGAAGAGGGTCTTTCGAGGAGCGATTAGCTTAGGAAGAATTCGTATGTTTAAGTGATTTGTTGGTTTCTTAAGCTAGATTGTCGTCAAGTGATGTGTCATTTAAAAGGGTTTTAGAGAGTTCCTCAAAAAAGGGAGTTTTCTTACGACACGCGCCTGAGATTTTTAAATAGAATGCGCATTAGTTGAGGCCGAGGAGTGATGAGATCAGGATCTAATTTCAAATTCATTGGTGTTTAGCCTTGTATAGGAAATCAACAAGATTGTTTTTGCAATCGATGCGTTTGAGTTGCACGAGAATAAATAGAAGCGTCAGAACCCCATTCCAGTAGGTTCGAAACTGATGGTCAATGGAAAATCTGCCGTTTTCTGTGGACTTCTACACAACATAAATAAATATAAACTAAACAGGGTTACACAGTAAAGCTAGAGGAGCTCATTTTTATATCGGTTCTGATCTGCTATAGAAAGTGTTTGTCATCACAGTATTTCACTTTCAGAGGACTTGCTAATTTCTCGCGAAACGCTTTAGCCCTTTGAAAACAATTTTATGTTTCTGGGAACTCCCAAGTAGCTAGTAGAAGGCAGAAATGCTAACCAATTGGCACCACTGATACACACCATAACGCGCCTTAAGGAATCTCATTCTAATACAATTTGGGCCTCATCTGGTTTATATTTGGGACCATTCTTCGCACTTCCCAGGATGCAGCCCAAGTGATAATAATAAAAACTCTAGATACGAATTCTCGACAGATATTATAAAGCAAGAGAAGTTGGAATGGGCTAACAATTCTTTTTCCCCTTTTAAATCTCTGGGCAAGATGGCATTTTCCCCATGATGCTAGAAAAAAGCAGCGGAAAAGTCATTCCAGATTTCAAGAACATATTTGAGAATAGCCTCAAATGGGGCTATATTTCCAAAATATGGCGAGAAGCTGATGTCGTCTTCATACCAAAAGCCCGCAAACGCAGCCAGACAGAAGAAAAGGACTCTCTTATACTGAAAACGTTTGAAAGGCTACTTGATTTACACATCCGCAGCTTTCACAATTGAAAAGTAATATCTACCTTTTAACATGCCTACACAAAAGGACGAAGTGTAAAAACAGCCCTACACTGTGAAGTAAGAACAATAGAGAAAACGCTGCAAGAAAAAGAAATTTCTTGAACATTGAAGGAGCCTTCAACAATGTACAAAACAGTGCAATTAAGAAGGCCCTAAATGATCTAGAAGTAGAACAAACATACAACAAAGGCAAAAATGTTTTTTCCAACATTTTTTGTATCGTCTTTCGCGAGGAACTGGCAAGTCCTCCGTTAGTAATCATTGCCATGAAAAGCGCTTTCTCGATCAGCCGTTCGCAACCGGCAGAAAAATTGTAGGTCCCTTCCATTCCCTCACAAGGAATGGTTGTGAGAAAAGCGCTAGGCCCAGGGGCTCCTCGCTCTGTTGCGCCACCCCATTTTTTTTATTTCTTTTTTATTTTAGAACAAACAAGCACAAATTGGATCATGTGTATGCTGACGAAACGACAGAACCACAGCGAACTAGGAAACTTGAAGAAGTGTGTGTCACGAAGAACCTCGCAAGGAGGTATCCTCTTCCCTACTCTGGATCCTGGTCTTGGATGAGATCCTCATAACTTTCAAACATGACGGCGTCAAAGTGGTTGCCTATGCCGATGACTTAGCTCTTCTGGCGACGCCGACGAGGAAATTCCCTACCGCGAACAATTGAATAATGGACTAACCAAGGCCTGAGCTTGAACAAAAAGATGCGGCCTTGCAGTTAACCCCTCAAAACAGATTTGGTACTCTTCACAAATAGAAAAAAACTACATGCCTTTGAGTTGCCGAGATTAAAAGGAACCCTATTTAAGATCTTTCAAACAAGATATTTTGGAGTGATTTTAAACAAAAAAATAGTAATTGCGTAGAAGTTCCCAATGTAAAAATGAAAATAGAAAGGGGTAGAAATTTATTTGAACAATAATGCAAACTTCCACCGAAGAACACATTTCACCACATTTAAATCGTCTGGCGGAACTGTTACAACTGTTATATCAACAAATTGCGAGCAGTGCCGAAAAGTATGCAATCGATGATCCGCGTTAAACGTTTAACGCAACCTTGTTGGAAGTCGCATAAGAAATTTCACTTAAAAAAACTGAACTAATGCACTAACATACGAGAGAGATAAAAAAGCCATGATGGCACTGCATTCGTGTAACAGGATTTTCGGCAAAAATTGTGGATCAAATCCTAAAATTATCATGTCGATGTAAAGAGCTATTGTTACACCCATCCTACCATATGGCAATTTGGTCTGGAAAAATCCACGAACTTAAAAACCCTAACCAAGGTACAAAGAACAGCCTGTATTTGCGTCACTGGAGCAATGAGAACGACACCAACCGCAAGTTTGGAAGTAATTCTCAATCTCACACCCCTTGATCTGTATATGTTCAAGAATCGGCAGCGTCCTTTGGCTTTTCTCCGAACATCTGGAAAGCTATAACAAATAGAAGATTTCTTACTGGTAGTACAATGGACCGGGGTCTGAGTGCTCCAGCTAGTATTTAAAAAACCTCTAACAAAAAAACGGCAGCAAACAGCGCACTGAGGTTAAATCAGTGTAATGTTTGAAAAACCAGCCAAACAGGACATGCACAGATTTCATCAAGATACGCAGACAGCAATATCTGTACGGACTACATAACTCCATATACCTGGACTTTAATAAATCCTTCTCAACCAGCTTCCCCAATAGACAGGATTGGGAGAATGAAACACCTCATACGAACGAGACGTGTACATCAATTTATACGAGTATACCGCTCAAAAATGGAAGTCGGAATGGGTGCAGGTTTACTTAGCCTCAACCTTTCCAGTTCCTTCAAACTTCCAAGGCACAGTAGTGTTTTACAAGCCGAGATCTTGGCAGTTAAAAACGTTGCAAAACAGGAGTTAACCATTTCTGCCACTGTTATAAAATTAAAGTTTGTTTCTTGCTGTCGCAAAGAGCCAAAGGCTATTTGCACGCATCACATCGTTAGAATCTACTGGGTTCCCGGTCGTAGTAGCATAAAGGGAAATAAAAAGCCGATGAACTGGCGAGAAAAGACTCAACACTTGACCCTTCTCTCATTGACCAATCAATCAGGGTACCACTCTGTGTAATTTAACAGATCATTGGTAACAAAATAATACGAAAGTCCAATGAAAGATGGGACTTAGATTCCTGTGTTATCTCTACGAAACGATAGCCAAAATAGCATAGGAATAGATCGGAAAGGCTACTATCCCTGAAAAGTCCTTTATAACGATCGCATACCAGTATTCTAACAGGACACAACCTACTAGGCTACCACAAAAAGAATATGAGTCTTTACAAAGACGACTTATGTAAAGGATGCAATGACGAAGACGAATATGAGGATACCACTCACTTCCTTTGTCACTGCTCAGCAATCTGCCACATCATGAAAAAATTCCTGGGCAGTTGCTTCTTCAACGAACTAGAAGAATTATCAGACACTCCAAAAAATAGCCTGTTGAGCTTCATTAAGGCCACAAAATGGTTAAAAATTGACCAACCATAAGCTCATTAGTTTTAAGGACGTTGCAACACTCCGGAGTATCACAATGGGTCTACATTGATCTAAGTGTGGCGGAAATAAGATCAACCGTCAGCCTATTCTATACCTAATCTAACCTACTTCGTTAAATTAAATTAAATTTTGCGTCTCTTTTTGGTAATCTGGATATCGCAAAACGGTTTTTTCCTTAACAATGGGAATGAGCCTGCTTTTGGAGAACTGTCTGTCTTTGAAATAACAAGCTTTATCGAATCTCACCCAAACTATTCGACTAACTGCCATTCGTAGGGTTCCACTTTTTTTCATGTCGAACAACACATCTTTGTGATTTTGCTTTTTTATTCAGATCACAGCTTTGATTTAAGGATTTTTTCAAAAACTGAAAGTTATTGTTATCTCTAAGAAGATGTAACCGTGGTACCCGTGTCATAATGGTTAGCATGCCTGCCTGTTAACCCAGAGGTTCGTTCGTTCGAATCCCAACAGAGGCAAAAATGTTTTTCACTGGTATCGTCTTTCGCGATGAATTGGCAAGTCCTCCGTTAGTAAATTCATTGCCATGAAAAGCGCTTTCTCAATAAGCCGTTCGGAATAGGAAGAAATTTGTAGGTCCCCTCCATTTCCTCACAAAGTCAATGGTTGTGAGAAACTCGCTGGGCCCCGGGGCTCCTCGCTCTGTTGCGCCACCCTTTTTTTATTTTTTAGTCACCTCGCCAGAAGACAGATTTTCAACGTTAATCTTTAGATTTCCTTCTATTTATAAACTTCAAAGCCATCCAATGGTGGTAATTGGACTTAAGACTTGGGGCGAATTTCTAAACGCAAGCCTTGCTAAGCAAGTCTCATGCCAATCAAGAAAAAATCCAAAACAACATCATCGAACTTTTGATTGCATTCAAAAGTCCGCAAGTGTTTTGACAGTTGCACAAATTCACTTAATAATTGCAGGAAAAAAGCAATCTTATACGTTTTGGAACTTTCTCCTTTGAAAGGATATTTTCATCGGCATTTAGGAACTGTTGCTTTGCATAAAAAAAAACAAATTCATGCAACTTACCATTACTTTGCAGTGGCGATGGTGATCTCGAAAGCCGACTGATATCTGAAATAGAAACAATAAATTTTAATTAAAAGAAAAACGTGCTTAATCACAAAAAACACACAAAATCGAAATGCATTCAGTTGATTAAATGGTTCGAGCAACTGCTACCGCTGGCTCTTTTTTTATGACGCACACTTTCGTTCTTCAAAGCCCCATACCACAACACCATATTGCCAACACAGCCGGTCGGTCATAACAGCAATGCACTCGTAAAATATCAACTTTAGTACTCGCATGGTGCTCCAAAAATCAATATCAACCGGTCAAATGCCATTGACTATATGTTATGTCAATGGACATTGGCAGTTACATATACCTACACTACGTAGATACATTATGTAAAAAGGACGTGAGTAACCGGCTGACCATAGGAACGTTCAACAAGCAACAAAACATTTCGACCACCACCTGGTTCTGTTCTGTTCTGGCAACTGGCATAGATACAACAGATACTTTGATGGAGATACAGACAACATCGAAGAAAGCGACTTTCAACAAAGTGGCTATTTCATTAACACCATGACCATTCAGTCGGGGGTACCTTTATAGGTATGTTTCTTTTTTTTTTCTCACTTACTTCAAGAGTCCTCTTTTAAGGACTTGAAGATAATTTATTACCACAGCCAAGGTGCAGCACCACAGACTGAGGCATAAAAATCAAAACAGTCAATAAGGACAATACAAAAAAAAGAAGAAGAAGAAGAATAAAACAGGAAAAGCAAATAAACAGATTTGCCATCAAAAGACAAGACGAAAACAAAAATCCTTTCATTGTTTTTGGCTCATTATTTGGTGGCTAATAACACCTAAGGATATTGCGCATTCAATGGTTTTTGTTCGGGAAAAATAAAACAAATACTTAGACGGGATAATTAGAAAGAAAACGTTACTCCCTGAGCCCATTCCAATAACGTCTGAGAGTTCGCCCCACATGATGCCATTTTCCTCTCTTCTCATCAAGTGGATCCTATTTTTTCTACTTCTTCTTATTTCGCTATGGTTTTGGTTTTGGGGAGAATGTTACATTCCAAAAATAAGAAAACAACATTCTTCTATTATCTGAACGCGTGTACGTTCATACATATGTGAGTATATGTGTGAGATTTTATTAATGGAACTAATTTCGCCACAAAAACAAGAGCAAAGATAAAACCCCTCCATACATACATAGCAACTCCACACACAATGTGCAATTCGCAAATCAATACCAGACATAAAAATCGATACCCTTGATGCTGTAGCCTACGAACGACGTAAATTTAATTTGGTGGTCAACGAGATATGTGACCCCTTCCACTGGGCACAATTCGGTTTGACACGCGGCCACATTAATCGCATAGCAAATCATTAAACTGCATCTCAAAGGATATTATGTACAAAGGTTATATACCTACACACGACTCGTATGTATCCCCAAATGTTAAATAAAAACGACCTTTCACAGTGTTTATGTCCGCCGAGGGGTCAAAGAGGGTAATTAGATATGCGTCCTTGTTGAAATCGCAACAACAAAAAGTTCAAATTTGAAATGGGATTACTCTATGTAAATTGTCGACTGTCGAGTGTAAGTTGCTTGTAGGTATGTGAGAGAAACAGGACCCCGAGTGCATTTAGATACATTAAAAATTTTTTAATTTATTTCGTTTCGGTTTTGGAAAAGGGTCTTTGTATGGTGAAGTCCATAAATACGGACACAATTCGGATATCGATGGCTCGTGCCCGACGCACGATACATGCAATGGAGGACAGATGTAAGAATGGGATTTTTGGGTTTTCTGTAAAATGAGATTTCAAACATAAATTATGCGTTCGAACGGGAATGGATATGCTATTGTGTGATGTGGTGTAGGTATATAGGGGGTGCAGGGCATGAGGTCAAATTTGTTTATTGGATGTTGTGTATGTGAAAGAGGCAGGGCGGTCAGTGGTATTGTGTATATTTGTAAATAGTAAAATTATATAATTGTCAGTAGGGAGGCATGCATTTGGGCTAATTTATTTGAGGGAAATTGATTAGTACAACTGACAACTGAGTTAAAGGAGAGCACATAGAGGGCGGTACAACGAGAAAGGAGAGGAAGTGTTTTTCCACATCATCTTTGAGTTCTGAAGATAGGCTCACGGTAGTAAAAAGCCCTCGGAAAACACTTAGTGGACGAACTAATGACATCTCTATTTTTCCACTGACCAACATTCGTTAAGTTAATTCAGGGTTCCAAATGGTTCAATGAGACTCCTCAACTCTAATAATCAACTCACCGCCAATCACTAGCTTAACCTCATTCTCACTTCCAAACTCCCTCATCTTCAATCCCGCACAATGGATCCTTTGAGATCTGAGTGAGGTGTTGCCGATTGCGACTGCGCCTCTCCTTCAACCTGACCTTAGCCACAGTGCTGAAAGTGAGTGTACTGTTGGGATTTCAATTAAGCTAAAAACTGGTTAGGACAGTTTTTTTCTGAGGCATTTGTAGTGGATGTCTTGAAAATAAAAACAACTTCGAATGAATTATGAAACACAAAACCTACTCTGAGTCAAAATAAATAAGTAAATACTGGTGCCTCAGGGTAGTGTTCTTGGGCCGCTTTTACTTGTACTATACCTAGGAAGTTTCATTATCAATTGGAAGTTGCAAACGTTCAAATTCACTGCAACCAAACTCAACACCATTTTGCGCTTGGTGAAGTTAGAACGAAAACTTCTGATTTTACTTCCTTTATTTTTCTCGTTAGAACTAAGAAACATGTCCTCTCCTCAAACAAAACCTGCAAGCTTTGAAAAGACCGTTAGTTAGCTAGTTTTTTTTAAGCTCAAGAAAGTGAGAATGTGCCAGTTCAAGATACATCTTCAAAGTGGAGCCTGATTCATAATCTCATTTTTAACATTAAATTGGCTACGGCAATTGGTGCAACTCCAAAAGTTGAAGGAATTCCAGCCAAGTTTTAGGAAACTATAAGAGTTTAAAACTCGATTGATAATGAACTTTGATCTTCTATTCTGAAAAGAAATTAGGTATTCCGAAAAATTAATTTAGTTTCCTTTTTTAAAGAACAGAGCTGAGTCCTACGTGTGTTAAGCAGATAAACGTCGGACTAACATTAGGGTGCATCTTGTGTGCAGAGTGCACTTTATAAATCCCCTTATTAGAAAATAGCCAATCTAACCAGAGAGTAATCCTGCCATGCAAAGTTTCTTCAACGATCACCTAACTGTTCAGAATCAGCAGGTAAACTGTAGCTCACTCTCCCACCCTGTTCTTCAGGTTCTATAATACTCTCACAAAAGTATATATTTAAGGTCCTTCACATTCCTGTATTTCTGTTTACTTACATATAAATAGAGTTCGTATGGGTTTGGGAACTCCATGGATTGTGAGGGATGGAAGGGACTACCTAACTTTTTATCGATTCCGAACGGCTTACTACTCTGGAAGCGCTGTTATTTGCAGTAAGACTGCTCTTGTAGGACTTACAAACAGGACGTGTGTTTTTGTTCAAATGAAGGGAATGTGAGTTGATTCGTGGCTAAAAGCGATACCCGTAGAAAGTCAGTTGAATGTTTCTGGGAATCAAAAATCGAACTTCCACGTAACAGGCAGAAATGCATAGCTTGGGTCGTTGTTCATATTTATTTATTTTTTTATTCGTAGCAAGTAAACGGTCGCAAACTTGCCTGGTTTTCGTAGATAATGAGCCTCAACTTCAACTAAATTGTTTCAGAGCTTTTGATTCGGTAAGCCAAACGACTTAACTTCTCAAGCTTGAGGCACTTCTCATTGATACGTACGTTCGTTTACTGGGATTGCATTTTGTTCGCAACATTGTTTTGACTGCCTTGGGTTTGGTCTCAACTCGCCAAATAGGTACTTGTTGGTAGGAGTTCAAATAACAAGCAGACATTTCAAATGCCGTAGATTTTTGTTGAATTGCAGGGAACATAAGTTGATATCTCGATTGAGCGTTACTTAGAACTGAAAACCCATGTTTTTTTCACAACTCTACTCTCAATTTTTACCCTACAATTCTGCTCAAAGTTGAACGAACTGTCTCATTTAGCTTGTATATTTTAGTTTATTGCCGTTAGGTGTTATGCAGACTGTAACAGATGGTGTTCCACAAGGTTGACAAATTGGCCCACTTCTTCTAACATAAATTTTTTCTTATAGGTTTGATCGGTTTTGTATCAACAGTTAAGATTGTTGTTGGAGAAGTAGAATGTGTTTGTTTGGTTGCTGTTTAAATGGCCAAATTTAATTATCTATGTAGTCGATATTTGTCAATTCGAAAATTGATCTCAATGCCGTCAAAGTAAAAGAATTTTGTGTGGTTAGTGACTACAATTCTTTCCCTTATACGCGATCACTTATACTGCGGAGTGCCGAGTCGCACATATATTTAGTTTGTGTGTGAGCTCGGCCAAGTTGCGTCAATTCAAAATTGTATCAAGATTTAAAGCTGAGTGGCATCGTTCTGTCGGTCAGAAATAAATTTTGTTTTGACTATGCCGGTCTGTATCTTTGTCGATCTGTGCGTTCCAGAATCTTTATCTTGATCAATTCCAAAGAAAAATACTCTTAGAGGTCTTTGAACTCTTCCTGAACCTCTCTCTATGACTGTAATAGATGTATGGCGAGAGGAACTAAGCTAGAGGAGGAACTAAGCTTCGAGTTGATTAAGATATGAACACCAATATTTTAATTCGACAAGTCTTCAGAAAATAATAGAAGCAGATCACAGATGAGGGAAATTTTGTCTAAGGAAAAATGGTATGTTAAACGGGAGACAGTTGTCCAGAAGTCGATTTGTTGTTAGTGGTTAGAGTCTATTCAAGACTGAAATGTTCTTCTGGTAAGAAAGAACCGTCATATTTAACCAGAAATCGAATTCGTCAGCGGTGTGTGTATGTTGGTTGAAGATTGAAGTCTATTCAAGACTGAAGTGCTCTTTTGTCAAGAAAGAACAGTCATTGTTTGTTTTCTCTTGTAAAGCTCAATTTGGAATACGAAAATTGCATCGTATAACCGAAGTCAAACTTGTTTGCTGAAAAGCATTTGAAACGTTTGCATGTTATAATCAGTCTACGATTTTCGTCCTTATTGGCAAACAAAGCTTTTTTGGCGTAACGTTTTTTTTAAGTTATGAAATATGTACTATGAATCATTTTTGTACAAAAAAAAGTATGATACCATATTAAGTATCAATTATGTAGGGTAAGGCGGGCCTAGGGACATGTTGGAAATCGAGATATCTGGTAAACTATACACCGCACGTGAAAACATCAAATAGCGGAAAGAAGGAGTCACGGGGGCGAACTACTACCGCCACCACCAGAGTTGACTCGTTAATCGAGTGAAATACAAGCGGGCATTGTATATTTTATGACAAAAAAGCAGAGCTTTTGTACATCCGAATATTTTGTCTGTGACAGTCGAATGTTTTTCTTTTTGAAGACGATTTAGTCTGCATATTATGTCCATTGTTCACCTTAGGCATCCTAAAAGGAAACTGCTCAATAGGTAGAGACACCAAAAGACTTGGTATCTACTCCAATGACCTTTGTAGAAGTTGCATGGACGACGACGAGGAGGAGGAAACACTACCACAGCGCCTTCGTTCATGCTTTACGCTCGCTAACAAACGGAAAACTCACCTAGGTGCGAATACTTTTCTGACGACACCAGCGATCTAGCTAACAAAGACCCTTAAAGTCTCTCCCTTTTTATACAAAGTTGTGCATGATTTGACTAACAGGTGATTAACTTTTAAGTTGAGGTTCGATTAGAGGGTTATCAACTCTCTAATACTCTAGATGGGGACCAGAGGGTGAACAACTTTCTAGTCTCAGTGGTATCACAGTGGACCCTCTGTGGCCTAGGTATGTCGGTTTCCGTATCCTGGTAGCCACATCTAACTTAACCCGACCAAACAACGACTTACGTGTTGACTCTGTTGACTCCGAAGATTGACTAAGGTTCTAAGCATTGAACTAAATTCGTTAAAGACAATGTACATACCTACATTTTATTGTGGTTCTTACAATGTCGCATTTTCACATTAACTTTCGAATTTTCCTAGAGACACATTAACGGTTAATTTTTTGGTCTTTAAGGAGTAGGTATTGCAGCTTAGGTTTTTTGATATATTTTTTCGAGCTGTTTACATTTAGCCAAAAAGACGGATAAAGCGAGATGTTTAAAGGTTTATAATAGTGTAAACCCTTGGAAGAGACTTTGTTCCTCTCGTTTTGAAAATTTTAGAAAAATTTGCAAGTGTAACAGGATATGGATTTTCCAACACAATATAGAAGCGGAGAGAGAAAAATTGTTATCTTGTAATGCAGCCTCCATGATTTCTTGGAATATTCTCGTAGGAGAATTGACAATCGATATAAGGCTGTTTAACTTTTCAACAGAAGATTGGACTTCTCCTAAACGCTTTACCCACCACGCACACGCAACCACTCCATCTTCAAACTTAGTTTGTCAGTTTCTAGATGATATTTTCAATTACTTTTTTTAAAGCCTAAAGCTTTTTATACTTGCTCTACAAAAAGTAAGAAAGATCCACAAGATCCGCTACTGTGGTACAAAATTTCACTTCATAAACTTGTCGGCATAAAACCCTATCCACTTTAGTTAACATTCTTTCCAACTCCTAATAGTTACCTGTTATTGCATAACACAGCGGCACCTACCCTCCCTAAATCAGATCTTTCTCAAGTCAAAGAAACGTATGTAGGCAGGCACTTTTGATTCAAAGAAAAGGGATTAAACACAAGTCTCGCATTGTCCTCCTGCACTACTTGATCCTTATTTAATTGCGAAACAAATTAAACAAAAACAATCCCTTTTAGGTCAATCACAATAACAGAGAAAAGTGTGCAAATCTTTTGCTAAATTCCAAGATACCTACACGGCGTTTTCACAACTATGCAAGGACACACAGGTATAGAGAGAGATTGTTTCAATAAAAATACAATATATAGACATTCACTACTATTAGAACATATACGTACATCGATTTTGCATGTGTCCTGATGTTGGGGTCTTTAATAAGTCACGCTTCAACGAGTTATTGTTATCCTCGGGAGTATTGTTCCATCGTACCTCAGACATCACCATTTTAAAAGTTTTTCTTAAATAATTCTTATCGTCTTTTTGCTCTGAGGGAGATAATTTCAGTTTAACTTTGGTATTCACTTAGAGTTGCACAAAATTCTAATTCACTCGAATCGATCACAATTAATTCACTCGTTCAAATATTCTCCTGCTCGAGGATAAACTCTCTCGTATCTGCTACGCACTTATTTGCTCTTCAAATAATAATTTTTATTTTCTTTGTGTTGTGTCTTTGGTGTCCTCTCCTGTTTATTAAACAATCACGATCCAAACGCGTTCGTGTTTCATTTGAAACTAAAAAAACAAATTTCAAAATTCCTGCAGGATACCTTTCCAGGAGATTTCCTTTTGCGGCAGAATTTACCTATTTGTGTGCAAAAATGAGGTAAAAAGTGTTCTTCGTCAAACACATGTGTGCGAGTGGATGTGTGTGAGTGTGCCCAACATCCAACAATGTAACGGAGACAAATTTGCAAGAAAAATCCTTGTTTTCCGTTCGTATTTTCCAAATGCTACGCGATCCACGAAAGAACTGAAACGAATGTGTGTGTTACCATCAGACTGTATCTATTTTCTATGACACCCAAATGGATTCCACATGGAATTTCAAATAAGAATTTTCCTATTTTCAATCCACTGTGGTGTTTGTGTTGGTGAAAGGGGAAGCGTACAAGCTGCTTCAAGTGGGTGTGGCTTAATAAATTAGATTTTCCAACTACCCATACTGTGGATCCTAACTACAAGGCTCGCTATGTAGAGTAGAAGTAGAAGAAAGAAGTTTTCATGTGGATTATGAGTTATGTTTTAATTTTGTTGTTGCTGCATACATTAGTTTGCACACAAAAGGATTTCTTTGGGATATGTCTCTAGGGGGCTACATGTGAGGGTGGATATACCAAACACCTTCCTATCCACTGCAATCAATGGTCCTTGCACTTTGCAAGAAACCACTTGGACCCCGCTTTGGTTTACCCACTGAGAATATAGAAGAAGTTTTACTATTTTTTCTTGGTTTTGTTTTAGCAGATGCTGTGTCGGAGAGCAAAGTTGGCATCTACATCTACATACCTACCCCCATCGCCATCGGTTTTGTCCATTTCCAACTCTAATCCTTGAAGGATTATGAGTCGGGGGTGTTTGGGCTGGGACTTGGAATCTTATATGGAAATGATAATGATGATGATGATTATAGTTATAGTTATAGTTACAGTTATAGGGTGAGTGTGTGTGCTGTGTGTGTGCATCTTAAGAAATAAGAATAAAATAAAACATTAGCACGACAGGCAGGTATGTGCTGGATGCGTTATTTCCGGTATTGAGTGTGAGGCGTGTGAGGGTGATTAATATTTACGAAAATGAACGTGCGAAAGGACATGTGAAGAGAGGAACTTGAAAAAGAATAAGAAAATCTGTAAGAAAAAGGGTTGACCAAAACCAGCACACCGTTCTTCGTTGTGTCGGTGGAAACTGTTTTTCCACTCGATGTCATATTAAAAAGAACATTAGACCACTTCTTATTTCTTGTCCTTAAGATGTTATGGCGACGTGGTTCACTTGTTCTTTACGTCCCTTATATGGATGGTCGGTAGGAAGGATGTCTATAGATGTCCCATCCTTAGCTTTGCTTTGTTTTTTATTTACTTAATATTTATTTGGATTTTAGTTGTAATGGGAAGTAAAACACTCGTTTAGATGCTGCGTGTAATTGAAGGGAAACGATCTGGAAGAATGTGGGTTAGGATTGGGTTTTGTAGAACTCTTTTTTTTTTTGTTGGAACGGGGATTGTTAAGCATGGGCTGCAAACAAGTGGTAAATAATTTTGCACTGACGGACGCGGGAGAGTGGGTTTTTTTCTTGTTTAGAAAAGAGTACCGTGAATAATGAAGCAGATGGGGCGAATAAGTGATACATCAAAAGAAAAGTTACGGGAAAAGTATGGAAAGTTTTCAAATCAAATGCACCCACTTTTCTGTCTAAGAATTGTTTGAATCAAAAGTAAAGGACTTGCAACAGGAATACTTTCATCAATTTTATTATATCAACGAGTGCTATTCTAATCTATGTAGTCTGACAGGAATGTCGGTGGATCTTTTACGGATGGTAGGTTACTCAGGCTGTAAGTATTGAACTTGTTGTGATAGAAAATTTCAATTCAGCTTTGTGTTGTAGAATATAATGCAAACAAAGTTCTTTCAGTCGTACAAACTCAAGAATATAAATGTTTTAGTTCATGAAGCAACAGAACGGATAGCCCCGGGACCTAGCGCATTTCTCAATGGAGGGGACCTACATGCCGATTCCAAACGGATAATCGATAAATTACTTTTTATGGCAATGAACTTACTATCGGAGGCATGTTAATTATACGTTGTTTTTCGTACATGTAAAAAAAATCAAGTAAATCGGAGAAATCAACTGCCATATTTTTAGTTCAAAACCGCTCGCCAACTTGAAAACTTTAAAAAGAAACTAAAAAACTAAAAAATAGTTGAAACAACCATGCAATTGTAGAGGGAGATGATAATTTCTCTTATTCTGACACAAAAGTAATCCGAAAGTAAAATTTTTAACTTCTAGAGAACACAAAAAACAAACGTTCCTGTGAGATCTTAGCTCACTGCATCTCCTCAAATTCAACAAAGGTCTAAAGTTTTGACATGTTATTATAAACTCTTCGTTTGAATGATTTGTTTTTTTTTTTCAGTTTTTCAAAAGGCTTAGAGCTGCCATATCAAATTGGAAGGTTTGGTTGTCTTCAGGAGGGTACAGACACTAGAAAATTCGGTCTTTCGGGGTAAAAAAAAAAACAAAATAGTCAACAGATTCGAGTGCTTTACAGAAATGATTTTGCTTTCGACCACAAGCAAACGAATTATTTTTTAGGGGTAAAGGTCGTTGTCCTTGATAAATAATGCGGAATCTCTACTTTTAACGTTAGGCCAAGGTGAGATGCTGTCAAGAAACTAGCAAAGTGATTAGGTTTGTTTGGATTAAAATGGCTGTCGGGAGAACGACCGACACACTAAGTCCAATAATAGGTCCATTGTGGTACCACAAGAACTTTGAGGAACTGCCTCTTATCGAAACCATTTTGATCTTTCTATAAAGCTATGAGAACTATGAATGTCTGTTTCTATAAGATCACTTGTGCCGTCGAAGAATGTGTTTTACATCTTTGAGAGAGAGAAGGGCATCTGCATAGAAGATGTGGAACGGTTTCTTCTTCTTCCTCATACAGCCAACATAGAAATCGTTTGATATAATATTGAGCCTTGTGGCATGTCTACCTATGCGACAGTTTTCTGTTATAACACCAATTACAGATGCAAAGAGCAATCTGCTAAAGGATAACAAACTTTTTTTCAAGGTCTCGGGAGTTCTTTTTGGTAGCCTTGCAGGGGCCTGTAACACAAAGTTACAAGCCCAGAAGTCAGGAAGCACTTGTAGTATTATGTATGTTTATTTCTTTAGTAGAAGAGCAAGCAAACTGGTCATAATACACTTGTATTACAAGTAGGTACTTTTAGTTTTGTGTTATAGGCTCCAGGTTGGCCTATGTTGTGTCTTTATAGTGTCTTGCTTTAGCATAAATTTGCGTGTAGCGATAGGGATGCCAATTTTGGTTTTGTTTGGTGGCATTGGCATTGAAGTTCCTTTCGTGGCGAGTTCATTGGCTTTACGGTTTCCCAGAGAACGATTGCATTGATGTATATTACAGACCTGTACCCCTTTTCAAATGTGCTATGGAATCCAAAAGGGGAATGGAAAACAGCAAAATAATCTATGGCGAGTGTTGAAAATATTCTATGTCGATTGTTAAAGGCAGCAGAAACAGCCGCTTAGCTATGGGTGCAGATTTGTAGTTCGAAGTAGACTAAGAGAACAAGTTATCAGTCGAGGACTTCAAGGCGCATCAAGCTTTATTTTACTAATTTGTGCCTGATATGCATGAGTCCATGCAACGACGTGAAAATTGTTTAAAAATCATACGAGCATTGTCCCAGTAATCACGTTAAAATCGTTTTCGCAGTGGGCCATCTTGTCAGCCTTGTTCAAAGGCAGATTGGTTGGGTTTCTATTCCATAAAGACGTCAATTAAATAATGAAAAAGTTTGTTTTTATTTTTTGGTGGAATAATTTGAATTATATCCAAAATAAAAATATCACCTGATACCTCACCTCTTACATATTTCTCAGCGGCATGAGAAATTTTGTTCATCACAGAACAAAAAGTATCATCCCAGAAGAGAATTCGTGGTTTGATTTGAGCTGTAAAAAGACGATTAGAGATTCTGGAAAAGAAGTTTTCGAATATTTAAAGACAACTCCAAAGTAGAAAACCGAAATTTGTTCAAACGGGATAGAAATATATAAAATGCTCATAGACCAGAAGCCGACTCCATAGACAAAACCAATTTGCTGGCAGCTCGATTTGCTGCTAACTCGACACTTTTTGAACTCACTCGATTGCAAGAGTCCTGGAATATCTCAATGTACATTCTTTAGCTGGCCCAGATAGTATCCCGCCGTTATTCCGAAGAGGAGTTCTTTCACGCTGCGCTGGCAAAACCAATGTGTAGCTTTTCTATATTTCCCATTCTTCTCGGATCTTCCCGAGTAGATGGAAAACAGTCTCTAAGAAAGGCGAACCTTCATCTTTTTCAAATTACCGTCCAACTGCACTATCTTGAAGAAAGACAGCTTCTTAACGACTGACAGTACGGCTTTATTAGTAAAAGGCCCACTGGTGATTTGATGGCTTATTTCACCGAAAAAAGGAACCAATTTTTTGTTTTGGAGTAAGTGGGCTTACTGCGCTTGATATTTCTAAGGCAATTTATAAAGTTTGGCATCAAGCTCTTACGGAAAATGCGTGCTTTTGGTATTTATGAGCCTCCTCTTCGTTGGACTAGAAGCCTTTGCGACCGTTCTATCTCTAGTTTTATTGAATGCCTTCAATTCTGATACCCACTTTATAAATGCTGGTGTACCATAGGGCTCTGTGTTGTCTCCGAGTCTATTCCTTATTTTCATATTCGATCTGTTGTCTGAGACTTCTAATACTCTTAACTGTTTTGTTGACGTCTCAACCATCAGTTTTTCATATTCGCTTTCAAATTCACATTCCTGCTCTTTGCATATGGAACTGGAACGGTTGCGTATGGTAAGCTCATTGAATTCTGACCTTGATATCATTGTTATAAGCCGAGTAGAATTCAAAGCTTCGAAACACAATGTTGTCATTTGTCGTTAAAGCTCCCCCGGCATTGTCATTATCCATGAATGGTACCTGTGTCCAAAAAACCGAAAAGCTGTCAGTACTTGGTATGTGTATAAACGATGATCTTCGTTTGAATGACCCACATATTTGAAGTCGCCAAAAATGCATGGGTTTCTTGAGACTATCAGACAATGCAAGAAATTCTTCACCCCATCTTACAATTTATGAAGCCTATAATTTTCATATCTTGTCAGGTGCTTTCCATCATCTTTGAGCCTACTTAATAGGGTATAAAATAGAGATAGATAGGTGATAGTGATTCTTTTGAACATCGTCGAAACGTGAACTGTCTCATTCTCTTTTAGCTTTTTACATTACATTGCTTCAGTGAAATAGCCAGTTGCATATCTTCCCTGAAACAATTTATCCGCACAACACACGCCTTGCTAGGAATGCTTATCAGTTTTACCTTGATTTCAACTTTGGACGTACTGTCAAGTAAGGAGATTCTTTATTTGGTCACACTATCGTATGTGGAATGCCTTACCTATCTCTGTTTTTCCCCGGTATTCCGACTCAAAACAGTTCGAATACAATGTGCATCGGTGTTTCCTGCTTTCCTAAATGCCTGCAATGTGTTCTATATCATTATAAGGGTAGTCATAACCCCTTGACGTGCGCGTTAATTATAAAAAAAAGTGAATTATGACAAGTGTAAAAAGTTTCCATTTCTCAAAAATACAAGTTTGCTTCCTCTCCTTCAGCTTGAAGCTTTTCGTTACAGGCCGGAGTGTACTTCTTTTTTGGGAATTGGGAGATATTAACTTTGTATGAGTACAGCTCCTGTATTTCTAGAAAACGAACGCAAGGACTGTTTTCTCTTTTAACATTTTTGTTACGTCTGATCGAAAATCGAATACAAATGCGAACTCTTTTCGTTGCTTTGGCTGTCACATATTTTTTGAGTAATGACCCTAACATAATATCAACTTTATCATCAAAGATATTTGAACCGAAAAAAGCCTATCTTTCATTACATGCGGGTGGGTCTTGGTAAAAGAAGTTACTGTGAGAGCAACAAACATTTAACATTGTCCTAAATAAAAAAAAAATCTAAAAATCAGAATTTTGTGTCAAATTTTTACTATTTACAGCATGCAATAGATAGTTAGTACTTATTTGTTAGCAATAGTTTTTCTTAGGTATCTACACGACTAACTACATAATGTCTGAAAATGGTTAATTAACTCCTATTTCTTTTTCAGAATCTCATCGAACAAGATAATCATACCAAAAAAGCGGGTAAGTTTTTTGCAATTCATTATTTTCAACAAAAAAGGAATTATTTAACCCCAAAAAAATAAATGCAAATACCTAAGGTAGAGCTTCCTCCTTACCTACCCTGCCAAAACTGCCAAATCTTAGATCAAATAACCTTTTCGAATTTTTTTTTTTTTTGCTCAAAAATCCTTTTTCCTTCACTTCGAGGATTTATTGAAAATGCGTAAATAATATTTGAAAAAATAGCACAAAAAATCTGTAAAATCTTCAGAAGCGTAACTGCATCTTTTTTTTTATCCACAAACTCGTTGAAAATCCATAAAAATCGTGAGAAAGTCCGTTATTTTCTGTTCCAAGACAAGAATGTAATCAATTTTTGTTCATAGGTAACAAAAAATCCCCCCATGTTACGCAAAAAACAACTTCAAATTGTGCGCAATCAACCACTTTTTACCGTAAAAAGAAACGACAAGAAAAAAATAAGATTGGAAAGAAAAAATGCATCGTCCTTAAACGTCAACCCCAAGAAAATTTATACTGCACGACCCTATTATGCAGGATGCTAGGTCTACCTATTTATGATCATGATTTTTTGTATTTATTTCGTAGAAAATACGGTAAAAAGTACTTAAAATGTTTTTTTTTCTTTTTTTTACTGGAGTTGTCTACTTTTTTTTTACAAAGAAACTGCCTATTTTTTGTTGGTATACCTGCTCGAACTGATTTTTCCGATATCAATCTACTTAAATGCAATCAATGTCCTGCTGCACGTAGAGGGATGTTGAAATAGAACTCGGTACAACATCATCATCAACATCCTGAATTATCGTTATTCGTGATTGAGTGCTGCAATTGCGCGCGCTTTTCCTCTCCTTTTTTATACAAAAACTGAATTTTTTAAAATATTTTTTTATACCTACCTGGATAATTGTGAGGATAATTGCGATTGTGCACGCAAACAGCGTTTCTCTTGATTAATGACATGGCTAGTGGTTGTTTCTTCGGCAGATTGGAATATTATCATTGAAAAAAAGAACTTTCCAATAACGATGCCCTAGGATATGTGCACAAAAGGAAGTCCTGCCACTGCCAAGACAATTTATGCGTTAAATTCTTCGTTACTGTTTAGTTGATGCAAAGAAGATGAAAACAGATGAAAAGATACAAATTTTCTAGTTCTTCTTTTTTTTTTAAAAAAAGAACTGATAAAAGAATGTCTGAGTTTTGATTTGAATGCCTGTATGACTGCAATTGTTTTGAATTTTATTGCTCGGATACCAGAAGTCAGTTGTGTGTATTTTTTATGATTTTGGTTTTGGTCCTGTGGTAATTTCTAAGGATTTTACTTTGCTCTTCCCATGTCCCGTCCATCCTACCTGTAGCGAGTGTCGTTTTTTCTTAAATTTTTTACGACTTTATTGTTTTATGGATGCTTATAGGTTAAAAAAAAACACTTAGACCGGTAAGATAATAATTTTTAACATCTCAATGCGAATCGCAATTAACGCGCCTACTATGCACGCATCCTTGATCCCGAATTAGTTTTGTTTGATTTTTGTTTTTACGAGGGTATGTTCTTAGAAGGCCGCAGCAATGCATGTAACTCTTCACTTCTCTTCTCTTTTTTTTCTCGGACAGGCGGTGGAAGCAGGAAAAAATCCATAAAAAGAATGCGTGAGTTGGTTTGTGAACTAAAGTGCAGGATATTTTAATTTTATGAGAGTCTTATAATAAAACACTGAAAAAACGTACCTACTCCTCGCCCAAAAATGGTTTGGTTTTTTATTTTACGATTTTACTCAGAAGGCGTGATGATATTTTGTTTGATTTTGGAATTTTTGAAAATTTTGAAATTTGCATATTTTTGTGGAAGCATTTTGCATAGCAAGTCGGTTGACACAAATAGTTTTTAGGGATTGCTAGAATCACTCATTTGTATACCTACCTTGCTGCCTTTACATACATTTGCATTACATTTTTTTAACATCTTTGCTTTGTTTTTGAGAAAGCAAATGTTTTGAAACTGAATGCGGAAGACCTTCGAAGGCAATTAGCATTAATTTGTTGGTAAAAAAAACATGTTAATCCTTTCCAAATGTCAAATGAAGGCAGACAATTATGACTTAAATTTCTTAACCTGAATTTCTGTTATGTGTTGAACTCATCGTCGAAGTAGTAGTGACCCCTTAGGCAACTCAAGAAGACACCAGAGAAAAAATTGGATCAATATTGGAACGGAAGATGGAAAGTTCTAGAAGAAGATGCATTCTTTTATATAATTAACGAGCACATAAAGGGGTTATGAATACCCTTATAATGTTATAAAACACAGTGCCAGTATTTAGGAAAATAGGTATGGATTAAGAAGAAGACACCACTGCACATTGCTTTTGACTTTTTGTGAATCGTAGTACTGGAGAAAAACAGAGTCTGGGAAAGCATTCTACATTCGGGTGGTGCGGCTATAATGAAATTCTATACTATACCTTGCGTTCGAAACTGGAATTAAGGTAAAAATGGTGGTCAGTGCCTCGTCATGGGTCTAAATTGAGAGATGTGTGACAAAAAAACTAAGATGACTTGACTTAGTACATTTATTAGTTATTTTTGACGTCTAATAAATTGCAATTAGCTGTTGATTATCCAAATCGAAAATACTATTTGCCAGACTATTCCACATTCGTATTGTACAATATCGACGTAGAAAATGGTGATTGGTAGACTGTTCTAGATTCTTGTCCTAAACCTATTTTGCTTTTAGCCAAGGCGAGTCAAGTTGTAGTTAATCCAAGTAACTAGGGCCACTCAGAATGTGCCGTTTTCTTTGCCTTTCTCAAGTATGGGCTGACTGGAGCGGATAGGTGACCGGTGACTAGCGACGTATGGAATTATCCAAGGCCAACTCTGGACAACTGAGAGTTACTAAGGTAGCCATAAGTAACTAGAGGAATACTTTTTTTTTTATAAAAAAGAGGAGGCTTAAAGTAAATTGAACCAACCTAGGCAGCTCAGGTCGACCCTAAGCACTTTAAGGTGATGTGATGCTGCTCGGGCTCCTTGAAATAAGTGACACTTCTCGAAACATATCGTACCGCTTGAATAAGTCTGATTACTGGAGGCAACTCGGATGACTAAAGTCAAATTTTGTGATTCGTAATGCAGGGAAAAAGCAGAACGCGATACAGCATTCCACATACGGGTATTGAGAAGTTGGGTTTAAAGTAAGACTTATGAACATTCCTTGCGGAACAAGTGTTGTGGCGAGATTGTAACAGGGGAGGAACGCAGCTGACTATTTTACTTACGCACTGTTTGTAAAAAAAGCGATAAAATAAGTGAGACAGATAACGTTTCGATGATGTTTAAGAGGATCAACACATCGTACAATTGAACTATCACCTATCGGTCTTAACGCTCTGTTTGGTACCCACCAAGAAGGCGCATTGATGTTTGCGCACCTGCGCAGATATGAGAGATATACTCTGGTTTTGGACGGAGGAGGGGTGGAAGTGAATATGAGGAGGGGTGAAAAATTTCCTGTATCGTCTTAAGAAACCAGCATTTTTGGCGACTTCAAATATCTGGTCACTCCAAAGAAGATCATCGCTTACATACACACCGAGTAACGGCAACGGATGTAGGATGGGGGTACCATACACATAAATTCTGGCAATGAGGGAAGGTTAAACTTTATCGACAGAAGACAGTATTGGGTTACCGAAGCTTTGAATTCAGCTCAATTTATATTTCCTCATATAGCAATGCTATCAACACCAGAGTTCGATGAGCTGATGATACGCAGCCGTTCTAGGTCCTTATCCAAAGAGCAAGGACGTGAATTTGGAAGTGAATGTGAGAAGCTAAGGGTTCAGTCTTCGGCAACTCAATTGAGAGCATAAGAAGATCCAGACAAGACAACATTTACGAAAATGAAGAAGAGAGTTGGAGACAAAACGGAGCCCTGTGGTACACCAGCATTTGTAAAGTGAGTATCTGACTGGAAACCATTTAAAACTTGTATAGAACGGTCGGAAAGGTAATTTCTAATCCAACGAAGAAGAGGCTCATCGACACCGAAACCTTGCATTTTCAATAATAGAGTTCGAAGCTAAACTCTACCAAATTCTTTCGAAATACCAAGGGACCGCATCTTACTCTCTCCAAAGCAGTGTAAATATTGGTTTCTTTTGTCGGTGTGATAAACCATCAAATCACCAGTGGACCTTTTGCTACGAGAACTGTACTGTCAGTCATTGAGAAGCTTTCTTTCTACATGATATTTCATGAGTCGATGCTTTATCATCGTTTCCATGACCTTAGAAAGACGGAATGTTAGTGCAATTGCAATGTGACATCAATAGCAGCACACCAAGGAGACGAAATTGACAAAATGTTACTAAACACTGAAAATATGAAGTTTGATGCGGGATTTTAGTTTCAGTTTTGTGTTAAATGTTATTTTCAAAGGAGCCTATACAAGCCTAGATAAAATTGGATCGCTCCGGTATAAAAAGGAACGTTGACCACATTTGGTTTTGTTGTTTCAGAGTTCCTTGATAATCCTGCAACTGAACTAAGACAATCGAAGATCTAAATCAAAATAATTTGGAAATCACTATTAAAATGTTTACCTAACAGAGAAGCAAAACAACACAAAAATTCGCAGCTCTTTTCTTTCTGTTTCCAAAAAAAATATCACTTCAAGTTCGTAGCTCAACGCTTTTGTTTTCACAAAAACTGAACTATGAAATATGAACTGAATACCTGTTTTAGACTAAGCAAAGAGTTGGAGAAAAGCAGGTCTATTATTTCGCTTCAACCCGAACAAATTAAAAATGCAAGGAGTTGTTTCCCTATCAAAAGAAAAACAAGAACTATCCATCACTTTCATCAGCTGAAGTGATAAGCGATTGATAAATACGAACAATTCCACCCTCACCATCTTTTATACCAACATCATGAACAAAAACGTCCGTCCGTTTGAAATCAAGAACAATTGTTCAATTCAATTCCCACACCACCCCAAATTGTTCATGCAGATTGCATGCAGAAATATTATACTCGCACGAAGCTAGCTAGCTACACACATCCCTACAAGAGGGCGGATTTGTAGGCGATTAACAAACGAGGTCTAGCCATGGAATAAACATTCTGTGTACATCAGCCGAAGATATAGTGGCTCGTAAATATCACAAATCACCAACAAAAGGCGGTTTAATTAAAAATTCCTCTAGCTCACATCTTTGCGTTCAGTTTTAATGAATTCGTAATAATCGCAGAGAGGCGAGTCATTAAATGATTTTAATATGACAGCTTGAGGTGATGGACGGGCAATCGAATAAATATGTATTTAGACTATCTTACCTGTGTGATGCGCTGGATAGATTTCTGGAGCTGCATGATGTTCGTAAGATGATGTATCTTCGGTTTTGACAGAAATCGGTGTCTGGCGGTTTTCGATATCAGGTTGGTTTTCTGGTGGAAGTGGTGAGGTGTGGCTGTTTTTGGTGGTGTGTTGGTGCCAGTTTTTCGAGAGGCTTACATCTGCAAATAGAAAAGTTAAACAATTTTACTTATGCATGAAGAGGTTTTCTATTCAAAAACTTGCTACAGTTCCCAAGAATATTAAAATCACGACTCCATTTTGGTTTTCGCCTTTACATAAGTAGGTTACCCATTCAAATAAAAAACGAACTGAAATCACTTCCATCCAATCAGATTAGGTTTAAAATTCCTTATTCAATCGAGAAGGGGTTAAATTTACATAATTTACACAATCATAGGACGGGGTATCCCTTTTTCATAGCCTCTACAACGTGTCAAATACTCGTCTAAGGGTTGATTTACATAATGTTTCCCTTGAGGGGTTGGTTGGTTTTTTAAGCGCCATCCAAAACTCCAGATTTGTGAATGTTGTGTACGTATACGCACAAGCATAACCATTCACACGCTTTGTTGCTGTTTTTTTTTTCCTTCTTGTTCTGGAATCGGGTATCTCACAGTGGGAGCAGACGCAAATTGAAGGGTTCAATAGCCAAGCTGTTTCATGTTCGGGGAGTTGGGTACTATTGGTTGATTCACAAAAAACGCATAATGGTTACCTTTGTTTGGCTTGTGGAGCATGCGATTGGTTGGAACGATTTTCTTTTGTTCGAAAGAACGTCGAACCTTACGCAAACGTATCATTTTGAAGGACTAAAACATTTTTTTTTTAGCAGTTGTGAACTTCATAATCCACGGTTATGGTTGGTAATTCGAAGGATGTTTGAGAAAAATGGCGCGAAAAGGAGACGATTCAAAAGGAAAAATGTTTCAAAATTGAAGGGTCTTTTTTTTAGTGCTGCAAATATGATTTTAGGGGGTTATTGCGACTAAAATAGAAAAAAAGGTTTGAATGTTGAGTTTTAGGTTAAAAAAGGGAATTTAAAAAGGAAAATAACAACCCCTTGCGTAGATCACAAATCAATATGCAGTTTGCTGACAAGAAGGGGTTCCGCGTTTGTTTAGTTTGATTATTTGACAGATAACGGTTTTTTATTCCTTGAAATTTTCGCACTTAATTTCTATGAAAAAGGAGATTTTTTTGAAAAAAAAAAAAAAAAAAAATTGCGTTGGTATGAGTAGGGTTGGAAGAAAACAGTTTTCCCTTCCGAGGAGTAATAGGCAGGAACACGCACAAGTGAAAACGTCTCGGATCTATTTATTGAAGCCTGAAGTACTCCTAAAGGATATCAAGAATAGAAAGTTAGCTCGAAACAGCCCAAAAAATCAAATGAGCTTCCAAACCTTCAACGAATTGCCTACCACCATTTCACGCAGACTTTTATTTAGTTTGATGCGCTTAAAGTAGAATTCTTAAACGCAAATTTTATTTTAAGTCCTGTTAGCTGACTTGCTGGAAGGGTTCGCTGCGTTGACCTCAAAACGCTTCGGCAAACCTGCAGGCTTTGGATTGTTAAATATCAGACCAACCAAATGCAGATTTCGTTGCATTTGTGTATACCAAGAAGTAGTCTTCCTTTCTTTTTCTTTCTTGGCGATCGTGTCTGAATGTTTTATGATATTGCATTTCTTAAAGGTTTCTCTAGATCTCTCTTTTGAATAAGAGAATACCAACAAACCCGGTTGCGCTAAATTTTTTATTTGGTATTTTTGACATGAAAGCGTCAATTCTGAATAAGGAATCTTCGGTGGTTTGCTTAGTAGAAATCTAAATGGTTTGTGTTAGCTCAACAGGATTATCTTAAACCTGAAGGAACTTGGCCTTCCAACACATATTGTCAAAGATCATTTTCGTGATATGTAACGTCCTAGCTTCTTACAGGACAGTAAAACGATAGACCAACTACCTTAAATCTGAGTGACAGAGTGGTATCGATCAGTTTTCAATTCTGTTCTATTTTATCTTTAACCTATTAAGTGTTTTATAAACGAATTCCTAAAATACGGAAAAAGAATGCTGAGGCTGGAGTATTGTCAAAGATCTAAACTAAAACCATTGCTGTTTAATATCGACACCGTTCATCAACGCCATGTTAAGTTTTTTGCGGAGACAAGGCTGTACATAGGAAATATTTTATTTCATCAGCATGTCTGTTAGAAGGAGCAGCTCGTAGTGGTAAGGGCACGTCAACCTTTAAACTGAGACTTGAATGTCAACGCAAATGAAACAAAATACAAGTTTAACCAGGAACAATCAAAAAAGAGCGAAGAAAACTGACAAAAAGTGGTTAAAATTTAACCAACAAGCTTTTAGAAGACAACTCGCGTTTCACTTCTAGAAATAGCTAGAAGTAGGTATGTACGTGGAAATAACTTTTTGAACAATCTCCATAGGGTCATTATCTTCAAAGATTTCTAAAAGGACCAGACAAGAAGACGATGTTCTGATGTGAAAGCAGATGATCAGGCCCGTGTTGACTTATGTCTGTCTGATTTGATTTCCATATGAAATATCAGCAACGAAGATGAAGAAAGTCCAGTTCTTAGAGAAAAATGAAACAAACTGTACCGAGAACTCTTAATAAGGAAGTAAAACAGCAAAACTTTTAACCAATCCAATCTTCGAGGCTAAAATAATCTTGAGGCAGTCCTAAATATTTCAATTTTGAGTTACATGCTCCACTTGTTGGCCTGAGGAAGGTTGAAGATACCATTGTACTCATGTGGGCCTTTTCATGGCCAGAGAACTAAAATTGCATGGAAGAGGTTGCAAATTGATTTTTTAACTTTTGAAAATTCGGTTTTGTATTCGTGGTTTGTGGATGACGCGCTTTTGTGGGAGGTTGGATTTTGAATTCTTATTTAGATGGGTATTACAGTTCGTGATGAACCTGAGCCTCAACTAACATCTTTCGATAAGGACTTCTATTTCGTGCGAGCTTTCTTCAGTTTTGCACTCTGAGTCGGTTAAGATCTTCTTCCACTTTATTGCGCCACCTAAGAAGAGTTGTATCCCTTCCGCAATTTCCTTGCAATGTGCTTTTGAAATCCCATCGAGCCGGAGCGGTGATGTCCGTCCGCTCTACATGTTCCAGCCATCGTAGTCTGGCGATGCGTACTCATGCCAATGTCGTGGGACATGTCATACAGCTCGTTGTTATATCTTATACACATTGTCTTTGCATACGGAACCAAAGATCATTGGCAGTACCTACTTTTCTTTCAAGACTACCAGGGGTTTCCTCATCCGCTTTCGATAAGGTCCACACTTCCGCGCCGTAATGCAGGACTAGTATGATTAAGGTCTTATTATTACCTTTGCTTTCTTGAGAGGGTTTTGTTTCTCAATAGCCAAAGAAACACAGGTTAGCAAGAGTTGTTCTTCGATTGATCTTCGCACTGATGTTGTTTTCCGTGTCTATTACAGATCCTAGGTAAAAGCGAAGTCCTCTTCTACATCGAAGTTAAGTCTGCCTGTTGTGACGTATTCTCCAATTGGTCGATGTTCTCGGTCCTGGTTTGATGACAGCATATAGGTACTTCGTTTTTCCTTCACTAAGCTTACAACTGATTTTTGGCGCTTCTGTGTCAATGCTCGCAAAAGCATTTATGACATCAAAATTTTCTGCTTCTTCCCATTGCGTCAATATCGTTTGCGTAAGCGAGTACCCACAAACTTTTGAAAGATTATTCCTCCAGTGTTGGCACTTGAGTTTTGTGCAATCTTTTCAAGTATGATGTTGAAGAAATCGCATGACAATTAGTCGCCTTGTCGAAAGCCTTTTTCGACAACTTCGGTGAGTTCTTTATCAACCTCGACGGAGCAGCGTGTGCTCTCCAAAGTTATCCTGCAGCGCAAGAGTTGTGCTGGGATGCCAAAAAAAGACATGGCTCTATACACCTCGTCTATGTAAAGGCTGTCAAAAAAGGGGTTATGTATATCGATATTATATTCTCGGGTCTATTAAAAGATCAGTCGTAATAGACAAATTTGGTCTATTGTGGGCTTTTCTGGTTAAAACCATATTGATAGAGCTATCTAATTGTCAACGTAGGGTTTTCGATGCTCATATAATTTTTCAGACAAAATCTTCGTTCAGTTGGTTTATTCCTCTTATAATGGGGCAATTGTAAGTGTCTTCCTCTTTGGGGATCAAACAAACGATGCGGACATGATTTTTCTTTATTCAATGCGGATATCTCTTCTGCTGTCCAAAATAAGCAGTATTGATTTTAAGATCCCACGAATCACAATAATGCTTCAGTTTGTTTATCTGTAGTTGCAACGTCACTGGGTTATCAGAAAAGATCACTAAGTCATCAGCATAAAGTAAAAGTTTTACGAATAAATCGCCAAAACAGACACCTCCCGGTAAGTGATTTTCAATATCATTGATATACAGAGCGAACATCAACGGGCTTAAGACGCAACCTTGTGGGACACCTGATTCAGATCTAAATGATTTTGACTTGTTTTTACCATTGCATACCACTGCCGACATATTTGATAAAAGCTGTTCATAAACACGAATGAATTTAGTTGATAAACCAATTGAAGCTAACTTAAATAAAAGTGATCTTCTATTGATTGTAAGAGCAAAAATTTGATCAATTGTTGACAAACCAGTTTGAAAACCAGCCTGAAAACAACTAATAATGTCATTGCTCTCAACCCAACTCACAAGCCTGAGGTACAATATTTGGGCAAAAAGTTTCCTTAGTGAGCTTAAGATAGAAATCCCCCTATAATTTTCAGGAAGACTTGGGTCACCTTTTTTAAAAATAGGAGATATACTCGCCACATGAAAACAACTTGGGAATGACTCCTCTATAAACATTTTGTTTAACAATCCCAAAACAATTTCAAGAAACTCAGGAGTTGCGTTCTTAAAAAATTCAATTGGGATACCGTCTGACCCAGCGGCCTTATTATTTTTCATTTTATTGAGCGATGTTAATAGCTCATTCATTGTAAATGGAGAGTCGAGCTCAGGTACTGAAATGTATTGCAAAGCAAAACTAATATAATTCTGATCAGGATCTGGCAGCAACAGACCTTGGAAATACGTAGCAAGATGATCTACATTAATATTTAGAGCCGATGATCTGCTTCGCCCTTCCAAAATCCGAACATTGTACCAGAATGACTTGGGATCCTTTGATTCTAAAAGCTTCTTAGCCGCATTTCTAAGGTACAACAGCTTTTTTGAACTGCACAAATCTTTATATATTTTGTTTTGCTCGAGATAGAGTCTCTTGAAAGTTTGGTTATTACACTGTCTAAATAGTTTTAAGTATGTAAATGATTTCTTCCTACATTTCCGGCACTCCTCATCGTACCATTTTGATTTTGATAGCTGTGATGTGGGACGAAAAACTTCAACTACTGCTAAAGAACAAAATATAAACTCTTCAAACCACTATAGTATCTGGAAGTATGTAGGTGATTTAGTTGATTTTCAGTGATTTTTTTTTTTTTATAAATTTAATTAAATCATTTTTTTATAAAATTGCCTCTTCCACCTAAACGGAAGAAGATAAAACCCTCCCAATCATACGATTTTTCTTGTTTTGTCCCAATTTAACTGTCATGGATTTTTGTTTCATCTTATGCAAAACACCCTGTATATTCAACATCTGGAACACATCATAGGTACAATTCTAGATGCTCTCGTCTTCAGTGACACTAAAATTGATATTAGTATTATGTCTGTTATAAATTCATTCATTAGTTGTGTACCTAGGTATAGTATATAAGCAGCTCTGTTAAATTATGTCCTTATTAGGAACCTACATAATAAGTAGGTATGGTAATTTTGTGGGCGATGTAAAAATGCCTACCAGGTTTTTATTACATTATAAATATGAATAGGTACCTACCCGTGTGAGCACATGCCATGCGCCATATTTTAATGACAGCCAAACTGCCGCTGCCAATAGTCAAAAGGAATAAAATATCAAAGCTAAACGTGTGCCAAACCCTTTTCCCTATTATCCATTCAAATCTTTACATAACGTCTATTTTAAATAAAAAAACCAAACACACGATCTTCCATCTTCGTTGAAGTTCTTTACAAAACGGTTTAAACTGAATGTGATCAAACAAATAATTCGATGTATCATCGGATCGAGCACCACGGCACCCTTTTATTCGCGTCACGTGTTCGGCGACGCGCTTGCATCACACACACAAAAGCCAACACATGAAAGGGTGGTTGTGCCAACACATAACAAAGGACCTCTCTCTCTCTATCGCTCGCTGGTACCTCTGCTGATCTCCCCGCATTCCTAAAGTGCACACCTTGATTTATAGATACTTCCATTCTTCCACTTTTCACTTTATCGAAAGTGTAACTAACGGCATCTAAAAATGGTGTTGAAATAAAAGGGATTCCTTTGGCAATGGGTGCGTGTAGATATCACGCAGCTAAACTAGCACGCATTTTTAAGGGTTACATGGGTACTCCAATTCAAGGAATGTTTAAAAACGGTTATATTTGTTCCTTTCACCTTCGGTTTTTCATTTCACATCCCAAAAGGGATGAATGAGTTGCGGGTTGCGGAATGAAAAGTGAATCAGCTTGCATTCCATCGAAGGCCCGCGTCATAGCGTCAATCATCTCGAGCTACTAGAAACTAGACCTATGATGAAAATGACTCGTGCCATTGATTTTTATGTACATATTTACTTATTTTAAGAAGCCATGGCTTCTGAATTTGCAGATGGAAATTGGTTCACATCCAGCTAATGGGAAATATGATTCCTTTGGCGAAAGGATATACAAAAAATAAACATTCAATTAGCCTTTGCCTTTCTCTAAAATAAATGACATTTGTGAGTAATCTGGGGTCAGTTTGACAACACTGCGTCTTAAAATAGAACACTTCATCTCGACGATGTTTAGTTTCCGAAGAAACTGATCAACTGCCAGTCGATGTGCCACATCAAATTAATTGAAAGTCGAATGCTGCCAGAGATAAGCCACCAAGCAATCGAGAATATGGAAATGCGAGCGGTATTTGTTTTGAGACGAACGATCTAAATGTAGGCTTACCATTTTGGTTGTCTGATGGACAGGCTGCTTTTTTGAATACCTGCTTTACTTTTTTTTCAAAGCAAAAACTCCATGAATGAATGAATTTGCAAGTCTCAATCGCCTTTTGCATACAACGACGTCAACATCGCCCTGGGAGATTGACTTGAATGTTGTGCGTTTGGTTTGACTTTAGGCCAGCCTCAATGTGTGGTATGGTGATTGCGCATGCGCACCTCGCCTGCAGCGTTGCTTACGAGTTTCCACATATGTACTACCTACTAACGTATATGTATGATGCACTGCACAAGCTGCTTATGTCATTTGCATTATTTGATTGATTTGTTGGAGTGGTTGCAATGGACATTTCAGCTTTTGATTTATTTTTGCATTTCATTTGGTTTGAGTTGCGGTTGGGGTTTTTCTTGATTTCCCGTGAAAGGGAAAAAGCCAGATTTTCTTTCTATTGCAAATAGAAAAACTCACAGGGGGATTGAAAGCAGTTTGGTATTTAAATGATCTTTGAGCCAGAGGCTGACCTTTGTAATTTGAATACGATGAAGCGCATGCTTACAGGCTTTTCACTTTGAGGCAGAAAGTATCCAAAGGAAATCTGGCCTAGAAAAAGACCTCGTCTTATTTCTGAATCAGGGGAAAATCCCCTGGTCACCGGACTTGTAAGTAAAATGTGACTGTAAGCCAATATGTTTCATCAGTATTAAAGCGCTACCTAAGTAAATAACTTCAAAATTTGACAAGGTAGTTTGGTTTTTGCCAATACTTAAAGAACATCGCAGGTATGTTCTGCGAACATCACTGGAAAAATTGATGAATTGCATAAAAATGTTCTTCAAGAATTTTTGAATCTTTAGACCGCTGATGTGATGACGACATCAATCATCGAGTAAGCGTAGGGTGGATGAAGTGGCGAGAAAACTCCGCTATCTTCTGTGATCGAAAAATGCCCCCTAAGCTGAAGGGAAGACTCTACACAGCAGTTGTCCGTCCAGCTCTGACATACGGTTCACAATGTTGGACAATGTACAAAAAGTATGAGAGCAAATTGACGGCAGCCGAAATGAAGATGCTTCGGATGACAGCAGGAGTAACAAAGCTTGATCGAATTAGAAGTACTAAGATCCGTGGAAGCCTTCATGTCAAAAGTACCATCTTGGACAAAATTCAGCACGACCGGCTCAGTTGGTATTGTCATGTTCAAAGGAGAGATCCGCAGAACCCCGTCCAAAAGGCAATATCGTACAACGTTTCAACAAATTCGCGACGAAAAAGAAAAGGCAGGCCAAAACACACCTGGTACAAGCAAATGCAAAAACAGCAGCATTTGGTTGGCCTCAGACATGGAACAATCCAAAACCGGGAGGCTTGCCGACGCTTTCTGAGGTAAACGCGGCGTACCCCACAGGCGGATCACTAGTGTGAAGCAGAAAAGTGGGAGAGTTGTGATCGCTTCAAGATCACTACTCGTAACGCCAAAAATGGAAAAGAAGAAGAAGAAGACCGCTGAAAGATTCATTTAAGCGTTTTTATCTTCTTCTTTGAATTTTCCAGCGCTACGACCATTGATCTCGAAGGCATCAAAAAAACTCTCCAAATTATCTGCTTCACGCTAGTTATCCGCCCGTGGATTACGTCACTTGGCCGTTCCACTAATCACTAATTCCTTTTAAAACTTTTACAAATACGTAAAGTGGAGCAAATAGTTGATGTAGTTTGGTATTCTATGCTTTGCCTTCCAAAAGAAATAAAAAGGGTGGCGCAACAGAGCGAGGAGCCCTGCGGCTTAGCGCAGGTTTTTTTTATTTAGTGTGGAGCTTATGTAGCTCTGAGCTCCGCGGTGTGGCGGTGTCTAGTTGAAACTAATTGTGCCAAATTCCAGTTGGTAGTCAATGACTATAATGAAGTAATGGTATAAGGTGTACAACCACTGTGACTTCGATTGTTTCGGTGACTCCAACGGGACATCTAACCTCCGTCACTGCTTCTTCTTCTGCACACAGGCCTTTAAAACTCCTCGCCGCCTGAAACCTTCCAATATAGAATATTGTGAATTTGGATGGAATGCTTTTTCAAAGTCAACCAGAGCACAACATGAAAATCTTCTAAGGAATCACAACATTTTCCATAAGGTTTTCTTTACTTTGGATTAAATATTTTATTGTCTTGCCCGCGATAAGTCCGGATTGGTTATCAGACAGTTTTTTTTTTGTAGATAGCAACGCAATACGCGCTGAATGATCCTCAAAGAGCGGGACATGAGCTTGATCGAACGTAAGTTATCACTTCGTCTGGCACAGCACCTTTGACTCTTTCGGAATTCATAATTACCTCAATAGCTTCTTCGGATGGGAAGTCGGGTACTTCCGTTGAGTTAGACTTATGTTCCTGGAAGTGGTCTGTTGCAAAACTTTCGATTCTTGTACAAAATTTCGTAGTCATCAACAAGAAAATGTCTTTTGGGCATCGCTAATGAACTTCGACGAATGAAACTCGTGGGCATTTGCCCTTCTTTGAGCCGCTGCAGAAATTTCTTCCATCATCCGATAATTGCCTTCCATGCTCTCGACTTGGAGATGGCTTCACTTCTTCTTCGGTTATTTCTTGAAGTTTTTGTTTCTGTACTTCCTTTCGAGGTGGGCCTTTTTATCTCTATTTTTGATGGACAGTTTGACCCCATTTTGAATGCCACTTTCTTTTAACTTATTGCTGTTTTAGCTTCATCATTCCACCACGAAGTTTCTTTGGATTGTTGATAGTGTCCCCGTGAAAGCCCTAGCAATGATTTGGGTCTATCTCAGCAAGTTTGTTGTAGACAATTCCACATACTTTGTGCTGTGCTCCTTTCCTTCATTTTGGACAGTGTTGACTACGTTACCCAGATAAGTCTGCATATTCAAAATGAATTCCCCACCTTCTAATTTGGGCTAATTATACTTCTTTATTCTCTAAGTAATCCTAGTTTGACTGATTTACTTCACCGGGTCCATAAAAAAAAGTCTGACAACAGAAGACGGTGTTGCTTGGCAATAATTTCACCCATCAGTATCACGTTGCAGTTCTTCATCAGAGGTTTTATAAATTTTGCGTACCAAATGAGTCAATTTGGTTTTCAGTTTCACTACTGCTATAATTGACAAAGTGTGTGTCATGTTTGATGAACATGCGGTAAATATTTAATACGATAAGTCCGTGTGACTTGCACATCCTTCACCCAGGAGGGCTCCGTATCTCATACCTGCGTGGCTGTCCTCGAAATCCTATAGTTTGTCTTCCGTTCAAATATCCGCCAACAAACAAAAACTCATATTAGTCAGTCACTAGGTTTCGAAATGGTTAACATGCTGCCAAGTGGCTCTTCCGCATAATAGCCATTCCGTTTCTCGCCTTGATTCGTTCCAAAGAAACATACCTTTGTTAGCTTTTTGACGGTCAGTGTTTCTTGTATTCTGACTTTTTATTTCTTTGACACACAAGGAGGCGAATTGTCCTTCCCATCCATTCTTCAAAAATTCGATGAGTCATAATTCCTACGCTCAAGGCCGCTTAGCTTAATTTCGACCAAATCTGATTTGGGTAAGCCCCCAGACTGCATATAACTTTGCTCCGTCCACGATCAGTTCACGAAATTTTGCGGAGCTTCGCAAAACGTGTATTCAGTTCTCGACAAGATTGCTTTCTCTGGGTTTCTCTTTTACTTTATCTCCACTGATCTATCGATTACTTTGATGTTAGTCGCCTCTTAAGAGAAGCGCTGAGCCGTTGCAGTAACATTCTAAGCCTTCACTGGACAGACATTAGCACATTTCCCTTCTTGCAACACTATGTACTTCCGAAAGGGTGTTCATCAGGTCTTCTTCTCGGCTGTCTTCTCTCTATGAAGTCTTTCGTTGGTTATCTTAAAAATTTTCTGCTATTGTTCTAGGGTTGCGAATACGGTAAAGAGCAGTTCAAATAAGCTTTGCTGATCTCGTTCGTTTTTTCAAAAGCTTTCTCCAGTACTTCTCAAATCGAATACATAGCATTCAATTAAAGCATTTGTTTAAAGTTCGGTAAGTTTTCGGAATACCTACCTTTAGTAGTTATACTCCCAGAGGATCGATTCAAATGAAGTTGAGAACTATACAAGCCGACAATGAAAGGAAACCGTAAACGAAAATGTATAAACGCATCAAACAACCAGTCTGAAACTTTGTCAACCCCGAGGAAGTTCCAAACCAAGGAGTTTGAATTTCAATGACATCTTGTTAAACTCTGTCCAAGTTTATAGGAAGTCACTTTTGCTTTTTTTTGATATCATTTTTAATTTTTCAAATTTGAAAAAAGTGAAATTGCAAGTCGTGTACAGATTACCTACACCTTCATAAAAGAAAATGAGCTGTCGAAATTTTTAGTGTGTGATAAGAAGCTTTGTTCCTTAAAAATTTTAAAGTAGCCCTCAATCAGGCATTGCATGTTTAAGCTAAGATTTTCCGGCTTAAATTTTACAACTCTTTCCCATACTTAATTTTCTGTTTTTGTTCAGAATCCTAGGAGCCGAGTCTTACTTGGCTTTAGAATAGTGTCCCTTGACATTGAACGTCAAATGATGTCTGCTACCAAAGAATAAGCGGTCCGTTTTATCATCAAATAGCCTTTTTTTTGTTTGTTTCTTGCCTTTTCGTTACTTTCACATGCAAATCAAAGAAGGTGAGCTCAAATCGAACACTGTCTTGCTTCCGTTTTAAATAATGTCTTGACAACTCCAACAAACTTTTAACTACAAATGGGAAAAGAACGCCAACAGTGAACTTTTCCTGCTGTAAATTTAATGTCAATGCTAATGCTATACGACGCCTTTGCCTGTTCAGAGTGGACTCATTCAAATGAGCACACATCATGAGCAAATAAAATTAAAATTAAACTTATGTACGTAATTAGTTTTTATGAAGCCCCAGTCAGGATGGGAGGGAGTCCGAGTCAGCTTACTTTGCATTGCTGTAAGGTAGGTAAGCACTGAGGAGCAGTGAGCATGCGCGACCGCGGGGAGTTTTTGATTCAAGTCTCATATTTTTTGTTAATATTCATTCTTTTTTCTATTTTTTATTATTTTTTTTTGCATTTGAATTCGTTTCTTGATTTTATTTTATTGCCTGCCTGCCTCTCGCTCTCCGCGACGTGAGTTTTCGAAAGGTGTGTGTAGTGGAGAGAGAAATTTCGCGTGCTACGCAGCAATAATTCAATGCGCGAAGAAGCGCGCAGAGTGTGAAATTATATACGTTTGTTGCAATGCACTTTGCGTTCCATTCAGTTTTTTATTTTTCTGTTTTCCTTATGTGCATCGGTATGTATGCAATAATTTCGACTTTTATTTGGTTTTTGTGTTTTGTTTGGTGTAAATTTCTTGGGAGACGCAACGCGACACTGACATTTATTCCGTGGATCAAACAAATTGTTGTATAGAGTGGAGTGAGAGGTACTTTTTGTTTTACCACTCGCTAGTCGCGACATTACGTCTACCGGGAGCTCTGTTTGTCTGGTGTAGCGATGATGTGGACTTGAAAGGGCTCTTGAGTCTTGACAGATGCTATCACTATTTTATTATGACGGAAGATACACATTTTTGATTGAGGCTTTGCATGTCGCTTGTTTTTTCTTTGTGAATGAATATTCATCAAAACGGATAGGTGACAATTTTATTTGAATGACAATGTTAAGGGTTTTTGTTGTTATTCGTGCTGCCAGTTCTGTTTTAAGACATTCGAATTGGAAAAGACTGTTACAGGGTTTAAATGGGGGACGGGTAGAGCTTGCTCAGCTCTGGGCACTGCGGTGTCTGAATGAAACCTATTGTGCCAGACAACGTTGACAACGTTGCAACCGTTGGAAGAGTGAAGCTATTTGTAACATACAAAGCAACAATTTCTTTCAAACCGAAATACAAAACCAAGTCGATTTGGCGCGCAATTGATGATTAACGTTCAAAACACCCCTAACTACAGGACTTACAGGTAGTAGACATATCCTGAATCTAGATCTAGATCTTTTGTATTACCTGAACAGTAAGTTAAGATTCATGACGAGATCGATTATTGGCAGTCTTTGTCCACACAGACAGTCGGATGTCGACGAAGTCTGTGTGCAATTGTTCTTCTCCATACGAAATTTATTTCGATAGATTTTTTTTTTTTTACTGAGACACATGACTTGTGCAAGGTAATTCCAAAGAAGAAAAAAAAGACCTGCTTAGTTTTGCGCAAGATGCAGTTCCCACACTGTTTTTTTCGTTTTTCTATTTTGGGGGATGCGGAGGTTCTGTTTTTCAGTTGATTTCCCTTTTGTTCGCATTTTTGCGGTGATACAGATAATAAACATCCACCTGGACTTGGTATATGAGGAGGACACTTTCATTACGTTCTTTGAATGATCTTAAGCGAGATTTATGGGTTATTTACCCGCACAGTTGAGAGACACCATTTTTCGTTAGAGTCGCAGGTAATTGTGATGGTGTTGTTGATTGTTATGATGACACAATAGCCAAGTCGGTGAATAAAAGTCAGGAAAAAGGTTCAATTAAAATCTAATCGTTATGTATAAGTCGGTGAATCCAGTGACGTCGGTCGTGTTGAGTTGGGGTTGGTGTCGTAAGAATTTAATGCAAGTGACCGTATGGATAGAGAGAGGTCTGATGGCTGATGGGTGTCACAAAGGACGATTTTGACGATTCTTAGAATGCCGAAACATACAAGCCGATTAGCAGTTGGAAGGTGAAAAATGGTTGTCTTTTTATTGAGTTTTTTAAAGAGACACAAAAAATCGTAGATTCGGAAAAGTATGTAGTTGTTGCTTATCACTGCCATTGAGGCAGTTTTTTTAAGTCCCAAGACCTATCTACTGGCAAACCTGATCCCAAATGCGGAAAATGAACAGTTTTAATCGGTTCGAAGGCATTCGTCCTTGCTTTGCCTACAATTAGCACATTTGTATTAAATAAATAAATAAAAAAATAAAAAAAACTAGTAGGCAGTTAAAGCATGCTTGGGAAGGGAGCAAATTGCGATAAATAAAAGTTATTAGTTAAATTCTGGGCGCAATGATCTGGCGTGAGTCAAAGGCCAATACATTTCCCTCAACCGTTCCTCTAAAAGGAATGGAGAGGCTTCACAGTTCCATACAGCAGATGAAAAGCTATTATACCTTTTGAAACCATTGGACTTTGGATCTGAATAAAATTCGAAAGGAATAGGCCTCTTTCACGTCGCTTATACAATCTTGTCTAGTGTAATATGTCAACGTCTGAAACCCCACGTCAACAATTTGACGTTCCACAACCGAACAAAATGCTCGCATCACGGCAGACATATAATAGCCCGGGAGTATAATATCGACATACACCATCGTTTTATTGCTTTTAGTGATAACAGACACGAGCTGTACAGAGCCATGTCTAGTTTCGTCATCCCTGCAAAGCTCGTACGACTTTGCAAGATGACCGTGTAAATCATGTGTAAATCATGCTGCTAAAAGTCTGTACAATTACTCGCTTACGCAGACGATATTGACGTAAGGAAAGGAGGGCGATGTAATTTCAATTGACTTTAGTAAAGCTTTCGATAAAATCTCCCACAAACTTATTCTTTTTAAACTTTCCACCCTCGGCTTTGAACCCATTCTGTTGAGATGGATTTCTTCTTATTTAGAAAACCGTTTTTACAGCGTTCGGTTCAAATCTGCCTTATCCGCGATCCGCGTTTCTTAGCTACATCCGGTGTTCCCCATGGAAGCCATTTAGGCCTTCTCCTCTTCATTCTCAGTATTAACAACATTGAAATGATCCTCAAACACTCCTCTATCTCTCTCTATGCGGACGATACTAAGTTTTACCGAGTCATGTCTTCTTCAGAAGACTCTTCGTACCTCCATCAGGATCTCGACAATTTTTCAATATGGTGCTCCTATGCAGGATGACTTTGGAGAATTCACGCTGCTCCGTCAAGGTCGGTAAGGAACTCACCGAGACCTTTGATGTCGAAAAAGGTTTTAGGCAAGGCGACAAACTGTCATGCGATTTCTTCAGCATCATACTTGAACAGATTGTAAGAAACTCAAACGTCAACACCAGAGGAACAATCTTTCAAAAGTCTGTAAAATTACTCGCCTATGCAGACGATATTGACGTAATGGGAAGACAAAAGCGTGATGTCATAGGTGCTTTTGAGAGTATTAAAACAGAAGCGGCAAAAATGGGTCCCTCTCTAGAAAAACCAAGGTGACCTTGTATAAGACCTTAATCATCCCAGTCTTGCTTTACGGCGCGGAAGCATGCTGAAAGCCGATGAGGAAACCCTTGGTCGTTTCGGAAGAAAAATTCTCCGAATGATCTTTGGTCCCTTATGCGAAGACAATGTGTGGAGAAGAAGATACAACAACGAGCTGTATGAGCTGTACCGCGACATGGGCATAGCCAGAAGAGTACACATCGCGAGGCTACGATGGTTGGGTCATGTAGAGCGGATGGATCCAAACGCTCCGGCTCAACGGGTTTTCGAAAGCACATTGCAGGGAAATCACGGAAGGGGAAGACCTCGCCTTAGGTGGCGCAATCAAGTGGATGAAGACCTCAACCGACTTGGAGTGCGAAACTGGAGAGAGCTCGCCCGAAATCGAAGTCGTTATAGAAGGATGTTGGTTGAGGCCCGAACCGTAATGCCACCTAAGTAAGTAAGGTGCTCCAAAAACAGCTTGGAGTTCAATATTTCCAAGTGCCAATCAATAACCTTCTCACGTAGACGCATCAAATCTCCTCCCCGTCTTTATCTTCTAATATGTCGAATCATTTCTCCGTGTAGGTGATCCGCGACCTTGGTATTATTTGCGACCATGAGCTGAATTTTCTCAAGCATATCGACGAAATAATCCTTAAGGCAAATTCAGCACTTGGCTTCGTGAAATGATAGTGCAAAGAACGAGAAACGCTTGTCATGTCTGGCCGCCTTTCTTCCAAGTGCATATTACCAGAATTGAGAGCATACAACGCCGTTTCCTCCGATATGCTCTTCGAGGTCTTAATTGAAGTAATCCTTTGATATTACCTCCTAATCAAGACCGAATCAAACTCCTCAACCTCAATACGCTGAAAGATCGAACAAAAATATTTGGCATTCTTTTCATTCACCGAATCTTTACAAGTACCATTGACTGCCCAGCCCTTAACGAAACCAGCTTTCTTAATACTAACCCTCGTAACACACGGAATCCTTATCTCTTCTATCTTCCCAGATCCCAGCCATCGAACCTCTTACGGCTCCAATGAACCCATATCCCGAATGCTGAGGAATGTCAATTCCCTCTCTTCTAGTTTTTACTTCAATATGAGTACTCCCAGCCTAAAATTTCGTCTTCCAAGCCCTCCAACTAGTTGGTTTAAGTCTTAGCTATTAAGTTTCTTAGTTTGTAAGTTAATAGCTTGTATAAAGCCTAATAAATGGGAGTTTTGCCCCCACCAAAATTAAAGATACGAAGTTACGATGGATATGTAGAGCGGATGGACCCTAACGCATTTCACACAAGCATGCCCTATGAGGAAATGGATGAGATCTGCATTTTTCTGCCGTTTCCGAAAAGCGCTTTTGATGGTGGCAATGAGTTTACCTATTGGAAGACTTGCCAATTCTTCACGAAAGGCGAATCCCGTGGAAAAATATTTGAGTGTTTCTGGAATTCGAAGTTCGAACCTCCAGAGTAGGTAACACGCTGACAACTGTTTCACCACTGTGCAATGTACATTCAACTGCCATAGCGGCCTCTTTGTTTAGTAAAGCTGGCCATTAACAAGGAACTATTCAAAATGTCCTCTCAGTTAAGACAAGAAAACCTGTAAGAATTTCCTAAATTTTCAAAACAAATCTGTTCCACTTCCAAGAAATCTGTATCTCCATGCATTGCGTGAAATGCCTACTTTGTACTTAGCATTAGCAACATCACGATCTTATTGTTCCTGCAACATTATATTCAAATTGCTCACAATGATTTGCTCCAATTACTTCAAACTAAACATGCGCAACGCCATTTGTTTGCACCACGTTCATCTAAGCAGAAACATTTAAAATTATTTCTCCCAACATTCACTTCTCACCTCTTGCAATTGCAGAATTCTTCTTACGCAAATTTACTCTTTTCACTGTTTTTTTTTTTTTTTATTTAATTCCTCTTAAACACCGATCCGACTAACCTAAGCCATTGAGTAGAGTAGAGTGCCAAGTTGCGCATCAAAAAGACATAAAAATTAAAATATACTTTACAAAAGCAATTTAACTATTTTATTTCTTTATGGGAAAATCGTAATCGTAAAAGGTATCCGAACAAACGATTTCCAATTATACACAGCAACAAGCATCGCATATGGTCATTGCTCACTTTTACAGCTTCAATCATTATTATCAGTTCGAGTTTAATTATCCTGTGTATCTAACCTATTCCAATGGTGGAGTACGATCGGTGAATAACAGCAGGCTCGGCATAGGCGCACTGCGCGCACACACATGTTCCACGCAATAAATTTTCCAAGCTAACTAAGCATCGGAGATGCGTGCCTTTTTTCAGTAGCTCCATTCTATGGCAATTTACCGACAAACACTATTGTGTGCAGGCATTTGCATTCGCGTGAATTTGCATAAGTTAATCGAGGCCGCAATCTGAGGCCTCAATGAACAAAACCACTAGACAAACAACAACAAAAACAACACAGAACAGTGAGCAAGTGAATGAATGTCTTTGATATTAAACAATTCAAACAAAAGGGGCCAATTTCATGCAAAACTGAATCAGCCAAGCGAGGTTATTTTTATTACTGGACAGGGTGTCCCGACTTAGGATCGAAATAGGCATTCTTTCCAATGACTTTCTTTGTTTTTGGTTCTCTAAAGCGATGAAGTTTATCTATTTTATTGAAAAAACGTTCCTTTTTGTAATCTACATCACACTCTCCCTGTAAAAAATTAGGGTTTCGACAATTTTTCATTCAAAAAAGCGTCGCTTAAAATTTTAGCTCTGTATTCTGAATCATCCTGTAAATGTCCTCAGACAAACACCCTTCCGGATTGCTTTAAAATTTTATAGCAGCTCTAATTACACCATAGAGAGGGGAAACTGCATATGGAAATGTATTTTGCTAAGTTTACAATCTTCGTGATAAGCAATTGTTTATTGGCCATAATCGCTATAGAAAGTCAGGTGAACCGAAGAACGAAGATGAAGTGATAATTTCAGAGAGTTCTGAGAAAACAAAAACAAAAATTTTAAATAAAGAAATGGGGTGCTCACACGAAGATTACTTTAGTGAATGGATAATGAGATAAATTATGGGGTTTCGCAAGGCGTTAATTAGGGGGCTTTTAGCAAAGCAAAAGATCAGTGCTATTTTTTGAGTTAAAAATGTAAGGTGTGCAATGATGGGAGAGTGAGAACACGCTTTGAGATAAGGAGACGTAAATTGTATCTGTTTTATCAGTGGCTCTGTTAGAAGAATTAATTTCATTTGTTTTTTAATATTTGTGGCAATCATCGACAGACATATTTATATTTGTTGCGCTTTCTTGATTCATGTATCATGTCCCAGGTAGGTAGAGAGAGAGAGAGACTTGACTTTTCTATTTAAAGCATAATAACGACATCAAGCTTCAAATCAACTGAAAGAATGGCCAAGACTGGGTCGCATGAGCTTACGATTGTATGCTAAGTACACTATCAAAATATTAAGGCTGAGTACAAATTTATTTGGTTGCAAAGGGTTGCCAACTACACATTAATTATGAAATTTGAAGAAAATCACATTAAATGTTGAAAAAGAAAACAATTTAAATGTTCTAAAGGTTTTAAGCAAAAATATAAAAACACCTTTTTTGCAATTCTAAATACTTATAAACGTTGTAAATCTAATCAAATTTGACCATTTTCTTATAAACTGGTTTTTAATTTTTGCTTTTTCCAAATAAGTTTTAAGATCTTTCTAGAAAATATTTTGAAAAAGAAATCAAAGATTTTGTTGAACACATCAACAGAATCAGGCTATTGTAAAGTGACACCAATTCTCACACTCAAGGAATGATGATTCGAACACAACCAAAATCCTACCAACAGCCTACAAACCAAAAACATCAATACAAAACCCGAATAACAGAAATGCTAAAAAGTGTTACACCTGGAGAACTGTCAATTATTCAAACCACATCAAAATGCTTACCACCAACCATTAAAATAATACCGAAACCAAACGAAAAAACGAGAGGAATGAGATGCACATCATCGCACAAATGTTTCTACCGTTGATAAATGATAACTAGTGCAACTTTCGTCAATTTAACACCGAGTTCCATCATTGCAAGATGCAGAAATGAAACCAATTTATATGTGCATCAATAGCTTTTAGCAGAATTGATACAAATTCCCATTGCATAATTGACGAGATGACATGAAAAAGTTAGAGGTGATTATACTGAATTAAAAATAACAGGAATAGTCTTCAAACAGCTGTATCACATTAATACATGGTTATTCACTGCAAGTAACCTAACTACAACAGGAGTTATATGCAATGACATTCATCAGGATGTCGATTGTCGAATTTGAGGACGTAGGAACGATTTAAATAAGCAAAAGCTGTGTCATCAAGATAAAACGAAACGTTTTGACCACGGAGATTCGTGATGCGATAACCCTCGAAGCTACGTACCATCAGGCTCTTAACTTCAAGGACTTAAGGAGAGAGAAAGAAAAGGAGAGAGAAAGAGAACGAGAAGGAACGAGAATCAGAAAGAACGAGAAAGAGAGGGAAAGAGAAGAAGAGAGAAAGAGAAAGAGAGAGAATATAAATTAATTTTTTTTTTTGTGGGGGTAAGAAACTTATTTTTTCAGATTAATTCTAATTCTTAATCAAAGAAGCTGATAGCTAACATTAATGAGCAGAGTGATTTAATAGAAGGAGTTTAAGCCAAGGAGTACTGGATTTGAAGTCAAAAGATTTTAAATTCAAATTGACATTGTTCAGCATTCGGGGAATAGGTTCTCTTCAGCCATAAGACATTCGATCAAAGGGTTGATAAAAGAAGCGAGGATTAGTTTTAAGGAAGATAGAGATAGATTAAATAGTTCACGGCACTGGTATCTTGCTTAAGAAGCTAGATACCAGAAGACTGCGAACTTTAGTGAGGAGACCTTTCTGTAGAATAGAAACAATGACACTGGGCTTAGTTTTGCCTTCATAGCAAACTGTGTCAGACTTATCTTGGGGATAAGCCAGAAATATACGGATATTTTCATATATGTTCTTTTTTGTTCCCTAGGTTTAAAGAGGTTGTACCGTGACTCTGTTGAATCAGTAATTTGTTGGGTAAGTTTGAGGATGGGAGGCAAAAGGGAATCAACATTGGAAGTTATACTGGAAGATGGTACAGTATTAAGTATGTGGGAACTGATATAGCTAGGTGTTTTGCTCTAGATGTCAGAGATGTCCGTAGAAGAGGATGTTAAGAGGGTTTGATTAGGGGATAGAGAGGTAGTATGAGCTGTGGAAGTTAAATTAAAAGAAACTCTTTGCTGAGATTAAGATGGAATATGGCTATGTTTGGGTTGAGTTAGTTGAAACTTATGATGAATCTTGAGTTGGTGTGTGGGTTGGGGCTGAGACCAAGCACAGGTTGAATGACATTTTTGAAATAGTGATGGCGACGGTTTCGAAAAAGAAGGAGATGGAAGGAAAGATAATGCTGCTTTCATACGACAAAGACTTTTGCCTGCGCAGGCTTCAGACATCCCTCTGGAGACATAGATTTTATGCTTACGTTTGCACAGAGTTACAGAGTAAGTAATTCATATAAGAATTCTTAAGTCAGCGCAAGGTCTGTGTCAAATGAAAGCAGCATAAGAGGAAAGAGAAACAGAAGGAGAGTCTCTCAATAAAAGAGAAAGAGTAATAAGGATAGAGAGCCTATCTCTCTACTTAAGTGTTACATATGTCGCATTATTCTGCGATGAGTTTACTTTAAGTGAATGAAGCACAACAAATCCATACCAACTTAACATTGCAATAAAACAATAATCCCTTCCGTTTTTTGCAAAACTCTACAAACACAACCATCCATTTATTTCCGAGCACACATATCGCATATCAAACACCGATCAATTGGAAGACATTCTCTTTGAGTTTTGATTCATAAATCATAGGTATACTTCCTTTTCTTTTAAAATAATTTTTATTGAATATTCCATTTAAAACGATAACGCAATAAGGGTATATATCCATTATCCTGCCACCGATTTATGAATCGAGTTCCTTTGACCAGTCAATCAAATTATCCTCCGACAAATGGCCACTTGCATTTTGAATGTGTTCGACAAAGTGAATTTCCTCTTTTCAAAAAATTGAAAAAATAATTCGGAAAACTTCTTTCTTTTGATATCCTTTTAAAGAATCGATTTCAATTACCAGAGAGAGCGAGGGAGGTAATATAAAAATGTCTTCAATCGACATGCATATTGAGTATATTTTACTTTTCTCTATTCGTAGGAGGGTATCGAGTCAAAGGCACCATATAAACCAAACACGATAAAAGCAAATCAGCCCTGTTTTTGTAGATACGTTCTTCTTTTTTTTTCAATCTACACATATCCTTAGAATTGCATTGTGCATTAATTTTCTGTTTACGTTCCCACGTCCCAATAATGAGGGATCAATACCAATTGAATAGTTCTTTAAGTCTAAAGCAGAAGCCAGGCGTACCATACGAACAAGATTCACTTTTCTTTTATAAATCCCAAGTGAAAGTAAAGAGTCCTGAAGAATTTACATGATTACTCTGCCAAACAGTGGGTGAAAGTGTAATTGTTTTCAAGGAAATTTCATGATGTTCTTCTAGTACCTGCTGTGAAATGGGTGCATACAATTTTTTCTTATCATTCTTGAAATATACCTGTGCGAGGATATAACCATTTTGATAGAATTTTGCATGTTGCAGGTGATTGCATCAGATTTTCCCAGGATACATTAGAGATGTCATTGTCATTGCACTGGTGGAGGGAATATTATGGAAGATTTGTGCGAAGATTTGCATGGAAAATTGATCATTTGAGTGACGGGCGTGTGAAGGATTTTCATGTTTACTTTCCTTCTCTATTCGCTGTGTAAGAAGTCCAAGGACCTTTCTTAAAAATCTGTTTGGCAATTTTGTTTTAATGTAAACGTTTAGAGGATATACTGTTTATGAATACGAGAAAGTTTCATGGCTCTTTAGGCTTACAAATGTTCATATTGATGAAGTACATGCAACTAGTGCGGTTTGTTTTTTGTGTCCTTTTTTAGCCTGAATTTACAGGCTTTAGTTACAGCTTGCAGGCGGTGAGGAGTAACGAATCCAAATCCGGCATTTCGCAATTAGTTTATGGCTGCTTTTTTAATCCTTTCAAGTAATTTTGTCTAGCTTTCGATTTATTTAAAATGAAAGTAAAGAAGATTTGAGTCAGAAATCATGGCTTTTCAATTACGATTGAAATGGCATATACTTATTAATGTTGGGGAGCATACGTTTGGCCTCTCTGCATCCAATGGAGGCATGCAATCTACGGTTGTGCTGTTGACGAATCTAATCGTTGATTGAAGTCCTCCCTTTCGACCCGGCAGACCAAGCGCCGGTTCAGGTCCTTAGGAAGCTGTCTTGGATTTTTGCCTTGCAAGTTCGTCGGCGATCACATTTCCAGTGGTGCAGTGATGGCCTAGGACCCAAACGAGACTCACAGAATTTAGTCTTCCCACCTGAGTCAGAGGGGTCTTGCATTTCTGAATCATTTTCGAAGTAGTTAAAGGGTTGAGTAGGACCTTGAACACAGCTTGGCTGTCGCTGCAGACATAAATACTCCTCATCCAGCCATTGTTCGTAACATAACTTATGGCCATTTGGATAGCACATGCCTCTGCTCGGAAGACGGATGAGTATTTGCCTAAAGAGGCGTGCACCATGCAGTCGTACGTCATCATTCCCCACAAAAGGACCAGCGGCAGATCAGTTTTGGAACCATTGCATTGAATTGGGCCACAGACCACTTCTCTTTAAACGAGAATTGATCTGCAGAGTTCACCCCAGGATATAGGTTTCAAGGGGAGGAAGATATATTGTTCTGCTGCCAGCGCAGCCATTTGTATCAGAGCATTTTCCCAATGGGCCAGCAACATTATTGGTCACTAAACAATCCTGAACTTGTAAGGATCAATCCCAAGTCACTCCAACTGCACTATCCCCAATTGGTCTTTGAAAACAAGTTAAAAGTTTCTAATCCAACGAGAATAATTTCTTAGAGATGATGGTTTTATTACTGATGGTTCAAAAACAGAAGAAGGGGTTGGTTTCTAGGTGTACTCAGGCAGTAAGTCTCTTATTCCGCCATTTAAACCACTATAGCGTGTTGGTAGCAGAAATTCTGGCGATAAAAGATGTCCTATCGTGCCTTTGAGAAAAAGTGATATCCTCAATTAATATTCGTGTCTTCTCAGACAGCCAAGCAGCTCTCAAATTACCTCACTGTTTCCACGAACTCAGTAACAGATATTCTAGATAACTGCAAAGCCGATTAATTCCGATTAAACTTTGGTATACCAATCGTTACCTGCAAAACAAATGCTAAGACAAAAAGGCCATGGACAAAACAAGTAGCAGGTGGAATAACATCAATACTTGTTTGGCAAATAAGCAGATATGGCCAAAATTAAATCTAAAACGCACAAGACACTTACTATCTCAGGGATTGCAGGGAAGAACTCCCCATTCGTCGAACTAGGACGAGCACGCAGCTAGCATGCCTCTCCTGCTATGCCTAAGACCCCCTTGCGTCGAGCTGCTTGGACTGGTCTTGGGAATCCTGTACTCTGAGGTCATAAAGGTGGTGATAAGATGGAAGGTCTCCGGTTAGAGAAGTCAAAGATTTTTTTATGGTGTCTCGGGATTTGAGTGTTCTTTGTTTCTCACCGGATGTGATACGTCACAAAGATTGCACATTGGCTCCATAACGGTGTAATTACTGGACATTGCTGCATAGGTAGACACGCCAAAAAACTCGGCGTTCCCTCAAACGACTTCCGCAGAAGCTGCTAAGAAGGAAGAAGAGACAATCCCACAACTCCTCTGTTCATGTCCTGCATTTCCCTCAAAAATAAAAAATAAACTATATCTAGGAGACAACTTCTTCTATGATCCAAGCTTTCTAGCAGGTAGACACAGAAATCCTTCACCTCAGAGCCCCAAATGGTTTAGTTGGTTGAGGTACTACTTCACACACTTCATATGGTATCACAATGGACTTAATATTAGTCGAAGTATGTCATTGTTTTCCTAACAGCCATTTGAACCTTACCTAACCTATCCAGAAATGAATTCAAGAAATAATTTAACCTTTAAGAAAAATTCTGTGTAAATCAAAATGCAAACTTCCATGTTTACTGTTAATAATCAGACAAATTTGATTACAAAAGTGTGCACGAAGAGTTTCATAGGCAAAGTCCATGCCCAAAGTGTCAGTGATTTGAACATTGATCATTATTCCTGTCAGGGAACTTTTAAAAATAAATGGAAACAACAGCAGTTTCGAAATTCAGCTCACACCTAGCCTGTTATTCAAACCATCTCAAGGAAACACTCAAGTTCTTACAAATTTCCCAGCCTTTAAAAGCCCTAGAACCCACGTTTTCAAATGCATTTGAATTTCCCCGCTAACCAAGGTCATTCCACGTCCATGCAAAAGCCTTTACTAACAAAAATAACACCAATTTACCAGCCCCCATTGTGTGCAGCTAATTTAATATTAAACATCTACACAATGACCAACCATTTCATTATCTTTGACTCCCCCTTTGTTTGTCTGAATTACAGCCCTTTTCATCTTTTTCTATACTCACCGCCCCGAATTGCAACAAAAGTAAACAACAATATTAACCGTATCAAAGTCGCACAGCCGCATTATTTGATCGTTCCGCCGACTGGTATGTTCTTGGCCCCGGTATTATGACGGCCGTCACATCACACAGACAACTCATAGCAGCGAAATTAAAGCGCGCACAAAAGCCGCGCAGGCGCAAGAGATAACAAAAAAAGACCAACAAAAAAACAACATTGTTTTCAGTGGCAACACAGAAGGACCCGATATTTGTTTTCTTGTCTCTTTTTGTCTGTAATACAAAAAACTATAACTAAAAAACCAGGACATCATCGACCAGCAAATAATAAAGTGAATCAAAGAGGCGAATGCCATCGAGAGTTCTTCTCACGTTCGGTCGACATTAAGTGCCCTGGCCTTTGTGTTTTGTACGAGTATATGAGGCAGAGATGAAGTCAATCGACGTTTGGACGAGACGTAGAAGCCGTCGTCGTCGCGTAGCGTAATCCACCTGAATCACTACTGACCAATAAATTGATTCCATCCTCTTGTGTTTGCTCGGCATCTTCACGAGTGCGCGATGCAAAATATGATTCGATTTCATCGATTCCACCGCAATGGGGTTCCTTCCAATTGCAATTGCTCGCCCAACTGCAAACGAATGCATCTTCCGCTCTGATTTATCGAAAATTTGCATACGAGCTATATTTTATGGCAAAAGGATGCACACAAATCGTCTACTCTGGGGGGAAGAATTTAAATTGAAACGTTCCATCAGAGATGCTGAAGATAGAAGAGGCAACTGCCCGACGAAATCCAATTTGAAATGGTGTGGCGCGGTGTAGTGGAGGCGGAGGCGGTGATAGTGCGGAGGCCGCGCCAAGAAAGCGATTAATATTTTTAAAAGCCTGAGAAAAGCAAATTAATTTCAAGTCGCGCCATCACTTGGGACGAATGTAATTATCGCATAAAAACTGGTTGAAAGAACGATGCACGAAAATTAAAGCAATTAGCCATGGTTACCGCTCAATAAGGCACCGAGCGCCCTCTAATGAGTGTGACGGCTAATCGACGGCTTTTACATCATCATCACCATCATCATCGTCTTCTTAGGGTTCAGAAGCACTCACATAAGTCGAAGCTGAATTCAAAGTCTGCGCAGCGGATTCGTGAAAGAATCAGCGAAACAACAACGGCGGATTCAAGGAGCAGCGGTGCAACTTCTGAAGTAGCGCTGTTTATTAAAACCAAACCGACCCAGGCCAAGGCATCCAATCTCCGCACAAACAAAAGAATGGATAATTTGATGGATGGATGGATGGGTGCAGATGACGTATGTGTGCGCGGAAAAGACTTCACTCACTCTCTTTGCTTACCAAAATCGAAAGAAAAGAAACATAACAAATCTCAAATTGGACTTGTAAGTTTGGTCCAGCACTGGACCGGTTTTCAAAGCATTGGAATGTGTACCTGTGTGTGAATTCGCAAGTGCACTTCATTTTACAAGAGAACGTGCCATGGCAAGATGAATTATATTTTTGTCGCATTTCTGCAAGAGTGTTTTTCACAAAAGAAAGTGTTTTCTTTCACAAAAAGGTTGTAGTCATAGATTTGAATATACAAATCGACCTTCAGTAGGTGACAAGGACAGCAAACGTAAAAGAAAATAAACTGTCGTTTAGGCTGAAGACCAATTTTAATCAAGCTATCTGAAAGAATCGCGAATCCAGGGAGAAAGGCAAAGTTGCAATCGGCCCCCTCCCCCTTCCTGTCAGTAAAAAGTAGTAGACAGAAATTCGTTTGATCCTTCAATTGCCAATAGCTTTAAATCATTTATTCAATACCAAGAAGAATCAAAACCCAGCCAAAAGTAGCGGCGCTGGGTGTCGCGTGATTTATATGTCGACAACGAGAACGGCCGGCGTGACTAATGTAAGTAGTCCCTCGTCTACTTTCTCAAAAACATCTCTACTCTTCTACGTCTTGAGAAAAACTATGATTTTTAAATACAGTGCAACGCTTCCGGTTTCAAATTCTTCGGCAGTGTGGTTTTTTCTTCGTTGTTCATTCCATGAACTAAGGCAAAACTGCATGAAAACTGTATCAATCAGGAGGATCCTGGATCCGCGCCTAATCTGAAATACTACGACTTTATGGCTTCATACTTTGTCTTGTTTCGGTAAAAGAGTCTATAGCTTGTTTCTTTGTACAAGTCATTGATGATTATTTTTACAGATGCCCAACTTTTTGCAAATCCAAGATGTGGCAAATATTTTCATATAGATTGCGAAAAAAACGTTTTTTGGAAGCTCTGTGGAGTGTCTTTACCTTCAACTTCTGTAATAAAACTTTTCCGAAGCTCAACAAATCTTCAAATGTTTTGTACAGCGAAAATGCTGTTTTCTTGTTGAGATGTAGCAATTATCTACAGTTTCACTTAGTTGCTGACTTAGTTGCTACCAAACAGAAAGGTAATGCTGGCATAGAAGTTGGTGGTGAACCTGGGCCTCAACCAACATTTTACGATAACAACTTTTCGATTTCGGACGAGGTCTCTCCAGTTATGCACTCTTAGTCGGTTGAGGTCTTCTTCCACCTTTTTGCGCCACTTAAAACGAGGTCTTCTCCTTCCGTAATTTCCCTGCAATGTGCTGTCGAAATCCCGTCGAGCTGGAGAATTACTATCCATCCCGTCTAGTAAAACCCAGAACCTCAGATGCTGCGGTTCTGATCGCTTGTTGGCATTGCTCAATGCTTAATGCTGGCGGCATTGGATTAATGGATAGTTGGAGGGACACACGATTGGAGAAGGCACTGGCAATCTCTTGTAAATGTAGCTTTCTGACGTTATATCGATTCACAGCGTTGGTTCGCACGAGTCGCGAATAGAATATCCTCATTTGTACAACAAGGCAACAACAAGGTAGTGGTCCGAGCCAAAGATGACCCCTCGAAAACTTCGGAGACTTGTCAGACTGGAAGAGCGCCTTGAGTCGATCGCAACATGGTCAATTCGCCATGTACCTTCATGAATTTCAAGATGCAGGAAGCGTAGGTATAGCCTGAGTCCGTTTTCGGAGGTTTTGCCACTAGGCTTACCTATAGTAAACATTCTCAAAGATGTCCTCTTTTCCTAGTTTTGCGTTAAATTCGCCCAGAATGATTTCACGTCATGTCTAGGGTATTGCTCAAATGTTTCTTCGAGGAGCTTGTAGAAATTTTCTTGGGAATACTCGTTTTTCTTTTTTGTAGAGGTGTAAACTAATATCAAGGCAATTTTGGTGAATTCAATCCTGATGTTGATGGTCATTATATGCTCATTTACTGAATTTTTTTGATAACCTTTTCCCTGGGTTTACCTCTAACGACAAATCCGGAACCAAATAAGTGTTGTTTCTATTGTCGCATTTTTTCATATCCGTTATGCTCTGCGCATTCCATTACACTTCTTGAATGGCGGTTAAGTCTTCTTTGTAGCAGTCTAGGGCAAACGCAAGTTCTCCGGCAGCACGAGATCGATAAGAGGTTTTACGGCCCACGTGCAGATCCGGAGGTCTTTGTCCTTTTTTCGCTGCTTGGGTCGTCTACATTGAAATCATTATAATTGGTATCCGAGTCTGTTCGCCGTTTCAGAGCCGTATAATTTTTACGTTAGTTAGATAGTTAACCACACGCACAGCCCCTAGCCTGGAGGGCAAGGTCCTTTTATGTTAAAAGGATAATCTGGTATCAGTACGCTGCTGCATTTTGGTGAGACAAGTTAGGAGCTCATCCGCCACCATCTCTACTTCAATATCCTGTCATATTATTGGAAGACCCTCAAAGACTTAAACCAAATATGTTGGAGTAGCTCATTCAGGGGTTTCTACTTTTTTGACTGCATTAGTCCACCGCTTATTTTCTGAAGTTCTGAGATTCAGGCAGTCAATCATTATTCACAGAGCATTATAGTATTGATCTATTTTTTTTTTTTTTGTCCCTTTGTTTGTTCTACTTTTCTATTAGTTAAAAGCCAACTCCAGCTTCTAACGTATACCTACATCCCACTAAAATGAGATTTGACTAACACAAATTTTGGAAAAGCTGATTCTCAGTGGATATGCGTTTGTTTTAATGCCGTCAGCATTTCTCTTAAAGTCTGCCAAGTTTGAATTGAAGCATTTTTCTTAAGGTGGAAGAGCGGGATTAAAAATGTTTGTTTTTTTGTAGTTTTACACTAAACTATATGAATGGTTTGGGATTTATATTGCACTTCCACCTTGTGGAGCTATTGTACCCCCTGCTTCTTAAGTGGTATTTCATAATTAAAGTACTTCATCCAGGCTAGTCTCTTTGATGAAATTATGTATCTGGGTAACGTTTAGGTGTTTTAGTTCCCTCTCTTTTATATAGTAGGATACTCTAAAGTCTAAACTAAATCAATACATTTTGTCAAAATAAAACTTTTCTGTGCACGCACTTCTACATCGAAATGGGCGAAAAGTTTTCAAAGGTGTGCACAATTTTGCTTATCTGAAAGGAATTGAATAGCCATCTCTTTATTCTAAAGCATTTTAGCTTAAGTGTTTGTAAAGTGATTTTTTCTTCTGTTTTTTGTTCTTTTTTTTCACTATCGCTCTTCTTCTGCTTCTAGCTATCTCCCTTCCTTTTCTTTTCTTCAAAATTAGTTAAAGAGAAATGATACAGGGGCTGTGGTTGGTGTGGTTTTATGGCAAATCTTTTGCCCAGTTCACGAATGCTAGTCACGTGTTAAAAGTGTTAAAAGATTATATTTTAATGATTACCATCATACCAAAAAATTAGTCCAATCTTTTGAGATTTGTGACAGCTTTGATATATAATTATGTAACACCCACCAAGATAGAATACATTGGTATACATTGGAAATTTATCTCAAAGCAAACTGAAAAATGAATTGAAAGGGGGTTGAGTAACTGATTGCGAAAAATAATTTGGTTATGCGATAATTCAGTGGTCTTATTGCTGCGGATTTGAAAGATTAGATGCAAGCCAAAATCATGGAGCCTTGAGGGAAAGCACTAATGTTTAATGGAAGGCTTGATCTAGTGTTCATTTGTAGGCAATTATCTTTTTACCAAAACACCCTGTGGCTGTTTTTGCAATTCGCCACATAAAGTATATAAAGCAGAGATAAACTATTTACTCTGATCGTAAGATTTTCCCGCAATATAAGAACATATGTAATAAGTACATAAGAACATTCAATGTTATAAATACAGCTGTCGCTAGCTGTTTCTTTCTTCTTCTCGAATAAACTGTCAAATTAAGTACAAGTCGAATCAAAGTCTTTTATTGTTTCCTAAACGTTTTGCCTATACATTTTAATCGAACAAATAAAAACATTTTTTTTTAAGGACTTCGATGAGCCCCGGTGCCTAGCGCATTTCTTTCAGTCATGTCTTTTAAGGAATGGACTGAAGACTTACATATTTATGCGAGTTCCGAACTGTTTCAAAGCAGTGTAAATACCTTTGGATAAGTAGCCAAATTTCCGCCAATGGCTATACCTGTGAATTTTAGAAGTTGTCGGGATTCAAACCTGTCTCTTATCACCAACTAATAAATAATTTTTTTCTACTTGAGACCCAAAATAATACCATTTTATTATTTAACGCTGCCTTTTTTGATAGTGCACATTTTTTTCTTTTTCCCGTTGTGTTTTTTGTATCGATGATCTCGTGACTCGTTCTAATGAAAGACTTTCTTACAAATAAATTAAATCAGTTGTCTTATTATTGTGTTGGAAAAAAATAACGATAGTAAACTGCAGCAAGCGTAAGCTAATTTGCCCAACCATTGGCTACAGCCAAAATATTGCCTTTGTTTTCAAGTAAACATTTTTCAAGAAAGTATTTGCATAGGTTCTTTTCGTATGCAAATATTTTATGCTTTTTATCACGCTCGTAATTTGCATGCAATCGTCTTTTAACAACTCGCATGCAAATATTTTACTTCTATTTATCATCTCCTTGTGTATAGGCAAGACAAAAGAGCTGAGGTGCGAACAATTAAAAATAATTTTCACGAGTTATTTTTTCTATTTTCTTGTTTATGAGTAGAGATACTTAAATGCCGTGCTATTCAAAAATTCAAATGCAAATAAAAGGAAAAGATATACGAGTATAATGCGCAACGTTTTTTAATTAATTAAAAATTGTTTTATGCTAATGCAGCAGCACGCATATGCAATTGATATGTAGTTTGGATAGTCGGAGTTAGTCTTACTTGGCTGAGTTACTTGAGAACTGTTTTTGTTTTACGACGCGGGAGTTATTAATGATTTTTATATTATTTTTTCCTTTGTTTCCTTATCAGTCCATCCATAATGCGCATCTTCAGTGATATGGAAAGTGGCTTACGTCTTTCTCCCTTTCATGTGATAAGTTTACGAAGAAGAGGGAATACAGAATGAATTCTTCATTACTGCCTTGTCCACTTGTCAATTTGCTAACCAACAACTCCCCGCAGAAAAACAAATAATGATTACCATTTAATTATGTACCTACACGTAGCAGGTTGAAAAAAAAAAAAGAAATGAAACAATCGATGTAATAACACGCTCATTTGTATAAGACGAGCAACAACACTCCACTCAACTTGAACTACAAATAGCAATTCACATGCAAAATTGTAAAAACTAAAACAAACATTTGCAAAGAAAAAAATGTAAAACGCAACTAAGTCGCGGTAATTAGTTACACGGAGGAGTTGATGTTGTCCAACTCGGTCTAAAAGAGGCAATACACCCTCCTCATCGTATTGAAAAAGAACAAAACAAAACCATTCATCAAAATCATTCGGCAGTGAACGAATTCAAATTGCATTTACATTTTTACTTACTTAGTATCATCATCTGTGACTCTGTGTCCAACATATCAACATACTGGCTAATTACAAACAAACACATATGTTTGTGTTGCATACAACAGACACTTACAACTACAGCAATCGGAACGGTTAGTGCCTTTTACATTTCTACCACATCGAATTGACACAGCCTTCGTCTTGTCCTATCTAATTACGCAAATGAATGTCTTTTGTCAGAATTGGCAAGCCGTTCGTTCAAATTGGAGAAGAAAAAAAAAGAGCAAAAGAAAACGACATTATGTTTTACTTGACTCGGTTTGAATCTTTGATTGCCTGACAGGTGTAATTAATTTTGAAAAGTTTATTAACACAAATTTGTTTTTTTTTTTTTTCCCTTCCATTGAGGTGTGCGTTGATGAATGTGGTAGGAAAAGTGTTTATTTTGATTATACATATATTGGAGTAAATTGACTTGATTTTGTCCATTAAGCAGAGACGCAAACCGGTTTTAGAAAAAAAAACTAAGTACAAAAAGCAGATTGGATGTCTAATAAGAATCTAATGACTCATCTAACGTGTAAGAAATGCTTAATACAAATGAGGATAGTTTAAGCATTGAGTACATAGATGGCACGTTCCTGAAAAATGTGTACAGGAAGCTGAAATATTTAAATGGCACAGAATATTTAATATGTGTCAGTATTTGAGCGAAAGAGGATATCCTGTTCACGACTCTCGCGAACCAACGATGTGAAAAGATATGACGTCACGTCGGAAAGCTACAATCGCAAGCGATTGTCAGTGTTACTCCAACTATCCTTGAACATTATGCCGCCAGCATCAAGCATTGAAGACAGTGGCAGCAATGTGGTTCTAGGTTTCACTCGTCCCCAAAAACGAAAACCATGGTTCGATGAATAATGCAAGCAAACAGAAAGCACGACCAATGTTGATGAAAAAGAGAACAAGGTCTGTTTTCTCTTTTTGAAGTATCATGAGTTTGAGGAAATATAGAGGTGTCATGACAGGATCGAGATTTGGAAGTTTTACCAAAATGTAAAGAGATCCGCCCGTAACGACCAGTAAGGAAACAGTAATAGAGTCACAGTCGCTACTGTGGATCTGGAAAGATCACTTCTACAGACTGCTTAACGGCGATGAACACTAATTCCGCTGTCAGGCAAAAGAGGGAGACCCAAACAATTGCGTCAACTATAGAGGAATGAGCCTCCTTAACACCACGCATAAGATCAACGTCTGAAACTCCACGTCAACAACTTGATAGGTCCTTGTCAATAAGGTTTTAGACCCGGAAAGTCCACAATAAACCAAATTTTCACATTACGGCAGATCTTGGAAAAAACCAGAGAACGTAATATCGATATTCACCATCTTTTTATCGATTTCAAGGCCGCGTATGACAGTATTTACAGAGACGAGCTGTACACTGTACAGAGCCGTGTCTAGTTTCGACATTCCTGCAAATGCAGAAAGACGCTGGAGAATTTATGCTGCTCCGTCAAGGTCGGTAAAGAACTCACCGAGACCTTTGATGTCGAAAAAGGTTTTAGGCAAGGCGACAAACTGTGATGCGATTTCTTCAACACCATACTTGAACAGATTGTAAGAAAATCTAACGTCAACAGCAGAGGAACAATCTTTCAAAAGTCTGTACAATTACTCGCATATGCAGACGATATTGACGTAATGGGAAGAAAAAGTCGTGATGTCATATGTTCCCTTTTCTTACAAATTTCAAACAAGGACTCAGAACATCGACGAGCTGGACAAAACTTCACAATAGACAGGCATAACTTCGAGGTAGTACAGGACTTCGTTTACTTAAGATCCGCTATAGACACGGAAAACAACATCAGCGCGGAGATCAAACGGAGAATAACTCTTGCCAACCGTTGCTTCTTTGGGTTAAGAAGGCAATTGAGAAACAAAACCCTTTCCAGAAAAACCAAGGTAACCCTTTAAAGGACCATAATCATCCCAGTCCTGATTACCGGCGCGGAAACGTGAGCTTTATTGAAAACGGCTGAAGAAACCCTTGGTCGTTTCGAAAGAAAAATTCTCCGAATGATCTTTGGTCCCGAATGCGAAGGCAATGTGTGGAGAAGGAGATACAACAACGAGCTGTATGAGTTGTACCGCGACATGAGCATAGCTAGAAATATACGCATTGCGAGGCTACGACGGACCCAAACGCTCTGGCTCGAAGGGTTTTCGAAAGCACATTGCAGGGAAATTGCGGAAGGGGAAGACCTCGTCTTAGGTGGCGTGGCGTAATCAAGTGGATGAAGACCTCAACCGACTTGGAGTGCAAAACTGGAGAGAGCTTGCCCGAAATCGAAATTGTTGGCGTAAGGTGTTGTTTGAGGCTCAGGTTCAACCCAAACTGTAGTGCCCACCTGTAAGTAACTAAGTATTTAAATGCCGAATTATTGTGTCTAGACAACAATTGATGGAGTTTCTTGAAGATTCTGAACCACCAAGACAACTTCTGCTCTTAGGACACAACAACTGTTTTTTAAGTGAATTTTAATGTCTAATACTAAATAAATCTTGAAAAAGAGCAAGTAATAGCATTTATTTCCCTTTTCTTACAAATTTCACCAAACCACGGGCTTAACATCAACATTTGAGAGAATTTCAATAACTTTTTCAGACTTGCGAAGATTCTACGCACTGAGTTCTAAAATAAAACGTCCAAAACCTTTTTTCCGCCCACCAGAACCTTTTATTTGTTCATGCAAAGTAGTCGTGACGTAGGCTTTGCCTCTGGATCTGAATTCGTCGTGCTCTTTCATATGAACACCCTTGATATCTTCGTAAAATAATTAAACACGAAAATAACTCATCTACATCAGCCGTGTTAGCGTTGAATGTAACTCACATGTAAAATTAGATGCAAAATGGCTCCGAGTATCTTTGCATTTAGTATCCCCACATTTTATGATCAACTCATGAAATCATAAACCTCTAATTGGTGAAACTTGCATATTCTTAACAAACAGAAAATGAGCAAACAAAAGTGTTCCCACAAGTTTTGGTAGCAACCACAGGCCATAGGGATACGCTGATCGATGTAAAACTAACTCGGTTCGTCTTTTATTTTTAGTTTCATAACTATACACTCAAAGAATATGGAAACAAAGAAAGAGAACGAAAACTGCCCCAACTTCACATATAGCTCAGCGGTCGCAAACTGCCTTGGGGCGGAGCTTCCGAATTGAAGATCGCTTTCTGCGATAGCTGAATGAACATGAGAAGATGCCGAAATGCGCTTCTCGTCGCTATGCCCAAGCTAGGGAAAATATGAAACTCCATCATCTTCCCAGTATGGAGGGTTCTAGGGCGGATTCAGTTCGAACTGCCAGTCAGGCGCCAAAGCGAAAATGAAGAAAACATAAGTCACCAGTTTAGCTAAGAACTTGAAGCTTTACCGACCATTTAATTTCTGTATTTCAAGAAAAATGATGATGCCTAACTGTCTGTTCTAGAGTAAAGCCACATCGATTGGTTACCTTTGAAGCTGTCCGTCGAGAGAGTCCGTCTGGAATTCAAAGACTTAATGTGTAATGTCAACATCTACAACCATTCTGCACATTGAATAGAAATCCCTGTGACTCGGCCCCGAGTAATTTCACGCCCTACTTGTGTAAAAACAAATTCGCCCCTGAAAATTAAGAAGGTAGGCATAAACCTTGCCCAAGATCGTATCGGGGCTCACAAATCTGCATGCAAACAAAAATGCAAACGAGATTCGAGAACCAAATCCAAAAGCGTAGACGCGAGTTTTGGCTGCATTCAGAGGGGGATGCAACCAATTTCTGATTCTGACAGACTCAAAAAGATGTCTGTGCCTTTTTCAACATTAACCGTCTGTGTGGTGTAACCAAAATTGGCATGTGAAGCGGGAGTCGTCATGTATGCTCTATGGGAACAAAACCGATCATCGAATTCGATGTTCGCATTTTTAACATTTTGGATATACGCCTAAGACTGTGTGAGTGGATATGGTAAGCACGTACAAGCAGTTGACGGAATTGCGCGCACACTGTCTGTTTACCATAAACAAAATGGTAGAGCCCTTGGAAATGCATTTCCTGCTGCCCGAAACACCGTCTCTTCCAGTGCCTGCATCATTATAGGATCTGTATGGCTTGAGTTGCAGCAGTTGAGTCAGCATTCAAGACAATTTATTAAGAGGCACGAATTGAACGAACGCCCTTAGTGCGTTGAGACAAGATGCGGTCTGTGTGTCTGAAGCTCCGAACGACCTTTGTGTTGTTACAATGAAATGTGTGTGTGCGCTCTTCTTCTACCCGCAAACGAAGATCAATTTGGTTAAATCAAAAAACCGAATCGAGAGCAAGGTGCATATAATTATCGTTGAGGATTTATGACACCCGACGCCAGCAAAGTGCACTCAGGAAGGCTGAGATCTGTGCACCGCTCTCCATTCGGTGGTAGGCGCACGATGCGATGGGAAAATTCATTTAATTTGCATGGTTAATTCGCTATTGAAAGACGTATGGATCAAGTGTTGGCTTCATTTGCGGAGAGAAGAAGGATTTTTATTTTATTTTTTTGAATCATGTTGCTGGTTGGTTGCTTGGTTGGTTGGATAGTTCGAGTCCAACAGGTCGTGTGGAAGGCTATCATTACGGTTATGAGAAGGATCAATTTTGTTGGCTCGGAATGAGTAAGCAAGCGTATTGGACGATGAGAATGAAAAGGTATTAAAGGAGGCTCTTCGCAGATGAGATGTGTATCTCAAATTAGTTTCGTTTTTTAAGAACGCACATTCTGTGCGAGATGGGATGTGAATTAGATTTTGGTTGTTTGGTAGTTGATTGGTGGGTGGGTACTTTGGAAAGAATTTACTTTCGTTTTGAATGGATTCTTTTTCTTGTGAAGGTTCATTGATAAATTTAAGAAAATGAGAGAGATTAAGGGACAGAATTGGTGGTATGTGACATTTTTGATAATATTTGTTGGGGTTGGTGATCAGAGGTGTTATTGGAATATCAAAACAATTTAACAACAATACGTTCACCTAAATGGGTACTTCCAAAAACCTATATCGAGGGTGAACTAATAAAACTTTGTCGATTCCATCATTTGTGACATCAGGAGTGGGATGTTGGACCTACGGCCGTAATTTGTACAGGGAAATTGCAAACAAAGTCTTGTTCTTGAGCGTTTTTTTCTGTGGCCTTCAATGCCTTTTCAAAAGGGTAATTGAAGAATGAGCCTTCCTAAGAAATCGCATGATTTTGTCTTATCAGCATAAAATAAATAAATAGGGTGGTGGAACAGAGCGAGGAGCCTCAGGGTCCAGCGCATTTCTCTCAACTATACCTTTCGACGGAATGGAAGAGACCTAAAATTTTTTGCCGATTCCGAATTGCTGTTTGAGAAGGCGCTTTTTAAGGCATGAAACTTCTATCGGGAATGGGCAATTTCCCCACAAAAAGCGATGCCCGTGGAAAACACTTGTTTTCCTCGAAACAAAAAAGTTGTTACCCAACATTTATTAAAAATAAGTTTTAAGGAGTTCCATCGAGAATCAAAAATTTTTTAAAGAGCTATGTAACATTTTCGTTTTCAACCGTCGTCGAGTGCAGTCGCATTTTCATTTGTCTCCTTCTTCACTTGTATTAATTAACTTACATTTATACCAGCCCATACTGTCTGTGCCCCAAAATCAATAAACGACAACAAACAAATACAAGAACTGCAAAAAAAAAAAAATAAAAAAAAAAAGACAAAATCAAAGTTAAAATAATTCGTCACCAATCCATTTTTACATTTCCACACAGTGTTTTTTTTCCCTCTTATTGCTTAATTCTTCCAAATATGTCTCAACAGTGCGCGAATTATAATTGTGTCAACAACGACAACCTTGTTGATTGGGTAGCTTGCAATGGGTTGTGCGGGAAGCATTTCCATGCCACTTGTGTCGGTTTTACCAAAAGGTTAATCACTCATTTTAAAGATCTTACGCGTAATTTTGTGTTTTATTGCGATGAGTGCAAAAACATTTCTCAATCGCATATAATGCTCGCAATAAAATGCTTAAGCGACACTTTTGCGTCAAATGCGGAAAAAAACAAACTCTACCATAAACAATGCCTGACCCAGTTCGGAAAATTTGATGAGTTCATCAAATCGGTGGATGAACTCAATAATAACAATCATAAATTCGCGACCTTCCTCAAAACCCAGTTAAAGAACATTGAAAAACAATTATCGTGCCCTCAACCTCCCCCGGAATCTCTCCCTAGTAGTGATATAGTGCCTAATGTAACTAAGGCACTATCAAATGAACTTAAGCAGTGTATCTCCCCTTTAATATCTTCAGTTGACTTGCTCCGTACCACCATCGAAGCTAGCCTACAATCGTCATCTTCAAACAGTGCACCTCCGCCGGTCAACTACGAACCTCTACTGGTAAACATAATGTGTCAGTTAGAGGAACTAAAGGACTATACAAAAGAAACTCGGTCCTTAATAAATATTGTTTCCGAGGATCTCAAGGATACTACGTGTTACGTCCCAACACCACCACGAATAATGGAATCCAATACGTCACTATTGGAAGAATTAGCAGAAGCTGTCGAGAATGCTCCGGAGCCTGCACGAATCGAATCGCCACCACCATCTCAACCAACCGTCGAAAACTCTTCCCCTGCACGTGATCCTACAATAGAACGTTTTGGCACATCGTGGAAACAATCGGAATGGGACCGTAGGCTTAAGAAAATCGATGACGCCAGCGGGCCTGCTTTACAAACCTGCAGGTTCTTAATTGAGAAAGCTCCCTCCAACGCTGATTCCAATTGGATCCAGGATTTATTTAGTAAATTTTTTATAAAACTAGTCAATATAGAACTAACCACTTCAAATAGATTTAAGAAACTCAAAGCATTTATAATAACCATGCCTTCTAAATATGAATGGCTTTTCCTAAACCCATCAGGTGAGGCTTTTAATCTGGCCAATATGATTGTGTCCAAATATCCCAGGACAGTAAATAAGCTGAAATCAAAACAGCGCCTGAGTTCTGGTCCCAATTGGTCCTTCAAAACCCAGATCATGCCCAGTTTCGCACCACCATTTAATATCCCTAGCCGTCCTCATCATTATTTCCAACTTACCCCTCAACCTGGACCTCAGTCACAGCCCCAACCTAAGCACCAACCTAAGACTCTTCATAAGTCCCAACCCCTTCCTATGCCAAGACAGTCCTTACTTCAATCTAAGACTAAAAATATTCAGTTTACATCCCAACCGAAGCACAACCATGCTCAACCTAAACCTCCGCGTAGAGTTTCTTTTAATTTAACTCCCACATCTCTCCCTTCATCTCTACCCTCTAATCAACCCCTCTCATCACCCTCTTCTCTGGATAAATCACCCTTCCCATGCTTCGACCTTACATCTGGAGCTAAATACCCTAATTTTATTAGCTCCCACATACTTAATCCTGGCATACCTGAACCACCGTCCACTTCAACTTCCAGTTTTGACCCCCTTTTACCACCCACAGTCAAACTTACCCAGCAAAATATTGATTCAACTGAATCGCGTTATGCTCTCTCGAGACTTAGAGACAAAAAAACTTATGAGAACATACGAATCTTTTTGTCTTATCTTCACGACAAATCGGACTCCCTTTGCTATGAAGGTAAGACTAGAACTAGTGTTATGGTTTCTATTCAACAGGAAGGTCTCCCCACTGACGTCACTAGTCTCAAGAAGCTCTTTGTTAAATACCACGAGGATTTTGATGTGCCTCCTCAAAAAGTTGAAAGTGATCTATGTGCTTTTGGACATTACATCCACTCTAAACGCATTTCTCACCTTCAACGTAGCAGAGCGGACCATGAAAAGTTTTTTCGTTCATAATTCAGCATCTCAGAATCTGCCTCTTACCTTTTACTACCAAAACGTAAGAGGACTTCGCTCTAAAACTAGAGCAGTCCTTCAACAATCCCACGCTTTGCCTTTTGATGTCTATGCCCTGACTGAAACTAACCTTATCCCTAGCATTAACAACCAGGAACTGTTCCCTTCTACTTTCAATGTTTATCGAGACGATGATCAAGACAGTGACACTGATAACACTCCTTGTCGTGGTGTCCTGATAGCTGTCACCAATTCAATTGACTCATCTCTTCTTTCAACATCCTCTTCCCCAAGCCTTGATTTTGTCTCAATCAAAATTACACTACCCCATAAATCGCTTTACATTATCTGCTTTTATATTTTACCATCGCAACCCCTTGAATCTTATGAATTTACAGTCAAAACGATTGACGACATTTCAGATTCATGCGAACCAGATGATGAGATCCTTATTTTCGGTGACTTCAACTTGCCGTATCTAAACTGGACTTTGTCAGATGACCAATCGTTTTACACTGCTCCCAGCCCCATCTCTGCCAAAGAATGTCTGTTCGTTGATCGCCTTGCGGACTCTTGCCTCTGCCAAGTAAGTGGAATCTCCAACTATATGGGTAGGCAACTTGACCTTGTATTTACAACAGATCCCATTAATTCTTCAATCTCACTCTCACCCCTGCTTCTCTCAACCATAGATAACCTACACCCTCCTCTCCTTCTCTCATTTTTTATCCAGTCTTCAAATCCATCTAACACGCCCGTACCTCCAGCTTCATACGATTTCCACAAAGCAAACTTCCGCAAAATTAATGATTATCTCAATAGAACTCACTTTAATTTTGATAATCTAACTGTAGAAGATGCCACATCCGCTTTTTACAGAGAAATACATAATGCTATATCCCTCTTCGTTCCTCTTTCTAGACTCAAAACTTCTTCTACTTCCCCACCTTGGTATAACCATAGGCTCCGTACTCTAAGAAATAAAAGGAACAAATTGTGGACGATCTTCCTTCGTTCTCGATCTCCTTCTGACTATTCGGCTTACCTTGGTTCTTATTTGCACTTCTGTGAGCTTTTCAACTCCCTTTACCAACGCTATTTAGTCGAAATGAAAACTAACATTATTAATGACCCTAAGTCGTTTTATAAATTTGTCAACCTCAAAAGAAAATCTGATGGGTACCCTTCCTCCCTTTCTTTCAATAACGAAACCTCATCCGATGCACTCGAGGTAGCAAACTATTTCGCAAGTTACTTCAAACAGTCTTTCACGGATGATTCTTTTGTTCCCGACTCAGCGTATTTCTCGTTTTTACCGAATTTTTCTTTTGATCCATTCCTCCCACGTTTCTTCGACTCCAATCTAATTGAAGAAAAGTTAAATCATCTAAATGATGAGTATATTCCTGGCCCCGATGGTATACCTGCCATACTTCTTAAGAAATGCTCCTCCAATCTTTCCCTTCCTCTCTCAAAAATCTTTAACTTGTCCATATCCCTAGGAGTTTTCCCCCAAGCTTGGAAAACGGCGTTTATAACCCCTATACACAAAAAAGGTCCTAAGTGCGACGTAAAAAATTATCGTCCCATCGCTAAACTATCGCATATACCCAAAATTTTCGAAAGCATATTGTATGAAAATTTAAGTTTTCGTTGCAAATCTCTCATTTCCCCTAGACAACACGGTTTCCTCAAAGGCAGGTCAACAACAACAAACCTCGTTGACTTTGTCTCATTTTGCCTCTCAGCCTTGGAGAATGGGAAAGAGGTCGACGTAATTTCCACTGACTTCAGTAAAGCTTTCGATAAAATCTCCCACAAACTTATTCTTTTTAAACTCTCCACCCTCGGTTTTGAACCCATTCTGTTGAGATGGATTTCCTCTTATTTGGAAAACCGTTTTTACAGCGTTCGGTTCAGATCCGCCTTATCCAGCCGCTTTTTAGCTACATCCGGAGTTCCCCAAGGCAGCCATTTAGGTCCTCTCCTCTTCATTCTTAGTGTTAACGACATTGAAATGATCATTAAATACTCCTCTATCTCTCTCTATGCGGACGATACAAAATTTTTCCGGGTCATTTCTTCTTCTGAAGACTCTTCCCTCCTCCAACAAGATCTCGACCATTTTTCAATATGGTGCTCCAAAAACAGCTTGGAGCTTAATGTTTCCAAGTGCCAATCAATTACCTTCTCACGGAAACGCATCAAATCTCCTCCCCGACTCTATATACTCAACAGTCAAATCATTTCCTCCGTTGAACTGATTCGAGACCTTGGGATTATTTGCGACCGTGAGCTAAATTTCCTCAAGCATATCGACGATATAATCCTTAAGGCAAATTCAGCACTTGGCTTCGTGAAACGATGGTCCAAAGAATTTGTAGACCCTTACGTAACCCGCTCCCTTTACATCTCATTTGTTCGTCCGCTTCTTGAATACGCCTGCCAAGTTTGGTCGCCTTTCCAACAAGTGCACATTGCCAGAATTGAGAGCATACAACGCCGTTTCCTCCGATTTGCTCTTCGTGGTCTTAATTGGAGTAATCCTTTGATATTGCCTCCTTATCAAGACCGAATCAAACTCCTCAACCTCAATACGCTGAAAGATCGAAGGGAAATATTTGACATTCTCTTCATTCACCGAATCTTTACAGGTTCCATTGACTGTCCAGCCCTTACCGAATCCATCTTTCTAAATACTAACCCTCGTAACACGCGGAATCCCCGTCTCTTCTATCTTCCTACCCATCGAACCTCCTACGGCTCCAATGAACCCATTTCCCGAATGCTGAGGAATGTCAATTCTCACTGTTCTAGTTTCGACTTCAACATGAGTACTCCTTGCCTAAAGCTCCGTCTCCTAAACCCTCCAACTAGTTAAGTTCTAGCTATTAAGTTTTAGTCTGTAAGTTAGATTAAGTAATAGCTTGTATTAAGCCGAATAAATGGGGGTTATGCCCCCACCAAAATTAAATTAAAAAATTAAAAATTAAATTAAAAAATTAACACAAAAAAGTGTACTATCAAGATCATGTCTTGTTTAAAGAGATATGGTCTCTGGCACAGTTCACACTGGAGCTTTGAGTACCTAACTTGAAAGCAGCATACCTTTTGACTCACGTCTAATAGACATGCTCCGACACGATGATTCCAAGGCTCAAAGCGCTTCAAAAATACACAGTCAACTTTCTATCGGTTCAGGACTGAGCCAATAGCCAAGAAAGGATTGTTATCGAAATACACAGATGGTTCCAAAACAGGTGATGGATCTGGCGCAGCTGCCTTTGCTTAGAGTGATAACATGCAACTGTACGCCTTGATAGGCACATACTCGTATTCAGAGGTGTATGCTTTCGAATTGGCTTTAAGCTCCGTTACGAATAATGGCGGGATGGGGAGAAGTATCTGTATATGCAGCGACAGCCAAGTTGTGCGCTAAAGGCCGTTTCTAACTCTCTAACTACTTTGAAAGGGATTGAGGAACGCAAGAGTTTTCTGAAAGCGGTCAAAAGACTAAATTCTGTGGTTCTCCTTTGGGCTTCAAGTCATCACGGCATAACTGGAATAAGATCGCCGATAAACTTTCAAAACAAGGATCTCAGATAACTATTTAAGGACCTGAATCGCTACTTGGTCTGGCAGGGTCCTCAGTGAGGGTGTTTAGCTGCGTAGGCTCTTTTTTATTCGAGTTTCAAAAAAACTAAAATCGTAATTTCGATGGTGGACGGTGGATGAAAGACTGATGGCTGGTGTAGTTGGCGATGTACTACAAAAAAAAAAAAATAAAAAATGGCGGATATGAATAAAGAAGAAAAGGCAACCTTTCCAAGTGGAACTGGAGGAAACGAAACATGGGATACGTTCAACCAACTGCTCGTTTTAAGTGGAAAACACATTTCATTTCGCTTCCTCAGGGCGCTTCACTTATTTTGCAGAGCCTCATAATGTGACTTCAACAGAGGGCTTCAGTTAACGATTGGATCTGTGTCAAGAGCATTGCCGTAGATGTAAAACCTCCATTGGATAGATGCAGACAAACCAAGCGTATGCTCCCCAACGTTGATTAGAGAAGTGCAACTTTCTTTGTTATCACGTAGAAGAAAAGAATGTGGAAAGCATATTGGCGTTGATACAGGGCACTTCTCTGTTGCCAACAGTTTAAACGTGTTAAGCTTAAGTGATATCACATTATGTGAATCCTGTGGAGAAGATGATGACACAGCGGAGCGCTAGCTCTGTGAATGTCTTCCATTTTCTCGTATCAGGTTACACATACTCGGTGCAGACTTAGTGAGAGTTATAAACCTAAGCTCCTTATCATGGCAGCGCATTTTAACTTTTGTACGAACATCTGGAAAGCTACAATAAAAGAATGTTGCTATCTTGTTGGTGAAATAGAATAGTATTTAGGTCACAGTGCTCTAGTTAGTATGTTGAAAACTTCCGACCGAAAAAAAAATACAACAGAGCTCGGGAGGCCTTGGTCAAGCATATTTCTCGCAACCAAACCTTGGTAAAGAATAGAGAACCCCCAAACTTTTGCAGATTCAAAATGGCTATGTGATAAATCGATTTTCATGTTGTGATTGCCCCCAGAGGCGTTGCCATTTCTACGCGAAAGGCCATAAAATTCGTTGTAAAGAGTGGATGTTTATGGGTTTGGAGCAAGTTCTGTTATTATTTGACTGATTTCAATTTTTGGGAACCGTGCTCTACGACTCGAAGGCGTGTATATGCATATGCACCCAACACATGCTTAAACGAGTCATTAAAGGGTCGTGTATTTTGTGTTCGTTCGTTTAACAAAACCGGTTTTTTATATAAAAAAAAAAAAATACATTGTGCTACACGTGTTGGTTCGTATAGAACGAAGCAACTCAGTCACTTCCGACGCAAAAGATAGCTGCATTTGTTTTTGATAAATCTGAAACGAGCTTTTTGCAGTCGTTTTAGTTCCTCACATATTGCTCGAGTTGGTTTTTGTAACACAGAAATTTATTTATGTCGTGTTACATTACCGTGGGTGCATATAGACACTCCCCTAAAATTTACAATCTTAATACGTACAACCAGCTTTTAGATCGCCTAGAGGGCTAAAATTAAATAGAGAACCTCCTTTCATTATGTACAATAAGCCCTGAAAATTTCAAATGAATCGGTCTGAGCCGAGAAATGTAAAAACGAAGTCGATCGGATACGTGCGTACATCTTTCGCGTGCAAAAAAAACTTTGAGCTCGATGCGTTAACTGAAGGCATCGTTTGTCCACCCCCAGGCTTCGGATTTCTTAGTTTTATACTTAATAAAGACGGTTTTCTGCTATTACGAAGCGATCCGCGAAAAAAGTGGTTTTTCGATCCGCCCTAGTACACATATTTTACTTCTCTTAAAAAATTACTGCTGTGAATTCTCCACAGTGTTTACACATCAGTTCAACTCCTTCACTGGTGATCTTTCCGCTTTGACTTCGTACATGCTAAGAATTCGTGTAGCTAACTACCTTTACCGCACTACCGATTGATTATAAACTCTGAGATTTCTCAAAAAATCTGCATATTAATGATTAATTAAAGCTGCGTTCTGACGTATAATATTGAGATGATCCTTCAATGGCGGCAAATCATCAGACAAAGTTGCAAATAATTACAACACGCTGGCTGACTGCCCCTTTGGGGGAAACACAAAAACATTCACCCAACTCTTATGCAAATCATTTTTTAATAACTTCGAGATGAGATTTTTTTTTTCTCATATAAGAAACGAACTAATGTATTCGCATCACTTTATCAGGCGGCAACGACGAGCCGGCAAAAATTTCTATATCTCTGCTCAATCAGCTGAAAAAGAAGAGGATAACCAGAATCATCTACTCATGCTGTGGCTGATGCATAAATAATGGGATAATTGGGCAAAGAAGTGTGATACTCATTTGTCGGCCTGGTTGGAGGAATGAGTTTAATCTGTTGCTCCTGCAGTGAAGCTGCCAAACGTGGTTGCAATAGATCTAAGAACCTGATCCAAGGCCACACGGGAGTAGTGCAAATGTATCTACTCTCGTTAAATGATAACTCGGCTATCACAACTTTAAATTCACACCAAATTTTTCCAATGGATCAGTTACGAATTTTGTCAGCCCATAAAATCAGTCTCAAACACTTGCACTTTTGAGTCGTTAAAGTGGCGCCAAAAGCCATAAGTAAAAACAGACTTGAAGGCTGTGAAAATATTTTCTCGTTAGTCTGAGTAGTCATAAAAGAGCCACATGAGCTGTGTCTGACTGAATGGGACATACGTTATCCGTATTCACATTTAAAGATGCCAAGACAAGGAAGGCAAAGGCCGCCGCGCCGTGCTGGCCGCCGTCACCGTGAGGTCATAAATTTAACCGCAACCAAATGAATTCATAGCCATAGGATGTGTGGAGGTCGGTGGAGCACTACCGGCCTTAGCATTGTGTGTTCTAAGACGCTGGTGTTGCAACTGATGAAATTAGTTTAGACCACTTTTGATTGCCCTTCATCTGCGGTGCTTCTGTTAATCCATCTCCATCTTTCGAATTGAAATACCAGGAACTAATTCATTTCAACTGTGGGATAGAAATCTAATTTCCTACTTGTGCGGTGTGTTTCTTTGTTTTATGGTATGAGGGAATAGAAATTCGCAAAACTCATCTCTTGGTTAACTGTAGTTGTAGATGAAAATTAAAAGGGATCGCAGACACAAAAGAGGGCGAACACTAATTTGACTATGCAAAACCAAACGAAACAGCAAGGACTTGAAAGGCAAAAGGCAAAAAGGCTCTCTCTGGCACCCGCTCGCAATGAAATGTGATTTAAATCACATGGAACCGCTTAAATATGATGCAAAAGCGGAAATGCTAATGATAGGGTTAAAGCCATATACCCCCATAAGTTGAGGCTTGGTCGTCTAGATATATATACTTTTGCAACCTTGGTGCATGGTTTATTATTTATGAATATAACCGTCTGTCCATCGTTTTCTCTGATTTAGCTACAGAAGGATCATCGTGACGACCAAGAGATTGCTGTTTGCTTGCAGGCCAACACAGAGAGCTTTGTTTTGTGTGGACCTTCCGCGCTCTATCTCTCTCTCTGTATATAAGTTATGATGAATGTCATGTTTGGTGATTGCATATGTTATTGAAGGTTTTAGACATAAGCAAATGTTGTGTATGGTGTGGACGACTGGATGATAGTAGCACTAATATAAATGAACATGAAAAAATATCACGTAAGTCTACAGATTGATGGTAATTATGCTCCAGGTCCAGTGTGTCCGTGATGGTGGTTCAGGCCATTAAATATTTTGAACAGGCAAACGTGGTGGTTGTATTCTGTTGGTGGAGGTAGAATCTCAATTGGAAAAATAAAGAGAAAGAAGACTGAAACTGAACATCTGTATTGATTTGTGATTCAATTTAGATAATTACAGCAATTTGTGTGAATGCAAAACAAAAGAGCTGAGAAGCGAACTTTCTTCCTTTGCTACAAATTGAGTATGAATTTTATGGTTTTATTGGAAAATATCGTAAATGTGGTTTCTTGAAAACAAATCAAGTTTTATCGACCAAAAAGTTATGAGCTCTGAAAAGTATTTTCTTTTTCAATATTTCGAAAAGATTCGAAACTATGGCAATAAGTCTCGAGTGGTCTTGGACTCGAATTCGTAATACAAAATATTGATATTATGTTCCCTAGGGAGACCTGGCGATGACGCCGTCCTGTTGTGAAGCTTGTGACGCCACCGTGTTACAATCAATATGACAACCTTATCGAAATCTACAAGGTTTAGAGAAAAACTTAAGCGTGATACCAAGGGAATGAAAATTAAAGCGACATGTATACCTTTCGTTATCTACTCTCAAAACTTAATAAATAGGGTGGCCCAAAAAGCGAGGAGCCCCATGCCTAGCGCTTTTCCACAACCATGCCTTTGTGAAAGAATGGAGGGGACCTACAATTTTCAGCCGGTTCTGAACGGCTAATCGAGAGAGCGCTTTTAATGGCAATGAATTTACTAACGGAGGACTTGCCGTTTTCTCGCGTAGGAAAATATTTTTCTTCTATTGGGACTCGAACCACAAACCTCTGGGTTTAACAGGTCAACATGCTAATCATCACACCACGGATACCACTTTCAATGAGCTCTTAATTAACTCATCGTAAAACTATCCCCTTTATTGATCTTGGCTTAGTACTTTAACACCGGACGTCGAATGCTTTTCATGTGGACTCATTCAAGATTTCTTCAAGTAATTTTCTTCTAGGTGACATCAACTGGTACCCAAATCTTTATAAGTTTATTTTGTCAAGAGAGAGGTATTTATTTCTTTCTTTTACACTGTTCACTTTAAACAAGGATATTCCTTTGTGCTGCTTTCACACGACACAGACTTTCGTCTACACACACATAAAAATTTCCTGTTCGGTCTAATTATTTTATATTCATATAGGATCACTGAAGTCTTCGCAAAATTTTTTATCGTGTAAAACCAACATTACTCTTACTCCCTCTTACTTCATTTTGACCCTTCAAAGCATTTCAAGAGCACTTGAAAACTTCCAGTTTTGAATATAACTACATGCAAATGCTGTCAGCGGCTTCGTTTCAAATCGTCCATTCGGAAGGTCAAATTTTACGTCACTTTTTCGAGAATTTCAGGCTGTACTGCACGAGTTACGCGTGTTATGTAATCCTGTAAGCCTTCAATCGTGTTCGGGTCGTCCACATAGGGTTGCAACATCGTTGTAAAATACATCGATGGTCTCCGACTAACATCGATGTCAAAAAAACATCGGTCATAACAACGATACATCGATGTTTTTCCGATGTTTTGACGATTTTTTAATTATCTTGCCAATAATGAAAAAATTGGCTTTATTTACGTGTACTGTAGCTAAATATCGAAGTTTACTAGTCTTACCAGTTCCAAATTCAAAAGACGAATTCAAATCGACAGGATTCATTTGCAAATTGCGAAACAAAACATTCTTTTGAACGTAATTAATATTACAAATATTCAAATTATTTGGTCAAAATCAAGAATTTTGATATCGAATCAAAAGGAGCTTTGATATTCTTGTCCCCAGAAGTCTATTTCTGTCGGCTCCCGTAACATGGCTCGATATCGTTCGCCGTTAACAGTAGCGTTTTTTACACGATCGTCTTTCAAGAAAAGTGGACCGATGATGTCGCCAGCCCCTAAACCACACCAAATTTTCGTTTTTTTCGGGGCATTGGTAATTCTTGTATGGCATGTGGCCTGTTTATCAACTGAGATGTGATAGTTGTGCTTATTAATGTAACCGTTAAGCCAGAAATGAGCATCATTGCTGAACAAAATTTTTCGATAAAACAGAGGTTTTCTTGGAGCTGTTCAAAAATTAGACGTTTTGGTAGGTCTTTCGGCTTCAATTCTTGCCGATGTTGATTGAACCCAAATCGACTCATAAAATTTTCCATGTGGTTGAGTCCAATTGCTGAAAACTTTGATGAATTGGCATTTCACGATCACTCATGAGAGTCGATAGTTGAATGTCCAACAAAGCAAATCTGGTGCGAAATTGGGTGATAGCAACACAAATTGTTGATTCACTAGGTCCACTATTTCGACCATAATACGGTTATAACAACAATCGATGCTCATTTTTCTCAGAGCAGGAATTTTGATACTAAGTTTCAATAATTTGCAATCTTTCTTCGTTTGTGAGTCTTTACATGATAAAATAGCAGGGTATACTGAAAACTTTTCACTTAGACAGATGACGTTTGGACGCCATTACCAACCAGAGCAGCCAACCTGAAAAACTTAACTCATGAAAAATTACACTTTTCTATTCTTTTGCTTGGGTGGCCATGAACACCTTTGCACAGATACTTTTTTGTATCAGTAATGGCCTTTACGGAATCATTTAAAGGCTTCAAGACCCTCAGTTCTACTTGAAGGTTATACAGGGTGCGACAAAAGTATGGAAACCCCTGGAAATATGGCAGAATATGCGTTAAAAAAAATCAAAGACCCTATAACCGACGTATTTTTCGACGAGGAATCCGATGGTGACCTTGAATTTGACCTTGGACGTAACCTTGAAGCCCCAGCGACCCAAAAATCGATTTTTCAAATGGAAACCCACATTTTTTATTGCAGATTTGGAAAGAGCGCAAAACTTTACGAAAAAACATGTATTTTTTTTTTTTTAATTATATTATTAGAGGTGCAGCGCTTGAAATAAAAAATACGTGAAAAATGAAAACATTGGTCTGAAACCCTTGGAAATATCGCAGAATATTCGTTAACAAAAATCAAAGACCCCATATCCGACGTATTTTTCGACGAAGAATCCGATGGTAACCTTGAATTTGACCTTGGACGTAACCTTGAAGCCCCAGCGACCCAAAAATCGATTTTTCAAATGGAAACCCACATTTTTTATTGCAGATTTGGAAAGAGCGCAAAACTTTACGAAAAAACATGTATTTTTTTTTTTTTTAATTATATTATTAGAGGTGCAGCGCTTGAAATAAAAAATACGTGAAAAATGAAAACATTGGTCTGAAACCCTTGGAAATATCGCAGAATATTCGTTAACAAAAATCAAAGACCCTATAACCGACGTATTTTTCGACGAGGAATCCGATGGTGACCTTGAATTTGACCTTGGACGTAACCTTGAAGCCCCAGCGACCCAAAAATCGATTTTTCAAATGGAAACCCACATTTTTTATTGCAGATTTGGAAAGAGCGCAAAACTTTACGAAAAAACATGTATTTTTTTTTTTTTTTAATTATATTATTAGAGGTGCAGCGCTTGAAATAAAAAATACGTGAAAAATGAAAACATTGGTCTGAAACCCTTGGAAATATCGCAGAATATTCGTTAACAAAAATCAAAGACCCTATAACCGACGTATTTTTCGACGAGGAATCCGATGGTGACCTTGAATTTGACCTTGGACGTAACCTTGAAGCCCCAGCGACCCAAAAATCGATTTTTCAAATGGAAACCCACATTTTTTATTGCAGATTTGGAAAGAGCGCAAAACTTTACGAAAAAACATGTATTTTTTTTTTTTTTAATTATATTATTAGAGGTGCAGCGCTTGAAATAAAAAATACGTGAAAAATGAAAACATTGGTCTGAAACCCTTGGAAATATCGCAGAATATTCGTTAACAAAAATCAAAGACCCCATATCCGACGTATTTTTCGACGAAGAATCCGATGGTAACCTTGAATTTGACCTTGGACGTAACCTTGAAGCCCCAGCGATAGTTTTTTATACAATGTGTTGTCCAGGGGTTTCCATATTTTTGTCGCACCCTGTAGTTTAACTTTGGGCGATCTTCTGTCCGTCATTTTCTTTTTGTATGCATTGCAAGTATGAATGAAATATTTTCGGGGGCAAACTAAGTTTTAAGTTTCGCTTCCAAAACGGTAGGGATAGAGTTTTTAAAGCATTTCCTAACAATCTTTTCTCTTAACTGGACAGTGAATTTATGTTATATTGAATTTGGGGCAAAAATGTATACGGCATTGATACCAATAATTCTGGAGTTGGCACAAAAAATTCGGATAAAGGGATATCACGAAAGTAGTTGAATGTAAAACAGACCGGGACGGACCAGAGTTAATTTATGACTTACTTATTTGAACACTTTTAAAATATCTGTTGCAATAGTTTTACTTTTATCTAAAACTTAATGTCCCGAAACTCTACTGCGGTCTCCCTATCAGTAGCATTAGACGCGAACTTTTTATTTGGAAACGGCAGAACATGATCCACAGCTGGAACAACTAATGGACACCGCCAGTCTTTATACATCGATTTATCTCAAAGACGTATGAAAGAAATTCTTGACATGAGCAAACGTGACGAAAAGTTAATTATGGACTTCTTTCTTCGCTGGACACCAGATATCATCTTTAAAATATGGGCATCAGCCAGAATGACACCTCTCTGTCTCGAAGGCATAGAAACAGCTGGATTTTACGTGAATGCCTTGCCATAGCCAGATCCAGGCTAAAAATATTCCAAAATTTTTTAGGTTCTTACATCACCTCAACGTCGAATGAACAACTTAACGTGTTACGTGCTTAATCCTAAGGGAACAGAAAGATCCTCCAGGTCGCAGTGCTAGTAAAGGAGATCTACCTTCGCCCTACCTAGTTAAGAAAAAAAAAATCTAAGACGATGCAACAAAAAATATAAAAGTGACTGTCAGAAATTCAGTACTAACTAGTTCACAATACGTGGTTTGAAAAGACATGTCACTCAAGTCTATGACTCTTATAATGAGGGACAACGCAGCAGCGAAATATCGTTGCATTTTAGTTCCCGCCTTCAAGTGGAATGTGACCTCAATCAGTTTGAAGTATTTTACTGGTACGAACCAGCTACCGGTATGTAGGTGTAGGCAGAAGTTCATTAAAAATGCCACTTCTATAAAAGTTTGCTAAAGTGTAAAGAAAATTGATTGATATCATTGACTCCCTCTCTAACTATGCAGCACTCTATTTAATATTCGGCGAATGCCTCGTGTATTGCTGTTGTCTAATTTGCGTACTTTCAAATTCCGTAAATTCATTAAGCTTTCTTCATATCATGAACTGGTAACTTAAGATTTGGGTGCATGAAAAGGCGCAGTAGATAAAGTTCAAAATAAATTAGGAATCCGTGGAAAAATGTTATAGTCCAGTGCGGAAGATAAGCCCATACGTTCAGGGTAGTCTTCAAAAACTCATCTTTTGCACAATTATCGCCTGCGTACAATCCTGTTGCAATCCTGTTGCAATCCTGTTGCAATCCTAGTTTCCTGCCCTTAACTTCGAATCAAATAAAATAAAGGTAAGAAAAGTGGACAATCATATCAAGAGGAGCAGCAATGAAATACCTGCGCATTTTTCCAAATTTGATGAAAACCTTGACATCATTTGAATCTGATTCTTATGATCGTTTCATGTGTTGCAAGCAATGCTCATTTAGCGAGCTATTGGAATACAGGCTGTGAAGGTTCAAGGTTCTTAATTAATTGCTATTTATCACTTCCTAAAAGTCAAAGGTATCACCATAAAGTTTATTGAAATCCTTCCTAAGAACCCGAGACTCTTATTTTTCATTCATAAAACCCCAAAACCGACAGATTCCCCCTCATCATCTGACAAAATCGTTGACTTCCGAATACCCGTTGGCAGCGGCTCTGTTACCACCTAAAATCCAAAAAAACACACACACGATCCGACTCATACCGAATCATGCCACAACCACAATGCGGTAGGTGAATGGCGCGAATACCAGATAAATCCATAATGGGAAACAAACACAGAAGAAGAAGAAAAAACAAATCATTCACAAAAATATTAAAATTTCTCCCACAAATGGACCAAAACCGTAAAAACAAAATGAACAGCCTTAATCGACCCAATCCCATTGAGAACGACCCGTAATTAGAAGTCAAAAATAAGATTCTAATTACACGTTATGTAGATTTGAGCTTGCGTGGGGAAAATGATTTGAAATAAAAGTAGGTACAGCAAAAACAAAAACAAAAACCAAGTAAAAAAAAAAAAATTCAAATTTATAAAATGATCCGCTAATGGCCGGCTCTGTCTACAAGAGATGCTTCTTGGCTACAATTGTCGGCCGCCTAATGCCGTTCGTGACTGCAACATTCCACTTTGTCTTTCCGGTTTGGTTTGGATCGGTCGGTTTGGGGGATACCGAGCACGGGTCAAAATGTGCGTCACGCGTTAAGAGGCAAATCCGGCGCCCGCGGGGAGGAACCTATACTCTATAGAAGAGCGTCATCATCATTACCTCGAGAGATAACCCTGATGGCAAAAAGGAAAAACAATCATAGAAACGACTTACCTTCGGATGGTGGTGCAGGTGGTAGAGGCGGAGGTGATGGATGCGGTGGTTGGTGATGATGATCATTGGCATTGGCTGGAGGCGTTGTGGATTGCGGGGCAAAACCACCCGCACTGGCTGACACTACAACCGAGACTGGAACTGGTATTGGAACTGATACAGGAACTTGAACCATGGCTGGTGATGGGGATTGAGGTGGTGGCAGCGGAACCAATGAGGGAAGTCCGCCAGTAGTTGGATCATTGCTGCAATTGCTGCCACCGTTATTGCAGAACTCTGAATATAGCTGCTGCAGTTGCTGTTGATGCTGCGGGCTAAATGTTATCAAGTGATGGAAGCCGGGATGGAATTGTGGAAGAGATGACGACGTCGACGTTGTCGTTGTTTGAATTGTGGGTGGCATTGGAAGTGGTGCAATTTCATGCTGTGGAAGCTGTCCATGTGCACCACCACCAGCACCACCGCTAACCCCGCTCCCAATGCCAAATAAATGACTGAGCTGATGCAGTGGGGAAGAGCCCTGTAGACTCGAGTGCGGCGGATGCGCCTGAAACACATGATCATAATGTGGATAATGACTGTGCGATAGATGGTGATGCAGATGGCTGCTGATGGCGATGTCATCGTTGTTACCGGTATTGCTGATGATGCCACTGTTGCTGGAGCTGCTGCTTGAATCCGTTTTGTATTTCGACATAGTAAAGTCGATGGGTTGTTGTTCCAGTGCGATGAAACTACTTCTACTGCGGCTGAATCTATTGTGATCAAGTAACATTCCGTAGGATGATGAAACGATATTCTGATGGTTGGCTAAGAGTAATGGCATAATCGAGTGTTTGGCGCTTGTTCGAGGAACTTTCTTGTTTTTTATCAGCTTTTTAGTTTTTTCTTTTTCTTTTGTTTGCTTAGAGCAAAAATTTCTCAAATTCAAAGAAGATTTTCTTACGTTTTAAGCTTAAAGCGACTTTTGGTGAAAATTTTCATGTCGTGTTGCTGAAAATAGAAGGAAAAATTATTATTTCAAGCGATTTACTAAAGAAGTATTATAAAAAGGAATTTTAAAAAACAGATTTAGCCGAAAAACAGATTAATATAAAAAAAAATGCAGGTTTCCCTTGATGGAGAGCGCAGGACATGGGAAAAGAAGAATAAAATTGTCATTTTTACCCCCTCCTCGTCTTAGCAGCTTTTGTAGAAGTCGTTTGATGAAACGTTGAGTCTTATGGTGTGTCTACCTATGAACCAATGTCTGATAATGTCACCGTTTAAGGAGCCAATGTGCAATCTGCTATAATATATAACAAGTGTCTGGTGCGATTTAGATCAGAATCAAAATTTCGGCCATATCTGTTTTGATGGCACACAAGTAGTGGTGCTACTCCACCAGGTTTTATCCATCTTGCTTTAGCATGAGTTTGCATTTAGCAACTGCTATACCATGTTCAACCTGCTGATTGAAATAGGTATACCGGATCCGTTTCATTGAATTTGCAGTTATCTAGGGTATCTAGGATATGCCCCAGCACCCAAAAATGTGAATATTGAACTGTTCAGCCATCTTCTTGAGAGATGGACGACAATTGAGGGCGGTTACTGACTTCGTGGAAACAGTGCCGAATATTCACTGACGATATCACGTTTTCTGAGGTACCCATGGCGTGATAGTTAGCATGTCTGCCTGTTGCTCGTGGTTCGAATCCCAACAAGGAAGGAATAAGTAAGTTGTCCGATGGTAATTTATTGCCATGAAAAGCATTTTACTCGATTAGCCGGTAGGAATCGGCAGAAAATTGTAGGTTCCCTCTGAAAAGTGAAAGTGTAAGTAATTGGTTGTGGAATTTCGTATTTTCTGATGAAGAAAACTGGTTTAAACCTGGGGGTTAGGTCACTTTTTTCGTTCTAGTTTGTAATGAGCGGTTTGCATCAGCTCCGTTAGGATGTAAGTATGTTTTCCTGATACCGCAATAAGGGCGTCATCTGCGTACGCAATCGCTTTGAATCCCTCATCTTCTAAACTAACTAAATCTTTGTTTACAACTATGCTCCATAGCAAAGGGGATTAGACTCCGCCTTGCGATATTCCTGTACTGCCAGATCTCTTTGTAGAAAAGCCTCCTAGAGGTTGGGTGCGGTTCTCCTACTTCTTAACATAGAATTCATCAGTTCAACTACTGGACTATCCACTATAAGATTTATCAGTGTCGTTGTAATTGCCAGGTTACTATAGTTATTACCACTTTATCAAGGAAACAGCATTTGAAAAAAATGTGTTACGAAAGGACGCATTCATTTCAAGAATATACATTTTTTCATGACAATTATTGTCTAAAAAAATTCGTCCAAATTGACAACATCTTATCTTAATGTCATTCAGGTTTTCGTAACAAACATAGCTGTGAATCAGCTGTTCTCAAAGTAACCTCTGACTTTCGAGTTGCTCTTGATAAAGAGCACTTGGAAGCTATGGTTCTTCTAGATTTTTCAAAAGCCTTTGACTGTATTGATCATCAAGTGCTGGTTTCGAAACTAGGCACCAAGTTCCATTTTTTCAACACTACAATTAAACTTTTAAGTAACTATCTCTGTAATAGGTTTCAAATAATAAGCACTGATAGCTAATTGTGAGTAGCCTCAAGGATCAATACTAGGACCACATCTTTTTTTCACTTTTTGTTAATGATCTTCCAGATATTGTTTATAGCTGCTTCAGCCACATGTATGCAGATGATGTGTTGCTTTATATTTTTAGAGAATAAGATTGCATTGCCCGGGCTAACGAAGATCTTATGAATATTCAAAAGTGGGTGCTCGAAAATAAACTACAGCTAAACCCATAAAAAAATCCTTAGTATGATTTGCTCGAGAAGTGAAGTTAATCTTGAACTATATTATACTTTCAAGTTGTTGAATATGCCTCAAAAGTAAAATACTTGGGCTTCCAAATTAATAATAAATTTACTTGTTGAGACGCTATCTCTGAATCCACAGACTTACGTTCTATAAGGTCTTCTTCAAACATCTGCTTTCAAAAAATATCTTGTGAAAAGTCTTTTTATGCCCTCTCTTACTTTCAACTGCAATGTATACCCTTTTCTTGACTGTGAGATGTGAGTGCAAACGTAAATTTCATGTCGCGTTTTATGATTGTCAACATTCCATATGTACTGTATTCCTAGATATGAAAAGGTGTCAAATTTACCTACTTCATTGTAAGAATAAAGTGGTGCAACAGAGAGAGAGGAGCCCTAGGGCCTAGCGCACTTTTCACAACCATGCCTTGTGAGGGAATGTAGTTGACCTATAGTTTTTTTCCGAACGGCTAATCGAGGAAGCGCTTTTCATGGCTTTGAATTTACTAACAGAGGACCACGAACGTCTGGGTCTACAGGCAGACATGCTAACCGTCACATCACTGATACCACAGTTCGGAATTGATTTTGATAAATATTTACTGTTCCCCAAAGTTATTTTGTTAAACAATAAAATTCAAAATAAAAGTCCTGAGTGAGATGTTTCGGTTTGCATAATTTCAAAGAGGACTACGATTAACTTTACCGCGTTTTACACATACCATTGCCGAAAGATCTTTTGTTGTACAAATTATTCGATTGTGGAATGGCTTTCCTTTTGAACTACAAAGAATTACCTCGCCAACCTTTTTTAAAAATGAATTATTTAATTATCTATTTACATTAAATCAAAACTTAATTAATAAATTAATTCTTCATTAATTTTACCGATAATTTTTGTAATACCATTGTACTTTTTTCTTTTTTATTGTTATTATTATTATTATTATTATTATTATTATTATTATTATTATAAGCGTAATGTTATTTTATTAATAATTGGTTTCAACTTTAGATGCAAATAAAGACGCTGTATCTTTGTAATAATTAAAATACAATTACAAAATACAAATTACTACAAGTGGCTCAGATATAATTCAAATATCTATGCCTAAAGGCATAAGGTGTACCATAATTTTTCTGTTAATTTGAAGAGTTTGCACAACATAAAGTCTCCGCAACACAACATCATGCATGAGCATTATACGAGTATCTGTTTCCTTTTTATTTATTTTTTCTGTCTCTTAAAATAACATCAGCTGGTTCAAAGCTTTAAGCACCTTGTTTTTACTTTTAACAGAATTACAAGTTTTTAAGCTATCTTCAAATGAAATGTGGTCGTTAAAATCTGAATTAAGTTTTCGTGTCGCTTTGATGTACCAATAGGCAATCATGCAGATCATAACGCTATAACACAAGAAACCACTACACGTGTTTCATTTCAGGGGAGGGTGTAATACAAACATGTGGAGTGGTTAAAAATTCCTACAAAACAGAAGCACTAATGTGAAGGTGATTTAATAGAAGACTAGCTGAAAAGTAGTTAATTTTAATGACTTGAAAATTTTTTTTTTTTTGTGATCCTTAAACCAATTTGTCTATTTCTCACTATATTTTCTTATGCCTTGTGACCATTGAACTTGTTTTAATGGAAGGTTAAGAAGCAGGTGAGAGCATTCCATAAATGCTTCTTTGAGGTGAATTGAGAGAGAGATGAGATGAGTATGAGATGAAAATGAGATGGGAATAAGATGAAACTGAGATGAGAAAGAGATGAGAATGAGATCAAAATGAAATAAGAATGAAATAAGAACCAAATGTGAATGAGATGAAAATGTTATGAGGGTGAGATGACAAGGAGATGAGAATTAGATGAGATGAGAATGAGTTAAGAATGATATCAAAATGAGATGCGAATGGGATGAAACTAAAATGAAAATCAGATGAGAATTAGATGAGGATAGGACGAAAATGTGATGATAATGAAATGAGAATGCTATGAGAATAACATTAGAATGAGCTGAGAATGAGATGAAAATGAAATAAGAATGAGTAAGTCGATTTTGACTTTAACTTTCGAATCGTTTCGCACTTCTTTTGAATTCGAATAAATTTCTATCCAAATTGAATTTCAAAATGAGCATGAATAAGTGCGAAAATGAGATGAGATGAGTATTAAATGAGAATGAAATAAGAATGAAAGAGAATGAAAAGAGAATTAGATGAGAATGAGATGAGAATGAGATGAGAATGAGATGAAAATGAGATGAGAATAAGATGAGAATGAGATGAGAATGAGATGAGAATGAGATGAGAATGAGATGAGAATGAGAAGAGAATTAGATGAGAATGAGATGAGAATGAGATGAGAATGAGATGAGAATGAGATGAGAATGAGATGAGAATGAGATGAGAATGAGATGAGAATGAGATAAGAATGAGATGAGAATGAGATGAGAATGAGATGAGAATGAGATGAGAATGAGATGAGAATGAGATGAGAATGAGATGAGAATGAGATGAGAATGAGATCAGAATGAGATGAGAATGAGATGAGAATGAGATGAGAATGAGATGAGAATGAGATGAGAATGAGATGAGAATGAGATGAAAATGAGATGAGAATGAGATGAGAATGAGATGATAATGAGATGAGAATGAGATGGGAATGAGATGAGAATGAGATGAGAATGAGATGAGAATGAGATGGGAATGAGATGAGAATGAGATGAGAATGAGATGAGAATGAGATGAGAATGAGATCAAAATGAAATAAGAATGAAATAAGAACCAAATGTGAATGAGATGAAAATGTTATGAGGGTGAGATGACAAGGAGATGAGAATTAGATGAGATGAGAATGAGTTAAGAATGATATCAAAATGAGATGCGAATGGGATGAAACTAAAATGAAAATCAGATGAGAATTAGATGAGGATAGGACGAAAATGTGATGATAATGAAATGAGAATGCTATGAGAATAACATTAGAATGAGCTGAGAATGAGATGAAAATGAAATAAGAATGAGTAAGTCGATTTTGACTTTAACTTTCGAATCGTTTCGCACTTCTTTTGAATTCGAATAAATTTCTATCCAAATTGAATTTCAAAATGAGCATGAATAAGTGCGAAAATGAGATGAGATGAGTATTAAATGAGAATGAAATAAGAATGAAAGAGAATGAAAAGAGAATTAGATGAGAATGAGATGAGAATGAGATGAGAATGAGATGAAAATGAGATGAGAATAAGATGAGAATGAGATGAGAATGAGATGAGAATGAGATGAGAATGAGATGAGAATGAGATCAGAATGAGATGAGAATGAGATGAGAATGAGATGAGAATGAGATGAGAATGAGATGAGAATGAGATGAGAATGAGATGAAAATGAGATGAGAATGAGATGAGAATGAGATGATAATGAGATGAGAATGAGATGGGAATGAGATGAGAATGAGATGAGAATGAGATGAGAATGAGATGGGAATGAGATGAGAATGAGATGAGAATGAGATGAGAATGAGATGAGAATGAGATCAAAATGAAATAAGAATGAAATAAGAACCAAATGTGAATGAGATGAAAATGTTATGAGGGTGAGATGACAAGGAGATGAGAATTAGATGAGATGAGAATGAGTTAAGAATGATATCAAAATGAGATGCGAATGGGATGAAACTAAAATGAAAATCAGATGAGAATTAGATGAGGATAGGACGAAAATGTGATGATAATGAAATGAGAATGCTATGAGAATAACATTAGAATGAGCTGAGAATGAGATGAAAATGAAATAAGAATGAGTAAGTCGATTTTGACTTTAACTTTCGAATCGTTTCGCACTTCTTTTGAATTCGAATAAATTTCTATCCAAATTGAATTTCAAAATGAGCATGAATAAGTGCGAAAATGAGATGAGATGAGTATTAAATGAGAATGAAATAAGAATGAAAGAGAATGAAAAGAGAATTAGATGAGAATGAGATGAGAATGAGATGAGAATGAGATGAGAATGAGATGAGAATGAGATGAGAATGAGATGAGAATGAGAAGAGAATTAGATGAGAATGAGATGAGAATGAGATGAGAATGAGATGAGAATGAGATGAGAATGAGATGAGAATGAGATGAGAATGAGATGAGAATGAGATAAGAATGAGATGAGAATGAGATGAGAATGAGATGAGAATGAGATGAGAATGAGATGAGAATGAGATGAGAATGAGATGAGAATGAGATGAGAATGAGATGAGAATGAGATGAGAATGAGATGAGAATGAGATGAGAATGAGATAAGAATGAGATGAGAATGAGATGAGAATGAGATGAGAATGAGATGAGAATGAGATGAGAATGAGATGAGAATGAGATCAGAATGAGATGAGAATGAGATGAGAATGAGATGAGAATGAGATGAGAATGAGATGAGAATGAGATGAGAATGAGATGAAAATGAGATGAGAATGAGATGAGAATGAGATGATAATGAGATGAGAATGAGATGGGAATGAGATGAGAATGAGATGAGAATGAGATGAGAATGAGATGGGAATGAGATGAGAATGAGATGAGAATGAGATGAGAATGAGATGAGAATGAGATGAGAATGAAATGAGAATGAGATGAGCATGAGATGAGAATGAGATGAGAATGAGATGAGAATGAGATGAGAATGAGATGAGAATGAGATGAGAATGAGATGGGAATGAGATGAGAATGAGATGAGAATGAGATGAGAATGAGATGGGAATGAGATGAGAATGAGATGAGAATGAGATGAGAATGAGATGAGAATGAGATGAGCATGAGATGAGAATGAGATGAGAATGAGATGAGAATGAGATGAGAATGAGATGAGAATGAGATGAGAATGAGATGAGAATGAGATGGGAATGAGATGGGAATGAGATGAAACCGAGATGACAATGAGATGAGAATAAGATGAGGTGAAAATGAGTATGAAGTGAGAATGAGAGGAGAATGAAATGAGTTTGAAATGAGAAAGAGAGGAGAATAATATGAAAAGGAAATGAGAATGAATTCACCTAACCAATAGAAAAGTTTCTACATTTTCAAGTTCAAAAAGATGAGCTTGTTTCACTGCTTTAGTGTTTTTTTTTTTTTTTTTGTAAAAATCAACAAGTTTTCTTGCAGTGACATTCAATTTATCTATAAATTACTAATATGCTAAAATATTCCGTGTAAGCACTTTTTCAAAATATGAAATATTTCGATTAAGTTTGTCATCACCAGTCTAAGAACAGCAACTTTAATTATCAAGAAAAAGTGAATCACAGTGATAGTAAGATAGCCTTACCAAATTTTAAAAACCAATCAAGAAATTGCTTTTACTCAATCTTATCGTTCGTATGCGAATTATTCATCAAATTGACTATCTGGCGAGATCTTATTACTTGTGAAAGTGACTTGCTAAACAATGAATTTGAATTTGACGAGTAAATTTGCTTCGAATGAACAATCGAACATGACTGGAAAGTTTTTAAGCAACAAGAAGAGCAAAGCGCTGATGTCACAACCTAATTAAATACTACCGTAATAGAGATAGCAGCACTTGAACTTTTTTTTCGTTTCATACAATGAGTCAGTGGCGGGCAATTCACGAAAGTTTGGAGCGGTCTTAATTTAACGAAATATCCACACAATAGAAGCAACAATCGGACTAAACGTGCTGTAGAAGGAGCACTTTTCCTTCCAGCTAGAGTGTAATGGTTTGTCGATTAACATCAACATTTTTGTATCAAATGTAAAACCACATCGAAATTTCAAGAATAGAAATGGTTAAAATTCGTTCATTTCTTTGAATTCTTCTTCCTTCAAGAAGTTTTCGTCTTTAGATCCGAAAAAGGCACTGAGCTTCCTTCAGTCTCTTGCCAAGTCACTTCGGCATTTTATTTTGAGTTCATAGAGTGCGCTATTGAAAAGGGTTTCGAAAAAGAGACAGCCTGCAATAGTTTACGAATCTCACCTTTGGTGAACTAGTCATTGATAAAAAAAAAACTAATGTTCGACTCAAGTTAAAATTCCGATTTCTATTTTCTAACTCGTTCATAAATAACAATCAACGAAATAATCAAAATCATAGAAGCGGAATACAATTGGATAAGATCGTTTAAATGTACTACCCACTATCTAGGAATGTGTACTATTCGTTTCTAACAGTTTTTAAGACTGCAATACCAAAAACATGTATGAATCTTTGAAAATAGTGAAGAACTAGATTTTTGTGAAAAACTGAACCAATCTGGTTGCTGTTGTGAAGAAAATCCAGCTTGGTATCTGTTTTAAGAAATTCGCGGGGATGTTTTACCTTAAATACTATTTTATTAAAACTATTACAATCGATCAATGAAATTTCTTTCCACATTCAGTAATAAAAAATAAACTCACAAACCACTCAACTGATCAATCTGCAGCTATCTGCGCCGTGATACACAAATCTAAATAGAACGACTATCAATTTACTCATATTGCCTGTTTAAATTGAAAGGCAGAGTTACAACAACTCTAATGTGACGCTAGCGAAATTGTTATTAAAACATTAAAAAATTGATTGCTTTCATTGGCATTATCACGAAACAATTTCCTTTCAGCTGATTCCCTGAATTTTGAACTAAATCTATGTGTTGACGTGTTTCGTATGATTTGTGTGTGTCACAATCGACAGGTCTAAATTAAGAATTGCAAGGTGTGGAGTGGGGGTTTCTATCGATGTGTGCATGTGTGCTTACAATTTGTTTATTAAAATTGAAGGAAAATCAAATAAACGTATTGATAAGCGGCGGTATGTTTGTATTTTGTTTTGTGGAAGTAAATTTTCTTACCAAAGCGACATTGTAATCATTTTGAATTGGTTCCGACATGTACACCATGACGAAGAAATTTTTATTGAACGTTTGTGAAGAGTTTTGTGTACTTTAAACTGACTGCTAAGGCGCTTATCATTGAAAACTGTATTTTTTTTCTTGGAAATTCAGGTGAACGCATTTTTATGATTTTTAAATCAAATACAAATATAGACAACAAATACTTTGATCGAAGTTCAAACAGAAAAGACTATTTTGTGTATTGAATTGGTATCAGGTTCGCATTGAAAGCCAACACCTGAACTTTCATAGTGGACTGGTTACAGTTTTGGAATTGTGAAATTGATTGATATGATTCTGCATTCATTTGAGGGGAATTTTCATTTTACATTTGATAAAACTGACGGTAAATATTGTAAGTGGTTTATTATTACACGATATCAGTTTTCATAGGAAAATGGTGTTAATGTTGTTGACTTTTGGTTTTTTTTTTACTGATTCCATTGGGAAATATCGATATCAATACAATTTCCGTTTTGAAATTTTGTTGCATATTTCCCCGTTTCAAGGTCCCTGGAACTGGAATAGGAATCTTATATGGGTTTCAGTAAGATATTTATGTGGGAGTGTTTGTAATAAACTCAGTCATTTCTAGGCTCGTTAGCCAAAACTATGAGTATATCTGAAATCTGGGAAAAAAACCATTTGAAAATGAGATTGAAGAAGTAAATCATTTTTAAGAAAAGATCTACACTTTAACACAGGTTTTTGGTTGCCATTGAAAAATAATTTTATCAAATTGACTGGAATCATTCCTTTAAAAATTGCTATCAAAATGATCAATTATCAGCCTGAAACCTTAGGCCATCCAAGTCTAAAAATGTGTATTTTCAAAGATGCGAAAAGTATTTCGCTATTTTCTGTGACATTTTTCTATGGCTTCGTTTTTTACGCTCTTATTCACGTAGAACACTTGGATTTGTCTTATGTATGTGCTAAGTGTGGTAAAAATTCCGTCCGGGAGTGTCTATGTGCACCCATGGTGTGAGTCGTATAAGGTTGTGTAACACGGCCTCAATCGAGTTAGTTAAGCGTTCTCTGACACCAAAAAAGCTTTGCGCTTTTACGAAATAAATTGCACCTACCGAGTAGGTACTACCCAGTAGCGAGGAGAGGACAATTCTCCGATATTGTACGTTTCGGAGTTTTTTGATTCGAAAGTGAAAATGTTGTGGTCAGTGCTCCGCTCCGAACGATACTCCACTAGGCTCGAATACCAGAGAGATTTAAGTGATGCGATATATGTTTAATTGATTGGTTTTCTGAAAATTTATTGAGTTTTTAAAGAATTTTTCTTTTTAGTTCGAGTTAAGTTAATTATACCTTCAAAAACCTTCTTCCATGTTTTATTCGAATTGATAAAAAGCTTTTTTAACTTTGCTTTAAGAAATCAATCAAAAATCGATACTTTTAAAGGCTAAGGAAAAATGTTTTTCCAAGTTCTAAGTAAGAAAAATCAATTTATTTCTATATTCTTGCAACGAAAGAACAATCCCCTGTTTAAAGTACTAAAATAAAAGTCTTTATAATTAATCCCAACAAAAAGAGTATATAGCAACTATTTTGTTCTGTCTTAGGAGAGTAACATGGTCGACGACCAAATTTGTTGATATGTTTTTTTTTTCTCGAATCTCTTCATAAATTTCGTCAGTTTCTAGTCAGTGTCAATTTATACTGTTTGAGTTTGACGAGATTCAGAAAGCTTCTCTGTGTCATAAGAATAAGAAAATTTCTTTCAAAAAAAAAACTTTTATTAACAATCGCTGCTTAACGCAATCGGTTGAAATATTTCCGTGACTGTTTTGTGACTACAAAGAAACCATAGATACTCTCAAATAGTTTGGCAGGAAACTATTTGTTAAAGTATATTCAAATTATTGAAAACGTTCTGTCGCTTTTAAAGGAGGTACTCCAAACAATTCAAAGTGCAAATTCCGTTAAGTTTCTTATCAAATTAAAAAGAGCACACATTCCACCTTTTCGAACTGACGACAACGTTCTTGGTACTCAATTGGACAAGTTAACCGCATTGGCAGACAGTTTATGCCAAAATCATACAATATCATCACACATCAGAGTGACATTGCCACTGAAAACATTGTTCAAGATAAGCTTCTTGAGTTCAATTCTTTACGAAATTATGGAAATAGAAACAAACTTTTCACAAACAATTCAGTGAAGGAATTCTGGTTGTACTTGCTGTCATTTGAATAAAAGTATATAACAAAAACATTTCAGTTTTAATCATCACGTGAACGCAAAACTCTACAGGCTGAAGACGATCAGAGCAAACCTGGGGCGTAGAAAACTCTTTGGACAAATAAGGATCTCTCAGATGACAGAGCAAGCCCTGGCTGAAGACTTTATAACTGAAGATGCCATCAAATGTCATCAAATGGAACACTCTATTGAAAACATTAACAACATGTATCCCGAAATATTTAAAATCGAATGCTTAGACAGGAAGAAGCTTTTAAAAGAAATAGTTAAGAGATTTCTATAGGCAATTACTACTTACTAAACCTCAGTTCTAAACAGTAGAGTTGTGGTCTTCTGCAATTTGCTGATTTTTTTTAATTAGCAATTAGTTCTTAATAATCGAATGGTGATGCCCGTTTCTATGGAAATATTCAACCATATTTATAATATCATTCCAATGTATATATACAGTGATGGTCATTAAAATAGAAACGGCACCCATATAGTAATATAAGTATGCATAACTTTCTTAAAAGACATTTCTTCAGGTTGAAAAGAGGTTTAATTTGTAGCCCATGATTAAGAGTACACATTAAAATATTAATACAAGAAAAAAGCTAGACAATATCAAATACAAAAAAATAAACATGCATTTAATTCAAATTTTGTGTGGCCATAAAATTAGAAACAGAACATATAAAATGGTATTTCATTAAAAATCTTCAGCTTAACATAGAGTAAGTATTAATATTTTGTAGGAAATCCATTTCCTTGTATAAACGCAGCCAATCTTCTTTCCATACTTTCAGCCAAAGCGCGGCATCTTGATGGTGCTATACCGTCCTAGACTTCCTTAATGTTTTTGAAAAGCTCGTCCGAATTTTTAGATTTTTAGGACTTTAATGCTCTCTCGACGTCTGCCCATAAGTTCTCAATCGGATTCAGGTCCGGACTTTGCGCGGGTCAATCCAAAACACTGGTTTTTTGTATCCGCTGTCCTGCTGAAAAACATGACTGATGGGCATGTGTGGGAATGAAAAAGGCTCTATGACATTCTCCAGTATGCCTTTATAAACGTTTTGATCCATTCCACCGTTTATCCTTACTACCCAACACCAACCAAAACCAACACCACTCCAAGAAAATGCACCCCAAACTATTAAGTATGGAGTGGTGAATCTAAATTCAATTTGTTTGGGTCAGACCGTAAAGTGTACGTTAGACGTCCTCAGAAAAAAAAATTAGACCCAAAATACTCGCTGAAGACCTTGAAACATGGAGGAGGAAACATAATGGTTTGGGAATAGCTGTTAGAAGAGTTTTTAACTCTTAATCGTATTTATAAACACTTCCATCGCTCTCTAAGAAGTGTCGTACTTTAGACATCGAAATTGGTTGTCTAAACTGTGGCTCAAGTTGAAATTTCATTTAACAATTAACATTTTTGTTGAACTTACTGTAAACCACGACTGAAAGTGTTGGATCGATGAAATTGTAGTAGATTACCCAAATATGAACATTTTACAACCATAAAGTCAAGCGCTTTTTCTATTAATAGTTCGGAACCTGCGGAAAATTGTAGATCCCCTCCATTCCTTCACAATTCATGGTTGTGAGAATTGCGGTAGGCCCTTTGGCTCCTCGCTCTGTTGCGCCACCTTATTTATTTTTTATTTATAAAGGCAAATCAGCTGTTTTGCGTTGGTCTAGTTCAACACTTGTGTCACACTGTTTCAAAGGGTTTTAGTTGTTGTATTCGCATATCAAAATACAAATAATGGTACTACACAGATCAATCACATCAATGATGACACCATTCTGTTTTTCATTCAAAATTGACAGAATCCAGATACTTCTGTGAGTATTTGAGAGTTTATATGGACAACTGTTGGAATGCGTTTATAAACGCGAAGTTGGCTATTGTATCTTCGGATACAGGACATACACGTCGCCGTCGGCTTTTTGTCCATCAAATTGTTCTAAGAAGCAAGATAAAGCTGATTTTTGACAATTTGCAAAGTAATTCAATTAGGTGTGGTTTAAGATAGCAAATTGAGTCGACTTGACTATATCGAACCGTAACATGTATTAACTGAAGTGTACTAGGCAGCTTTATATACCTTGTTTCAGCAACTATTGCCTGTTAACCCAGAGGTTCGTGGTTCGAATCCAAACAGAGGCAAAAATGTATTTCCACGGGTATCGCCTTTCGCTTTCTCGAATAGCTGTTCGGAACCGGCAGAAAATTGTATGTCTTAGGCCATCAAGATGGTCTTCCTAAATACAACGGTTATGTATAGGATCGTCCATTTAAAAGTTCATCATGCTGCGCCATCACTTGCTCGGAAGGAGCAAATTGTAATCATGTTCATAGCAGTCGTTTTACTTAAAAAAAAAATTTAATAAGCACGTTTTATTTATTGGAATATGATTTATCATTGTCAGCGTACTCCACGAGCGTATCACTATTGTGAAGCAGTTAATTGGGAGAGCTATGACCCCTTCGAGATCGCGATGGTCATAGTCATAACGCTGGAAAAAGGAAAAGGGGAAGAAGAAAAAGATCTTTCATTTTACTCATTCAATTTTGAGTCTGTTAGTTAAATGGAGGCCCGGAAACTCGAAAATATTTTACGTCAAAATACTGTTAATTGTTCCGCCAAAAAGGAAAAAAGTATTCAACTTTTTTGGTTTACATATTTTCGCAATTTAGCAAATCTAAAGAAATCAAAACAAATGCTTATAGCTTAGCTATTGTGCTATTTCACAACAAATTCAAGATAAGGTAAGTTTTGATTAGATCAGCCATTTCCTCTCTAAATTAAATAATCTTGTTCAGCCGACGGAAATGGTTATTTGAAAAGTAATGGCTAGTTTCTGGAAAGACTTTCAAGTAGTTTACTATTTGCACTAAAAACTTGAATTTTTGTTGTGAATAGATTGAAAGACTTCAATTGAAGTACAGTGCTCTCCGGATAAGTACTTCTTAGGTTCTGCTTTCTTTTATGTGCAATTAACCGGGAAAGTTAGTTACTCAAACCCGGTTACGTGATGCCTGCTGATAAAAGGACTCGATTTTATACCTTAAAAGCGTTCGTAACCGAGGAAGTATGAAGTATGGTTTGTGTTTTTGTTAGACATTGATGACATTTCAACTGCTGTGAAGTCAGTTGTTCTCCTGTGCTGATTTTGAAACAAGACAAGGAATGTTTTATTTTTTATTTTGTGTAAGTAAGGTAGTTATCCGAAAAAATGCGTGCTTTCTAGATAACGTGTTGATAAATAGAGGGAGTTAAGCGGGTTGGGTAAATATCCGATAGGCATTTAACAGGGTAAATTTGTGAGCAATATCAAACAAAATAACAAGCGCAGAAAAAGATTGCTTAAATAAACGGGGGGAATTCGAATATTCGAGTATATTGAATATTCGAATATATCGAGAAAAACAATTATAAATTTTTACAGCTTTGTATGAATTGTTCTAATATCTGTCGTTAAAGATATGACCTCGTTAAAATTTTTTTAAAATTGTTTAAAAACCACCGGACTTAAGTGCGCACATAATTAAAGGGCGATTTTTAAAGAATTAAGTTGGCTGCACTGGTTGTTAATGGCTTCCGTAATGTCCAGTGTCAATGAGGATCGTGTAATGTCTATTCGTCGCCGTTCTCACTTCTCAGCAATGGAACAGATGTTACTCAACCACATGGTAAATTTTACGAGTTGATTTGGGTTTGAAAACCTATGAAATTCAACTTCTGCAAGAATTGAAGCCGAATGGACTGCCACAAGGTCTAAGAATGGGCCTTAGAACAACCCCATGAAAATCCGCTGTTTTATCAGAAAATAATGTTCAGCGATGAGGCTCATTTCTGGCTCAACGGATAAGTAACTAATCAAAACCGTCAAATTTCGGTTGATAAACAGCCACATGCCATAAAAGAACTACCGATACACACCCAAAAAACTACGCTTTGGCTTAATCGGTCAACTTTTCTTCATAGACGATCGTGAAAAACGTTACCGTCAACGGCAAACGATATCGAGCCATGACACGCTACTTATTTTGCCTTAGTGGGATGAGTCAAACTTGGTTGACATGTGGTTTCATTAGTTCGTGAAACAATGGACAAGTTGTGAAGGATGAATTTGGACAGCAGCTTATCTCCCGGAACGGCCCTGTAAGTAGGGCGCCAAGATCATGCGACTTAAAGCCTCTTGATTATTTCTTGGGGGCTTTGTAAAGTCGTTAGCCGCACACAATTGAAGCCTTCCAGGATAATATAGCACAGGTATTTCGTGGAATACAACCCGAAGTGCTCGAAAAAGTGACGTAAAATTGGACCTTCCAAATGGACCAATTAAAAGCAGGCGCGGACACCATTTTCATGAAATCATTTTTAAATGGCAAATGCCGATTTATCCAATAAAAATTTTGATGCAAATTTTTATCCAAATTTTATAACACAGCAATAAACGATAGAAATTTTACAAATTGATCGTGTTGCGGAAGAAATCTTCGCCTTTATGCAAAGATCGGGGATTTTCTCATGTCAGAAAACAAGAAACACAAAAATTTAAATAATTTCATTTAAATTCACTTCAACAGCAATTGAATCCTAAGGCTTTTCTGTTTCTCAATTTTTCTGATTTTTTCTTCATTTCAAACTTGTTTTTGATTTTGGATTAAAAAGTAAGATTAGCGATCTGCAAGTCAATTGAAAGGAAATTCACCTGAGGAAACATCATACCACTTCAATAAAAAAAAATATATTATCTTGATTATAAAACAGTAAATCGGGTATTACCAATAGCATAATTTAGATAAGTTTTTTCTCTACCGAATATTTTAAATTTAGAGGCCATAAATAGTTCTCGATCTATAAGAAGGTAAAACCTAGTTTCTAGTTTATGTTAAGTCTCACGTTCACAAAATGTGTATTTATAGATATCACGCTTTGGAAATGAAAACACTTCATCGATCATTTCATCAGTCCTTCCTTTTGCCCCGATAAAAAAAGCAGGCAACACAAAAAACTAATTTATTAAATGAAAACACTTCAAACAACATTCAAATGAATCATAACCAAATTCCCCATATTCGAAGAAACGCTTTACCTGTTATCAATTGAAACATAAAAAAAAAGAAACACAAAAAACAAACAACCTGTTGACTTCATATTAAATTCGAATTGATATCGGGTCATGTTGTTATTGGTGTTGTTCTTATCGGAAAGGAAATAATAAATGTGTTAACGGACACTGGATGCCTTCGCGCTCTTTTTTTCCACATACATTTGGTGTCACGTCTTAACTTGTAAGTGGATAGGTATTCTTCCATCGCATGCACTTTTATCTATCTAGAGTAAGAACACCACTGTAAACGATCGATTGAGCAAATGTTTGTCCTCAAACCTCATTCCAACTCCATTGTGAGGAGCGAAGAAAAAAATCACCGTAGGTATGGATAATTTTTCCACCTAACATAAGCGCATCTACCTAATCAGAGAACAACTTGGTGGTGTTGAGGAGTAAAGAGGCGATGGGTAAACAAATCATTCTGATAAGAACGATCGCTCGCTCATGGTAGGCACTGTGGTTGGGATGTTTACCTGTTGCTTCGATTAACAGGTGAAAGATACAAATATGAACGTTATTGTATCTCAGTACTGCGCAGTAGTATCTTCCAAGGGGTTAATATCCTGTTCAAAGTCACAACACTGATTTGTTTCAATTACACTCTGAAATCGATCTTCACTCTAACTTCTTTAGCCACTAGACAAGATTTTTAGTTATTTTTTTATTTCTATTTTTTACCGACGGAGATATGCCAATTACACACAAACTTGTAACAAAAATTCACTTTAAAGGTTTCTAGACTTTTCTTTTTTTTTCTAATCCACGCAATTATAATATTTTCTTATTCATTCACTTGGCGAACTTTTTTTAACTTCGACTCAACGTTTTGAACCGTAAAACTCTACGAGTGCGCATCTACCGCAAGACTACGAAGCACGAAAAGTTGCCGCGCACAAAATCCAAAAAAGGGTTGCGCCACACCGCCACAGCGATTCACAACACAGTGTTGTCTCACTCACCAAGCAAAACCCGATAAGAGCGAAAAAATTTATGTACGGCGAAAATATCTGTGGGAGCACCTTAATGTTTACTAAAAAAAAAACAATCACGCAATCAGGTTTATCTACAACCAAGCGGACAAAAAATTAACACTCAGCAAAAAACCACCAAAACCTGTAAAATGTTAGTTGGTATATGTAAAAGCACAGCGAATAAAAAAGTATCTACATCTGCGCAGCGAACAGAGCAGCGAACCAAAGAGAACTGTGATCGTGAATCACGATCGGGAGCGAAAACACTTGTTTGGATTATTTCTGTGTACTGTGTTCTTCTGTGTATCCCCACTTGCCTAAGAATACTGAGAAAAAGTGCAGTTTTACGACTGGTTGGCGGTGCTTTGGGCCACCACAATTGGAAATGTGGAGTAACAGATACAAAAAAAACTGTGGGTCTCGCCCAATAGGATGAAGAATAAAAAAATGACGGTTGTGGTTGTATGGGTGAGGGGGTGGAAATACTAGTTCTTTTTTATTCTTCTTTATAACACAAATGTTAAAGAGAGGGGAAACTAATTGGTTTATGGTAATTTTATTTCTAGAAGGAGTGGTATAAGGCGAAATCAGGGTCCAATCGACATTTTGTGGGGCTTTGTATGTATTTTTTGTTGGGAATTGTGCCAGTGTGTGAGTTGTGCATGGGTATGGACTATAGACGATAGTGTAGCTAGAATACTATAGGTTTTTTTAGTCCATGATTTTTTAAAGGATCTTTCATATCTCAGTAGGTGCAACTGAGAAATCAGCTGCCGTGATGCTAAATAAATGAAAAAACAAAATCATTAAGGAAAAAAGATAAATGTAGTTATTGGTAAAGTAGATCTAACGTTTTTTCACATAAACTCTATTCGTTTCGCTCCATCTTGGTGGTTGCGCAAGGACCAAGAACTAGCTGAGATTAAAGTTCAAATCGCCGGTAAAGTGCAGGACCTCGCAAGTATTTTAAACATTTCTTTTGCAAAAATCGCAAAAAATGTTTGTAAAATATTTTTGACTTTTTCTTTTTTACGAAATGTTCAGAGCGACATGAGAAGTGGGACACTTGAACCACTTTATCATAAAAACTTTTATATTTATCCAAGTCGCGTTTGTAATACACCATTTTAAACATAAGTTAATCTATTTAAGGATTAGATTTATAAATTTAATTTATACGCAAGTGGTTTTTGCCAAATGATAAATAAAATTGAACAGATTGTTGGATCAAGTCTCCCTCTTGGGTGAATCTGATCATTTTTAAAGTCCTGCAGTAAAACAACGATAACAGATATTTCGCCAGCTCATTTTCAACTAGAACTTATTTTTCAAACTATTATTTATGTTTTTAATTTGCTCTGTAAATGTTGTCTGACCAAATTTATTCGTCTGCCTTCTGGCATTTTTTAGCATGAATGCATCCAGTTTCATCGAAGTTAAATAAATGCACTATGACTCAAAACCCAATTTTTTAAGCACTTCCCTAAAACTTGTTACAAAATCCGTTGCTTTTGGCCTTCGCTAGTTGTATGTTCGATTCCTTTTAATTTCCTTCGAAATTAATCTAAAGCCAGCGTTTCTTTAGCTTGCGACATGTGGGCCTTATTGCACAAAAAATGGAAATATCACCCACGGGCTTCATTTCTACTTTAAAGAGGCAATAAGACCCACCAAAGAAGAGAATTAATGCCCATGTTGCCATTTTGGAGCAGCATTTGCAAGAGTCTGGTGCACATGCGATCTTAAAATTAATTTTGTTTCTTATAAAAGATTAGGAACATAATGGATGCGCCTAGTACGTGTATTCTAGTTTCTTTGTACAATTAAAAAAAAAAAACATTTTGAGATACCGAAAAGCAAAGCTCCAAAATCTGGGCTCTTCTTTCAGCTTTCTATGCATATGAATTTAAAGGTCTCGTTGTCTCCAACTTCGTGACATAGAATGACGGAAACTCAGTCCGAACATCATAACTTAATCTTATTTCTTAATGTTTGTTTGGCTCTTAGCTACTTTCTACTGGTCAATTCGTGTGAATTTTTTATGTTCAACCACAACTCCTTACTACCCGGAGTCAAAGTTCGTTCAATTCGCTTCGCTATTTCTTATTATTGCTGTGGTCCTTTTTACACGGCACCATTTTCAATAGCTTGCGAGACTTGAACCTGCTTAATTCCATTTTCCATTACTAAATTAGAAACTCTAATATCTGTTTCATAAGATAATTTCGACAGATTTCAGCTATTACGTTAAAAAAAAAGTTTTTATCACTAGGCCAAAAACAAAATTTATCAACATTTTGTTCTTGAAATCTCTTTTTCACTTTCACCAGCTTAAGTCTGTTGATGATCTAGAATTATTTTTGTATGGAAGTAGAACGTCGCGAAGTGCAACGTTTAATGAGACTGTTGAGTCAAATTTAAGTGAATTACTAAGCGTGGTACAAGTCTCCTGCTTTCACCCTACACTGAAAATGCCAAAAGATGGCTTTGACTTTTCTTATTTTTTTTTGAATACCTGACTATCTGTTTTTTTAATTTTTTGACATACGAGCTCCTGTATTTTAACTGACGATGCAAAATTGAACTCTGATTCATGTTGCCTAGGACACATTATAAGCAAACACACTCTCTATATATCAAATGTACAATTCGTAAGCAAGGCTTTTTGTTTTTATTGACTTTTATGACCAATAATTTAATTTTGTTTTTATTTATCTCACTGAAGACGCAAGCATTGCGTCCGAAGTGTATATTTACGGGAAATATAAACAAATGTTTATCTTTAAAAATAATTTTATTTTTCATTAATTTACTGTTAAAAAAATATAAAACGAAACCAAAGTCGAAAGTCGAGTGCTGTGCAACCGAAGAACGATCACAATATCAACTATCAAAGTTCGAAATTAACAAGAGGTGAAAAACAAATGAATTAAATAATTGAATTTTAAATTAAATTAAGAAATCTTGTGCATAATCTCAATTATTAAGTTCAAGAGGTTTAAATAAAACGTATGCTTTTGAAGCTCTTCTCTTAGAATGTTCCAGACTTTTGAGGTTTTTCTGTCTTTAGTACCGCACTGATTTTCACTCGAAACGTGCTTAGTTTCCATCTTTAGAAAAATGTACAAAAATCGGAATGGAGTCGGCACGTGTGGTATACAAGTAGCGGAGGAAGTCTTATATGAGATGAGAGAGTGAGTATGCGTTTCAATATCTCAGTTTGTATGTTAAGTAGCAGACACCTTTGTGATGCTTTTGTCATATTTGTACAATTTTAGTGTCTGATACACATGCAATATGATATGACAAACTTGAAAGTTGAGATTCCTCCATGCATACTTCGAAGAACCATCTCCCCCAAAGAATTCCATAAATTACTTCGATTTTGAGAAAAAATTGAACTTTTGTTAAAGTTTTTGTGCTTTTATCTCTTGTGCTCAACTGGATCGTATAAACTCGTTTTCGTAATAAGTAATTAAAAACGAATAGATAAATGCAATCTTTTTTTTTCAAAATGGCGACTTCCTCGAAAAAAGGTTTCTTACTACTTTTTTAACTTTTTCGACCTTTTTGAAAGTAGAAAAATGTAATTTGGGGATGAGCTTAGTTTTGGTAAATAGAGAGAGAGAGCGAAAAAGCTATTTTTGTATTCTTTTAACGTTAATAAATAATAATAAATAATAAAATAGGTATTAAAAGTATTGATTGCTTTTTTTACTACACTTCAAAAATTATTTGAAATAATGAATACCCCTTTATAGTATGTCGAAAAGCAAAGTCTGATGTGTTGTCTCCCCGAGAAGTTATACCAATGTTTACACTGTTTTGATGAAAGTGATAATGATGCTTGTTATTTCATCTGAATCGTTTTTCGGTAATGCGTTCGTTCAGCTAGAAACTACCTTTTCGACTCATCAATAGAAGTTGTGTTGGATGGTTTTAAGTAAGAGGGCTCCGTTTTGTTTCCATGTATCTTCCTTTTGTTCATTTATGATCCCCAATCATATATGAACGATACTGTTATTTTTTCATCCCTTTTGGTCTGGCTACAATTTATAAAGCCTATGTTTGTTGTTCGAATAAAACAAGAGTATAATTGTCATATTTGGTCAGGTGCTGGGTTGTAAAAGCTTAAGCTGATTTATAGCTTAAGTGTGAATTTAATTCACAAGTTATTTTGTGAATTGTGAATTGGAAAATATTCAATTCACAAGCTAGTTAGGGCATTACGAATCAATAAAAATTCAATTCATAAGCTAGTTGGAGAATTCAGAATTGAGAAATATTCAATTCGCAAGCTTGTTTGTGAATTGTGAATTGAGAAAAATTCAATTCATAAGCTAGCTTGTGAATTGAATATTTTTCATAAGCTTACTTATGAATTGAAAAATATTCAATTCAATGTCATAAGCTAGCTTGTGTCATAGTATAAATATTTTTCAATTCTGAAGCTTATTATTAGCTTATAGCTTATGCATTTCTCAATTCATAAACTCGTAACCCTGTTTGTACCTACTTGACAGGATACAAATAGGGAAAGCAAAGCGTCCAGCTGATAGGGGATAGAAGATACATTTGTAGGAACGATTGATTCTTTTAAACATCGTAGAAACGTTACCTGTCACACTTTCTTTTATCGATTTTTTGGAAAATAGTACTCTATTCAAATGACAGTTACACTCCTTCTCTTTATCAATTCAGCCGGAACTCCAGCCTCGATGACAATGCCCATCACTTTAATGTTTTGGTCGCAGTAGCACTACTGTGAAAGCTTACCATGCAGTTTTTTCTCTGCACTATTTTTCACAAAAGTCTATGAGAAACGCAATCCCTAATGTTACCTAAGCTTCGTTATGTACATTTTTACGCAAAACCAAAAGTCAGCAAAATAGTCAATCATTGGATTTATTTCGCAGATTAAATTTTATTAAAATCGATAATTTAACAATAATTTAAACTTCAGTGTGTTGAGTTGTTAAAATAAAGGAAGCATTTGAAATTCTGGTTTTAAATTTATATTTTTTCAATTCTGTTTTTCTAAAAAAATCTGCTATTTTGAAACCTGTTTTTCAAAATTATTTAAAAAAATTGGTCTTCTAAAGAAGCAGCAAAACTTTAGATTATCGAAGCTTGTTTATTTCTGATATTATAAATAGTGTTGGTGTATACATTTTATAGAATGTTTTATAATTTTAATTCAAGTGGAGTGACAGTTTGACAGTTGAGATAGACAGTCGCTTTTTAAATAAGTCCCTGTATTTCTTATAATTAAATAAATAAAACTGAAAATAAAAGTAAATTGCTAGCGCAAAAAGTGAAAAGTGCGGTATATATAACATCAGCACAATAAGTAAGTCCCTTTTGAATTAAGATAAAAAATCAAAATTACTTGCCAAAGGCCGACGGCAAAAGAGTTCTAAGTACTTACTTATATACATTCATGAATAAACGAAACATCGGAGAAATTTCCCCAGTCGCATTCCCTGAAAATAAAAGATTGCAATTCACTAACATGGCAGTCAGTAACATGTCCATTGACGATTTAAGCCGACTTCTGGATAAAAAATTAGCAGATCACCTGCAAAAAGTTGCTACAAAGGAAGATTTGGATTGCCTGACGGTCAAAATGGCGGTTTTTAGTGAAAGACAGCAGGCACTTGAACAAAAAATTGCACAGACAGAGGAGAGATGTGTTAATCTTGAGATGCAGATCGAACGTATGATTCAGAAGTCTAACGAAAAGAATATCGTCGTTCATTTGCCAAGCCAAGAGACTGTTGATCCTATAAAACAAGCCAAAGAAATTTGCCAAAATCTAACCGATGAATCGGAAAACAAAGTTGAAGCAGTACGTTTGACTCAAAGCAAAAACAACAAAATGAACCACTTGATTGTCACATTGAAACACAGTTCTGATGTTATCAATATTCTTAAAAAAGCATCTAAATTAAGAGGGACCGGAATAAGCGTTCATAAAGACTACCCGACTTCGGTGCGTAGCAAACGTACAAAGTTAATTTTGCTCAAGAAAACACTTGCCACAGAGCGACCAGGAATAAAAACGCATTTAAGAGATGATAAAATATTTATTGAGGGAAAATCTTTTACGTGGAGCACAGAGCTGGGTCTAAGATGTGGAAACGAAAATGGTTTTGCAGTATTACAAACAATTTTTCCTGACATGAGATGCGACATTGTGGAACTTGCTGTCAACGGTGACAGAAATAAAAATAAACAACAAAGTATCCCCCTGGAGACTGCGACGCCATCTACATACTCACAGAAACAACAACACACATCGAAAATACCAGGGTTGTCCCAACATAATGTAAATAAAAACTAAAATTTTGCCGTCTGTCAGTCGTTTAGAAATAATTATCCTAACACAAAATTAATAGATATACTAAGTTACAACATAAATGGATTAAAAAGTAAATTAATATTCTCAATTTTTTTTAGCTTTATAAAGAGATATGATGTATTTTTTTTGTTCGAAACCTTTTTGCTAAAAGAACATTATGAATTATTTTATGGTCAGTTTAAAGAATATGAACTAGAATGGATAGAAGCAGTTAAGACTAAAAAGTTTGGACGAGCAAGCGGAGGATGTATTTACGGGTACAAAAAAATTTATAAGGATGTAATGAAATTTGAAAATTTATCAGATTATACCATACTCAATGTGGAAGCGGGAAATGTTAAATATTGCATAATCCCGGCGTACATAAATTGCAACCACTGGGAGGAAAATTTCAACACACTGAGTGAAGTCATTTATAGTAAGCAGAATGCAAAGTTGATACTTATAGGAGATCTTAACGCAAGGATTGCAGACGAACAAGGTTTTTTTCAAGATCACGGACTACCATGCGATATAGTTAGCAATCGAGCATCAAAAGATCGTAAATCCGACAGAAAAGGAAAAACTATATTAGACCTCGCAGAAACATACAATCTTATTGTTTTGAACGGTAGATCTAAAAGTGATCATAAAGGAGAGTATACGTTTATCAGAGGTAACTCATGTTCAGTGATTGACTACTGTTTAGCATCGGATAATTGTCTCTGTAGGGTAGCGGATTTCTCAGTGCACACTTTAAATTTTTCTGACCATATGCCAATTTCAGTAAAAATAAAAATAGAAGAACCAAACGAAGAGTTAGAGTGCACCGAGTTAAGCTATCCCAGAATAAAGTGGAAACCCAGTAGTAAAGAAGCCTACCAAATATCACTGGACTTGGAACTGGAAAATTTGCTGCGTAGAGATGAGGCTATTACTATAGAAAGCATGCAAAATGTTATACGAAAAGTGGCACCGAAATATAATGTTAAAGCACAATCGTTTAGTGGAAAACAGGAATGGTTTGATAGTGATTGCCTCCAAGCTAGGAAGAAAGCGTTTTCGTTCTTAAAGCTATTTAGAAAATACAACACTGCATTTTTCAGACAAGAATATGCAAAAGCGAATGCATGTTTTAAAGCAATCTGTATATCAAAGAAAAAGCAGTATCACGAAGAAAAAGTACAAGTGATTATAGAAAGTAGGAACATGAAAGAGTTTTGGAAAGCAGTTAGGTACATTAATGGAACGAAGCTGAAAATAGGGTTAAACTTACCGGCATCCTATCTAAAAACACACTTTTACTCATTGCTTAACATAGAAAGAACGGCACTTTCAATTCAATACTGTGAAAACTGTGTAAAAGATCAAGAGATGGACCAACCGTTCACAATAACAGAGCTTAAAACAGTACTGAATGAGTTGAAGGAATCCAAAGCACCGGGGGAAGATCTCATACCACACGAGTTCTATAAGTACTGCACCGAGGAGTTCGCAACCCTCCTTCTTCAGTGTTTTAACAATCTGTATGAGAGTGAAGAAAGTTTACCGCCGAGTTTTGATGCAGCTGTTATTCTACCTGTTTTCAAAAAAGGAGACCGAAACTTGGCTGAAAATTATAGAGGAATCTCATTGCTGAATACGGTCCGTAAGGTTTTTGGAAGTATCTTGTTTAAAAGGCTGTCGAACTGGGTTAATAAAAATGACATACTTAGCGAGTGCCAAGCAGGTTTTCGGCATGGATACTCTACTGTAGACCAAATTTTTACCCTCAGTACTCTCATCGATATTAACCGTGCTCAAGGTTTAAATATATATGCCTACTTTGTAGATTTTAAGGCTGCCTTTGATAGCGTTGATCGAGATCTAATGTTTTTTAAACTTTCTGCATTAGGAATACCTACCAAGGTGTTGAAAACTTTGAAAAAGTTGTATAATAACTGTGTAGCAAAAGTTTGGGATGGGAGTACTATGTCAGAACCGTTTACAACATCCACAGGGCTAAAACAAGGATGCACACTGAGTACGCTGTTATTCACTTTGTTCTTGAACGATATAGTGACATATTTAAATGGCGGAATTGAGATGCGTGACCTTAGAATAAAAGTGTTGATGTATGCAGATGACATCGTACTTCTAGCTGATACCCCAATTAAACTCCAGATGATGATCACTAAACTCGAAGAATATTGCAAAACTTGGAATCTCACAGTAAATCGGAGTAAATCACAAATAATGGTCTTCGGCAGAGGAAAGAGGCAGAGACATGGAAATTATGTGTGGAGATACGAAAGAGAACCAGTTGAGATAGTGGAGCGCTATAAATATCTTGGACTAACATTAACCTCAAATAACAACATGAAGGTGCATTTAGAAGAAAAACTCAAGAACGCGAAAACAGCTATAAACACCACCTGGAAAACATGTATGCAAAATAAAAACATCAGTCTACGAGCAAAGTACCAGATCTTTGAAGCAACAGCCAGAGCAATTCTACTGTATGCAGCACAGGTATGGGGATACCAACAAAATGACTCTGTGGAACAGCTCCTGCGATTTTTTCTGAAAAGAATACTGTTCCTCCCTATGACAACACCCACGTATATGCTGCACATTGAGACAGGACTCCCACCAATGTACATCACGACTCTGAAACTCCACTTCGACTACATCCTTAAAGTTCTGAATATGAAACCAACACGTCTACCTAGGATTGTAGCAACAATTGCACTCGAAAAAAAATTAGCTTGCTTCGAACAATGGATGGAACTGGCCGAAAGAACGGATTGTCCTCTACATTTAGAAATAGGAAACTCTCAGCAGATGAAAAATGAACTATATACCATTCTTAGTGTACTGGATGAAAAGATACATGAATCATTTATAGAAGAAGCTCGTTCATCCGTATATAGAGATTACTACTCAAAATTGAATTTGGATACAAGCAAGACAAGCTATTTCGTTGTAAACGCCGGAGTTGACCAAATATCAACACTTTTTAAAGTAAGAGGAGAACTTTTGCCGTTAAACTACATGCCACACCGACCAGATCTACCCATACAATGCAGTCTTTGTAATATGAACACCCGGGAAGATATAATGCATTTCATAGGAGTCTGCCCGATACTTATAGAGCTGAGAAAATTATATCTTGGAAAGACCATTTATACAAAGGATGAAGTTCTTGATATGCTCAACGGAAGAAATTGGACAGATTTGTACAAATTTACCAAAGCTGCGCTTACTTATAGAAACAAAATTTTAAGAGAAGAATTCTAGTTTAGTCAAATTTAATATTATATGCCCTATTTTTATTATTTGTTTTGTAAAAATCTGAAGATATAATATTTTTTTTAAAAAGCATCTAATGCACAATTATTAATAAATTATGTTTTCGTAAAATTGTCATTCTGACAGACGGCTTTTGCCATGTCATAAAAGATTTGTTAAAACTTAAAAATGTTAATGTGTACAGAATTCGAAAATGCAATAAAATCTTTATCTATCTATCTTAAAAAAATTAAAGAAATTATTCGTTAGTTGGCTGAGGAGCTGCATTCGCATTTTTTAGGGGCGGACTAGACAGTTTTAAATCTGTTCGAGAAGAGCCAGAAGAATAGGAAAGATAGAAAAGCCAGCGTTTAAGAACACCTCTTCCGAACAATGGCGGGAATATCATCCCGATCGGCGGTCTTACGTATTGGTATTGAAATCTATTTTCGAGTGCGAAAAAAATCTGTTTCATTGTAGAGTATACCTTCTCAAAGTCGGGAGAAGCTAATATATTGTGCTTAAATGTTGTGTAAGCAGTATACTGGGCAACTAGTAAACTTGCTTGAAGCATGGAGGGTTTTTCGATATCTCCCTATCTATCTAGCTCGATGAAGAAAAACTATAAGTAAGTTTCAGTATATTTTTGGAAGGTTTTTTGGCGTATTTTGTGAAACTGTAACTATGAAACGTTTCAGATATTTTGAAAAAGTTTTCATTTTACAAAAATGGATTTGTGGCTTCAAAGTGATTTACAATTTTTCAGCGTTTAATGATCAGAGCTATCATAACTATGCTAATGAATTGCTTCATTTCATGACTTGTTTAATGACTCACTGCATTAATGATTCGATATTGTATTTTATGTTTCATTGAAACCTTTGAAAGTTTCAAAAGAAGAATAATTGAAGGACTCCTTTAAAAGCTCATTTAAGGATGCGCTGAACGATTAACTATATGAAGACTTCATTGAATGAATTATCAATTCAGTCATTGAGTGGCTCATTGAATGGTTAATTTCGTGATTCATAGTGAGTCTCATTGTATGCGTTATTGTGAAATTCATTGCAATAGTCATTGATCGATTCGTTTAGTGATTGGTCGAAATTGTTGGAAATGACTCATTGAATGACTTTTTCATAGACCCATTGATTGACTTATAAAGTAATCCATTTAATTGTTCGTGAAACCACTCCTTTAATGGCTAGTAATGTAACTCATAAGGAAGCTCATCCAATTGCTTTAAAATTAACTCATTACTCTTTCTTCTCACCACAATATTTTAATTTTTTCTCGACAAAAGATTGCTCTGTCACTTAAAAGACGTAATATAAAAGACGCGATTGTTTGAGAACTTTGTTTTAAGCTTCGCTTGGCTATCTGCAAAGCATTCTCGAACCAAGTTTGGTTAAGCTGTTTTCCTTTAATAACAAAAAAAAATTTTAAAGATCTTATTTCGAATAATCTAACTAACAATGACAATCAGATTTTTCTGTTAACTACTATTTATCGTTCATCGAAGCTGCCGTTTTTCTTACTTGCCGTTCACACTTGGGCTCACAGTCCCTACTTTAAAAGTAAACAACCTCAAAACTAGCTTATCCGAAAGTAACCCCCACATTTTATTACTGAATTGACTCAGTTCCCTTTAAACCCCGAGCCATAATTATTTTTACAAAAATCCTTTTCTAAAGAATCGATAAACAATCTATGGAATTCGATGCAAAATCCTCAAATGGATATTCGAGTTCAATGCTCCGCAACCGAACGCATCAGGCAAAATACTTCCATTTACGAAAGGAATTTATTTAAATTTCCATACCATCCCATTGCGCTTGATGCCTTTGACAGGCTACAATCGTTTCATGGAAGAGATACTCCATATAGGCACAGGACCAGATTCCAGTTCGTCATTTGCGATCTTTGCATAAGTATACAAATGCAGCCCAAGCATCCCATTTGGGTCATTAAAGGAGTCCGTCTCTCAGTAAGTAGAGGAACTGATGCAGCTGCAATTACTTTGAAGTGATGCCCACCAGAGTTGAATAATTTCAACTCCAAGGTGGGGTATTCATTCTCAACCATCGCTGACGTAATGGTATTCCCCAAGAATTGTGAATACTGTGCTACTGAAAACTACTGAATGTCTTCTCCATACTGTCATCACTACTGGGACAGTCGGATGGAGATCAAAGCCAAGAAGTATTTTGTTTAATTGGACAATTTGGGTCTAAAGACGGTACAATACCCTTCGCCTTGGCATGCTGTCGTGTGGAAGTTGTGACTACTCCACAGAGACTAATTGTGCGCAATTGTTTAAGATATGGCTGAGGATAGGGCCAAGTCGTGGTTCATGCTAATTCCTTACATCCAGCATCCTTAACATAATGCTACTGCGTGAGACAATAGAAATGTTTCGATTCGATACAACGTGTTTCCATATTAAGACATAATGATGGCGGTGGTAATTTTTTGTTGTGTGCAGTCATTGTGTTGAATGAGAATTAGAAGCGAGTAGTTGATGGTTGTTTGTTTGTGAGTAGAGGCCGAATCGTATGGTTTATGTTTTGATTTATTGTAAAAGGCACACAATTTTGAATGAATTTTGACTTTCTCGATGCTTAAATGCTTGGTTGTTTAGGCTTAGCACTTCTAATGTGGGTATTTTTCATTTAATTGAAGCAAGTGTTTTTTAGAGAACTGTTAAAAGATGTTCAAACTTCTTTTAAAGAGTTGTTTTTCCACAATGTTTGTTGACCAAGGGAATGAGCAATCGTGAATTTTAGTGTAAAACAAAAGGAAGGTGGAAAAGAAACCCAAAAAGCCAAATTTATATATTGTCGTGTGAAGTTGTCGCGTAGCAACACTGTCTGCCGCTGGCAGAGCTTTTAAGTCGCTGAAGACAATCAAACCTGCAAAGGCTTATATCGGGTTTTTTCCAATAAGAGCGCTTAATTTTTTTTTTTAATAAAACAAAAACGGTTTTGGTTATCAATGAAATTCCTGTGAAAGTACGTTTGATCTTTGATGCCATTATATATGGAACTCGATTTCTTTTGCATGGCCACCAGGGGCTCGTTTGCAGAAGTCCAGACGCTGAACCCAATTTTCGTCGGCTTTCAAGCATAAATCGGCCGATACTGCTGCAATTTCACGTTCGATATTCGTACGAAGTTCATCAATCGTCGTTGGTTTGTTGGCATAGACCATAGACTTGACGTAGCCCCACAGTAAAAAGTCTAACGCCCAAGCGACTGCAACATTTCGTGAGATAACACGTTCTCCAAACTTGGTTTCCAATAAATTGTTTGTGACCATCGCTGTGTAGCTTGTGGCGCCAGCGCCGTCCTGTTGGAACCACATATCATCATTGAACGGTAGCGATCCCCATTCACAGTAACTCACCGGTCTTGATCATCTCGGAAGAAGTACGGCCCAATTACGCCGCTGCGCCGGCCTATATATCACACCAAACCGTAATTTTGTCGGGACGCAATGATGACTCATGGAGTACGTGTGGATTGCTGCCTGACCAATACCGCAGATTTTGTTTACTGACGAAGCCGTTCAGCCAGAAATAAGCCTCATCGCTGAAAATGATTACTTACTTATTTACTTAGGTGGGCATTATAGTTCGGGGTGGACCTGGGCCTCAACCAACATCCTTCTATAACGACTTCGATTTCGGGCGAGCTCTCTCCAGTTTCGTACTCCAAGTCGGTTGAGGTCTTCATCCACTTGATTGCGCCACCTAAGACGAGGTATTCCCCTTCCGCGATTTCCCTGCAATGTGCTTTCGAACACCCGACGAGCCGGAGCGTTTGGGTCCATCCACTCTACATGGCCCAACCATCATAGCCTCGCGATGCGTATTCTTCTGGCTATGCCCATGTCGCGGTACAGTTCATACAGTTGTTGTATCTTCTTCTCCACGCATTGTCTTCGTATACAGGACCAAAGATCATTCGGAGAATTTTTCTTTCGAAACGACCAAGGGTTTCCTCATTAAATAAATTAAATAAATAGGGTGAGGCAACAGACCGAGGAGCCCCTGCGCCTAGCGCATTTCTCACAACCATGCCTTGTAAGGGAATGGAGGGGACCTACCATTTTCTTCCGGTTCCGAACGGCTAATTGAGAAAGCGCTTTTCATGGCAATGAATTTACTAACGGAGGACTTGCCAATTCCTCGTGAAAGGCGATACCTGTGAAAAAACATTTTTGCCTCTGCTGGGATTCGAACCTCGAACCTCTGTGTCAGCAGGTGGACATGCTTACCATCACGCCACGGGTACCACGGGTTTCCTCATTCGCTTTTGATAAAGTCCATGCTTCGGCGCCGTAAAGCAAGACTGTGATGATTAAGGTCTTATACAGTGTCATGTGTCACCTTGGTTTTTCTGATCGTTTGATCTCCGCACTGATGTTGTTGTCCGTATCTACAGCGGATCCTAGGTAGATGAAGTCCTGTACTACCTCGAAGTTATGTCTGTCTTTTGTGACGTTTTGTCCAATTCGTCAATGTTCTGTGTCCATGTTTGATGACAGCATATACTTCGTTTTGCCCTCATTAACCATCAAACCCATTGTTGCCGCTTCTGTTTCAATACTCGCAAAAGCACCTATGACATCACGCTTTTTTCTTCCCATTACGTCAATATCGTCTGCATAGGCGAGTAATTGTATAGACTTTTGAAAGATTGTTCCTCTGGTGTTGACGTTTGAGTTTCTTATAATCTGTTAAAGTATGATGTTGAAGAAATCGCATGACAGCTTGTCGCCTTGCCTAAAACCTTTTTCGACATCAAAGGTCTCGGTGAGTTCCTTACCGACCTTGACGGAGCAGCGTGAATTCTCCAAAGTCATCCTGCATAGTCGTAAGAGTTTTGCAGGGATGCCGAAACTAGACATGGCTCTGTACAGCTCGTCTCTGTAAGGCTAAGGCCACGCAGTCAGCGATCAGCGAGCGAGCGATTGAACGATCAGCGATTAAGCGACAAAGTCGAGCGACGAGTGGCCTTTTCGTGAGCGACATTTCTTTAGCGATTAGTTGTTAAAATGCAGTTGTCAAGAGCTTGCACAGCAGAGATCAGAATTTCTATATTTACTCTAACCATCTGTTGCTCTTGACGCTAAGCGATAAACTAAAAATTAGAACAAGTTTGGTGACAGAGCGACGTCGTTCAGTCGCTTAAAAAAATCGCTCATCGCTCGCTCAATGCATGGCCAGTTCAATGCAATTTCATTTGTTTTAATTTTTCCATGTCGTTCAGTCGCTCGCTCGCTCGCTTATCGCTGACTGCGTGGCCTCGGCCTAAATGCTGCCATACGCGGCCTTGAAATCGATAAAGAGATGGTGAATTTCGATATTATGTTCTCGGGTTTTTTCCAAGATCTGCCGAAATGTGAAAATTTGGTCTATTGTGGACTTCTCTGGTCTAAAAGCACATTGATAAGGACCTATCAAGATGTTGACGTGGGGTTTCAGACGTTCACATATTACAGCAGACAAGATCTTATAAGCGACGTTAAGGAGGCTTATCCCTCTATAATCGGCTCAATTGTGGATTGGGCATACGATACTAAGGTTTCATTCATCGGGCATACTTGCATAACATATCATGCATAACAGCTGGTGCATGCTCTTTTCCAACTGGTCTGCCTTGAAGAGTTCGGCGTCAATATTTCATTTAAGTTTGCATATGGCAAGCTCAACTTGCTCTAGGTCGGGAGGACTTGATCATCGTCCAAGCAGAATGGGGCAATCTGCCTGACAGTGGAATTTGTGTCCTCATCACCGTTAAGCTGTCTGCAGAAATGATCTTTCCAGATCCTCAGTAGCGACTGTGACTCTATAACTATGTTTCCCTGCTGGTAAATGTTAAGCCTGTAAAGGCTTGAGTTCGGGGTTTGCCACCCTGGCAGGTTGTTTTTACCTTTTCGTAAAACTTCCGAATCTCGTTCCTGTCATGACACCTCTCTATTTCCTCAAACGAGCGCTTCTCATGCTGCTTCTTTTTCTTTTTGAGAAGTCGGTGTTCTTCCCTTCTTTTCTCCTGAAAATGATTATTTGATGAAAATCCGAATCAGTTTCAAGTTGTTGCTCAGCCTAATTCACTATCATACGCTTCTGGTGGTCAAACGGCTTCAGTTCTTGTGTCAATTTAATCTTTTAAGGATGTAGGCCAAGATCTTTTCGAAAAATCTGCCACAACGATGTCACAGAGATGTCCAACGCTTGAGAACGACATTGGGACTTTCTGCAACTGAAGCCTCAGCGTCAGCGGCAGCAATATTCTCGACACTACGGGCACTTCTTTGTCTCACTGGCACTTGTACTGTGCCTGTGGATTCAAATTTTACCACTAGACGCTCAATTGTTGATGTACTAGGACGATTATGACGACCATAAATTGGACTTAGCGCTCTTAACTTTGAGGCCATTGACTCCGGTAGTAAATTTTAATAATTTCGACTCGTTTTTGGCTTGTATATCTTTCCATCATGAAATGGCAAATCTTACTGAAGAGAAATGTCAAAAGAGCTACAAGAAATATGGCGTTGCTCTACTTTTGTAGCGTCCCTGTTTTTTGTGTTACCCTTTAGTTTTGTGTTACAGGTCCCAGGATACAAGATTGCTGGCTCTTCAAGAGGCTCTCTTGGGTTGTAGACTTGTAGCTCTATGTTACAGGCCCCTGCTGCTGTTGAATTGTGATGCTAAAGCAGTGCTAAATGAGATGAAAGTGTTATTCAAACCACGGTAAAGTTGTCCCTCAAACTAAGAGATAGGAATCCTCGCTTCAAGTTGGATTTCAAATCAACAGGAAAGAAGCGAAGAAGAAGAGCACGCAACTCTTAGCACAGATGACATGATCGGAAATGGGTCCGTGCATATCAGGTTATTCAGGAAATATAACAAAACAACTTCAATATGAGGCAAGTATCTTCAAAATAGCCGCTCAAAGAAGGAGAAATACTGAGAAGATTCGTTTGCCAAAGTTTCCTGGAGAGCATTGTCCAGCAGCTAAACGGAAATACCCAACGGTCAAAAAAGTATGTGAGGTAGTTAGGAAATCTAAAGCGAGCCTAAATGAAGTGCTGAAGAGCCAAGCGAGATAGCATATGAATTATCGAATGAAGATGGGAGACATCTGGCTCATATGAATGGAAGTTGGTTTATCTTTAAGCCGAAAGGCATTAGCATTAAGCTATGGTGGTGGGTATCATATTTGTCCAAAACTGAGTACTTATGTTGCTAGTTGTTGTCTCTTCCATGCATTCATTTGAATATAAGTGTTTTGTCTAAAGTGTGAAGAGTTCAAATGTCTGGGATGTAGAAGCAATAGTGGAGCAACCTGTGATGACGACATCAATCATCGAATAAGAGTAGGTTGTTGAAGTGGTCAGAGATCCCCATGTTCCGCAGGCGAATGTCCCTTGTTCTCTAAGTTGAAGGAAAGATTCTTCACCGGATTACTCTTTACTGAGAGCAAATTTTTTTCCATTCACATCTCCCACTCGAAAAATTGGTTTTTTCTTTCTTACAGGATGTTTTTAACCCCGTTACTTGAGCTTCTTTAAAAGGTCTTATTCTTTCCAATGGTGCAGCATTAATTAATGATGCAATTATAATTCCGGTGTACAACAAAGCAGTACGATCCTTTTATAATGGACAACAACACCACGTCATCGCTACTTTCAATAGAAACATCACATTCACCGATCGATACTCCACAAGATCACTAAACGCATCATGGGATATAAGACCATGTACACAAACTTGATCGATTGTCTCCTTCAAGTCGACGGGTATACGAGCAGCAAAGAGGTGGAGGTATATAGATAGACACACACAAATGGATAGATGAACGATGGGAATTTATTTAGACTTCTGTGCCGATGATTGTGGGAAGACTACCTACCTACTTGTATCTATCGGACATACGTCAATTGGTATTTTGCTTCCAGAGTTAGTGGCTGCTTCCTTGTGACTAATTAATAAGATCTGCCTTAATCGATGGGATCATTGGTGAATTGTTGGAATTACCTACTCCCCGCCTAGCCCTGTGTTCGTTTATTGTTCATTATGAACGTTGGTCATTCTATGTGGTGAAGTTAAGGCAAAATGCATTTATTCGCACAATGACTACCGTTTAACAAATCGTTAACTCGGACAAATTCTTCTGAAAAAAAAAGATCGAGGGCTACAGCGCAATATTGACTAATTTCGCCAGTGGGATTATTTGAAGTTGAACGGTAGGACAAAATCCAATTGCAGACTAAAGTTCTTCCATTGTTCTTCTTCGCATTGCTTTTTCTTTGCTTGTGAGATGGTAACGGTGACCACCCGTTCATTATAATGATGAACAGTTTATTATGTGGAGCAGATATTCATTGTGAGTCATTTTGCTTTCGAAAACGATAAAAAATTCTATATTTAAAAAAATGCTCGTTATTTCTTAATTTTTTTTTAATAATTTATTTCGTCAAAAAGCAGACTAAAAACAAACCTAACCAAAATCCTTGCAACAAACTAATGCTGTGAACATGCCTTACTGCCTTCTAATATAAAAATGGTAATGTAGTGCAAATATTGGCCAAACATTGGTGGTAGGTACCCGAGGCGTTATATTTCGCATGTCTGCCTTTCACGCGGGAGGTTCGTGTCTCGAATTCCAACAGAAACCAAAACATGTTATTCCATGTGTATCACCTTTCGCGAGGCATTGGCAAGTCCTCCGTTATAGTAAATTCGTTGCTATGAACAGCCTTTTCTCTATTAGCTATTCGGAAACAGCAGAAAATAGTAGGTTCCCTTCATTCCCTGAAAAAAGGCGTGGTTTCAAGAAATGCGCTAGGCTCCGGGGCTCATCGCTCCTTTTGTATTGTTTGTTGTAGTGCAAATATTTCATTTTGGAGCAGATCCTTCATCATTCTTTGAACACAGCCTTTTCCTAAACGTTTTTTTAAAAAAAGAGTCATATTTCAAAACTGAGTAAATCTTTTTCGCTATTTTTATTTATTGGACTCCCAAAAGGTTCTTGTGTAAGCTCTTTTCTTCTTGGCATCTGCAAATGCTGGTCATTTTTCGTAATTGTTGTACCTACATTTTTTTAAGACGTTTACTTTTATTTCCTTGGACGCATGACAAAAGCTTTTTGAACACATGATTCAATTAAATGTGATAACATTTCCTAGGTCGTGGTGCCTGTGTCGTAATGATTAACGAGTCTCATTGTAACGTGATAGTTTGAGGTTCAAAGGTCAAAAACTTCCAATTTTTTTGCACGAGTATCGCGTGTTGCGAGAAATCGACATGTCATCTTAGAGCAATCACGCGTCCATGAAAAGCGGTTTTTCTCTTAGTAGTAGTAAGGCCCGATGCTCCATAGCGCAATGTGCCTCGCCATTAGTTTATTTTATTCAACGTCTACAAAGCCACATAGGCACTTGAGCAGTCGGTTTTTAATGGCTCTAACGTTTAAATTTGTGGTACTCCAACTTTGGTAGGCCCTTTTGCTGGAATTTATCGTGGAAATGTTTTTGGTTCCTTATTCTTGTTCTAGACCCAGAAATATAAGTCCGTTTGGATCAGCGTTGCCAGACGACCAAACCAATTCCAAAAACCCCCATATTCAACCGTTTCTTGAAAAAAGCCCCCAAATATTTTTTTATTTAATTTTAATTGGAAATTGAGGAAGTCATTTGGTACAAATAAAATAAATTATATTTCGGAAAATGGGTCTAAAACAATATTATCGACTTCTTCTTCGTTGTTTTTTATTTATATTTTATTTATATTTGCTCTGAATTGCACACTTTTATCGTTTGATCTGATGGATTGAAGTTGATACATCCCGAAATACACTATTCAGAAATGGGGAAGAGTTCATTGTGCTCACACCGAAATGGAGATTGTTGAAGTGGTTTGGGCGGTGTTGCGGCTTAGCAATCAGTACAAAGGCTAGTAAGTTTCGAGGTAGTCTGTCTGGGTGCCCTTATGATGTGATCTCCTGGGTTCCACATTTTTGGAACATATTTGCATTTTCATCTAGGCAAGATGACGCCTGTGAGCGATGAGTTAATTATTAATTGCATCCAGGAGATAAATGTTTATTGAGTGACAGGGCGTCTTTGGCCGCCATCTCTTTTATGAAAAGGTCTGGGGTAACTAGCGACAGGAAGTTTTCCAGAGTTGCAGATTGTGTCGTTTTCATGTCATTGATTGAGTCTTGAGTCTACATTCACCATATTTAACAGGTGAATGTACTGGTCTTGGTCTTATGATGAATGCACATTGTACACATCCAGTGAATCATTTTGTGACATGTTCCTATTTTTCACAAAAACTTTATTGCAAGCGTAATGAGTGATTTGGGTTTTTCTGAATGGAAAATAATACCAAGATATTTCGCTGTAATGAGTTAATAATATACCTACCTTTTGTGATGGTTGAAAGTAAATCTGTAATTCTGTGTTTTCTCGCAAACAAAACAAGGTCTGCTTCTGTAGGCTTGACGTTCAGTACGTATCTCACGGCTCAATACACTAGCTTATCAAGAGCTGACTGGAAGAACTTACAGAGAGCCCACAGAGAGTTGCTGTGTGTTGTGTTGTCATGATGATTTTGACATCGGCTACGGCTGAGACATTTATCCTGCTAAGGTGCAAGATCTAATTTTCGACAAGGGACCAAAGTTGCGGTGTTAAACTTGTTGGGTGTCTCTGCATATTTTGACTTTAAGGGTAATGGCACCCATTTGTATATTTATTGAGCTTAGTGCCTGGTATTCAACATTATTGAAATTTTCTTCTTCGAACTATTTTCTTTTTACCCAAAAAGTATTGAGCCCATTATGACATCTTTTATTTTGCATCACGATCTTTCTGTGATCACAACTTTCTCACTTGGTCACTTCTTTTTAGATGTATCAGAAGAGTTTACAATCTCCTCTAATTTTTCAAACATTCCAAATCTATGCATTGATTTATAAAATAAAAAATAAGGAATGTGGTGCAGCAAAGCTAAGTAAACCTCGTGGCCTATCGTTTTTGCAGGACTTAATACACTTTCACGCCTATTATGAACGGCTAATTTGAAAAGTGTTTTTCATGGCACTGGCTTAGTAATTAAAACGGATTTTAATGATTTTCATAGCTCATGATATTGAATGTTGTGTGTCAAGTTTGTTTAAACAAAAAAATTTTCAACCGAACTGCATGTGGCTTGCAAATTCATTTTTATTAGAAACTGAGCATTTGAGTAGGTACAACATGATCGGTTTCAAAAATACATTGAATCGCACAAAAAAATAGGTATTCCAATTACTTATGGGTGCTCAAAATCGCATCGTCACCTCCGCGCGGAGCCCGCTGGATAGTCGAAAGGTGAACTAATGACGTGCGTTGGATCCATCGGATCCATTGGTTGTTGAAACCTGAGCTCTCTTTTCAGGAACTAGGAGCAGGAGAAAAAATACGCTCTGAATATCCAACCCAACACGATTTATAAAAAGCCGGTAATGAAAGGGAAACGATAAAGTGATGAAAAATGAAAGATATGCCTCGGATGACTAAACCAAAAACTTATGAGCAGTGCCCCAAACATTACATTAAAATCCTCTTGGGAGATTTTAATGCCAAAATTGGGAGAAAGGACATCGGAGGATCGGAAAGCATAGCCTGCACGACACCACTTCCGATAACGGACTTAGGCTCATCGATTTTGCAGCGGGAAAAGACATGGTAATAAGTAGCACGCGATTCCCACGTCCCGACATCCACAGGGGCACATGGCGATCCCCAGATGGTCGAACCTGTAACCAAATCGACCATGTTGCGATTGACGGAAGACACTCCTCCAGCATCCGGAATGTCCGTACCTTCCGAGGACCAAACATAGACTCGGACCAGTACTTAGTTGGTGCAAAACTCAGAGTACGGATCTCGATGGAAGCCCTTAAGCGATCACCAACTACTCCGAGGAAATTCAATGTTGGACGACTTCAATCGATAGAGACCGCCGCTGCCTATGCCGACCGCGTATCCCTTGAGCTTGCGAGGAATCCTTCGACTGATGACATGAACCCGGAAAACCAATGGCAGCTATGTCAACAACCCATAAGAAGTGCTGCGTCAGAGTTATTAGGTTTCTCACAGCCAAAGTTAATCTAGATGACGACCACGAACTGCAGCCACCCGATCAAAATTAGATCAATGTAGCCATCACCAGACGAAGCAGCTGGATGTGATGGTCTACAAGCGGAGCTTTTTAAACACGCTGGAGATGACCTGGTCAGGAGCATACACCAACTCATCTGCAAAATATGGTCGGAGGAAAGTATGCCCCATGAGTGGAACCTCAGTACCATCTGCCCGACTCTGCGCCAACTATAGAGACATTAGTCTTCTAAACATCGCCTATAAGATCCTTTTGAGCATATTATGTAAACGTCTCGAGCAGTAACTGGTGCATTCACTACTTTGGAGTCAGCAGCAGGGCTGTAAATAAACGAGGACAAGACGAAGTATATGCTCTCATCAACAAAAGTTCAATTCCACCACCGACTTGGTCAAAATGTCACCATTGACAGGTATAACTTCGAGGTAGTCAGTGAATTTGTCTACCTTGGCACTGCTGTAAACTCAGCCAACAACATCAGCGCTGAAATCAAACGCAGACTAGCTCTTGCTAATCGCTGTTTTTTTGTGTTAAATAAGCAATTGAGGAATAAAGCCCTATCGAAAAGAACCAAGGAAACACTATACAAAACACTCATCATCCCGGCCCTGGTATATGGTGCAGAAGCATGGACCCTCTCCCAATCGGATGAAAAGTCACTTGGAGTCTTCGAGAGAAAAGTTCTGCGTACGATTTATGGTCCTGCTAGCGTTAATCGAGAAGACAACGTTTGGCGAAGAAGATACAACGACGAACTATACGTCAATCATCAACGCTCCAGCGCGTAAAGTCCTCAACGTCAAACCAGAGGGAGTCAGAAGCCAAGGTAGACCTCATCTTCGATGGAGCGACCAGGTAGAAGGAGATCTCCGCTAACTTGAAATGCAAAATTGGAGGCGGCAAGCTAGAGATCGAGGAGCATATTGGACAAGGCCTAGGAGCACCACGCTCTAGTTGAGCCACCTAAAGAAAGATGAATTACTTATAGGGCATTTTAAATGAAGTTGACTTTGTTTAAAAATGGTCGCAAAATGTGGAATTTAAAACTAGTTTCATATTTTGGAGAAAGTTCAAGTCTCTATCCCGGGTAATTTCTTACGAGCAAATAGAGTTTACACCATTAACTTAAACAAAATGATCTTTTCCAGCTAATTTTAAGCAATAGGTTGAGTAGAATAATTTGATTTGTCTTCTCTGAGCTCGTTATCGAAAAGAATGGTAGAACGAATAAAGCAATCAAACTCAAACTCGAATTGTTTCAATTTTTTAATTATTTTCAATGTAAACAGAATACTTTTTACTTAAACCAAGAACGTCTCAGAAGTTCAATAATTCAATTTAAAGTTGAAAGAGTCCACATAATATTTCACAAAATTTGTAGGACGATTTGGATTTGGGCACTGCCAAAGCTGAACTTCAACAGAGTTCAAGGTGAGCTTTTGATTAAAACTCTGCCAAAGCTAAATTTCGGTAATTTTTTCAATAGAAAACTGCATTTACCCTCAATCTCCATTCTCGTCTCTTGTGTCTTGTCACAGAATCACAGCTTCGCACTTTCACAGAGATCAGATCACAATCATGCACTCTTCGCTCTGCACTACACAGAAACAAAAGAAGAAATAGAGCAAACTCTCTCCGTTACTCTCACTGAATTGCTCTTTAGTAAACCAGTTTCTGGTAAAGGGAATGTAAATGTAATGCCAGTTTGTGTTTGTGTTACTGCGCAGTTTGTTAAGGTCGTAAAGGAAAAGGTGACTCGTTAGTTTTTCGCTTAATTATTTAAAAGTTATAATTTTTTCTTATTTGAAGTGTAGATTCCTTAAATTTTTTGTTTCCTTGCAACTAAAGTGTTAGTGTGAGATTAGTTCAAGTAAATAATTGCCTATTGTCTGTGAAGTGTAAATTGTTTTTAAAAATCATTGTGAATTCAGTGGGCGAGATCTTATCGGTAGCAATAACAAGTCTGTTCATGTTTATACATGCTCGGACATGTTCAGACACGTTCATTCATGTTCAACATCATTATCTTTTTTGGTGAGCGGCGTACCCCACAGGCGGATCACTAGTGTGAAGCAGAAAAGTGGGAGAGTTGTGATCGCTTCAAGATCACTACTCGTAACGCCGAAAATGAAAAAGAAGAAGAAGAAGGTGAGTTCTTTTTTATTTATATATATAAATTCTTGAAGTCAGATTATTTTATATTTCAAAAATAGTTTCTAAGAATTAACACAAAATAACAAAATTGAAATTACTCATCGAACCCCTTAATGTTTCTTTTCAATATTGAAGTTTCTTTTAGCAATGCAAATTGAAGTATTGAAACTTAGGATTATATGTATTTATTATTTTAAAGACATTAGCAACTTTTTAAAGTTAAGGTTTCTGATAGGTATTTACATAATGTTTAGGCTTTGTACAATTCTTCAAAGTACGATGTTGAAAAGATCAAACCTGCTTACTCTTAGCCGACCTTCACAAAGCAGCGTTCTCTTTTCAAGGTCATTTTGCAAAGGTTGGTATTCATCATACAACTCTCTCATGCACGTGGACGCCATCGAGGCACTCATTTGTTTAGCAACGATCCGTTTTCATTTTCCTTTTGTTCTACGAATGACGTCATCGAGGCACATACTTATTTGTCGGCAACTACAAGCAGAACATGCGAAATGCGCCACCATATTTATAAGTTCTATCATGGTTGATATGAAGACGTCTCATCGGTTCTATAATCAGATTATATCAGCCACCAGAATCGCTCAACTTTTAGAACATCTTCGACTCGAGTTGTACATAATTTCTTAATAGCTATATTGAAATCAGCAAAGCAGTGCTTAGTTTTAACCCATTGAAGTCCCTGTTAATTGAATTTTTTCTGTCAGATTTTGATTATTTCTGTTTGTAAAATATACCGAAGAGCATGTCGACCTTTTATTTGATAATTTGAAGGTAATACGTAATACCGTTCTCAATGTCCCAAAGGTATGAGAGTTAGTTGAGGGCAGCTTAGTTGAAGATTTTTAAAGTGAGAAATAGCTCCTTAATTTCGCACAAGCTTTGACGAATGAATGACAGTAGGGCGCTTTGAGGATTTTTCATGTAACGTGAGGTCGACGCCGTGCGATGCTATGACTGAACTCCAAAACATTTAACTGGAAATTCTTTTAAAACGGGACAGACAGCTATAAAATGAAGCACATCTTCTCTTTCATTACGGTTACATAAAGTACATAAAATTGGTAACTCAGGACGGTGTGGTATATAATTGAGGTTTAATTGCTCTCCTCTTATTCGAAAGATTGTGCTTATTAATTCCGTTGAGTGCTCTTCTAAAAATAAGTTCCTTCATTTAAGAAGTTATTCAACATGCTTTAGTGTAATCTGGGCTGTGAATTCCGCGCCTCTTCCATGAAGTTTTGGTACATTCTATTTCCCGTTTTCTTCAGCAATTCATCAACTTTTGGCTTAAGGGATTCCACTTGCTCTTCAGCTGTAATTGTCAGGTTTACTCCACATTCCGACGCCAGCTTCTTCCACTTTTGAACACATCCTCCTTCAGTCGACAGTAAGTGCATAAGTACTATTTTTGGTATTCTCTGCTCATGCATCGCTAAAACTCGCATTTTGTAGTTGAAATGAAGCTTTAGAGTATCCAAACACATAGGGGAAACACCAGACTCTAAGTGCAACATGTAGTTTGGAAAACTAGTGGGTATTCTAAAAAAAACTCCTAATAAAACAGCGAAGAAACTTCTCTACTGTTTTGTATGGTCGGCATCCCCAAGCTTGGGCTCCATAAAGAAGAAAGGCAGTTGCAGTTAAACGAAATAAGGTTTGTTTTGATGTATGCTAAATACTCTTTTTATGGATACAACTGCCCCAAACAGTTCTTATAGCTCGTTTTGCTTCTGCCAGTTTTAATTGAAGGTGTTTATTAAAACTTTAAAGTTTGATGAAATCAATACTCCCAAATATTTGTACTCCATTACAATTTCTATTTCCTCACCTTGAAACACCCACTTTTCGATCCGCGAATATCTGTCTCCTCCACCTCTTAAGATCATCATTTTAGATTTTTCCAGGTTGACAGATAGGTTCCGACTCTTGCAATACCTTTCTAATCTGTTGATCATAAGCTGCATGCCATCAACTGACTCTGCGAGAAAAACTATGTAATCTGCACAAAGTAAGCCTAGAATACTTGTCTGACGGAGCTCAATTCCACCTCTAACAGCATCTGTGATATAGTTTATGTAGAGATTGTTTCGAAATCCTCGAAGAAGCATTTTCCATCCCAAATACGAGCTACGAGTATACGAGTATTGTTCTGGTACAAAGCCTTCAATACATTTATCATTTTTGAAGATATTCCAACTGATTTAATTTATAGAAGAGAGTTTCACGCGGTATATAGTCAAATGCAAATTCGACAAAGAAACCGTAGAGCTTTTTATTCCTACTTCTATATCTGCTTAACAACGAAAATATTTGGTCTACAGTCGAATAGTTTCTCCTGAATCCAGCTTGGAACTCAAACAAAATTTTATTCTTTTCCATCCACTGAGTAAGCCTTTTATATAATACAGATGAAAAAAGTTTGGCCGAAGTGTTCAAAAATGATAAGATATGCCTCTGTAATTAGCAGGCTTTTCATAGTCTCCTTTTTGTGGAGCGGGTATATTAAAGATTTGAGGAAAGTATCAGGAACTTCCGCTTTTTCAAAGATTCTGCTAAACGTTTTTGTGAGCAGGATTTTAAATTCATGTGTGCAGTTTTTAAAGAATTCAAACGAGATTTCATCTTCACCTGGCGCTTTGTTATTTTTGGCGTTATATATGGCCTCTTCTACCTCCAACAGAGCTATTGGGGAGTCTAATTGTTCATCCAATGAAAGGGGTACTGCGTATTGAATAGGCGTTAAGAAGCTACATGAAGTGATTTTTGAGCTACTCTGCAGGAAGATCCACTGCAATAGCATTTCTTTTCCTTACAACCACTTTAACTGCTTTCCAAAAATCTGCTGGTGATTTGTCTGCTTTGATATTTTCTAAGTTTTTAAGATCGTTTGCTTTTTTCTTTTCGTAGCATAAGTTTTTATACTTTTTATTAGCTGCTGCATAGTTTGCTTGAATTAAGCTGTCATTATGTTTCCGAAACAGACGTAAAAATGCAAAGGACAAATCTCTCGCTTTTCTGCACTCATCATCAAACCACTTTTGCTTTGTTTGTTTTCTACTATTAGTTTGATTGTTGAACTTTTCGGTTAGTTTTTCGACGTTTATATTTTCCAACGACCCATTTAAAGCACTTTGTTTAAATTTCGTTGAAAAACCTCACGATGCCTGTCCCTCCATACTATTTTTGGTATTAAGTCTAGTTGTGTAGTTAAAGCTTCTCTTTCACAGCCAGAAATCTTAAAACATTACATCTAAGGGCATATGATCAGAAAAGGGTTTAATCGCTACTCGAAAATCACTAAAATGTATTAACTAGTTTCCAGCCAAAAAAGGTGTATATAATCGATTTTGCTGATCCTTGAATAAACGTATATTCACCTAGCGAGTCACCTTCGCAACTTCCATTCACAACTTTACAGTCAAAAGCGTCGGATCACTCTAAAATCTTCTCCCCCTTAGCATCACTTGATTCATTTTTGGATTTCCGATTAAAATGTATCTTCGGTGTACTCATTCCTAACGCAGAGTTATTTTGGGACAAACCTATCCTACCGTTAAAATCGCCCACTAGCATCATGTTTGATGATCCCAAAATGTTTAAGGAATCCCGCAGTTTATCGTAATCAGGTTGCCAATGACTGCAATTCAAGTATACTGGTATAATTTGATGAGTTATACAATTAATTTTAAGCTCCAGAATAGGTGTGTTTTCGATTTTAATAAAATTAACTTGGACGCCCTCTAGTTACTTACGATATCCAAAGAGCTCTCCTCCGCTTCCTCTTCCAAATAAGTTACTTTTTACAGCCGATATATTTTCCATTCTATGGTTAAAGTCGGCTGTTTCGATGCTCATTCTATTTCCTAACTTGTCCTTAGCCTTATTAAATACAGAAAATGCTCTCCCCACACTGGCATTAGAAAAAGGAAAGAACAAAAGTGTGCGTTTGCCAATTTCGCATTGAGATAGAACTTTCTTGCACCATCAGCAGCGTTTGTTTTGTGGTAAGCCTCTTCCCAAAAAGTGTCCGAGGTATCGATGTTCGACCAACTCCACGTTGGAATCGAATTCTACTCGAGAAGGGCTGCATCAGGAATCGAGATCTTTGCAAACTCGTCGAAAATGCGTAATCAAGTTGTTTTGATATGGTTTAGTTTGATCAGTAATTAATTTTCTCAGTCTGTGGAGAAAAAAAAAGAAATTTTTTCCAAAAGCTGTAAATTATCTTCCAACCGCTCCTGCAAATTCTTACATAAGCTTATTAAACATTTTCTCCCTCTAGATTTCCCCCTGAAATACAGAAAAAACCCCTAAATCTCGGGGTGGGGAGGGGGGCTTGGGGGAACCAACAATCTGGCAACGCTGGTTCGGATACTATCGAAAGAGTTTTCAATTTCCACCGCAAGGTTCATATCCCTTTCTTGAGTCCGAATAGGCTTAGCAAGATGCTTGGTAGCCGGCAACATACCCAAAGCCACTGTGGAGCTTGATACGACACCTTGTTCAAGTATTTTGTTGTATTTGATTGTTGTTATGATTTCTGAGAAGAAAAAGAGCAACTCCATAAATACCTAAGAGCTTCAATCGTGTTTGTCATAGGTGGACAAAACAGTGCAAATTATTTACTTACTAGGGTGGGCACTACAGTTCGGTGTGAACCTGGAGCTCAACCAACATCTTTCGCCAACAATTTCGATTCCAGGCGAGTACTCTTAGTCGTTTGAGGTCTTCTTTCACTTGATTGCGCCATCTAAGACATCGTCCCCCTCCGCAATTTCTCTGCACTCTGCTTTCGAAAACCTGTCAACATTTATCAGCTTTACATTTCCCAACCATCGCAGTCTAACGATGCGTACCTACTCTTCTAGCTCGTCGTACAGCGCAGCGCATACAGCTCGTCGTTGTATCTTGTTCTCCACACATTGTCTTCAGATACGGGACCAAAGTTCATTCGGAGTATTTTTCTTTCGAAACGACCAAGGGTTTCCTCATCCGCTGGGGATTTAGGTCAGGGCTAACTTGGTTTTCTAGAGAGGGTTTTGTTTGTCAGTGGCCTTCTTAAACAAAAAAAGCAACGTTTGCCAAGACTTATTCCCCGTTTGACCTCCATACTAATGTTTTCCGTGTCTAAAGCGGATCCTAGACTTCTAGGATGTTCTTCATTTTGTTCTAAAATCACATTGATAAGGACCTGTCAAGCTGTGGACGTGGGGTTTCAAACTTTCACATATTAGAGCAAACAAGATCTTAAAAGCAACGTTAAGGAGATTTATTCCTCTTTAATTGTCACAATTGTGCGGGTCTTCCCTTTTAGGGATTGGGCATACGATGCTAAGGTTCCATTCATCGAGCATACTTTTTTCACCATATCATACAGATCAGCTGGTGCATGCTCCTTTCCAACTGATCTCTAGCTTCCTTGAAAATTTCGGCATCAAGGCCATGAGCCTGCAATCTTATTTGATTTAAGTTTGCTTGTGAAAAGCTTAATTTTTTCTGGATTGGTAGGACGACATTCTTGTTCATCGTCCAAGTTGAATGGGGCATTCAGCGGAATTAGTGTCGCCAACGACTTTACGTAGTCTGCAGCAGTAGTCTTTCCAGATCCTCAGTAGCGAGTATGTCTTTATTACTATGTTTTCCTGCTGGTCCTTACGGACTTAAGTTCGGATTTTGCCACCCTGGTTAGACCTTTTTGCCTTTTGGTAAAACTTCCGAACCTCATTTCTGTGATGGCATTTCTCAATTTCCTCAAGCGCTTCTCATGCTGCTTCTTTTTCTTTTTGAGAATTCGGTGTTCTTCCCTTCTTTTCTCGTTGTAAATCTCCTTGCACTGTGTGAAGCGTTTTAAGTTCGAATTTATAAGACAGCTTGAAATCAGAGCATTAAAGCGTTGTTCGGGGATGAAAATGCACAAGTAGAAAAAATGAAGAAAAATGCATCATAGAAGAAAAACGAATCCGATTTATCTCCTGATTTGCGACACCGTTCGCATTTTCTGTGAAAAAGTGGCTCTGTGAAGGGAGGATGAAGACCTTAACCGACTTAGAGTGCAAAACTGGAGAGAGCTCGCCTGAAATCGAAGTCGTTACAGAGGGATGTTGGTTGAAGCCCAGGTTCACTGTAATGCCCACCTAAGTAAGGAAGAAGGGAGGCTTTACTGTTGTTTCTCCATGAGAAAGTTCAGATGCTTAGTATGGATATTTTTGTATTTTTTAATTCTTCTTACCTTTATTATCTATTCTTACCATTCATTAGGTCTTAAATTTGACCACTTATAAATACGTACAACACCCCTTGCTGCTGCTGGTCAAATTCACCTAGTCTCCCAGACTCGGCTTGACTATACATGCTTCTCTGTATCTGCCTGGATTTTCTATATCCAGTTAAAAAAAAAATGCGAGTAAAATCTTAAACGCAACGAATTGCAAAAGATTAATTAGCTTTAACTTTTTCCATGGTGCGGTCCAGGAAACCGCTCACAGAAACTTACCATAGAGACTGACTTGATGGGTAAAGGAAGACTGTCGGCAGAAGACACACACACACACCGAAAACCCTTCAGATGGAAATAGTGCCAAGCGAATTATTTTACCTAATTGCAACAATGTTAAGACGTATGTTGCGAGTGCGAAGCAAGAGTCCTCCTTTTTGAACGTTTTGTTAAAGTGGGGCTTCTGTTGCAGTGCTTTGCGGCCGAACTTAACATGGTTACGACATAATAGTTCACATTATTGACACATCGTCATTAGTCATATCACAAGTTAAGTGCAAAATAAGACTTTTTTAATGAATCTCCTCACGCTAATCAAGATAATAGTTGAGTTGCTGATTTGTTCATCTTGGTGATGGTGTGCGATGCGACGCGACGCGCTCGTGTGCCTACTGCAATGCCACTGCGCTGGTGGGCGGTCTTTATGAGCGGTTTGCATTCCGGAAGTCTTAATGTGCATTGTTCTTCCTTTATTAAACATAATACATAAATTGATTCGCATATCTTCAAAGTCAATGTGCACATGCCCAGTGAATAAAAAGAATCCCGTGATCGTGCAGTGATATTTATGAAGAAGTTGATTTTAATGTTCCTTGACGCTGGAATTATTGTTTTGAAAAGTTCTGACATTTATGTACGCATAAAGATGGTGTTTTAAATTTGTGTTTAGGTATACTAGGCCATTTGCAATTTTCATAATAATTATTATTCGCCAAAAGCGATTAACGGTCTGAAAAGCCGCTATGGTGATGTGATTCAGAATCATGATTTTAATACAACCATTGGCATTAATCCGAGGTGCTCTTGATTAGGAGCTAGAATTTGTAATAGGTTAATGCGAGGAGCAGCTGAGACGTGACGATGCTATGGGGAACCTATAACATTATGGGAGGTCTTTGAAAATGATTCCATTTCAGTAGCCATTACAACAAGGGGTCTTATTCTTATAAACGTTAACTAGCTCCTATTGCCCAAGTAGGGATGGAATAACGTAATGTGATAGTTGACAGTCAAAATGATTGATTTTGTGTGACTTTGCATTTTGCTGCAAAGTACTATCGCCTTACACATTGCAAATAAATAGAAGATCAATATCAAAAGGCGGGTCTTTGTAGCAACTCAGTAACCCTGTAATCAGTAATGGATTCTACAACTAAACTGATTTGTTCTTGCGTTCAGCTATAAAGTGCACTGCTGAACTGATGATAGGATAACTGAATTGGGACAAAAACCACTTTTAAAACAACAATTAGAAAAAGGGTCAGTCAACCATCGACCGTGTACGCCTGGCACATGTGCATCGACAGTCCAGACGGATGTCTGCAGTCTGGGCTATCAACCTCATTTCCAGTGGAGATATGAGAGATATGTGATGCTTCTGTTTGGAGTTTTAAGCGCAAAGTATTAAAGTACCTTTTCTGGTGATAATCTGTAGAAATAGAGATTGGCTATGTAAACTCTCGTTGTTGCATGATAACAGTATCAGGTTTTTAAAAATGATCAAGATTTTAGTGCTTTTCGCATACTCAAACTTCTCATACAAGGGCCCTCAACCGCCTTCGACTATCTTTCAAGCGCTGCAGAACGTAGATACATTTAAATTTATTGATCGTGGAGATGGCTGAGATGAGATGAGATGAAATGAGACGAGATGAGGTGAGATGAGATGAGGTGAGGTGAGGTGAGATGAGTTGAGATGAGATGAGACGAGACGAGGTGAGGTGAGGTGAGATGAGATAAGACGAGATGGGATGAGATGAGATGAGATGAGACGACTAATGCGGTGAGTAGCAATGCAGAGAAAGACTGCATGAGCATGTGTCTCTTATCGAGGTTAACAGAGAAAACAATGATGTCTATGAAAACAAAAATGAAAGGAATCTTAAAAATTTTCTTTAAGGTTACTCTTCTTTTAAAATAGGTGGCTTCGCTTGGTACTAAGCGTGTGGAACTACTTCTATTTCTGCGTTCACGTTCTTAATAATGACTAAGTGAAGAGAAAATCGCATCTGGTTTCGATAACTGAGCGATATGTTGAGACATCAATTAAAAAAAAAGACCAAAAAACAAGACCTTGGTGGTTGAAACACGAAAGGCAAATAAACACCCACGCGGATTTTCGAATTATTAGGTTTGTTTGTTGAAGCCCTTGGGTTGCCCTGTTTTAATTTATTTTTAACTAGATAAGTGCTGTTTCTTTAGGTTTTAAGCACGTAAAGTGTAAAGTTGTTCATTCGAAGCGGAAGTCGTGTAAGAACATAAGAATATTCGAAAGATAGGTGTTTCTGATGTGCAGGGGACAAAATGTGTTCAGCTTTTTCTATGTCTTCAAGGCAGAGACGAGAGGTGTCATCTTGAATTTTTTTCATACGTCTTTGAGATAAGTCGACGAATAGTTTTGATTGGCGGTGGCCAGTTGAGTTGTTCCAGTTGATGATCATAATCTCAGGTTCCCAGGTAACCAGTTCATGTTAAATGGTATTGATTGGGAGACCGCAGTAGGGTTTCAGGCCTTTTAATTGGGATTGAGAGCCAAGTCTAGCTAGGCAGTGAGCTTTTCCGTTATCCTGTACACCTGCATCCCCAGGCACCCAAGGAAAAGTGATTTTACTGTGGGTGGCTAGTTTAGATAGTTTCATAGTTTCATAGTTTATACCATAATACAATATTCACAGTGATACGTTAAGATTCAAATCTTTTAGAGCATCAAATAAGACTTTAACAATAAAATTGAGTTTCACAAAAGAAATATTAAAAGAAGGAAAAAAAATTAAAAAAGTTAGAAAAAAAAAAATAATAATAATAATAATAATATATAAGTATAATGATAGCAAATATAGTTGAAAAAGTAAATTAAAAAGGAGTTTATCATAAAAGAAAGTACATTAAGAAATAGTAGTATTAGAAAGGTGCATAAATAATTTTCTCTTAAAGGCTGCATGTGAAGTAGTGCTTTGCAACTCATTAGGAATTGTGTTCCATAAACGAATTGCAGAAACATAGAAAGAGCGTTCAGCAATGCTGCGCGTAAAACGAGGTAAAAGAAGTTTCAATCCTCTTTGCGACTGCAAAAAGTTGAGCGGTTCAATTAAATACGTAGGGCATCTACGATGGATGACATCATGGAGCTTCAGAAGCAATCTAAAATTTAAATAGTTATCCAAACAAAGACCAAACATATCATTACGTAGATGAGAAACACTAATGTATCTAGGGATAGAATAAACATATCGGACGCAATCATTGAGAGCTACATTGAGTTTATTTCTACAGTTACAATCTAAAGATGGATAAACAGACGAGTTGTAGGTAAAGTACGGAAGAATGAGAGATTTGACAAGCTGTTTTCTTAAATTTGGTAACAGAAGATCAGAAGAAGATCTTAAACAACGCAGTCCTGAGTAAATTTTCCTAATGGAGTCAGAAATTGCTTTGCAACAGCTCAAATTGTAGTTTATCTTATAGCCTAAGTACGTAACATCTTTAACGAACGAAATGACTTCATTGTGCAAAATAACCGGAGGAAAGTCTTCAAAGCTTGGCTCTTCTCTAGCACATAACATCGCAACAGACTTGGACGGGTTAAGTGTTAATTTATTACTACTAGACCAATCAAATACACAATCTAAGTCCTCATTCAATCTAGTAAAACAGTCATCCATCAAACCAATTGGACGAAATATATAAATGGCCACATCATCTGCATATAGATGAACTTGGCAATTGGAAACAACATCTGGAAGGTCATTTATAAACAATGAAAATAACAGCGGACCCAGCACTGAGCCTTGAGGAATTCCAAGATTAGTAACATGGGAATTTGAGGTTCCGATATCCGTTTTAACACATTGAACGCGATCAACCAGATAGCTACGCATGAGTTTCAGGGAGGAGTTGGCAAAATCAAAATTATTTTTAAGTTTTGAGATAAGAATTGAGTTGTCAATACTGTCAAAAGCTTTAGAGAAGTCCAAGAGAACCATTACTCCAAACTTCCCCGAGTCAAGTGCAAATCGGATATCATTGGTAACCTTAATTGCTGCAGATTCACAGCTATGGAGATTACGAAAGCCGGATTGCCACACAGATAGCAAACGCCTATCATTTAGATAGAACTGTATCTGGTCATGCATAATTTTTTCAAGTAATTTACCAAGAAATGAAAGGATGCTGATAGGCCTAAACTCAAATGGTGTAGAAGGGTTAGGTTTTTTTGGAACTGGGATAATATATGAGTTCTTCCACTGGTTCGGAAACACTGAACTATATAAACAGAAGTTAAAAATATGAAGCAAATATTTCAAAACTAAGGGACAAATAAGTTTGATAAATTTCGGTGAAACATCATCAGAGCCAATAGCATTGGATTTAACAGCATTAATAGAATTTACAATCTCGGCTACTTCAATAGAGGTAAAACTAAACGAGCTTTCAGTATCCGGCATATCAAATATTCTTTGCGGAATTGTTGAACTTGAGTGACTTGGAACTAAAGCTCTTACCATCACTTCAGGGTTGAAAGGACATTTAAAAACACAAAACACTTCAAGAGAATCCAAGCTCGTGACACATAAAGGCCTTTTGTTAGCATCATTACTTTGTCTAACATAAACTCGTCCACGCCGAGTAAAAACCGAATTCAATAATCCGCTCTTCCTCATTTCATTTGCTTTTCGAAAAATCGTATGGTTGTGTTTAGTCAAACTTTCATACACACGCACAAATCTATTCCCGACAAAGCCAAGATCACTCAGAGAAACAGCTCGCGATTTTTTTCTATAGAATGCATTGGAATGAGACAACACATTCACCTTATCAACAGCATGAGGGAGTTTGATTATGATCGCACTGGATTTTGTATTATATTTTGGCTTAGTACGGATAATTGTGATGGGGGTTGGTGGGGGTGACAGGTTAATCAACTCGCAATAGCGCAGAAAGAGACTTTTTAAGTTTTCATTTGCCTCTATGGGAATACCATGCAGTACAAGATCACCAGAGATATTGTTTCGCGCCAATGCATCAATTTGAATTTTCAGCATAGTATTGTCCTTTTCCATCAGCTGAGCTTTTACAAGTGATAATTCGTCTTCATGGCCGTCCAACCTCTTTCCTTCTTCTTCTAATGCATCAAGTCTGCTCCCAAATGTAAACAAAGAGTGATTAAAAGAAATCATTCTCTCGTTGAATGCATTTTCAAATTTTTCAATTTTTTTGTCCACATTTTCTTCAATTTTGTCAATTCGTAGAGACAAACTAGTGCACAGAGTGTCAATTTCCTTTTTGAGTTGCGTAACAATAGACTCAGTTAATCCATTAAGGGTTTTCTGCATAGCTGCAAACCGAGATTCAATTTTATTCCACAGCACGGAAGGTGATGATGATGAGGGAGAATTTATAGTTGAGGGAGAGGAACTTGCGAGCTTTTCTGCCGACCGTAACTTTTTTTGTTGGTCATTTAATTTATTACTTGCCATAGTCACAAAATAAAAAGAAAAATTCACGAAAATAAACTTTGATAACTTTGATAAGGCAAAATATCAGGTTGTAGGATGATTGGACTATAATTAAGTTTAGTTTCACTAGGAATTTAACTTTTAAAAACTTTAAATAACAAAAGAAATGGAATTTATTACGGAGAAAAATAAAGTGCTACCTTCTCTTACACATATGTGTAACTCATAGACATGTCAAGTATTTTCAAACTAGTTTGAACTCGATTTTGGTTGAGGACAAGGCCTTTAGGGTTGCCTGACTGTCAGAGCAAATTAAAATAATCTTCAGAGGTTTCTTCTAATGCATTCCTTAACCAAGAGATATAAGAGTTGCCCTGTGATCGCCACATAGCATTTTTTGAAAAACCTAAGCTCATTCTGAATGTTTATTGAGCCCTAGATTTTCCCTAAACTCACCCTAGGCTTTCGCTGGGGCGAGTTTAGGTAATGATAGGGCTGTCAAATGGCATGTTTTTTAATTCAAATGACTGGAATGTGTGGTAACTGGTGATTGAATGGTTTAGCGTTTTTTGAAAACTGAAAACCCTGGTTTTTTCAAAACCCATGTCAAATAAACCTATGTCAACCCTGGGTAAATTTCAACGAACGAACCATTTATGTATTCAATGGAACATATTTTAGTTTTAATCAATACAATTCAGCTACTTCTTATGTTTTAATACCACAAACAGAAATCGATTCGATGGATTTTGAACGAGGAATGGTATAATATGCACAACTCGTGTGCTGAGATCAGGCAGTTCTCACATCAACTGTCATAGATGTTGAAGGTTGAAGTTAGTAGCAATGCTAGTTTGTGATTATTCAGTGAATATGAAACAGAAAACACAATAAAAGAAGATTACTGAAAAAGAAGAGTTAAATAAATGGATGAAATAAGTTGAATAAGAAATGTTGACTGTCGAAATTCAACCACAACTCTAGGAAGGAAACATATCCTGGAATAAGAGAGCTATCCTACAAAAGATCAAATGGTTCTAAATTTTTGATATGTCGTTTAGTATAGCTAGTAGACGAAAACCACAAATTCCCATAGTCAAGCACTTTCCGCCCCATTAAACATTGCAAAACCTTAGTTTGGGATTCCTTTTCCATATTACTGATAAATTCTTTCTGGTATTTAGAAATGAAAGCACTTGCTCAAAAAAATTGCTTTTTGCAAAATTACCACCAATACCAGCGAAACTATAACGTTCCCAAAAGGGAATAAATTGAAGTTCGGAGGCAATTCCGTTTGTTTTAATTAATTTTTTTTTTTGTACAATTATTTTTTAGCTTTAACTTATATTTTCTTTAATGCTAACAAAAAATTTTTAAAATTTAAAGCTAGCTTAAATATAAACATAACTAAGCTCCTTAATGGGCACTTTAAGCTGCTCTAACTTCATGCCTCTTTGTTTAGTACAATGCTCACCTTTTAAGTAAAAGCTGAGAATTTCTGTGCTTTTGATGATTTAGAACATGTTATGTAAACAATTTTATTTAAAAAATTCACCAATTCAGAATGTTCAGCTTGCAGCCTTCTTCAACGTTATGTTCTATTCATCTTTGTGGTGAACTATTCATGTTGATTAATGGAAACACTATCCGTGTATTGTTAAAGATCTTTATTCAAATGAACATATTTGAATTACATAATACATAATTATAGTGTAAACTCAACCTTAAGTGCTAACAACACTTTTACTTATTCTGCTTCTTAGTTCTGTCCACACACACGGATGCGGTTTTGTACTGCTAAAACGGTCGCCGTGTATTTCAGTCATTGAGATCGACGTTTTTTATCTTCAGTAGGAGAAGAAACTGTTTCCGTCTAGTGAGAAAGCTTCAGCTATGTTCATTAGTTTCCTTCCAACGGATAAAAACCCCTCCAAATTTAAGCCGTATACGGACGAAACCACCGTGTGTCAAACTAACCTTGGGATCATCGCAGGACACTGTCTTATTGGAAGACATACCGCAAGGCTAGGAGTCGTCTCAAACGATTTCTGCAGAAGCTAAGCGGAGGAGGAAACTATTTCCAACCTTCTCTGTTAATGCCCAGTTTAACTCACAAACGCAAGATACACTTTCTTTGATGACTCTAGTGATCTTACTCACATCTACGCCCTGCGTCTCTCCCTCTTAATTGTAAGCTCGAAATGGTTCCATTAATATAAAGAAAAAGATACATAAGATCCATTGTGGTATCACAATGGGCGCAGCGGGTCTAAGTGTCTTAGACGAGCTAACATATAACCTAACTTAACTTAAGCCTTTTTCTACTTTTTTACATTACTTTAATCATAATTAAAGAAATCTCGTGTGCCGATTGCAGAAAATGTGATGGGCTGAGCATAACTGACCGCATTAATTATTTTATGTGTTAGAATTTTCCAGATACATCTAAGTTAGCAATCACAACACATTCAAGCTGAATCAAAACCCCAATTACTCGTATTTATTTATTTACTAATTGTGTTAAGTGGAAACTATAAAAAACTATGGGAAAGCATTATTACTGATTGAATACAACTTATGTGATCTCATTTAGTTAAAATTACCTTTTTTTACATAAAACTGGTTGACACCACTTTTACTTACCGTTTTCTTTCCAAATTTTCTTCCTTTTATTGCCTCAAAGAAGAAGAAGTTTTCGTAGAAAAAACTCACATATGAAATGGCGCAGTAGAAACTTCTCACCATTCATTTGAACTTAAATAAAAAGAAAAAAATATTTATTGTATCTCCAAGCATTTTCTTCAAGATCAATCCGATAAGCTTATCATCTTGTTTGTGCTCTGTCCATCAAAACAAATTCCAAAATCATGGCACCCGCATCCTGTCGAAAGAAAATTTGAGTGGAAAATTGACACGCAGCAAACAAATTAAACCATTTCAATTGAGGCTCTATCGCTGGTGCTTTGGTTTCCCTTTCCCAAAAAAAAAAAAAACATTTAAATTAACACTACAAATACGGAAGCCAATGATGATGCAACTCTTCAAATAGGCCCGAGATGCTAATCGTATTCTCCTCAACCTCCGAGTGCTGACACACGAAATTGCTGTCGCGATAAGATCTCCTGAAGCCCACTGTTGCTGAGCATGCAAGCTGTTAGCAATTATTTATGTTAATAACTAAATTATATTTGAAAGTGTTTTTGAAAATATGTATTTGTTTACCAAAATCCCAAAACTTGAAATAATTGTGCAGACGAATTAAACGAAATCTTATGGGGATGACTGTTGTGTGGATGGAGTACGCCATTGTCTGGAAAAGTAAGAAAAAGTTGAGTTAAATTCATGGAATGGAATCGTACATAAAAGTAAATTTTTTGATTGAATTTATGTAGAACAGACTTGGCTGAATTTTCATCATTGAAACTTAAAAAAAACTCTAGAGCTTTGCTTGCAGCACTCTCTGATCGAAACGTGCTTCAATAAACAGCACCAATTACATTTCATTTCAAATGCTCAACCAATCGGCGTTAGTTTCTTTCTTCAAATCCTCCATTGCAAATCAATGACTGCTTAGCATTTTGTGTTAACAAAACAAATCCACATGAACATGAGCTACCTACATGAATTTTCCATGTCCACATTTTGCTTTGATCATTTCATTCCCCCAAACAAGATCGGTAACCAATCCGCTGGTAGCTCCTATAATAATTTCTACTTCTGAATCGCTTGCGTTTATCTGACAGATCAACGAATTTGTATTCACTTGTTTTCTTTTGCAATCCGTGCCTTCTACGGCTGCAAACGATTGAATATGCAAAAATGCTGTCCATAGCTATGGTTACAGTACACAAACCCTGATTTGAGTTCGTGTATCTGCTGATCGCAGAGCTTGTATCTTTCTGGTTATACATGCATTTGCTGGTCTGTGATGAATGTGTAATGACTCGTGACAAGGCGGAGTTTTGACTGCATCTGGGTCTCTCACTAAGTGGGGGGATATGTTAATAAATTGAATTTGATCTGGGAAGCTGGGGCGTCACGTCGAGTACAAAAAAATCCCCAGGCATTGGGTTTTTAGTGCGGCTAAAGCATCTACTTCAGGTTTTTATACTACAATTTGCGTATGTCTGGAAATTGATCCGATCAATCAAGAGGACCCAGTATCGTGCTCATAAATATTCAGTGCACTTCAATGGCAGGGAAAAAATAACTACACTCATCTCAATGAAAATGCATCAAACATTTTCCATTGAGTACGATTACGATACCACACTCATTACATTATTACTCATATCTATAAACGTGTATAAATGGATACCCTGAGAAAAGCACATCTTGTTCTCAGAATAACATCAATCATATTCAATGACCATACGTGTAACATTAAAAACAATATATTTAACTGGCCGCTTATATATCGTTTAAATGTTGGTCATCTATGGAAAGATACATTTGTCGTTTGAGTGTGCGATACAATTATCCGCAAGCTGCGTATACATCGTCGATATATCGTTTTCACTGCTGGAATTTTCAATATGTCCAGTCCAATGCTTCCGATCGTTGTTGTTGTCGGTAGCCTGAACCTGATGTCAGAGCAGCCTTGTTCCCCGTTTCAATCCAAACTCGACTGGGGCATTGTATAGTGTACAATTTAAAGATTTATTGGATATCCATTTTATGTTGACAATTTTGTATGCAGCTGCGGCAATTGCAGCAATGGCCTTTTGGCTTTGCATATTTGGTAAGATATTTTTATATTCGGTCTGAATTTTTGAATCCCCCCGCACTGATGATGACTAATTTTAATGAGACAAACGGAGCAGCTAGCAACAATTCCATCCCTCGCAATTGTCAATTAAAATTGTTTACATTTTCCATTGAGTATTTGAGGTTAATTATAATTTAAAAGCAAAAGTGTGTTGCGGATAACCGATTGCAATTTGCAACAAGTGAGAGAGAAATAATTTTGAACCTATTTGTGTGAGGTCATAAGACAGTTAGAACTAAGAAGTACTCATTGTGTATTCAAATGAAGCGGTTTGTTCTCGATGATTGATCTTTGTTTGTTTAAAACCTTTGAAGTTCTGTAGAAAAAAATAATGGTGTAAATAATATCCCGTGCTACTCGTGAGTCATACTATCACTCTGAATTTATTTGAATTTGTAGTACACCACTCCCTACCTTGACACCAATTTCCCAGTCATCATTCAACAAGGTGGTTCCCTCCATTCCCTCACAATTGTAAGAAATGCGCTAGGCAACGGGGCTCCTCGCTCTGTTCCGCCAGCCAATTTTTTTTTTTCACCAAAGTCCACTTGGGATGACAGGCAGCTCTTGAGAGACGACTAAAATCATATCTGTTACTGATGGCGCAAACATCGAAGGTGGGGTGAAGACGAACGTCTAGTCTAAGTGTCCCATTCTATTTCCCTAGCTACTGCAGCGTGTTCCAAGCAGACATTTTGGTGATTGGAAGGCTCCTATCTCGGCTCAAGGGAAACGTTATATCCTAATCTGATCCGCATCACTTTAGACAGCCGAAGAGCACATAGGTCATTGATATTTCCACGAACTCTGTTTCTACTTCGTCTATTGTTCATTGGTCATATAAATGGTAGAACGGCATACAGAGATATTCAGAGAAACTACAAAGCCTTTAAATAAAAAAATTGGGTGGCGCACAGAGCGGCAGGCCCAAGAGCGTAGCGTTTTTCTCACTACCATGCCTTGTGAGGGAATGTAGGGGACCTACAATTCTCTGCCCTTGCGGAGCGGTTAATCGAGAAAGCTCTTTTCATGGCAATGCATTTAAAATTCCTCGCCAGAGGTGATACCCGTATAACAAGGATTTTTGTTCTTTGTTGGGATTCAAAGCACAAACCTCCCTTTTAACAACAGACAAGCTATAACCATTACGACACGGGGTCCACTATGAAAGCCTTCAGAGCCTATGACCTGGCCAAATTTTGATCTTATAACCCGACTTCACCCAACAAGACTGACACAGATATACTCGTCGCCACGTGTACTTTGATGAGTTGAAATGACGAAAACATGCATATAAAATGGACTAGAATCACAATATTTGTTCAAATCTGGCCAAAGCTGGACCTAAAATTCGCTAACTGTCTATTATGCTTAAGAATATCGCATCTTCGCACTATTATCAGAGTCATTTGGACACTGACACTCGATTCTACACCCGTTACAAACCTTGGTGTTTTCTTGAAGCACGTTGTTAAAAGTTCCTTGATCGAAAAAGAGGAGGAGTACTGCACACTGCCTTAGTTCATGTCCTGCTTTCTGCTAGGAGAATACTTTTAAATGATTACAGTGATCTGATGAAACACTGAAATCACTCAAATAACACTTGCAATGGCCTGCATATGGCATGATAGAAGAAACCTAATCTAGCAGTGAATTAGTGGAATTTTTTTTTAATGATTAGTTAAAACTCACAACCAGTTAACACCAAAAGGTGTATAAGACACTTTTCGGAATACATCAAAGATCAACGATGGAACTCAATTAAGTAAGGGCCAAAAACAATGTGAAGTACCTGGGAGTGCAGTTCAACGAATTACAAAGGTTCAACCCCCATGCAGCTGCTGTACTAAGGAAAGCCAACTTCGCTTTTCACCGCATCCATCCACTAATGCGAAAGAACAACGGACTAAGCCAGAAGACGAAACTACTTCTCTACAAGCAGCTCATTCGGCCTGTGATCACACTGTTTTCCTACTTGGTACACGGCAACAAAACCCACATAAACAAGCTGGCAGTTCTCGAGCGGTAGATCTGCGGATCTGCACACACTATGACAGAATGCGAAGGAAGCACGTCAGCAACAGAAGACTCTACGAAGAAGCGAAGACCACCTGAATCCCGTAATAAGAAGCACTATAAGTCAGCCAAGACATCCCACCCAGCGGCACCTTCTAGCAATGAAACTTTTGGATGAGGACCTTATTCCTACAAATGATGAAATGAACACCAACTTCTATGGTGACCCGGGATCAGCCCACCACCGTGGCTAGGAGTCACTAACATATCCCCCCCTTCCCCATCAAAACACCGGAATTGAACAATCCGAGAGAAGTAAACAACAGACGATGAGATCAATCCAATCACAGTAGCAATTAATTTTAATAATTTTTTTAACTATAGGTAAATGTAAGAAGGTTAGGCCCCGTCTGTGCCAACGAAATATAAACACTAACATTGTTAACTTTTAGTAGAATTATACAAATTGTACATATAATATTCTAACTGTCAATAAAAATATCGTTAATCATTAGTCAAAAATCAATCGCGAAGTATCTAGACATCAACCAGGGAAGAAGGACAGGAGACAGGACTAAGTCAGCCAACAAAACTACTACAGTCGTATTTATAATCCCATTTCAAAGTATGTCTAACTTTGGACAGCTCTTGGAACAGTGTCGAAGTCCAAATCGTATTTATAAACCTTTTCATCGCGGTCTAAGAAATGTCTAACTTTAGACACCGAAATTGGTTGTCTAAACTATGGCTAAAGTGACCATGGATACAGCAAAAAACAATTTTGTTGAACATGTTTTAAAACACTGTTGAGAGTGTTACGATCGAAAAAATTAAGTAGTTTGAGGTGCAAAAATACTACTTTCAACAATTTCATTTATAAATTGCACAAATTTAATCATTTTATGAGACTTGGAAAAGCTGTAACACAAAGTCAATTCAGCTGTTTTTTCGGTCTAGTTCAAGTCCTACGCCACTCTCTTTCAGAGCCTTATAGTTGTTGTACTCATATACCAAAACACAGACAATAGCACTGTACGGTTACATCAAGAACGCTGCCATTTAGTTTTTCATTCGAAGTTGACAGTTTTAGGGGTTGTTTAGACAATTGTTGGAATGCATTTATAAATACAAAGTTGGCTAAGGCTTGTCCAACTCTTTAGACACCGTCTAGCTGGGCAACTGTCTAAGGATGTTCTAAGGAAATTTTATAAATACGACTGCTAATGTACAAGCAGCTGCTGAGACCTGACATCAACTACGGCAGCCCAGCCTGGTTCACCATCTCGAAGACCGCGATGAAGGAGCTCCTAATTTTCGAAAGGAAGATTCTGAGGCTCTGCACCGGCCTCACTTTCAATCACCAGCGCCAGAGACACTATAGTAACCAGCATGTGTAGGAGAAAACCAAAATGACGCTCTTTAACCAATACGTCTTATCGACAGTAAAGAAAACGGCTGCAGATATCAACAACCACCTGAATTATTTGGTGAGAAGGATGACCTGTGAGAACTGACACCCTGAATCAAGATACTTAAGCCTGATGAACACTTTCGACGAAGAAATAATGCCAGCCAACGACGAAGCCACCACCTTCTACAATGACCCCAGGTCAGCATTTTTCCGTACCTAATGCCTACCCCCACCACCTCCCCGTGCAGAGGGACCCCAGCGACAACCGGGACGGAACATCCTGAGATAACCCAAGCTAGCCGACTCAAAATTAAGAATTTTCTTTTCTTTCCAGCTACATAATATTTAGTTATTATTTCAATTCTAGACAATGTATTTGGTTAGGCCCTCTATGTGCCAACATTCCTATATCATCATTTTCAAATTTTTAAACTACTTTTATCTAGTATAAGTATCAATTGTATACATTATAACGGTCAATAAAAATAATTAAAATCAAAAATCAAATCTTCAACCATTCCCATCCCAGCAGGGGTTCTTCAAGGATTGCAGCAAGGACCTTCCCTGTACAGCATAATCGCCTCGGACCAGTTTCAACCAGAAAACCAACCTTCTCTTTTCGGATGATTCCTTGACCTTCACGCTCCCACTGTCACCTGTGATTGCAGCTCGTAGGGTTGAAGCCTACATAAGGAAGCTCTTAGAGTACCACCAACAAGGGATAATCAAAATTAGCTTCGCAAGTTCGAGCTAATTTGCATACGAAGAACCACACTTGGACGAAGTCGTTCGCTATCAGCCATAAACTGTAACAACAACTGTATCAACCTTCCTGACGGAACACAGCTCAGGCCAAAGTAGCAGGTATCTAAAAGTCGACTTTAATGAAATGATGCGTTTCAACATGCACGCCACTGCAATTGAAAGGAAAGCTAACTATAACTATGCTTTATATCGCGTCCATCTGCTGATGCGCAAAAGAAGTGGACTTAGCCAAAAAACGAGATCGCTGCTGTACAAGGAGCTTATAAGAACTGTCATCAAGTACTGCTTTCCCATATGGTTCACAATATCCAGGACTGGAATGCAAAAGAACTGGCGGTATTTAAGATGAAGGTCCTGCGCAGCACTACAATCCGATTCGCAGGAATCGACGTCATCGAAAACGATGAAGCAATGATCTTCTACGCTGAGTTAGCGTCATCTCACCACCGTGGCTAGTTGCCAGTCTGCGCCGACCGTGGCAAGTGAGCCGGGGTTCTGGAAAAGGTACATAGTGTTATCTCGCTGAGAATATAGAGCCCAGAGCTATCTCGCTGTGAATTTCACGGTTCCTGATATCTCACGACAAACCCTAACGCAGGGTCTAGTATCATTTTAGGAATCATCATACCAGGAAGGAATTACGGGAACCCCGCGTTACCACAGTACGATTCCTTAAGAAACTGGAAACCTAGAATCATCATCAACATCATCACTTTAGTTACCCGAACCAAGTCGGGAAGCCGAGAATTATCTGCCTCGGTACGGTTAGGTCATGTTGAAGTGGCTATCATCATAACACACTTAAGCCCGTTGGCGCCATTGGGGTACAACGTTGGATCTAATGTATCTTCATCCTAATGGAGCCTTTTTTAGCTTTCAATAAAACGGGAAAGATGCATGCCGGTGATGTGAATATGGTCACAAGGGTCATTAAAGCTTCAGCCTCAGCCTTAGATGAAAAACATCCTAACAGATTTAAGGTAAAACCAACTGAAAACCTTTAGAACTGGCAGTTTTTGGATATCACTGACCTCTCAGTCATGGCAGACGTAATTGAAATTGAAGCTTCTGGTATTGAAATACTGAAACCGTTGACCCTTTGCTTTCCTTCAAAGACCTGGGTGACAACATATAAAATATTTTTTAAGACAAACTGCTATGAACTGCAACTGAATAGCTGCCAAATAACATTACCTCCTGTATGCGATTCTGAGCTCAGACACGGACATACATATACGAGTACAACAAAGCCCCCCTTCAGTTGTTTTGCATTTTGATTTATGGCCGATTTAATAAAGTTTACTTCATAGCTCTACCTGCTGTAGGTGAAGAGTTGAAGTACCTATATCAGAACACGCTAGAGCCTCATTTGTAATGTCTAATGCGTGTTGTTGGTACTTGCGCCCGTTGGCTTTAACATCATCGCTTATGAATTCATGTAGTCATTATTAAACTGCGCTCTTTTACTTGATTATTTCACATCATGCGTGATCATTAAAAAACCCACTAGGAGCTCGTAGTTTCGGGCTCAGTGTAATACAAAAGCAAACCCCATGGGGCGGCATCTGTAACAAGTGCGGATATAAATTTTTTAATGCGCCATCATTGTCTATTCAATTATGATTAGAAGTGCGAGTGCGAATAAACTGTTCTCTTTATCATGTGTGTGGTGTCTTTTAGTTTATTTTTTGTTCCCTTATCAAAATGATATGTGGGCGTCAAAAAGCGACAGGCGTTAAATTCAAATTGAATTTAATTTTACTTCCTCCAGCTCCAGCGAGGGAAGTGACTGTGAAACCGTTCGGGCAGTAAGTCAATAAAAAGTTGAGGTATCTGATCCTCGGAACTATGACTTGAGAAATATTCTTCTTGTAGGAATGCCATTAAGGTGCCTTACCATACCAAGAATGCATTGGCCATTCTCCTTGAAATGGGTACAAGAGAACATTGTTCTGTGCATTAAGACAACACAATCTACTCCAATAAGCGACTGGTCAAATGAGTAGGAAATGGAATAACCAATTACTTGCCATCAAATGAAAATCAGCTAATCGTGGAAAATTGTAGATTATCCAGTGCGGTGGCCGGTGGGTTGGTTGCCCGTAGCGGTGGCGGCACATTGTGATTCTCAGAGATCTTTAGGCCTCTGAGATGGCTTCTTCTCTTTTGTTGCCGAGATTCCTTGTGATTATTTTTATTATAATTGTGCGATTATTGTCGTGATGCAATTCTGGGACAGGCTACAGCAAAACCAGTTGATCTTCTGACAACCGAAGACGACAAAAACGACCAACGACGGACGTGAGGAGAAAATCCCTCTGATTCTGGACATGGACCTAAGATCATAGAACTCGTATATATGTGTACATCATTCTTTGGAGAGTGCTTTTGTTGTCAACCTAAAAGCCGAACAGCTTTGGGCACACATTTATGCGTGCCATGCGTGTATGTGAGGTGGCTGTTCACATGATGAGGATCATGCTCATCATCCTTGTGAACGTCTGCCGAGCACCACCCCTCTCATTCACTCTTGTACATTCATTCTGCGGCGGTGGCGGTGGCGGCAGCGTACGCTTGGCGTACGGTTGCCCGTAACCATAAAATATTCAAGCAATTCCTTATTTGCTAAGGCATCAAGAATAACGATGTCACTTTGATATCGGCGTTTCCTTTGCTTATGGTGTTTTGCAATTGGATCGGTCGTTTGATCGCCGCCGACAATTGAAATGAATAATTTTTACAATGTTCGGTTGCCATCTTTGTGGAAGAGAATGTCTTCCAAAGATTGGGAAACTTTTAGATAATGATAATGCGGGATGGACTCGTTGAAGTTGTTTTCGTTTGATTTGGACAAATGGGTGTGGCGAGTAGAAGGTGCGAAATTTGTTGTCTGCCTTTTTGTTAAGTGGTCAGGTAGTTCGATAGACGTGCATGTAATGTTTTCGTTTCAAAAGTGTTGGATTTTTGAAGACATAACAAAGTAAAAAATACGCAATATTGGAACTGAGAACCGTCTCCAAGAAATTCTCACAAAGCCTTCTTGCTTACTTTCTTCAAATAAAATACTTTGACATCATTTTTGAAATCTAATTCAAACTAACCTCTAATAGCTTTTGCTCAGCCTTACTTAAGTGTTCTTTAAAGCCTGAGCTACATTCAAAGTCAAACTAAAACAGGACAGAAAAGTGAAAGCTTTCAAAACGCACACAGCAATGGGCTGCGGCAGTGTGGCACCATTTGGAAACAACAAAAAATCTATGAAAAGCTTTTCCACTATTTCAATATTTCATAGCATCTAAGAATTTGTCAAAAACGAAAAAATTGAATAAACGAAAAATTTATAGGATTTTCTCTGCAACATTGAAGAGCTGAGAGTAGTCAGCGTGCAATAAGTTTAATTATTGAACAAATTTTTCTTTAAAAAATTTGACATTTATTTTTCTTTAGCATTTGTCGGATTGGTTTGACATTTTAAAATCGATTTTTTATGAAAACGACAGGAATTTAGTGGCGAAACCGCTACCTTTTATCAATAACCAAAGGAAAAAATCGTTCAAAGTTAATGCTTCTACAATTCTACATCGATATGTTAGCTTTTTTCAACCTCTTTTTTAAGAACTCTAAGGTAAATAAATTTCTGTCAAATTTTAGAAAACTTCATTTCTGAATGCTTATTCAATCGTAGACAATATTTTCGTTCTGTATCGATTCGTTCTGTTTTGATTTTAAGCCAGCCTTCGATAATATTGATCAAAGTAACTAATTTGCTTCGTTTATTCTTAGAATGAAATCAGGTATTGGGAAAATAAGAAAAAACAACTCTGCAGGCCACATTGAAAAATGTAAGGTCAGCAGTCGTGAACACGAATTCATACATTTCGATTCGTGTATTTTCGGTCCCCCGAGTAAATTAAAATATTCAAAATAATCGCGAGTGTTGATTTCCGATGAAATTAGTAAATTGCTGATGTCTTTTTTTTCTTATTCAAAATATGATATCCCCTCAGCACAAAAGTTCATACAGCTCGGTTCGTGTATTTTCGGTCCCCCTGAGTAAATTAAAATCTTCACAATAATGGCGAGTGTAGTTTTCGGTTAAAATTAGTAAATTCCTGATGTCTTTTTTTTTCTTATTCAAAATATGATAAACCCTTCAGTAATTCACAGAAGTCGCCTGAGTAAATTAAAATATTCAAAATAATCGCGAGTGTTGTTTTCTTATGAAATTAGTAAATTACTGATATTATCAATTTTCCTTGTTCAAAATCTGACAACCCCGCAGTCGTTTCGATTTCCTGTTTTTCAACGTCATTTTAGATCGCGGAATGTCGGTTGTGATAAAAAAAACTACAGAGTGAAATTTCAAACTCAACTTATATTACCTAAATAGATACGTTTGTGTTCATGTCACCAAAAGGCGTTGATTTATTTGACTGTGATGTCTTTAAGACAGAAGTACTTTCGGGTTTTTTTTTTAATTGTTAGAACGAGATTTGTCTTTCCAAATTCTGCCAAACGGCTCCAAAATTCAGCTAAGGCAAAACTCATTTCCCTTAATTGTATTTGTCTAGTTTTAACAATAAGAGTTCTGTAAATACTTCAACAAGTTGTGGATGTCGTTTTCAGTGCGAATTGTGCTAGAGACCACATCTCTTTAAGTACACTTGAAGTAAACTTGAAAGTACACCCCATGGTGTAGGTACCAGAAGAGAAGATGTCCTTGAGTGCTGGGAAATCTAACGAATGATTTTTGAAGCGTTCTTACGTGAGAACTTGCTAATGAAAATATTTTTCAAAGTAGGTTTATGATTTAATGCAACATAGCTGAATAAACAGTGTCAGTGCCACGTGGCCTGAAGCTGTGAAAGTATACCACGGCATTTGATGGCTTCGTCAGTAGGAACCAACCATGACGTGTACCAACTGCGTCGATCGACCTGATCTAACGGAAATAGATTGTTGTGGTCCGACTAATACCTCGTTTGCTGGAAAATGAGTTACAACCATAAGACTGGGTGTCTTTGTTTCAGACTTAATTCCCTCTGATTTCGTGAGTATATTTAGTATATTTACATTGCTCCTTTTAAGGGCTTTTAACCAATGGGAAGTAATCGGTTAGATCGGTACAGGTTCCAGTTGGCCTCTGCTCTGGTCCTGGCGGACCTTTTCAGAAGACTTCTGGTTCTACCACAGAACCATAACTAGACCAATGCGTAGTAGATTGATCAACCTGGACATATCAGCTCAAAGAATCTTGTAAGGGCACAATATACTTCACGAACTGTATCTTTCACTTTCTGTGTTGTTGAGAGCTTAGGTTGAGTTTTGACGGAGTTACCTAGCTCATTACTAAAAAGTGTTCAGAATTTTTGTTTGGTCAAATAATTACTTGGCAATTTTTGTTTAGCAATTGGTCGATAAGACTTTCCTTGATCCGTAATGTATAGGGAATTTAGTGCTAATTTAGTGCCGGCTGAATGTGATAAAGAATTTGGTATTTATCAATTAAAACTTCCAGTATGACAGTCTGAGGAAGTGACTGGGTTGAATACGTCAATCTGGATTAAAAATCTATGATTGTCAGCAGCTAATAATTTAGTGCTCGATTAATGTAATCGATTATGTAATTAGTAATTTAAAAAAAAAATATTTTTTTATATTTCTAGTCAATCAAAATTGCCTGTATGACAGTCTGGAGCAATGGACCGTACAGGTTCTCTATTAATGAGTACCAATGCAGTTATCTCCGTTTGAGAGATATCGTCAAAATCTGCGCAAAGCGAATTTTGGAAGTTAGTTAATTGTTTTAAGCTGAAAAATCTGCATCGAAGGCCCAAAACCGTATTTTGATCGTTCGATTCGTTCAAGAGATAACGCAGTTTAAACACTTTTCGCAAAATTTATTTTTAAATAATTTTTACTTTTACAATCGGTCAGATTATAATAATAATTAGTCACCATATAAATACCTACGCGAATAACTGTCTTGAGTGCTATATTGCATTTCAACAATTTGTTAACAAAATGTCACTGCCAAGTGATCCGCTACGGTTAAATTTTTTTGATAGTAATAAAAATTTATTTACTCAGTTTTTTTTTCAAATTAGAATGATTCATTTTATCACATTCTGCCAGCACTAAATTAGCACTAAATTCCCTATACATTGCTTTAGTCCTATGCCGCGTTAATATAGGCGTATTAGGGAGTACATTACAAGCTAGCAGTTTTCTCATTTTTCACGAATCTGTGAGAGCACTAAATTTAAGTTTTTGGCACTAAATTAGCACTAAATAAGCACTAATTTTTGCACCTTACTTGAGGCGATTCTGCTCACTTCGTCATGCTAGCTTTACAGACGTAACATTTTGCCGAATGATGTTTGCGTACTGTCCCAAAACCATTTCAAACTGAGCCGAAAGAATTAAATGCCAAATAATAATTGCGTAATAATAAGAAGACAAAATCAAAGAATGCAAAGTGTTATTTGCAAAACAAAAAAACGTCGAAACGACCACGGCGAAACAAAGAAATGGGAAACGTCTTCTGCCGAAATATAGGTGACCCGAAGTTAGAGACCGCATTTGTTACATGGAATTGAATGAATCAGTTTTCTGATAGTGAGATGTCCAGCAGAACTTTCCAATTGGTAATTTCTTCGTCATATTTAAGTTATTTAAGTTAATAGTTGAGTCAATTACCTCCTGCTTTCTAGCCGTTACAAAGGTTAGCCTATAGTCAATATTGATGTTGTCTCAATCGGAGCACAGAATGAAGCTAAGAAGATTGCCTCTTATGTTGCATTTGGTGTTTCCGCAAACTGAGTTGTGAACATTAACATCGCAGCACATAATAAGACCTTCCGGCTTTCGCAGAACTGCACCAGCTTCGCAGCCTGGCGAGTGAAAGGAGGCAAACTTGAGTTCCACGGAAAGTAAGCTGACGAAACGACGAAAGTTCGCCACTCACCGTTCGTTTGGTAGCTTATCGTCATAAGACCGGTCCGGGGTTGGTCAAACCGTCTATCATGGAGTATTTTATAACCAAGTAGACATCCAAGACCAAGAACGCGAAACTTTCCAGGTCGTGGCTCTTGAATGGCGAATAGGTACTCTGCATTGAAAGTCTGCTACACAAATAGCAATAAAAAAAATTATCCTAAACAGGATTTTTTCTTGCCCCTACCTAGCCTATCCGTATTTGGCTTTTGTCGCATCTTATGCAAAACACTAAGTGTATTCAATACATTTGATCATTATTCATCAAGAAAAGATCCTTCTAACTGAAACTGACTCTCAGAATCTATTTCACGTGCTTTTCGCGTGTATCTATGACAATCAAAATGTCAGTGGCGAAACAATTGAAATGCGTTTGAGTAGATAATTCAACTTTCAATGCAACCACTCCATAATACTTTTAAGGAAGTTGACCAATTAAATCTCCAGTTGCAAAAAACAGTAATATATTCAACACAGTTTGCATTAAATATTCGAAGGAAAAGAAAAACATTTAGATAAGAGAACTGAAAAGTTCCCACGACATGTCTCCTGCATGTTCAAAATATATATGTAAATCCTAAATAAGGTGATTAGCAATTGCAGTCACATTCATGCGTAAGCACACACTCATGTACTTAACTCTAGTTTTAGTCTACGACTACGTTACCTTACCCACATGTAAACATGGTGAACATTTATTTAATTTCGCTACATCGGGCACACCGAGATAATTTCTCATGATTAAAACTCAAAATAAAAAACCCTAGATCTTAATCTCCATTACCAATTGCATCCAATAGACATAAGACTCGCTAGTAGTAGATTTTTATAATTAAACGCAACAAGTAATGGGGTCGCCATCATAGCCATCGCCACAGCATGTTGTCGCTCAGCATAAAATGTTGCAATTAGCATAAATGAATCCAAATTACAAGAAGAAACGTATCTTAGTAGCTGCAGTGCAGCAAACAACGAGTATCGATGATATTTCCCCTGTCCCTGTCTCTCTCTAGCCAAGTGCCAAAAACGGGGACAAAATGCACATGTACATCCATCCAGTCTCGCCGTAATATCATTCCGGCATGATGATGTGGTGGATTTTTAAAATGGCCAGGCAGCGCAACCTAATGACGTGTAAACAACACTTGAGATGCCCGAATTTGGACGGCTTCACAGTTTAATCCCCAGTTCGATGGTAATTATCAAACAGACTGGGTAGTGTACATGGCTTGGCTTCTGTATCTTCGCCCGTGATGAAAGGTGACAACGATTCAATTCAATGAATCATTTTTCATCAGACAGATGAAACATAGACTCGGATCTTGTTTACAGTAAGTTATCTTGAAAATCTCATTATGACTTTTCAGATGCGTTCTTTGGACATGCGTGTAATCTGTACCCCTGAATGTGTTGGCAGGCCCTTGGCGATGACTTTACTCTTATTTGACAGACAGGAAGATAAATGAAAATTCTAATTACCGTGGTTGTTGTCCATTTGTTTGATCAGCTACCCGTGTTTGTTGTAGGCCGAGTGATTTGTTTAAATTTGGTGGTTAATTTACATCCGGTGGGCTCCTTAAGGCATGGGGCTTATCAAAAAGACAAATTCTGGAATAAAAAGTGAAATAATTAATATTTTTTCAAGGTTGGTATTCTGTGATCCCGATCTATTCTGCCCTAATGAGCTCCCGTGTGTTTTTCCTGTGGTCTCTTTATTGTCTGGCGCGGATGCTTTTTTGGATCTCTTTCTGTATCAATAATCGACCAATTGGTTCAATCCGTGAAAATTTCCACATCAATCACTTAATTTAGAGCTGTCATTGTCTGAAAATAAAGAAAATTACTGATTGGTTTGAATGCTCAATTTGGAACGATTAAAAGTTTTTATCGAGAATTTGGACATTTTGACTTTATTGTTTTCCCGCATTGTGGAGCTATCAGCTGTAGGTAATCTCAATTTGTCAGTGATATTGACGGACAACAGTTTGCTAAGAACGAGGAATATTCAATTCAAGTCGTACACACCAAATTAGAATAGAAAGAGTCTGTACTATTCGTCAAACGGATCCACCACTACTTTGCATCTTTGAGGATGAATAATCTCATAATCGAAGGTTAAAAAGATACTAAAAACACATCACCTGCTAAGGTTTCATAAGCGTAAACCAAGAAGATAACGAACCCGAAAATACACTGGTACCACCTATAGCTGAATAAAATTGTGCAGCCCGAAAATGGTAACTCTTCAATGATATTGCCACTAACTTCGGACGCCAGTAGGTATGCAAAAAGGACCATGAACCAGGGCAGTGCAAACAGAAGGACTGGAATCAACGGACTCCAAAAAGAATAGTATTCAGCACCCTCGGTAAAGGTAAAAAAGTAAAAATAAATAGGGTGGCGCAACAGAGCGAAGAGCTCCAGGTCCTAGCGCATTTATCACAACCATGACTTGTCAGTGAATGGAAGGGAACTACAATTTTCTTCCGGTTTCGAACGGTTAATCGGGGAAGCGCTTTTCATGGCAATGAATCGGAGGACTTGCCAATTCCTTGCGAAAGGTGATGAAAAACATTATCGCCTCTGTTGGCCTTCAAGACCAGCTCAGCCCAAAACATAATTTACGGATAAGAGTATAAGAAGCTATAGCTCAGCTGCAAGCGCTTGATAGTTTGCTGCTGCTTTGAAACGCGCTATAACCTGTTGGGCAGCTATCTGCAATACAATGGTCTCCGATTGTTCAACCTAGCTTCAGTATCAGGCAACAACCCTAATCCAACATGAGCTGCAATAACAAACGAGGACTATGTGAAACTATCCCAGCTAAGTCAGGAAAACTATATCGACAACTGCTCCCAAGATGAACACCAACAGTTTAATCTAACGTGTCTTCGAAAATAATCAACATATTTTCCGCCTCAAGTATATCCCTGGTTGCTCAATCACCAAAAGCACGAAAGTCCTTGGAAGCAGGCATTTGAAAAAGATTTCATGCGGGCATACAATTTCAATGAATGAAGAAAGCGACTTGTTCATCAGATTCATCACCGAGGAAAATTTCAATGAAGAAGAATACAGAAGTTCCCGAATGCTGTCCTTGATCATTTCGCAAGCGGTCTTTTCAGCGACCTTTCTCAACAACGCCACACGAACATTCCTCATAAACTGGCAAAATTGTGGCAAATCAAAGGAAAAGTGCCAGGACAACAGTGCGATATTTCTCCTTAAAAGACTAAGTAAATTTGTTTTGAAAAAAAAAAAAAAATTGCATCATCTCGAACTTGCTGTTTGTAAACTAAAATAACATTACATTTCCACCTAAAGCTGAACTTGGTTTCAATCCACAGTGTTTTCATCTGAAAAAAACTTTAAGTTCAGTTTGTCAATAATTTATTGAATATTTTTGCGATTTTATTCTTGACTAAAAAAAGTGTAGTGATGGTTAGCATGTCTACCTGTTAACCCAGAGGTTTGAGGTTCGAAACCCAACAGCGGTAAAAATGTTTTTCCACGGGTATGGCCTGGAAAATCCTCCGTTAGTAAATGCATAGCCATGAGAAGCGCTTTGTCGATAAGCCGTACGGAACCGGAAGAAAATTATAAGTCCCCTCCATTCCCTCACAGGGCATGGTTGTAAGAAATGCTTTAAGCCTTTGGTCTCCTCGATGAAGAATGCTGGCAGGCAACTGTAGCCAAACCAAAAGCACGACAAACGTTGATGCAAAAAATTACAAAGAGAAAAGAAGGAATGAACACCGAATTCTCAATACGAAAAAAACTGCGGAAAGAGAAGTGCTCGCTTGAGGAGATTAAGAAAATGCCATGATAGGAATCAGATTCGGAGCGACAACTGCCGCAGACTGTCTAACGCCGCCGCACCGGCCGCCGACGAAGCCACTTATTCCGCTGTCAGACAGAATGTCCCATTTAACTTGAAAGAAGATCAAGAATGCCGTTTTCTCGACCTAGAAGAAGTAAAGCTCGCCATATGCACACTTATGTAAATCAAATAAGACTGCATTGCCTTGATGTCGACCTTTTCAAGGCAGCTGGAGATCAGTTGGAAATGAGCAATGAGCATATACACCAGCTGATCTGCATGATATGGTCGAAAGAAAACATACCCGATGAATGGATTCTCAGTATCGTATGCCCGTTCCTAGAGAAGAGAGCCCCTCACAATTGCACCAATTATAGAGGGAAAAAGCCTCCTTATTGTCGTATGAGATCTTTTCTGCTGTACTATGTGAACGTCTGAAACCCCACGTCAACAACTTGATAGGTCCTTATCAATGTGGTTTTAGACCTGAGAAGTTCACAATAGACCAAATTTTCACATTACGGTAGATCTTGGAAAAAACCCGAGAACATAATATCGATATTCACCATCTCTTTATCGATTTCAAGGCCGCGTATGACAGTATTTACAGAGATGAGCTGTACAGAGCCATGTCTAGCCTCGGCATCCTTCCAAAACTCGTACGACTATGCAGGATGACTCTGAAGAATTCACGCTGCTCCGTCAAGGTCGGTAAAGAACTCACCGAGACCTTTGATGTTGAAAAAGGTTTTAAGCAAGGCGACAAACAAAAGATTGTAAGAAACTCAAACGTCAACACTAGAGGAACAATCTTTCAAAAGCCAGATAATCGCTTACGCAGACGATATTGACGTGATGTTCAAAAGGAAGCCTGATGTCATATGTGTTTTTGCGAGCATTGAAAAATAAGCATCAAAGATGTGTATGATAGTTGATGAGGGCAAAACGAACTATATGTTGCCATCAAAGAAGTACATAGACAAACTGGACAAAACTTTACAATAGACATACTTAACTTCGAGGTAGTACAGGTGTTCTTCTACCTAGGATTTTGCTAGCAACAGCAGTGCGATGGTCAATTGGGTAATAACTCTTGCCAGCCACTTCTTCTTTGGGTTAAGACGGCAATTGAGCAACAAAACAAGACTTAATCATCAACAGCCGTATTTATTAGATTTTTTTAAGACGTCTCTGATTAGTAAAGTTTCAATTAAAATTTAATTGGAACTTAAGAGAGGTTGATTAAATTCTTATCGATAATCGTTTCTGCGATGATGCTAAACTAATTGATAGTTGTGTCAAAACAAAGTAGTAAAAACTGTAATCTAGTCTTCGTTTTGACAACCATTCGTTTGTAAACAAATGAGGTGCCTTTTTGCTTATCAAAAAAAAAAAAAAAAAAACACTATGTACGAGTATCATCAACCTAAAATGTGATGAGAATTTCTTTCGAATTTTCATTTAAAACTAACGCAACGCATTGTTAGTTTTAGGCCCTTATTATGAGTAGCAAATCGACCGTTCGACCATGGAACAATCTTTCTTTGCCAAGCAAAAATGCAATTTCCTAGCATTCTCTTAACTCTGGTTGTAGGCTAGGCACACGACATCCATTTCGAAATGGATAAAGCACTGCGTGGGCGTTCGACCACCATTAAAATTCAAAATGATTTTTCTCTGGTATCACCTCAACAGCAGGAAAATATGCCTTGAAAAATGCTGTTCCAATTTAACCTTTCAGAACCGCACTCACGAGAATGGTTGTTGCGAGACCAACGCGTTTGGCCTTGTAGCACTGTGGAGCTTTTGTGCCAGCTTTTGAGGTTTCTATTTATTAATCATGACATCTGCAAAAACTTAGCACATTTAAATCGCGAAGAAAATCTTCCAAATTTTTGTTTTAAGAAAAGTTTCTTTTTAGAAATTATATTACCAAAACAACAGATCAATATTGACACCGATTTTCCTGAAACGTAAGAATGAATTTTTAATTTGGATTTAAGAGAACTTGAAACGTCATAATTGGCATTTAAGTTGAGAGGGATCTTAGCAAGGTTACTTAAATGTGAAATTTGATTATCGATATGGATTTGTTACTTAAGTGTTAGTTAAAGGGCAATTAGATCTAATCAATGATTAAAAGTTCTTTATAGATACGGCTGCAAATGTCCTGCTTTGCGGTGCCGAAGCGTTTAGCTAGCTTATCGAAAGCGTATTATAAAAGCCTTGGTCGGTTCAAAAGAAAAATTCTCCAAATGTTCTTTGGTCCCATTTATTGAAAAACTGTGTGGAGAAGATGATTCAACAACGAACTGTATTAGCTGTAGCTGCACCGCGACATGGGTTAAGCTAGGAAAGTTGGTATGCATTGCGAGACTACAATTGATTTGCCATGTAGAGCGGATGGACATAAAAAACGAAATCTTCACTTTGTTTTTTACAAATATTCTTTTCGAATAGTTGTTTTTTTTTTTTTTTGTAAATTCATTTGGCACAACTTCAATATGTACTAAACACAAAAAAGTTTACTCACTTCACTTACATCGATTTTTCTTTACACAAAACTCATGAAGTAAAACTGTGTTTTAGTTAATTCAATTTAAAAAATGGTATAAACATAAAAGGTGTCCTTTTTTCAATTCTTAAAAGAGTTACTTAATCCTCCAACCAAATATTATATTGCCATATATATGAATTTTATACGCGATTAGCAATTTGTAACTAAGTCCTTTTGAAGAGCGGTACATCCTTAAAAATTCTCTTTGAGTTTATTTTAACTTACACAAGTTTAAAGCGATCAACTTCATTTTATGAAAATTTTTACGCCTTCAAATTAAACAAATCTAAGTTTTTTTTACTATCAACTACCTTCATATTTTTGCTGTGTATTTAAAAAAAAAAATGTATCAATTACTTCACTTTATAAAACTGGGACATCGAATTTGCAGCCGTCCACAGTTAAAGATTGTTTCCACTAAACTAAAACCGTGGTGTGATTTGATCTGGAAAGTCCGCTCCTGCACCCTTTTTTGTAAAATATTTTCCCATCCAGTTTCGTTAAAAACTTACCCCTTCTGTTCGAAAAATACAACCCTTTCCAACCCCTTTCTTATTAATGTGTACACATTTGCATAGGCACAAGTAAAAAACTGTTCAGGAAAAAGATGGTTCTTTCTTCTTTTACTTTTCCAACCACTCAGAAAGGGAAACTATAAAAAAAGAAATTGGTTTGTCGAAAGCAGTTGCAAGCCCTGGCACACAGATGTCGCTAAACACATCCAAGCTTAATTTTTTGAAATTCTATATAACTAAAGAAATGGATTTGAACTAAACGTTGAGACTCTTTTGCTAAGATTGAAAAACAGTAGACAACGGACATGGTCTAGCCTGAGATGAAGACAAGAAAATTTAGATAAGAAACCATTAAACTAACTGAAAAACAACACTTAAACTAATAGCCACATTATCACCTCTGTTTTCCAACTTCAAACTAATTTAATTACACAATTGCCTAATGAAAGTTACTCATATATCTTTTTATTTATATCGATGTGTGTTCCCTCGGGCATAGTGATGTGCTAAGTCGGTCGGGTGGGCATTCTTGCTGATCGCAATGAGCCGATAACACCGAACAGTAGCGAGATGGTGTGAAAAATGCGTGCACGAAAAGACTATTTTAAGAGAGAGAATATATAGAGCTTCAGGCGCAATGCGCGAATGCAATGATGTTACACGTAGAACATATCGCGATGATGGTATAACGAAGGTGTTGATTACACTTTTTTCGTTGCACAAAGTGTGGGGAGCATGTGCGTAACTGATGATGATGAACGCAAGTATAATTAGCGGTGATGATGATCTTGAAGCGGTTTTTGCGTGTTTATATTAAATTAAATGAAGAATTTTCGAAGGATTTGTTTTTAGTGAGGTGGAATGTTATTCAATACAAGTATCGTTCGTAGTTAATCGAAAGTCTAACATTAAAATGTCTGTTCTATTTTATGCACTAATGACTATGAATTTTTAGCAAAAAATCCAGCACTTGCAATAAATGACTCAACTGTATTGTACTCTGCTGGAATGATGCAGCTTCTTTTCATAAATCCGAAATATTACTGTTTATTGCAAAAAAAATTGAGATATTTGAAAACTAATAACTTTTATAAACAAATGCAGGTATCAAAGTTATGAAGTATAAACTCAAAATTTTGAGAAAAAGTTTAATTTATTATTCTCTAAACAAAATTTGACAAAAAAAAATCTTTCAATAATCAATGTCAAACACAGACAACAAAACGAGAAAATGTACTTTAAGGTTTGAGAAATAAAAATGGAACAAAAGTTGCTTCTTCAAAAAATCGAATATTGTGTATCTTTCGCGGGTTGGACTTTGTTCTCTAAGCGGCTTTTCTGGACAAAGCACCTTCGGCTTTTTTTTATTTCTCAAAAATAAAGAAATATTCCTATATTCCTCATTCGGTTATCTGTGCTTGCCTCAAAACTAACAAGAGCATTGACTCACTGCTCGACAATGGTTTTGTGGAAAAAGCAAACTACAAATCGTGTCTCAAAGTGGCTTTATTTTATCAAATTACTGACATATTTAGTTTCGAAAGTTCTAATACACAGGGCAATCTTTATTTTAACCCTTAAATGCATGATTTTTTATTTTCAAAAAAAAAAATATTTTCGGATGCTAGTATGTTATTACAAATGATGAAAAAAAATATTTTAAAAATCCTATGCATGCAATAACGGTTTTATTTGGAAAAAATTGGTTGTATCATTTTTGATACAACATGCATTCACGTCATCATTGAGACGTGGATTGTGTGAAATGAAAAATAATGTAAGAATTTGTTATTATGGAATATTTTATTGAAAAAAATTTTTTGTTGACAAAAATTATGTGTGAAACCTATTGAAGCAATCAACATTTTTTTTTGAAAATAAATAAATTTTGCATTTTTCTCACATAACGCTACTAAGAAGATTACATCCCGGCATTCTGCATCGCATACGATTGTCCATTCGTTTTTGTCTATGATCAGTGCCATCATGTATCACGTCTCTTGACGGTACAACCTGCAAAACAAAACGCTTTGGCGTTGGCTCCTCCGAAAAACTACTGCTGCTGCTGGGGCGACCTCTTGGTGTTGGGATGTGTGCTTGATATTTACAAAGCGTATCAGCAAGCTCGCTTCTAAAATCGGCAAGATTCATTATTTCCTTCGACCCTTTTCCCGCTTTAGCCAAAATTTGCTTGTATAAAACCCAGGAGTTTATCACCGTTAGGTCCAAGAGGTGATAGAAAAGTATCATATACCATTTCCTACTCTTCATCCGGATTCGGTACCGACCCAAATACGAATTCATCAAATCTACCCCGCCCATATGAGCGTTGTACTCTTTGACAATTTTTGGACATGCTATATTCTTTCTTCTCTTGTCAACTTTGTCGTACCGTTCTATCGTAGAAACAGGCTCTGCACCTATATAGGTTGACAAAAAAGTTACTTGTTTGTTATCCTTCCAACTCACGGTAGACATTTCAATACCATCGTAACTTGTGACGTACTCTTCGTACGATCCTCTCGCAAACGATTTCGCCATAACATCTTGTTTTGTCGGAAGCTTAAAATTTTTTCCGAGGCGGTTTCTTTGTACAGTACCCAGACACAAAACTCCTTCCTTGGCCATGTAGTGCATAAGTGGCAAGGAGGTGTAAAAATTGTCAAAATATACGATATGGTTCACTCTTCTTTCGATTACCCGGGATAGCTTTATCACGACATTCCCCACCGCTCCAATATTCATCTCATTTTCCAACATAGGATCGTCGTCCTTTCCCGAATAAATGATGAAGTTGTAAGCATACCCCTTCAGTGAGTACAGCATATATAATTTGAAACCCCACTTGTGTGGTTTCAAGGGCAAATACTGTTTCATAAAGTGACCCATTTTTGTTGCGCACATTTGTTCATCTATGGACAGTCGCTGATCCATGGGTACGCTAGCATATCTATTGCTGAGGTGCTCTATTACCGGGCGAAGCTTGTGGAGCCTGTCATGGTTGGGATCGTTTACCGGCCTGTGTGTATCGTTATCATTGAAGTGAAGAATTCGTCTTATTTTTTCAAAACGGTTTACTGTCATAGTTTCTTTTAAGCCCTGGAATCCATGTTTACTATTCCAATAAGAGCGAACGCTTGGGTAATGATAGACTGACATAAAAATCAATATTCCCATATACTTGCGCAGTTCACAAGCAGTTACGCAATCAGGGTGATCAGGTTGCATTTGAACTGAAAATCTATTAGATTCTTCAGCTATTTGATTGGTAAGCCAACAATTGCCCAAGGTCATCTTCATCTACGTCAAATACCCATTTTCCAATTTTTTTAAATAGTTTATGATATCCCTATCACTATCCGAAAGCATTCTTCGAGCCATTCTAGAGAAAAAGAAAAAAACAAAAAATTCTATTCTGCGACCAAACTAAATCAAGTCCTAACTGCATGGAGTATCATTTTTGATACAGACAAAAAAGAGCTTGTCTTTCATATGAAAACTCAAAATATAAATGAAAATACCATGTATTTACATAAACAAAATACCAACCTTTTGTGATAATATTTTTTGAATAAATTCTTTGCACACAGTCAATTGATAAAAAAAATTGAAAACTTTAGATTTTATTCTTTTGTGAAAAACACACCTGCGAGTCAACGATAGCGCACAAATAACTGATAACGGATCGATCATTATTCTTTTTATCTTGTTTTGGGCAAGAAATAGTTGTTCTCTCTTATAAAAGGTTCCGTTTGTTGCAGATCAAAACAAAAACACTTTTAGAGCGAGTTAAAGTTATTGTATCATTTTTGATACAAGATGCATTTAAGGGTTAAAGCCTAGGTAAAGTCTCGAAAAATGTTTAAATCGGATAACGTTCTTAGTGTGCTAAATCAAAATCCACTCAGAGAGTCACTTTGCCACTCCATGTTTTCAAAAACTATAACATTGATGTCTTGACCTTACTCTTATAATCTCAAGAACTTGATGTGATTGAGCAATTTTGTGACTGAATTCCGCTTAACTGTTTTGCTGACGACTCGACCCTCAGCTTTTCATAATCGTTTCCAAATTCACGTCCCTGCTCTTCGAATGTGGAACTGGAAAGGCTGCGTATGATAAGCTCATTGAATTCTGACATTGACAGCATTGTTGCATGGGGTCTTATGAACCGAGTAGAATTCAATGCTTCGAAAACTCAATGCTGTCTCTTGTCGTTGAAGCTTAACATTCCCCCATTGCCATTATCCATGAATGGTACCTGCATCGAAGAAACCGAAAAGCTGTCAGTACTTGGTATGTATGTAAACGATGATCCTCGTTGGAATGACCACATATTTGAAGTCGCCAAAGACGCTGCTAAATGCTTAGGCTTCTTGATACGATGCAGAAAGTTCTACACCCCTTCTGATCTGGCTACAATTTATAAGGCCTTCATCCGCCCAAAACTGGAGTATAACTCCCGTATCTGGTCAGGTGCTCCTCAAACATCTTTGCGCCTACTTGATAGGGTACAAAATAGAGCGTTAAAATTGATAGGTGATAGTTCAATCGTAGAATCGATTGATTCTCTTGAACATCGTCGAAACGTCACCTGTCTCACTCTCTTTTATCGCTTTTTTCACAAACTGTGCTCTAGTGAAATAGCCAGTTGATTCCTCACCTGAAACAATTTAGCCGCAACACCCGCCTCGCTAGGAATGTTCATCAGTTTTACCTTGAGCCCAACTTCGGACGTACAGTCAAGTACAGAGATTCTTATTTTATTCGCACCACCCAAATGTGGAATGCTTTCTGTATTTCCCCTGTATTATAATTCGCAAAGGTTCAAAAGCAACGTGCATCGGTGTCTCCTATTTAATCCTCTCCTATTTCCCTAAATGCTCGCACTGTGTTCTATAACATTATAAGGGTAGTCATAGCCCCTTGATGTGCGCGCTAATTATAAAAAAAAACCAATTTTCAAAAAATTTGTTCGTTTTTTGTAAAATCTTAGGCGGGAGCTAAACGGAGGGCGATAGACCCCAGCCCAAACGATTTTTTCTGAGAATATCCATTTCCGTTTTACTCACATGTTTAAATTCTCTTTTTTCTTGTTTTTTAACTACATCAATCAAACATCATTATGATGATATTGAAAGTCGAATGACGCGGAACTCGTATTTCTGTTCAACTGTATGTCGGTTTGTACTTGCTATATATAGGCTTAAAACTTAAACGAACCAACCATGCGAATTTTGGGTAGAGCAACCTACAGAGAAGTTCTCGGAACTAGGATTTTCTCTTGAATTGTTATGTTTAAGTCTTTTTTTCGTGATGTAAAATGCCGGAAAAGTAAGACGCTGTTCCATATGCTGGTTTCACTGACGAAATGATTAGTATGTCTGCCTGGCACGTTTGAGATCTGAGGTTCGTAGTTTTTTACGGGTGTCGCTCTTTTGCAAGGAATTGAAACGCCATCTAAGAGCGAATTACACACTCCTATGAAAGTGTTTTCTAACTAAACTATCGGGACTGGCATAGAATAGTTGGGCATTGAAATGCGATAGACCCAGAGTCTCGATTTTCCACAGCTTGATGCGTCACTTTTTTTTCATTTATTTGTTCCATTGCCTCCGTCGCGTCGGCTACTATTTACCATATTAATTTGAACAAGTGATTAAAAAACACTTACCAAAAAAGACATCGTGAACGTTCTGCTATAATCGTCTACACTTTACTTCCTCTAGTGGTCGAAAAACGTTTAGTGGGATGGTTCCAAAATTGATATTCCAGCCCCACGGTCCTTGCTTCGCCTATATTCTCTCTTGATTTGACGATAAATGAGGTTCTATGAGAGAGTATTTTAAGTTACCCGAATAGCCAACTTGTGTCTTTAAAGTCAGCAAAAAACCGCCCTCTACCTTCACCAAAGTTGCGTATGCAGAACCGTCTCTTAAAATAACAATTAATAAGTTGCACAACAAATTCGAGGGAACGCTCGTTGCATCGGGGCGTAGTGCATTTCGCTCAACAAAAAATTGTAAGGAATGTAGAGGACCTTCCGATTCTGAACGGCTAAGTGAGAAAATGCTTTTCGTTGCCATTTTATTACTCTCAAAGGTCTTTGAAATTGCTCGCGAAATCTAAGAGCCTTTTCAAAACACATAGGAGTTGTTGGGAAACGAACCTTGAACTCCCATATAAGAAGCAGACATGCTTACCGCGAAGCCACGAGAGTCGCAGTTAGTGACACAATGAAATATGCGGAACATGTTTAAGATACTTACGAGGTCCTGAACATTAGCTGAGGATGTATTTCTTCTGATCTCTAACTGTGATCAGTTTGTAACACTGACCCAATCTTATGTCTGCTTCTCTTGTGTTCTGGATGTCCTGAGCACATTTTTGGTTCATACTCTTACATTTATTGTCAAATCCTGGACATAAATTAAAACAAAAAAAAACTACAACTCCATTAAGGCCTGATAATTTCGAAAAATCGCAGGAATTCAATACACCCTATTACTAACTAAATGAGATCATAAATCAGCTAATGGCATTCCAACTGTCAATGAAAACAACATGCATGCATATAATGCACCAGTGAAAAGCACATTTTTTTCTTCCATGACTAAGTAACCGTCCATTGCATTTAATTTATGAAAACCACAGAAGCTATGATGTTATTGCCCGTCTCATGACTTCAATCGCCATTGCTCGAACTACTTAGGTCGCCATTAAAAAATGCAATTAAACAAAATGCCATATTATTTTGCAATGCATATAAATATTCATTTGTAAAATTGAACCTTTTCGTCGGTGTGTGCGTGTGTGTTTGTTTGTCTGTATATCTGCATTTTAAACTGGTGCCTGTAAATGGATAATTGCAAGTGACAATTAGGTGATTTTAATTATTCTCTGGCGACCATGAGAAAATGTGAGAAAATTTCAAGCATCCTCCTTATGACAAGATCTAAGGAGTTCAGTTAAACATCATCATCGCCACACCGCGCCACCACAGCCAACATCCTCCCAAAGGCTAAAGGCGATGACGACTGCGGTTTTAAAGAAGAAGATGCGGTGACTTACATCAGTCAGAGACGTACATACTTAATCAAACATGAATCTGGATTTAGTGTAGGAACGAATTTTTCTTCCCAAGCCTTGTTCAGTGCTGCACTTGTGCTGAGCTGTCACAATTTAGGGAAGGGGGCTACCTTTGTGATAAAGTTCTTCAACTTTCTCGATTAAAATGTAAGTTTTCTTACTCTTCCAATGCCTTTACTCTTTCTTCCTACTTATTGACACTTGCAAGCCCAACTCAGGTATATCTGTAGCAAGGAGAAAGACTTTAGCGCCTTCACTATGAAATCTGTTTGATGCGGGCGTGGTATTCCTTCATACAACTTTGACGTCTGAAGTCTGACAATAGCTACTGCTGTTACCCGCACCAACCGTGTCGTCACTGCCGCCCGTGCATCGTCGCGTCTTCAGTCGTCTTATGGTATGGCAAATGGCCAATTTGAACCAAAGCACATCGCGGTATCTTGATGAAGCGTATCTATAATTATTAAAATTAAATTCGATTTCTGTGGAACGGTGAAAGGATACCGCCGATATTTCCATTTAGCAGACGACCAAGTAATTATGCAGTCGTATAATGCAGTTAATTGTGTGTGCAGTTCGTAGTAGGTACGAGTATATACACCATATTACCACTAGTGTGTGGCTTGTTCCTTTTCTTTTTTAGCTAAATTTTGAATGCCCCAGCACTCCATTAAATGGACTTCTTTTATAGTCCTTAAATACTGTAATTTTAGTTTGTTTTTCTTCTGTAGCTGCTTTATGACTGAAACTGAAAATCGATGCCATTCTTTTCTGATTTTTCGAATATTTTATCTGAATGAATCAAGGTTAATAATTGCCTCTGGTGCAGAGTCTGGTAAAGCAACTGGTGCTGAAGTTCCTTCTGATTGAAATTAGCTGATTTTAGCTAAGGCCGAAGGGATACAGAAGCTAATTTTTCTATTAACCTTAAGGTTTCAAGTGATTATATGTTCTCATTAGTTATATGATCCTACACCGGATGCATCCGGTCGAGACAGGAAAGAATGGTGTGTTTGAAGAGACAACTTCCGTTCTGCTTGTCTGTTTGGGTGGGAGAAACGATTTTTTTAAGAATTGAATTTTGAAGTCCTTCGAAAAAAATGGAACAATATTCATGATTAAGAAAAAGGAGGTGATTTTTTTCCAAGACTGCCCAGAAATAAAATAGAAAATACTCACATAGTCACATCAGGTTTAAAGCTTAGAACAAAAGTAGGCAATGTTGCAATGTTTTTGATCTTAAATCTATATCAGTCCAAAAGTCATGTTCCAATTCTTTGCTCACTAAATTGAATTTGCTGATTGTGAATCTTTATCCATGCCTCAAGCTAAAAATTTGCTGACGGAAAATTACTTGTGTCATGGAAAAAGTCCTGAGTCTTGTCATAGGACAAGTCAAGTTCTACTGAATGTGCTACTAGATGTCAGCTTTAATATTGGCTGAGGAAACCAAACGTCAAATTCTTGAACACAAACAGAGTCGTGGAGAAAAATGTAAGAAGGCCGACAGGAATGGAGCGCATTTGTTGGTGCACTATGTCCCATCCATGGTTTCAGTTACGACGAAGCAACCAAATTTTTTCTCTATGTATAAAGGAACTGCGCTGCGGACTCAGACATTTCTAAAGAATTTTCGGTTTTTCTTTTAATAAGCTGTGCCAAAAACTTTTGTTGCGGAAGGGGTCGATGTACAGCCAACAAACTAATTCCACGTGCTCATCAGTACAAAGTATGTCTTGATTGTATCTCTAAAGCACATTCTTTCTACATATAAGGCCCGAAAATCCAGCGTCGCGTCGATTGACTTGATCATACGTTTTTGAAGTCTGCAACTAAAATATGGCTTTGATACATATTTCCGTTTCTGTATTTTTAAAGGCATGCTATGAAGATGAAGTGGCATAGTGCACTTGAACTGCTAGTAGCTCATATCATTTACAAAACTATCATCAGCTATTGCAAGAGTTTTTTTAAATTGCCGCAAATCACATTTGATTAGCTTATTGTGATGTACTCAGTAAGTTCGTAGAGGGGCTATTTTGTTCACTTACTAAGTTGATAAATAAGTCTTCGTATGAAAACTCCTTTGGCGAAAATCATAACTCTTCTTGACATAGATTGCAATACCATCGTTATAATAGAAAGATTGTTTCCACTTAGTGAATATTAAGCTTATTTTATGTCTGTAGAGAATCATGTTTACGAAACACAAATTGCTTCAGTTCAAGAATTTACAAACATGTCTCTGAACTCAGCATCAAACTTTGGCCCTTATGTTGTTGATCACTTCCCAATAAGCTGTTGGTGTTACATCTGAAACTCATTTTCAACTAATTCAATTCCATGTACTTTCATAACATACCATATACCAAAACAACTTCTCTCCGTGACTGGGTCGTTGAATAAAGCTGTGAAGCTATATGGGAATTGGGAATACATAGATCTTCGTCTTTGCCAGTTGCTGACCAAACTGGTACTCTTAAAGAATCTAGACGTGAAGCTTATTTATCTTGTCTGGCTCTAGAGGAGTCTTCCTCAGAAGAACAGATTTTTTACTGTCGAACCCATTGAGTAACTTTAAGCAGCAATGGTAATATCGCTCGAAGCCATGAGATCACCAAAAAGTGTTCAAATGCGCTGAATGGGCTCTGTCAGTTGCAGCTGTGTTGTTGATGGTAAAAAAAGGTCTTGCTTAACAGTTCAAACCAGCTCGGACTTTAGAACAAAACTCCCCATTTTCTGCATACCTAAAGACGGTCAAAAGAAAGGAAGTTCCCGGGGAAACCCCAAATTAAAACCTGCCCGTCTTGCTGAATTGCTAGTGAAAGAAGCCGATGCTGTGACGTATTAATCGCGGGTCTTGCAAAGTTGATCCATAGCAGATCCACCAAAGGACAAATAAGGGTACCGCGAAGAAAGAAAGAGTTTTCCTATAGCTGACCGGCTCTTTCTTCTCATTTTCTAGACTTGCAATGTCAACAGCATAACCACCGACAAACTCAATCGGCATCCACATGAGACTATATGCATTGCAAACCAAGCAAAGAGGCTGGCGCAAGAAAGCTCGGGGAACCCTAGGCTCAAAGCGTTTGAAAGACCTGGAAGTTAATGCCGATTCCGAACGGCTAACTTGGAAGGCACTTTTCTTCAAGTATAGTTTCTCTCCAAGAACATGCCAAACCGTCCCAAAAGTGAAAAAAATTGTATATTTGTGGGGTTCGGTTCTCGATTTTCCGAGCAACAGTGGTTAGCATGTCAGCCTGTTACGCGGTAGGTTGGAGGTTTAAATACTAACACACAACAAAAAATTGTTTTCCACGGGTATTGCCTTTCGCGAAGAATTGGAAAGTCCTCCGTTAGTAAATTCATTGCCATGATAGCGCTCTCACCATAAGCCGTTCGGAATCGGCAGAAAATTGTCGGTCTCCTCCATTCTTCATAAAGCATGGCTTTGAGAAACGCGCTAGATTACAACGGTTGTATGTGTGCAGGCAGAAACACTGACCATAAAAACATATCGAATACTTTATCTTACTTAATCAAGATTAATAACTGCTTCTAATATAGAATCTGGCAAAGCTGCTAGTGAAGTTCCGGCAGATTTAAGTTAGCTGATTTTTGCCAAGGCCGAAGGGATACAGAATCTGGCCTAAGAAGTATCTCATAGATATTTCTCACGACTTATGCAACTCTTTAGCGACGAATGGCAGCTTTAGAAAGAAACTGCAAGATCCCTACTCAGAAACTGCTGAGGAAGACTTATTGGCGGTACTGCAAGAATTTTCTTAGAAGCTTAATGTTGTTTCCATAACAAAATCTCCTGCTCGCACTAAGAAGACCTTGACATTTATTAAAATAAAAGCAAATATTTTTGGCCTTGTAGTATTTTTAGTTGACCATTATTATGATCAGAGTGCTCGAGCTAGTTTTCAAAGCCCTCAGTCAAAACTATCCAAGATAAGGTTTGATAAGTGACTTTTAAATTTTCCCGTGCTATGATTTTAAATGTTAGCTGAAAAAAACTGTCCCGTGCCTTATGAGAAAACCTATTATTTGGAAGGGATACAAACATTGGAGAATCTTTGAACTAAATGTATTGAGTTGGAAGGAGATTATGATGAAAAATTAATGTTTATTTGAGAAAATATAATTTTTTTATTCAAAAAGTTACTGACTTCTCATACCGCCCTATACGATATATAAAACCAATATCAGGACTTCTCAAAATTTGTTACTTAGAAATCGGAAAAATACCTTCATGGGTCTAGCCTGCCATTAGAAAACTTTCTACTGTTTTTTTACACTTTTTTTATGAATCTTTCAAAAACCATTCAAACCTTCACAATAAAAACTGCATTTGCGTAGTTATAGCCAAATTGGCCGCTACCAGTTTGCTAACATTTACTTTTTTCTTCGTTTTTTGAATCTCACTTTCTATTTAAGGTCAAGAGAGTAAGTTTCTTTTAAAAGTCCCAGCATTGCAACAATGAAGCAGCTTAATACCTAACTTAGTCAGTGATCTATGGATTGTCTCTCGACCCTTTTGCTGTTGTTGGCGCCAAAAGTGTGATTTATAGTAACACCATCATCCAGCATTGCAGTCTCAACAACCAAAGTTTATACTGATGTGACTGCCTAGCACCTCCCTATCCCATAGAAGCCTTAATACCCCAGTCGAACATTATCACTGCGCTACACCTTACCATGTTTATTCATTTTGTTTCGTTTTTGTTTCCCCGATCCTCTTTTTTCATTGTCTGTATGAGCTCTATCCAGCTTCCAGATGCAGAAGCATTCACATCTCTGTGGCCGTCAACCACAATGTCATCATCATCGTTTATTATCGCATTCAAAAGCTGAAATTCCCACTAGTTCCGTGTTGCACACGGCCATAATCAGAGAAATCTTTTCTGTTCACTGTATAGACGACGACGACAATTCCCGGGCATAAATTCACGCTCCTACTTGGAGTGGCCATATATAAAAAAAAAAAACAAGCTAACATCCATCTATCCCAGTCCACCACCACCGACTGGCCAGCCATCGTCAACAGGCCATCATTATGTATTTATTAAATATTTAACATAATTCCGTAATCTGAATGCAAAGGCATCTCGGTGAGACCGCATGATCGACGATCGGACAAAAAATGTCTGCTAGCAAATGGTATTGCAATGCAATGCGCTCCTGATAATTGTAAAGTAAAGTGTGACAAGACGCCTTTGATTTTTAGGTTGCTCGTTTTATTTTATAAATTTTTTTTTTTTGGGCTAAGTAGATACCAAAGCTAAAGATAAAATCGAATTTTCACTCATCGACTCTATTTGGGAGAGAAATAAAAGAAATCTTGCCACTGCCGCTTAGATTCATCAGAAAAGGAGCTTTTTTATACAAGGAAAAAGTCTGAGTTCGTCGATGGGGGTCTCCTAGCTTTAAAAGTAAATTCGTACTTATTCGTAGGATAAGCAGCACTTTTTCTCTCGGTTATTACATTGCTGCGCTAGATATTGCCAGCCAGGAAGGTCCTTTGGACTTACTGTGATCAAGGCTAGTCCTTTTAGTAGATAAGCCATTAATTGTTAGTTTCGCAGTGGAATGTTAAACTCTAGCTCAAACAAACCTTAAGTTCAGTTCAAATTTCGCAGTTTAACCAGATCGGTCTTATCTTAAAGCTTAGTCTCAGTACTTCAATAACTTCGGTTTCAATATGGCAACACCTGCAACGAAACAGTTTGACAGGACAGACCGGCCTTTCGGAATTGAATAAGAATATTTTGGTTTGACAGAAATTATACTGAATCTTTTGAAAAAGGTTAAAATTTGATTAAATTGATTTCAGTCTGCTTCATTACCTTCCTCAATTTTTTTTAAAGCTACGATGGCATGGCTTTTTAATTGATCTCTTACGTATAGTTAGTAAGCGCCATGGCAGCCCTGGCCCATAAACAAATTTACATAGTAACAAAACCTAACCAAGGTGTTCGCCTTAAAACCATATTGTAGGATTGTAAGCATGCACTTAAAATGGAATCTACATGACAAATCTACGTAGCGTGAAAACCAAGACAAGCTGTACGCTTAAAAGCTGGGATGTACATAGGTTAGGTTTGGTTATGCTATAGTGGCTGTCAGCTCGGCTAACACACTAGAGCCCGTTGGGCTTATTATGATACCACAACGGATCTAATGTATCCTCATCCTAATGTAACCATTTTGAGCTCACTATGAAGCGGGAGAGACGCAGGGCGTTGATGTGAGTAAGATCACTAGGGTCATTAAAGAAACGCGATCCTAAGTGTACCTTGGGTTTGTGAGCTAAAGCGGGGCATGAACAGAGAAGGTGGGAAATAGTTTCCTCATCCAAACAGCTTCTGCAAAAATCGTTAGAGGCGACTCCTAGCCTTGCGGCATGTCTTACAATAAGACAGTGTCCTGTAATGACAACTATCGTCGTACTAATGTACTTGTACTTAACGCTCGAAGAGTTTGTTAGCCCTGAACCGCCTGTATCTAGGTTCTACCATAGGTTACGGGACACTGTCTAATAGGAAGACACGCTAAAAGACTTGGTGTGTTTTCCAATGATTTCTGCAGAAGCTGCATGGACGAGGAGGTGGAAGAAACCGTTCAACACCTTCTTTGCTCATGCCCTGCACTACTTCATAGGAGGAAAACTCATCTCGGTGAATTCTTCTTCGATGATAATAGCGACTTAGCTTACATAGACCCTAAAAGTCTTTCGAAATAAATTAAAAGTTCCGCGTGGTTCGACTAGCAGGCTAGTCCCGTAATGGAAGATTAATAAGTGATCAACTCGTTAATCTTACATCGGGTTTCTGAGAGCAGTAGGTGATTAACTTGCTGATCTCTGTGGTATCACAATGGGCCCTTGCGGCCTAAGTGTGTCAGGCAATGTACTCATTGGCTGACAGCCACTTCCACCTAACCTAACCTAATGTACTTGCTGTTGAGAAAGTTCAAGCCGTTCGACCGCTTAAGATCTAGCTTAGGCCAGATTTGTTTCGTTGCGTTACACGTTAAACTGCTTGACCATCTCAGATTAGTTTTCTTCTATGCGTCCTGCTTGAGCAAGAGTTTGTATTTAGGGATTGGTATGCCGATACTCTCCGTTGTCGGTGAGGGGTCAGAAGTTTTCCATTTCTGGTGAGTTCATCTTCACAGCACAGGTGAATTTTAAACTGCTCTAACATCTCCCTGAGAGATGATCGGAAGTTAAGGGCTAGAATAGCGTTGAAGGAATTTGACGCCAGGAATTCGATGGCCGTTTGACTGTAAGAGAAGATGCATATATCCTTTTGGATATCCTGTTTTCTCTTAGCCACGACAGAGCTTCGCTAATTGCCATCACCTCCGCTTGGAAGTTGGAACACACTACAATAATCTGGAAGACGAAGCGATATGTTTAATTTCATTTCGTCTGAATAGACACCACAACCCACTCCTTCATTTGTGTCTGAACCGTCGTCCGTATAAAAGTGGACATAATCGTTTTCCAAGAATGATTGGTCCTCACAGTCTGTTATGCATTGAATGGTCGCCCGAAAATTTGTGTCAAATTCGAGTTTGGGTGTGGTTTAATATGTTTTTAGTTTGGGGATTCCGAATTGGTTCAGAATGTCAGCCTGACCAATGTTGTTGTTGGTCCATTGTGAGACTTCTTGTAATCGAATAGCCGAACTCTCAGCTGTTTGTTTACTGTTGCTTTCAAGTGGGAGTGGGACTAGGCGAAACAGAAATGGAGGGAACCTACAATTTTCTGCCGGTTCCCAACAGCTAATCGAGAAAGTGCTTCATGGCAATGAACTTATTAACGGAGGACTTGCCAATTCCTTGCGAAAGACGATACCCGTGCTGAGACTGTTTCGATAAATTTTTTTTTATCTAGTGCAGTTCACCATACTGTAACACCGTAAGTGAGGTTAGGTCTGATGACCGAGATGTGAAGCCAATGTTTCATACGGGTATGAAGACCCCTCTTGTTTCCTGTGGTTTTTTTTACATGAAAAGTGTGCTACTGTAGCTGTTTTTTTTACTCTTTCCTGTATATTTGGCTTTTAACTTAGCTTTCTTTGTAAAACTAGACCCAAGTATTTAGCCTCATTGGAGAAAGTTAGTTGTGTGCCGTTGATGAAAGGAAGGTCTATGTGCTAAATTTTGTACTTCCTGGGGAAGAGTACCAATTCAGTCTTGTGGAGATTTATTCCAAGTCCACAAAATGTTGGAGCAGTTCTTCTAATGTGCCAAGATGCTTCCCTGTGCAATGTGCAATGGCAACATCGTCTGCATAAGCAATAACTCTTCAGCCACCCCTCTAGGTTTACCAGTAGTTAATTTACCACCAAACTTCAGAGAAGAGGGGAAAGAACTCCACCTCGGAGAGTGCCTCTACTTACTTACACCTCTTTTGGTAGAAGCATTTCCCAGTGTTGAGTTTATGATTCGACTCTTTAGGAGTGAGCGATCCACCTTTAGTGTTGTAAGTAATCGGGAGATCACAGATGTTTCAAAGTTGTTAAAGGCGCCTTCGATGTCTAGGAAAGCAACTACAGTGAATTCCTTCTGTTGCAGCGAGTATTCTATTGTATGGAAGGCGAAATCACTATTTTGAAAATTCTAAAGATGGAAGACCCCTCAAACTAATCTCATTCGTGACTTAACTGCAGTATCAAAGTCTGATGTCCTTACAACTCTGGTAGATATCAATTGGCTGCTTAGTTAAATAAACAAACCATCAAATATTTATGCATATAAAAAAAAATCATCAACATAACATGCTAAAAAAACTAAAGCTTACCACACCAGCTATAGCTGTAGTGCTCCTGCGCTACACCATCATTTGTACTAACTTACTTTCCGGACCAGTTCCCCTTACAACATTTTCTTGTGTCGCGCTGTTGTTGGGTTTTGCATTTTTCCATATGCATTCTGAGTTGGGGTTTTTTGTGTGCTTCTGCGATTTCCATTTGATAAATGTTTTTATTAATTTATTGATTGTGAACGATGCCGGGACAACCGGACGGACTGTTGTTGCTCTTGCATCAACGACGAATGAGACATATCTCAGCACTTAAATCTGTGGTGCTCTGCAACTCTCCCTGGGGAACCACATTGGCTTCTAAAGATATATTAGATTTTAATGGAAATGCGTACAAAGTATTTTTGCAGTTATATTTAATGAGTTGTTAATACTTGAAGTGAGGCAAAGTATAGATTGATATATACAACTGGTTTTAATGGTAATGAGCTTTTTAGTTTGGAAACAACCAACATAATGATTATGATGAAGAGCGTAGATAAGTACGTACAAATGAGCTTGCTCAAAGCTCCGTGCGGCTTAGTTTCTGAGATGCAAAGAAAACAGTACCTACTCTTCAATCAGGCGTTTGTAATGACTGTGTGTATACAAGGATATCAAACTCTGTCTTATCGAAACTGTTGAACTTGAACAGTTTCACCTCACCACACGATCATGAGGCTCAACGTTACAGCCAGCCTTTCATTACCTTGTTAACACCCAACGGAACCCACAAAAACTCAAATTGAATGATTAATGTTGTTAATGCCTTAATTCTATTGCAAGCGTTCGCCCTTAAGCCAAATTCACTCACTCCCTAGCGCAGAGCGAAAAAAAATTGCTCATTTGAATTTAATATCAGACTGTGTAACATGCACTTAAGCAGGGAACTGCACATTAGACGCGATCTCCAACCAGCGGCAGGCAAATAACTGCCATTAGAAGTGAACGGTTTGATCTTGCATCTCTTGGATGCTCTACCGCCCGCCAGCTATGATACCTTGTTCAGACATCTTCAGAAATGATGGCTTTATTAAGCGCTCTGTAAATCAACGCTCATTAAATGTGGGAAGTTGTAATTAAAATTTGTTCAGGCGGGACAATTCGAAAGTACCTACACATGAGTAAGATAGGAAAATTGGTATGGGTAATTGGTGAAAGGAGTTTTCACGCAATTTGGTCTTGTCATGGCTACGGGACAAATTAATTCTTTTCAATGATGTATGCAATAGCCAAAGGAATTTTTGGAGTGCCTGCCATAAAATATGCGTACCAGTGCACCGATAAAGCATTCCAAGTGCGACATTCAGTGGGTCAATGTTTGTTTGCACAACGTTTTGGTATGCAAATAGCCGTCACCGTCACTCTGGCATGGTTACTCTTATGTGTTTCATTCAAATGGCATAGATTGTGCACCTCAAACCAGTCTGCAGCTAACAATAATGATTAAGCTTTGACGAGAGAAGCAGCCATCAATGTCAATCACCACAACCACCAGGTAAGGCCACAGCTGCATGACCCATACGCATACCTGCTGCGATACTGATCCATTCTTCGGAGTTAATCTGTTCGATAAGATAGTCACTTCAATTATTTTGGCATAAGTTTTGATTGCGTTGTGTTAGCCAGCGTTGTACTCAGATAATACGGGAATTTCTGATAAGGACTTGCAACTTCTTTAAAAAATCCAAACCATTTGAAATATTTGAAGAATTTTAAAAGCGGCTTGAAGAATAATCAAAGCATTTATGAATGCTACCTATGAATGTTGTACCTAACTTTCGATGACTCGGCCACACATTTCAGCCGAAACGGCCGCTATTTTGCGTTTGAATAGTTTCGGAGTTTGCTAGTTCTGAGTACTTCGAACGCCGCGCCGTCGCGACGGCTTCTTGACATGAACCAGTTAAGTACTTAACGTAGACCAAATAATATGATCTAGAGGCGTTAAATCGCACAAACGAATCATTTTTTGAGATAACACCCTCATCAAACTTACTCTTCAATAAATTGATGGTAACGTGTGTTGTGTGGCATCATCCTGCTGCTGAAACCACGTGTCGTCTATGTCTTTAACTTGAACTAAAAATAATGCGTAATAGTGGCGCGATAACGCTGGCCATTCACAGTAATGTGACAATTGTGATCGTTGACGAAAAAACATGTCCCAATAACGTAGCCTGCACGTTGAACGCACAGCTATTTTTTGTGGATGAAGTGCTGATTCATGAAGCACATGTGGATTTTCTTACGGCCAATAGTGAAGTTAACACTGTGCAATTAGTAAGACATACTTCGTTTGATGGTTGTTGGATGGTCCGCACTAGGTTGCGTTCAGTTCGGACTTGTCAAATTTGTAGTCCAACATCATGACATAAATCCGTCCGTAAGTTGGACAAGCGGTTATCTAGGGTTCAACTATGCAACATAAGTTGTTCAAACCAAAGTCTGTGGAGCTAATAGTGCATATTTTGCTTATTGACGAACGCCAAAATTGAGTTTCGTCACTGAAGATGATTTTGCGATGAAACTTGTCATCTTGACGCTTCTAGGCAAAAAAAACTTTTGTGTTCTAAAGGAATCAACAATTTTGGTCTTTTGTTAAAAACATTAAGATCTCGATCTCGTCATCAGTCCTTACGTTTGTCATCGACGATTCTTCATTTATCAACTCCATCGTCAAAGCCAATTTGCTGCCAACTCGAAGTTTCCCTGAGGTTGAGATGAGTTTATAAATTCTGCAATAAAGAAGATATTTTTTCTAATTCACTCGGTTGCGAGGGTCCATAAAGATCCCTATATACAGAAGTCCACTCCGGTGGTCCAGATAGTACCTCCACCATTGTCCTGAAGAGGTATTCTTCTACCCTTGCAAAACCTCTGCGTAAGCTTGTCCATCTTTTCTATTCTTTTGGGCTCTTCTCGAATAGAGGCAAAACTGGATTTGTCCAGCCGATCTAAAAAAGGCGAATCTTTCTCTCCATCCAATTACCGTCAGATTGCACTAACGTACCTTTCTTTCCAATCTAATGAAAACTTTGATAAACCGTCAACTCATGAAATATCTTAAAGATCGAAAGCTTCTCAAAGTCCAACAGTACGGCTTTAGTAGCAAGAAGTCCACTGGGGAATTTTATGGTATATCTCGCCGAAAATTGGAACGAATCTTCACATTGTTTTGTTGAAAGAAAGATTATTGCGCTTAATATTTCTAAGGAATTTGAAATAATTTGGCATCAAGCTTTCTTATCGAAAAGTTGAACTTTTGGTATCGATGATTTTTTTCTTCGTTGGATTAGGACCGTTCAAAACAAGTTGTGCGGAATGGCATCAAGTCTTACCCACTCTATTAATACTGGCGTGCCCCAGGGCTCCATGTTGTTTCCGACTCTCTACCTTATTATAATAAACGATCCCTTGTCTGAAACTGTTTTGCTGACGAGTCAACCCTCAGATTCTCATATTCGTTACCAAATTCACGTCCCTGATCTTCGGATATGGCACTTGAACGGTTGCGTAATATTAGCTCAATGAATTCTGAACTGGCCAGCATTGTTCCATTGGGAAAATTAGTCGCGTAGAATTCAATGCTGTCTTTTGCCATTGAAGCTTAACATTCCGCAATTGCCTTAATCCGTGAATGGTATCTGTATCTGTAGCCAAAAATGCTAGTGTTTAGGTTTTTTATGACGATGAAATTAATTTTCGTATCTGGACAGGTGCTTCCCAAACATCTTTGCGCCTACCTGATGGGACACGTAACAGACCGTAAAGACTTATAGTTGATAGTTAAACTGAGGGAACGATCGAGTCTCTTGAACATCGTCGAAATGGTTCATGTCTCGCTCTATTTTATCGGTTTCTCATAAACAGTTCTTTAGTGAAATAGCCAGTTGCATACCTCCCCTAAAATAATTTAACCGCAACACCCACCTCGCTAGGAATGCTCATCAGTTTTACCTTGAGTCCAAGTAAGGATGTACTGTCAAGTAAAGAGATGTGGAATGCATTACCTGACACTGTTTTTCACCTACATTACGACTCACAAAAATTTAAACGCAATGTTCATCGGTGTGTCCTACCATTGTATATATAAATTTTGCATTGTGTAGACTTTTGAACTTTTGGTAGCTAACCTATTGTGACCGGTTAAACCACTGCTGGGTTTAACCGGTCACAATAGGTTACATGGTGAAGCCAATAGCTCCGTTACATGCTATTGGCTTCACCATTCTATACATAAAAGCGATTGCTGCACCACCGGTGTTAGCCCGCAACTTTTTGAATTTCCCACCTTTTAATTGAAATGGCAACACTGCAGTCAAAACTTCTGGTTTCTCGATGGGAATTATTTTTATTATTTTTTTTTTTTATTATTTTTTCTCAGTCATCGCGCAAGTTTTATATTAACGACTGTCAAAAGCAAAATAAATGTCGCAGCTTGTTAAATTTTTGACAGATGACTGTTGACGGGAGCAGTGTTGTTCAGAGTCAGGAAATTCAAAAATTCATGGCCTTTTTGGCCAGCCCTCGTTCGTTGTACCATAGTTTATATACACAAGGCTCCTACTCAATTCTCTCCTACGTTCCCAAATGTAAGCACTGTGTTCTATAATCTTATGAGGGTATCCGTGTCAGTTTTGAAAAAATCTTCTGCTGAGTCAAATCGGAGAACATACTCAGCTTCAAATGGTCCATCGACTTCATTTTTCGAGTCAGCTTGATCTTGTATGGGTGTAAACCTCCTCGGGTAGTCGCAATTGCCTAGAGTTACCCAATCTGCTTCGAAACACACAAAATGCTGCACTCAACCTTACGTGCCCTGAGGAGATCGTGCTGTATAGAGTTTTCCAAGTTGATTTGATCCGATTTGCCTCAATTCATCAGACTTATGCAAGCCATATGAATTGTTTAAAGAAACCCAAGCTGTGTCAAAAAGCCTAAGCTTTTTTCAAGAAACCCGGGTTGTTTCAAGAAGTTCTAGCAGCCTATCACCGCTCTAAAATGCTCCGGATCGACCCGAGGTGCCAATTTGCTTCAATTTGTTCCAAATTGCCTCTAGTTAACTGTGGCTGCCTTTGTCACTCATAATTGTCCAGAGCTGGCCTTCAACGCAGACTCATCTGTCACAATTCACCTCGAGAACCCTCCGGTCACCTAGATTCCGCTTGAGTAGCCCCAAACTTGGGAAAGGGAACATTCATCGTGGCTCAAAACAAATTGGGCTTAGAACAAAAATCTAGAATAGTCTACCTTTCAACATAGTCTACGTCGATTTTGTACAATACGAATGTGAAATAGTCTGCCAAATGGTATTTTCTATTTGCAATTTATTAGACGCCCAAAATAACAACTTATTGCATGCAAATCTAGTAAATGTACTAAGTCAATCAAAATTAATATACTGACCATTTCAACACTAAAAGTCGACCGAAATCTTAGTTTCATGTCAGCTCAGACCCATGACGTGTCACTGTCACCCATTTCTTGACTTAGCTTGCGATTGATTGACGATGTTTATTTGTATGTTTTTTGTGAGTACTTAAAGGAGACTTTGAAAAACGGTGGCAGTGTTAATAGTAACCTCCAGTCTACATTCTGGCACTATTCAACACGCACACGACCACGACAACGACGACAGTATAGAGTCAAACGCGCTAGGCTTGAGAATATGCGCATAGACAGACGAAAGACGAATTGCAATGAATGACTAATGAGGTCGCCACACACATTCTCCTGCAACCAAGAAGCACTCATCTTGGTAGCAACTTGATTGACATTTCGCATCTACTTACCATATATGATGAGAGAATTAAATTTTTCCTTCTTAATTTAATTTTTTGCATGCATTTATATTATTTTTTCGTAATTACGACCGCAAATACCCCTCGACTCATATAGTCAGAGTCCATTGAGATTCACCTTCGTCGTATCGTATCGTATCGTTGCATTGGAATAATTTAGCGAGATGTGTCTCGCGAGCTCATTATAAGCACACGGCATTCAGAGGAACATACCTACCTACCTAAGCTGTGCCTGTCTATATTCCCCCCGTCAGCTCGTGAAGTTTTTATTAAGTTTTTCATTCGATATTTTGCACCGACCGATGACAACTTAGACAGACAGATGGCCATAGTGTAATTATTTAGCGATTCTTGAATTTCATTTGTCAATTTATTTATTTGAATTTCTGTTTTGTTTTTAGTTTTTTTGCTTTTTGTATCTCTCTGTTGTGAGATAAACGTAAAAATGCCCTTGTGAAGCATGGGGATTGGGGACTGGGGATTGCCCAAGTAGGTACGAGTTTAAAGTGAATGATGTATTGAGAAGACGTGAAGGTGCAATAAATTATCCGAGTGCAAATGTTTTTAGTGATTTTAGTGAATTTCGACAGAATGTTTAATTTATCGCCATCGATGCTTGAAAATCTCATAAAAATAACTCGAATGCAATGTACGCAGGTGTGGTGTTTTGCAAAAGGGAAACGTCAAGATGACAGTTTGTCCATTTCGACATCGAAATTGAGTTCGACGTCTGTATCTATAGTTTTTTATAGAGGCCTTCCTAAAACGTCGGATTTTTTTAACGAAACTCTTGATACGAAGTGCGAAAAGGGGTAAAACGTAGAACCCTTTCTTCATCCCTTCTCAATGCACTAAAAAAGGGAGACGGATTTTCCAGTAATTTTAGTAAAAAACCAAAAAGAAGGGTTGACTGATATTTCTCCCCTTATTTTATTTTAACATCAACCCTTTTACTCTCAAAAATACTAGCAGTTGTTGAAAATTCGACCAATCGTCAAAGTTAACCAAGAGCAATGTTTGAAAAGGAGAGACCATAATTTTTTACTCATTTTCAAGCAAAGTGCGCATATTCAAATTTTAAAATTTCAGCTGGAAGATTGGAAAGTAAATTTCCATATCCTTTTTTTCTTCTCAAATTTAAATAAAATATTGAACTTCACTTTGCCTTTGAATTCATTCGGCTCAACGTCTCTGCTCTGGAAGGTAGCCTCGCGTCAAAATAAAAAATCGGAACGTGTTTCCTTTAGTTCGATACGACAGATAGAAATTCGGATACGGTTCAAGCTGCAGTCAAATACTATGGATATCTACGCTTTTTGGATTAAGGATAACGTGGAATAACTTAACGTCATTGGATACAAATTTTGTGGATAATCGTCGTACCGGCACAAGGATATTACTTTAAATTTTATTTAAAAAAATCAGTTGCGGATGTTACAAAACTCTGTCTCTTTCATATACTGCTTAACACTTTTTGAGTATTTCTTCTTTTCTTATGTTTCTAAAAACTATGATCTCAATTTTGATTTATGGATTTCTGATTTCATTGTTGAGTTTAGAAGAAAGTTCACATTTAAAAAATATGTAAGACGGCAATAACTATTAAACACCAAAACTTTGTTCTCACCGAAGGTTTTGCTTGTTTTCAATATCTTTAAGATCCCAAAATATAAGTGAATCGAATATTTTTGGCCCAAATAAAACAAAATAATGTTTTTCCATTACATACAAATTTTATACTTTTTAAAAAACGTGCAAGACAGTGTAAAAAACAACTTGAAAGTAAACCAAGTTCTTTGTTTTTTTGTCAATTTTTCGATAAATTTTTCGTTTTTCACCCAACGTTAAGCAGCTTTCATTTTTTTAAACAGCCACTTCCGTTCAATAGAAAAGTAATTATTATTGGATTGTTGCTTTTGTGAAATTGGTTAAGCGAAGAAAAGGCCCTTAAACCAACAAATAAAAAATCCTGACAAAAATGTCAAGTATCTAAAGTGGTAGTGTTCATGGAGGAAGTGTCTATATGCACCCACAGTGAAGGCTGGTCGTTTAACTCAGCATTTTAGAAAAATATCTCAAAACATTTGACAGAACCAAATGTAACTTGTAACTTTACTCCATTAAAGTGGAAAAAGGTGGTATAAGCTGTTTTTGTTTCGTTTAACACCGTCAATAAGGGGCACAACAAAACTATAGCAGTCTTAGGGCCTAACGCATTTTAAAGACCTACAATTTTATGCTGAACTTGAACTGCTAAATGAGGTGTTGCTTTTCATGGCAGTGTTATTCTCCTGACATTCCAGCTCTTAGTGAATTTTGAAATTCGTGACTGAAAGTCATTCAGGCACGACATAGCATCGGTCCTTCACAGTCCTCTCAATTTAGATTGATTGTGGTATATGCTACACAACTCAAAGGTCGCCTAAGCCCATGTCATCACTCTCATTATAACCTCGATAACCCAAGGGTGAAAACGTGTTCGTGGATTGGGTCTCACACTCTTAGCTTCAGCAGCGACAAATTTGTCAGTGCGGATTGTACGAGGGGGGACTTTTAGAGTTGTCCTCTAGCACTGATTTGCACAAAAATTTGCTTACATCATCGTGCTAGCTGCTTCATTTCGACCAAATTTTTTTTAAAAAAACGCACTGTTAAAGCACATAGCATTTGCCTTGGAAACAAAATCTCAACATTCTCCAACAAGGATAGAGTGACTTACTTCGTTCCGTTGAGGTGTAATACTGACTCTCTATAGAAAGTTCGAGCGGGAACCAGCTGCCAGTGCCAGTGTCAAAATATTCTTTAATTTAAAAATAAACCGTCCACTCTTTTCGTCAAATAATTTTTTTTTTGTTTTTCCAAATCGACTCCGAAATTTGGCATTTTCTCCTTTTTTTGCCCTGAAATTTAATGACTGTGTTACCCTGAGTGTAAACCTACAAAAACTTATTTCGGTCTCTTTGAGAGAATTCTCAAAAACGTATAAAAAACTGTGACAATTTTGACCAGCTGTTCGGAAAAATAGCTCGAAGCAAAAACTTCCGAATCGTTCAAAGTCGGAGAATTTTCGCTCTGAACGGATACTTTGCTAAGGCCAACGCTATTCCTTAGTTAAAGTGTTTTTTTACCTTTCAAAGCTTCACAAGCGTCCTGAGTAAAAAATATTGACTCTTTGTTTAAAAACAAAATAATATTTTTTTACAATACTCATAAGGGTCACGGAATTATGACCATCTATACCACTATCGCTGTGATAAGAGTCATAGCAAATTCTGTTGTATTTACGAATATTGCACTTTTTGATATGAATGCCTTAAACCCATTTTGAAACATAGCACCACAAAAACCACCGAGTCTCACGATTATTTTTGAAATAAATCATGTCTTCATCATCATTTTATTTTGAGATTCATTAGGTAAGCTAAAGTCTTCATTTCGAACAATTCTTCACTAATTCAACTACATATTCGAGGTCTTGAAGAATTACATTTGATGCCTGCTTCAATTGCTTCTAAATATCGGATCAATGCATTTCTTAACCATTGCGCCCTGGGCACAACGTCCGATTAGTTGAGTTTTTCTGTGCCTTAATAATGTAACACAATATTTGTTTTTGATGAAAGTGGTGGAAATAAAAAAGAAGGTCAGGTCGATGTCGTATTTTATTTAGATTAATAATTAATTTCCCTATTAACTTAAAAATTCCTTTCAACCAGAAAGTAGTAGGATTATATTCGTGGTTGTATTTTGCATTGCCGTAGTACACTCTGTGTTGCGAAGCCTGAGCTTCATTAGTAATTGATGCTTAGATATTTAACCAGTTTTTCCATCATAAAAGTGTAGTAGGGACTTGGCAACTTAGTGAATTTAATTTATAAACGCAACTTTTCAACAACATTTTTCAACATTTTCATCGTGGTAAAGTACACGAACGAACAACATCTGCAAATTATACAAATTTTTTACAGAAATTCGGAGTTGGTGACCTGAACTTGAAGAGCGTTAACTTCAACGTTCGGTCTTAATTCTCGCCTTAGTGGAAAGGCAACAAGTTCAATGCAAACACTTGAGTAAACATATTTGTTGTGTGATATATTTGTGTCTGAGACAACGGGTTGGTCGAAGTGTCCAGAAAATCGCTGCCGTTCAGGCGTCCGCAACAAAGGATCCAAATTACTCAACTTCACGACATCCAATAGTAAACGTGCTCGCGTTGCCATATCAACGAAGTCAAGTTCCACTGATAAATGTTTTGATTGTTCTTCCACCCGATACATAATAGAGTTTTTGAAATACATATATCAAATAATTGCGTTTAAAAAAAAAAGCTGTCAAGTTTTTATCGGAAACCTCAATATTTTCAAGCTTCTTTCTTAGTAGGTGTAAGGGCTCCATCGGTAGGCTGCCAGATCTTTCCATTTCTGTTATACAAAACTTGGTGCAGCATATTTGTAAAAAACTGCGCAACTGTCGTATAATTGCTTAGAGCAATGGACTTTAAATTTACTTTTAATACGTGTGTTCCAGACTGAACTAACAGCCCGTTTATCGTCTGCATACTTTAGACCTGGAACGTTGTATGATTATGTTATGTCTTTTTTAAACAGTACCTATAAAAAGTGTACTCAAAATGCAGGCTTGTTTGACACCCCTCGTCGCCGTCGTTTCCAATTCATGGGATAAGCCACCATCGCCATCCCATACCACCGCCTTATATTCTCGTTAAATGCTCATGTAATGTCCACAATTTTGCTACCTCCATCAATTTTGTAAAGCTTGTTAAAGAGTGCTTCAAATGCTGATTTATAGTCCACAAAGTTCCGTGAAGTTTCTTATTTCTTTGCTTGTACAGTTGGGCTATGTTTAAAAAGGTGAAAAAGATCTTTATATCAAATGTTGATCCCTAAAAACTGATCGGAACTCGTGCAAGATTTGCTCTTACATTTAACTGAACTAGCAAATCTTCAATAAATCATAATGGCTAATGATTTGCAGGTTGGGTTGTTTTGCAGTGTTGATGAAAGAAAACCCTCTGTAGTAGAATCTGAGCAGAAAACAAAAAAATTGATTGCAATAGTAAATTCGTTGACATGAAAAGCACTTAGCCGTTTGAAATTTGCAAAAAATTGTAGGTTCCCTCACAAGGAATGGCTGTGAGAAATATGCTAGTCTCCGGGCTCCCCGCTCTATGACGCCACGCTATGTTTGAATTTACTCTTGTACTTACATGAAGAGATGTAAAAGCATTGCTTTTTGTTCTTCCATTCAAAAAAAAAAAAAAAAAACAGAAAGTGAATCATGGGTCATTCCAACGAAACTGACACCGTACGCTTAAAAAATAAATAACTTAATTTATAATTAAGTCCATATCTGGAAAATAGAGCATTATACATTCTTATGAAATGAAATGATCACTTAAGTAACACTTAAATATTTCATCAAAAAGCTGATTTAAAGTAAAAACAAAAAAATTTTGTTCACTTGTATGGCCAAATATTACTCGTCCCACCCGTCACAAAAGTACTGTCCCACCCGTCACAAGCATTGAGCGTTTTTGTTTTGCGAGATATTTTCGTAAATTATACTAATACTTAATCTTTACAATATCAGGAACCATTTAAAACTAGGTTCTTTAACAAAAGTTTCATAGTTGCTTGCCTATTGCGAATGGTTTTAGTCAACTCGCAAAGGAGAGGTAATTTGATGTCCCACCCGTCACACTTTTTTAACCATCAATTTCTCAAAATATGTAGTAATGATATTCTCATTCTTTTTCTGGTGGTACAGTATGGAATGACCATTCAAGTTTGTAAAAATGTCATATTCAGTACGTAAATCGTTGCCGTTTGAAAGAAATGAAGCAAAATGTAGGCAAAAAATGAGTATAAATGTCCCACCCATCAAAATGGAATGCCCCTTATGACACTTTCCGGCACAAAGCAGTAATATATAACCAAGTATGATTTCGCTCTAAGAAATGTATATTCACCTCTGAGATTTTCGTCTATACTTCTATTTGAGGCGATTGCATCTGCTAGTTCAAGTATTCTACTTTATTCGTCTTTGGACCGACCCGAGGATACAAATTTAATAAATAGACAGTTTGTGCCAGAAGCAAATTTATTCCGTGAGAGACCTGCTTTCGTGATACACTGAAAATGATGTGTTCCCCATTTTTGTAACTTAGGTCAATTGACAAAATAGTTACATATTTTTTAATTGCAAAGCAACTATAGTGGGCACGTCCGTCGCTCACCTGATCTTTTGATATCAACTCAAACAATTTACCTTGAACCTACATACGTCATTGGATATAATTTCTATTGTTCTTAATTTCTAGAGACTCTATGCAAAACGAAATAAGTTCTTTTACAAAGTATCGTAATTATTTCAAATTCGCAAGCACACAGCCCCTTTTAAGTCTTTCAACGAGCCGTACAGCTTTGTTAGACCAAACAAGAGTTCGTATTAGTCCGTAGTTTTGTTATTTCCGCTTTTTTTTTCCAGCCATAAGAACTTGATTTCATTCTCTTGTGCAGTAAATCTTTCTAGACAGCAACCCTTCATATAAAGTTTCTTCTGGGAATGCCAACATTTTGCAATTATTATCAGTTGCAATTAGCCGCCTGTGTTAGGCAGTTAGTTGTTGCTGTAGTAGCCATTAACATATAACCACCATCGAGGTATGTACGCAAAGAATAATTCAAATAGTCTGACAAGAATAAGAGGCACGATTCTTTCTTTCCCTATACCTTCATACTCGAATTCCCCGCTGTGCGACCCTATTCAGCTTTTCTTTGCCTCTATACAAAATCACCTGACAAATTGCTATAAATATTATAAGCAACATAAATTCAGTCTCGGCTTAGGTAGATGTGGAATGTAGATCGGTTGTTTGGTGAATGCGAAATGTAATTTTAAATGAAAAACATTGTAACAACAACAAGAAGAAACATGCAAATTACTTAAGTGTGAAATACCAAACCGTCATATAATTGCTTTAGATTAATAATATTTTTATTTTCTATTGCAATGAACGATAGCTGCCTATCCACTCAAAGCCATGTCCTCCCACTGTGAGGAGGTAAAATGATTTATTTGGATTTAATAATGCTTATTACAACAGCCCATTTGGAATAAAATTTAATTCAATGTGTACGAGTCTTGTCTCAGTCTTAACCTAAATAAATGGAAAATATGATCTCATTATGCGTAGACATCAGGTGAAATTATACACGGGGAAGTGTAGTAAGTAGCAACAACAGTGAAAGAAAAGCACATTCGCAGCACAATTAAATATTAATACAAAACCTAACAAATCAACATAACTTAATGTGGATTTCCCTCCACTAATGAGGCTGATTTCGCGTATTCTGCGAATGGTTTGCAGACACGCGGTATATCTGTTTGAATATCTTCTATCTCAGCCTACACAATATTTTGTGGGTTTTTCTTTTTGAACAGTGGGCAGCGGAAGTATGTGGACAGCAACCATTAAAATTGGAAAAAACTTTATATAGTACCCTTGTTGTGTTCAAACTGATATTTTGGTCAGTTGGCCGAAAAATTATTTTTTAGTTCATGTGAAGGTTGTAAAATGAATAAATGTTTGGGTAGAACAATCATGGAATGTCCTGAAACCCATTTCTTGGCGTTTTCTCTAACTGCAATTTTAATGACAGTGTTATTCTAGGAAAAGGGGACTCGTCAAAGCTATTCAGCGGGAAAGTGTTTTGGGATCTTATAGCCTCCCAAATTTTCCAACCTCAATGAAGCTCTTTACAATGACTTTACATCTCGGAGCCAAAATCGTTTTATAAGCTTATCAATTATAAAAAGAAAAATGATGGTTTCCCTCCTTCTCTTCACTGCGAAAGCCAATCTTCCAACGAACCAACAACAATCGCAATTTTTTCTTTGCAAGTTACTTTAAACTGTCTTTTGCCCAAAAAACCCCTGATCTAGACCGGACTTACTTTTCCTATCGTCGCCATTTCTCTACAGGGCCTTCTAATCAAAGCTTTAATTAGTCAACTGTTCTTAATGGTCTCCTCAAACTCAAAGACGAGTATAATCCAGGTCCAGATGGCATTCCTGCCATTTTGCTTAAAAAATGTTTTTCGAGTTTAGCCCTTCCTATCACCAACCTTTTAAAATAATCCCTTTCAAGTGGTGTTTTTCCGGACTTATGGAAAATATCTGTTATTTCACCTAGGCCCCAAAAACCTTATTTCTAACTACAGACCCATAGCCAAACTCTCTCATATCCCTAAGCTTTTCGAAAGCATTTTGTATAAAATACTTTTTTTCCAGTGCAAATCAATGATATCCTCCAAGCAGCATGGTTTCTGTAAGGGAAGGTGGTCTACAACCACTAATCTAGTTGAGTTTGTTTCCTTCTCTCTTTCTGCGATGGAAAAATGAAACGAAGTAGACGTCATTACCACAGATTTCAGCAAAGCTTTTGACAAAATCTCTCACACTTTAATCCTCTTTAAACTTCCCTTCTTCGGATTCAGCCTTATCCTACTCAAATGGATATCTTCATATTTTGATAACCGCCGATATAGAGTTCGTTTCCGTTCTACTATTTCAGTTCCTTTTGTGGCAACCTCCGGTGTGCCCCAAGGCAGCCATCTTGGACCCCTCTTTTTTATTCTTGCCATTAATGATATCGAGCAGATCATCCAATATTCTTCTATCTCACTTTACGCGGAGGACGCTAAAACTTTCAAAGTCATCACCTCCGATCGAGATTCTCTCCAGCTTCAAAATGACCTCGATTCATTCGTCCTTTGGTGTTCTAAAAACTTCCTTGAGTTAAACTTTGCCAAATGCGAAGCAATAACTTTTTCTCGTAAAAGTAATAAAACCTCTTCCCAGATCCTATCATCTTCAGAACATTTCCATAAACCGTGTGCAGCTTATCCGAGATTTAGGAGTTCTCTGCGACAGCGAATTAAATTTTCGTTCTCATATTGACGAGGTAATATCAAGAGCTAATTCCGCCCTTGGTTTTATCAAGAGATGGTCCAAAGAGTTCCACAACCCCCTTGTAGCGAAATCCCTCTATATTGCCTATTTTCGCCCTCTCCAAGAGTATGCATCGCAAGTGTGGGCTCCATATCAAGCGGTTCATATCTCAAGGATCGAAAGTGTTCAACGTCGTTTTCTGCTGTTTGCCCTTCGGGATCTCTACGATGTTAGAAACTTTCTCACCCTGCCTCCTTACCGCGAACGTCTCGCAATCATTAATCTCCACTCCCTAGAAAACAGAAAGAATGTCTTTGACATCATATTCATTCACCGACTTCTTAATGGTAACACTGACTGCTCCCCCCTTTTAGACCTTATCTCCTTCAACACTTCTCCCCGATACGTAAGATCATCCCGATTTTTTTTCCTTCCTGCTCATCGTACATCCTATGGTCTCAACGAACCCTTAACCCGCATGATGAGTAAGATTAATTCTGTCCTTTTTCTTTTCGACCTTAATCTTCCAAGACCTTGTCTGAAAGTCCTCCTTTTAAACCATTTCTCATCCTTGTAGTTTAATTTAGCTATAATTAGTTTAAGTTTAGTATGATTATAAGCATGTAATAATTATAAAATTCAAATTCAAAATTCAAGTGACAGTCCGACCCCCTCACTTCCACTTGTGATCATTTCCGAATATTTGTGTTATTTACATATAGTTTTCAATCATTCAAAATGCCTCAGCTCAAAGCTTTAAAAGTTCTCTCTTTTAGACTTTAAGTTTACGTTTTAATAAAGTGACGGAAGCTCTCATACCCCACTGTATGTTCTATTTTAAGTCGAATTGAAAATGCAAAAGTAGATCAGCTTATAAGGAAATTTAGAATACCTAATGAGTTAATGCGTTTTTTAAATAAAATTATTTATCAGTCTAGAGAAGAAGAGTGCAGAGATAAGTTGTTGTGTCTATGAGCTGGCATGGTAGTGTATTTTTCACCCTGCAGCAGTGAAGTGAATCTACATTTTTTCGTTAAATACATGATAATACCACCACTTGTAATTAGGTATAGGCATAATTTTACGATTATGGATGTTTTATTTAAAATTAAACATTTTGTGTCTTGAACTATAAATACGACTAAGTTTATGAGTGCAATTCACTTGGGCGGAACGAATTTCTCGCCTAGTAAGGACATGGCTTCGAAGAAACGTAATGTAGCGTTGAGTAATTTTGTGAAATTTCACACCCCATTGTCAGTTGTTGGAATGATGAAGACATTACAATTTAACCGATGATGGTCATTTTCATTTGTAAGGTAGGTGTTGATGTATTCGACGCGTAGATGAAATAAGAGCGGAACTTGTTCTTGTTGCAACGCAATTATTTCAGGTGTTAATGGTTTTGAAATTTCCATGTTATCTGTATTTAAGTCATGAGACCTCTCGTTATATGTTTAAAGGAATTTATATCCCGTAGTCATGAAGGTCTGGTTGTTGATTGTATACAAAATTGGCAAAATTGATGTAATTAGGTCTTCGCATATCTAGACACTCTTTTTTTTTTAAATTCATGAAAGATGTCTTTTGCGATGGCAAAAATACCATAAGAAATGGAGCAATCAATCCTGATTTCTATGTCTTAGACCTGGAGTCGAAATACCGCATCATTGAATAAATGAGTGAGTACTATTTTTATATAAAAATTCGCTCTATATTAAGCAACATCAGTATGCTGTTCATTTATCGACTTTCAAATACTCGATAACGCGAGAAGTAATGCCAAAAACACATAATCCAGTCAACTTTTACTCGATCACGTGTGCCATAATTCGGCCCTTGATTTAGCGGTTTTAGCTTTGAAGCTGTTGAACTCTTTCGTGCCAAAAAAATTTATCGACAAATATTTCTGTACTGTAGGAAATTGAATTTCTTTCAGAAAAGCTGTTCTGGAAAATTATCATCAAACTAGCTGTTACTGAGGCTTGAATGCAAAAGACCTCCAAAAGTTTCCTACAAATTTATCCCCAGCACTCTAAGGCAGCTACTGTACTCCTGTGCACCAGACTTTCAATGCAGAGAATAAAACCACACATCGTTGCCAAGAGCCTGGAAAGATGTTGAATTCTTGGTCTTGCATGTCTACGTGGTTATAAATTTTTTTTATGATGAACGTTCTGACTTACCCCGGACCTGTCTCATCATATCGAGCTTTCTTACAGCTACTAAACTTGATCAATTTAAAGGTTAAGGTTTTGTTGCCGCGACCGACGGTAAGTTACGGAACGAATGGTGGGTGGCAAAATCTCGTCGTTGGTTCAGCTTACTTTCCGTGGAATTCAATTTTGCCTCCTATCACTAGACAGGTGGAGTTCTACCGGAAGATGGAACTTATCATGTCCACCGATGGTACATGAGAAGCAAACATCTTCTTAGCTTCATTCTGTGCTCCGGCTTAGACAACCACAATATTGACAATGGGCCAACCTTTGTTATGGCTACAAGGTAGAAGGTAATTAATTTAACATTGTCTAACAGATATGCCAAAGAAATTACTAACTGGAAAGTTCTGCCGGGCGTGTCACTATCAGACAACAGATTCGTTCAATTGTATCTTACAAATGTTGTCTCTACGTCTTAATAACAAGGACTCCCAAAAAAAAACTATACTCTTTTCAATGATGAACTTGGTAATTTCGTCAAAAACCTACCCCTACGTTAGCTCTAAAAAAAAAAGGAGAGAAAGTGGAGGATGTAGTTCTTGACGTTAACTGTGCCCTAAAAAGAAATTTTGAGCTGGCATGTTCAGCTAGACGAATTCTTAGTATTATCTATGGATCCGTGGTGGATCGCTGAACTTCAGAAAATTGGCAGAGAAACCAGAAGCCTTCTGAACAGGTAGCTGAAGAATGTTTAGAGAAATGCTGGAATCTGTACCGATCTAAACTGAAGGATTTCAAAAAGTTAATTCGAAGATTAAAGCATGCCTATTACCAAGAATTCTTTGAAAGCATCGAAACACTCAGTGAAACTTAGCTAGGAAACGTTTCCAATTCCCAGTCAAAGGCAGAGACACTTTTGCTGGAAACTCGTTTTCCAGATAACCATATATCAATCGGACCACAACAATCGATTTCCCTTATATCAGGTAAATCCGATGAATTCACTTGACGCAGTTGGTAGTTGGTCCACGTCATCGTTACTATTGACGAGGCTATGAAATACGCCGTGGCATCCTTAGACAGCTTCAAGTCACCTGGCACTGACGGTTTTTATCCAGCTAATTTCATTGGTAGTTTAGTTCTTGCGTATTTTCCAACTCCGCGGCAAAGTGTTAAAATCTATTTGAGTCCAAAAATTGTTGGTTACCAATTTTTGGACGCAAATAGATTTTAACTACTCACTCACCAAGAGCTTTAAACCTACCAGTCAAGCCTCCTTCCTTTTTGAAATGCTGGAAAGAATGGTAGAGATTTTCATTCGCAAATCCTCACTCCAAATTCGCCCTCTGTCTCAGAAGCATAATGGCTACCAAAATCTTGTTAAAAGAGAACTTGGTATGGAAGAATCATCAGTCCCCTGGATTAAAGCAATGCAAGTGAATAGATCCGTGTTCGTTGAAACAGAGTGTGAACAATATCCTGCATGAGGAGTGAATAAAGACTGTCGACAAGGTATCGTTCCATCTCCTCTTCTGTGGTGCATACTGATCAACTCTCTACTTGTAATGCTCAATGGATCTAAACTACACGCCTAAGCATTTGCCTACGGCGACGTGGTCGGCGTTCTCTCGGTTGGTTTCAGCCTTCAAGCTGTCTCTTCCAAAAAACAGGCTGCCCTAAATCTGATTGACACTTGGTTCTCCGTCAATCCTAAAAACAAGTTTATCCTTTACAAGACGTAGAAAATTGGTTCTATCACTTACCTGAAACGGGATAAGTATCTGTAGTATACAGCCAAGCTGTTCTTAAGGCACTTCTCAACGCTCTTACTACTTCGAAAGCATTCCAGGAATGCAAGAGCTCTCTGAATGCGGCCAGAAGACAAAATTGTTTGAGTTTCTTTTGGGTTGCAGGCCGTCACGCCATGGCTAGAAATGAGACAGCTTTCTCAGTACCTGAGAGGGAGCTTGGTTTGCAAGGGTTCTCAGTGAGGGCTTCAATCCACGATTGGATCTATGTCAGAGCACAGCTGTAGATGGAATACCCTCATTGAATGCAGACAAACCAAACTTATGTTCCTCAACGTTAAAAAGAAAACTGCAACCTTTTTGCAGAAAATATTTTATAAAGGTTGGGCACTTCTCTGTGGGCTTGGCAAAAAACCTGTTAAACTTAAGAAGTGATACCACACTCTATGAATCCTGTGGAGAAGATGATGACACTGAGGAGCACCTTCTCTGTGAATGTCCCGCATTGTCTTCTATTTGGTTACAGATACTCGGCGCAGACACGGAGAATTGAGAAGTGATAACCTAGGCTCCCTATCATGGCAGCGTCTTTTGGCTTTTCTCCGAACATTTGTAAAGCTTTTTGGTACAGAAGGTTGTTTACTGGCAGTATAAAGGAACGAAGAATTTGCCAAGAGTCTTTTAAACTGCAGCATAGAAGAATTCTAATTGCGAGATAGTGATTGGTGAGAAGTACGGATTTACATCAACGCTATAATTCGAAGTGTCATCGCAGTCTGTCGTCGAAAACACTTTTGATAAAGATTGCAAGGGGAGTAGATCTCGTCTTAGTAAGTAAGTATGTAAGTAAGGAAGAAAGTCAGCATATTTCTGTACATAATAAACCCTGGATGAAAGAGTGAAGTGGCGTATAAGATGAACGAATGTCTCGTTTTGTTGCTCTTCTTTGCATTCTTAACCGTATAGCTGTGGATACTATTGGAGGATTGAATTGTTAAGACTGGATTATACAGCTCAACACTGGAGTGTCTAATATGATACCTGCTGTTCTTCAGTAGCCTTTATAAGGAATGCCATATTCTGTTGATCTCCTATCTGCGTCAGATGTCCTTGTGAGCATTCTCACTAATTTTGATTGATTGGGAAATATGACTTCTTCTTTTTTAAGTGGACGAAAGTCCTGCTGGTTCATAGCAGTCAAGACTTTCTGTTGTGTAGTTCGTCACTGCAAAATGTTAAAAATTACTCTTACTTACTATAGAACCCCCAAAGTAAAATCAAAGTAGATAAACCTTATTAAAGACCCATCAATTGAATGCGAATTTAAAAAAGGACTTATTGCAAAAATGAACAGATATTACAGCAAAAACTGACATTGCTAAATATACAAAATGCCTGCAAAAGACATTCTTTTTTATCACCGATGTTCTTGCTTTATACGCGTATTAATCCATCGAATACTGCGTTCGGTGTCAAGCGCTTCTCATGGAATACATAAATCGAATTTGTTTTTATTAGAATTTCAGGAACCATTCGCCACTCCCCTCTCCACCGCCTCCGCCTAGTATTTTTTGAAGATGTTTTTCTGCTTGGCAATGAATATATTTTCCTATATTTTATAGTTCAACTGGCATTAGCCTGAGCTCATTCTAAGGGCCATTCGTTTTGGTGGGCATTTCGACCTCCACATCACGCATCCTTGTTTTTTACGATGCAACCGAAATTTATTCCTCAACACAACTAAAATGAAGAAAAAAAAAACATCATTTTTACTTGCTTTTTACGATTGCTGAATTCTCTGTGTGAAAACGTGATTGGTATTTCGTGAATTGATCAGCTTAAGCTATTTCTTTGTTCTTGAAGGACATACAAAAATGTGCAAAAGGAAATTAAATTCCTTTGGAATGCCAAACTTCAAAGTTCGATTCGGGATTCGAGAGTCCTTTGAATTTTTTATTTTACTCATCGCTGATTGCACGGAGTAACATTCCCAGCCAAAGGACCACCCGAAATGAGGTAAAAATTGACATTCCCATTTTGCAGATATGTGCGATACCAGGAGCAAATAAACAGGACTTAGGGGCAAGGGTAAGAGATATGTATACGAACTCGTAAAAAACACCTCTTCTCTCTCTCTTTTCTCATACAACCATCAGGAATTGAAGGACAGTTTGACAGGAGCTGGGGTGGCATTACAGCTTACAACATGAATGCGGAAAGTCTAAGTAGATGACTGAGGCGACGAGATAAGCAAAAAAAGACGAAAGGTGCCGCACGGATGATGCTGTTGATTTGGATAGATACGTAGATACACTTTCATCTTATTTCATTCTCTTCGTTTTTTTTTTCTATTTTCTTCCTTTTTTTGCGTAAAAAGTGAAGTTTTTTTTGTTGCCTCTCTTATTTTGTTGCCTTTATTCTTCTTTGCCTCCCCCGTCTGAACTTCCCCTCTAGGGATCCTTTTCAAAATGGGATAAAGCACTTGACATGTGATGGGGGTGTCGAATTTTATGTCCGTCATCGTATGAATAAAAAAGTTATGCGTTTTGCAGGTCCTTGATGTGATGGAGAGAATGGAGAAAGGGCAATGAAATACATCTTACATAGACGGACACCATACCAACACAGTTGATTGGATTAAACTTGTTTGCATTTTTATCTTCGAGAGGTTTATGGCAAGTAGTTGTATGTTGTTGTTGTTGTTAAAAACAGAGAGAGAGAAAGTAAAAGAAGCACAGATGAGGGTACAAGTGACGGTGCGGCGCGTGTAGCGCCCCACACACTGAACGCACATCTACTCACATTATCGTAAGTAGTCCTTTTTTAGTTTCGTACGGTCTTTTTTTAAGGTCGAGATTATGTTTATTAGACGAAATGGTTGGTGCAGAGCTGAAAGTTGTAAATCCCAAAGCTGCTTAAATTATTTATATAGACGATGTTTTATGCGTTTTATCCTTGGAAGATAAAAACGAAAATAATGATGGTGGTATTAGTGAAGAGATGTGTGAATAAGGAATGCATACCATTGGTCTTATGGTGATATTGTTTAATTGTTCTGCACGATCGCTCAGAGGATAATCGAATTGTATTGGGATTAGACTGTAAGTCTATGCTTTAGCTTGACTGTATTATGGTGTGACAATAAGGCAGATAGAAGCAAATGTTAAAGGTTTGAATAGGGCGGGAATAGTTGAAGTTATTTCGTCTCTGGGCTCTCTCGAACAACAATTAGACTTATCCAATAATGGTTCTTGAAGATAACGCGGCTTATGCCACTATCGGATCACTAGTGTGAAGCAGTTAAGTGGGAGATCATGATACTCGTAATGCCGGAAAAAGGAAGAAGAATTCTTGATGAATTTTTACAGAATTCTTGACGAATTCATAAAGAACTCTTGAAAAAATCCTGCAGAATTCTTGAGGAATTCTTGAAGAAGTTTGATGAATTTGTAGAATTTTTTAACGAATTCTTGAAGAACTCTTGAAAAATTCGTTCAGAAGAACTCTTGAAGCAATCTTGGAAATTTCTTGAAGAACTCTTGAAGATTTCTTGAAAAACTCTTGAAGAATTCTTAACCGATTCTTGAAGACTTCTTGAAGAACTACTTGTGAACAGATCTCTTCGCTCACACACTTTCAAAGGCCTTTAAAAACTGTGACTTTGAACAACAAAGAAGTTGAACAGTGGAAATCTGCACTATAAATCTAAGGTCACAAGCAATAAAATTGGCACAAAGTGTTTACATGTCTGTAGTATTCGTTATCTTAAAGCAGCCGCGAAGAAAGCGTGGTTATTTCTGGAGAACGTTTAGGAAAGGCTAAGTTTCTTTAAACTCAGTGATTAAGTAGTACGCACTATCAATTTCTTCTGCACGATCCCTACAACGCTATCTGTGTTCGTGAACGGATCAAGATGACAGAACAGATGGGACTCACAAGATAAACTGGATTCTTTGAAAGGATGAAAGTTGCAATTTCTGTTTTGCCGCAACGGCGATGCAGCTCCTTTCAGAAAATTATGGGGAGACACAACTGACTACAGATTCAGTTGAAATTGGATATCTTTCGAACTTTGGCGCAGTAGGAATTTTCGATACAGAGAGACACACACCGAAGCGCTACACTCTTGAAACGCTTCATATTCTCTACAAAAGTAACAGGACAGGACAGTAATCATCATTTCTTCATTTTAGTGTTCTTTGGTTTCCACCAAGAAATTTAAAAAAAAAAGAAGAGGAAATTGTATCACTGACTAAGTAATTATCAATTTGCTTATTTATATTTTTATCAAATAGGGTGATTTCTGAAGAGCTAAGATTGTCAGGTTGAACTTGGTTGACATGTGGTTTAATCAAGACGATGCCACATGCCACACAGCTCGTGAAGCAATGTACATGTTGACGGAAGAATTTGGATTTGGAGAGCAGTTTTTTTCCTAAAATGGTCCTGCAAGTTGGCCGCCAAGATCACGCATCTTAATTATTACCTACTTGTTGGGTTATTTGAAGCCGTTTGTCTAAGTGGACAAGCCGAACACGATTGATGCCTTACAGTACGACTCGTGCAAACCAACGCTGGGAAAAGATATGACGTCGAAAAGCTACAATCGCAGGAGATTGCCAGTGCTTTCTCCAATCGTGTGTCCTTCCAACTATCCTGAAATCTTATGCATTGAAGACCAGTAGCAGCAATGCCAACAAGCCATCAGAACCGCTGCCTCTGATGTTTTAGGTTTCAGTCGGCCTCCAAAACGAAACCCATGATTCGATGAAGAACGACATGTTAATGCAGCCAATCAAAAAGAACGACAAGAAGAAAAGAAGCAGCTTGAGAAGTGTCCGTTTGAGAAATTGGGGAAATGTCATGACAGGAATGAGGTTCGGAAGTCTTACCAAAATTGAATTGAAAAATCTTGCCAGGGTGGCAAGCTCGAACTCAAGCCTGTAAAGACCAGCAGGGAAACATAGTAGTAGAGTCACAATCGCTACTGAGGATCTGGAAAAATCACTTCTGCAGGCTGCTTAAGGCGATGAAGACACAAATTCCGCTGTCAGGAAGATTGACCCATTCAACTTGAGCGATGATCAAGAATGCCGTCCTCCCGAACTAGAAGAAGTTAAGCTTGTCATATGCGAACTCAGATCAAATAAGGCTGCAGGTGCATATGGCCTTGATGCCTTTCAAGACAACTTGAGATTGGTTGGGAAGGAGCATGCACCAGCTGATCTGCATCATATGGTCGGAAATCAAACGGAGAATAACTCTTGCCTACCTTTGCTTCTTTGGGTTTAGAAGGCAAGTGGGAAACAAACTCCTCTCTACACAAACCAACGTAACTAAGACCTTAATTATGCCAGTCCTGGTTTAGCGCGGAAGCATGGTCTGTATCGAAAGCGGATGAGGAAACCTTTGATCGTTGCGAAAGAAAAATACTCCGAATAGTCTTTGGTCCCGTATACGAAGACAGTGTGTGGAGAAGAAGACACAACATCGAGCTATATGAGCTATACCGTGACATGGACATGGGAGACTACAACGGCTCGGCCATGTAAAGTGGATAGGGTCCATCCATCTACAACGATACGGCTCGGCGGGTTTTCGAAAGCACATTGTAGGGAAATCGTGGATGTCTTAGTTGACGTAGTCAAGTTTAAGAAGACCTCAACCGACTTAGAGTGCAAAACTGAAGAGTTCTCGCTCCAGATCGAAATTGTTGGCGTAAAATGTCGGTTGAGGCTCAGGTTCACCCCGAACTCTAATGCCCACCTAAGTAAGTGAGTGAGTGACCGGAAACCGGAAAACCGCACCCGGAAAACCGCACCCGGAAAACCGCACCCGGAAAACCGCACTGGCCTTCACTTCCCACAGATCAAAGTCAGTTGAGTTTGAAAAGTAAAAAATTTTTTTTTGGTTGCAAAAAAAATCGATAGTTTTTAATTTTCATACAGCCTAGAATTTAGAAAAATGAATTTAAGTTGCAGAAATTAACTTTTTTTTACATTTTGACCAGTATTTCACTGAAAAAGACAAAAATTAGTAAAAAATTTCATACCGATGCAGGCGTCTAGTTAAGTTTTTACAGTTCATACTAGTGAGCACAGAGCCTCAAACTCAGAAATAGGACGCCATATCGAAAAATTTTTTGCGGGTGTTTCGGGTTGAAGGGGTGGAAGTGGATACTCTGTATTATCTACTCTGTGGTGGTGCCCATGTTACGCTTGTCACATTGCCCGAATTGAATCCAAACAATTTCCTATGTTTGCTTTGCTTCATCTTAACTGGGATAATCATTTTCATCTTCACATCCCTCGCAACTTCTGCTGATTGGTTTTAATGCTTTCTTGATGGCATGAACAGCAGGAGCCACCTTAAATAAATAGAAGGAAATATATAATTGATCGAATTGGCGAAATTCAATATAACAACGGTTCATCATCCTTTTTTATCTGCGTATGCTAATACATCAATAACCACCCCATTTTGACGCAAACTCCCACCTCTGTGCGTACGTTTTGATCAATGGCATGCAAAATTACACCAAAAACATATTCAATCACACAGCTTGATGCTCGAGGGTGATTATCTCGAATATAAAAAACGGTGAAAAAAAACAGTAACTCACCCTATTCCAACAACATCCATGCTCCTGATAACTGCAATCGTGCCACACCAGTTGTGGCTAATAATCGTTCCACTTACAGCAAATGGCACCAGCCAACGCCCCCCTGGTGCCCATATTTCCAATGCCCTCTATAGTGCTCTCATATTTTTATGCATACACGCGAGGACATAAATACGCACTCATAGGTCTTCATCATGAGCATACATTTTTTATGTTTTTATTTCTGAATATTCTTAGCTAGCTAAAAAAGAGGAAATATGAAAAAATAGAAGAAAAAAACGAGATTAAATGTCCTAGATAAGAGTTCTTCATCATCAGAGACAGAATCACCATTGGGGGGTGAGTGGGAGATTGATCCTGGCGATGGCGATGTCCAGCTCACTCCGAATCGAAATAAAGCACTCCATGGTTTTTATGAATTTATGTGCGAATACCATCTCAAGATTATGGATGTAAAAAAACGAAAGCACCTAAACCCAGGGGTGGCTCTGACGCCGGCCGTGTTGAATGGCGTTGGTAGGCGGGCGGGCGGTGGCGGTGAGTATTGAGAGAGGGGAGACCAACACAGTGGCGGTGCGTGGTGGCCGTTTGCCGATGCCATTCAACTTTATTGCTTCGGTCATTATTTTTATGATTATTGTTGTTGTTGCTGGTGTTTTCCTATTCATTCGTTTCTTTTCCTTCTTTTTTTTTGAGATGCCAGTGCGGTAAGTATCGTGGACTTGGCCCAAATTGAATTGGAATGCTAATGTATGGAAATCGAAAAAAAGAGGTCCTGTTCTGTTGTTCGGTTTCTTTTTTCTTTTTCTTTTTTTCACTCGTTTTTTATTTTTGGTACTTCGACGTGGTCAGCAGAAATGTGTTGGGTTTTTTTCTGTGGCTTTTGTTAAAAAGGATGCCTGGCGAATGGCATAGCCATAGTCCTGAGCTCAGATGGGCTAGTTAATGTTTTTTATTCATTAGAAGTAAAAAGGGTATCGCAGATAAAAGTTAATGCTTATGTGGTAGAAAATGGCTACGATGGTTTATTCTGCCTACTCGAGATAATTTTATTTATTATGCTACTTTTCGGTGGGTAATTGAGAGGGCCTGATCTTTCTCTGTGGCCTATTTGGAAATGATAATGGGTTCTGCTGTTGAATCATTTTTTGTGAATTCATTTGAAGACATAATAAGAAAGAAGAGCATGCAATTTTGTTGGCATAAATGAAATGTGCCAGCATAAAGGACTTTTCATAAAAAGTAACGTTTATTGCAAGTGGTTTTGCTTTTGGAAGGGCCTAAATATTTATCTAAAATTGGAAACGTGGACGAATTGGATTGAGTAGATAGTGACTTTTTTTTTCATTTTCAATCTGAAGAACCTGCCTGTTCAGCAAAAATATTGTTACAATGTATCATCATTACAGTAAATGATTTTTTATTCCTTGCTATAGGTTTAATAGAGTATATATGAATACGAATATCTAAGTTCGACAGTGACAGAGTTTCAAAGCAAACAGCTTTGAGTACGTTTATTACCAATTTTGGCTTTCTTTTCTAAGATTGAACATTTAAAACCGCTGGCTATTGTACCAGACTGGATCTTTTCTACTGATTAAGTTTTCAAAATTTGTTTTCTTCTTCATTTTGATTTCTAAGGAATCTCTTGTGTTTTTGCACTGCCGCCTATGGACTTTTTTACTTAGACCTTTGAAGGCACCGAAAGCCACTTAAAAAAAACTGATAAAGGAGAGTATTCTTACACCTAAAACGGATCAAATAAAATACGATGGTCCCACAGCGCTAGCCTTGTTTTTGGATTAAGGACTTTCAAAGGAAAAATACAATTTGATGAGAAAATCATTGAGAAGCCATAACATTGAAATGCTTCCGAGCTATAAATTATTAATGGAAGCTTAAAGCAAGCCACTCCGTCAAATTTGGAAGTAACGGACACTTCTATTGAGCTTATAAGGAAACTGCAAGTTATTTTAAATGTACTACCATCGAAGGAACCCATTACCAAATGAAGATAAATTTAACAAGTATACCAAAACTACTTTGGATCTTCTTAAGGCCAAGTACAGTTACAAACTCCTTACTCCAACACTTAACAAAATTCTGGATCATGGTTGGGAGCTCATAAGACATCAAATTTTCCCTAGGAGAGCGTCTAAAAGATGCACAGGCATCAAGGAACAAAGACTGCAAGTAGTATCGATAATCAAGTGCTTTATTATTTAATATGATAGTTTTATCATCGGATACAGTTGTTTCATCTTTAAATAATGTTCGATCCAAAAGTCTAATAAATGCTGAAAACTAAGATCGAGTAATTGAATTGTTAAAAAAAATTTGTATGTGTACCTATTGTTTATATTCTATTTTGTTTTAAAAATATACATTTTGAGTATTTGTTTGATTTAATTTTTTTTCGTCCGTTTATTTTTTGCGTTCACTGTTTCATGTGCTCAAACTGTTTAAAGCTTGATATAACATACTGATGAGTCACAAAATGAAACAAATTATGTTTTATTTTTTTTTATCCACTGTTGTTATCAATTTTACTTAAGAATATCTTGTGAATACTCTGAAATCAATTTCTTTAAAATTCTCCACTTTTATAGCCTTGCAAATTTCTCTAACGTACAAAAAAAATGTGCCAATCCGTTCGGAAGTAAAGATTTTTGTCACGAGAAAAGTAAATTGGAACCACAGTACGTCGCGTCGTCAAAAATGGCTTAGTTATTGATCTATTTTGAAACACGCATGTCTTCATCAGTTGACGATTTAGCCGTTTTTGAACTAATGCGGTGCCGCACCGATAGAAAAACCTTGGTAAAATCAAACAGGAAACTTGTTTGTTTGTTCGTCAAGCAGGAAAATACTTAAATTAAACAAGCTGGCATTTTCATTTTATTTATTGAAATGCTACAATTTTCATTGCTTAAGAGAATAACTCATGCCAACCGTTACTTCTTTGGGTTAAGAAGGCAATTGAGAAACAAAACCCTCTCTAAAAATATCAAGGTGACCTTGTATAAGACCTTGATGATCCCAGTCCTGCTTTACGGCGCGGAAGCATGGACCTTATTGAAAGCGGATGAGGAAACCCTTGGTCGTTTCGAAAGAAAAATTCTCCGAATGATCTTTGGTCCCGTATGCGAAGACAATGTGTGGAGAAGAACATATAACTACGAGCTGTATGAGCTGTACCGCGACATGGGCATAGCCAGCAAAAGTACGCATCGTGATTCGCGAGGCTACGATGGTTGGGCCATGTAGAGCGGATGAACCCAAACGCTCCGGCTCGTCGGGTGTTCGAAAGCACATTGCAGGGAAATCGCGGAAGGGGAAGACCTCGTCTTAGGTGGCGCAATCAAGTGGATGAAGACCTCAACCGACTTCGAGTGCGAAACTGTAGAGAGCTCGCCCGAAATCGAAGTCGTTATTGAGGGATGTTGGTTGAGGCCCAGGTTCACCCCGAACTGTAATGCCCTTCTAAGTAAGTAAGTAATTAAAAAGTTATCAGTTAATTTTTGAATCCTTCTGCAAATTGTTTCTACACCTACTTGAAAATGAATATCATTAATGGAATGATCCCAAGGTAAATTAAACATCATTCTTAAAATTTTGTTTTGACATAATTGAATTTGTTTAATATGAGAACATGTACATCTAACCTATTTCATTGCTTGTATGTATACCTAGTATTTTTATTGTGATGTATCCGCTCGTTTTTTTTTTTTTTTTTTTTTGTGGTGAAAGTTTTTACCGACGAAGATGGCATCTTCTACGCTGATCCAGAATCAGCCCACAACAGTGGCTGAAACCAGGACCCCCAACCCCCTCCAACCAACCAACACAACGAAAACCGCAATTGAACACTCCGCGAAAACGAAAAAAACGTCAGCAGACATTCACTACAACTCAAAATATAAATAATGTAAAAATCAAACCTTTATATGGAGTGGTTTTTTAAGGTTTTCTATCTAGTGTCATTGATATTCAGTTTGGTTTGCCATTTCATCATGAACAGGTTGACAAAAATATAACACTTGCAAATCGTGCGAATTTATTTCGAAAATAATGGTTCAGTTCGCGAAGTTTACCCAAGCTCCGTCCATTTTATGGTCGACATAATCGTCCATTAGAGCAATTAGTTCGGTTAACCATGCATCGTTTTCGCACTGCGTTTACTTTTTGTGATAATACGCATCCGCAGAAACGTCGGACAGTGCGCACCGAAGAAAAAATTCCTGCTGTAGAGCAAAATGTTGAAGAGGACCCAAATCGATTCGCCACTGTGCACAACAATTGGAGCTTTGTGTATCAGCTTTATTTAAGATTTTGGCTGTCGACCTTATAAGATCCAGCTTGTGCAAGAATTAAAGCTGCGAACCCAGCAATGCGTCGTAATTTTGGTGTATGGGCCGGAAATAAGATTAATCTCGATGCTGATTTCATCGCGGGGAGAGTACGATAACTATGGCGACAAAAAATAATAACGGTTTCTGATAGAGGGGTTCAATACAAGCATTTTTTACTATAGGAGGGGAGGGGGTCTATCTCCCCCCGTTTAGGCGGTAGGGGCAATTTTATAAAAATTGACTTAAAATCTAAAAAAAAAATATTGTAGAACAACGGAAAAACTTACAGATACAATTTATACTTTTTATGAAAGCCAGAAACTTGCACTTTATAATAAAATTTAAATGAAGTGGTTTCAATTTATAGTTTTTGAAATAACTGACTTCAAAGTCAAAATTTATGAAAAAAAAATTTTAAAAAATCACTTTGAGTACTATGTTTCTCGTGATTACAAGTGCCAATAAAAAAAAATTAGATGCAGTTAGTTGCTTCAATAAATTTTTTATCAAACGATATAAATTACTTTTTTCTATGTCTTATAGTTTTTGAGATAATTGAAAAATAGTAAAACTATATTTCTTTTTTAAAATCAAAAAATTTTCTAATTTTAAAAGAAACTTTTCATATAAAAAATTTGCACCCCAAAGCTTATGAGCAGCTTAACCCTGCGGAAAAAGGGTTAAAATAATGAGCCCCGCGAAGCGGGCCATGCGGAAAGCTGTTGCATACGGAAATTAATTGCTATTTTCATATTTAGCATGAGCAGCTTAACCCTGCGGAAAAAGGGTTGAAATAATGAGCCCCGCGAAGCGGTCCATGCGGAAAGCTGTTGCATACGGAAATTAATTGCACATAAGTACCTGTCTTATGAATTTTTATACTTTCACTAGTCTATTTCCTAACATTATTGTAAATTCGTACGTATTTCCATAATTTTTTGAAAATAATGCATACTTCAATAGTTTTACTATTTTTCAATTATCTCAAAAACTATAAGACATATAAAAAAGTAATTTATATCGTTTGATAAAAAATTTATTGAAGCAACTAACTACATCTAATTTTTTTTTATTGGCATTTGTAATCACGAGAAACATAGTACTCAAAGTGATTTTTTAAAATTTTTTTTCGTAAATTTTGACTTTGAAGTCAGTTATTTCAAAAACTATAAATTGAAATCACTTCATTTAAAATTTGTTATAAAGTGCAAGTTTCTGGCTTTCATAAAAAGTATAAATTGTATCTGTAAGTTTTCCCGTTGTTCTACAATACTTTTTTTTAGATTTTAAGTCAATTTTTATAAAATTGCCCCTACCGCCGAAACGGGGGGAGATAGACCCCCCCCCCCTCCCATAGTAAAAAATGCTTGTATTGAACCCCTCCACCAAAAACCGTTATTATTTTTTGTCGCCATAGTTATCGTACTCGTGCCATCATCGCAAAACTTTGGTCAGTGATGAGGCTCATTTTTGGTTGAATGGTTACGTCAACAAGCAAAATTGCCGTATTTGGAGTAGGGTTGCCAGATAGTTTTTAGAGCTCAGCGGGACAAATCACAAAAAATTCGAAAAATCCCGGGATTTTGAAAGTTTTTCCGGGACAAAATAAAAAATCAATTTTTCCATTAATAAACAATTTTATTAATACGTATTTAATAACTTTTATGTGAATACGTTGTATTAACAATTTGAAAATAAAAATAAATAAATCAAAACAGTCTCTTCAGTTCAGTTCAGTTCAGTTTTTGAAAATAAAGTTTAAAAATAAAATTCTCTACTCACAATTATGAGCATATTTAAAGGAACTCTTAGCATTTTTTATTAATTCTTTATTATTTTTTACATAATTATAAAACTCCATGCAGTTTAAATCATAGTTAAATGATGTTTGTAGCTCGGCTTTAATTAACTCCGGCTTACATTTATTTCGAACATCTGTCCATTTCAAAGCCATCTGCGAAAAAACTCTTTCTGCGAAACAATTAGAACTTGGAATACTGAATACAAAAGAAATTAATTTAAAAATATTTGGTATATCTCCAATAGAAAAGCATTTAAGTATTCCATTCCACTTTGTTAAGGAGCTCATTTCTCCATCATTTAAATTAACAATTTCATCCAGAGACTTTCTTATTATTTGATATTCCTCATATAAGCAATCAGCCTCTATTTCATTGATTTGTAATAAATCCGTAGCCATTTCAAAGTTTTCAAAATTTAAATGATCATTTAAATTTAAAAATGCGAGCTTGGACAAAACATTATTATCGGAAAAATCGTAACGTTTCTCTATATATTCAATAAAATTGGTATAAAACCTTAAGAAATCATTTTGTATATAATCCTTGATGTCAGGTGTAAGTTCAAAAAGATACGCCTTTGCCCTGCTTCCAAAGAATCTATCTTTAAGTCTGTCTTTAAATTTGTCTCGAATGGTGTGCATTTTTAAATGCATTTCAAGTACAGTAAGAGAATCTGATTCGATTATTTTAATAATTGTTTCAACAGAAAACATCACATTGTGTATAAAATGTAAATAAGTGAGTGTTCGTTTTTCGTCAATATCTGTTTGAATTGCTTTCTCAATCAGACGAGGACATTCATTATTAGACTCTTGAAAGTGTGACTTTAAAGCTGGCCATATTTTAAGTATTCTTTCCACAGCTGGACCAAGTGACAAAAATCTAGTAGAGACATGTTTTATAATTTCTTCCCACTCCATTTGGTTATTTTCAAATTGATCTTGTAAATCGGATCTTCTTTTTGCAGATCGACTAAAATACCCGCATATTTTGAGCAACAAACTCTCTACATCGTATTCTAACCTATCGGTTGAAAATTTTGCAGCATTGTGTAAAATATGAACTGGGCAGCCTGCTTTTAAAATGCGACTATTTTTTAATTTAAGAAGACTATAAATGGAGTGGTTTTTGCCAAAATTGACATTGGTGTTGTCTGCAGAAAACGCAGACACTGTAGATAAAGACAGTTCATTTATTTCTAAACATTCTTCTAACATTTTTGTAACTTGGTTTGCAGATTCGTTGTTGTTTTCTAAAAAATCAAGCAGTCTGTTTTCAATTCCTGAACTTGAGAAAAATCTAATACAAATAGGAAACATTTTCCTGTTCTTTCTATTACTTGCGTCAGTTGCGATTGAAAAATATAATTTTTCATCTCTAATTTTTTTTAAAACAATACGAATAGAATCTTTGGCAATAACCTGCTTAACAATTACCTCCGCTTTTGTACGGCCACATTTTATTTTGCTGGCAATTTTTGAGTCGTTAAAAAGAAACGGCATAAGTTTATGCGTACAATCCATGCTATTGTAGCTTAATGAATGTTTGACAGTATGGAAAATAGACGTAACCTCTGCAACCGTAATGTTGTCTTCAAATTGGGTCGATGTTTCGGGCTTTGAAAAAAAAGCTAGTAGGTTCGAACAAGATGTGTTTTTAACAATGTCCAAATGATGTTTTGTTGCTGCATGTATTTGCAAATCATTTTGCCCTCCATGGGCGCATGAAAATTGTTTTCTGCATAAATTGCAAAATGCTTGCAACTTGTTTCCTTCAACAGCTTTCACCCAAGAATACGATTTTTCCCACTGGCAGTTGTAAGCTGTTAGTCGTTTTTTTTTCTTTTTCGGTACTTTGCTGATCGAATTTCTACGAGAATCACTCGATGAACCCGACGCGACATTGCTCGTCCATGCAATTTCTTTAAGCTAAAGCCATTTGAAAAAAAAAATCCTTAAAATGGTAGGCTAAAAGCAAATTAATAGCTTACTTACAAGACAGAGAATGAATTTGCACATGGAAATCACGAAGAGGTTATCGTTTATTTTTTTTTTTTTTTGTTATTCCGCTTTAGGTTTGCCGATCGACTATTAAATAAACTATTTTTATTGCAAAACTAAACGCATATTGACTATGTACTTACTTTCAAAACAGTAAATGCATTTGCAAATGCAAATCACTCAGAAATTTCGCGCTTGGTCTCCGATAAGTTTTTTATATTTTGTCGAATCGACTTGCACTGGAATTCAGCAGAACAGAAGAAAAAGGAAAAACTGATAATATGAAAAACAAAAGCTTATCCTGCTTAAGTAGAAAAGAGAAAAGAATAAAATAGCTTACATCGGTTTCATTCTGGTGCTCTTTTCCACTTCCAAACAACATTTGTACAATTTGACATAGTTGAAAAGTGACGTTTAACGAAATAAGGTTTGTTCGATAACATTCCATAAAGAAAATTCGTTAAGGTTGAGCCACAATGAAAAAGTAATTTTTCTTGTAGTTATTGGTTGTTCACATAGAGTTTTCACGGGAATTTGCTTGTCCCGGCGGGACGGTTGAAAAAATGTTAAAAAACCGGGACGTCCCGGGAAAATCGGGACGTCTGGCAACGCTAATTTGGAGTGAAGACAATCCACATGAGTACCTTGAGACCCCATTACATCCACAAAAACTGAGTGTTTGGTGTGTTCTATGGGCTGGTGGAGTCATTGGGTCACACTTCTTCCGAAATGATGCTGGCGAGCCAGTTACCGTTATTGGAGACCGGTATAGAGCCATGATAACCTACTATTTTGTTCCCGAATCGAATGGTATGAATTTGGATGAGATGTGATTCCAACAAGACGGCGCTGCATGCCGCACAACGCACGTCACAATCGATTTGTTGAAGAAAACATTCGATAAGCGCATAATTTCGCAGAATGGACCTGTCAATTGGCCATCAAGATCGTGTGATTTGAAACCATTGGACTTTCTTTAGGGATATGTGAAGTGAAGTCACTCGTCTACGTTAACAAATCAGAAACGTTAGGGGTTTGAAAGCGGCAACGTTCGTGGCGTTATTGCCAACATACGGCCTTAAATGCTCGAAAAAGTGTTTGAAAATTGGACTTCTAGACCTGGAATGTTTCGAGCGCCCCGCGGCGGCCATACCCCCGAAATCACATTTAACATTAAAAATTATCCTTCCAATAAAACTAAATTGATGGACATTAAAACGATTTTCTAGTGTTTTATTCCAATTCGAAGTTGTATTCCTCTAAAAAAAACACCCTTTATATACCGAAGGAGAAATAAATTGTTAGCCATTGATCACATACATAGTAATAACTTTGATGCATTTTATGAAAGCAATCTATTATTCTGAACACAGCTACATACTGCCTGACGTAGTCTTATTTTGTAAATTTGTCTTTCGAATATATTTCCAAAATATTTAGTAGTTTTGAAACCACTTTTTGTGGTTTTCTGTAGCTTTTTGCTGATAGAAGCTTTTGTGAGAGCCACTACCTGCGTTTGCTATTGCCAGCTGCTGCCAAGTAGCCATGTGCCATGTGCTTTAGAGCGCAAAAGTAAAAGCAGCTTAGCCGAAGTAGAAATTGTTGAGTAAAGATATTGGTTGAGCAAATATTTCGGCTCATTTAATTTTTTTTACGCACCCGGAAAGTCGCTCTAGCAGTCCCTTATACAACGTGTCTAATGCGAAGTTGACATGGTTTTTTTTTTTTTTTGTACGACAAACTGTGAATTGAACTCTGGAATGGTCCTTAAAAGTGCTTTATTTTGAAAAAAAAAAAAAAGAATGAAATCTACAGCTTTAGTAGAATTGAGAAGGAACCGAACATAAGCCTCTAGCCACGTCAGGTTGCAAGCTTCTGTTTATTTCATTTTCAAAATATTTTCCCCAAATATACAAATCAAATGGAATTGCACGTTCATTTTCCTAACACTGACTCTGGGGATTACGCTTATCGAATGTTAAACAGAGACATGCCTCCACTCAGCACTAAAAAGATGAAAGATTTATCTTCAAGTCGAATTCGACGAAAGGTCTTTTGCCAACCTCTTTAAACGTAACATCTTCACTCATATGACCATGATGCGTGATTCAATTCCCCAACCAAAATTTTTGATGAAGTTCTCCTTATCTGAATGTGCATGCCAGCTTGACCTCTATATCACTGCTGCATTGACGATGCATACACAAGACTGGACTAGTTCCACCCTGAGTTTTATCTTATCTGTTAATTAAATCCAAATGAGCTGAATAATATATACTTATCATATTTAAGCGAAAATGACACGCAAAATATAGAAAATGAGGTTTCTACACCACCTATGTCTACACGTCTACACTTGCGAATTTCCGCTTTAAGATAATAAATCTTAAGTGCGCTTGAAAAAAAAATCACTAAAGCAATGCTCATTAGCTAATTAGTAGATCGTCCTAATTACTTGTAAATGAAATTAATTGCATTTTTGCGGTTGTTGACTTTTGATGGAAATGCATCTTTGTCATGTTTATGGATAGAAATCGTGTGAGGTTTTCGTTTATCAATTCAGACAGGACAACATATTTAATAATAATTGTTCTTCAGTCTTAGAAGAGGTGCTACGTCTTAAGTTATTCCAACAGCAAGCCTGTGCTAAGTCTGTGTTACTGGAAATGCAAAAAAGAACTCTTTCTGGACTACACAACTTTTACGTTTTTGAGGAAGTGATTTTGACAAACCATTTCATAAAAACCACAAAATAAAACACATCAACCAGAACACGTTTACCTAGAGATCAATAAAAGTATTCGAAGTCATATCCCAACCCTATACCTTTTTTCTCCCACTCCACTTTTGTGGAATTTCCTATTCCCCAATGAAGGAGCATTGCAATTTTCCTTACCTCTCCTTGCTCAACAACCAATGTAGGGAAAGCAGAAGAAAAAAAGTCACATTTCTTCTTAACACAACCCCGACCAAAGCTCCTTTTATTGGAGTCGTCGTCATCGTTTTTTGTCAACGTCAAGACCTGGGAATGTAAATGTAAAGCAATGGCCATGGAGTCTTGCATGCATACAATTTCCACTTATTTCCAATCTCAGTGGTATATGATGTTTTATATACGTTCGACTTCAGTCCTCTTGTGTTTTTCCTTTAGGATGAACAAAGTACAAAAAAAAACCACAGAAACTTTTCTTACTTATTTTAACAAACGACCGCATTCCAAGAACTAGCCCCGAAACCATTCATCGTTTCCACCTTCAAGAACGAAGCACGTCCTGGCCTTGGGCTTTGGTATGGGGACTGGATTTGTAAAGAAACTCGTATGCAGAACCATCATTCCCCTTTATCCGGTTTTTCTTTTAACTTTTTAGTGTTTTTGTGTTTATAAGGGCGAAGTATTGTTGTCATGCAAAAGAAGAAGTGGTTCCCTATCACTCCGAGTTTTGAGGGACCGACCGAGCGACGTCATGTCAGCGGTGCGACCACTATTATCAGTCTGCTTACCCATCAGTCTGCAAAGCAACAATTGCAAACCACAACGCCCGTTGTTGAGCGGGAATCGTCTGTACATCATTGATGGCGTATGGCATTGTGGTTCAGTTGTTATTATATTCAATACAATTCACTTGCTCTTATAGCCAAAAAAAGTACAAAACTGCAAAGTGTTCTTCGTAATTCGTAGCGTTTCAACTACAACTGGGCCTGAACGCTCCGCGCATAGGAATAAAACTGTCAGCCGATAACTACAATCACTATATATGCTATGAATAATAATACAATGTAAATACTAAAGCAAACAAAGTATGTTACATTATTTTAACTTAAGTTAAAAAAAATTGTAAATACTAAAATTAATTTAAATAAAAATAAATAAAAGTTAATTGTACTGAATTGAATCAATTGATCGTAATTCGCAGCTGAGCGAGCTGAAATGTACCATCATAATGTTCGGAAACGCAATCCAGCGCCACATCAACATCAACCCGGTAATGATACCTTCAAAAACATCAACAGGATCTTCAGCAAAAGGCTAGATATGCCTGAGAAGATCACCACCAACAGTTGAGAAGTATCGTCATCTGAGGATAAACCTGAAGAATTTGCCTGAATTTTTTGAAGAAAACTTCTTGTCGATGCAACCTTTCCACCTCGTAATCTGAAATGATGTGGAAATCCTGCAGATTGAAGAACGCACAGTCGAAGAAACCATTTTCTACTATGAAAATCATTCATGCGATCCCAGTGAAGAGTGAAGGCACCATTTTCGCAAATCCAAAAGATATTCTGGACTTGCTTCAAATTGGACGCCCCAAAAAGTCAGCTGGAATGGACAAAATATCAAAATTTGTCCTGGAGATACTTCCTCAGACGGTGATGATCTTTCTGGCCATTGTCATCAACTACCGCAACAACTGTCACTTTCCCGAGCGGTGGTTGAAAGCGAATATTCTGGCCATAAACAAGAATGGAAACTCGTTGTGTACCTATATACCTACTCAGCAACGTCAGCAAAATTCTTTAGGATCGGGTTCTTGGAAGGATAAGAGATAAGACATTCTTCAACGACCACAGCACCATTCCGAATATGCACTTTGGATTCCGAGAGAAGTACTAAACTCTTCATCCACTCCTGAAGCTACAAGGGGACGTTAGGAGTAGGGTCAACAACCTCCAAACAATAGTTGGATATTTTTTGGACGTCGCGTCGAGAAGGTAGACGACAAGCTAATCATTTTACGTTTTCCATGTTTCATGTACCCGGAAAACGTCAACCACCATCCAAGCAGGAGTTGCTCAAGGATCGAAGCTCTGACCTTTCCTGCTGCATAGCATCTTCACCTCGTACAAACCTCAAACAGAAAACGCCACCAACTTTCTCTTTGTGGATAATTCCTTGACAAGAGCTCACTCACTGTCATCTGAGATTGCAGCTCGTTGGTTTGAAGCCCACATAAAGAAGCTCTTCGAGTACTACCAACGATAGGGAATTCAAAATTTACTCCGTAAACTCCGAGCTAATTTGAATATGAAGACCACCACGAAGACGTAGACGTTCGCGATCAGCCACAAACTGCCACAACATCTGCATCAACCTTCCTGATGGAACACAGCTCAAGCCAAAGAAGCAGTTCAAGTATCCTCTTCAACGAACCTTTCCGTTTCAAAACGCACGCCACTGCAGTTGCTAGGAAAACTAACTATGCTTTCTATCGCGTTCATCAGTTGATGCGCAAAAGAAGTGGACTTAGTCAAAAAACGAAATCACTGCTGTACAAGGAGGTAATAAGACCTGTCATCACGTACTGCTTTCCCGTCTGGCTCACAATATCCAAGACTGGTATTCAAAAACTGGTTGTATTCGAGAGGAAGGTTCTGCGATCAGCGCACCTGCACAGGCTACGATCCGATTCGCACGAAAACCTTCAGCAACTCTATGAAGAAGCTAGGATCATCCCGATAGAGAAGAACATGGTTTCAATTGGAAGACACTAACTGGAAAACCTGGTCAAGCATCCAAACCCCTCAGTTAGAAGGCTAGCAGAAGACAGACAACCGGACCTAAGATACTTCGATGCGATGACCCTAATGAACGACAAAACAATCAACATTGATGAAGCAATGACCTTCTACGCTGCGGCAGCAGCTAATGGCTGACATCCCAAATCTCTACCTGAATCGACAACGACTGACGGTGAGACTACAGAAGAAACATTAAGACGAGCTGAACAGTTCCAGTTATCTGAGCTACCAGTCTGGTCACAGTGAACTGGAATGCATAAATATCATCAAATAAGGAATGAAGTCTCTATCCACAACAGCCAACATGCGACTCCTGAAGACACTGCAGAGAAATACAAATTTCTTGTAAAGCCTCCTACCTGTCCTGTCTTCTTAAAAAAAAGGACATTCAATTGTTCACTGGCTTCAAGTAAACAACACTGAGGAAATCATAGTTAACGATGACATCAAACCAAATTATCGTTTTTACTAATCCGGAAAACATTGTAGAACTGATACTAAGAACGTACTATGGACGGACAACATGTCTGGACACTATCCAATTTTACTGTTCAGCAACGTCAAAAAAATACTGGATGATCTTGTTTCTCGCAAAATGCGAATTTAAGTATAAAATTTCGTCCTTCATCCATTCCTGAAGCTAGAAGAGGATGCTACTAAGAAGCTGAACTACATCAATTCGCTGTAGGATATTTTCTTGACGTTTTGAAGACAAGTTTATCATTTTACGCTTATAATGAACATTAAGCACAACTACTTCTTCGTTCAAGTAGTCAGTAACCAATCAACAACTTCATGCATCACATCAGACTAATCACAACAGCACCTACCTCCTCTTCGCGATAGACTCATTCTCCAATCCGTAAGATGACTTCTAGTAAACCGAACCAGCCATGATGAAATGAAAAAGTCCAACGACACCCAGAGTTCATCGCTGCAAAGCTCATATGAACGTGAAAATAATAGATGTAAGCATAGATGACGAAGCATCTAGCTTATACTGAAGTATCGTTAACCCACTAACGTGGCTGGTTATTCTAAAACACTAATCCCCGGCTCATCTACAAGGTCATTGGTACCTGAAAGCCCCGACAGTGACAAGCACCATTACCGCCTAGAACTTCAAGATGGCAACAGAGAATTCAAAATTGTATTTTGATTACTACGCAGAACTAAGAATGAATTGGGATTCATTCCAAATTGTTTAGCTAAGATTCATTGGATTACAATTAACTGTGTCTACACTGAGCCCTACCACATCTGCACTTTATGAAATCGACTGTTGATTATAGAAGTATCATTGAGTATTGGAAGATCTTTTAATAAAGCAGAGTAAAGAAAACTAATGGATGACGATAATAAGAGAAGTCTTGTTGATATTGAAGCTTCAGGTTGGAAGGCTATTCATAAAGCTGCCAAAAAACAGCTGAGAACCCCAATTGAAGTTGGGTGATCGGAGAAGGGTAGGGAGGACTGTGCATGTGTCAGTCTAATGAATTGGTGAGTGCAGCAGCCTAATGATCTGCTGTAGTAGCACTGTAGATGTTATTAGTCGAATGGTTGTTGAACTGGGAGGGTTTTAAATGCAAATTTTGTAAAAATCAGTCAGATGATTCTTATGAATTGCGACGAAATAGCGAGTCTGTGAAACGCAAGGAAAACCTAAAAAGATGATTTTCTAAAAAATCAAAAAAAAACTACTCTTGAGTAAGTTCATGCGACGAGTGTATGAATTTTATTTTTGCTTACATCTCCTCTTTTTCGACTCGAATGTAGTACCTTCTGCAGTTGCAGGATATACATTGTATTCCACCCCCTCATAACCATACAGCTCTTTCCGTGGTGTCTGCGCGACAAGGCAAAAGGGGGTATGAATGGCAAATGGTTGTTAGATTTTTATGTGTGTGACACAAAAATCGATTTTCCCGTTGTCATAGATGATTTCCACATTTTTCCATTTCCTTATTTTCCTTTTTATCGTCAAGTCTTGTTTGCATGTGTGCTCGTACTTTATTCTTAGCCCTATGCATACAATGGAGCATAAAAGAGGAGGAGAACGAACTAAAAAAAACTCCAATCTCCAACCCGAAGATATCCTTGAGGAATGTGAAGACACAACTTTGTTGCCTTACCCCCCATCTTTTGTTTGCCTTTCTCACTGTTTTGCATGAGATTAAGGGATGAATATGACAAAAGAAACAAAAAAAAAAAAAACAACAATTCACATTGTAGTGCGGTGCTGATGGAATGGGGATGGGTTATACCAAAGGACGAACGACAACAGGATGAATCACTGGAAGCCATACTGTGAATAAATTAAGGAAATCATTTGAATTTATGTAGATTTGCACTCAACGACAACCCTTAAATTTTATTCACCCTTCGAATGATGCGTACGGATTTATGATAATATCAGTGACTCTGCGTCATCACTCTAACTACCAACCACCAGTCGTCCCACCTGATACCCACCTCTATACCTATGTGTACTATGTACATAGAGTTAAAAAATTTAAAATGGATTCATAGAACGATTCTTTTTTTTATTATTTCCTTCCGTTTACAGTTTATAGACGACAAGAGCGCAAGCGTTGTCCCGAATCACATACACATACATTTGTTCGTTTTCCTGTCCTTATGGGTAATAGAATGGACTTATGCAAAGTTTAGAGCCAGGATATTGGGAGCGCGGTGCGGTGGTACGAGATTTTTATTTTTTATTGGTCGTAAATTTTAAATTGTGGGCGTGTGCAAAAGAGGAGCATGAATTTTACTTTCTATACAGCACAGGTCCTTTATGTGCTTATGTAAAAGTAGGTGTATTTGTTTGTTGGGGAACACACTCGTGACACTGTTAGACTGAGAGAAATGACTAGAAGATTTCCCAGTGGAGACAAAAACTCTAATAAATGTGGAAAATCTCTTCTTTTGACAGTTTTTGAAAGATCGCAGACTGGGATTTTGCACAAATGACGACAAGGTATCATCTGCTAGTGTAAAGTTCTCAGGTTGTATATTAGGAAATAAATAAAATCTTATAGGTTCAATACATAGTAGGTAGAAATTTATGCAGGGAAATGGGACGATATATGTACCTACCTTTCGTAGCAAATGTTCCGTTAAATACATTTAAAGATTCTTTTTTCTGCTTCTGGATTCTGCAGAATACAAGCTGTGTGGTTGAATGACTTATGTGACGCTGTCGGAAGCGATGAGTCTCAATTTTGTAGCTCCTAAGATAGCGAATTAAATGCTCAAAATGTTTTTTTTTTTTTTATCGAAGATTTTTAAATCCTAGCTTGAGCTTACTTACTTACTTAGGTTGGTATTACAGTTCGGGGTGAACCTGGGCCTCCAGCAACATCCTTCGATAACGACTTCGATTTCGACCGATCTTTCTCCAGCTTTGCACTCAAAATCGGTTGATGTCCTCTTCCACTTGATTGCGACACCTAAGACGGAGTCTTCCCCTTCCGCGATTTCCTAGCAATGTGCTTTCAAAAACCCTAACTGGAGTACTCAGACCAAAATACCCATCTATTTTTTTTTTTTCATATCTCAACTTTTTTTTGTTATAGCTTTCCAGATGGTCAGAGGAAAGACAAAATAAAGCTCAGAATGGAGCAAGTGTATATCGCAAACACAATAGGCCCTGAGCTCTATGCATACAGCACATAATTTGCATAGGTCCTGTAGTAAATTCATTGTAGGATTGATATATGGTGCGATACAGTACTACGGATTTGTTGGGGGCGGTTGAGTTTGAAAACTAAAAGCAGTGAAATAAATAAGAATTTTATAATAATCTTAGACATTTACAATAAGCTTTGACGCAATACAGAGGAGGGTAGGGACTCTTGATTCGTAAAATTTAGCACTAAGTTCAAACCTCAACGACGGTGAAGACTATATTGGCTTATTACCCGAGGCCTTGCGCATTTCTTACAACCATGCCTTGTGGGGGAATGGAGGGGACCAACAATGTTCTGCCGATTCCGAACAGCTATTCTCTAACAGAGGGCCTCCCAATTCCTAGCGAAAGGTGACACCTGTAGAAAAACATTTTTCATTTTTATGATTTTGTAATATGATACAAAAAGACATTGTTGAAGCCTTATTTTATAGTATCACAAGTTTACATTCTTTCATCATTGTCTCAACGAATGGAAGTGTATAAATGAACAGCATACTGAAACTGTGCAATAAAGAGCGAATTTTGAAAGAAAAGTTTTACTCACTCACTCGATCACTGATGCGGTACGATAATTCGACCCCTGATCTCTGGACGTGCATTGAATAACTTTAATCACAATAGTAAAGTAAGATTAAACGAAACTGATGCTTTTGTTTGTTTAGCTTAAACCCTTTTTGCTGCCTTAAATGCAGTTGATCTAGGCAAACACTATACTTTCCTAAGCTTTTATTTTTTTACCTAATAGATAGGGCACTAGCACGTCGACCTGAAAGATCTTTGTGCTGTTCCCTTAGCTTTAAACACATCAAAGTTGTTCATTCGAAGTTGAGGTCGTGAAAGAACCTAAGAATATTCGAAGAAGAGGTGTTTCGGATGTCAAGGGGACTGGTGAATCGTTTTTGGAAACGTTTTAGCCTGGATATGGCATTCACATCAAATGTGTTCGGCTATTTCTATGTCTTCGAGGCAGAGACGGCAGATGTCATCTTGGCTGATGCCCATGTTTTTAAGGTAACAGTAAGTAACTTTGCGTCACGTTTGCCCCATGCCAAGAATTTCTTTCATACGTCTTTGAGATAAGATAGTTTGATTGGCCAGTAGAGTTGTTCCAGGTATGGATCATGTTCTGCCGTTTCCAAGTAACCCGTTCATGTCCAGGCAACCAGGAAAGAGTAATTTTATTGTGGGTGGCTAATTGATATAGACATGTCAGGCAGTTCCAAACTAGTCTGGATTCAATTTTGGGTGAGTACAATGCCTTCAGGGCTGCCTGACTGTCAGAGCAAATTAGGATGCGTGATCTTCGGAGGTTTCTTCTAATGTATTCCCTAGCACTGAATTCTATAGCTATTACCTCTGCTTGAAAGATAATTGTTGTTCTACCAAAAGATATACATAGATGATTTTAAGTTGGGACCGAAAATCCTTGCACCTACACCGTTGTTAGTTTTGAACCGTCAGTGTACCAAATGTATTGGAAGTTACTTATAAGAATGAAAGGATTTTTCTGAGCTGAACTGCTAGGAAAGATTTTTCGAAGATATGGTGTAACAAAAAGTCCGAAGAGTGAGCTGCGGACGATACCAGCATTGGGAGGACCTGCAGAATGCTCATATGTGCCTGTTAGTTTTTTCACTGGAGATGAAAGTTTTTTTCGCTTAGTGCGGCGGAGAGTGTTTGGAGATCGGTTTTACGTCTTCTAGTAAAGAGAATGATGACTGTTTTGGGTCGGGTTGACCTGTATCCCTTCGCTACTGCACCAGTCGTTGATTTTGTTCAAGGCATTTGATACCCGTGGAAAAACAATTTTTGGTTTCTGTTTCTATTCGAACTACCAACCTCCCGCGTACCAAACAGCCATGCTAACCATTACGCTAGGGGTCCCTAGCGACAATAGTCGCAAAACCCATATTTATTTACCAGTATGGTAGACAGCCTTGGAAAAATCGACTTCAACGATCACCAAGTATATGAGCCAGTGGAGCTGTTCTCTTAACAACTTGGGCTTCTGAATCTCCTACACTTGGACATCAAGGAAACGAAGAGAACCACATCCTGAGCGACCAAAAACTCTATTCGCCATTATATCATTTTGAACTTATTCGGATTAATACCAAGTAACTCCGTCTACCCCATGGGGGTGGTTTTCTATAAGAGCTCCAAAGTCACTATTCCACCAAGATCAACATGGGACGATAAGGATTTCCTACAAGATGTTTCAATTAATTTTCGCACTGAAGGCTGGAAAAAACTAAATATTAGTTTCTCATTCCGTCTCCCAAACAACTGCAGCTGTTCTAAGCAGAACTCCTGGCGGTCAAAAAAATCATAACTCAAATTTGAAATCCTCGTCTAATATTAGCATCTTATCGGATAGTCAAGCATCCCTTAATCACTTGGCATATGTTTCCCCGATTGTCTCTCATGAAGATGACAGAACAGACCTTTAAAATCTATGAAAGAAAAAATTATCAAAGAATATGTTAGATATTGCTTTTACCCAGAGTTGATTGAATTCATCAAACAAAAAGTCAAAAAGATATGGAGGATCAAGACGTTTAATAACATCAGCTCCAAAATATTTATCTTTTTTCGATGCCAGGGTACAGAGACATTCCGGCGGGAAACATCATCACCTGTCTGGCTACCAAAAATATCTGGCCAAACCTAAATCTGAAACATGCCAAAGGTTTGTTATGAGTAGATTGTACCTTTACTCCGTTGTAGGTATGTGCACTAACCGTACACTGTCTCAGATAGGCATGCCGCCACAAACCTTCTCTGCACACGACTTGCTCCCTCTCAAAGATGGAAGCAACTTTGATCTTTAAAAGTAAGACATTCATAGTCTTCGCCACTTCTGGAAAGTCCTCCGAGTAATTAAACTGTAATGAAAAGCGCTTTCTCACTTAACAGAACGGAAACGGCAAAATCTGTCGAGAAATGCGTTGGCTCCTTGGCTCCCCGAGCTCTATTATAAAACCCTATTTATATATTTTTGAAAATTCCCTGTATTGTTTGTCGAGTTAGCACGTCTACCCAAAAACAAAAGGATCCATGATAATTCTATATTCGTCTAAGAAAAAAACCACCTATAAATTCGTTCTGTCTGAAAACATTAGGTACGCGTAGAAACATACACCATACCTACATACTGATGACTGAAGTTCTCCTGCAACTCTTGCCAAATGACTGTGCTTACCGACTTATAGTAAAATCTTCTCATTAATATTCGAAAACAGTAGGTATTCGTCTATCGCACACATTCAAGCAAAAATATATCAAAAATGAATAATGATTCCGCTTAGTGTGTAAGTCCTTCCTTATAACGTCCAAAGTCTAACAGCTTCACACCCTTGAATATTATTTTATCTTAATAATAAAAAAAACAACAACAACAAAACCAAACTCTTGCTCTGTTTGCGAAACGAGAAAGCGGACAACTTTTCGCACTCAACCTGCAAGGATTTATATCGATTGAATGTGCCAGACGATTTAGTGTGATGGCGGCATCGGCACCACACAGCAACAACTGCAATTTCACTTTCCGTTAGCACGTGAAAAGAGAATATTACCTTCGTTGTCAGAACACTAACCCCCGCCCGTAGAAATTTCGGGCCACCCACTATCCTCTTCTATACCAACTATTGCACGCACACAACTTTATTCTGTTGCTGCACAACTGCGATAAGGTTTCGTTCTTTCAAATTAAATGAGCTCTGAAATTGGTTTTGGGTTTTCTTATAGCCAAGCAAAACAGTCCGCCGCTACTGCTCAATGGTGAATTTATCATGATTTTTGGCTCGTCCTGTGTGCGCTTCTTTATTCTTTTTATGAATTCAATTGCCAGCAAAGAGGGTGGCGAGTGGACAAGAGATTAATAATCACACAAGAAATTCATTCAAAAAGGATTTCGCTTGCTATAGAATTGAATATGAAATGGAAACATTAAATACAATTTAGAAGTTGTCGAATATGCATGACGAATACATTAATCAATATTTTTGTTGCAATCAAGAGCTGGGCAATTGTTGAGCGAGCTCTTTAGTTGAGGGGAGAAGAACTGCATTAGATGTATGCTTACAAAGCGAACTATTAATCAAAAGTTTCTGTGGGCTATCAAGACATAGGAAGTGCTATTAAGCCTTGAAAGGTGAAATCGACTAACTGGGGCTTTATAGAAGAATGAAGACTGAGACAGACACAATATCAGAAACATCACGAGGACTTGTGAAGCAATTCTTTATGAAAAATAATTTCTCTTGTTCTTTTGGAGTCATCAAAAAGATGATACCTAAGCTTCCACCATTCCTCAGGCTTAATAACGACTTAAAAGACACGCACTAGGCCTCGAAGACTAAGTTAATAAAAGGTTTTTCTCGAAAACAGAGAGCAGAATTTTCAAAACTTAATCTTCTAAATGCTGGAGTTCCACAAGGAAGTCCTCTTAGGCCAATCTTCTTCGCACTAAAATTTCTAGCAATGAAAAAGAGAAGTGGGATTACGGCGCTAAGGAGCTCCATAGTCTTTAGACAATCGGGGTCTTTGAATGGCTCTTAGGAAGAATTCAAGTCCTAACCGAAAGCAATGAGCAATGAGTATTTTCGAAGCTTAAAGATCTGATATCTAGAGCTCCTTAGGCCAGTCCTCTCCGCTGTATCGTTTATAGCAATGAAAAAAGGAGTAGGGCTTACGCCGCGCTGTCAGAAAGATCCATAGCCTTTAGATAACTAGAGCATGCGATTGCCTTGAGAACGATACAAGTTTTTACCGAGAACAATGAGCGGAACTAACAAAACTTAAGGATCTAAATACTGGAGATCCACAAGTAAGTTTTCTTAGGCCAGTCCTCTCTGCACTATCGTTTCTAGCAATATACAACAAGATAAGACTTCCTCCGCCAGGAAGTTCCAAGCCTCTTGATAATCGGGTTTTTGATTGGAACGATTCTGTAACGAGGGGCCTAATACTACCTCACCTACTGAGCTATGGGGGATATTAGATGGCTTCCCCAAGCCGAATTGTGTTGATGGCTAGAGAGCCTATCTGTTGGAAATAAGAATAGAGGCTGAAGAGCCAAAGTGTTCTGTTCTACTTCAAACTTAAAAGTGAATTTATTACACTGAACTTAAGCTATTTATACAAAATAATCAACTTACACACTAACATCTTAAACCAATATCAAATATACATATTATAACTAACACATAGAAATATTTGGTATTCCGAATTCTGTGGGAAATAAACGAACAACGGAACCCGGTAGCATACTTGCTATGTCATCAAATTAATAGCACATGCCAATATGCATAGCCCATCTTATACAATGCACAAATGTATCCAAATACGTCCAGCCATATGCAATACACAGTATGCAGCACATTGAACCTTAGTGAGTAGGTAGATACACTTGACAAAAGTAATCTGAAGCGTCGCGTCCCGTCATCGTCAGTGGCATTGAAGTTATTACTTAATAATTTAGTGCATGAGGTTGATACTCATGACCATGAATGAAATATGAGTTCAAGGTTGGCTATCGTGAAGCGTAATGTGGATTAACGTCAATGACCGGAATTAAATGTATAATGACGTGGTCGCTAGTGTGATCCCTTCACACCACCCTTCCTGGGGAAAAGGAGAAATCATGACATATCTTGATTTCTTCTTTTAAGCGACACTAATATATATATATATTTTTTTTTTTTCGGAATCCCAATATATATATATATTTTTTTTTTTTTTAACATTATTTTCTTTTATATTAATTGAAATAGTACATACTTGGTGTGTATCATTACTTACGCATATAATATAATATAATTTTTTTTTCATTCATACAGTAACTTATTTTTCTTATACTCTAGTTGTGTTTTTTAAACATTATTTTCTTTTATACTTAGTGTGTATCATTACTTACGCATATAATATAATATAATTTTTCATTTTTCATTTTCATTCATACAAGTAACTTATTTTTCTTATATTCTAGTTGTGTTTTTAAACATTATTTTCTTTTATACTTAGGGTGTATCATTATTTACGCATATAATATAATTTAATTTTTCCATTCATACAAGCAACTTATTTTTCTTATACTCTAGTTGTGCTTTTAAACATTATTTTCTTTTATACTTAGGGTGTATCATTATTTACGCATATAATATAATTTTTTTTTCATTCATACTAGTAACTTATTTTTCTTACATTCTAGTTGTGTACACAACAATATAATTTACTCTTATCAAAAATTAAGTTAATTAATTAAATGAAGTAGTTATCTTCTATGTATATATGTGCATATAATATTATTTACATTCTCTTCCCTTTTTTTTTTTTGATTTTGATTTAATTAGCGATTATATAAAAGTTAAATACATGTAAAATGGTTTTAGTCTATTCTTGTGTACTGTTATTCTTTTGTTATCGTATTTGATATCACAATTTACACCATTTTGAGACAAAACTTCGTATGGTCCTATAAATATTGGATCTAATTTTTTCCTAGCTTCGTTTCTTAATAAAACTAAACTTCCTTTTTCAAAACTACTACTCTTTGTTTGTCCCTCTTTATCATACCTATCTTTCCTAACATTTTTCTTCTTTATAAGCGTTTCTCGGGCATCTCTATGGGCAACTTGTAATTTATGTTTAAGGTCAATTACGTAATTGTCATAGTTGTACACCGGTTCCATTTGTTTTGTCAGATTGTTGGGTAAGCTACATTGCTTTCCGAATATCAATTCGAATGGAGTGTAACCCGTTTCTGAGTGTACGGAAGTGTTATAACAGAAAACGTAATATGGCAACCAAGTGCTCCAGTCCGTGTGTTTTTCTGAGACGTAACTTCTAAGATATGCTCCTAAAACCTTATGTGAATTTTCTAAAGCTCCTATGCTCTCATGATGGTACGCTGTAGATTGCAATTGTTCTATTCTCAAAAGCTTACAGATACTTTTGAAAACCTGGTTTAGAAATTCGGTTCCCTGATCAGATGCTATTGTATGTGGTACTCCGTACCTTAGAATAAAACCTTCTACTAGAGCTTTAGCTACCGTGCCTGATTCTTTATTTGGGAGTGGTATAGCTTCGATAAACTTGGTAAGCTCATCTTGAATGGTGAGTATGTATTTAGATCCATCTTCAGATTCTTCTAAAGGTCCTACTAGGTCTATAAATATTTTGTCAAAACCTGATTCGGCTGTTGATGTGATAGTCATTGGTTGTTTCTTCGGCTGGTTATATTTGTTTCGTTGGCATACTGGGCAGTGCTTAACGAATGTCGTCACATCGTTTTGCATTCCTGTCCAAAAGTATTTTTTCTTTATATTTTGGATCATACGGTTTATACCTGCATGTCCACTGGTTGGAAGTATGTGAAAGTCGTTTAGTATTAATTTCTTCTTACAAGGATCGGTAATTTCAATAACATTATCTATGAGGTATACCTTTATATTACTTTCTTTAAACATTTCTCCTAATATATTTTTTAATTCATTAATTTTATATTCTCGACGGCCGTCCGAGAGTTTCTTTATTTCATTTTTAGTAATATATATTCTCTTAATTGATTTGGGCCCGCAGAATTTTTGCACATCCCTCGACAATATTTTGCCAAATAATGTCGATTGGGTTGTAGTGCTGTCCTTGGGCTTCTTTAGGAGTAAACTATTCCCTTTTGGAATGTACGCCAAAGCTTTGTTTGGTCCTATAATTATGTCGTCCTTGAAATTAACTAAATCTTCCGTAAAATTGTCAACGATTTTTAATTCAATAACCTTAAGTCCACTTTCGGGTGGTTTCAGAAGTTCTGTTTTCAGTAATACCTATATTTTTGTCGGAATATTTTCTTTTTGGGGTTTTATTGAAGTTTTGCAAGTATTTCAACGGAAGTTTTTCTTTTAGTGTTTTTTATTGTGTTGAACAAATGATAACAGAACTTTTTTTTATAAATTTATGGGGGAGATATGAATTTTAATTTTTTTTTTTTTTGCAATTTTTTTTTTAGGGTTTTTTCATTTATGTTTTACTTTCATAAGAAGTGTTTTTCGTTCATTTTTTTTTTTTTTTTTTTATACATTGCTTATACATTGAGAAAAAATTTTTTTTGTAAAAATTTAAAACTGCTACATTTTTAATTTCATTAGTAATAATCTTCTGAACAATACAAATTTAAATTTTTTTTTTTGGCTAAATAAACTATGAGGATTATAAAAATTATGATGACAATGTACATGAGTACAAGATTTGAAGTTTCTTGAATCATTTTCAGTTTCAAAAATCAAAAGAAAGAGTAGAAAAAAAATCGCCAAAAATGAAAAGAAAATGGTTAAAAATTTATGGAAATTTCTTATCTTTGATAACGTTTTAAAGTTTCTTTTGCTTCTCTTTCGTAAACCAAAAAAAAACTATTTTCTAAAGTAACTAATTCTAATTGGAGCAGTTGTAGTACTGTAGTACATAATATTATCAATTTGGAGACTCATCTGCTTTCTTCCTGTGAAACTCTTTGCGATGGAAGCAGTATAGAGTTCGGAAAAAGTTTAGGACGTTGTTTGTGCTGCTAATTGTGATCACCCTCATGATGTTGCCTGGCTTTTGTTTAATTGTAGTCATCTTTGTTGGTGTGTATTTTTGTTTTACATAGTATGGATGTCAAAGCAAACGATTTAGATACTACAATTTAGGAAACGGAGTGTAGCCAACCGCAAGCACTGTGAGGCACTGAACCTCCTGGCAGGATCGCCATGTAACGAGGGGCCTAATACTACCTCACCTACTGAGCTATGGGGGATATTAGATGGCTTCCCCAAGCCGAATTGTGTTGATGGCTAGAGAGCCTATCTGTTGGAAATAAGAATAGAGGCTGAAGAGCCAAAGTGTTCTGTTCTACTTCAAACTTAAAAGTGAATTTATTACACTGAACTTAAGCTATTTATACAAAATAATCAACTTACACACTAACATCTTAAACCAATATCAAATATACATATTATAACTAACACATAGAAATATTTGGTATTCCGAATTCTGTGGGAAATAAACGAACAACGGAACCCGGTAGCATACTTGCTATGTCATCAAATTAATAGCACATGCCAATATGCATAGCCCATCTTATACAATGCACAAATGTATCCAAATACGTCCAGCCATATGCAATACACAGTATGCAGCACATTGAACCTTAGTGAGTAGGTAGATACACTTGACAAAAGTAATCTGAAGCGTCGCGTCCCGTCATCGTCAGTGGCATTGAAGTTATTACTTAATAATTTAGTGCATGAGGTTGATACTCATGACCATGAATGAAATATGAGTTCAAGGTTGGCTATCGTGAAGCGTAATGTGGATTAACGTCAATGACCGGAATTAAATGTATAATGACGTGGTCGCTAGTGTGATCCCTTCACAATTCAAGTACTCACGGAGTACAATGAGTGGTGTTTTCGAAACTTAAGGATCCAACCGCTGGAGTAACACAAGGAAGTCGTCTTAGGCCAGTCCTTTCCACACTAGCAATGAAAAAGGGAGTAAGGCTTATGCCGCCAGGAAGTTCCATAGCCTTTAGCTATCCGATGTCTTTCATTAGCTCTTGGAAACGAATCAAGTGCTAACAATGAGCGGTATTTTGGAAACTGAAGGATCTGAATGCTGGAGTTCCCCAAGGAAGTCGTTTTACGCCATTCCTCTCTGCACTATCTTTTCTAGCAATAAAAAAAGAAGTAAGGCTTACGCCACCAGGATGTTCCATAGCTTTTAGAACACTGGGGTCTTTGACTGGTTCTTGGCAACGGTTCAAGTACTAAACGAAAACAATGAGCGGTGTTTTTCTGACTTAAGGATCTAAATGCTCGATATTCAAAAGGGAGTCTTAGCCTTTAGATAACCGGGGTCCTGGAATAGCTCTTGGGAACAGTTCAAGTTCCAACCAAGAACAATGAACGCGATTTTCAAATCTGATGGGTGTAAATGCTGGAGTTCCACAAGGAAGTCCTCTTGGGCCGATCCTCTTCGCAATATCGTGTCTAGCAATGAAAAAGGGAGTAAAACTTCCGCCCGCAGGAAGGTCCATAGCCTAACCATAGGTAACCGATGCATTGATTGGCTCTTGTGAACGATTCAAGTGCTAACCAATGTATAGCATTTTCGAGGCAGACCCTTACTGCTTTCTGGAGTTCTACAAGAATGTTCTCTAAGGCAAGATCTCTCCGCACAAAAGTTTCTAGCAATAGAAAAGGGAGTGGGACTTACTGTTTCATAGCCTTTAGATAACCAGGGTTTTTGATTGGCACTGGCACAGGTACTAACCGAGATCTTATTTCTGGAGTTCTACAAGAAAGTCCTCTTAGGCCAGTCCTCTAAACATGGGTAACGCAGCAAAAAATCGTGCGCTGATACACTAACTCAAGCGCAGTATACTGTATCAACGCAATGCGTTAACGCAATTGCGCTATGGCGCAATTTTTCTGGACTGATACAAGCATCCATCAGCCAACCAACAGACCAACACCACTATTTTCAGTACTCATTATTCTTATCAAAAAAATATCTTGATTTCTCTTCTCTAAAGAAGAGAATATAGATAAGAGTAAAGAGTCTCAATTGCGCTGTGGTATCACAATCACTGCGCCATAAGTGTATCATTGCGCTAATGAGTTACAGCTGCGCTAGTGTATCATTGCGCTATTGAGTTACAACTGCGCTAGTGTATCATTGCGCTATTGAGTTACAACTGCGCTAGTGTATCATTGCGCTATTGAGTTACAACTGCGCTAGTGTATCATTGCGCCATTGAGTTACAACTGCGCTAGTGTATCATTGCGCCATTGAGTTACAACTGCGCTGTGTGTATCATTGCGCTGTTGACTCTTCTATAGCGCAAAGACACACTGGCGCAGTTGTAACTCAAATGCGCCTTTGGTTCTGTCCTCTTAATGCTGTGCTATCGAGTACACTACTGTAGTATTGTGTGTGAGCTAAAGGGATGACTTTTGCCTGTAACTTGTGTGTGATGCTGTTGGAGTGTTGGCTATGGCTCTTGGTTCTGTGCTGTGCTAGGGCTGAGTATGTATGAAAGCGCTGAAGTTCAATTTGCAATGCTTTTGGGTAAATTTTATGTTGTATATCGCATCTGGTTGTTGTGTTGCTATTGAGTTGCAATTGCGCCACTGAGTTATTGGCGCAGGCAAAAGTGTATCAGCGCACATAGCGCAGTTAGTGCGTTAACGCATTGCGCTAGCGCAGCGCTGAGTTACCCATGTTTACAGTCCTCTCCGCACTATCGTTTGAAGCAACGAAGAAGGGACTAATGACTACGCCGCCACCTGGGCGTTTCATAGTCCTTGGATAACCGGGGTCTTTGAATGGCTTTTGGGAACAGTTCAAGTACTAACCAAGAAAAATGAGCGGTGTTTTCGAAACTAAGAATGTTAGGGCTAGAGTTCCACAGGGATGTGCTCTTAGGCCAGTTTTCTTCCGAACTATCGCTTCTGGCAACATATACCAGGTAAGGCTTCCACCACCCGACCAAGAAGTGCCATAACCTTTAGATAACCGCGGTCTTTGATTGGCTCTTGAGATCAATTCAAGTTCAGACCGAATACTAAGTTCCGTGATTTTCATGGCTTAAGCCACTTCTTTTAACCGCTGCATCTATGGAAGTCTCCCCCGCTGTGACATAGCTTTTGAACAAGATTTTATGATCTTTTTCAGTCTTTAACAAACACACCCCATGTACGACGAGAACGAACATCACCCACCTCTTTCCATTTTTTATCCGTAGATCACCATCAATCCCTGTGCTCATTGACATTATTCTTCTATCGCTCCATTACTCAGGAGCAATAAAAAACTGGTCACATCCAATGCAGTGTCATATATCAAGTAACGCGATTAACAAAATCGTCCATTTATAAACATTAAAAAATAATTGCCAATTAAAATGGATCCCATTGGCTGGATGCTCCTCAGAACAAGTCCAAACGAAAAAAAGAGGTCCACCTTCTACCCCTGCTCCTGGAAAAAGAAAAAACATAAACCGGAAATCTATCACTACGCACGCTAACGCATTATATGCTTATAAAACGCCGAAGAACCGCTTCAACAACAACTCTCATATATCTCCATTAATTTTACCAGCAAACGTCCGAAACCGAAGAAGGATTTGTTGCAAAACAGAAACAAAAAAAAAAAACAAAAAAAAGCCCTACCAAAGACGAATGGCGATGACAAAGCCAATAAAATAAAATTAAGTTAAAAATAGTCGAGATATATGAGCAGCACCCAAAACGTCATCCAATAACTCACCGTGTAATCCTTTAAATAGGACATTCGCGTTATCCCTGGCCCCCAACCGCCAAGCCATCGTGTCGGCTGTGCCCGCCATTAAGTGGAAATTTATTCGAATGGCTGATTAGCTGGCCGGACGCGTATCAACGGTTCCAGTTCCACTACTGACCGACAAAGGACAAAGCGTTCACAGAACGTTTTAATGACCAAAGTTTGCTTTTGGTTTTTTAGCAATTTTCCAGAATCGTGCCAAAGAAAGAAGAGACAACGATGATGATGATAATGGTATTGCGCTGCAGGTTGGCCAGGAGCGGAACTAAAAAGTTGTCTCTCCACTAAGGACATTAACTTAAGTCGCTGTTAGTGTAGTCGCAGAAGGAAATTGCTAATACACTCTCAGAGATTCATATGGCCGTGGTGGATTTAGTGCAAAATTGCGTGGGCAGTGGCAATGTTTTTTTGTTTCTTATTTCCACTGCGATATGATGGGGAAGGAGGGGTGAATGGTCATAAAACACATTAAATCCAATCGAATAATCGAAATGTCACATTATCCTGTAAAATATTGGAGGTCTTTTGGATTTCGTATGCGATGTAGCAAAACCGCAATCACTCTTCCAAATACTGTTCGTCCAGTGAGTATAACCAACCAACCTACCACCACCACTGCCATATCATCATGCCGGTAATACGTGTAATAGTATTCAAGGAGCAAAAGGATACTCATGCGGCTGAGGAAAAAGGGGGGGGGGCAAACGATTTTTTTATGTTTCGTGTATTCGTTTTGGGGCCGTTTTTTACCCGTTTTAGTCCTTTGGGTATAATTTTAATGGTCAAACAAAGCAATCTATTTGTATATTGGAACGACTATCGATTTCGAATATTATGGCAAAAAGGTATCCAAGGTCCTTCATATGTTTCACATAACTTGTGCAGAGGCATAAAAATCCCATTTCGCATACACAATTTGAATTACAACATCGAGATTTGGTTTCTTCCTTTCGAAGGCGAGGGACTTTAGTCAGAGCGCATAAATCGCCCTTTTGGGAATTGCGATTGGAATGAAAGTTTTACAAAAAGAATTTCCTGCATCTGGTACCTGTCAATGAGATTTCGATAGTTGTCTTTAGATGTCTTGATCGTTGTATGAAAATTGTTTTGTAGTCGAATTGTAGGCTTTCTTGAGGGTTTAAAAAAATGCTTCATTTATGAATAAATTAATCAAATGAACTGCAAAGAAACATACAGTGAATACAGTTCCTATTGCGACTTAGCATCCAAGAAACGCACAAGCGGTTCACTGGTCTAAAGCAGTTGTGAGAGTGGGAAACTTTGATATGAATGAATTATAGAATTGTGAGTAGCAACCGCATTCGTAAGTTTTGATATGAAAAACATTTCAAAGTATGTTTTTTGCATATTTATTTAAAAAGAAGAAAAGAAAGAAAAGAAGAAGAAGCGGAACTACGAGATCTCAAAATCTATAAGAGTTGAAAAAGTTTAATTCGTTGTAAAGATCCATTGGTTGACGAGTTAAAAGTATGTCAGAAAACAAGGTTATAGTGCGAAGTTTTATGAAATTTTCAAAAGGCATCCCAAGAAGTTGTGATGCACACTCCGAAACTCTATCGTAACATCGCGGCCCGTAAATATATCTTATTGCGCTTTTAAATGCTACCGTTAATTTCCTTTTGCTCTCGAAGTCTAACTTCCAATAGATCTCACAACCGTAAGTGAGTAGAGGCAGAATCAACGTTTTCACAAGCAGAATTCAAATTTTTAAATGAATGAAACGCCTGCGTTGATCATAGCATGCGTAGGACACCATACGATTTTCCAATTGTGTCGTTTATGTGGTGTGTCGACGTAAGGCTGCGGTTAAAGACAACCCCTAAGTTTCTGGAAAGTAAGACACATCTATTTTGCTTTTTGAGATTACGAGACACTTTGATTTCTTTGGGTTCAAAAGCAAGCAGTTTTCAGCCGACCAACGTTCAATCAAGTTTAAATCCTCATTTATACAGGCCGCAGAGTGTTCAATTAACCCCAATGGGCTGCTTAAATAGAGTTGGGTGTCATCAACATACATGCGTATCGAACATTGTCTTACTATTGTAGGAAGCTCGTTAACATATATTGAGAACAGCAACAGGCCAAGAATCGAACCTTGTGGGACACCCCTAAGGACAAGTAAAAAACTGGAAAGAGTTTTGTTAACTTCAACCGCTTGCACTCTATCAGTAAGATAAGAAAGCCTGACTATGCTGGAAGAAAAGTTAAAATCAAGGGAGAGTTTTTCACAAAGTACCACGTGATTCACCATGTCGAACGCTTTCAAGAAATCGAGGAGTGTTAAAAATGTGACATAATCCTCGTCTATAGCTTTTGTTATATCTGCCGAGACACTTAGTAAAGCTGTAATGCAGCTGTTTTTCTTTCGAAAGCCTGATTGGTAAGGGGTTAACAAATTCAATACAGTAAGAAACTCACTCATTTGATTTTGCATTATTTTCTCCGAAACCTTTGACAGAAATGGCAATATTGAAATTGGCCTAGAATCTCCTTTTGAAGTTTTTGGAATGGGTATGACTTTTGCCTTTTTCCATTGTGTTGGGAACTCATTTTGTATTAATATGGAATTAATAATATGAGTGATGAAGGGCAAGAGCGTTGGTAAGATAATTTTCCAAGCGGAGGGTTTGCAGCGACAGCCAAGCTGTGCTTAAGGCTCTTCTCAACCCTCTAACCACTTCGAAAGTGATCCAGGAATGCAAAAATTCTCTGAATGCGATCGGAAGATCAAATTCCTTGAGTCTCATTTGGGTTCCGGGCCATCACGGCATAACTGGAAATGAGATCGCCGATGAACTCGCTAGGCAGGGATCTCAGACAGCTTTCTCAGGACCTGAACCGTCACTAGGTTTGCCAGCATCCTCAGTGAGAGCTTCAATCAACGATTGGATCTGTGAAGAGCAAAATCGTAGATGGCATGCCTCCATTGGATGCAGGCAAACCAAGCGCATGCTCCCCAACGTTAGTAAGAAGACTGCAACATTTTTGCTAGCTCGTAGCAGAAAAGACTGTAGAAAGCTTATTGGCGTTGCCGGCGGGCACTTCTCTTTAAAATAAATAAATAAATATGGTGGCGCAACAGAGCGAGGAGCCCCTGGGCCTAGCGCATTTCTCACAACCATATACCTTGTGAGGGAATGGAGGGCACCTACAATTTTTCGCCGGTTCCGAACGGCTAATTGAGAATGCGCTTCTCATGGCAATGAATTTACTAACGGAGGATTTGCCAATTCCTCGCGAAAGGCGATACCGTGGAAAAACATTTTTGCATTTTGCTTCTGCTGGGATTCGAACCTCGAACCTCTGGGTTAGCAGGTGGACATGCTAACCATTGCACCACGGGTACCACTTCTCTTTTGCCAAGCATTTAAACGTGTTAGGCTTAAGTGACACCACACTCTGTGAATCTTGTAGAGAGGATGAGGACACCGCAGAGCACTTCCTCTGTGAATGTCCTGCTTTTTCTCGCATGAGGTTACAGATACTCGGCGCAGACATGGTGAGAGCTGGTAACTTAGGCTCCTTATCATGGCATCGTCTTTTGGCTTTTCTCTGAACATCTGGAAAGCTATAACAAATAGAAGGTTGCTATCTGGTAGTACAATAGACCGATATTTAGGTCTGAGTGCTCCAGCTGGTATTTTAAAAACCTCCAACAAAAAAAAAAAAAAAAGATAATTTTCAAAAACGAGGGGTGCATGTTATCAAGTCCTGTAGCATTGGACTTGATAGAAAGGAGCGTTTCTACCACATACTCGTCAGTTATTGGAGAAAACGAAAACGAAATTTGAGTTTGAGTTACACGTTGACAAAATCTCTTCAAAATATTACAGGGGGTCTGAAGAATTGAGGTTAACAATTGGGTTAGTTTTGTTGCGCAATGTAGTAAATTGTTGATGAAAACTATCAAGACGAAAAATTTTCCATCGTTTATAAGCTAAGTCACGCTCCCGCATCAAGATCACGTGCGTAAATTCGGCCCCTGATTTAAGATACGTTTCGTGTCTTTTGTCACTTTCAAACATCTTTGATTTAATTTAATTAATTTTAATAATCTTTAGTTTGGTCTAAAATTTGACCATCAAACGTCTTACAAGCGAACAACGCTCACAAATTTTTGAATATTACTATCCAAATGGGTGCTCCGCAAGTAAAATTTATCGCGCGCTTTTTTTCATTTTAAAAATAACAAATAAATAGGGTGGCGCAACAGAGCGAGGAGCCCCTGGGCCTAGCGCATTTATCAAAACAATGCCTTGTGAGGGAATGGGAGGGACCTATAATTTTCTGCCGGTTCCGTACGGCTAATCGAGAAAGCGCTTTTCATGGCAATGAATACTAACGGAAGACTTGCCAATTCCTCGCGAAAGGCGATACCCGTGGAAAAAACATTTTTGCCTCTGTTGGGATTCGAACTCGAACCTCTGGATTAATAGGCGGACATACTATCATCACACCACGGGTACCACTTTTGGTCAGCTTAATCGACCTACTGAGGTGGGCTATTCGGGATGTTGTTGTTGTGACTGAATTTCGCATCAAATTTACATTATTGAGCAAAAAACCACCAACACGTTTAAGTAGAGTGCAAACTGAGGAAAATATCGCAGATGTGTTGGGCCATGGACCAATTCAGAAGCGAGTTGCGGGAGCAGTTTATGTTACGGTTGGGACTGGTCAAATGACCGCCTAGATCATACGATTTAACTCCTGTAGACTCTTTTGTGGGACTATGTTAAGTCTTTAGCGATGCACATAAGAAGCCATCATTGAAGCATTTATTCGTGAGATACCGTGAGAAACAATATGTTGAAATTCCACTAAGCAGATTGGACCTTTTGAGGCAGCGCCAACTTTTGCATGAAATGACATTCAAAAATTAAATTATATCGAACGCACTATCGATTCCAATGGAAGCTTCTTGCATTTTTATGAATTTTGTATTTTTATAATTTTTTTTGTATAAAATTTTATAAAAACTCTCTTTTCTCTTTAAAAATCACTCCTAAACAAATGTCGACAAGGTTTGGAAAAAGTTTCGAGAGTTTGTTTACTCATACAACTTCTGTTAGTAAATGGAAGCGGAAGATCAAAATATTTCGAAGCTGAGATTGGAATCAGACGAAGCTGCATTCCACCGCTTTTATTTGTCTTATTTATATTTCATATAAATAGGTATATAAATGAGATTTGGAACGCTGAAGCATGGTTGTTTAAAACACTAATCAGAAGTCATTTAATATTTGCTTCTTTGACGCCTTATCAGAATCTCCTCACGAATAAAAAATAATGACTAATAGGACAAACAGATTATTGAAACAAATGAAAATTTCTAGAAAACCTCGACAAAAGCTTTTCGCAAAACACGAAACCAAATTGTCGAAACGATACTTGGACATGCTTACAACGAGGCATCTTATTTTCAAGAAGAATATGTCAGTCAAGCTCGGAAAATCAAAAGGTGCAATAGATGCAAGCTGAAGGAGGATCATGTCAAGGAATGAGGTAGATTCCCAATCTAAATAACGGGTATTTGATTCAATATCAGAGTCCAGTAAGTATTCCTGTGGTCATATTTGGGGACGAAGTGAGTATGCAGAAGTAGAGCAACTTGAAGAAAGATAAAAGGTTTTCAAATCGGTACTTGACAACTTATCATCGAACCGTCATTGTCGAGTTATTCAGAATCTCAATATTTTCATCATGGTAAAGAACATGGCCGACCAACGTCTAAAAATTATAAAAATTTTCTACTAATTTTCGGTCGAAATTCTCTCCTTCGTAGACATGCAATCACAAATTTAGTGCAAAAACTTGAGTCTACATATTCGTTGTGTAGTGTTGCCATTCAGCCGCCACATCCGTCCGTTGCTAACGATCCCAGTCAGTCAATTCCACGGCATTTAATTGGCTCTTAGGATCTTTGGTAGACGAAATCCTGGATTATTTCGAAGTTATGTCTATTTATTCTATTGTGACAATAAACCACCAGCACGCTCACGTAGAGTGCGAACTAAGGAAAATATTGCAGCTGAATAGACCGCTGCAAAGGCGCCCGCAGAGGCCAGCGAAGTCGAGTTCCATTCGTAAATGTTTTTTTCTTTGTATTTTAGCCGATAGAAAACTTTTTAAAGAATCTTAAAAGGCTTATATTTAAAAAAAAAGGTTAAGTTCTTATTGGAAAATAGGATAAGTTTAATAGATACAATCCTACCAGTGGTTCTTGACGTGTAGACTCAAGGCTTTGGTTTTGGAAAATGTACTTCAATACACAAGATTTAGTATTTTGATTTTAAAGTTCTCCAAAACAGGTGGAGACACGTCAAAAAGATGTGGATCCGTAGATTTAAAAAATTGTTTTTCATTTCCAACAGTGCGCAACTGAGTTCTTTAAAAAAAATTTCTGATAAGCCTGTTCGACATAATCATGTATGAAAATACATCAACTTAATCTAACATCCATCTCTGGAAGTCATTTTAATTTTTAAAGGCAATTTATTTTTTGTTTTTTTTTCGATCTAAAAGAAGCAAGAATTGAAAAAAGTGAAATCCGATTACAAGTTTTTCGTTCCAAATTGTTATCCTTGCTGTAAGGCACATGCGAGTATGTATACCCACTCCACTTTCGGTCTTTGCCGAGATAACAAAGTCCACACATTTATATAAATGCCCATTGGCTGGTAGAAGGGGGAATTCGGAAATTCAACATTTAACTTGTAGAATTGACTTGAAACATCAAGTGGAGTATGAGTATTGAGTATTCCCTTGCATGAATGAGTGGCCAGGCCAGTGTACAGCGCAAAAACCGTATTTGAAAACCATTTTGTCATTTTCTTTTTCTAAGAGGTTTAAGTTATTTGAAAATGAAATTCCGGCTTTTTTACTCTCTAATGATTTCCTTGGAATGTTTCTTTTCGGGGTGTTTCTCCACTTTTATTTTCTTTTCTTTGGCCCTGTTAGTTCCTTGTTGTCCTAATCGTAGGCTATTCTTTTTTCTTTCTTTTCAATTTTTTTTTTTAAGACTATGTTTGTGGAAATTTAAAAAGCTTCTACTTTTTTATCTGCCTGTTCCATCGACATTCGTTTTCCCTTTTGTTGTCATGTGTTAACTTACTTTTAAAAAAGTTTCTTGGAAAGCATTTATAACAGGGATTAGGGGTGGGGGAAGGGGGGTTTGGTTCGTAACAAGGCGAAACGTAAATTGAATTTTCTATTAGGTTTTTTCTATTTTTTTGTTTTGTCTTCAAAACGAGGTATTCTTGTAAAAAAAAACTAAAAGAATTCCAATTTATTTTCCAAAATCAAACTAAATTCCTTGAAATGTTTCCTTTTTCCACAACTTTTCTGATGTTTTTTTTTTCTTCTTTTCTTTTTGATTACAGGAAGCTGCTGAAAAAAAACCGTAAGTATTAACACTCTGCATGTATTTGACGCAAACCCATTTACATATAGAACGGTCTACTCCCACTCTTTCACATTGTCAACAACTCTTAAATTCTTTTTCTCCATCAAGAAACGTTGGAGAGTATACACAGACACACACACAAACATGTAAGTTGTAATTATATTCGAATTATTAACATAAATTCCATTAGGGATATAAGCATCAAGGAAGAAATGTAGCCATTTGCATCCCCACGAATAGCTAATGAAAGTATTCTCTCAATGTTTCTTGACTAATGGTCAAACGAACATTTCCATATGGCGAAAATCGATGAGCTTAATTCAGATTCCAAAATACTCGTACATAGAAAATAATGAGGAGGGAAGGAAGACTTTTCTCCATTAGTCCTGTGAACTCTGAAGTTGTATTGTCTTGAATATTTGTTTTATATCGTTATAGGTATGTAGGCACTCAATTAGAGATAAAAACTTAAATGTATGTGTTTGTAGAAGAGTTATACATGAGATTTGACGTGCTTTCAAAGCAGTCTTCGAAACAAATTGAAAGCATTCATTGGTAATGTCATCGTAAAAGAATTTGAATAAGAAAGACTGGGTATTCAGTTTGTTTCTCATTGTTTGTTTGTTTCTGATTTAAATAATTTTTTTAAATTGTAAACTCAATTCAAAGCCGAAAATATTTTCTCTCAGAAAATTGAATACACAGTTGCTCCACTAAGTGATATTCAAATCTAAATTCAATTAACTTTATTGAAAATTGAAATCCTTTTAAAACAAACAAAAGACGTGGGCCGTCCGTATATAAGACTGACGTTTAATATTCGTCCTCATGCAATATGGTAAATTAATTTTCTTTGTTGGGCATTACAGTTCTGGGTGAACCTGGCTCAAACAATTCTTTCGAGAGTGACTTCGATTTCGGGGAGCTCTTCAGTTTGCACTCTAAGTCGGTTGAGAGTTGAGGTCTTCTTCCAACTGATTGCGCCAGCTAAGACGAGCTCTTCCTCTTCCGCAATTCCCCTGCAATGTGGTCTCGAAAAAACCGTCGAACAGGAACGTTAATGTCCATCCGTTCTACATGTCCCAGCCGTCATAGTCTGAGTCTTGCGATGCATTCCTACTCTCTTAGCTATGCCCATGTCGCGGTACAGCTCATACAGCTCGTTGTTGTGTTTTCTTCTCCACACATTGTCTTCACATACGGGCTTTGGTCCCATTCATTCGGAGGAATTTTCTTTCGCAACGACCAAGGGTTTCCTCATCCGCTTTCGATAAGGTCCATGCTTCCGCGCCGCATAGCAGGACTGGGATGATCAAGGTCTTATACAGGGTTACCTTGGCTTCTCTAGTGAGGGTTTTGTTTCTCAAATTTCTTCTTAGTCCAAAGAAGCAACGGTTAGCAAGAGTTATTCTCCGTTAGATCACCGCACTCATTTTGTTTCCCGTATCTAAAACAAATCCTAAGTAGAAGAAGTCTTGTAATCAAAATGTAAACCCTATTTGCCGTTTCTGTTTCAATGTTCGCAAAGGCACCTATGACATCACACTTATTTCTTCCCATTTCGTCAATATCGTCTTCGTAAGCGAGTAATTGTAAAGACTTTTGAAAGATTGTTCCTCTAGTGTTGACGTTTGAGTTTCTTACAATCTTTTCAAATATGATGTTGAAAAAATCGCATGACAGTTTGTCGCCTTGCCTAAAACCTCTTTCGACATCAAAGGTCTCGATGAGTTCTTTACTGACTTTGACAGAGCAGCGTGAATTCACCAAAGTCATCCTACATAGTCGTATGGAGTTTTGCAGGGATGCCGAAACTAGACGTGGCTCTGTACAGCTCGTCTCTGTAAAAACTGTCGTGTGTGGCCTTGAAATCGATAAAAAAGATGGGCATTCTGCCTGATAGGGGAATAAGTGTCTTTCCAGATCCTCATTAGTGACTGCGATTCTATTACCATGTGTCCTTGCTGGTCTTTACGGGGTCTTGAGTTGGGGGCTTCGGCTTGCCACTCTGGTATGATCTTTTGACCTTTTCGTAAAACTTGCAAACCTCATGGCATCTCTCAGTTTCTTTGAATGCGCGCTTCTAATGCCCCTTCTTTTTCAATAAGAATTCGGTGTTCTTATTGTTTCCTTGTAAATCTCGTTATACTGGTCGAATGCAGCCCTTGTTGTCTTTTACATCAACATTTGTCGTGTTTTTTGTTTGGCTGCATTTGCCTGCCTGCATTCTTCATTGAACCATTGGTTTCGTTTTGGGGTCGAGTTAAGCCTAGAACCTCAGCGGCAGCGGTTCTAATGGCTTGCTGGCATTGTTGCTCGATTGGAGAAGGTATTGTCAATCTATTGTGATTGTAGCTTTCCGATGTCATATCGTTTCATAGCGACGATTCGCGCGAGTCGTGATAATCACATCCTCATTCGTACCTTGGCTACAACAAGGAAGTGGTCTGAGTAAAAGCCCCTCGGAAATGTTGGACATCTATCGCACTGGAAAAGTTTCTTGCGTCGATCACAACATGGTCGATTTGGAGATCACCATGTATCTTTATGAATTTTGAGATCCTGCAGTACAATCGATTAGCCTGAGTCCGTTTCCGGAGGTTTCGTCATGCAGGGTTTGCTTCCCAGCAGTTTTTCATATCCTGTATGCGCGGCGAACTCTTTCACTAACTTTCACTGTCAGGGCAATGATACCGACCAATTACCATAAATTTGGGGGCTTATCTTTTTATTCGGCAAGCAAGGTTTCTTTCCTATTCGCACTCGCTTACTACCGATCATGCACTGCAGATCAGTTGGTGCAAGATCCTTTCCAACTGATCCTCAGCTGTCCTGGAAAGCTTGTCGTTAAAGCCATCTGAACTTGTAGTTTTGTATGATTTGAGATTACTAATTGCAAGTTTAACTTCTAGTATGTCGGGAGGACGGCATTCTTGATCATCAACGTTCATGTCGAATAGGGCATTCTGCTTGGCAGTGATCACTGCTGTCAAACAGCCTGGAGTTGACTCTCCCGGTCCCTCAATAGTGAAAATGGGTTCTACTTACTATTGGGTATGTTTCCCTACTGATCTTTCAAAGCTTTAGTTCGAGATCCGTCACCTTGACATGATCTGTTTTTGATAACATATTCGATTCTCATTCCTATCATGGTATCTCTCCATTTCCTCAAACGAGCACTTTTCAAGCTGCTCCTTTTTCTTTTTGAAAATTCGGTGTTCTTTTTTTCTCAACGATCAGTGATCGTAAAGTTCATTCAACGTGCTTTTTATTTGGCTGCCTTTGCCTATTTGTGATTCGAGTGAGGCATAGAATCGCAATGGTGATTCGAATGAATGAATTGAGAATCTAATGCATTCCCTTTGTCTTAAAAACTATGTGAGATATCAAATTATATTTGCGTGTTCAAAGTAAGCAAGTGCTTTCTGCACATTATAGCTTCGCTGTGTGTTCATTTCCCTACCTTCTTCTTTCCAAAATCATATACTTTACTACTAAGAGTCGTATTCACTTCCAACTCTAAACGCCAATGCCTAGTTGCTTCAACTAATTCCCGCAAATGATTGCTTCCCATATAATAGATACACTCACCCTCACTGTACTGAACGCATTAAAAACCTTTGAACAGCAGTTCATTATTTTTCAAAAATGAGTAAAATTGACTGAAAAATGCATTACCTACTTCATTGAATTCTGGTCGCAGGCTAAAGCCATCAACAACCCTCACCAGGGCACAGTTTTCAAATTCGTTACAAGTAAAAATTCGAAAGTGGCGTCCCCAAATTAATGTGAGTCGTGACGAAATGAAACAAAATCACAAATGGAAAATTTTTGCAAAGCAACTCCCCCTTTGCGGTAGCCTTAAGCAAGTTCAAACATTTATGCGATTATTCTGAGAAAAAACCCATTTTTTATAAATTTTTTTCAAATTTAATACACCGTTTCTTAAAAAAACACCATACTTACCCTTACTTTCGAAACGGGCGGCGAACGAAAGTCGACCGACCGAGACGTGACCTGAACAAAAAGTTTCAAGAGAAAAAGCGACCCATCACCCATTTTTCAGAACACATTTCACCTCCCAGGGTTGTTTACAAAAAGATTCGTACAGAATCTGTTGAAAAAATTACAATCCATTGTTAGTTAATAATCCTCCAGTAATGAGACCTCTACGTATAGGGGTGACCTCAACGAAGATGTATGTGTACATGTGTAAGTCATTCTTCAAGAGGACCAAATCCCTTCCAATTGAATTTTATCACTTCATTTTGTGGCTTTGAATTTGAAATGGAAACAATTTTCAAAGAAGACTAAAATAAAAAAAAGAAAATAAAGTAAAATAAAATGTATGTATCATTCAAAAGGGGGTAGAAACTGTAAAGAATTCACCTCAATTTTATATTCATCCCCCTGAATGGGTGGCTCATTTGATATGTGAAATTTTTTTTTTTTGCTGATTGTGATTTTTGGCTCAATAAACATTTATTTTACGTGGTTTGACATCGTTTCTGCCATGTGTATGACATACGACAAAGAAATATGGATAGGGGTATGTTTTGATGAAAGGAATTTTTGGAAAAACTCAAAATGTAGAGCTTGCAATAAAAACCGGGGCATGAATGATCTTAAATCTGTTGTATTGGCATTAGCTGTGGTATTTTTTGATTACGCTGTTTTGGTGAAATTGCTGTCAATGAGTTTTGTTTTATTGCTTTAGATTTTTTGTGGTTTTAGATCAGTGTTATGTATTTACATACTCAAACGAATATTTCAAATAATTTTGTTTTCCATTTGTGTGATAGTTTTTGAAAGCTCAATTGCGTCACAAGTTTTCTTTTCTTGTTAAATGTAAAATAATCAAACTGGGTAGGTACCCCCTCGTGAAATCTCGCGGCAAAAAGCACTACCAGGACCTTGAGTTCAATTTCAATGCCGAAAGAGTAAGGAATCTACATGGCAGGATTGGCCAATTTTTCACGAAAGTTTATTCCCGCGTGGAAAAGCAATTTTATGTTTAAAGGACTCGAACCTTGGATCTACATGTGAAACATATGTCTGCAACAAAGCAGACATAACCGTCATCCAAGAAGAGCGATGGAATGGGCCGGGCGTGAGGAAGACGAAAAACTGCGACATATGAAATAGCGACTGCTGCAGACAACCGAAATAACCCTTATTTTGGCGCGGATTTGTAGTTAGAGGGAGACTCGGGGATAAGGTTATCAGCCACAGTCCAGTAAATGTATAATGACCATACGCATCAGGGCTAAATTCGCCAACACTAGACTAATATGCGCACACGCCCCACAGAAAAAAAGACGAGAATCCCAAAGATTGTTGCTAGGAGCTCTTCGAAGAAACTCATGAGCAGTGCCTCAGACATGAAGTGAAAATCGTTGTTAGTAATCTTAACGCAAAACTAGGGAAGGAGGAAGGAGGAGGATCTTTGGAAATACAATCGATAAGAATAGCCTGCATGACAAAACTTCCGAAAACGGACTAAGGATTTCGATTTTACTGCGGGGCTAAATCTTGTTGTTAGTAGTTCATATTTTCCGCACCTAAGAATTCATAAAGGTGCATTGACCATGTTGCAATCAACGCAAGACACTCTTCCAGTGCGATTGATGTTCAAACTTCCCGAGGGAATAACTTTGACTCGCCTTGTTGTAGCCAGGGTACGAATGAGGATATTCAGTTCAGGACTCCGCCGAACCAACGCTGTGAAAAGAAATGACATCGGAAACAAAATCGCAAGAAATTGCCAGTGCCTACTCCTATACTAATCTGTCGACCAGTAGATTAGATTAGATTAGATTAGATTTATTGACTTCAATAGTAATACAATTTTCATTTTCTTAATTTTTTTGAATGTTACATAAGTCTGAAAATGGTTTGGCCGAAAGCCGTCTACCAGATTAACATTTATTTTATAAAAGATATGAAAAAACTAGTATACATTATTATTATTATTATTACTTTTTTTTTTTACAAAATTTGAAAGCAAAGTATCAAAAACTTTCTCGGACTATACATGTTCTGTAACGGAGGGCATTCAGACAATACTCGTAAAGACGATCCCAACCTCGTTCCCCATTCAGGATGCTGATTGTTTCCTCTAAATTGAGATTTTCAGCGCCGAAGAAGCGCTTTCGGAACTCCTTAAGTATTGGGCACATTCCGAGGAAATGAAACACATCCTCACGTTCTTTGCGATTGCATAGATCACACAATATTGGCAGCTCTGGTCGATGCGGAATGTAATTCAAACCGATGAGTTCACCCCTCACTTTGAAACTGTCGACCAGTATAACGAGATTTTCAAGGAGAAAGGAAGGGAAGAAAACCGAATTCTCAATAAGAAAAAGAAGCAGTATGAGAAGCTCGCGTTTCAGGATTTTACCAGGGTGGCAAAGCCGGAACTCAATCCTGTAAAGACCAGCAGGGAAACATAGTAATAGAGACGAATTCGCTATTGAGGATTTGGAAAGATCACTTCTGCAGATTGCTTAGCGGCGATGAAGACACAAATTCCGCTGTCAGGCTGAATGCCCCATTCAACTTGAACGATGATCAAGACTGCCGCCCTCCCGACCTGGAAATGGTGGATAATTCTTGCTAACCGTTGCTTCTTTGAATTAAGAAGGCAACTGAGAAGACCTTCTCTAGATAAACCAAGGTAACACTTTATAAGATCTTAATGAACCCAGTACTGCTTTACGTCGCGGAAGCGAGGACTTTATCGAAAGGATGAAGTTCAGTTCGAAAGAAAAGTACCTACTCCGAATGATCTTTGACCCGTATGCCAAAGCAATGTGCCTAGAAGAAAATACAACAAAAATCTGTATGAGCTGTACGCTGTGCGGCCACATGGACATAACTTGAAGCATCGCGAGACTATGATGGCTAGGACATGTAGAATGGATGGACACCAACGCTCTGCCCGACGGGGTTTCGACAGCACATTTAAGGACGCAAGGAAATTGCGGAAGGAGAAGACCTCGTCTCAGGTGGTGCAATCCAGTGGAAGACCTCAACCCTTATCGAATTTGTTATCGAAAGATGTTTTTTGTGGCGCTGGTTCACCCGAACTGTGATGCCCACCTAAGGTAGTAAGCCTTTCAACAAATGGCGTTTTCCTTAAAAATCTTTGGAATATTTAGTTAAGTTTTTTTTAACTTGATTTTATTTAAACTTCATAATTAGTGTGTAGTTGGCAACCATGTACGACCAAATAGAGTGTGAAGATCGAATATTAAAACCTTAAAATCAGCCTCGAGAATTTTTCTTTGAAGATTGCCTTAAGTTCTTGTGATCACCACTCAATTCATGTATTAGTACGCAAAAGCGATACCGCGCTCGGGTCAAAATGACGATAATCTGCAGCGTTGCTTAAGGCTTGTCGTTAAAGTGCGATGCAACGCTTTAACCATTACACTAAAGCTGCCACATTTAACAATGCTGTTTAAGGTCGAAATTCAACTAACTACACGCAACGCTATCAATTACACACTGAGAACACTTATACGGAAACGACTTATGGTTCTCGATTTCAGTGCTATCAGACATCAGATCACCATTGAAATTTTGGGGATAAAAGTCGTACAGTCGTTAGTCTAGACTCCGTATCATAATGTATTGTATACCACACTGTTAGCTGTTTATAAACGTTTGCGTGAGCTTGAAAAGAAGTGACGTAAATTAGAGGATGGCTCGATGGAAGCCATGATATGTTGAGTTTGGTAGCAAGCTGAACTTTACAAATATATATATTTGGGATAATTAACATTGAAACTACGAATACCGAAATGAAAGCATCGCAGACGCCCACTTGTAGTGAATATTTTGCCACAAAATGTGTCATTATTTATAAAATTATTAACAAGTTATAAATATCTGTTGCCAAGCGTACAATACTTTAGTAATTTCTATTTGACATTCGTAGTCCGAAATCGCTACAACGAGCCTCATATGATATGGCTGATTTTCCACAATACTTTTTCTTTACTTTTTGTTCATGAAAACATTTGGTATTGAAAACTCTACTCCTATAGGTTAGGTTAGGTTGCATGGGGGGTGCAGCCACAAAAATCAGGGAAAATCAGAGGATGAGGAGATGGGAGGATTGGAGAGGTAGAGGGTTGGGTTGGTAGTTGGTTTATTGGGGTAGAGAACCCCACTTCACCATTTGGAGCCCTGAGTAAATTTCAGGACGTTGCTCAATGGGAGATTAGATATGTCGTCCATTTCGTCGAAGAAGTATTCTCCGAGGGTTTTTTTCCTAATGTGGGCCAATGTAGGACACTCACAGATTAAGTGGAACGATCCTTCCTCTGCCTCCTCATCTTGGCATCATCTACATAAGTCGGATGTGCTAATGCCCATTCTCATCATGTGGGTACCCAACGAGTTGTGTGTCGTGAGAATGCCAATCAACAGAGAGAGCCGAGGTCTGTTAGCTGGAGTAGAAATTCTGTTTTTTCTTGGAAATATCTGGCCAAAGGTTTTTGGAGACTCGGCATGTTTCTAAAGATGACAACCTGTTCTTTGGCGGTTTTTAGAAAATTTTGTTTGATTCTGTTCTTGTTCTAGTCACTTGAGAACTGAGGTGTTCGTTTCACTGGATTCCAGTGTTGACCCGATTCTATAGCCAGCTTATGTGCCATTTCATTTCCTGTTATGTCACGATGTCCTGGAACCCAAGTTAAACAAACTGTGTTTGTTTCGCTGAGCAGTCTTAGGTTACTGCGACAGCTGTCTACTAGTCTGGATTTTGTGATAATGGATGAGATAGCTTTAATGGCTGCCTGACTGTCTATGAAGAATTCAATATTTTTGTAGGTCAAGTTTTGCGTAGCTAGTGCTTCGCGGCTTCGCACACTGCGAGTACCTCTGCTTGAAAGACACTACAGAAGTAGGGAAGCTTTATCGATCTATTCATGGTAGGGTTGTCTAAGAAGATACCTGACCCTACCCTTTCGTCCGTTTTGGAACCATCTGTGAAGACGGAAATGTGATTTCTTTTTAGAACCCTGTTTTTCTCCCAGCTTTCTCTTGTCGGAAAGACAGTTAGGGCCACTGGATTGAAGTCAATATGCGGGAGGGTATAGCCTGTTTGAATGTCTATATCTGTATGGTTCATAATGGTTCTATATGAACTGATATGCCTGCTTTCCAATTGTTGCATTGTTTGAGTCGCAGTGCGCTTTTGGCTGCCATCTCCTTAGTAAAAAGATCTAGGGGGGCTAGCGACAGGAAGGTTTCCAAATCTGCAGTTGGTGTTGTTCTCATGGCACTAGTTGAGCCAAGCCTTTAGATTTTGATCATGGTCTTAAGGTTTGAAGCCTTCTTCAATTATGGCCACCAGAGTAGACAGGCATATGTGAGGATTGGTCTTACTATGGATGTATACATCCAGTGAATAGTTTTAGGACCAGGTCCCCCTTTTTTCTGAAAATTCTACTACAAGTGTAGAAAGCGATTTGAGCTTTCCTTTCTCTTTCGTTTAAATTTTCTTTCCTGTTAAGTTTACGATCAAGGACAATTCCGAGATATTTTGCCGTACCAGATAAGTTTATATACCATTAATGGTGGGTGGAAGTATATTCTCGTAAATAGAACAAGTTCTGTTTTTGTAGGGTTGACATTTAGCCCTCAGTTTTTTGCCCAGCTGGTGAGCTTGTTTAGAGCTGTCTGAAGAAGTTCACCAATGGCTGTTGTGAATTTTCCCGAGGTCATGATGACGATGTCATCAGCATAGGCTATACTGCCTTTATTCCGCTCCTGTCAAGTTTAACCAGGATTTGGTTTACTATTAAGAGCTCGTTTGGAGCATGGAGTCGATCCAGTTTGATGGCTTTGGCTCAATATTTACGGAACTTAATGCCATGCGGGTAGCACTGTATTCAACTTTGTTGAAGGCCTCTTGTATGTCAAGGAATGCAGCCAACGAGTACTCTTTATATTGGATTGACTGTTCAATGGTTCCGACTACTTCATGAAGTGCAGTCTCAACTGATTTGCCCTTTATATATGCATGTTGGGCTGTAGAGATCACATTGTTATTCAGTTTTGTTCGGATATGCGTTTTTATAAGTCTTTCTAGAGTCTTTAGTAGAAACGAGGACAGGCTTATTGGTCCGAAATCTTTGGGTTCAGTGTGTGAGAGCTTACCGGCTTTGGGAATAAATATGACTTTAACTTCCTTCCAATTAGTTGGAATAAAGGTGAGGTTTAGACAACCTCTGTTGCTCTGGGGCTTTGGAGCTTCATTGGACTCTACTCCTAAAAAAGGGAACTCTTGGATATACAAAATGAAATTTAACCGCTCAGTTATTGTCGGTGCCCTTCCTCAACCTAACTTTGACCTTTCAAGCTTTAAAACTGATAACTAAATTTTTCAAACACAACACGTTGACTCAAGCTTAATGACACTTAATCGTTATAATTTTCGTATATTCTTGAGGATTTCTTCGAAAAATAGCAAACCATTATTTTTCGTTTGTTCCCTCAGGGTGCTTTTAGTGCGGTTTCCTCTTACTTTTTTGTCGTGGCATTTTCTATTCAGCATTCCATCTACTATTACTGGCTACCACCACATCTCAGATGCTTGCGTTGTTGCCACCCTTGTAAATTGCCCCCAAGTTGGATTACAACCCCCTGGGTGTACAACAACGATTACTTGTAACGTGCGCACGTATAAGCTGTGTATTTGCAAACGTCTCGGCAAGGTCCTGGCGGGCCCTGAAATCTTGTCTGATTGTATGTAAGTGTGTGTTTGTGTGTGTGTGTGTGAATGCGAAATCATTTATTGTAAATGCAGGAAGAAAAGAAATTTTATTTGCTTTTTTTCTGTTCCTTTTTTGTCATTTTTTGTTGCTTATGTTTGGTTTCCTGTTGGAATAAATTTTTTTTATGTAGATGGACAGTGGCCCTGGAGTAATGTGTGCTGCTTCTACACCCCACAAAACTTTAAAGATGTGAGGCAAACTATACAGGAGTTGCAATAGTCCAGGGGTTCGTTCGTTCGTCTAGCAAACATAACCAGAAACAGTTATTTATTATTCCAAAAAGGGTGGTGGCAATGGTGGTGGGAAGCATGTGGGTGGTGGCGGCAGTGACCAAAAACGATGCTGTGAAATTCTGTGGCGGTGGCAACATGAAAAATTACGATATAATAATTTTAGAACGATAAATATGAATTTATTTTCATGCTGAGGATAATTCAGATGTTTTTCTTTTCCTTCTTCTTTACACATTTTGCAACCCATGTATGTTCAGCTTGTGCGTTTTTTTTTTTTTTTTTTGAAGAAAACGGAAGCCAAGGGAAAATAAATAAATAAATTGTAAAATTATTTTGCCATAATAACATGTCAGGGAAATGGTGCAGCCTTCGTGGACCGGAAAGATGGTGGAAGGTGTAGTGGTATAGGATTTCAAATGCTAACGTGTGTTTTTGTTTTTCTTGTGAAATTTGTTTTACTTAGAAAAGTGATACGTTGTGTCCCAGCACAAGTTTTAGACTACATGTGTGATGTGGGTTTGAGAAGTGGGGGATATTTTGAAATATTCATGAGCTGGAAACATGAAATTTGAAAATTGGAATTATTTGACAATGGTCCCTGGAGGTAGCTGAAGGCGGTACACATGCTGGTGCGAGTATGACCAGAGCGTAAACTTTCTGAAATCGAATTTGTGATGTGTGGGCTAACATTTATGATCGTTATTTAATGCTTGTAATGGGATGTAAATAATTTAGTTTAGATTTTCGGGTTTCTTTTTCAAAGTCGATCCATAGAAAACAAATCTCTAGAGAGTAGAAATGATTGGTGGTGTATCGGAAGTTAGACATGTCGAAGTTTTCTCCGTTTCTTTTTGATACAGTTTTAAGAATAAAAAGTGGTCTGTAATGGATTGATTGTATAAAATTTTGATAAAAGAAGAACTTTTCTCTAGGACCAGTAAGTAACTTCCACGTTTAAATCCTAAAATTTGAAGGTCGAATAAGTGAGAAATTAGATTGCATGGATTTCCTCAACAGAAATTGTCTCAAGCGCTTGTTTAAGATGTTTTTTCCAATTCGTCTATTTTCTATATGGTCCTTGTTTGATGACAACACATACTTCAGTTTTCCCTCATTAACCATCAAACCCTTTTTTGCCGCTTCTGTTTCAATGCTCGCAAAAGCACCTGTGAGCATTACGCTTGCTTCTTCCTGTTCGTTATGTTATTAGTGTTGACGTTTGAGTTTTGTAATGTTTTGAAGAATGATGGCAAAGAAATCACATGACAGTTTGTCGCCTTGCCTAAAACCTTTTTCGACATCAGAAGTCTCGGTGAGTTCTTTACCGACCTTGAGGGAGCAGCGTGAATTCTCCAAAGTCATCCTGCATAGTCGTACGAGTTTTGCAGGGATGCCGAAACTAGACATGGCTCTGTAGATACTGTCGTACGCGGCCTTGAAATCGATAAAAAGATGGTGAATATCGATATTATGTTCTCGGGTTTTTTCCAAGATTTGCCGTAATGTGAAAATTTGGTCTATTGTGGACTTCTCTGGTCTAAGACCACATTGACCTATCAAGTTGTTAACGTCCACATATTACAGCAGACAAGATCTTATAGGCGACGTCAAGAAGGCTTATCCCTCTGTTATTGGCGCAATTATGAGGGTGTCCCTTTTTAAGGTCGGACATAATATATATTGAGGTTCCATTTATTGGGATTGCTTTTTTCCGACCATATCATGGACATCAGCTAATACATACTCCTTTCTAACTGATCTCCTGTTGCTTTAAAAAGTTCGGTGCACTTGCAGTCTTATTTGATTTAAGTTTGCATATCATCACGACTAGCCTAATGGAGCGTTCCACCTGACCGCGGAATTAGTGACTTCTGCGCCGTTAAGCAGTCTGCAGAAGTGGTCTTTCCAGATTCTCAGTACCAACTGTGACTCTATTGCTATGTGTCCCTGCTGGTCTTTACGGGCTTGAGTTCGAGGATTGCCACCCTGGCAGGATCTTTTCACATTTTGGAAAAACTGCCGAATGTCGTTCCTATATCATGGCACCTCTCAATTGTTTCAAACGAGCGCTTCTCATGCTGCTTCTTTTTCTTTTCGAGAATTCGGTGTTTTACCCTTCTTTTCTCCTTGTGAATCTCCTTCTACTGATCGTAGGCAGCCCTTGTCCTCTTTTGCATCAGCATTTGTCGTACTTTTTGTTTGCCTGCATTTCCCTGCCTGCATTCTTCATCGAACCATGGGTTTCGTTTTGGGGTTCGAGTAAAACCCAAGCTTGTTGACAAGGCTTCAATTGGTCTTTAATGCTTAATGCTGGCGACACTCGATTATAAAAGGCACTGGTAGTCTCTTATGATTTAAGCTTTCCGACGCAATATCGTTTTTATAGCGTTGGTTCGCTCGAGTCGTGAACGGGATACCCTCATTCGTGCTCTGATTGCAACAAAACGAGTCAAAGTTATTCCCTCGGAAAGTTCGGACATCTATCACACTGGAAAAGTGTCTTGCGTCGATCACAACATGGTCGATTTGGTTGACGGTTGATTGATCTGGAGATCGCTATGTAACTTTATGAATTTTGAGACTTGTCCGCGCAGGAAAATCGTTTAGCCTGAGTCCATTTTCGGAGGTTTCGTCATGCAGATTATACTTACCGATATAGTATTTCCTAAGACGTCTACCTTCCCTAGTTTTGCGTTAAAATCTCCAAGAACAATGTTCACGTTGTGTCTAGGGAAGTGCTCATTTGTTTCTCCGAGCAGCTCGTAGAGAAAACCTTTTGAGTTCTCGTCTTTCTCTTCTGTGGGAACGTGGGGCATACTAGATTAACGTTGGTGAATATTACCGTGATGCGGAACCTATGCGCTCATTAACTAGATTAGGCTAATAATCTTATCCCTGAGTCTTCCTCTTACGACAGATCCGATGTTTCTGTTGGCTGTAGCAGTCGTCATAGTACCTAAATGTTTTCTGTTTAATGCCCGGCGAAATCCGTCGCACTTCTTGGATGGCGATTATGTCTGCTTTGCTACAGTCTAGGGCGTCCACTAATTCTCCAGCTGCAAGTAATCCGTTAAGAGATCTTAAGTTCCAAGTGCACATCCGGAGGTCTTTGTCCTTTCTTTTTTGCTTATGTCGTCAACGTTAAAATCATAATTATTATCTGAACCTGTTGGTTGTTTCGGAGCCGTGCAGTTTTTGCGTGATTGGGTAGTTACCTCCACGAACAACCTCCAACCTGGTCTTTTTGGGATCCCCTTGGACATAAAAGGCCGGATGATCCGGTATCAGTACCCTGCTGCAGGGGTATATGAGAGCTGGTGTTGGCTCGCCAGGAGCTCATCTGCCACCATCTCTACTTCAATACCCTGCCCAAATGTTAAAAGACCCCGAAAGACTTTTAAAACAAAAAAAAACTTCGGAGTAGTTCATTCATGGGTTCCTGCTTTTTTGAATGCTGAAGTCCACCGTTTTCTATGTCGAATTCATCTGCTGAGGTATTCCTATAAAGCTCTAGTAGACCTCTGAGGTTCGGGCAGTCAGTCATTACTCGCAAAGCATTACAGTGTTGATCTTCTTCGTCACTTTGTCAACACTCGCACTTACTAGTTTAGCAGGTCATCTCCGGATCCCAGTTCCTGTTGGTTATGGTGTGCACAATTGACTTTTACCTACAAAAAGTTGCAACATCTAAATTGAGACTTATTAAACCCCAACCACCACCAAAAATTCTCTTATTCATTGCGATTTTTAGGATACCTAGCTGACTTTAATGGAATTTTTTAATATTTGAAAAAGGTGATTTTGTTAAGCATATTTTTCTTGTTCATAACATAGTCTTGTTTGTTGTTATGTTTCACTGAAAGCACATCCTTAAAGCCTTTAAAAGCTTGTGGAAAATCTTGAAGAGAGTTATTTTGAATCAAGTGGGTATTCAACTTTGTTGAGAAAAGTTTAAGACTTTTTTTTATACCTTTTATATCATCGTTGAAGGCAAATATGTTTCTATTGACATCATCACTCTTCATTTTTTGCAATCAGAACTTTTTACAGCGAATTTACTCAGAGTGTGTGTGTTTTTCTTTTTTGTCAAATAGAAATGGCTTCCTGTCACATCCGTTTTATTCCAAGGACATACAAATAAAAACAACAACTGAACCGAACTGAAAATTCAAACTGAATAAATTCAATCAGACTAATGGCAGGCGAGGCCAAGGCACCCTAGTTAAACAAACAACTACACCGTGTGTACACAAAAACGGAACACAAAATGAAACCTCTGACCCATCGCATCGTCCAGAGTTAGCACATCTCTATACATATATAATACGTGTACCTATACCACATTGATTCTTTAGTATTTTCATTTATTTTGTATAAATAAAGGATGTTCCGTTTGCCTTGTCCAAGCATTGGAATTGAATACATTTCAACTGTCATCGTTGTGCCATGTCCCTTACGCAAACAAAACCGGCTAGCAATAGATAAAAAACTTTGCTTGCCAAATTTTATTGCAAAAGGTACCTCATTCCGTATTGGGGTTTGGAAGCTTCCAAATGGATCTAATGCTCAACACAGCAATGAGATGTGGCAATAGCAGTAGCAAATAAACACACAATTCAATGATTTGCTAGAATACATTTGAGTGAAGTTGGGGCTTGGCAGGGTTATTGAAATTAGAATAAGACTTTGGATTTGAAAAGTAGCTGTCACTTGTATATCCGCTTTATAAGAGTTCGATACCTTTTTTTAGTTTTCACCGTTGGATGTCCATCGAACAAGTGAGGCAAAATTTAAACAGGACACGTGCCGATGAACAATGAAACACAGAAAGATACATACACGTGGATAAGTAGGATAAATTCCCTCATTCAACGTAATTGGGTTCTAAATTTTAGTTGCTCTTTTCTTTTTTTTATTTTTCAAAATGTCCACCTCTCGGTATTTGTAATTGCAAATGTCGTATGTCGTGCTTGTTTCCTTTTTTGTCGTCAAAAAGCTCTTTTGTCATTTATCTACATTCTTTGGCTTTCCATTTCGTGCTGAGGAATTTAATTGAATATCTGGTGGGGATTTTCATTTGAAACTTGAAAATGTATTCCAAAGGTGTGTTATTGTTCATTTTTTTTGCTGGAAATTCTTTTATAAAAAAGCAACCAATTTGAGCTGAAGTTGTGTTGTGTGATTTTGCAGGGACAAATGCCTTATATGACTTTCGCTAATAACACACATACCTGTCGATAATGTCCTTGGAGAGTAATTGATACTCACTCGTGTATGTCAAGCACTGCTTTCAAGGAATACAATTTCCTTGCTTAATTTAAAATCGTTTAAAACTCAATCAATCAAAAGTGTACTACGCAAATTATACGCCACTTTGCATCTGGACAGGACATCCATCGTGGACTTCAAAAAAAAAAGACAGAAAAAAAATGAAGTGACTAAATCAAACTTTTGTTCACAATTCCCAAGGCTTTCAAGTGCTGCTCCAACATCAGACAAGCAAAGAAAAAAAAATGACAAACGATGCAGGATAGATGTCCACGTTCTGCTTGGCTGCTCCAATCTGGTTGCCATATAGGACGAGTGGAATACATTATGCATGCTCATGCTGAATTCGAGAGCTGGAAGGATGCTAATCTGAATTTAGACACCCTCTGACAAGATGCCAAATCCCAAATGAAAAGTGAAAAGATGTTGCGCCCTCAATTTGGTGTGAGAGCACTTGAAGGCTAACTTAAGTAAGGGTAGGCTGTTCAGTGGTCGCTGGTCACTCATGGCATTTGTTATTTTGGGTGTAGCATTTTTTCTTTATATCGTTCAAACTCCCTATCCGCTCCGGTTTGAAACTCTAGGGCATTTGCGTTGTCCCATCCCAACGGGGTGTATGATGTTGGACGAATTCCAAGATGATTGATTAGCTTCATGGTAATTTATTGATGTCGCTCGGGTCGTTTGCATAGCTTAGTTACTGAAGAAGGAATTTATCGGTAAAAGAAAATATTTAAGTGACCTCTAGAGATTAGATTGAGTGCACTCAAATTTCTAAAGCTTACACAAATTATGACTGTTTGATATTTCGTCGCTCTTGAAGTTCTTCTGTTTACTCTTTTGTTTAGATTGTGAAAAAATTGACAAATTATGTACTTCGTTTTGAAACCAATTGATTTGACTGATTTGAGTCTTGCTAAAAGAATAACCGATTTTGATTCCCGTTTATTAGTCAAACATGGTGGGGAAATGAAATGCAGGGAACTGTGTTAGTAAGAGGAAACCGACTTCCAAATCATGGAAGTTCCCCTCAATAACAGAGAAGAAAAGCAAAAGACTCGCCTAGAAGTGGAATAAAGATGCTGTAAGAAAGAACCGAAGGAGAAGGGCGCCCAAATCCAAAGCATCTCTCATGCACAATTCGCTCTGGGGCTTTGAGAAACTTGCCAGCAGTATATCTTTGACTAACGTCTAATGGATATGCCGTCCGAAGCGATGATCCTAAGGCTCAAACTGCGTAAAAAGTTAACAGTCAACTTTCCTTCGGTTCTGGATTGGTCCACTGTAGACTCTGAAGCAAGAAAGGATTGCTATCGAATCTTCACAGATTGATACATGCTTTTGTGCAGAAACATTCGACTGCATGGCTCATTAGGAAAATACGCATCCGTCGTCCAAGCGGAGGCGTATGGTATCCAAATGACTTTAAGCTACGTTACGAACAACCCTCTAACTACTTCGAAAGTGATCCTGGAATGCAAGAGCTCTCTGAATTCGGTCGGAAGACTAAATTCCTTGAGTCTGTTACCGGTTCCAGGCCATCACCGCATAACTGGAAACGAGATCGCCGATGAACTTGCAGGGCAAGGATCTCAGACAGCTTTCTCAGGATCAGGTGTTTGGGCTAGGATCCTCAGGGAGAACCAATGATTGGATCTGTCGAGAGCACAACCGTACATGGCATGCCTCCTTTGGAGGCAGACATACTAAACGTATGCTTCCCATGTTTAATAAGAAAACTACAACATTTTTGCTATCCTTTAGGGTCCTTATCATGACAGCGTCTTTTGGCTTTTCTCCGAACATGTGGAAGGCTATAACAAAAAGAAGCTTGCTATCTGGTAGTGCAATGGAGCGGTATTCCGGTTTGAGTGCTCCAGTTAGTATTTAAAAAAAAAGCATTTTTTTCTGCCATCTCTAAGTAAATCCATTGAAAGTATTCCAATTCAAAGGGCACTCAGGTTCTTAATTATTGTGATATACCAATCGGTTAATTGTTCATCTTGGGTAGTTCAAAATTTTGCTCTATGAGGAATCTAAACTTTTTTCTATCTTTTATACAGTTAATCAAATGCTATCACACCCTGCGCTCGTAAATTAGGTCTTACAGGTTTTGCTTCTGTTGCTTTATCGGGTCAGGTGTTAAATTATTCAAAATCGTAATGCCTTCCACCCGTGACGTGACTGATAGCAAGTCCGCCTGTTTACCCAGAGTTTCGTGGTTCGAATTCCAGCAGAAACAAAAATGTTTTTCCACTGGTTTCGCCTTTCGCGAATAGCTGGTAGGTCCTCCGTTATTCGCACATTCATTGCGATGAAAAGTGCTTTCTCGATAAGCCGTTCGGAAACGGCAGAAAATTGTAGGTCCCTTAAATTCCCTCACAAGGCAATGGTTGTGAGAAATGCGCTAGGCTGCAGGACTCCTCGCTCAGTTGCGCCACCCTATTTATTTTTTAATGCCTTCCAATTGAAGTTGTCTCACTTCAATTCTGAGCCATATAGCCTACTTTTTCAATTACCCTCCAATCGGACTAAGGGCCAGTCTTTCCAAACTCATGGAAACGTTGATAAACTGTCAACTCATGTAATATCTTGAAGAAGGAAAGGTACTCAATGACCGTCTGTAGGACAACAGGTCTCTCGGTGATTTGAAATCGAAAAATAGAACCAATCCTTTCACTGTTTTGGAGAAAGAAGATTATTGCACTTGATATTGCTAAGGCATTTGATTGAGTATGGATGAGTTCCTTTTTCATTGAATTGGAAACTACCTTTTCAAACGTTCAATTAAAGTTGTACTGGAATGTCTTCAAGTTTGATACCCACTTTATAAAGACTGGTGTGCCCCAGGGTTCCGTTTTGTCTCCAACTCTCTTCCTTATTTTCATAAACGATCTCTTGTCTGATACTTCTATTCTTCTAAACTGTTTAACTAACTACTCAACTCGCAGATTCTCATATTCATTCCCAAAGCATGTGCGACATCTTCGGATGTGGAACGGGAATTATTGCTTATGAAAAGTTCATCGAGGTCTAACCTTGACGGCATTGCTTCATTTGGTAATAAAAACCGATAAGAATTCAATGCTTCGAATACCCAGTGCTTTTTTGTCGTTAAAGCTTAACATCCCCCGTTGCCATTATCCATGAAACCGAAAACCTGTCAGTTAAACGTTGATCTTCGTTGTAATTAATTTTAAGTCGCTCAAAATGCTGCTAAATGCTTACGTTTCTCAAGACGATGCAAGACATTTTTCACCACTTCTAATCTGGGTACAATCTATGAAGCTAACATCCGCTTTAAACTAGAGTATAACTGACAAATCTGGTCAAGAGCTCCTCAAACATCTTTGTGTCTACTCCATAGGGTGCAAAACAGAGCGTTAAAATTAATAGCTGATGGTTCAATCGTTGAATCGATTGATTCTCTTGAACGTCGTCGAAATGTTACTTTCATTACTCTTGCATATCGCTTTTTATAAACAGTGCTCTAGTGAAACAACCAGCTGCATTTCTCCCCAATTTAGAAGCAACATCCGCCTTGCTGAGGATTGTTTATCAGTTTTACACCTCGAGCCCAACTTCAAACGTACAGTCAATAATAGAAACTCGTATTTTAGTCACACTACCCGAATGTAAAGTGCTTTACCAGACTCTGCATTCCCTTGCATAACTATTCACAAAAGTTCAAAAGCGATATGTATCGGGGTCTTTTATGAAATCCCCTCCTTTTTTTTAAATACTCACACTGTGTTTGAAGAGCTGTGTTTGATGAGCACGTTAGTCCTTGCTTCTAAAACATGCTCGTACCCTAGAAGCGGTATGCCTTTAAAAAGGCTAAGTAGCTTAAGAAATCACTTTGCTTCTATTCTGGGTTGAATAATTTGATCTACTTCACAATAAAGCTGGACTTAAAAATAAATAAATAGGTTGAGAGAATGGAGGGGACCTACAATTATCTGCCGGTACCGAACGGCTAATCGAGAAAGCGCTTTTTATGGCAATGAATTTATTATCGGAGGACTGCTGTTAACTCCTCGCGAAAAGCGATACCCGTGAAAACATTGCTGCCTCTGTTGAGATTCGAACCGCGAACCTCTAGGTTAGCACCAGGCATGTTAACCATCACGCCACCACATGTTAAACTTGTAATCCTTATATTGTATGCTTGAGGGTGAGGTGTACCTTAAAAGTGGATCTCTAATGTGCCGCATTCAGGTGAGAGAGTCAGTAATAACTTCCAAATCCAAATAACAGTACTCAAAGATCCATTAAAAGAAAACAAGAAGAATTATGCTGCTCAATTTTGCGAAATGCTTCTTGTATATGCTTTATGCTTAGCATCGACTGTGATTCTACAACAATATTTTGCTGATCGTACTTCCAGACTTTGGTTTGGAGCCTGTTACTTAGACTGGCTCTTTTCAACACAATCGTTACACACCCAATCTCTGACCATAAATGAAAAATGTGGCCCAGTTAGGGTAGTTTTCAGTTTCTCCTTCTTTTTCTGACGATAAATCGGAAGCATTGAGCTTAAGAGCTTGTTACCTCTAAGTCTCACAGATATCTAATCATTCCGAAACTTAAGCTCAGATGAACAATCCATGAGGGCAAAATACCTTTAGTTACACTTTTTTCAGTTGTCTCTTATTCCAAAATTGGGGACAATGCACTGAACTTTCAGACCAAGGTGTGTGTTTCTCCCAAAAAGTGTTGTTTTACGGCTCCGTTAATAATTCGGTCTCCGTCACTATGATCAAGGCTTTTAAATCAATATTATTACAGTCACACTATTATTAATCATTAGTCATTGTCAAATCCTTTCATCATATCGCTCAGAAAAGAGTAACCATTGTACCCCCCAACATCATCGATGTCCTTCTATTTGTGCTGCCTTAAATAACTGATTAAATTAGTCACTCGTCATCATTATCGTTCGCACAATATAATTAAAGAAGTACTTTTTCAACCTCAAGCTTACACACTATAGCTTGGGCTCCAGACATCACCTAACCATTAACCCATTCATCATTCAAGAGAAAAAATTCATCCATTGTTCTCCATCTTCCATCGGACTTCGTCATCAACCCTTTCTTTCTTTGCTTACCACAAAGTCATTGCCATTTTTGCCAATCTAATAATCATGCATTCAGAAACAATACACCATGTAGATACTTCCCGCCTAACTCTAATGCAAAACTTTACTGTCGTCGAGGGTGCGGGTGAAAGAAAAAAGAAAAAAATACAAAAAAAAACGGATTCAATTTCCATAGTTCTTTCTGCTTCACTACCAATTACCAACAATGCCAGTCAATCCACCTCCATTTCGATTTGGCCACACAGTTTGCAATTAACTCACTCTCGGAAAGAGTTTGTTGTGCCAAAAAACCCCCTTCGTCACATAATAAATTAGATTTCATCCCTTAGATTGAAAACTTTTTGCATCTTACTTAACTCAGCATCCTTGTGTGGTGGCATCGCCTCCGTCGTCGGTCGTCCGTCGTCTGTGTTCACTTGATTGCCACTGTTTGAATGCAAAAAGGATTGATCATCAATCCTAACAGAGCATAAACACACATCCTTTTGTTTGCAGGTTAATGCTTTCAATACATATTATAGCCCAATGCTTACAGCGTATCGTGTCATGGCGTCCAAACGGACGAAAGGGTTATTTTGTGCCGCGCCGGGCCGCACCATGCCGCCAAATCGTCTTTCGTTTCGAGAAATTCATAATGGTGTAAAAAGTCATCAATCATAATTGGGATGTGATGAGTCATAGCGCTTACAAGAGAAATCGCTTAGCAAAATTATGCTACAAGGGTTTGGATGTTAATAAATGATGATCTTTGTTATACGTATTTAGTTTCCAATTACTAACACATTAGTTTTGCTTCCTCTGCGGGTCCTTTGTCAGAGGAGAAGGGTTAAGAAAAGGTGCAACGAACCCAGTCCAGTGACGAAAGCCAGCGAGTGATATTCACAATCTAAATTCATTCCCGTAGCTTAATCGCTACTCCACCTAGGGTGTAACGACACAGTAAGGACACAAGAACAGATTTTCACTAGTCACATTTTCGAATGGCTATTTTGGTCTAGAACTCTATTTTCTCTGACAAATTCTGGAGAAATGGAAAACACATAGTCAAAAAAAGGTTCAAACAGGTCGATTTCAGTTCATGATGAGATACCATTGAACCGAACTCGACCTGTTTGAAAAAAGGCATTGACTTAAAAAGCTGCCGAGAGTCAACCATCTTCTGCTTTGGATATTCCGAGTTCAAATCGGTCGAAGCCATTGTCCTTAAGAAAACAAAGACTTATGTAATATAAACCAACTCTTTTCTTCACTTCTTATTAAAAATAGCTACAGCCTTACCTAACTTGCAAAACACATTCCTAAGGGTGAACAACATCCATTCACGTTTTGCCATCCTATTTATTTCACGCATGACCTGAACTTAATGTATGGTTTAAGTTTGGGGTGCATTGCCCTTGCAACATTTTTGGTTTTTTTTTATCATGCAGCATCCAAAATAAAATCCTCCCAAAGGAAAGGTGATACCCCACAGCGCCCTAGACAATTAAAGCAAAACAACAAAGAATGGCCGAATAATAATAATGAGGGATGGTCGTCGACATCATGCATACACGTAGATATACCCAAGCTCATGCCCATACCCACTTTTGGCTCACACTAATGATCAATGTTCAGGATAAATTGTATTGTAACTGTTAATATGTTGTGTTGAATGTGGGGGATTGCTGGCCAGGGCCAGGAGATTCCTCTCAGACTCTCTACGCCTAGCAAAAGGAAAACAAAACAGAAAAAAAAATAATGAAACAAACATAGGAACACAAACGAGGAACTGCCAAACGTAAACGTGTCCAGGATCACAATTAAGCCTGTCTGGACGAATTAAATGATTTACTATTCAAATTCAAGATGTGAGGACGTTCTCTATAATTGCTACCTTCTAAGCATTTGTATATGTGTGTGTATAGGAAACATTAAGACGAACCCTCTTATACCAAGAGAACATTTTTTCTGTTCACTCGAGTGTAATACTAAAATAACTAAAAGCGAGCGTGTGTCAGTCAGTCATTGCGTGGGTGAAGCGTGAAAGCTTATGTACCTACAATACACTTTCATCTTTTCTTTTTATGCAAAACGTATCGCAGAGTGCACAGTATATAATTAAGGGATTATCGCACGAGGAAGGGAATTTCGCCTGGTAGCAGTCTGGTTAGATATTTGGCCTGTAAAACAAAGAAATTTTATTCTACTTTTGATGTGTGTTATAAATCCATGGTCTTTTTTCATCTCTTTTATTCTGTTGCTCTCGAAATTGTAAAACAAAATGGAATCATGGTAGTCGTATGAAGTTATTGGTTGAAAAAACTGCAGAGGGGACGTTTCCTAGTGCATTTCTCTCAACCATAACTTACAAGGAAAAGTGGAGGCCTACAACTTTTTTAATTTCCGACTAGCTAAATGAAAGCCGCTTTTTACGGTAGTGTATTTTCCAATTTCTTACGAAAAGCAATACCCGTAAAAATAACCATTGAATAATTCTGAGATTTGAACATCGATCTCCGACATAACAGACAGACATGCTAACCACTCCGTCACATGCACCACAAAGTTATAAACTTATCAAAGCAAAATGAAAGCATTAGAACAATACCTTAAATGACACTTCCAATCAAAGTGTTGGGAACATCGCCTTTAGATAAAAATAAAGAAATCATTTTGAGGGGTCATCTAGTGGTTTCTTTATATATTATAATATCTCTTATTTATAATTTTTATTGATGACATTGTGTCAACTATTCAATTCTGTAGATGTTTAATGTACGCTGACGACCTCAAACTGTTTCTGCAAATAAAACAACCTAGTGATTGTCTTAATGTAGTTCAAGTTCAAGTTTGTTTTATTGAACAATATTTACAATTTGGCTTACAACTAACATATGATAACATTGGAAAAATTTACATTTGCTGGCACATAGGGGGCCTAACGGTATACATTGACTTAAGATTAGAATATAATAAGATATAAAATTACATGTCAAAAAATAAATATTTCAATAAAGAAGTCGGTTGACTTTGTCTTCCTCAGGGTGTTCACTCCCGGTTGTCCTTGATGGTTTTAAAGATGGTTTTAGGGGTTTAATGGCATTTAGCCGCGGTGGTAGGCTGACCCTGTGTCAGCGTAAAACGATATGGTGTCCTCGTTGTCCTTGATGATGTCGTCGTCCAGGGTTTCCATCACACTGAGGTACCTCGGCTCAGGATGTCGTTGCTCGGGGGTCATCCTTCTCATTAGTTGATTGGGATGGTCTATGACGCTCCACATTAGCTTCTTTGTTGAAGCAACTAAATACTTGTTCAGTGGGGTTATTTTCGCTGCTGAGTATAATTGCTCGTTTCTGTAGTGTTTTTGCCGCCGTCGTCGGTCAAAGTGTAGGCCGGTGCAGATCCTGAGTATCTTTCTTTCAAATACTTGAAGTTCTTTCATGGCTGTCTTGGATATAGTGAACCAGACTGGGAAAGAATAGCTGATAACTGGTCGCAAGAGCTGCTTGTAGACCAGTAACTTAGTCGGTTGGCTTAGTCCATTTCTTCTCTTCAACGGGGGATGAACTCGGTTGAAGGCCCAGCTGGCTTTTCTAAACACATTCCTGGAGTGTGGCTTGAATTTGAGCAGCTCGTTGAAGTGGATACCCAGGTACTTCACGTTTGATTTGGCAGTTATGGTGGATCCGTTTGGAAGCTTCAGGGCAAGATTTTTGCAAACGGAAGCAGTCCGGCCGCCTCTTCCATTAGAGGGTCTTCTGAAGCAAACCAGTTCCGATTTGGAGGGGTTGATTCTGATGCCCCATTTCTGGTAGAACGTGAAGAGTCTGTTGATGTGGGCTTTTACTTTTTTGACGGCGAGTAGTGGTGACATCGAAATAGCGTAGGTGAGCGAATCATCAGCGTATAGTAAATTTTCACAATCAGTTGGTATTGGTTGGTCAGATGTCATCAGGCTGTAGAGGAAGGGGCCAAGCTTTGATCCCTGGGCGACTCCCGCTCCGATGTCCTTTATGTGTGATTTGTAGTTGTCAATTTGGACGAAAAATCTCCTGAAAGAAAGAAAAGAATAGAGAATTTTGATTAGTGACAAAGGTGGCTGCAAAAGATAGAGTTTATGGTTTAGGGCGTCTATCCAGACGCTGTCGAATGCTTTCTCGACATCCAGAAAGCATGCGACGGTGACACGATGACTGTTGAGGGAGGTGGTGATGTCATGTTGGAGTTTAAGCAGCGGATGCAGCGTTGAGTGCTTCTCCCGAAAGCCAAACTGCATGTCAGGGATGGTTGAATGTTCATTGCAGAATTAAAAATGTTTTAAGAAAAAATTATTGTTTTTATTGAACAATGGTGGCTAGAAATTTATTATAATTACTATCCAATTATTGTTATTAGTAGTCTATAAGAGTCTTTGTGCTCTACTTGATGAGAAATAAATTAATAAATAAAAGAATTTCTTCAGTCTCCGGAGGATTACTTCTTCCAGTAACTTGCTGATGTTGTTGAGTAGTGCGACCGGCCTGTAGTTGGAGACTAGGTTGGAAGCGCCTTTTTTCGGAATAGCCACGATTTTTGCTGTTTTCCACTTCTCAGGAAAGTAGCAGTGCAGTTGTTGAGAATAATGGTGAGGAAGATCATCACTGCATGTGGGAGCCTTTTGATTATGTAGTTAGACACACCGTCTGGACCAGCTTTTTTTTTTGGCTTGAAGTTTCCGATGATCTCTGCAACTTCCTCTAGAGTGCAAAGATGTGGACTGTCGGTTGGATCATTGGCTGGATTGGTGTCGTCAAAGGTCACTACATCCGGATTTGGCTGAAGGGTTTGTTGAACAGATGCCTCTACTTCCTGCAAAAACATGGGATCGGCAGGTGAGTTTGGAGTGAAGTTTCTTTCAAAGTGGTTTGCAAAGGCTTCCACCTTGCCCTGGGTTGAGGTAACTTCCACGTTGTTGCTACTGATAATTTCAGGGATCTTTGGTTGTTTTCCGATTATCCTGTTGATGTTCTTGAAGGCATCGGGCCCTGGTTTGATTGCTTGTAACCTCTTTTGAAACTGGATGTTCTTTAGGTGTCGAATAGAGTTCCGGAACATGATGTTAACTTGCTGAAGCTCATTCCTCACTGTCTGGTATTCGATGTTTGCTGTGTTCAGGTGCCTTTGATGAATCCTTTGTAGTCTTTTCCGTAGCCGTTGTCTGTGCGCGTACAGGTTCTGGATGTCCTCAGGAAGGTGTTGGTACCTATCCTTTGATGTCTTAGGCTGTTTTTGGTTGTTCATCGCTCCAGATATGGCATTATCGAGGCTATCTATGGCAGCATCGATTTCTCTATCCAGTAAGTTTCTGTTTGCGGGGGGAAGAGCTAGGTTTTCTTCGATGTCCCTTTGAAGTCTTTCAACATCCAGCCGCCTGTAGTTGATGAAGCTCTCAGGTGGTTCTGAAATTAAAGTAATGGGTTCATTAAAATTAATTGAAATTTGAACAGCTTCATGATCCGAGTCACTGGAGACTGTTGTGCAGATGAAGTTCCTTATTTCTGTAAGCATATGCACCAGGTTGGAGGTAGCCAGGAAGATGTCCAGCGTCGATGGTGTCCTGGGATAGGTGGGTTTCGGTTGGGATACAGCCACCAATGAGTGCTCGTTGTAGTTTTTATCTAGCCAATCCACAATTGCCCTGCCTTCCATGTCCGTGTCTGTGTCCAGCCATAAGGGGTGTCGTGCGTTGAAGTCGCCTCCAATGATTCCATATGTGCTTTGCTTGAGAAATCCGTTGAACATGTTTAGGTCACTATTAATGTTCCTCGCTGAGGATTTGCACTTGAAGTAGACGCTGATGACCGAGAGGGTTTCACCTCGTCCAAGGGTTATTTTTATGGCGGTGGCTTCACTCGTCTGCAGTCCTGAGATGATGACTTCAGTGGCATTTGGGGATAATCTGTCCTTTATATAAATAGCCGTCCCTCTGCGGCCCTCATTTTTGTCCTGGCGGAAGGTCTTAAATCCTTTAAATTAATGTTGTTCCGTTTGGTCACGTTGGTCTCGCTCGCTGATGAGGGCAATATCCGGTGTATTGTTTTTCAAAAACAAGTAAAATGGCGTCCTCTTATCCAGGCTGTATATCGAATTTACGTTATACGTCAGGATGCGTAGCTTCTTCAATTGCATAACTGGAAGATAAAGGTGGCCAGCACCACGGACTTCTCACCATCACTTAACTGCATGTAGTTTGCTGGGACGGCACTTCGGACTTTATCCATACTATTGTCTTAATGTAGGTACAACATGACCTAAACAATCTCTCAAATTGGTGTTTTGAAAATAACCTTAGTTTAAACATTAAAAAATGCAGTGTCATCACTTTTAAAAGATGTTATTCGATGTTAAAGTATGATTATTGTCTTGGTCAAAATCACCTCAGTAGAGTTGATCAAATAGAAGACCTTGGAGTCATTATTGATATTAAGTTAACATTCAGCGCTCATATTGATTATGTAACAGCTAAGGCCAATGCAATTGTTGGTTTCATTAAAAGAAATTGTAAGGAATTTACTGATCCTCACACTTTCCTAACTCTTTTTATATCTCTGGTAAGGTCTATCTTGGAGTATGCTGATATAATCTGGAATCCGGTCTATAAAGTTCATTCTGATCGCCTAGAAAGTGTGCAGAGGCGTTTTACAAAATACATATTCCGGAAACTAAGATGGGACTTCTCTCCTTCTTATATGCGGCTAGATGTCAGTTACTGGGAATATTGCCTCTTGTCACCAGACGGAGCTCGCATGACATTATGTTTGTTAGAGATTTGTTGTGTGGTCATATTAACAGCCCCACCCTTTTGTCGCTTATACCTATCTATACTCCAGCTAGACCACTGAGGGAAAGACAATTTCTTTTTCAGCAATGGCATAGAACAAATTACGGATCTAATGAGCCAATTTCTAGGGCAATTAAATCATTTAATATACATTGTAGTTCTTTAGACTTACATTTATCAAGGGAGCGCTTCAAGAACATTTTATTTAGCATATTAAAATAACATTATTTGTAAAATTTTAATTATAATATTTTTATAATTTCATACTTGTAATTACTCTGTTAAGCAAAAGCTTGTAGATGAAGAATAAATAAATAAATAAATAAATAAATAAATTTTCTATTTGCTATAGCTTTCCTCATTTTCGTAGAAAATCCAAACGACGGCGACGCTGCCATGATTAGGATAATAGGTTACCAGCTCTCTCCATGTCTTCGCCGAGTATCTGTGACCTCGTGCGAAAAAAGGCAATAGTCCAGTCATTTAAGTCAAAATAAAGCAAGAATCTCGGAATTTGAGATACCCAGCTGTAAATTTGTATGCAATTCTATTTTGACACCCTAAAAGTTGTCTCAAAACCTACATACTGTAGGGTGTCAGCGTTCATTAAATACCAAAGGTCAAAGGTCACAAAAGTCCTTTATTGGCATAATCTCGTTTACTATGGGTTTTTTGCTATTTGTGTCTATTATAGTATTGTAGAAGATTAAATTCTCTACAACTTTGCTTCAACAGTTTTTTTTATACGTTGAACCATTTTCGAGATAGAGGCCAGAATGTGCAAGGTTAGAGCATAATTTAAGGTCATTCGGTAGAACCGGTCGAAACCAGCCATATAAAAATTATAAACTATTGTAAAAGCTGATAAAGTAAGAAATTTAATAATGTCCTCAATATTTATTCATGACACTATGTAATGTATTGTATATATATACTGTATACTGTATATGTATATATAAATTCTTTATAAGTAATGTTTTTATTATAAAATCTCATTTTTCTGGTGTTTGAAATTGAAAGAAATTTATAAAAATTATTAAAACTTAAACTATATTCTTCTTCTTCTTCTTCATCGTCATCTGCCGGCTGCTGTAGAGATTGCAATTCTTCTTCTTTATCGTCTTCAAAACCATTTGTGTGTGGGTCTTCAACGATTTCGAAGTCTAATGTTTCATCTTCAATGTTATCGGTTAGATATGGTGAAGTATTGAGACAAGCTTGCCCATTAAGCAATTCCTTTGGAGCAGGTTTTAGAAGTGTCGTAATTGGTTCAAGGAATCCGTTAAGCATTGTCCAACCCCACTCCTGGGGTTCCAAATCATGCCCTAACCAATTTTGGACTTTATAAAAAACACGACTAAGATGTTGATGAGCTGCTGCACTTGTTGGCAGAATATTGGATAACTTTAAGGTTTATTAAATTTGGTAGACTCAACGTACTGTGTACTATAGACTGGGCCAAAAACTTAGACTTGAGTAAAAAAAAGAATCAACAACGAAAGAAAACGAGAACGTTTTATTTTTTTCAACTTTAATCGTGAATAACTTCTGAAGGAAGCACTTTGTGAAAAAGTTTAAGAAGACCTTTTTTTTAGAAAATTAAATTTTCTTTTAGGAACATGTTTGCAATTTTTCACATATTGATTTGTACGTGAGTTAAGAACTCCAAAATAAAACAGCAAAATCAAAAAAACATATAATTTTTCAAAGCTTGATTACTCGGGAACGGTTAGTCTGAGAAAATTTTTCAATAAGACCTTTTTTAAAGGAAATTTAATTTTCTACAAAAATATTTGTCGTTAAATCTGTTGCGCTTAAAATAATTATACAGTTCTGACGCTCAAGTTAAGTTAGGTCTAAGAAATATAAAACACGATTGATAGACCTCTAAATTATTTTTTTTTTTTTTTTAGCTCAAATTTTTTTGGAATTTTTTTTTAGCTATCCTTAACAATATTTTCAATATGGATTTTGAATCAAAAATAAAAATTTTTTTTTGGCCCAGTCTAGTGTACAACGAAAATGATCAATATTTGCCACAGATGTACGAGCATTATAGACTGCCAACAAGGTTTGAATTCCATTTTCAAATAATTTTCAAATCGTACAGTTTTTTTCTTGAAATGCTGCAGCAAGTTCATCCAAATTCGGTACTTTCTCGAATGCTTTTAAAAAAGTTTTTTTCCCTTTTTTAAAAAGCGCAGAAGTCGTGTCACAGCCACTTAATGCGGCTTCGGTCACATATCGTTGTTGTGGTAGGCGCGGAAGAAAAAGTTCATTTTCGTTTTTCGTATAATTATGCTATAACCTTGCGCATTCTGGTCTCTATCTCGAAAACGGTTCAACGTATAAAAAAAACTGTTGAAGCCAAAGTTGTAGAGAATTTAATCTTCTACAATATTGTAATAGACGCAGATAGCAAAAGACCCATAGTATACGAGATATATGCCAATAAAGGATTTTTGTGACCTTTGACCTTTGGTTTTTAATGGATGCTGACACCCTACAGTATGTAGGTTTTGAGACAACTTTTAGGGTGTCAAAATAGAAGTTCATACAAATTTACAGCTGGGTATCTCAAATTCCGAGGTGAACTTACTATAATGACTGCGGGCTACAAGACATTCACAGAGGAAGTTCCCCGCTGTGTCCTCATCTTCTCTACTTGGTTCACGTGATTCATTTAAGCCTAATACGCTTAAGTGTTTGGCAAAACAGAAGTGCTCCGTGGCAACGCCAACAAGCTTTCTACAATCTTTTCTGCTACGGAATAGCGAAAATGTTGCAGTCCTCTTATTAACGTTGGGGAGCATACGGTTGGGTTGTCTGCATCTAATGAAGGCATGACATTTACGGTTGTGTTCTCGACAGGTCCAATCGTTGGTTCTCACTGAGCATCCTGGCAGCCCAAACGCCAGTTCAGGTCCTGCGAAAGCTGTCTGGTATCCTTGCCTTGCAAGTTCATCGGCGATCTTATTTTTAGATATGCCGTAATGGCCTGGGACCCAAAACAGAGTCGTCTTCCGATGGCATTCAGAGAGCTCTTGTACTCCTGGATCACTTTCGAAGTAGTTAGATCGGTGAGAAGGGTAAAAAGCAAAGACTTCCGTTGAAAACACAAATACTTCTCTCCATCTAGCCATTGTTCGTAACTTAGCTTAAAGCAATTTGGATAGCATACGACTCTGCTTGGAAGATGGATTCGTTAGACCTGCAGTCGTATGTCATCGTTGTCCACAAAGGCACCAAAGCCAAATCAATCATCGGTAAGGCAATGATGACAATGAACTTCAATGGTTGAATTTGTCTATAAAGGTCAGATTACACTTTAATGTTATAGGCTGCTATCTGCAAAATCGTGCAGATAGTTTTTCAATGTGCTTTTATATACATCATACATTCAACACTGAGATGGAGACATCATCATTACCCAAAAAACTTGGAATTCAATAATGAATGTCTTCAAACCGAGAAATGAAAATCATCTTTAAAGCAAAAGTGGCTTTATTTTTTCAATGACGATTGACAAGTGTTTTTTCTTATCGCCCTGTTTGTTTGTCTCCATGACTGTACAGGATTTAGTACGGTTTAAGTATGTGCTAGTTTCTACTGCTAGTAAAGTGTCCTCTTTTAGCAGAAAGATGTAAACATGCTGCGACATCTAGCTTACAAGCCGCAAAACTGATATTTTACTGAATGGCTTGAAAAGTGATTCCATTGTTGCGAAACAAGCTCATACGTCCACCAATAATTCACAATAACAAAAATTAAGTTCGTCTTCCTCGTTGGTTCCGATATTTGACAATGCAATGTTTTGAATTTATAAAAAAAAAATTTTGGTAATCAGATTTTCTGAAAGAAGATGTAACAACAAAATGTTGGAAATGTTGGGTATGCCGTTGTGAAATCTCGGCAGGGTCTTTTCTTCGACCCTTGCTTCGCAGAGGTCATACTCACTGTCTCCATAGTTCTCTCATTGGTCGTAGCGATAGCGACAGCATTGTATATAAAAACTTATTATATATACAATGGTTCTACGCTTCTATTTTTTCGCTGCTGTCGTTATTGACTTTTTAATGGCGGCAGCGTTTTTAAATCCGATGTGGATGAAGCTTCTTGGTTCATCATGCAACCAGTATCCTGAATTTTTCCTTAGAGCTTACTCCGTCTATATTATTTGTATTGGGCTACAATAGTGGGAAAAGAATCACTTTTACAGCTCGCGTACACTAAATCAGACATCGTCCGAATTATAATCGGCCGAACTATGACGTTCGAACCAAACATGTGTTAAACGAAGAGAGCACGTACACCACTCCAACCAACAACGACATCCGATCAACAGACAAATCCGAACTTGTTTGGATTTATCGGACGTCGGACGTCAGTTTGCCTATAGAAGTGCACAATGGATAGTGAAAAGCTAATAAGAGAGAACGGTAGCAGTGTGTGCAGACAAATGACGAACGTCCGAGATTGTCGTCCGAACAGTTCCGATCCGATATCGGCCGATAAATCGGATTTAGTGTACGCGAGCCGTTAGGTTCGGAATTATATTTTCTCTTACGCGATATTTAATTTAAGTCATTGCAGTTAATGAAGGATTGAATTTAAAGTCCTAAGTATATAATTATGTATATGATATGATTATATTATTATTACAAACTGCATGCAGCACCATTGTGATTTTTTTCTTTTTTCTTTTGTTTTCTCATTCTTTTTCGAAGCAATGACACACAAAACAAGCAAAATAAATTAATTTGAAAAAAAAAAATCACATAAAGATTTTCATTAGTTTGTTGGTTTAGATTTCAAAGGAAATGCTTCTTCCTGTTCTTTTTTCTTGTGGATAGTTCCAGGATTGAAGCTTGCCGCTTCCCATTATGACATAGACAATAGCACCAGACATGTATGTTGCTCCAAGGACCCAGAAAACTATTTGCCATTGATGATAAGTTTTCTGTTTGCAAATTTTAAAATCAATTATTTCGTTTTTGTTCCTCTCAAAATTGGTATCCATGAAACTTACGTCGTCATTGGTCAAAGCTCCAACCATCCATGTAGAGAGGAAGCCGCCGAATGATGAGAGGGTGTTGGCCAAACCAAAGATAGTTCCACTGAAGTTTGGTGCGATATCAAGACCGTTTCCTAGATATCCAGCTGTTGAAGCACCATGGAGAAAGAGGGCCAGTGTAATGATTGTCATAGACCGTGAAGTAACATCCCCGAAATAAACTTGAGCAACCATCAACATGCCGGGAATGAACAAAGCTTGGAAAAAAGATAAGATCAAACCGTTATTGATATTGACAATGAGTGAAGCATGTCCTTAATCATGAGTTTTGTTTTTTGAAACTACAAACCACACCATTAGCATTAATTAAACATCACTTACCAAACATAGTAAAGACTTTCCTAGTCGTTGTTGTGGACAATGTTCCCTTTAGCCTCAAATAGTCAGCTAGTTGTGATGCTGCAACAGCAATGATGTATTTGCCCAGGTACGGAAGAGATGAAATAAGTCCAGTCTTGAAAGAGATCACAGATCATAGTAAGATATGTTCAAGTTGACGGGAATGTGTAACGGCGTTTCCCTTCCAACCATTAATTTATTCCATCAGCAATTTAAGGGTTAAATGCAAAACAAGGTTATGAATTTTTATAAATTTTAAATCAATTATAGTTTTTCATTATCATTGTAACTCAGCAGCCGAGAAAGGAGAGTCTACAAAATTGTCATTCAAAATTTAATTGAACTGAGTGAATGGTTTTGTGTGTTTTATAAGGAGCATAAGGTAAAACAGGCAATAATAATCGAATTTGTTAAGTGTCAGAAGACGATAAATGTGCAATTGATTTATTTACTTGGATTTTAAAAACTTACCTCTGCGATCTGGAATTGGAAAGCATATCGCATAAATCTTGGCAGTTGATTGATCAGGGTAAAGAATGCGAAATCAGCCGATACGTGGGAAATGATTATAGCCCAGACAGCAGGTGATGTTAAAAGTTGAACCCATGGAACATTACTTGGTCGTTTCTTGGATGTTGATGATCCGATGGCTTCTTCAATTTCCAGACGTTCTTCGGCAGAGATTCTTGGATGGGTTGCTGGTGTATCGAACACGAGAAGGAACCAGCAAATTGACCAGAGTAATCCAACAGATCCTTGAATAAAATAATTGTTTTTTTTTTTTTTCTTAAGAAAAGCACGACAAATGCTGATAAAAAAAAACGAACAAGGGCTGCTTACGATCAGTACAACGAGATTTACAAGGAGAAAAGAAAGGAAGAACACCGAATTCTCAAAAAGAAAAAGAAGCAGCATGAGAAGCGCACGAAAATGAGGTGCCATGACAGGAACGAGATTCGGAAGTTTTACCAAAAGGTAAAAAGATCCTGCCAGGGTGGCAAACCCCGAACTCAAGCCTGCAGAGACCAACAGGGAAACATAGTTGTGGAGTCACAGTCGCTGCTGAGGATCGTAATGGGAAGAAAAATGCGTGATGTCATAGGCGAGTATCGAAACAGAAGCGGCAAAATTGGGTTTGATGGTTAATGAGGGCAAAACGAAGTATATGCTGTCATCAAACAAGGACACAGAACATCGCCGAATTGGACAAAACGTCACAATAGACAGACATAACTTCGAGGTAGTACAGGACTTCGTCTACCTAGGATCCGCTGTAGACACGGACAACAACATCAGTGCGGGGATCAAACGGAGAATAACTCTTGCCAACCGTTGCTTCTTTGGGTTAAGAAGGCAATTGAGAAACAAAACCCTCTCCAGAAAAACCAAGGTAACCTTATATAAGACCTTAATCATCCCAGTCCTGCTTTACGGCGCGGAAGCATGGACCTTATCGAAAGCGGATGAGGAAACCCTTGGTGGGTTTCGCCGAATGATCTTTGGTCACGTATGCGAAGACAATGTGTGGAGAAGAACATACAACAACGACCTGTATGAGCTGTACAGCGACATGGGCATAGCGCCATAGCCAGAAGAGTACGCTTCGCAAGCCTACGATGGTTGGGCCATGTAGAGTGTATGGACCCAAACGCTACGGCTCGACGGGCTTTCGAGGGATATCGTGGATGTTGAAGACCTCGTCTTAGTTGGCGCAGTCAAGTGGAAGAAGACCTCAACCGACTTCAAGTGCAAATCTGAAGAGAGCTCGCCCGAAATCGAAATTGTTGGCGTAAGATGTCGGTTGAGGCTCCGGTTGACCCCAAACTGTAATGCCCACCTAAGTAAGTAAGTAAGTTTATGTAAATAATAATTGAAATCAGCACACACTGAGAAAAGGATTTTGTATTATCCATTTTCGCTGACGTAGAAGATGCTTTAAACAATGACTTTGATTGATTCTTTATGGTCTTGATTGATTTATGGCATGTGCAATGTGGACAACATAACGCAAGCGATTAGTCTTGTGACTTAAAGCAATGCTAATGAATAGGAAAGTGGTTAGGGATATACAGTGGATCATGGGCTATAATCTACGCATTAAGGAACAAGGGATGCCTCAGGTTGGAGCTCTATCATCTCTTCTGTTGTGCGTGCTTATTCACTTTATGCTTGAATGCATCTTATGTCCACAAATCATATGCCGATGACGTCGGCGATCTTTCTGTGGGATCTAGTTTAAAGCAGTTTGGTACAGAGCTGAATATTATTGAGTATTTCCGGTATCTCCGTCAATCTTTTTAAGACCGAGGTGGTTCTGGTTTGAATGATCCAAGATAGCAAGCTTCAATGGTCCAGACTTATCGCTCAAGCATTGCCATGCTTCCGACTTTTCGCAAGACTGGGATCTGTCATCAAAAATGTTCTCCAGATATATAGGGTAGGGATAAGACCAATTACCTTCTAGGTGTCACTTGTGAAGTGAAACAAATTATCAAATATTAACATTAATTCTTCTTTTGTAAAATTTTCAAGTTTTTAAAGACAATATGTGCTCTCTGTGCCAAAGCCTTCTCAGATTACTGGGTGCTGGCCTCGACGGACTGCTGAATCTTTCTCAGCTTGACATCTAGATCATGGGATTAGGGATGTACTCTTAGGACAATTTCGCGTTTAAAAGAAAATGGTCTCTAGTTGAATTTGCACCAGATCTCTGACAATGACACAAGCGACAAATTCTTTGACTTACGTCTAATGGATATGCTGTTCGATACGGTGATTCTAAGGCTCAAACATTTGCAAAAATACACGGTGAACTTTTCAAGACTGGATGACTGGATAATTGGAATGTGGATAAAATTGTGTCAAACAGCTTTCTCAGGACCTTAAGCAGCGCTAATTCGCTAAAGTAATTGGTGAAGGCTTCCATCAACTGTGAACAGCATAGCCGTAAATTCGACGTTTCTATTGGAAGCTGAGAGATTAAGCGTATACTCCTCAGTCCTCAGCTTAAGAAGAAAGTTACAACAATATAAACCCGTATGTGAGGGTAGTACAATAAGAAAAGCAATTAAATCTCACATCGATGTGGATATATGTGTACAATTGCTTACTTCGGCTTGGCCCTTGGCCTCTTCTTTCTTTTTTCAGTCATGAATCTTGCCTCATATGACTGTAGTTTACTTATGACACTGAAAACTGAAAATCTGGCTCGCGATAAATGTAAGCGAAACGTTGTACAAGTCTACAGTTGAAATACAGGACCTTAAGTATTTGAAGCATGTTTTGCAGAAATCGCAAAAAACGCAGACGAGGTTATGGATTCTATCTGACAATATTTAGATGCCTGGAGCAACAAGTGTTACTTGACAACCAAAGCACTTACCTGTTAGATAAGATACGCTAGCCAAGCCAAATGATGAGATGAAGTATCCACAAATTGGCATAGCTATAGCAGCACCAAGTGAGGAAGCTGTTGAAAGAAATCCAATTTTTTTTTTATTATCATTTTCTTTGCCGCGTCGATGTAGTTCTTCACTCACCCATCATGTTCGACATGAACTTTGAACGATCTAGTGGGGGAATCCATGCAGCAGCCACTGGAGGAATCGCTGGCCATGACGCACCTTAAAATCGTGACAAGATCGTATTGCAATTTTCGACCTCCACATAGTGATACAAACTCACCCAACATAAAGCCTATAGCAAATATCACAACAGTTAACGTCACATAATCGAAATGTGCTGCGATTGGTGTAAAAAAGGTCAACAAACTGGCCCAAAGCATAGAATGACCGAATACACTTCGACCACCTATCCAGCCAGCCGACCACCAGGCAACCCTGTAAGAATGTAACCGCAGGCACAGCTGCCCAGTAAAAAGTTTTGATGATTTTGTTTTTGGACAGACAGAAAGTTCCATCGGAATTTTTCTTCATCAACTGCAGTTGCTAGATCGTTGTTGTTACTGTTAAAAGTGGGGATACTGGAGAAATTCGGTTTGACCATTGCCAAAATGGCAATAGTTAGACTCATTTGCAGGGCACAGTTCAGCATGAAGCCGAGCATTGTCATTACGTTCAGTACGCGACGACATGATACTAAATCTGCAAGAAAAAAATTAAAAATTTTAAGGGACACGACGCATTCTTACAATGGATGTGCAATGTTATAAACCAATAATACTTAATGTCGAAGAAGAGTGCATTAATTTTGAGGATCAGTTTTGATCAGAGATTATCTTTGTGTAACCATACCAAACCGAGTCCATAATTCGTGGGACAAAACGTTGAAGTTTTCTAAGCTAAAAACACTCACTCTTCTCTTTAATTTGAACAAATTGATTCAATGTACACAAAAAAGTTACAATCGAGAAAACATCGAAGTTTATCAATCAAAAAGAATGACTAGGACAGAACCTTAAGGCATCCTATGATTTTATTTGGAACACTCTATCAACTCGGTACTAGTAATAATATGAAAGACCTAGGTTTTCAATTCACTATAAGTACTCACTGCTTATTTTGCTGAGTCCGCTCGGTTCTGGGTCAGGCATTCCTTGTGCACCTGAAAAAGACAAATATACGTGTAACAAGTAGTTTGAGATTTTTGAAAGTAAATAAGATTATACGTAAATAATCAAACCAAAACCTGGCACATTTTCAGTCGTCGCACAGAAAAAACTTCATATAGCCCAATAAAAAAAGTCGCAAAAAAACGCCAACAGAAAAAAAGCATTTAAAGTCATATTCAATTTTTATGATGTGTCACTAATTTTTATAAAGCAATTTGGATACAACGTCTAAACCACCTACGTTATGAATTAATATTGCGAGGACTTAGCGTCGTGAAGAATACAGGCTTGAGCTGAAAACAAACTTTTAGTGATGACGAAAATATAATCAACCAAGCCAATGAAGACAAAACTTTACAATAAAATCAAAACACAACCTTCAAGTTGTATATTGTTGTACTGATTAAAACGGTCTCTTAAAATTGGATTTTGTTTTTGGACATCAGAGACGAAATACATTCATTTAAGAAAAATCTTGCGATAAGAAAGTTCATTCCAATTAAAAAACAACACAAAAATCAAAAAAGAAATAGTCAAAAACAACTTTCTTTCTTGCTTGAAAGAGTGTTTGATTTCATAAAATATTCTCAAGCCAAAAGGCTTTAAGCTTTGGAGCAGCTTAAAGTAGTCGCAAAAGTCTGTAAGTTAGCTAAACTAGTATTTAGTTTATTTTTGTATATATTTTTTCCAGTATGTAAGCAGCAGTGAATTAAAAATGAACTGAAAAAGACTTAAAGTAAAGAAAAATGAACGGATGAACGCGTCTGTCGGCAAATCAGTTGAATAGTTGGGAGACCAAATTTACTGTAGTGTTATAGCTACTAGTGCTCATACCTTTTTTTTTGTATAAATAGCGAGCACGTTCAAATAAATAAGTAAATAGGGTGGCGCATAACAACTAGTGCTTCAGTTCATGTCCGGATCTTCAAACTATTCGGATATACGAACAGGAATGTTTTGAGACAGCTGATATTCGGATAGTTTCGGATATCCGGATAGGCCAGATATCCAGATAGTTCTGATATCCGGGTAGCTTAGAGATCCGAGTATCCGGGCCAAACTTAAAAATTATTTTCTTGTAGCATTTGAGTACATCTTTCTTATTCAGACTGACCTATACATTAAAAAAAATACACAAACTTGCTACTTAGATATTCCGCAACAAGGATCCTGCCTCTATCCGCTGATCTACACGTCGCCCTTAAGTCCTTTCAAAATTTTTATCCAACCACATGAAGTTAATTCCGGAATCAGCTGCCCTGATAATGAAATTAATTACTTAATTTTTGGAAACCTTTATAATGGCTTTTTTCAGTACATGCGTATATTGCAACTATTCAGGTCTTCCAAAGGATCATAGTAATTGAATATGAATATTAAAATTATTCCGATCTTTAAGCTCTTTTGATTCCTTGACATTATTTTGAGATCCGGATAACGAGAAGTATTCGGATACCCGACAACCCGGATATTCGATCCTATCTGGATATTCCATACTATCCGAATAGGTTGGATAACGGATCCTGGATCCGGATCTGTTTAGGATATCCGAAATATCCGGATACCTTGAAGCACTAATAACAACGCGGGGGCCTACAGCATTTCTCACCCCATGTGCTGTGAGGGAAATGGAGGGGACCTACAATTTTCTAATGATTCCGAACAGCTAATCGAGAAAGCGCTTTTCAATTTAGTATCGAAGGACTTGCCAATTCCTCGCAAATGGCGATACCCGTTGGAAATCCTTTTTGCTTTCTGTTGTGATTCGAACCACGAACCTTTCGCGCCACATACTTCACTACGTCCGAAGTTGGGCTCAAGGTAAAACTGATGAACAATCCTAGCAAGGCGGCCGTTGCTACTAAAATGTTTCAGGGAAGCAATGCAACTGGCTATTTCAGTAGAGTACTGTTTGAGATAAAAGCGATAAGAGAGAATGAGGCTAGTTTGACGATATTCAAGAGAATCAAGCCATTCTACGATTCAACTATATGTGACATAGGATGATACAGTCTCAAAGTTTTTACACCCTATCAAGTAGTTGTTAAGGTATTTGAGAAGCCTCCGATATATAGATAGTTGCGGATATAGGCTTGAAGCTTGATAAATTTGTGCCACATCAGACGGAGTATAAAATTTCCTGGGTCGTCTTAAGAAACCGTAGCATTTTGTAGCTTTTTTGACGACTTCAAATATGTGGTCATTTAATCGAAGATCAACTTCTACACACACCCTGACAAATACTGACAGATTTTCGGTTTTGTTGATGCGGATACCATCAATGGATAATCACAATGGTGGAATGTGTTTAAACCTAAGGGAACAGTACAAAAGATCTTTCAGGTCGACGTGCTAGTAAACGTGATCTACCTTCGCCCTATCTAGTTAAAAGAAAATGGTGGAATGCTAAGCTTTTGACGACAAAAGACAGTATTGGGTTCCCGAAGCATCAAATTCTACTCATTTCTTATTGTCTCATGCAACAATGCTGTCTAGTTCAGAATTCAATGCGCAACGGTCCCTGGAACTGGGCCACATCCGAAGGACAGGTACGTGAATTCGGAAACGAATATGAGATGAATCCTCAGCAAAACTTAAAGAGGATAAATTGATAGAAGTCTCAGACAAGAGATCGTTTATGAAAATAAGGAAGAGAGTTGGAGACAAAACAGAACCCAGCATTCAATACAACTTGTGCTGAACGGTCCGAAAGGTATAGTTCTAGTTCAACAAAGAAGAAACTCGTCGATGCCAAAAGCACGCATTTTCGAATTTGATGCCAAACCTTATCAAACGCCCTAAAAATATCAAGCGCAATAATTTGACTTTGCTCAAAACAGTGTAATGACCTAATGAGTGGTTCCACTTTTCGGTGAGATTTACGCCGAATGCCACCTCTTGCTGCACAAATTTAAATTATAGCGACCGAGCCCTCGATTGACCAGTTGCCTAAACTCATCAATGAACTGCAAAGTGACTGGAAAAAGATTCACAAACAAAACGTGTCTAAAAAAAAAGCAACCAAGCGCCGCCACCGCGCCGCACTCAAAATAAAACACGTGGGTTTCATCTTGTCTAGAACTATAGTATTTTGCCCCCAAACATCTTTGTTATCATGTGGTGTTTGCGTTTCGTCAGAGTCTACAGATTTATATATTTCCTCTTTTCACTCAAGCACTTCAAAGAATAGATACGAGAACTTCGAAAAACCAACAAAAAAAGTTGAAAATAGAACAAACCACACTGAATCACCCTGTGGCTGGTATTTGTTAGCAAAAAGTGCATTAGGAACTTATTAATCACTACCTTTTCTCTTATCTGACTGCTTTTAGTCAAAAATTCAATTTTTCGATCGTTTCGCTGAATATTTAGGCACAATGTAGCTTTGGGTATTAATCCTTGTAATATTCAACCGGCTGGCACATACTTTTGATAAAATTAGGTTCCTCAATGTAAGTACCTCGTTGTTCTTATTTTCTTACATTCAAAATACAAAAAACTAGTGATTAGTAAAAAAGAAAAACAGAATTGTTTTTGTCACGAAAACACGAACTCAACTGAAACTTCTACAGCATCTATGCTGGGTTTTCTCATGAAATCATTTGGGATAGCACGATACTCTCTGTTTTGATGTCTCATGATATATTTTAAGCGTGAAGAAAATTTTTTCTATTTGATTTTCTATATATATTTTTTTTTTGTTTACCTAGTTTTAAATGACTGTTTTATTACAATCAACAGTCATATTTTCTCTGGATGTTTAAGTGTTAATTTTGTTTGTTTGCTCGGCTACATTTAAGTGTGCCTCAATGTCTACGTTTATGTGAACAAACCCGATTATTGAGTTGAGATTCGATCCAAAAATTCGTCACACCGGACAGCCATAGACAATTATAGGCCTCATACGGGCCATATAGCAAATCGCTTTAATCCTGCTAACAAGCTGTCTGCTATAGAACAGTCGTCTTGTCTGTGCGGAGGTTCCTTTAGTCTTGGGCATAACTGCAGCCCTATATTTTGCGCTCGTCACTTCTTTCTCGTTTGTGAAATTTAGCTGTTTGCTTTTATGTGCATGCTGCATGTATTTGAAATGGCAACCGTGCCGTATTTTGTTTGTTTCAAGCCGTATTTATAAAAAAATTAAAGTGTAACAAAAATAAAGTCTGACTTCAATCGCTTAATTTGTCTTTTAAGGATAGACTCCACTACAGTACTATAAATAGACTGCCCACTTCAATTTCTTAATGCTTCCACTTTTCCTCGGCAGCTCGCAGCTCGCTGACCTGGGGTCGAATTACCGCATCAGTGATCGAATGAATGAATGCCATTTTTCTTTTAAAATTCGTTTAAATTGCATATTATTAGTCAACTGTTCATCTATTGATTTCAATTCGTGCAAATGCTAATGAAAGAATGTCAAATTGTGGTAATGAAGTGCTCGATACCGTGAGCTTAGGCTTCAAATCAAATTTTGCTTTGTTTTATTCGAAAAGAGAAAACTTTCTTCAGACATTCAAATGTAAATCACCGATGCTTTTAATTAAGACCTACGATTACGATCTCTAAACATTCTTCATATAGGCTGATGCTCATAATTTTATGCTATGGACCAAGATTTTAGGAGATCTTATAAGCTATACATGCCAATTTATTCCTGCCGAAAGACAAGTATGCAGTGTAACTAACATTTCCTTCATTGTAATGAAATTTTTGGATTTTCTAATTTTAACAATAAGTGCGTTCCAAACTAATGTGTAGATTTCCCCGAATACATGCACATTTATGATTTCCCGAAGCCGATAAAAAATACCTTCAAACCGAAAAAGGAAAATCATATGCTTTTGGAAAAATGATTTGTTTTTTTATAACTGAATGGGCGTATTTTAAAACATTGTATATAAAAACTAGATTATATATACATTGATTGTATATACATTGTTTAAAATCACCCTGCAGGTTCGTATCCAAGATTATGTACAGATTATGATTCGGTGTGAGTATGAGCTAATTTCTGATACCAGTATTTTGTTTTCAGAAAAAAAAAATCGACTGACGCACAGCGTCATCTAGCTTACAATTATCAAAACTGGTATAGATTTGAAAAAAAATTATGCGTTGTTGTGAAACGAATGTAACGTCCACCTGTTAGTTTTCTTGTTCACAATGACAAAAGAAGGCGTTGCTGTATTTTACAGAAGTGACTTAAAAGTATGCGATGTAAGAAATTCAAAAATGGAAAGTGCCGATGTTATTGAGGTTTTTTGCAAAATCTCTGATGTTCGTTACTGTTTTTTATGTCTCTACAGATTACACAAGTGTAAAGTAAATGCGTTTTTAAATGAGTTTTCGGGTTTCTTGGAGATCAGATCCTGTAAGAATATGATTTTGTGAGGTGATTTTAACATTTATATTTTGGTTAACTCTGTCGATGCTGATAATTTTTTATCACTTTTGTCTTCTTTTGGCTTTGTTTCTCTTTTAAATAAACCTACCCGATCTGAGGCCTGCTTAGACCATAATTTTTTTAAGGCTGCACAGAAATAATACCATCAATCACAAAGTAGAGGCTTTTGATTTGCGCATAACAGATCATCGTTTAACCAGTATATAGATTGATTCCAAAGTATCGCGAGTTAAGCATTCCTGCCGTAATAATTTCAATAAAATAGATTTTGTAGGTCTAAAAACTAGTTTGAACTTCGAGTTTTGGGATGATGTTTTTCTTTCACAGGATCCATCTATTGCTTTTGACATGTTTCTTAGCCGGTTACAAACTCATTTATCAAACTGTAGTCAGAATGTGGTTACGAATAAAAACAAGTCCAAGTATCTTAAGCAGTGGATGACTGTTTCGCTACTACATAAAATAAATAAGAAAAAACAGCTCTATTCACTAGTTAAAAAACACCCTAACAATGCAAGGCTCAAAAGTTATTATAGTAAGGTGTGTCTAAATATAAAAAACAGCATTCCAATTTGTAGAGACACCTATTATAGGAATAGATTGGCTGAAAATATTGGTAACACCAAAAAGAATGGGGCATAGTTAATGAAATTTTTACACAGGTTGCTAACTTGTTCAATGATTGGTTTTCAAATTTGAACTCGTCGTCTGGTTTTCTAGCTGATCATAATTTTACATGTCAATGTACATTTGGTGTAAATCAAGAACATTTGCAATCACAAACTTTCTTTTTTAATGAATTTTCTTCAATTGAGATACATAAAATCATTATGTCGCTCAAAACATCTCATTCATCATCCTTTGATCAAATCTCAAGTTTTGTCTTGAAAAAAATTTCATTTCAAGTTGCTGATGTTCTATGTTATATTTTCAATCTTTGTGTTAAGCAAGGTGTTTTTCCAGAAGCTCTTAAAACAGCAGTTGTGTTGCCGCTCTATAAAAAAGGTGATCCTACAGCTTTGAACAACTATCGTCCTATTTCTCTTCTCTCTGTTTTTTCAAAAGTTTTCGAACGAGGCATGAAATCCAGAATACTATCTTTTTTGGATAGAACACATTTTTTCAGTGACTGCCAATACGGTTTTAGAAACGGAAGATCAACTGAAAGTGCTTTGCTGAAACTCACTAGTGAACTTTTTAATGCGGTGAATAATTCTAAAGTCTCAGCTGCTTTATTCGTAGATATTACAAAAGCTTTCGATATGGTTGAACATAATATTCTTTTAGGTAAGCTTTATAATGCAGGTTTCAGAGGTTTCACTCATGAGTGGTTTGCTTCGTATTTAATAAACAGGCAGCAAACTGTAAAAATCAAAAATAACCATAGCTCGCGGCAAGTAATTAATTTGGGTGTTTCACAGGGATCTGTTTTGGGTCCGGTTCTGTTTTTAGTTTATGTTAACTCACTTTTGTTACAACCATTTAGCACTTTCGTATTCTAATACAAATAATTTTAATCTTTTTTTGGATATGAATTATGACTTAGATATATTGCGAAATTGGTTTAAACAGCATAGATTAGTGATAAGTTCAAAAACAAAGTTTATGTTTTTCAGTATTAAAAACATAACCTGTGAAGATTTCCCTTTGTTTCATCACTCTCCACACTGTTTACGATTTAGTTTGTATGGTTGCCATCATAATCCTCTGACTTTTAATGTTATTGAAAGCTGCAGTGATGCATGCTTTGAAATTGAGCGTGTCGACAGTTTTAAATATCTAGGAATAACATTGGACTGTAAGCTAAGCTGGAAAGAACACACTTTCCAACTTAAGAATTAACTCAATAGAGTGGTTGGACAGCTTTATCATTTAAGCTTATACTGTGGTGCTCCTATATTAAAATTGGTATACAATGGATTAATGAACTCTAAGCTACAGTATGGTTTATCATGTTGGGGAGGTTCCTACTCCATTAATATAAAGCCTCTATTAATAAAACAAAAACATGCAGTACGTATTATGTGTAAAGCGAATCGCTTTACTCCCAGTTTTGATTTGTTTAAGACCCTGGAAATTCTACCATTAAGGCACCTTTACTGTTACAAGGTTTTGAAAATATTTTTTCAAACTTCTGGTTTCTATGCGGTTAGAGTTGATGTTAATCACAATCTACGGGTCAACACCAGACATTTTGTAATGCTGCCTACAATTAACAAAACACACTTTTCTCGGTTCTATTTAGTCACTGCTCCTCGACTGTTTAACTTACTGCCTGAAAACCTTAGATGTGAAAGAGTGGAAAAAGTATTCTTGCGCAACATAAAAATGTGGCTTTTCTCTTGCAACTATTCTTCTGTAGAATCATTTTTTGTTCCTATTTCTTAGTGGACTTTTTTATTCCTTGCTTGGATCTTCTGCTTTGCTTATTTCTGTTATTTTTCTTTCTTTTTTCATACTACTTATTATATTATATTCCATCAAGTTTTCCCCATCTGTTTTATTCTTAATTATTTCCTATCTTATAGTTTCACTCGACACTTGTTATATAACAACTGAGTGATTCTCTACTATTTCAATCTTTTATTTTACTTATGTATGAAACTTTTCATTGAAATAATGATCTAAAAAAAAAAAAAAAAAAAAAAAAACGTTGAGATAGTCATTTGCAAGAAAAGCAATCTTTTTGAACTAAAAAATATCTTCGTAGTTGTTGTCCTATCAAAAGCAAAATCAAGAAACTACACTTTATGGTGGATTTACATGCATCTGTAAGTGCAGATGAAAAAATGAGATGTTAAATTCATACTTGTCTTGAGAGGGAAGATACGTCTAGTTATAGGATCCTGATGAAAACTGATTATATTATATATTTTCTTTTCTGTACTTCTGCAGTAGCAGATGCATGTAAGTCCAGCATTATGAACATTTGTAATATCATTGTATATATAAACTATAGTAAGTCAAAAAGGCGGTTTAACAATCTTATGGACCGGAGAACACCGGTGCTTTATACAGGGTGTTCTGTAATTCGTGTTACATACTTCGGGATGTGATTCTTGGTCATATTCTAAAAAAAAAAATTGTAGTAAAATCCGTTTCTCAACTTTGACATCACATTTTGACATTTTAAAAAAGAGCTAACTTTGGTGTACCCTGACCTGTGTTATATTCGATTTCTCTGTCAATACTAATGATAGAGACCTAATTTTAGATTTGAATGGACATGTCGGGAAGACAAACGAGGATTATGAAGACTGCCATGGAGGTTTGGGATTCGGCACCAGGAACACTCCTGGTGAAGATATTCTAAGTATGTGCAAGTCATACGGTCTAATCGTACTAAATACCATGTTCATCAAACAAGACCGACACCTTATCACTTACAGCAGTGGAGGAAATGAAACCCAGATTGATTACCATTTGTTAACCAATTACATGAAATCTCGGGTGAAAGACTGCAAAGTGATACTAGGAGAAGCTGCCGCTCAACAACACCGTCTTCTATTAACAGAATTTTTTACGGATGCGGTGAAGGAAGTCAAACAAACAAGGGCTCCTAGGAGAATCAAGTGGTACAATCTGGAGAAAACCAAAGGACAGCAATTCATTTCGTATATGCAAAGTCAGCTGTGTAATACCATCGACGCAGTTTCAAATGCAATCACGGCACAAAATATGTGGGATCGCCTGCAACGAACCTGCTTAGAGAGAGCCAAATCACTGTTAGGAGTCTCAAAAGGACACCACCAACAAGCTAAAGAAACCTGGTGGTGGGATGATGAAGCTAAAGCAGTGATTAGAAAGAAGAAAGCAGCTTTCCAGGCTTGGTCGAAGTGCCCCTCAAGAAATACAAATGAAAAAGCGCGTTTCAAAATGGAATACAAGAGCTGCAGAAAAGAAGCGAAGAAAAAGTGCGCCCAACTTCAAGCAAAAAGCACGGAGGGCCTGTATCGAGAGCTGGAAGAGATTTCTGCCCCAGCTGCTGAAGCAAATCAGGCAATCCAAGAGCTAAGACAAAGCAACTTGAATAAAAGAGCAACCATTTTCAAAATAGCCGCTCAGAGAAGGAGAAATGCACAGGAGATTCGTTCGCCGAAGTTCATAAATGATGCTCAAGGAGTGCTACTTGTGGATGACGACAAAATTCTTCACAGGTGGCGACAGTATTGTGATGATCTTTTGAATGAACAGTTTCCTCGGCGCCACTTTCCAACAGCTGCACCTAACTTTACGGAAGTATCCGACGTCACAGTCGAAGAAGTTAGGGAGGCAGTTAAGAACTCCAAAAAAGGCAAAGCGATTGGGCCAGACGAGGTACCATATGAGTTTTGGAAAAATATGGGAGACATCGGGTTAAGATGGCTCACGATTCTCATCTCCAAACTTGTAAGAGGTGACAGTTTGCCTAATCACTGGAGGGAAAGTTTTCTTCTTCCAATGTACAAGGGAAAGGGAGATACCAGAAGCTGTGACAACTATCGTTCAATCAAGTTGATGTCCCACACTATGAAGATCGTTGAGCGGGTTTTAGATAGCCGACTGCCAAAAATAATAAGGCTGTCTAAAGACCAATGCGGGTTTGTCGCGGGTAAGTCAACTACAGACGCAATCCAAAGTATAAGGATCATTATGGAAAAACACCGAGATGCCTTAGAGGATTTGCATATTGTGTTGGTTGACTTCGAAAAAGCATTCGATCGACAACCACGAGATCTGATATGGGAGGCCCTCAGACACCGAGGAGTTCCTGAAGCCTATGTACGAATAATTATGGACATGTACGAGGGAGCAGTTACAAAAGTGAGATGCCCAGCTGGAGTCACCGAAGAATTCCAAATAACAGTAGGTGTACATCAGGGAAGTGTCTTGAGTCCACTGCTCTTTATTGCTGTTCTGGATTATTTGCTCGAAGGAAAAGTAACGGACAATAAAGTACAACAATTATTCTTTGCTGACGATGGAGCATCATAAGCGAGGATCCTACATCCCTGCAACGAGCACTTGACGTTTGGATTGATGTTCTGGAAGGAAATGGGTATAAGCGCTAAAAAGACTGAATACCTGTGCTGCCCTTTTTCTGATCCAGACAAGCCTATTCCAGACAGAAATGTGCTTCCCAAGTGTGAAAAGTTTAAATATCTGGGATCTATGATCAATAGTGAAGCAACTTGTGATGACGACATCAATCATCGAGTAAGCGTGGGGTGGATGAAGTGGCGAGAAAACTCCGCTATCTTCTGTGATCGAAAAATGCCCCCTAAGTTGAAGGGAACACTCTACACAGCAGTTGTCCGTCCAGCTCTGACATACGGTTCACAATGTTGGACAATGTACAAAAAGTATGAGAGCAAATTGACGGCAGCCGAAATGAAGATGCTTCGGATGACAGCAGGAGTAACAAAGCTTGATCGAATTAGAAGTACTAAGATCCGTGGAAGCCTTCATGTCAAAAGTACCATCTTGGACAAAATTCAGCACGACCGGCTCAGTTGGTATTGTCATGTTCAAAGGAGAGATCCGCAGAACCCCGTCCAAAAGGCAATATCGTACAACGTTTCAACAAATTCACGACGAAAAAGAAAAGGCAGGCCAAAACACACCTGGTACAAGCAAATGCAAAAACAGCAACATTTGGTTGGCCTCAGACATGGAACAATCCAAAACCGGGAGGCTTGCCGACGCTTTCTGAGGTCAACGTGGCGTACCCCACAGGCGGATCACTAGTGTGAAGCGGAAAAGTGGGAGAGTTGTGATCGCTTCAAGATCACTACTCGTAACGCCGGAAATGAAAAAGAAGAAGAGACCTTATTTTAGGCTTAATTTTTTGCAGAAATAATAGTCTTTAAAACTGTATTTAAATTGGACTCCTATAAGCTTGTGGTTGCCAATGCTTGCTCCTTTCTGTGATTTAGCTCCATTTATCGTACCACCTTCTCAAATCGGGATTAAGATTCGTTCCATTTTTCACCGTTTATCGCCTGCTTTTATGGAGGCGATAGTTACAGAACCGGAGCACAAGCTACAGGCCATTGTACTTATAAACTACAGTATAGCATCTCAAAGTGGATAACGCTGGTATCGCTGTCTATACTCTCAATTTGTCCCTTTAGCGGTTTTGAAAAACTTCGTTTGGTTTTTGACTTAGATAACTGGATGGGTATTTTGGTGATTGCTTGGATGTTCTTCCAACTATTTTATGACAAGTTTGACACAAGAAAACAAACTTTTTCCATTAAAAATCAATCATAGCAAATAGTTTTTATTTATTTTCATCTGCCTGGCTTTTATGTTGCTAGAACGTTAACAAAACCTTGCTTCCTACTTAAAATTTCAAAAAATTATGCGTTCCACAGGTTCGATTCGCTTTTTTTGCTTTGAGAAGGTGGTACGATAAATGGAGAGTACCTATAGACGGCGACGATTTCCGTGGTGCCGCTATAGTTTATAAATACAATGGCTACAGGGTACGCGCTATAAATTTGTGCTAATATTTCGAAGAAAATATTATGTTTACTTGTTCCATTAAAAAGATGCAAGACGAAAAAGAAAAAAAATTTATGAAAATGTTCCAAATGTCATCCAAAAATATTAGAATCACTTTTTTAACTTCATTCCGAACCGCAAAATTCCAAGTGGCTTAGAACTCTTTTTGGTATCTAAAATCGCGCACTCGATTTTGCAGTTCGGGATTTTGAAATGCGGAGTTTTGTAGTCCGGGATTCTGCTGTTCAGAATTATGCATTGACCCCAACCAAATACAGATTACTTTGGAAACTCAACCATGATAGACATGAGCGCTCACACTCACCTCCTTATGTGCTATTCACCCAACCACTTTAAAAACAAGATTCGTTTAAGTAATCATACTCAGCCGTTCAGACCAAATAATTACCGGTTTTTGAGAAAATTTTATATGTTAGATTAATAGTCTGCTGACACCGGAAGAAAAACGAGATTTAAGCTAAAATCTCCAAAATCTGACAAGTGGTCTCATACATTTTTCTTAAACCACATGTTTTCATTAACGATATGTTTTCGAGTCCTTTCGCAGCAAAACAAATGTTTGGTGTTCACGATAGGAGCTATTTTGTACTCAAAACAGCTGTCCGTGAACTTCGAGGTTCGAGCACATGACTTTTAAGTGCCTCGTGATATAAGTTTATTTGTTTTCAACTGAATTACAATAGGTTAGGACAACAATACCACCAATGGCGATTTTTCTCAAAAAAAGAAGTGTAAAAGTGGTTGAGATGTTAAACAAAAACCTGTAGGGCTATTCCAGAAAGCGCGGCGGATCGTATTTAAAGCGATAACTAAATTGCGAAGCGCTTCGCTTTAGGTTATTCTGAAAAGCGAACATGGTTGGAAATTAAACTTCCAATATTTCCATTTGGAAGTCTTATCCATCCACGCAAATGTCATCTAATTCCAAGTTTTTCCAATTAGAATTCCAAGTTTTCCCTAGGTATCAGCTGTTTCAGCGAATTCAAAGAAAGCTAATCAGAAGTAGTTCTCCTCAACTCGATGTAAATTTGAATCATTTTTGTTTATTTATTACTTCAAAAATATTTTCTATACGTCTGTAGATTATTTCTACTTTCAAAAGAAGAGTTTTGCTTTTGCTATATTTGAGATGGAACAAAGTGGCATTTCAAACCTCTGGTCGCTGCTACTCTTCGTTTCTTAGCCCCTCCGCTCATAGCATAAAAAGCATAAAAAATTGTTGTTGTAGTGTGTTTTTGACTCCCTTAACAAAATAAAAAAGATTTATTAATTTAATTAACTTAGATTATTTTTTTCATTATTTAAAAATTTTTCTATCAATCCACTTGCAATTCGACACTACAACACCTATCGCTTTTGAAAACGAAATGAATTATGTCAAAAAGGTATAGTTTCTACTAAAAAAAAGGGTGACGTTTGGAAAGCGCTTTCGCTTTCCATTAAAAACAAAAATTAAAAGCGATTCGCTTTTGAGAATACGAAAATTCATTTCCGCCACCAAAAGCGATCAGCCGCGCTTTCTGGAATAGCCCTGCTGTAAAGTTTTTGTCCGAATGGATGAACATGTAAACATATACGTATTTCGTTTTTGAGGCAGTTTGAAGAACTTAAATAAATAAATAAATAGGGTGGCGCAACTGAGCGAGGAGCCTGAGGGCCTATCGCGTTTCTCAAACCATGCCTTGTGAGGAAATAGAGGGGACCTATAGAATTTTCTGCCCGTTCCGAACGGCTTATAGAGAAAGCGCTTTTCTTGGCGATGAATAAACTAACGGAGGACTTCCCAATTCCTCTCGAAAGGCGATACCCGTGGAAAAAACATTTTTGCTTCTGTTGATTCGAACCACGAACCTCTGGATTGACAGGCGGACATGCTATCCATCACACCACTCCACGGGTACGGGTGTGAACTGCTTATCATGTAATTTTTGCTAAAAACGGGTTATTATGTCATAACTGAATGAAATGCTACCTCAAGCTTCCAAAAGTAAAAGCTAATAACTCTTTGAGTTCATATCTTTTCCATTTTTCGTAGACTCATTCAATGTTTTGCGAATGGCAAGAGAAAATCTCTTGGTACTCGTTTTCCACAGCTTATTAAAAACTGTCAAATCGAATATTCCAGGACCAACTGAGGTCCCTCTTGCTTACATTTCGTAAAGTGAACCAAATTTGTATAAGCGGAGCAGACTTCCATTAAAGTTATTCCACATGGATTCTTTGCATTGACTCTGTCTTTTATGCACGCTTGAGAAGGCTCAGACTATTAGTAATAAAACTTTATCATAAACATTCAGTTTATTGATTGAACTTTACCCAGGTTTCCTTGACAACGCCAAATATTGTCAAAAAAGCTGGGTTTTCGATTCTCAAAAACCGCTGAACTACGAAATTACCACACATCTTTTTCATATGAACAAAAATTCATGCCATTTGAAAGCCCTGCTCATTACTTAAACTAGCCCCAGCCAAAACCCAGGGCTCAGATAACATTCAGTTTGACTTTCAGGGCGAGTTTAGGTTTTCCAAATAAAGCTTTGTTGCGACTGCCCAGGGCCTCAATAAACAAACCTATTGTTGTTACATCCTTTTCATGATAAGAAGAATTTCTTGCTGCGTGAATCAAATAAACTGCATCAAAGTCTGTTTGCAAATTATATTTCTGAAGAATTTGTAATAGATTTAATAAGTGGCCAAAATTACAAATACCGAAACTATGGAAGATCTTAATTTATAGCAAATTAAATGTCTATATGGTTGCTATAAAGCTTTTGAAAGGTGATAAAGAAAATTAAAAGGTGGTCTCTGTTTGATACCTCTAAAAACCACAAAAAAACCCAGCGTAGGTACCTGAAGCGCTATTACTAGAATTTTCACTTCTCCTTTTCAATAAGGAAATTCAGTGTTCGACGTGCTCTAAAAATTCCCTAAAAAAAATAAGAATTTTGAGTTTTCTTTTTTACAATTTTACTTTATTTACTAGCTTAGAACATTTTACTGGATACACCTTAATAAAAGTACAAACTATTTTTTTTAATTAAACATACATATCTTAAATTTAAGACTAACGTTTGGCCGAGTTCTCTATTTTTTGAGAAAATACATTTTTAAGTTTGTCATTTTTTGTTTAAAGAAAAAAATAATGAAAACTTATTTTTATTTTTAATATCCTTAAGAAATTATTTTATAATTAAGTAGCAGCTGTTTCTGTTTCGCTCTTCTCTTACAATAAAACAATTTTCTTAAATATTTAAAAAAGAATAGTCCTAAAGTTAACATTGAATACTTTCAGTGTTATAGTTTTGTCTTCAAACATCTGCATCTTGACATAAATATAATTTTTTGTTTTTGTCTTTTTTTTAAGATTCTAATATAAATCATTCTAAACTTAAGTTAAATTTATTTTATATTGGATCTTTCTAAGGCAAGTTATCATTTAACCTTTTCTTGCTCTTAAGAAAAGCTTTACTTTTTCGCAGTGGAAAAAATAGAAAATGAGCTGGGAATTCAAATGAGTATATGGACAGAGGTGTGTACACACTGCATGTAGCACCATTGTGATTTTTTTCTTTTTCCTTTTGTTTTCTCATTCTTTTTCGAAGCAATGACACACAAAACAAGCAAAATAAATTAATTTGAAATAAAAATCACATAAAGATTTTCATTAGTTTGTTGGTTTGGATTTCAAAGGAAGTCCTTCTTCCTGTTCGACTTCTCCATTCATCCTTTTTTCTGGTGGATTGTTCCAGGATTGAAGCTCGCCGCTTCCCATTATGACATAGACAATAGCGCCAGACATGTATGTTGCTGCCAGGACCCAGAAAACTATTTGCCATTGATGATAAGTTTTCTGTTTGGAAATTTTAAAATCAATTATTTTTTTTTTGTTCCTCTCAAAATTGGTATCAATCAAACTTACGTCGTGATAGGTCAAAGCTCCCACCATCCATGTAGAGAGGAAACCGCCGAATGATGAGAGGGTGTTGGCCAAACCAAAGATAGTTCCACTGAAGTTTGGTGCAATATCAAGACCGTTTCCTAGGTATCCAGCTGTTACAGCCCCATGGAAAAATAGGGACAGCGTAAAGATTGCCACCGACCATGCAGCAACATCACCGAGGTAAACTTGGCCAACCATCAACATGCCGGGAATGAATAAAGCTGGAAAAAGGAAAAGTTCAAACAATTATTCATTACAATTATTGAAAAGTGTGGATAAAAAATCTTATTGCTTTCAAGCAAAATTAAACACCACTTACCAAACATAGTAAAGACTTTCCTAGTCGCTGTTGTGGACAATGTTCCCTTATGCCTCAGGTGGTCAGCGAAGTATGATGCTGCAACAGCCATGATGTATTTGCCCAGGTACGGAAGAGATGAATAAAGTCCATTCTAAAACAAATCACAAATAAGAGTTAGATAAGTGTATCTTCAAGTTGTCTAAAATATATAACGGTTAACGATGCCGTTACTCTTGCAACCATTAATTTATCCTATCAACAAGTTAAGGGTTAAATGCAAAACAAGTTTATCATGATGAATTGAATTCTATAAATTCCGAGAACGTGCTCTGCTCACAATCAATTAAATTGCTGTTTTTTTATTATCATTGTGTCCAACCAACCGAGAAAGGACAGTCAATTAAATTCTTATAAAAATTTTAATTGAAATAAATGAATGGCTTTGTAATGTGTTACGGGGGCGTTAGATAAATGGAACAATTAGTCTCCCATTAATTTTATGTCAAATTTCCAAAGTCAAATTAGTTTGTTGACAGTGGAACTGTAGGGCTGCAATTGATTTATTTAAAAAAGACGAAAAAACTAACCTTTTTAATATTAAATTGCAAAACATCATGCATATAAGTTGGCAGCTGGTTGATCACAGTAAAGAATCCAAAAACGGCTAATCCGTGAGTAATGATTATAGCCCAGACAGCCGATGAAGTTAATAGTTGGAACCATGGAACATGACTTGGTCGTTTCTTGGATGTGGATGATCCGATGGCTTCTTCAATTTCACGACGTTCTTCGGGGGAGATTCTTGGATGAGTTGCTGGTGTGTCGAATACAAAGAGGAACCAGCAAATTGACCAGAGCAATCCAACAGATCCTGGAATTGAGTAAAAGTTTTTGGTTATAAAATGATTATGTTTCAGTTACATATCGACATCATCGTCAAATCAATCATTTCAATTTAGGTTATCGGTAGTGATGGTTCAACCATAGGCTTAGCTTGAAGTAGGCCTCCAATTACCAAAAAGCGAGACTTAGTCACATTAAAAGTACGATTTCTTATTTAGTTGAGATTGTTCTGAACTTATTTAGAAGGAAGTCTAAGCTAGGCTGGGTTATAACTATCGGTGTGGTTAACAAGTGGTACTCGTGGCGTGATGGTTAGCATGTCTGCATTTTAACCGGGATGTTCGTGGTTCGAATCCCAACAGAGGCAAAACTGTTTTTCCATGGGTATCGCCTTTAGCGAGGAATTGCTAAGCCCTCCGTTAGTAATCCATCGCCATGAAAAGTGCTTTCTCTATTCGGAATCGGCAGAAAATTATAGGTCACCTCCCTTCCTTCAAAAGGCATGGTTGTGAGAAATGCGCTAGGCCCTGGGGCTCTGTTGTGACACACTATTTATTTATTTTAGTTTTCTGAAAGCATAGGGATTGTCAAGCCTAAATTACGACGAAAGTACTTCGTACATAACTCAGATTTAACCTGAGCACGCTTTACGATCTTTCAATTGTCTGATTGCGTCTTTGGTTTGAATTTCGTTCTTGGGTTTTAAGAAATTTCCGTTTCCAAGCGCCAAACGAGACACAAAAACCCTATCAACCGATTTTATTAATTTTTTGACTCGTTGGCATCGTAATTTCGTAATACCTAAGATCCTAAGTACACAATAAACGAACTTATCTTTATTTGCTGTCAATTCCATTTTGTTGTTTTTTTTTCAACGACTTAGAAATTATTAATCAACCAAGAAATTTAATCTTATTGCTCGACATGGTTTTTGGTAATCTTTGTAATCCAAAAGTTTGAAATGAAAAAGATTTACACTTAATCACATGGCGCTTTAATCAATTTGAACTGATAGGTTCGTACTGCATGAGCCCTCATTGTATTTGACTCAAATGGCTTCTAAGTTTATTGTTGTGAGGAATTATAAAAAATTTCATCATGGGTGGAATTGCAAATAGTGTTTGGGGCTAAACAAATGTAGCAAAATACGGCATTTCCTTTGAATGTGTTCCTGACTTCATAGAAAAAAATAATGGGCACGACTGGGTGTCACGGACTATTGTGCTTATTTAAATATCAGAATCTTAAGACTGAATACAGGGTTTTGGTATTCGCTCTGCATAAAATATTTGGTGGTACAGGGCTGCCAACTTAACATTTATTTATACAAATTATATTCAATGTGCGAAATATTTTGAGCGAAAACTTGAAAACGTCATTTTGCGACGCTTAGAAACGCTGAAATTTTAATCAAAATTGAGTCTAGGGGCCGAATTACCGCGCACGTGATCGAGGAATACGTGACTGAATTATGTGCTTTAGGCACTACTCGTACTTCTCGAGCTATCTAGCACTTTAGGACAACAATTTGACATTCTTTCAGTAGATATTTGAACAAATTGAGTTGGTAAATGAACAGCAAATTGATGTTGTGTAATATAAAGCGAATTCTGAAAAAAAAAAATAGTACTCAATCACTCGATCACTGATACGGTAATTCGGCCCCATATTTTTAACCACTGGTTTTTTATTTTTCACTTTTTTGAACACAAGTTATTTAAAAGTCGAGTATACTTTAGGTTAGGTGGAAGTGGCTATCAGCCAATGAGTATCTACGTACGTGCATTGCCTGACACACTTAGACCACAAGGGTCCATTGTGATACCACAGAGTTCAGCGAGTTAATCACCTACTAATCCCAAAAACGCGATTTGAGATTAACGAGTTGATCACCCATTAATCTGTCATTTCGGGGCTAGCCGGTTAATCACATGCTAGTTCGAGCCACGCGGAACTTTAAATGTATTTTGAAAGATTTTTGGGGTCTGTGTAAGCTAAGTTGCTAGTATCGTCGAAGTAGAATTCACCGAGATGAGTTTTTCTCTTATAAAGTAGTGCAAGGCATGAACAAAGAAGGTGTTGAATGGTTTCCTCTTCTTCATCCATGCAGGATGCAGCTTCTGCAGAAATCATTGGAAAGCACACCAAGACAGTGTCCCGCAAGAACACCTATATCAGAATTTTGATACAGGCGGTTAACAATCTCTTCGAACGTTTTAAGTCTACTCACGACCAGTCTTTTTCGGTTGCATAGAAGTTGTTACTCTCAGTCCATCTAAAGCGTCTTGTCTAAATAGGAGCTTACTTTTAGCGACAGGTATACCTATATTGTTCCATTCTGAGCGAAGGGGAGTGGTCGTACCCTTTTTGGCTAGTTCGTCCGCCATACAGTTGCGTGATATGTCCCTGTGTCTAGGCACCCATAAAAGGCGAAAAGTCTTAAGATTGCACAACATCAACAATCTTCTATTATCAGAAAATAGCTTTATAAAAATTGTAGTATAAAATTTTTAGTTTCAAAATGACTGAATAATGGATAAGAGCGTCTTTTTCTCAATTGGGATTCTGTACCAGCTACTGGCAAAAAACTACACTGCGCTTGTTTGGTTTCTTAGTTGGCAACACTGTTTCTAGTGTTTGTCAATTGGTGGTCTATTTTTGGTCTGTACGGTATGCCATTTCTTAACAAATAGACTTCCTTCAGAACAAGGTTTCCAACTTGGAAAAAGTGGTCGAAAATTGGGCTTCCCGATTACACTTTGTCTGACCCAGCCTTGGAGCATATATGCCCGAAATGGTTAAGCACTGTTGGCATAAAAATATATTTTATTTGAAGTCAGTACCCTGATAATGAAACATATGTTTACGTATTTTACTCGATGTTGAATTTGTATTCCTTTGAAAAATACCCTTTACAACTACAGACTAACAATTTGACAATACTTTGTGCAAATTTTGTCTACTCTGTTCTTTGAGCTTCAAAGACCTAGAAAAATTTGTTCCACACATGTTTTTGAAAACTCTCATCTATATATAATCGCCTTTCGCATTTTTCATAATTACTAACGATTAACAAACGAATTATAGTTCGACTAATCAACCATCTTCGTGAAAAAAGCATGTCTTACTTTATTAGTAGTTTTGAAGAATTATATGTGAGGATAGACCGAAAAATTGGTTTATATTTAGTTAACAAGGTGCTCAACTTGGTAGATCCGGCACTGAACGCCTGCCTGCCGTTGGACAAAGCACAAGTCATGCGAAACCAGACGGTTGATAATCTTAAGTAAATCATAAATGAGCTATCTACAGCTATCTATTTGGAAATTCCCAAATAAACTTTTTAGATAACAAAAAATAGTTCAACTTTTTACAGAGGGAGGCATTTGTTTTCAGTAAAAGTTTGAGTATTTCCGTAAACAGAAAATTTTTACGATAAGTGTATATTTTCAGTGGCCTGTAACACAAAGCTACAAGTCTACAAGTCAGGAAGCTGTTGTAGAAATATGTTTGTTACATTTGTAGAAGAGCAAGCAAATTGTTAGCTTTGCTTTAGAAAAATTGTTTCCACTTGTCATAATCCACTTGTACTACAAGATTTTGTAGGTTTGTGCTACAAGCTCCAGATGACCACACGACAGAAAAAAATTTTCAATAGATATCAAAGCAACAAATTTAAAAATTATAGTCTATTTAACAAATCGGCGGAGAAAAAACTTTACTAATATTTGCAGGTCATTAGTGAAAATATCAATTAACTACTTTTCTATTCAAAAATATAGCAACTGTTTTATGAAGAGTCCATTTTGTTTAATTGATTTTAATTCATTTTAATCATGTTTGTTTGTAATAGTATTAGCAAGTCTTTAAATAATCATCTATTTGTAAGGAGAGCGTATCGCTTAGAAAAAATTAAATGCGCTCGAAATTGAAAATTCCAATAAAAACTAATTTTGAATAAATGGGATGAGTAAATTGATAGCAAGCCCACTCAGATCGTTATAATTTTATACTCGATTAAACAAGATTTCCTGATTATTGGTAAATTTTAAAAGTATGCCTCTACTCGCCAATCGTGACCATGAAGACGAATGTGAACGTATGTGTGTGTTGTATTTAGAATGATAAGTTAAGAAAGAGCTCGTGTACAAATTAATCTTTCAAATCGATAAATTATGAGTAATGTTGAGTATTTCTATTGATAAATGAAATGTGATTAAATTAGAGATCATCTTCAACGAAAACAGTTACTGAGATTGACGCCGCCGTGCTGAAGGCATTTCATACACCTCGTATCAGCCCGTCAGGTTCTCTTAGGCTTAGACAAATTGATTTAAATTTTTGGAGATGTCCAAGATCCAAACTTATTGTTCGTTCAAACTCTGGGTAAACAAACACGAAACGGCTTCATTACGTTGTAAACACATATAAGTTTGAAGATAGGGATGGTAATCCGAGTGCTGAGTAGCTGAGAACAATTTCTGAAAATTTTCTATCTTTCAGAGCTGAATTGGGTTTTAAGGTTAAAAGGAAACAACGATTTGAACTTCGTAAAAAAATTGAAACAAAATTAATGAAAAAATAGAGTCCCTAAGACACTACCTTGGGGCTTCCCTGCAGATGCTTAAGAATTGAAATTGGTTCGTGAGCCCGCCAAAAGTGTTCTGCCAACAATTCGGCTATAATCGCAGGTTTCTCATTAAAGAAGTGGTAATGCCTGAGCTTGTCTACACTTTGCTTTCTAATGTTGTGGGGGAAGATGAGATACCACTTCGTTTTATTAAACTTTGTCTACCCTTTATAACATCTAGCTTGACTCATATTATTAATCACGGCGTCACAGCGTCACAACGATAGCAAGAGTGGTGCCTACTGCAAAAGGAATATATATTTGCATCTGATTTCGTACCGATTAGCATTTTACCATGTTAATCGAAAGTCTTCTAAAGATTAATTACAAAACAGAAAGCACAACATTTGTGTCTGCATAATCTTCGTTTAAATGATCAAACTGGTTTCAGAGCTAACCACAATTGTTCAACCTGCCATGGCTAATATTTTGGATAATATAAGACTGAAATACGATGAAGGACATATGACGCTTCTTTGGCTTATTGATTGCTCAAAAGCTTTTGACAAAATTAACCACAAAGTTTTAATCTTTAAAATTAAACATCACTTTGGCTAAGATGATAAGTCAGAACTTGGCTTAGGGAACAGAACTGTTACTCTACAATGAGACTTCTTGAGAGTTGTCTCGATAGCAGACTACAAAAAGTTGTAACGAATGATACTTTTTCTAACTCATTACCTATAAAACAGGGTGTTCCACAAGGTTCAATCTTAGGCTCTATTCTTTTCTTTATGTGTAAAACGACCTACCAAGTGTTTGTTAACATACTAAATTACATCTTTATGCTGATTATTTTCAATTTTACATTACTCGACCATTTAAATGATTGATTGAACTTCTGGGTAAATTAAATGAGAATCTTCGTGACATCTGATCGTGGTCTATAACAAAAGGATTGTAACTTAATCTCGAAAAGTCACTAGTTTTACCAATATCCAAGAAAATAATTGTGAATTTTCGATGTAACTAGTACTGGGATCGCGTATGCTGTAATCCCAAAATGGTTACTCACTCACTCGATCAGTGAATCCACTCACTCACTCCATACCGAGAGCAAAATTAGCTCCATGGTTCAAATTTTGATTTCAACTATTCATGAGCAAGTCGATTTAAAGTGTGTGAATGATATCCTCGCATCCGCCAACAAGCTCATTAGCTTAATGGATCGTCGAACCTCCAGTTCATTATGTCTTGTCACACATATCATAAAACGCATCATAAATTGCCAATGTGACTCTGAGAAGATCTTGTTTCTTAATGAATGGTTCCTTCTAAGCAGTGGAGGGCACTCATTTTCATATCAAAAACTGTTCTCGACCGCCCTGGTTGGTTTCCTGTCTCTGGATATGAATTTGTTACTAAGCTGACTTTTCAATGACAGCAATTGTGCACTCGTGAATGTAAAAAAGTGCAAACTTTATGCTCACATTCATTTTTATTGGTATTTTTATTTTAGTCTTTGGACTTTAATTTCGAGAGGCAATGTGTGTCTATAATTATCATAGACATTTTTATAATCGACACCAATTCGCAATCATATTTGAATTGCTATGCAATATTTTCATTCATAAAGTTACTCATAAGTTATAACTCGTAATGCAATAATAAAAGCGATTAATTCTCACACCGATTTGAAGATATACGTACAAGTGCACTACCTTACCTCAGTGTAGCCGATTTTACATGAATCACGTCTGAGCACACTGAAATCTGAAAACTAATGACTATCTGATTGATCACGCTTAATTCGCAACCGATGTTACCGAAACGATGTAGATTTTGATGTAGCAACAAAAGTCATTTTAAAACCAAATCACTCACCTGTTAGATAAAATACACTGGCCCAGCCGAATGATGAGATGAAGAATCCACAAATTGGCATAGTTATAGCGGCACCAAGGGAGGAAGCTGTTGAAAGAAATTTAAAATGTTTTTGTTATTCTCATTTTCTTAACCGGCGCGGCGATGTATGTTTTCTAAGAAAATTTCACTCACCCATCATGTTCGACATGAACTTTGAACGATCTAGTGGGGGAATCCAAACAGCAGCCACTGGGTGAATTGCTGGCCATGACGCACCTTAAAATCGTGACAAGATCGTATTTGAATTTTCGACCTCCATATAAATGATAGAAATACAAACTTACCCAACATAAAGCCTAGAACAACTCTCACAACAATTAACGCCACATAATCGATATGTGCTGCAATTGGTGTAAACAAGGTCAACAAACTGGCCCAAAGCATAGAATGACCGAATACCCTTCGACCACCAATCAGTTCAGCTAATCGACCGCCAGGCAATTCTGTTAGAATGTAACCCCAGAAGAAGCTGCCCAGTACAAAGTTCTGTTGATAGGAATCCCATGGGAATTTTTCATCGTCAACTTCGGCAGCGTTGACATTTGATGCAGGTGTTGTTAGATTTGTACTGTTTCCATTAAGAATGGGTATGCTGGTGTCGTTTGGTTTGACCATTGCCACAATGGCAATAGTTAGATTCACTCGCAGGGCATAGTTCAGCATAAAGCCGAGCATTGTCATTACGTTCAGTACTTGACGACATGATACTAAATCTGAAAAATATAAAAAAATTGGAAATTGTTAGGCACACGTATACTACTCGTACTCCAATAAAATGTCAATAACAAAATGTACTTATTTAGAAATAAGGTGCAGTTCTTCTGAATATTATCAGTTTAAATCAATGTGACAACTTTGACAGTTAATTGACTTTTTGTAGAAACAAATGTATTGTTGCGCATTGTGGTCGCATTTGTAATTCGAATAATTCAACTATGGTTCTTGCAAACCGCACGTCAGTCAAATAAAATTGATTGTTGTTTATCATTTGAAGGTTCAATAAGCTTTGACAGTTCAATGTTGTCAAATCAATTAGATAACGTATTCCGTTAGCTACGCTGAAAGGTCTCAATTAATGTCATCGTCTATTAAGGCCCTACTTTAGTTGTTGGGATGGTGCTGCTCGTATGTTAATATGATCGAATACCGATTTCTTAAGTATACTTTGCACCCACAATGCCAGATTGCTAAGTTTCGTTAAGTTTAATTGCGCTTTTGAAAAGGTATGGCATCTGCGTACTTAGAAAGCGATTGCTTTCGCATTTCGCAGAGTCTTACAAAAGACACTTTAGGAATACATCCTTATTGGAAAACACCTTTTTTATCGTTTGAAGTGTTAGAAGTCGACCTTTCGTTCAATAATGACACTAATATCCGTAGGGTTTTGCTTATCATAGTTAGGCCTTGTGGTGTAATGGTGCCCGTGGTCTATTGGTGCCCGAGGCATAATAGTGTCCGTGGTGTAATGTTTCCCATGGCGTAATGGTAAAGATGTTTACTGTTACGTGGTAGATTCAAGGCTCAAATCCCAACTAAAAACTCGTTTTCCACGAGAATCACTTCTCACTACACTGTCATGTAAAGCGCTTCATCGCATAGCCCTTCGGATTCGGCTTAGTATTGTCAGCTCTTCAAAGGTTTTAAGCTATGAGGCTTCCATAGCCTTGATTTACTCAGTTGGGCCTCAAGTCTTTAATTTAGAACAGTAAGAAAGAAGTACGTATATAACTTAACTAGACTTAACGAAAGATTTATGACTTGGAAACTGCATTTAGCTTTAATGAGAAGATACTTTCGCTTACTTACACGTCGAGCGGACGTATTTATAATATACTTGAGCAAATGGCTTAGGCACATTTTTCGTTCCACCAAAAAAGTGTGAAAACAATCGTTAGTCGAAAACGTTGGTGCACACTCACAGTATGAAATTCATGTACTCGCTCATCTGCGCATGGTGCCGTACCTACTACGACGAGCCATAAGGGCACCCGTAAACTACAAACTTTCTATCGGCCGATAGCTCGGTCGGGTTGGGCTTTCAGCGCGCACACTACGCCAACTAAATAGTCGGGTTGGTTGAATTTTGTTATTTTATTATATAGAATGAATACTTTGCGAAAACCACTTTGCTTAAATTATCAAGATGCTTGTATTTTGATGTTAGACTAATTTATTAAAAAAAAAAAATAAATAAAATAAATAGGGTGGCGCAACAGAGCGAGGAGCCCCTGGGCCTAACGCATTTCTCACAACCATGCCTTGTGAGGGAATGGAGGGGACCTACAATTTTTCGCAGGTTGCGAACGGCTAATTGAGAATGCGCTTTTCATGGCAATGAATTTACTAACGGAGGACTTGCCAATTCCTCGCGAAAGGCGATAACCGTGGAAAAACATTTTTGCATTTTGCCTCTGCTGGGATTCGAACCTCGAACCTCTGGGTTAGCAGGTGGACATGCTAACCATTACGCCACGGGTACCACAATTAATTTAAAATTATTAAATAATAAATAGAATTTTCCTTTTGTTCCTTTTTCAACGTTAACAAACAGTCGTGTTTTAATTTGCTGGTTAATTTTTATCAGGTCATTGGCCCAGGTCGCGCAAATTGAATTAATTATTAATAAATAATCTTGTTAATTTTTATCAGAAAATATGACTTCCAACGTTGCTTGCGTAGAAAAACTGAAGGGGCGAGAAAATTATGATGTATGGACAATCGCAGCCAAATCATATTTAGTAATTAAAGGACTATGGAATTGCTTCGAGAAAGAATTAGGAACATCACCAACCGCTGAACAAATCTCAACAGATCTGAAAGCAAAATCTGAGTTAATCATTCTGCTTGAAACATAAAATTTTTCTTACATAGCGGACTCTCCTTCGGCTTAAAGTGCATGGGACAGTCTCTCAAATGCTTTTGAGGACACGGGAATGTGTAGAAGAGTGGATTTGCTAAAGCAGCTTGTACAACTTCAATTGAACGATTGTGAATCTATAGAGGATTACATCAACAAGATGGTTATGACTTCAATCAAAGTGAGAAAAGCTGGTTTTAAAATAGATGATGAGATTGTGGCCTCTCTGATGTTGGCAGGACTTCCTGAAGAATTCAAGCCATTAGTTATGGCCGTTGAGAATTCAACGAAAATTTTAACAAGCGATGCTGTGAAAACTCTTCTGTTGCAAGAAGTCAAATATGATGCCAAGTCGAATAACAATGCTTTGTTTGTTAAACCGAAGTTCAAGCCAAAGAAAAACAAGCCACAAACCAAATTTAGGTGTCATAACTGCGGAGAAATTGGTCATTTTGCTAAACAATGTCCAAATAAGAAGAAGCATGTTTTTAAATCAAATGAAGTAGCTTTATTTTCATCTTTCTTAGCAAAGAAATGAGTTCCAGAAAATGCATGGTATATCGACTCAGGAGCATCGGCTCACATGACAATGAGCAAATCATTGTTGAAGAACGTAAGACCTTCACAGCACAGAGAAATTGTTGTTGCAAATAATGCGAAATCATGAGTCGAATGCGTAGGTGATGTTAGCTTAACTCTTGTGAATGGTAACAAGAAAACGGAAGCCACCATTCACAACGTACAATATGTTCAAAATTTATGTGCGAATCTGATTTCTGTCAGCCAATTAGTAAACAACGGCAAAACAGTTAAGTTTGAAAAAGAAGTCTGCAAAATTTTTAATAAAGGGAACGAAATGATTGCATCAGCATCATTAATTAATAAATGACATGTATCGTTTAAACTGTATTGTACCGAAAACATCGCTTATGAACTACTCCGCATCTCTGAATCTTCAAAACGAATCGAATCTTTGGCATCGTCGAATGGCACACATCTGTACAGAGAATCTGATTAAGTTGAAAATGTATCTTTTGATACAAAAATGATTGCAAAATGTGTAGTTTGCATTAAAGGGAAGCAAACAAGAGAACCTTTTAAGACAATTGGAACCCGTTCGAAAGGTGTACTAGACTTGATTCATTCTGATGTTTGCGGACCGTTTCCGGTTAAATCCTTTTCAGGCAACATCTATTTTGTGACGTTCGTGGATGATTTTTCAAGAAAATTATTTTTATATCCGCTCAAGAAGAAATCAGACGTTTTTGAGACGTTTTTAACCTTCAAAGCCTTTGTTGAAAATCAATGTGGAACCACAATCAAGGTTTTTCGCAGCGATACTGGTAAGGAATTTTGCAATTCGAAATTTGAGCACTATTTTTCAGCATGTGGCATTCAACATCTATTGGCAAAGTCCGCCGATAATAAATTCATTGCCATGTAAATCGCTTTCTCGATTAACGATTAGCCGTTCGGAATCGGCAGACAATTGTTCCCTCACAAGGCATGGTTGTGAAAAACGCGTTTGCCCTGGGGCTCCTCGCTCTGTATCGTCTCCCAATTTATAACTTACTCATGTCATTTCTTCGGTTCTAGAGATTTTTTTTTTTCAAATTTCATTCAAATCGGCTCTGTAGTTTTGAAGCCTTTTCAGTAAAAACACAAAGTTCTTTACATAGCCATTCCCGTCCCCGTTGGAGTATAGGAATGAAAAGCATTCTAACGGTGAAAGAATTTTGAAGTCTATCAAGTTGTTTTAAGATGCCGTGTTCTCGTTCCCTTTCCCATCGGGATATGGGAATGAAACATGCAGTACGTTCTCGATTTACGCTATACTCTCGATTCACGCAACTTCTCGATTTCAACAACAACAAACAGCTGAAAAATTTACATGTTTTGATGCGCTAATCACCATGTTTCGTATTGCAACAACCTCGGTCATTGCAGCAACCCCTGTTTTAATAAGTTGCCAATTGCCATACTCACTTTTCTCTGGAATCACTCAATCTATAAAAGAAAAAACCGCATCAAAATCTGTTGCCTAGTTCTAAGGATCAAGGCATACAGACAGACAGCGGAAACCAACTTTGTTTTATACTATGTAAGGACGTATTAGTACCTACATACAAAGCTGTTTGAAAAGTAGAAGAAACTCCGCAGCTGGTAATAAGAACAAAAGAAAGACACAAATCAATGACGAAGATGTATAAATTATTATTTGACTTTTCACACATCAACACCAGCTGGTATGTTCGTTTCTCCGTCCCGTGTGGAAAATTGGCATAGCTCACAGGAAAATTAATTTAAATGTTCATACATATATGTATAAGACTTTCCCACACAAAATGATCTTCCTCCCACGACAATGCTGAATTTTGCAAAAGAATAAATCTCCTCTCGCTAGTGCTTCATTTCCTAAACAAATTTTTTTATAAACAAACTATGGAAAAACTATTAATAACTTTGTTTAGGTAAGTAACCAAATAAAATGGCCTGACAATGACCTTCGAAAAAAAGTATTTCACGTGGTTTTCGAGGCCAAATGTTTTTATTTGTCTCAGCTCTCAAGTGAACTGCTAAAACGCATATTTTGTTTATTAATTAAATTTAATTTTTTGTAGAAGAAAAATCTTGAACATCTGCCAATTTGAGTTTATCTGGTCATGTGTACATCTGTGTAACAGAAAATGCATTTCCGAGTTGAAAATTTTTTTTAATGACAGAGTTCCATATGTTTTGTGTTTACTTGGAGTGACTACAAGCTGAAAATTGAGAAAAGCAAATATTGACGCAAGTTCACGATAAAGCGATGCGGGTCTTCTCGTTTTTAGTTTGCCAATATATTGCCAACCAAGCACATGTTTTTCTAAAAAAAATTGAAGGAAAAACAAATACAACCAAAAGCAAAAAGAGTGATTATTTGGATTTCACAATTTTAATTTGAACGACCGGTGCTTCTGACGTTTCTCTACGTACATGATTCTCTTCCAAAATTAAAGGAAATAAAATACTCCCAGAAATCATTTCATTTGCTGTATGTATTTGCTTATATGTATATGTATGAATAAACATTTACTTATAAAAATCACGTGGGTACATAGAGACAGAAGTCTTAAAATTGCCTAGCATTGCACAGCTTTTGAAAATCGACGTCATAAGGTAGGACACGGGGTTTGAATTATTTGATACTTTGTGCGAATAAGAGAATTATTTAAAAATGAATGACTATAGATATGAGTTTTAAAACGTCTTGCAGGGTAAATCAACTGTTTTCTTCTAATTTTGCATTTGCATTTACGTCAAACATAAATCTATGGAGTAGGGGGGTTGCAGCCGGGCGAAAAAAACCATTAGGCTGACACGCGACAAGACCAACTACACAAATACTACATTATGTAGAACAAATAACACATGGCAACAGAACGCAGTAGTACAAGACGGTCCCCCATCTTGTCCCTAACAGAGCTCATTCCGGTGTTATTAGGGTGTTCTAATGGGAACCAACGCTTTTCGGTTGACGAGATCGTTGCATTCTTCTAAATTGTATCTCCTTTTATGCAGTAAATAATCTTTCCATAATCAAAGTTCTATACAAGGTGTCTTGCATAAGATGCGACAAAAACTCAGGACGGATAGGTTGGACCAAGTCAAAAAAAATCGTATGGGAGGGGATCTATCTCCCTCTATTTTTGGCAGGAGGGCAATTTAATAAGAAATGTACTTAATTGAAGAAAAATTATTAAAGTTATTATTAAAAGAACAAAGTATTAGCTTTCAAAAACACTATAGTTTGGTTGATTTTTTAAAAATTGATTAAATTTTTTATACAACTGCCCCTAACGTTTACTGAAGGAGATAGACCCCCTCCTTTGATTTTTTCTTGACTTAAAACAACCTACCTGTCCTGAACTTTTGTCACACCGTGTGCTAAACACCCTGTTTAATAGGAAAATTAAATATGAGAGTAAGAATGCCGTTCTATGTGCAGACTGCTTACCAGTGTGGAGTCAAGCAAGGCTGCCAGTTTGGTTCGCAAATGCTTAACTTGCTAATAGATGTTCCTTCTACTAGTTTGTGTGTGTAGAGTCAAGCAAGGCTGCCAGTTTGGTTCGCAAATGCTTAACTTGCTAATAGATGTTCCTTCTACTAGTTAAGGATCTTGTGATGACGACGGGTGTGATGGTTGAAGCTACTTTTGTGATCGAAAAATTTAGTTGTCGGCAACTGAAACGACGATGCTTCGTAAACCGCAGAAGTAACAAAACCTTTTAAAATCAGAAATTGAAGATCTATGGAAGCCTTCATCTCAAAAAAAAAAAAAACCATCTTACAGAAAATAGACTGAACAAACATACTTCGCTTGCAACGAGGGATGTTTTAAGAACTATCGATAATTGAAAATACATGAAACCTTTGTCTGAATCTATAGTACGGTCGATATAATTTTGCATTTGAAGATGTTTTCTTGTAAATGTTGGCCGCGACTGCCCTTCAAATGGAACATCCGCTTAGTTCAGTTTTGGCGTACTCTCTCTTACTTTTCGGCTGGTATCTCACGAAAATGCTTTATAACAAAGGCTTCCAGTGCGTCAATTGAAGCGGACGTGATACTATAGACATGAGTCTTAACACAGCCCCTTCAAAAAATAGCAAATAGCCGTTAAATCACACAATCTAGACCGGCCCCAAACGTGAAATAAACTGTTCACCAAACTCACCTCTCAGGTTAATCATCACACTGTGTGGCATATGGCACCGTTTTGTTAAAACCACATGTCATAGGTACTGTATTTTGAAAGACATCACACCTAAATCCTTCCGCAAGAATTTTGAACTTAGTAGAGCAACAGAGCCTCGGTTGCCGCGAAGGGCGGCGAAACGTTAACTCACAGTCATCAGTATAACAATGGCGGATACAGGTGCTATATTTACCTCTGTTGGCACCCTACGCAAGGATATTGGTGATTTAATATCAAACAGTATACATTTTGAGCGAAATTAAGATCAGAGACAAGTCAGCGACAAGAGACTGTATGAAGAGGCAAACATCCTACAGCTCGACAAATATCTCATCGAAACCTGCCGAGGTTAAATAGGCAATATCAATTTCCACCTTAACACCCTAAAGAAGACATCATACGCCAGCCACGACATCCCGATTAGCGATACCTTGAAGCAATGGATCTACTGAATGAGAAACTCATCAGAACTACCGACGAAGATGACATCATCTTCTACGCTGATCCAGGATCAGCCCGCCACAGTGGCTGAAACCTGATCTCCTTCCTCCTTAGCTTCACCCGTAGTACTACTCGTGGTGCAGTGTTTAACATGTGTATCTTTTGCGTGGGATGTTCGAAGTTCGAATTTTAGAAACATCAAAGAAAAAAAATGTTTCACCATTGGCGAGTATTTGGCAATTTCTCCGAAAATAATTGCCATACAAAGTGCATCTAACTTAGCCGTTCGGAATCTATAAAAATGGTGGGTTCTTGAAATGTGTTAGGCCCTGAGGTTACTATAGCTATGTTGCGCCACCGTATTTATTTATTTATTTATTTTTAGCATCATTATAACCCCACATATTTTTGCCCTGTCTTTGACATTATTAGGAACGTTCCTGAGATTTCTTCCTCGCCAATTTTATAGTTTTTCCCATGGCAAGTATTGCAGTCTAATCAGGCAACATGGCTACACGCTGTCTTATATTTGAGGTTCGCCACGTGTAAGGTAAAAAGTTACTTCATCGATCCAAAAGAACACTTCCTAGTTGCAACATCCATTTCTTCAAAGTCTGAATATTCACTTCCACGTTTTACGCGAATAAATAAGAGTACGTAGAATCATTTTAATAGAACTTGGCTTAGTTTGAACTTGAATCCTTTGTGCCACATATTGTCAAAAGCGACTCAAACAAATTTTCATTTTATTCAGTGTGACTTTTTCAATGGTGTAAGTAAGTTGTATACTTGAGGCTTGATGATTAGGTTCGTGGTTCAAATCCCAACAAAAGCAAAAAAAAATTTTCAGTGGTATCGCCTTTTGTGAGGAACTGGTAAGTTCTCCGATAATAAATTCACTGTCATGAAAAGCGCTTTCTCGGTTACCCGTTCGAAATCGGCAGAAAATTCTAGGTCCCCTCCATTCCTTCAAAAGACAATGGTTGTCAAAAATGCGATAGCCCCAGAGCTCGCTCTTTTACGCCACCCTATTTATTTATTTATCTATGGGTGCATATGGTACTTAAGAATTAAACAAGACTTCTTTTCTTATTTTCTTAACAAAATGTCAATTGTACGAGATGCATTTTTGAATTTATGTCAGTTTTATTATCCCATAGCACACAATGCAGCAAACAATATAAAAACTCATTGGCTTTATGAATGAATTTCTTATTAGGTTCAATTCAAATACAAATAAAACATTCTCCCATCAACTATCACCCTTCATTGCAACTAGTTGTGTGGTGAGTGGTGACTCTAGTGTCTCCATTTATCAATTTATCGCTTCCATAAATTGTTTGTTCAGAATTTTAATTTTCTCTTCGTTTGGTGTTAAAGTACGAATAATCATTAAAGTCTAGACTCCATTACTGTAGAATGACCCTCTTAATGGTAATTAAAAAGAAACAAGCAAGACACAAAAAAAAAAAACAAAAAAACGTACTTCTTAGAAAATGCAATTCGAACTTTTGGTTTCAAATTTAATGTTCTGCGACGACTGTTGTCTTGTTTCCGTAAATAACAATTGGTGGCTAGAATTTCAAATACAACACTTGACTCATATAATTATACGCAATGTAGCGGTATATGAAACTATAATTATGGTTTTGTCATTTTGTGATTGAAAACTGATATGGGGGAAGTAAATTTGAAGGTATGACATCTATACTTTCATGTGGTTTATACTTTATGCCACAATCAAAGTAAACTTAATCCATACTTGTTTTGTAATTAGATTATAAGTTTGTGGTGGCGTTAACAAGTGTAAGGGACTACTATTCACATGAGCACTACTATCGAACGACGAATAAATCAAGAAAAACGTATTTTAGACTCGTTACGGACCTAAATTCGTCGCAAACTCTCAAAAATAAGATGGAAGTTTAGTATAAGTTCAATTTCAGCCATGCCTTTGATTCCTTAAATTTAATATATTCTTAGTGCAACAGGAGCAACAGAGCGGGGAGCCCGAAGAGTAGAGTATCTTTCACAACAATACCTTGTGAAAAATGGAAGGGACCTACAATTTGTTTGCCGATTCCTAACAACAAATACTATCGGAGGAACCAAAAGAGGCGATGTCTGTATGGAAATATTTTTTTATTTGTTTGTTGGGACTAGAACCTCGGATATCCCACAGGCAGAAATGCTTCGCCAAAGGCACCAAACAAGTGAAGGCTATTTTTGTTATCTAATTCGCCGAGCTTAGCTTAGTTTTTTATTTTTGTTTGCAAATGAGTGCGATAGTGATAGCTGTGCCGTGCTAATGCGATTGTAAATCGAATATAATGACAGCTTGAGTGAATTCTGACCGCGTTTGAAATCACTCCAGTTGTTTTCGCGCTAGGAGGAAGGTCCACGCTTCTAGGTCTAAACTGACTTGTTTCATTTGAACAACACAACGTTTTTTGGCTACCTTATAGGGAGTTGTTTACCATTTGGCAAGACGACCTGAGTCATCTGCTTTCGTACGGATAGGATATCATCAAAATTCTACATTTGTTTTGATGAAACTCAGTGTATTGAGATGCCGCCAGCAAATTCCAACCTTGGCTAGAACATAATTGGACAAACACCCCTTCCTTGTGGCACCCCATGTTTCTTTTTACCTCATTATCATTTTGATATTCATTTTTCCGAAGTTCTTACTTAAATCTGGTCTTAGCTTTTATTATTTTTGGTTGGGTTTGGGTCTACAGCTATACAGCTACTTAAATTTGTAATAAAAACTATTTGATGATCGAATAAGGTTACAATCTTCTCATAACATCTCGTCGTAGTAACGATTTAATTAAAAGCAATTCCACTTACTTCGGTTTGAACAAAATCCAACTGAGCACTGACAAAACAGCCGCCACAAAGGTGTGTAAACAGCAAAGCTGAATTTCCTATAGAAGCACGTGTGTGTCTTTGGCATCATGGCCAAAGTTGTTGTTGATCTCAAAAACCAACGAAGCGTGCTATTAATTACTTTGGCTTGTTAAACAAAACTCGCATACCGTACCTACGTTTCGGCTTTATTGTTAGGCATTAATGTATGACTGTACCTATGTGGGAACTTTTCAAACGTTTATGTAAATTTGCAATGAACAAGTGTTAGAGATGCCTATTTACACCAAAACAAAATTTAAGTTTGAAAACAATTTTGACCCTTTTTTCATTTTTATTCCACAATGGATGGAAACCTCAATCAATACATTGAAGCAAATTAAACACCTTCAGGTTTGGAAAGGGTTTTGGTGTAAAGCATTTTTTGAGCCCCAAGATTTATAGCCTGATAAGCGAAAATAATAGAATCCAGAATTCAATACAAAAAAACTGTGAACCAATCACACATCACAAACATTACTAAAAACGTCATCTCCGGTCTACTACCTTTCAGTGGTCAGCCTTCAACTTGATTTTGTCATCGCTCATCATCAGGTTTGTTTTATACGAGTTTATTTGAGGAAGATTCAGGTAACCAGTAATGAAGTGAGTCATTGTATTTTGTTGACCTCATTAAATTGTTTGCAGAAAATTTTAAAGTTCAAATATTAACATGGTTTTGATTACATCAACACTTAGTTGACTTAATTTTGTGTCTCGAGTAGGTAGGTGTATGCATCTGATTTACTTAGAGAGGACCCAATGTGAGCGCAGTTCTTTTAAAATTATTTATCAACCGGCGAATTTTCATTCACATCATTTAAGTCAGAGATCTGATGTTAAAGTTTTATTAGAAAAATCCCCTGCGGTTCCGTTAATTTCTTATTTTTTAATGGAACCGATGTGTCTTTTTTTTATAATCATAGTTCCAGTTTTAAAGCAACAAAGCACAGCAACACAAATTTTGAACCTGTTTGCCTAAAAAAACAGACTTTTAATCATTCGAACGACACAAACCACCATGATTTAGACTTAATCGGCTTTTGTACAGAATCTGTTTTGATCAACAGTTTTTTTTTAAGTTTAATACAAAGTGCAAAGTACTGATTTTTAAGTTGAGATTTAAGGTCGAGCCTTTGAAGTATCAGTGTTCTTTTCTTTTGTTATCATCAATTGTGTCTGGTCCTAAGTTTGCAAACAGTTCATGGCCATTAGAAGATGTGTTAGGTACTATCACACTTAGACAGATCAACAAAATTTAAATTAGGTTTTTGGGGAAATGTTGCCAATTAATATAATCAACATATATAAAGCTTAGATGGAATTTAATCTCTTCTCTTTTTTAAACCAACAAGTGTGCGTATCAGTTTTGTAATTTATTAGAAGTGTCAACAGCAATTGGCTGGTACTTAGACGTGCTAAATTTGGATGCTTTTCTTTTTTGATTAACACATTTTATTGGTTGGTTTAAGCGTTAAAGTGGAAAATTTACAGGAATAAGACTAAGTTGTCAATAAAAAGTGAACAAAACAAATAACAAACACTTAAAGTCTTGAGCATGCTCGATACTGAAAACTGTGTAGCTAAGGCCCGATACTCGTGAGTGAGTACTGAGAGCGCTTTTCATAGCTACTATAAAACATTTCATCTAGAAGTAAATGAAAAGCCAAACCCAACCAACAGGTTAGTCATTGAAAAAGATGGGAATCGATTTTGAATAAAAGATACAAAATTGGTCTAAAAGTTCTACATTGTGGTACCCCGTTTGTTTTTGTTTGCAATAACCTATTTCTCTTCTTTATTACCATCTGTCGAAGATAAATAAACTAGTGTTCCACTGTTACGAATGAGAAACCATATTCTCTCTCAAGTTACTACATTTAATACATACGTCGCAACAGAGCAGAAACCCTCGCATCCTGCGCTTTTATCACACACATACCTTGTGCCGGAATACAGGGCACCTAGAATTTTCTGCCAGTTCCGAACGGCTAGTCAAGAAAGCGCTTTTCAGTGCAATGAATTTGCTATCGGAAGACTTGCCAATTCCTCTCGAAATGTGATACCCGTAGTTTTGTTTTTCTGTTGGAATTCGAAACACGAACCTCCCGCGTAACAGGCAGACATGCTCAGCACTACGCCACGGTTAGAACTTCCGTTCCTATAGTCCTTCGAAAAAAGGACTCATCGAAGCGAAAAGTACCAAGGCAGATGGATAAGATTGTTTCCAAGTGGTAGATCAAATGCTTTTCAAATATGAGTTGCAATCTCAATATTGAACTTTTAAGTGAGATGAGAAAACCAGTGAACCTGTATCGCTACGAAAGCTACACTGGCGAACATTCTAAGGACACGGTCACCTTTTGAGTGGCAAAATTAGAACAAAATTGAGAGCTAAACGTCATTGCTCTACCGCTCAGCTATTTTTTCGTTTTGACAGGGTCGTATACTTAATTCGAGATACATCTTTTGGTGATAACTGAAATGGATTTCTTTATTTGCGAAGACAATGTGTGGAGAAGAAGATACAACGACGAGCTGGTATGATCTGCACCGCGATAGGGGCTAGACATTAGACAATGACTGGGCCGTGTAGAGTGGAGGGACGTCAACGCTCTGGCTCGACGGGTTTTCGAAAGCGCATTGCAAGGAAATCGCGGAAAGGGAAGACCTCGTCTTAGATGGCGCAATCAATTGATCTGTTAACAACCCCTAAAACTCATCTTTTCTTAAAACAAATTAAATTTGGACTCATTTTTATTCCTATTCTCCTGTGCTTTAAAACACAAAGAAACACTTCAAGACCCACTGTGCGCCGCGGTCCTATTTTCAACCGCTCTTTGCAGCTTTTGAGGCTGTATGTCAACAGCAACGCCGAATGCTCTCTTTTAAGCAGTCAAACTTCTCGGGCTTATCTGCATAGACAAGCGACTTCACATACACCAACAAAAAGTAGTTCACAGCAGTGTCAACAGCGATTTCAATTCGAGACGATTTACTGATCGTACACAGTGCCCAGTAGCCGTTAAGCTTCAATTCTTACTCGATGGCAAACCAAATTGAGCATAAATCAAGTGACACCTGTCAAAAAGACCAACTTCAAATAAATGTATTGCCAGATTGAAAACCTCACAACTAAAATAAACAAAATCTTTTTGCCCAAATCGCCTGAGCTGTGTGGGAAAAACAAAAATCCTTTGTTGCCTTCACATCTCTTAGTAGGGGATCCCAAGATGGAATTTTTGGATTTACACGAGCGGTGTCTCAGATTCGTATATGTGACTATCACTATATCTTACACTATATCTGATGAGTTCGATAAATTCTTTTTTTGGCACTTTCAACCCTTACGTACCCGCATCATGTACGTTATTATAAAAACATAGGAAAAGGTGCTATCAATATCTGACGCGCTCGAGTGCAACAATTCTTTTCACTATTCAAACATCTATAGTCCTTTCCCCCCACCGATGAAAATGTATATACATAATAAAACATTTTTTTCTTCTTATGATCTATGCTTTCACACCTAATAGGTGTCTATGAAGATCGATTAAATCCCCATTTAGCATTGTGGGGTCCCCTATTATTGTTGTCTTTTGATATTTTAAATTAATTACAATACTTGCTAATGCCTTACTTGGTTTTAAGCTTACTTTTAACAGTAATATAAAAACCATAATGTTTATGCTTATTCTTATCTGTGCCATTCAGTGAAGGCAAACTTATTTTAATGGTAACGCTTTGAATGCTTAATATGAAACTTTAATTTATTTTAACCACAGTTTACATTTGCATAAATCTGAATTTTGAAGAATGGGGAATGGGCACCTGCAAAAATATGGTTTTGGTTTAAGACCAACCAGTAAAGATTTTCTTGCAACGAAACAATGAAGCAGTTCTCGAAAAAAAGGAAAAGTACTGCCCACAAGTTCTAAATTAGCTTCTCTTCTTAGAACTTTTATCAGCCGCTTCGACTACATTCAATTGTATTCGCCTTTGTCGTGCCCATGCACATAGAACGCCTTTCATACAAAGTAAGCCTCGTCCCTCGTCTTATCAGTTCCTTGCAGATGAAAATCATTCAATAAACTTCCGTCATTTGAATGAAGCTTGACCTACTAATGGAATTGATAAACTTTGATTTCTTGTTTACCACACACGCAAATCAGAAAACTATACTTTACAAGAAACAGTTAATCATCAAACGTTAAACGTTTCTTTGAAACCAATTTAAAAGAACTACAAAAACTCTGTTGTTGACAAAACATGATTTTCAACAAAACTCAAGGTAAATCGTCTAGTCATCGAGTCGCTTGGCTTACTTTTATCATAGTATTGTGTGTCGATGTCGATTTTGTTGTATTTTTTGCCGCACAAAAAGCAGGAGGTTTGCAACCTGCCGGCCTTAGTTGGATGTTTCAATCTTGGATTGTGCATACAATTTACATAAATTTCTAAGGCGAGCTTAATGCATACTTGTGTTCGAATATATAAGCAAATCAGTCATTGTTTTGAAGGATGCTTAAAAGTTCTTCAGTGGATTCAAAAGAAATTTTGTTTTGTTTGTCCCTGTCACTGTACTAACGCCACTCTCATTTCTCGTATAATGAGATTGGCTGATTCTTGAGTTCATTGTCGCTTGACACTCAACGATCTTCAAAGTCGTAAAATGAAAAATAATTTTTGCACTCTGATCACTTGGGTCGCGTGACCGTTCACATTAAAATTGTGTAATAAAACGCCTTGCTAATTTCAATACGCCCAAGATCTTTAGTCAAGATTTGAACCCACAGAACACTTTCTGAATACACTGCTTTGTATTATTTAATTCTGTGAAAGTGATCGGAACAAGACAAAAAATGAAAACTAGATGTGATCTGAATTAATTTATCAAATGGTGTGAATAAATTTCCCCAAAGAAGACTGACACACAGTTCGTTGACACGCGAATGTAGAAATATTTAAACAACGCTACAGTTAAGGGTGGGTTTCTAGGTGATTGTCATTTAATCCAGTCGATTAAACAAGAACCTGTTTTAAATTTAACCGCTTAATTGAATATTTTTGTATTTTTTTAAATGATGCAACCTCATTTCCTTGTTGCACTATTGTTTACTCTCGAAGAAGTTTATATATTCGGGCCGGCAAAGTTGTGTGGGTTTAATAAGACGAATATTCATATCTGTGTTTTTTTTTTTAACTTAAGCCTTGCATATGTACAAATTCAAATATAATTTACGATTAAAGCGCAACGAATATAAAACTGGATCTAACTACAATCCAATGATTCAAACTCGCATTTGTCGATGAATGTTTTCATTTGATTAATTTTATTCAACAAACTTATCGGTCACCCCACTTCTAATACCATCAGAGCTTATACATTATATGTCCTAGTTCGCATAGTTGTGGGGGAAGAGATCGAATGGAGAAGAGGAGTGTGAACAAAAAGAAGAAAATTCCACTCTAAAGTTGCTCGAGATTAATCGTATAACGCAGTTCGACCGACAGCGCTTTGAACGATAAAAAGTTATGGCAACTTGTATAGATACAGTATCTGGGAAGTTGTACGTGTAAGATGGCGAGGCGAGCCCCTTTTTTTATTTGTTCGAGTATTCGTACTTGCGTCACCATATATACACTCTATCACATCAAGAAACATCACTTAAATCAACAATCAATTGCAATACTACAACTTAAGTATTTTTATTATTTCACTTGTGCGTTGGAATTTTGTTCCACATAATTGTGTACTTGTTGGTTCCTCGAAGCTTATCACTTGGAATTCGGACTTTGGGTTGCGGTTTTGGATTAAAGAAACAGTACCTAGTGGCTAACAGAAAAAATTCACAAAGACAATTGTGTCGTTTGTAAATGTATATCAGCTCTTAGGTCAAAGTCAATTTTTGGCTTTTAACCTCCCTCTGTGCTTTTGTTAGCAGTCTTCATAGGTAGATGATCTATAGAAATTGAAGGCGTTATATGTTTGTTTGCTTTTTCATACGGGAAAACCTATGATCTCATCTGTTGTTTTTCTCTAGTTTCAATTGCTTATCTTTAATACCACAATCAAATATCTCATATAGGTATGTCACAAAGAAAACACTTCCTGGTTTCAAGTGGAGGAACCATTAAATTTTTCTATTTTCAAATTTTTAAGTGGTCGTCGGTCGGCATTTGAAACAAACAATATTCGTCTTTAGTTCCGCCACTTCTTGTATCAAAAAAAAAAACATCGCGTGACGTTAACTCCACGCAGACATATGAAGATATATTGATCACTCTTTTTCAACAGATATCCCGGTCAAGCACCTAAGAAATGCCCATAAAAGAGGAACTGTACTCAAAAACACACATCAGACATCATCAAATAATTCCGAAAATAAAAACACTCTCCATATTCTTGCGAATTTTACTTATAATTGAGGTCATGGGCGTTGCGACTCATATACGATACGCTCATATGAGCAATTACGTGGGTGTACGCTATGTTATATTTACATGCAAATAGTAAATAACGGTGACATGTGTCATAAGTCATAACAGAAATAGAGTATTTGTTTATGGGAATAAACAGAGCAGACGCAAAGTCATGATAATAAAGAAGGAGCAAAATATAAAGACAATTCCTTTGTTATTTTGTGTGTTCTAAGGACGAACCACACCTGTTTTGTTATTGACTAAGAGGTTACTAAGGCCAGACAACAACGATGTCATTGAACTAATTCCATATGCACGTAATCGGTTTTGGGTAATGACTTAACCGATTACTGAATGGAATAGTTCAAACATTCTGCAGTATTTTGTATAATTACTCAGTAGGTACTCACATATCATCATCATTCAAGAGAACATACAAAATGCTTATTTCAAATGAAGAAAAATAAGATGTAAGAGAGAATTGCAACAAAGTCACGCATTGAGTGAGTGATTTGCCATTATTTAATTATTTTCAATCGGAAACCAGAAAAAAAGTTATTTTTAGAAACTGTTTCGATTACACAGAAAATTGTAATCAATGGAATTAAGGAAAGTTTTTCTTTCAATCGTCCTTAGAAAGGAAAACGAACGGGTGATTTAAATTACTTCATTAGAAGATTTTTCCAGTGAATTTTGTTTTGACATGAGTGTTCTGAGAATTCTTTGGGCTTATCATGAAAATATGGGGTTTTCCTTTTATTTCGCAATCCTCGTGTAGTAATTAACGTTTGCTTATCGTTATACTTTGCAATGGTTCCGCAATTTCATCTGTATTTTTATATTTGTAATTTGTTTTCTTTTTAATAATTTCAGGAAACTACGCTGTCAGTTGACAGCTGCATGATTTGCTTGTCATTTTTATCTGAAAAGTGGACAAAAAATCGTTAGTTGTGAGTTTGAAGCTTTTCCGCCATCTTTCAAAGTTTCAACTTTGTTTCTGCTGAAACTGCTTGTTTTGATTACTTAAATGTAATCACGAATAAGGAGACGTGCACACGTGATCGAGTTATACGTGACTGAATTATGTGTTTTTGGCATTACTTCTCGCGTTATCGAGCATTTTAGTACGACAATTCGACATTCTTTCATAAGTATTCGAACGAGTACAATCGATAGATGAACAGTGGACTGATGTTGTGTAATATTAAGCGAACTTTGAAAGAGAAATAGCACACACTCACTTGATCACTGATGCGGTCATTCGACGAGTTTTGGCACTCTCGATATGAGTGCAATTGTATTTCATGTTTATTGAGACCTATGTCGTTTAACCTTTTCACAATCACTTTAATTTTGAACTAAATTTCTCCTTTGGTTTAATTTTTTTTTATTTTCTCAAGACAGATAATAAGAGACTTAGGTGTTCTTACGGGACACTGTCTAATAGGAAGACACGCCAAAAGACTTGGTCTTTTGAAAACTCATCTCGGTGAGTTCTTCTTCGATGATACTAGCGACTTAGCTTAACTAGACCCTAAAAGTCTTTCTAAATACATTGAAAACTGCGCGTGGTTCGACTAGCGGGTGATTAACCGGCTAGTCCCGTAATGGAAGATTAATAAGTGATCAACTCGTTAATCTTACATCGGGTTTTGAGATCAGTAGTTGATTAATTTGCTGATCTCTGTGGAATCACAATGAGCCTTTGCGGCCTAAGTGTGTCAGGCAATGTAGGTAGGCATTACTCATTGGCTGACAGCCACTTCTACCTAACCTAATAAGAGACTAAATGATATAACCTCGACTTCCTTAAAGTTGTATGACAAAAAAAATTTTGCCACCACACCCGCCGGGGAATGCTCATCAGATTTCCTTTGAACCCAACTTCGGGCGTACAGTCAAGTTAACCTAGAGATTCATTTTTTAGTCGCACAGCTCAGCCGGTATGTGGAATATTTTACCAGACTCTGCTTTCCCCCTACAAAAGTTTACTCACACAAAAATTTAAACACAATGTTCATCGATGTCTCTTACACTTAATTCGCACCTATTTTCTTAAATGCTCGCTATGTGTTCTATAACATTATAAGGGTATCATTACCCCTTAATGTGCGCGTAACGTATAAAAAAGTGGTTAGTTTAATCGACCTACTGAAGCGGCTTTTCGGGTTATTGTGTCTTGATTTCTCACTAAATTTTTATTTTTGGACATCAAACCACCAACACGCTTTATCGGCCAGTTTTACTAATGACCGTGAAATATCGGACAAAATGCCCAACTGCAAATGAATTTTTTCTTTGCATGTTATTGAAAATCATTACAGAACTTGAAATTTTTGTTTGGTGAAACGAAATCAAATTTGCACTTTTCAGAAAAGTACTTTTCACTTTGCAGATTTGTGGTTGGTGAAACAAAATTTGCAAAGAAGGACATTTTGTTTTACTTTTCAAAAAAAAAAATAATTTCCTCTTTTCAATTGCATCTTTGGAATTTGTAAAGTTAAAGTAAAAAGTTGCGTCACTTTGGGTTAGGCCCCTTTTTTATTACCCTTGGGTTATTGGGGCCCTTTTCACAATTGTTTGGCTCTTGGACAAAATATTTGGGATTTTATTTTCACTTTCTGACCTTTGTCGGCTTACCCCACGAAGCAGTAAGCAGATCGGTAGTGTGAAGCAGATGATAAGTGATAGTTTGGCTGTTAGAGATTAACCAACAACTAATTAATTAACAACTAATTAAATCAAGATCGTGATGCTCGTAAGGCAGGAAAATTGAAGAAGAACTTTGAAGTATTTATAACAGATTACAAACAAAAAATGGGCACGACTGGATCGCACGAACTTTCTTTGTTGTGCTTAGTACGATATCATAATTTTAAGGCCGAGTAAAAGGTTTAAGTATTCGCTCTTCATAATATATTTGATTGTACATGGTTGCCAACTACACATTAATTATGGAAATTGAATTCAATCGTCCAAAATATTGAAAAAAAAAATCAATTAAATATTCCAAAGGTTTCAAGAGAAAATCTAAAAACGTCATTCTTTTGCAGTTACTAATACATATATACTCTGAAAAGTTTATTAAAATCGTTTGAACAGTTTTTAAAAGAACGGTTTTTAATTTTTCTTTTTTTTAAAAGCAGTTTTTTTAGAAATCAAGTAAGCAAAGCTTTAAATCCTGTTAGAAATTCTTTTTGCAAACAATTGGAATAAAATGAAAGATTCGTTTTTGAAACTATTTCAAAAATTAAAAATTTTTTGGAAAAATCTATACAAATTTTTCAAATGTTAATAAGCAATCTTTCTAAAACAACTTACGACTTCTAGAATACGAAATCTCCCCATAAACGAGAAAGTCGTCTTAAAAAAAACGGTAGATACTCGACTTCTTAAAAAAAAATTTACAACATAAGAAAGGGAAGTTAAAATTATTCCTTCACACAAAATTTTATCGAAGCCGTTGGAGCCGTTTTTGAGAAAAATAAGAGTGTTCTGTATAAGGTGCAACAGAAACCCAAGACGGGCAAGTTGGGCCAAGACAAGAAAAAAATCGTATGGGATGGGGGAGGGTATATGTTTCCCTCCGCTTGGACGGGAGGGGCGATTTGTCAAATGTCAAAATCAAATTTTTGGAGAAAAATTCTTTTTTTTCTTCACTTTTTCTTTCAATAATCAATGCTCTTATAAGCCTTGAGTCAGACACAGAAAACCGAATGAAAATATCTTCTCTAGTTTATAAGAAATTAGAAAAAAACTTTGTCCAAAAAACCCCTTGTTTCTCAGAAAAAAAAACTCAAATCAAGCTCACAAAACTCGATTTTCTGGAGAAAAGAAACCTTTATTTCATTTCAAAAACTAGGAAAGATTTTTTGTATTTAAGTTAAAATTAATAAGATTATTGAGAAAAAAAGAGACCCCTTTTAGGCAAAATTTAAAAATAATTTTATTCGAAGAAAAAAGATTTTCTTTATATAAAAGTTCGTTTTTGAAGTTTGATTTTTCCAAATCCATCCGCTAAATTGACTTGAACTAAATTTTTTAAGATCAAAGTGTCTTTTAAAAGCACTATAGTTTTATGGTAATATAGTAATTAGCTTAGTTTATTTTTGACAATTTTACAAAACAACTAAGTATTTTTATAAAATTTTCCCTTCTGTCTAAACGAATGGAGACGTAGACTCCCCTCCAAACTATAATTTTATTGTTTTGACCCAAAATATTTGTCCTGAACTTTTGTCGCACCGTATACAGTATACCCTGTACAATGTACATGTTTGTTTCCCTTACCTCAAACCAACTAAACAATGAAAACTGTGTCACGTGACCTATTTGCAAAAACAATTAGATTATCTCACAAAATACTTTATCTGATTCATACAATTCCCCAACTCTTAATTGGTAATTAATCTGAAAGATGAGAAAAAACAACTTCCAGGTGTCATTTTCTAACATTTTTTTACCATTTTCAAACACAATAGACAGTTTTTTTAGATTCTAACCAAGCCCCTTGTTCTCCATTTAGCTTTATTTTTTGTCACCAGCTTGATACTACATATTATCTAACTAGCTGTGCCCGCGACTTCGTCCGCGTGGAGTAGTGACTTTCAGCAGCATTCTTAATTTTTTAGGCTTTTTTTTTTTGCAAAATAAAAAGGTGTTGTGGGATTGGTACACGTGATTCTGCCGCATAAAGTTGCCATGGGATTTTTTTCTAAACGAACACCTGCAACTTAAGCGTCTGAGACTTATTTATAATGACAAATCAGTGGGAGTTAAAGGAAAACGGGGAATCGAAACGTTTTCTCCTTTTGCCGTTCCAGTCATTATTAAAATATTTATAGTACCGCATCCCAGATGTGCAATTTGTAGCTGTGTACAATTCTGGATTATTCATTATTGGATTACTGGAACACCAACTTGCTGCCACTCTTAATAATCCTAAGAAATTGAAAAACTCTATAGGGTATGATGTAACTTGCTCAGTGTCCATAATATTGTCTATTGATAGACATTCGACAAAATCTCCCAATACGTCAAACATGATTTATTAGTTCATATGGTTAACTATCTCATTAGTCGGCGCCGAAATCGACCTTTCACACAGCCATTCCCGATTGCCAATTTTTATTTGAAGATCAAGATAGACATTTATTCTCAGGTCAAATGTATTTTCGACACTTTGACAGAAATCACCCCGCAGTAAAAGAACTTTTATCGACCCAGCAGTTTTAAGGTTCCCGTTTACGGTGTCGATCCCGTAGAAATATAGGGATTACTTACTAAGCCCATGTCCTTCCTCAGGCTCTAGGCTATCTCTGAATAAAATTCATTAACATCGGATCAGTGGTCTGGGCAGGAGATGGTAACAAAGAAACACGAACAGACAGAGTTAATTTTGGATTTGTAATATTAGTAAGGATGTCCATCTTCGGGTTCTAGACTGTCTCTGTACCAAAATTCATATAAATCGGTTCAATAGTTTGGGCGGTAAATATAAACAAAGAAAAACAGACAGATAGAGCTAATTTCGGATTTATAATGTTACTAAAATCTTCCATTCCCGTGGGAATATGAGGGCCGTTTCCGGAGGATGGCTTAAAGTTTATAATACTCGGGAATAGTGTAGTATTTTAACGGTGGACATTTTTTGAAAAAGGTGCTGTATTTTCCAAGTTCCCGTTCCCATGGGAATACAGGGATGAAACATATTGCATAACATATATGTCCATCCTCAGGTTCTAGACTGTCTCTGTACTAAAATTCATATAAGTAGGTTCAATAGTTTGGGCGACCAATGGTAACAAAGAGAAATACACAAACAGATTTAACTTCGGACTTATAATATTAGTAAAGACTCCCGTTCCTGTGGAAACATGGTGACCGTTCCCGTAAGGAATATGGGGATGAGTAAAAGCTTATGTTACTCGGGGATTATGGAGCATTCCAACGGTGGAAGAATTTTTGAAATCGGTGCTGTAGTGTCAAAGTTCCCGTATACGTTCCTGCTCCCGTGGGAATATAGGGAAAAAATATATATACTATGTCCTTCCTCAGTTTCTGAACAATCTTTGAACAAAATTTCATTTAAATCAGTTTATTAGTTTGGCGGGAGATGGTAACATAGAAATGTGAACAGACAGAGCTACTTTTGCATTTATAATAATAGTGAGGACCGGTTCCCGTGGGAATATTCGAATGAAATACAGCCTATGTCCGTCTTTAAGTTCAGGACAATCTTTGCACAAAATTTCATTTAAATCGGTTTATTAGTTTGGGCGGGATATGGTAACATAGAACGACGGACAGACAGGGCTTCTTTCACACTTATTATATTAGTATGGACTCCCGTTCCCGTAGGAATATGTGGATGAATTAAAGTTTATGTTACTCTGGGATAGTAAAGCATTCTATCGGTGAAAAAAGTTTTGAAATCGGTGTTGTAGTTTCTAAGTTCCCTAATACGTTCCCGTTCCTGTGGGAATATAGGGATAAATTATATAGCCTATATCTTTCCTTAGGTTCTGAACAATCTTTGTACAAAAATTCATTTTAATCTGTTCATTAGTTTGAGCGGGAGATGGTAACATAGAATTGTGAACAGACAGAGCTACTTTTGCATTTATAATAATAGTGAGGACCGGTTCCCGTGGGAATATTTGAATGAAAGAAATCCTATGTCCGTCCTTAAGTTTAGAACAATCTTTGTACAAAATTTCATTTAAATCGGTTTATTAGTTTGGGCGGGATATGGTAACATAGAACGACGGACAGACAGAGCTACTTTCACACTTATTATAAAAGTGAGGACTCCCGTTCCCGTAGGAATATGTGGATGAATTAAAGTTTATATTACTCTGGGATAGTGAAGCATTCTATCGGTGGAAAATTTTTTGAAATCGGTGTTGAAGTTCCTAAGTTCCCGTATACGTTCCCGTTCCCGTGGGAATATAGGGATAAAATATATAGCCTATGTCCTTCCTCAGGTTCTAGACTATCTCTGTACAAAATTTCATTTAAATCAGTTCAGTAGTCTGAGCAGGAGACGGTAACATAGAAAGCCGGACAGACAGAGTGACTTTCACATTTATAATATTAGTTAGGATTAAAGACGTAATGAGCCAAATGTTCTCATTTAAATGTCATTTCATTGACGAGTTATGACTCATATCCACATATATTTGCATACTCCCTGTTTCCATTTCAGATATTAATTTCGAATTGGGTTCTACCGTCACTTCATTCTTATCTCACACTTCATGTTGTCATGGGGCAAATTTAGTTTATTTGTTTTCAAACCACCACATGTTGTTTGATTATGTTTGTAAGACATTATGACTACTACGGCGAAACCATAATTCATACAACAAAACTGTGAACTTTTTGAACACTGCTCTGTTTGATTTGTGTCAATTGATTCGATGTACACACAAAAAATGGGTGATTTTTAACTTAAATTTGCAAACGAGAAAACATCGATGTTTTTCAATATAGGAGAATAACAATTACTAGTCTTCTAGGAGGTGTTTATGAATTTGTTGGGAACACACTATTGACCCATACTAGCAATTAAATTAATAGTCGACTACAATTTAGTACTTACTGCTTATTTTACTGAGGCCGCTCTTTTCTGGGTTAGACATTCCTTGTGCACCTGAAAAAGGACAATATGCGCAATAAATATTTTGAAGTACTTCGAGATTATTTCAACTAAATAAGATTATGACTTTTATAATAAAACACAAGCCTGGCATATTTCGACAATCGATTGTGTGTGATAACGATGAAGATTAGATTTCAAGCACATAAGTCTTTTTTTCCTGAACTGAGGGAATGATAAAAAAAAACAAAAAAATTTGTCCGTCAATGACGACGTCAGATACGAAAACAATTCACTTAACCCAAAACAAAACAAAAAAAACAACAACTTGTAAACTCGTATTCAATTATTATGAGTCATGTAATAGATGTTTTGGCGAAAAAAGAACAACGTGACACCCTAATCAAACTTAAGTGAATCGATACAACTTCTAAACGCCCACGTTATGATTTAATATTGTGAATACATTTAAATGATCGCGTCATGAAGAACACACAAGCTTGTGCTCAAAACAGACTTTTAATGAATTTTAATTGCCGGACATTTGCATCTGTTCAGCTACAGATAATTTATATTGCCACACAACCATTCAGACACGAATTTCCAGAACATAATTGCCATTCGATACGTGTATACTGGCGAGGTGAGGCGTATATTGAGATAAAGGCTTTTTTTATATCTGTTTGTGGTGCAATTTATATAGCGTTGTTCTTTTTTTGCATTGTTTGTATTTGTTTATATGTTTGTTGAAGGTAAATACAATTTTACAGTCAATGGCATACAATTAGGATGAATGGAGAAACTTGGAATACGACGTACGAGTTGAAAATATTTATAAAGCGGCACATCTTAAGGCAGAACATTGTAAGAATTCTAAGAAATTTCAATTGAAATTGAAATTTGGCAAATGTGAAAAGTTAAAACCGTAAAAGAAATACAATTGAGATTTGATTACCGACTGGGAAATATTTTTGTCTCTTTTAAAAATAAATGTGAGCCTAACGAACGTAAATATCAGGCGATATTTTTCATTATAATTGAATAGATAAATATTTTGGCTTTTGTTAATGAAAATATGGAATGCGAAGTGTTCGAATAGTAAATTTTATGTCGTAAATAGCTGCATGGCAAAACGGCCGGCTAAAATAGGAGCAACTCATTTGCGCTATATTGTCCTGTTTCGTAAAATGGATTTTACTCGAAATTGCAGTCAGGTTGTGATCTTTTATCCGCGTGGACAGCAGAACTTTTTATAGTGTCATCTGATGAAAATAGTTTTAGTTGAGACCATACAAGAACTTGAACGAATGAAAAACATTCATCCTAACTGTGCCATTGACTGTAAAATTGTATTTACCTTCAACAAACAAATGAAAATTGGAATTATTGCACATTTTTAAAAATATTACAATTTCGTCAAAATATTTCCTTATCTTCTTTGTTAAAAAAAGTTGTAATCGAAAAAAAAATTCATTCGTTCAAGTACTTTTGAATTGTATTTCGAAAACGTGTGTTAAATTTCAGTTGTTCTCGTGAAATCTTGCATTCTCTAAGAATATTTAAACTACTCAATTCTGTAATAGTATGTGCATCTGCGGCACACTAAGGACAACTCCTTCGGATGCCCAAGACGTACTACTAAACCTTACGCCCCTAGACATTTTCGGCAAGCAATCAACAGCGAACTCAGCTAAAAAGCTAAATCACAACAGACCAGCAATCAAATTTTTCACACTTGAATTTTGAAAAACTTAAGATTCATCCCGAATGATTTGGATTACACCATTCCCAAGTTAATGCTTGATAATAATTTCCAAGTAACCATTCTCTCATGACTCATGAGAAGCTTGGGGAACTCTCTTTTAAAATGAAGCCTTACACTTCTACACAGGACGGATCTAAAACCTGTAATGGTGTAGGAAGTGGAATTTTCTCGAAAGGGATGGATTTAAGTCTCGCCTAGCTGAGGATCTTATTGTGTTCCAAGCGAAAATTCTGGCGATAAAAGAAGTCCTCTCCTAGCTTAGAAAGAGTCCTGCACGGATATTCCTATTTTTTATAACATTCAGGCTGCTCTCACCGAAATCAACTACGGTCCAAAACTGTCGCACGTTTCTAAAGGAGATGACAGAACAACATCCAACTTCCATGTGTACCGCGGGTCACGGAGACATACCAGGCAACTGCATCGCCAAAAAAGGAGCGGTACAAGTAAACTTTTGCTTAAGCAAGAGAAGATGAGCACTAGATGGCCGCAGAGTAATACGTGCCTTATGACAAAATAAATTTGGCCATGTGTAGACTCGAAAGGTTCAAGGAGCTTATTGAATCTAAATCATCTGCATATTAACTCCTCCACAGATGTCCTAATAGGTAGACACTCCAAAGAACTTGGTATTTACTTCAATCACTTTTGTAGAAGCTGCATGGATGAGGAGGAGGCAGAAACAGTTCAAAATCTTCTGTATTCATGCTCTGCGCTCGCTAACAGACGTAAAACTCACCTAGGTAAATACTTTTTTGACGACACCACCGATTTAGCTAATAAAGACCGTAAAACTCTTTCCTTTTTCATACCAATTTAGGAATAGTTTGACTAACTGGTGCGATTAACTCGTTAGTCCAGGTTCGATTAGAGGGTGCCTTAACTCTATAATCTCCTAATGAGGACCAGAGGGTGAACAACATTCTAGTATCAGTGGTATCATAATGGACCATCAGTGGTCGAACTGTATAGACTCCGTACCCTGACAGACACCTAAGCTAACCTTGAGCAGACTTTTAACTATTTTGTATAATTTTGTCATGCAGAAATACTGAGACCCCAGAACGCCTTAAGAAGAAAAATAGTTTGCGGTGTTTACTGTAACCTGGCCGGAAATGAAAAACCATAACATTTAAGGAAAATTATTTTTAAATCTTCCCCCTCAACGTTCTCTTCTTCTTTATTTTCCCATATCATTTAAAAACTGTTAGTGGCCATTTAAAGTTTAAACTGTTCTTTTCCGTCAAAAAGTCCGTTTATTTTTAGCAAACACCCATAATGTAAAAAAATTACTCAACACAATGGATGCATTTTACGTCTAGAAAATGTATAAAAAGTTTGAAATGAGTCGATCAAGTAGTTTTTAAATGACAGTGCACGGACTTTGAAAAAGTTGTTTTGAGATAAACGCGTTTAAACTTCAACGCTCGCAGCTGTCAGAGTTTGATGACAGAAGATTAGTGAGACAGTAACTCCAAGTATTTTGCCTAGATCGGCTTAAAATTTTAGTGACATATTCTAGATCTGTAAGATTCGACAGAAAAAAATTCTATTTTTCGAGAACAAAAACCCAAACCACCACTTAATGAAATAAGAAGTGCCACCAAGTCCTATGTCCTTCGCAGCTGCATGACAAAACTACTGACACGGCGATAGTTTCGAAGACATTTTGTTGCCAATTATTATAATCAGTTCCTTGCAAAAGAGAATGAAAAGATTTTATCCAAAATGACATGATTTTTTTATAAGTTTCTGTCTAATCATAAAATTTTAAAAAGCAGTGCATCTTCTTCCTTTTCCGTCGTTACGAGCATTGTTATCTCGAAGTGATCACAGCTCCCCCACTAGTGATCCTCTCGTTAGGTACGGCGCGTTGACCTCAAAATACATTGCCAGACCTCCCAATTTTGGATTCTTTCATCAAATGCAGATTTCATTGCGTTGCATTTGTCTGTACAAGGAGTGTTTAAGTCTGCCTTCCGGTTTCTTCCTTCGCGATCGTGTCTGAACGTTGTATGATATTGCCATTTGAACAGAGCTCTCCGGATCTCTCCTTTGAACATGACAACACTAACTGAGCCGGTCGTGCTCTAATTTTTACAAGATGGTACTTTTGTCGTGAAGGCTTTGATGGATAAAACAAATTTTTTTTTCAGTGCAAGATCACTGATCATCCAAGCGAATTTTTCAAGATAAAGCCCGAAAAACTCAATTACCTTGTCATTTTTGCTTTTCTTTCTTCTATCTGTCATTTGAATAAAAGAACATTATAAGGAATGCCTTCACCAACAATCAAAAGTTTTATTCAACACTCCGATAGCCTAATGCACCTCCAAATGGCTTTCTTTAATGTTCAATTTCGCCAACCCAAATGACTCTACTTTCACATCCCATCAATGACTTCCTACGCAATATAAAAATTATTTAAAAAAAACTACGATTTTATCTATTAAAAATCCAGTTTTGTAATTGCATTCTCAATTTTTTTAGGTCCCATTTTATGTTTACTCTTTGAGATACCGGCATGGCAGCTGGTAGTAAAATATGTGCACACTTTCTCCGTTTTTATGACGCGACGCGACAGACTTGCAATAGATAGTGTGAAAATAAATAACAATAATTTATCATCCCGGGCTAACGATTCTATATCCAGCTTGGGTTCGAATTTCGATTTATGTTTAGGAGTTTTACCCACTAACTACTTATGACCACAACTTCGATTGAACTAGAACTCTCCCAGATAGAAACTCTTTATTGAAGTTTTGTTTTAAATGTCAGTACTTATTTTCACCCTTTTTATTTTTATTTTATTTATTTTTATAAATAATTTACAAATAAATATAAAATTATTTGTATTGAAGACTTCGGGGTAACAAGACATTCTCACCCTTATTTTACATGGCCAAGCAAAAAAAAAACACAAAACTGTGTCCTCAACTAATTTTTCCTTTTTTCGGTAGAGATGAGTAAAGATCGCGAGGATCACAACTTTTCAACTTCCCATTTTACTTGTTTCTGTAACTGAAAACTGCCAAGCCGAAGTCACACCAGGTCATTTTCAGATTTTCTTAGAATAACTGCCAACCACACAAGCCATATTAACAGACTAAACAAAAACTATTCCACACCTGTTCACACAACTCAATGTTTTATTTTTGGCGATATTTGCATTCTACAATTTCACCTCGAGTGGATTAGAATATTAAGCAATTCTCCATCTCTAAACGCCACTTTCTAACAAAGTACCAAAGTCATTGTAAGCCGAAAGCCACCACTTGTTGCACCACAATCACATATTTAATTTGCTCGCGAGAAAAGCCCTCATTGACTACACCAGACACGTAAACTTATCAATGAACTGCAAAGATATTTGAAACGAGAAAAAATTCACTAACAAACAAAAAAATCTAAAAAAAAAAAGTCGCCGCACAACAAAAAAATCTAAAAAAAAGTAGCCGCACTCAAAATAAAACACGTGGTTCTTGTCTAGGATTGTAGTATTTTGCCGCCAAACATCGCTGTTGTCATGTGGGGTTTGCACTTCGTCAGGGTCTACATTTCTACACATTTTTTCTTCTACTTCCACTCAAGCATTTCACAGAACAAATCGGAAGCCTCTTCGAAAAACCAACAAAAACTAACAAAAACCAACGAAAAAAACGACGAAAATAGAACAAACCAAATCACACTAAATCACCCTGTGGCTGATATTTGTATGCAAAAAGAGCATAGCGCACAAAAAACTAATTAATCTTAACGGAATATGGATATTACTTTAATATGCATACCTTCTACACTTTTTGAATTAAAATTCAAATTTTCAATTCTTCCACCACAAGATGTTTATAGGCACAAATGTTGCCTTTTAGAACTCGTAAGTCGTAACCACCCGGCTAGTATACACTTTTGAAAAAATTAGGTTGCCCAACTCTTAAACTTGTTGCACTTGTTTTGTGTGATTAAAAAGATTAATCGATGCCAAATTTATTCATGCACTTTAAATTACACAAATACTGTTTTTTTGGGGAATGAGAAATTTGCTTGCAACACAACACGTTGCTAGTTTTTTTATAAAAATTCAAATAAAAAAACAAAAAGAAACTAATACTTTAGGAGAGAAAATGAAAAACGGTTGTAAAAATTTGAAAATCGTCTTCCTTTTCTGTACAAATATCACTCCAGAAGAGAAGAAGACAAAGAAATGATGTTTCCGTAACGAAACCACGAACTCTACTAAAACTTCTACCACCGTTGCTGGGCCTTTTCATGAAATATCTTGCGATAGCATTGTACTCTCTGTGTTGGTGTCTCATGATATATTTCAATCGTAAAGAAAATTTTTCTTTTTCGTTTTTTTTTTTTTTTTTGTTTTTTTCTTCACTCTGATTTTTATATCGTTCGTTGGTAATACAAAAATACAACCAAAATGTAAGATGCTAAATGATTTTTTTATTACATACAATCGACTGTGATACTTTCTGGATGCGTATGTGTGGGCTTTTGTTTGTTTGCTCGGCGATATTGAGTGAATTGCGTTAATGGATAAGTATGTCTACATTTATACCGGAGTAAACCGATTATTGAGTGGGTTTCGAGGCAACGTCGACAGTCAGATGTGAGTCATTTGTTTGTGGTGTGGCGTGGTGGTTGGTTTCATTGAGTTTTCTTTTGTATTGAGAACACCAATGCATATAAACTAGAGGGATGGGTATTGCTAATGAAATTTTAGAGTTCTTAGCTTCAAAAGGACACTTAAACTTAAATAAAAAAGTAAACATAAAAATTCGAAGTCAAATAACAAAACGAAATGAGTTAGCTGGAAATAAAAAATTCTTTTTTCAAGCAATGAGGGCACATTCGGTTTTGAATCGAAGGCGCTATGTAAAATCTGTCGTGTTTCGTAAAACAATTTGCCCTACGAGCAAGATCAAAACTGCATAGTTATTAGAAAGGATCTGAAACATGATTGATGTGTCTTCCTCTTTTTCTTTCTTTTACTTTTATAGGAGGCTAAACGGGGTGTAATATTTTTTTCGGTGATCTGTTGATCTTACTTACTTACTTAGGTGGGCATTACAGTTCGGAATGAACCTGGGCCTCAACCAACATCCTTCTATAACGACTTCGATTTCGAGCGAGCTCTCTCCAGTTTCGCACTCCAAGTCGGTTGAGGTCTTCATCCACTTGATTAGGCCACCTAAGACGAGGTCTTCCCCTTCCGCGATTTCCCTGCAATGTGCTTTCGAAAACCCGTCGAGCCGGAGCGTTTGGGTCCATCCGCTCTACATGACCCAACCATCGTAGCCTCGCGATGCGTACTCTTCTGGCTATGCCCATGTCGCGGTACAGCTCATACAGCTCGTTGTTGTATCTTCTTCTCCATTCTCCAAACATTGTCTTCGCATACGGGACCAAAGATCATTCCAAGATCATTCCAAGGGTTTCCTCATCCGCTTTCGATAAGGTCCATGCTTCCGCGGTGTAAAGCAGGACTGGGATGATTAAGGTCGTATACAAGGTTGCCTTGGTTTTTCTAGAGAGGGTTTTGTTTCTCAATTGCCTTCTTAACCCAAAGAAGCAACGGCTCCGTTTGATCTCCGCACAGATGTTGTTGTCCGTGTCTACAGCGGATCCTAGGTAGACGAAGTCCTGCACTACCTCGAAGTTATGTCTGTCTTTTGTGACGTTTTGTCCAATTCGTCGATGTTCTGTGTCCATGTTTGATGACAGCATATACTTTAATTAACCTTAATCCTCGAACCTACCACGTAACAGGCAGATTCCTTAGCCATTATGCCACGGGTACGTCTGAGACATATTCTCCATATAGTTTAGGCAGTGCTGATGAAATTAAGCTTATATCTATTTATACAATAATCGATATCACCTATCTACGTATTAGTTAAGTTTTTTTCGTAATGAAATACAGGCTTCTCATATCATGAGTGCACTATCTGCACACAGTCTGCAGACTTTGCGTTTTTTTATCTGGTACTGATATAAATCTGAGCAACCAACTTGAGTAGTTTATTTGACAACAAAACGTGGAAGATGTCAATCAACTCGTTAGTTTGTTTTTATTAACACTTTATATATTCAAGTATGTATAGGTTTTTAAGATCTCGCAGTTTTTCCCTAAAATTCATTTGCAAAGAAAAAACTACTCATAGATAATAATCAAAATGATGAATTTATCCTTGATGAGATATCGATGATGGTCAGACTACGGTGAGAGCTCATACGCATTAACTTCATTAATCACATGAATGTGTGCAACCTGCGTTAAAGAGAGGATATTATTTTTATTTTGTGGCAAGCGAAAAAGGAAAGAAAAAGCGAAGTTTTATCTCTGCTAACAAAAATTAAAGTATATGCCAATACCGCAATCAGGCTTTTACCTATGGGTATTGTATACAGAAACTTTTGGACTGGTCCTATTTTCTCCGCTCCAACTTTTCACCATTGTGTGTAGAAAAGCGAATGCTTCGCCACCGCGTTCCTCCGGGCCATAACATTGTTAAATCGCGTTTTGAACTAACTATAGTTTCTTTATAATGTGCAATACTATTGGGGGTATATTTCAATGGTTTTTAGTTTCGCTTTTTTTTATAACCTAATTGTGGCAATTATCTTAAGAGATTATTGTATTTAATTTCGTCATTATAAACGTTAAAAAAATTATGTTTTAACTGTCAATGATTTGTAGGCAGGCGGCAGAAATGTGAAGTATTTTAGATTTTTGCTTTTAAATTATGTAAATTCTTCAATGAATTTAGATACATTATTCAATAATCTAAAACATCATAATTTCGCACTTTTGCAGCGTGAAAAGCAAAAACGTTAAATGAACATTTGAATAAAATAAAAACAATAAAATGAACGACTGTTTTTTTAACAATCGAATTTCGAAATATTGTCTTACAGTCAAACTTACTAAATATTTATAAATAAGAATAATTCTCAAAAAAATAAAAAAAAATATGTAAGCTACGACGCATTTTTTCATTTCTCTTTCAAACATCTACGGCTCCACGCTTCAGTGGTGAGCACTACTCTAGATTTTATTCACAATGATTAAATGACAAAATCAAAGAACTCAGTAAGCAATATAATTATAGGGTGGCCGTGGTGCAGAAATCGAGTAGATGCCGGACGCGTGGATTCAAAACCCGCTCTGGGCACTGGGCATCTACTTTTCTTTCAGTCTCTCAGTTTCATTGTGACGCCCGCCCGCCTACGTCTGTAAAGCTAGCATGACAAAGTGAACAGAATCGCTTCAAGTAAAGTGCAAAAATTAGTGCTTATTTAGTGCTAATTTAGTGCCAAAAACTTAAATTTAGTGCCCTCATAGATTCGTGAAAAATGAGAAAACTGCTAGCATGTAATTAAGCTAGCAGTGTACTCCCTAATGCGCCTATATTAACGCGGTATATGCCAAAGCAATGTATAGGGAATTTAGTGCTAATTTAGTACTGGCAGAATGTAAAAAAGAATTTGGTAAAAAAAATTTATTTTTTATTTTTTATCAATTAAAACTGACAGTATGACAGTCTGAGCAATGACTGGAAAGACGGACTTGTTTTCTTATAAATGAATTTCTTATTCCTTCTTTCTAAGCTTTTAAAATTTTAGTATTTTCTCTTCATAATATATTTGGTGGCAGAGGGTTGCCAACTACAAATTAATTATGAAAATTGAATTAAATCACCCAAAATATTAAAAAAAACAAAATTAAATTAAATATTCCAAAGGTTTCAAGCGATAATCTAAAAACGCCATTATTTTGCAGTTGCTAATATATTTAAACGCAGAAAATTTAATAAAAATCGTCGGACCAGTTTGAAAAAAAACCGTTAATTTTTCACTTTTTTTATGACTTTTTTAAGTAAAGCAAGCAAAATTTAAGATCTTGCTAGAGGTTAGTTTGACCAAAATTTTGAAAAAATCAAAGATGGGTTGTCAAAGCTATTTGAAAAAAATCTAAATTTTTTTAAAAAATTCATAAAAACTCCAGAAATTCAAATTTTTCAAATGTTGATATGCATTTTTTCTTAAACAAATTAGGACTTCAAAAATACCAAATTTCGTCACAACAAAGAAAATATTAAATTAATCCTCCGCAAATTTTATCGAAATCGTTGTTAGTATGGCAGGTACCGCTATTTTAAGACCTAGATACTCAATTTCAAAAACCCTTTTCTACCCGTTCAGGCTGTAGATCCTTATACGGACAGACAGAGAGACTTTGAATTGTAGGACCCACTTTTTCGTATTCTCTACCATAATGTCATGTTTGATTGTTATCTCAATTTTTTTTTTTCTGAACGATTGCAAAAGTTGGCTGAAAAGTTAATTACAACATAACTATTTCTAGCCCGAGTACTTTATAGATTTGTTTTTAGAAAAAAAAGGAAGCGGACAAAATTTTTCGATCGTAGAGCGCTCTTTAATATTTTGCATTATGAATCGTGCGATATTATAAATATTAAATATATAATTAATAATTTTTTTTTTTTCAATATTTCGGGGGATTTAATTCAATTTTCATATTTAATTTTTAGTTGGCAACCCTCTGCCACCAAATATATTATGAAGAGAAAATACTAAAATTTTAAAAGCTTAGAAAGAAGAAATAAGAAATTCATTTATAAGAAAACAATTCTGTCTTTCCAGTCATTGCTCAGACTGTCATACTGGCAGTTTTAATTGATAAAAAATAAAAAATAAATTTTTTTACCAAATTCTTTTTCATATTCTGCCAGCACTAAATTATCTATACATTGCTTTAGTCTTATACCGCGTTAATATAGGCGCATTAGGGAGTACACTGCTAGCTTAATTACATGCTAGCAGTTTTCTCATTTTTCACGAATCTATGAGAGCACAAAATTTAAGTTTTTGGCACTAAATTAGCACTAAATAAGCACTAATTTTTGCACTTTACTTGAAGCGATTCTGCTCACTTTGTCATGCTAGCTTTACAGACGTCGCCGGCCTTGAGGCTATCTGTGGACTTACAACCATTTTATCTATGTCTGCTGTACTATAAGTAAGGGAAGCCTGCTACACTGGTAGTAGGTACTATGGACCGGCAATCAGGCCTGAGTGCTCCAAATTAGCGTAAATCTCTTCTTTTTAGAACGAGAAGCAAAATAATAATTGGTGAAACTTACATAATAAAAATAGAGCTTAATTTTTTTGTATTCTTCAGAAGATTCAAAAGTTAGATAGAACGAAAGACAGCTGACAAAAATTTTGTTGAATAATTTTTTTTTTATTTCACTTTTCATTTTTATGTCCAAGCTTTTCTTAGTAGCTACACTTCTATCATTTTGTGAAGATTTTCTCCTGAACTGCTATGAGTTGAAAATGGCAATCAAATATCCAATTTCAATTGAAGTTTAAAACCATAAAAAATATGGAGTACCTACTCCAAACAATTGTAGAACGCGGACAAATCTTTAGTCTCTGGGCACTTAGACTTAAGTATGTGAGCTTAAGTTTTAACGGTAGCTTGTATTGCTGGAGAAGTAATTAAAATTAAAATGCAATTATAAAAAGCCGTTTTAAGCCTAGCATTAATTACTTTATTTGTTCCGACACTGTGGCGTATACTTGCTTTTATTTTTCATTTTTCATTAAAAGTTTTTACTTGCTTTTGGACAGATGAGGCAACGCATTGAGAAAAGGCAGTATAACGATAAACGAAGTCGAAAAAATAGGTCTCCCAATTATGCTCATCTGTCCTCTTGTGTCTACTACGTACGCCTACAGCCTAAACAATTCTTCTGATTTTCTGCAATGGGTTGACAAAGTCAATAATCTGCAAATCTGCCATCAAATAAATTATTTAGGTTTCACAAATTTTCATACAACATGTTAATGTTACAGGTTAGTTGGTATTGGTCAATGCGCCCAAAGATTTGTATGATAATTCAAAGATATGTTCGAAATCGGTAATTTGATACTCGTACCTATGCGCTATATAAAAATGTTTTCCCCATAACTGAACTAATAAAGTAGTTGATGAATTATCCACTATATCCTTACCCTTACCCTTAATAGCTTATTTTTGTACTTATAATTTATAGATAGTAGATTAAAAGCTTAATATTATCTTCCTTTTGTTTTCAAAACGTCAATTGCTTAGAAACTATGAAAGGACTTTAAAGGTTTAGAAATTTTACCTGGCTTTAAATGCAATCCGTACTTTTTATGACCTTGTCTTTTTGGTTCTTTTGAAAATTGGAGCTTGGCAAGCTCAGATTACAATGAAATCTATCGCTTAACCTACATAATCATAAAATGCAAACATATTTGAATAAATCTAGAATTGAGTGCTGTTTTCACATAAACACATTTTTGCACTTAGTTTTTATTGTCTCTCCGGTTGTTGCTTTTATTGATTGTTAATTTGATTTTTATAGCATTGAACATAAACATGAAATTAATTTGCATTTGAAGAGGAAAAGTGTTAAATATAACCGAGTGAGCTACGTGTTTGGAATACAATGTTACTCTTGAACGTGTTGTGAGAAGAGATTAAACTGAATCAGTTTTTAGCACCAATTAGGATTAGGATCGCAGTGGTCTTGTACATAAAAGAAATACAAATATTTACTTTCTTATATCATAAGTTTTGTCATTTTAGTATGAATCACTCTTATAGCAGGAAGAGGCTGTGTCTTTATTATTGACTTTAATGGAACGAAAGATATGACTAAAGTCCACAGTCGCCCTTATAGTGTGGAAATTTAAAAAATACAAAAATCAAACTACGATAATTTAGAACAATATTAAAAACTATTCAAAAAGTTAAACCAATTGAAAATACTTTGTCTACAAATAGTTTTGTTTCCTTACTTAAATTGGTCAAAAGGCATTTCCTAGCATCTCTTCAAATCAATGTTATTGATTGGATGGGCTTGAACTAAGAATATAGCTAGTGCTTTTCAAACAATTTTCTAACAGCTCGTTTACATATTCATGGATATGATGAGTTTCAAAAACTACATGCAGACGTCATATGAAAGCCGTAAGTGTTTGGCACTCTGACGTTATTTTAACGTGATAATTTATGACTGTTCAAGTTTATCGCCTGAACTCTTTTTTGGGTTGTTTGCGTTGTGAGACGGCAAAACCACAAAAATGCGGCTTTCAAGCATGTCGTCTGAACACCATCGCATATTTGCATTTGCGAGCTTGTGCGATCTTCCCAATTATTTGCGGTGACACAAAAACAACACAACGCAAATGTACATATTTTACGCAAATCGGCAGTGCTTGGGAAGTAGTTGTGATCGGTGTTTTCATCTCTTCTCGACCCTTGACCAATTTCACCCGCCTCTTTCCCTTGATTTAACTTAAAATCAACAAATTTCCACTGTTGATCCAGAAGTCTCCTTCGTTTTCAACTTTCGTAAAACTTACTAAATTTTGATCAACTAAATATCTTACTTAATCAGATTGACCTCAATTCTTCTTCTTTCAATAACGCTATCACCTCTATTGAAAGGGCTCGCACTTTCGATTTATTCAATGGGGGAGATCGTATGTGGAGCAACTTTTCTACTAGGTAGTACTCCGTTGCTCTGTGTCAACTCCCATTTCTGTCACAGTCGGTGTTCCCCAAGGCAACCATCTTGGACCACTCTTATTTATGTATATTATTTATTTATTTATATTTGTCCTTGCTGTAAATGATGTTTGATAAGATTATTTCCTTACTCTGATTAGTCCGTCCCCGCAGATGACATAAAAATTAAAAAAGTTACATCCACACCTCTTTGTCCTCTTTTCTTCAGCAAGACTTAAATTCTTTTTTAACTTGGTCTAAGAAAAATTTCTTGGAACTCAATATTAGCAATGACTTTTTCAGTTAAACGCCTGCTAAAGCGAACTCCTATTTTGGCTTTTTTAAGCGCTGGCGCAAAGAATTCTCAAACCCTTATGTTACCAAATCACTATACAAGACATTCGTTAAGCCTATCCTTGTGTATGCTCTCAGGTTTGATCTCCTTTCCAAATCAGTATCTCATCGTGAATTGAGGCCGTACATCGAAGATTTCTTCGTTTTGCTTTACGGGATTGTCTTTGGAATAATCCTCTTTATCTTGATTTTTTACCAAAGAACCTAAGGGTACGTTGATTTGAAAAGGTGTTAGCAAAAAAAATATTAGAAAGCAAAGCATCTGCTTCAAAAGTACCTAATGGTGTAAATGAACTCATTGGAGTTTTAGTCTACAACTTTCCTTCAGTAGAGGGAGAATGTTTCTCGCAAAGGAATCGCTATGCTTTTTCATCAGGATCCTTACACCTTAGATACGAAGATGAATTAATCAACAATTAAGCAAATTAATGTGATATTTCCTGCTAAAATCATTGTTCTATTATTCACTCCAATATTCCGCATTTCCTGCCAATGTTTATCTCACCTTCATTATCAAATTATTATCATCGTTCCACCATAGCAACAGAAACCAGAGACGCTAAGAATCAATGGTTGTAATTACCGTCATAATATACCCAGCTACCCACATATGTTTCTGCTGATTCTATGCCAATCTAACAAAACAATGCGTTGTATGACTCAAGCAAAGTGTGACAGCCACTACCTACCTACCTACCTACCTTTCCTCACGGCACAATATTTAAATTCAGCCATTGAAAAAAACAGCAACTGCAATAGATCGAAACTCAAGGTAGAGACAGATCGAATACCTTTTCATCGTTTAGTCAGGTAAAAACTCATCAGAAATTCGTGCGATTTTCTTGTTGAGAAAAGTACAGTTGCTTCTTGGTGTGTCTACAGAACATTGTTTTACCTGGCGGAATGAAATAAAAATGAATTGAAAATGAAAACATTAAAAATACCTGGTGGAATTTCAAAATTCAAAAAACATCTGGCTTGGTGTGATGGTGGTGTTGAAGAACCGATCTCATATTCAAAAAGGGTAGGATTAGACATTAGAGGCTGGGCTCAATGTCGTAGAAAGTTATTCAGTTGACGGATACATGTCATGATGGATATGGTGGTATATGCTAAGGGAAACACAACTGGCTGAGGGATTATTTAGAATTTTAAATTAAGATAGGAACATGACGCTTCGACATAGTAAAAGTAGGTATTCATAAAAATAGTGTGAGAGACTTTATATTTGTCGCTAGATTTGATGCAATAGTAAGAAAATCTTTCAGAAGTTGTTATAAAGATTAAATTGATGTTCAAATTAAGTGATAACATAGAGCAATGGTGTATTTACTTATATTGAGAGTATAGGCACACACAATGCTAGAAGCAAAATACTTCGTTGTTGTCTGAAAGATGAATAATTACATATGACGTTTGTTTTCTGTCTGATCCAGTTTGATCTTATGCAATATAATTGTTAATAAATTGTTTAGACTTAATGATAACAAATGCGAGCATTTCCGTGTTATTAATAGAGCGAGTGGATCTATTTCATTTTTATTAGTTGATTTAGTAATTTTTTTTTGTAATGGGATATCAAAATCATCGATAGAGAATAAATAAGCTGGTACTGTGGACATTTTACCCCCTAAAAATCACTTTAGAATTGTTATTAATATTGACAAGAACGCATCAAGTAATTTTTCCTTAAAGCTTATGGGGAACGATTGGTGGTTGAGGCCTAATGGCAACACCCGACGAATAAGTTTTAGTGCTAACGAAATACTTTTGCTGTCTATGGTGAAAGTAATAAATAAGGGGTTTTTCAGACTTGTATCTGGCAGTACCTACTTTCTTTGATATTGGTCTTTTTGACAGCTGTCATTTAATTTATGTTCAGTTTTGACATTTGATCTTCGAAGAATTGAAGCCGCACGACCACTGGGCACTGCGATCTTTCAGTAAATTGTCCCACTAAATCGCTGTTGACGCTGATTTTTACATAATTTCGGTGGAGGTCCAGTATAACGAATGCCGATATAACGAATGATCGATATTACGAACACTTTTTTCAAGTCCATTAGGTATTCTATATAACGAACAAATAACGAATTTCAGAAAATGAAAAAAAAAATGACTGTAAGTGTATTAATGTGTCTACTTACAAGTGTGTTCGTGATAATATTGGAAGATAAATACACACAATTGCACGTTTTATTTATTTAAAGATTTGTATGACAAAAAGGTTTCGATATAACGAATTTTCAATATTACTAATTGACTCTGGACATTATATCGTTCGTTATACTGGACCACCACTGTATTTCCAGACTGGGTGATTTAACTAGCTAGACTATTTTTTGTGTGGTTATGTGTCGCTTGTCTACACAAAGAACCCCGCGATGATTGACGCCTTGAAAGAGAATATTCGGAGCGTTATTGCTGACAAATGGCCCCAAAATCTGCAAAAAGTGGTCGAAAATTAGGCCTTTCAGATGGGATTTATATTCGAGTCAGACGGGCGGCTACTGACAAACCCTTATCTTTATATAAAAAGCAATAAAATTAAATTGTGTATGATCTATTTCTTTTTGAAAACCAAGCGTCTAAAATAGAAAACACCATTTGGTAGTGGAGTAGAGAAAGGAATAGTAGTAAGTATTAAAGAGACTGTTTCAGCTTTTTATGGCAATGAATATTCTATCGGAGGACTTGCCAGTTCCTTGCGAAAGGTGATACCCGTGTGAAAACATTTTTGTTTTTTTGTTTGAATTCGAATCACGATCCTCCTGTGTAACAGGTAGACATGCTTCCCATTATGCAAGGAGTACCACAGGTTTTCATAATTTACCCGCATGTGAAATGCTTTACCCAATTTAATATTCTTCAAGCATAACAAAGATCAAAAATTTAAAAATAATAGGCATCGATATTTTCTTTCTAATCCTTACAACCGTACTGTGTTTTTCAACATAATACGTGAGCTATAAAAAATAAAGCTAGGACAGATAAGGGTACCGCAAATCTAAAACGTCTTCCATAAGTTCATAGTTCAGTATGGCTGCTTCGAATCGCAGCCGACTCGATGTTGCTAATTATGCAAAAATTTTAGCGAATTTTTAATATATTTTTCCTAACACTATAAAGAGAAAACTCTGGTTGGCTTGTTAGACATAGAAGGTGCTTTCAACAATAGCTCAGAAATTCAGCGGCTAGGAGTGCTCTTGGCAAACTAAACATAGAAGACCAAATCAAAAACATGATTAAATCAATGCTTAGAAGCTGAATCATTAGGTCAAAAATGGGTGACGACGAAACCCATACGAAACTGGTAGAACAACCAATAGAGGGACTCTACAAGGTAGAGTACTGCACCCCCCCCCCCCCCCCTCCCAACACTGCAACTTGGTTGTCACAGAACTGCTAAAACATCTAGAAGAAGCAAACATACCCACAAACTCCAGCTGAGCTGTTGCAAACGGCTTTAAATAAACTGGGCTGAAGTTCAAGTACTGAATATCAGCCTCCTTGAAACGGAGCCTGTTCTCTTCACGAAAAAATACAAATACCCTGGATTTCAGACCTCCTACCATTAAAGGTTTAACTCTCACCCTAGTGAATTAGGTTAAATATTTAGGTGTAATTTTTAGTGAAAAACAAACCACGAAAACTAATATAGAGGAAAAGTAAATAAACCAAACTTTGCACTTTTCTCATGAAAGAAGGTTTTGATAAATTATAATCAGCTAGTCAAAGTTCGGCGAAAAGGAAGTATGTGCATTAGCGGTGCGCTAAGGACAACTCCTTCGGACGCCCTAGACGTTCTGCTAAACCGTACACCCCTAGAAGTTTTCGGCAAACAATCAGCAGCGAACTCAGCTACTTGGCTAAAAGCTAATTCTAAGTGGACCAGTAAGCAAATTGGTGACACTTAGATTTTAAACAACTTAAGATTCATCCCAAATCGATAAGATTAAACCCTTCCCAAGTTGGTGTTTGATAACAATTTCCAAGTAACCATTCCCTCATGTGAAGCTTGGAAGAACTCTCTTGGAAAATGAAGACTTACACTTCTACACAAATGATTCTAAAACCTGTGATGATTTAGGAAGTGGAATTTTCTCGAAAGAACTGAATTTAAGTCTTTTTTTCCGCCTACCTAACTATTCAAGTGTGTTCCATACGGAAATTCTGGCGATAAAAGAAGTCCAGTCCTAGTTCAAAGCAATCATTGCATCTTCCGCAGATATTCGTGTATTTTCAAACAGTCTTAGGCTGCTCTCAAAGCTCGTGTTCTGTTTCCACAAAATCAACTTCGGTTTAAAACTGTCGCACGTCTCTAAAGGAGATGTCAGAGCAGCCCAACATTCACTTCTCATGGGTGCCGGTTCACAGAGATATATCAGGCAACTTCATGGCAGACAAACTCACAAAAAAATTCAACGACTTCTCCTCTTCGACTGGAAAGTAACAAACTTTTGCTAAAGCTAGAAGCTTCTAAGAAGATGAGCACTAGATATACGCAGATTAATACGTGTGACAACAAATTTGGCCATTTGTGGACTTGAAACGTTAAAAATGCTTATTGAATCTTAATCATCTGCATATTAGCTCCACGATATATGTTCTAACAGGACACTGCCTAATAGGTAGACACGTCAAAAGAATATGTGTCTAAATAAACATCACTAAATATACTCTCTAATCCCCTAGATAAGAACCAAGAGGGTGATCAGCCTTCTGGTCTCTGTGGTATCACAATGGACCCTTTGTGGTCTAAGTGTGGCAGCCACATCTAACCTAACCTAACCTAATATATTTTTTGACAAATATTCGAAATATTTCAAATAGCCATTAAGCTGCGTATTTGCCCACAAAAAATGCGTGCAACTGCATATTTGTTTCACTTTCAACACTCTGCCAGTACGCATCCTTGTCGATTATTTATAATCAAGATTGGTAAGCTAAACTTGTCAATGGCCATAAATAGACGTAGAACGAAGAAGCATAGTTGTTGGCATACCGCGATGCAAACAATAAATCTGAGGAAGCTCTTGACACATTCCAAAGAGCGCGATGTAAGGAAAGTCAATGGCAACAGAAGGTAACAAACAAACTAACAACAAGGACGGTATTTCCAAGGAGAATTTCGCAATGGTAGATTCCAAAAAACCTATATGTAGTCCAGCAGAGTGGAATATCTCAACAAAAGAACAGATTCTTATTCCAGCGATGATTGAACCCTTCTAATAAGTCTTTCTTGTAGGAGGACCACCAATTTGAAAATCGTTTTTCGGTTTTTGATGTGATATAAAGCGTTGTACCTTTCAAGTGAATCTTAAAACTGCTTTTCAACTGAATAGACTGCTGAGGAAGTTTACTTTCAGTTAAAACCCACTTCTCTATAACTTTATAACGATGTCCTTTGTTTCACTCAAAAACCTTCTGTAATTTTTTTTCTGTCTCACAAAAAGCCTTTCCGAATAAAATGTGATTTCGTGTATTTTTCTTTCATTCTAGAGTTTCGCAGTTGGCGAACTTCAACTGGATGCCATAAATGCAATCCCGTCCATCGTCGTTCGGTTGATTATGCTGGAGCATACACACTTTCAATAAAATCGCGTGTTTGGAGACGACACGCAATGTGATACAGGTGAGTAGCATATCTTATGATACTACATATACATATATAATGATGTGGGTAGTCGTTTTGTTAAAAATAGCCCAACAAATGTATGCGTATCTCTAAAAAGGGCAATGGGCGACTTTGTGTCAATGTCTTTACCAAGGAAGGAGGCTCGGTCGGTCTCTGCTCCGTTCCAGTCAGTTCCAATTTCAATCAGTAGTTTCTTCTTTTTTTTTTTTTTGCTTACCTTTGATGTCTGGGCTTGTAAAAAAGAAGGGCGTGTTGTGCAAATGGAAATTGGAAGGGAAGATGCGTTGAACTCTGGAGTTGGGGCTATCATTTTTTAAAAAGAATGTGAAATAAATTTACCATTCTCAGTGATCGTTATGTGCGAACCATGGGTGATTATTATTGAAAGTGTCTGCTTTTTTAAAGTTATCACTTTGGAATTTGTATTTTGACTTCTTATATTTTTCAAAAATATGAATTGAGTGGGAAGGAAAAGAAATAGAAATTGGCACTAACAAAAGCTGCTTTCTAAAACATTCATCACTGCAACTGAGAACTACTGTGGTGCTCTCGGCCTAATTGTTTGCATATCTGCCTATTACACTGGAGGTACGTCGGCATCGCGTCGTTCGAATCGCAACTGAAAATAAACATTTTTTCCGCGGGTATTACCCTTTGCGAGAAATTGGCAAGTCCTCCGTTAGTAAATTCATTGCATTCATCACCTCCATTCTCTCTGTTTATATTTAACTGAGAACTACAACGGTTTACTGAGACAACAAGAAGTAAAAGCATTATAAAGTTCCAAATGTAAAAATTTTACACATTTTCAAATGCAAAACGGCCTTCAAGTGTGCAAGTCTGCCGAAAGTATTGTTGCATTCAATTTTTGGGCTATTCTCGACATAAATGGTGGAACAAAGTCAATGTCCATTCGATTCGAACCTCTCCAGCTAAACTCATGTCAAAGTATATTTTTTAATTCTACGTTAAATTTTCTTTTCCTATACAAAACAAAAGATCACACAGAGTTGAATGTACTCGAATCGGGTTGAGGTTTCCTTATTGGCTTTAAATAATTCCCTGCTTCTGCGTAGCGTAGGATGGATGATTGAAATGATCAGGATTTTCTTTAAGACCCAATTAGAAGTTCATTTTATTTTCAGTTTCAGTTGAGCTATCAAAAACTGAAGATTTTAACTGAAACTTAAACTCAACACTGACGTCGATACACATTGCAGTTCAGTTGTCGCAATTTGCTGTGAATCAACTTTTTTGAACTTCAGTGTTTTTTTCCTTTGATTTGTAGAATCGATGTATTTCTACTGACTCTTGCCTGCTCACGAGTAAAATGGAAACTCAACTGAGCACCGGACTGACGTTTAAATACACTGTCTTTTTTAACAGAACTGAAAACTGAGCTGATAACTGAACTAGCAACAGATCGTCTGAAAGGGGCTTTAGATTTTCATCCGGTCTTTTGAAAGAGTAAGAAAATTTTATTTCTCAATTGCTTTTTTAACATAAAAACCAATGGCTGGCAAGAATTTCATCTTCACGATCTTCGTTAGTGCACCATCACGCTTGTTGCTTTATTCATAGGGTGGGGCAGCAGGGCAATTTTCTCTCAACCATTCCTTGGAAAAGACTGGAAATGACCTATAATTTTTTGCCGATTCTGAACGACTAATCGAGATAGCGCTTTTCATGGCAGTGAAATTAGTATGGCAGGGCCTGCCAATAGCTCGTTAAAGGTTATATTTGTATAAAAACATTTTTGGTTTTCTGTTGGGATCCGAACTTCGAACTTCCACGTAACAGGCAGGCATACTAACCATTACACCACGGGCACCACTTGTTACTTCTCATTATGTTAATATAGCCTGCTTAAACTCAGTTGGTATTGTCATGTTCAAAGGAGAGATCCGCAGAACCCCGTCCAAAAGGCAATATCGTACAACGTTTCAACAAATTCGCGACGAAAAAGAAAAGGCAGGCCAAAACACACCTGGTACAAGCAAATGCAAAAACAGCAGCATTTGGTTGGCCTCAGACATGGAACAATCCAAAACCGGGAGGCTTGCCGACGCTTTCTGAGGTCAACGCGGTGTACCCCACAGGCGGATCACTAGTGTGAAGCGGAAAAGTGGGAGAGTTGTGATCGCTTCAAGATCACTACTCGTAACGCCGGAAATGAAAAAGAAGAAGAAGAAGAAGCCTGCTTAAACGAGTATTCTGCTATAAATATAATAAAAAGATTGGCTTAACAAAGCTCGCAGAGCTTCGGTGTCTAATGCATTTAATCTTTTGCTAATTCCGAACGGCTAACTGAGAGAGCTCTTATCATGGCGTTAAATACTCTCGAAGAACCAGCTCGTTGCAAGAGGCGATCGCCTTGTGAAAACAATTTTATGTTTCTAGGACTCGAACCTTGAACGTATAGCAGCCAAATTGCCAACCACTACGCCACGGGCACGATGAGCATTCTACCCTCCTAACTTCAAAAATTTGGTAAATGTCTAGTTTAATCTTAAAGCTTCTAATTACCACGATTTTTAAAATTATGTCTTATTAAGAAGCAAACCTATAAATGGTTTTCTTGTTGAGGAAGATGGGTGTAATGTCATTTTGTCATGCCCCCGTGTCAAGCCATTATTTTTTATAACTGAAAGTTGTGTTATTTTAAAATAAAATTTATTTTAACTTTGTATTTCAATAATAAAACTAGTGACGTCTTGAAATTCGCGAGCACTCTGGGAACACCATTAGGTTTTCAATTCAATCGACAACAATGAGCTCATTTAAGATTTCGTCAAAAATTACTGAGTGATTTCGCTCAACAAAGACCCTTTCCTCTAACTCAAATGACAGCAATAACCTCATTTTAGATGGACCAATCGGAAACGTAATTACCTTTTTCGCACAAATGACTGAGTGGTCTCGTTTTAAACGAACCAACACGAATCACTCGAACTAAAAAGAATTTTTTTTTTTTTTTAATTAATAGGGTGAAGGTGAAAATTACCTTTACAAGCACGTCGACCTGAAAGATCTTTTGTGCTGTTCCCTTAGGTTTAATTACACGTAGTGTATAGGTTTGTTCATTCGAAGCTGAGGTCATGTAAGAACCTAAGAATCTTCGAGGAAGAGGTGTTTCTGATATCAAGGGGACAGGGGAACCCTTTATTGAATATTTTGAGCCTGGATCTAGCTAAGGCAGGGCATTCACATAAAATGTGTTCAGCTGTTTCTATGTCTTCAAGACAGAGACGACAGGTGTCATCTTGGCTGATGCCCATGTTTTTAAGATGATACTTGAGAGAGCAGTGTCCAGTGAAGAAGTCCGTAAGTAACTTTGCGTCACGTTTGCTCATGTCAAGAATTTCTTTCATACGTTTGTGGGATAAGTCAATGAATAGTTTTGACTGACGATGGCCATTTGAGTTGTTCCAGGTGCTGATCATGTTCTGTCGTTCCCAGGTAGCTAATTCGTTTTTTAGGCTACTTATTGGGAGACCACAGTAGGGTTCAGGGCCTTTGAATTGAGACTGAGAGCCAAGTCTAGCAAGTCGGTCAGCCTCTTCGTTACCCGGTACGCCTTCATGACCAGGCACCCATGAAAGAGTTATTTTATTGTGAGTAGCTAATTGAAGTAAACAAGTCAGGCAGTTCCAAACTAGTTTGGATTCGATTTTTGTCGAGGACAGAGCCTTTAGTGCTGCCTGACTGTCAGAGCAGATTAGGATGCTTGATCTTCGGAGGTTTCTTCTAATGCATTCTCTAATACAGAAAGATAGTAGTTGTGTTACCAAGGGATGTAGATGATTTAAAGTTGGGACCGTAAATCCCTGCACCTACACCGTTGTTTGTTTTTGAACCGTCAGTATACCAGATGTATTGGAAGTTATTTGTAAGAATTACAGGGTTCTTCCATGCTGAGCGGTTTAAAAAGATTACTTCGAAGGGGTGGTGTAACATTATGCGTTTAGGCATAAAGTCCGAGGAGTGTGCTGCAGGCGATTTCAGTATTGGGAGCACCTGCAGAATACTCATATGTCCTTGTAAGTTTTCCTTTCTTGAGTAGTTAGTGAGATGAAGCTTTAGTCCGCTTAGTGCAGCAGTCTTCTTTACTCTTAGATGTAGCGGAGGAAAATTTAATAAACTTTCTAACGCTAAAGTTGGGCAGGTGCGCATTGCACCTGTGATACCTACACAGGTTAGTCTTTGTAACTTTTGCAAAGATTTGCGGGCATAAACTTGTTCTGTTTTTTGCCACCAGACCAGCGAAGCATAGGTTATGATGGGTGTGATAATAGTGAGGTAAGTCCAGTAAATCATTTTTGTCCTAAGTCCCCACTTTTTACCAAAAAGTCTAGAACAGGCCCAGAAAGCATTTGTTGCTTTTGCTATGGTTTTGTCTAGATGTGGTTTCCAATTGAGTTTATTATCCAGGGTTACTCCTAGATATTTGACCTCTTTGGAAAAATTAATTTGAACACTATTTAGGGATAGTGTTTGGAGATCGATTTTTCGTCTCCTGGTGAATGGGATGATGACTGTTTAAAAAAAAAACTTAAAAGAATTACTCGGCCTTTTTTTCTCTTCTAAACTCGTGTTGAACTCATATAAAAACGTCCTTATATCTGGTTTTTCAGTAAGAACATGACACATGATACCTTTTTTTAAAATGCAAACCATTTGAGATTTTTAAAAAAAACTTTAGATTTAGATTTAGATTTATTTATTTGAGTATTACAATTCACAATAAGAGTACACTTTTAAGTCTGTGAAAAGTTAGCAGTACATATATTACAAAGTGGATCAATAAATTAACATAAAAAAGAAAAACATAATCTTAAAAAGAGTAAGAATAATATTAAAAACAAAAACTAGAGAAGATTAATATAGTATATAATTAAGTTAGATAATTATGTGAGATGAAATTTACCATCAGCTCGACTCGACTTTGTTCATCTAACCACCGCAGCGCAGGAATGTTTACAGCTGTCGATTCGTTGGACCCAATTAGACGCCATGGATTTTACTTGTTTGGATCTTTTGCTACGAACGCCTGAACGGTAGCGATGTTTTTGACACTTTGACCAATCAACCTGTTGTTTCACTGACATAGCTCAAATTTTTGCACTAAACTTGTTACTACCTGTCTACTAGCCCAAGAATTGCAATCAAAAATTGGAGACAACGAGCAACATCTCCAATTTATATTCTTTTTAGCGCTAGGCCCCGGATCTTAACGCTCTGTTGCACCACCCTGTTTATTTTATTTACTTATCTCGCAATAATGAAAACGGCAGAGAATTAATCTGGAAAATTTAACGTCGTTTGGTTCGGTTGCAGTATCCATCCACTTGTATGTTTAAATAATTTGACAACTTAATTCGTGATCTGTACCGCCTTCTCCTTGTGATTTTTACAAATAAACGCAGCTTCGCTTTTGTTATTTTTTTCTTTTTGTCATTTTTTTTTTGTTTGCATAGGGAATCACTTGAAGAGCTCAGAAGTTAGGTCAAAAGAATATTTTAAACTAGGACAGAATGGTGTTTTCATTTGCCAGGTTTTAAAAATAATGTAATGACTTGTCATCGGTAATTGCCGTCATCTAGAATCTTGCATTTTTTTCGTCGTGAATTTATTTGCTAAGAAAGTATAAACTGTACAACCTTTTCTGTGTTTGTTTTCGTCTAGTGCGAAATTTAAAAACAAGTCATTTCAATGCTTCCAAGACACGTCAGTTCAAAGACAAAACGTCCTACCCCACTTTTAAACACGCGTGCAGCAACAAAAACCAAAATAATCAATTCTGAAAGCCAACAACTATACAAACTAAATAAAATGAGAGAAAAAATTTCATGGAGGCCAAAACAACCAAGCCCCCATACGTCAGCCATATGCACGCACGGAATTGGTTGAGCTTGAATCTTGAGATAGCGAGCGATGAGATCATGTAATGCGATGGTGTTGGTGTGTGAGGTAAAATCGTGAAGTACAGTAGGCAGAAATAGATACAAATTTAAAGCAGCCAACGGAATAAAAAAGGTGAAAAAACAACTCAAAATTAATGCAAAACCCTACCTGTCCCCGGTATTATGAAAGCTTATCAACTATCACCTACAGACTTTCCTTACGAAGTTTTTGAGATTTCAGTTTCAAAAAACAGAGAGATAACGAATTTGTTCGATTTAAAATATTTGCAAATTGTTAGATGCTTCCGCATTTAGTTCACGATCACAGTGCGATTGTTGATTTAGCAGCATGTGTTCGTAGTTCGTAGGTACTTTGTACTGACTTGAGTCTCTTAAAACGTCACCTCTAGAAAACAGGCCAAGCATCAACTAAACGGTGTTTCAATGTTGGTGTGTTGTTCAATAGATCACCATCTCTGTTTGTGTTAAAGTAGAGTCAAGACAAAATAAGACTTGAAGACGTACGTGTATATTGACGTTGCTTGCAAATGAAAACATGACAATCATTATATGTAGTAAGTAAAGACTGTAATAATAAATCGATGAAGGACACAAATATTTTAAGAAATTACTTTTGTTTTTATGCGAATCTGTTAAAGTAAACAAGTTAAGCGTGCATTGCATATGACTGTATCGTCTCAATTGTTGTTTAATTGTCAATCACTTTTCATTTATAATCTTATAAATATTTTTCATGAATTCAGCGTAGTGGAATCATACTCGGTCATAGGCCAAAAAATGCAGTTTTTGATTCATAGTTTTTTTCTAAAGTTTTTTGAACAAATAAAAATAAATAGGGTGGTGCAACTGAGCGAAGAGCGCCAGGGCCTAGCGCATTTTTTAAAACCATTTTTTGTGAGGGAACTAAAGGGACCTACAATTCTCTGCCGGTTCCGAACATCTAATCGAGAAAGTTTTTCATGACAAAGAATTTACTAACGGAGGACTTACCAATTCCTCGTGGAAGGCGATAGCAGTGGAAAAATATTTTTGCCTCTATTGGGATTTGAATCAAGATCCTCTGGGTTACCAGGCAGACATGGTAACCATCACGCCACGGGTACCACATTATTTAGCTGTTTTTTCTTTCTATAAAACAAACCAGTTTACTGACTTCTTTTTACATTAGCCGTATTTTTCTTTCAACCCGGTAACAAGTACCGTATTCCATTCATTTATGAAATCTCTTTCATCTACAGTGTTAATGGTGATACGAAAGAGAACAAGAGCTGCAAGATCGACAGGGAGAAAAGAAGGGAAGAGCACCGATTTCTCAAAAGGAAAAAGAAGCAGCCAATTTCTAGCGGTACCACTGAATACTTGCTTTTTTCTTTGATTTTCTGGGTTTTGAACCTCAAACCTCCCACGTATAAGGTAGACATGCAAACCATTTCCCAACAAGCACCGCAAAAAAATTGGCACGACTTTTTTAAGGTAAAAACGCTTCTTGTTTTCTCATTGGGGGTGCCTGTTCTCCTAATAGCTACTAATTAAATTGCAACTTCTTGTGCCTTTTTCCCAATAAACTGCCAAAATCATCCAGTACTAGGAGTAATTTGGTGTGCCTTTCTCTTTTTCTTTCCGATCGTGTAAGACTGTTGTATGATATTGCCTTTTTTGAGGAAATATCAGACATACATGACATGACAATACCAACTATGCCGCGGTCGTACTCTTTTTTTTTCAATATGGTGAAGGTTTCCTCGTATCTTGGTACTTCTAATAAAGCCACTCTGTGCTTAAGGCTTTTAATCGTTTTACTGCTTTGAAATTGAACCAGAAATTCAATCAATCTCTCAATGTGCTTATATGGTAAAGGCTTCTGAACTCGTTCTCTAGGGACGTAAGTAAGATTCTTGCTATTCTTCAATAAGATCGACATGATGCTGTCACGGGGCTAATTTAGCGATTGTCCCGGTGACGTAATGGTTGATGTGTGAATCCCAAATACATCAAGGAACAAAAAGTCCTATTCAACGGGTATAGCCTCTCGCCTTTCGGAATCGGCAAGTTCTCCGAAGGGTATAATGAATAACTTAGCTCAGGAATCACCACAGAATTGTAGTTATGGTTGAAAGGTTCGCTTAGCCACCCTATTTAAAGTGTTTACTTTAAATTTAGTGATTCCTACGAGTCCCCTGAAGATAAAGATTATGATAATGCCACTGCGGAGCATTTCCCTTTCAGTTATCCTACATTTTCTCCAACTCGGTCACAGACAAGGTGGAAGCTAGCAACTCAGGCTTATTATTGTCCAAACTTCTCTTGAGTTTGTCTCAAAAATGTTGACTGTTGAAAAATCTACTTTGTATTTTGGTCGTTCTGAGGTTCTTGGCTTACTTACTTACTTAGGTGGGCATTACAGTTCGGGGTGAACCTGGGCCTCAACCAACATCCTTCGATAACGACTTCTATTTCGGGCGAGCTCTCTCCAGTTTCGCACTCCAAGTCGGTTGAGGTCATCCTCCACTTGATTGCGCCACCTAAGACGAGGTCTTCCCCTTCCGCGATTTCCCTGCAATGTGCTTTCGATAACCCGACGAGCCGGAGCGTTTGGGTCCATCCGCTCAACATGGCCCAACCATCGTAGCCTCGCGATGCGTACTCTTCTGGCGCGGTACAGCTCATACAGCTCGTTGTTGTATCTTCTTCTCCACACATTGCCTTCGCATACGGGACCAAAGATCATTCGGAGAATTTTTCTTTCGAAACGACCAAGGGTTTCCTCATCCGCTTTCGATAAGGTCCATGCCTCCGCGCCGTACAGCAGGACTGGGATGATTAAGGTCTTATACAAGGTCACCTTGGTTTTTCTGGAGAGGGTTTTGTTTCTCAATTGCCTTCTTAACCCATAGAAGCAACGGTTGGCAAGAGTTATTCTCCGTTTGATCTCCGCACTGATGTTGTTGTACGTGTCTACAGCGGATCCTAGGTAGACGAAGTCCTGTACTATCTCGAAGTTATGTCTGTCTATTGTGACGCTTTGTCCAATTCGTCGATGTTCTGTGTCCTTGTTTGATGACAGCATATACTTTGTTTTGCCCTCATTAACCATCAAACCCATTTTTGCTGCTTCTGTTTCAATACTCGCAAAAGCACCTATGACATCACGCTTTCTTGGCTGCTGGTAGCGTACTCATTCACGTTCGGAGTAAGGCGAGAGTACTTAATTTAGATCAAAAAGTTGTTAGTCCCTTTGACAATAATAGTGTAGCTTTCGCTGAGGTCTTTGCTTTTGCTTTTACTTAGTATCCGCCTATAATTAGACAACTTTTTTCGATATACAACTCAATTAAGGGGGTATTCTGGTCTAGAGCCTTACTTTTTGGGTATTTTTCAAGCTTTGATAAAAAAAAATCTAAAAACATGTTTAGTATCCATTTTTTTAACCATATTTATTGATTAAAAATTTAAAAAAAATTTAAAAAAAAGTCAAAAACTCATCCAGTGACAGGCCGGTGAAATCAGGGTTGCCAGTCAGTCAGTGCTCCCTGGTTAACAGAGTTCTTTTCCAACCCTTGTAGTGATCCAAATCGAACAAGCGAAACAAATTCTTAATTAGTAAAGATGTTGCTTCAACTTGGAACTTGGGAAAAAAAAAATATTCAGAGAAAGGCGTCCACTTGGAAAAAAAAATTTTTTTTAACCCCTGTTTTTCGACCTTTACAAATTTTTTTTTAAATACTCAAATTAAAATACAACGTCCAAGTCATAAAGAGATGTATAAAGAATATTCTCACAAAATTTTAAATGAATCGGTCAGATAGAACTGGAGATATCGTGTCAACCACCTAAACAAAAGGAGTTTTGAGGAAATTTGTAAATTATGCTATAGAGATACAGAGAGGACAGTTCCAGGTACAGTACGTAACTGTTATTCTGGTAAATATAAAAATTTGAAAGGGTACATAACGAGCTCAAGTCGGATACAAGTGAATTTCTGGAAAACATCTGCCGTTCATTGTGTGAACACTCCGCTCGGTCGGTTTAAATGCCGCTTCACAAAATCCGCTGTGTCTCTCTAAATAACACAGGCCTGCAAAATGAGGGTCATAACTTCCTCTCTGGAATTTGATAGCTGATTCTAGGGTATTTTGGTACGTTGATTACGAATATGTCCTTAGTTTTTCTCCATCACCTCCAGATTTTTCAAAAAAAGGTACAGATAGAAAATAGGAAAAAAGTCACAAAAAGTCAAAGTTTTTGCAATAAAAAAGTATTTATTGAAAAAATTTTATTTATTTAAATGCAGTTTTAAAGATCATTATTTTAACAAAAAAATTAAGTCTAAAATTAGGTCTCTATCATCAGTATTGACAGAGATATCGAATTGAACAGAGGTCTGGGTACACCAAAGTTAGCCTTTTCTTAAATTGCCAAAAAGTGATGTTAAAGTTGAGAAACGGACTTTAGTGTAGAACAATTTTTTTCTTAGAATATGACCAAGAATCTTATTCCAAAGTATGTAACACGAATTACGGAACACCCTGTATATGAATGATATCATTACTTAATTAAGCCAAAAAGCCCCTTTTTCGACATGTTTATAACGAATTACTTATACTCATTATGTAATAGTTAACAAATTACTGATTTGCATTGATGTCTATGTCCCTCTACACAAATTAAATGCAATAAAAACTAAGCTAAAGCAATTTAATGACGTTTTACAAATTTTAAAATGCTGGCGCTCAGACAATTTCAATATTCTATATCAAAAAATCCTGACGTGATGGATTTTTTTTCATTATTTTTCTCGTAATCAGCACATCAAAATCTATAGAAAACGTTACTCAGATTTCAGAGAGGAAAACCATTGCAGACCTGTGAATTCGAATTTATTAAAATTCTTTTAAGAGCATATTTTTGAAAGTCTAAACTTTGAAAATATGGAAAATTTTTTTTTTCAATTTTCTAGACCAGAATACCCCTTTAATAACCACACTAATTCAATTTTTACACCATCACTTTGCAATAAAAACCGACCCTACTTGCGCCAGCAGGCTTTTATATAGGAATGTTCGTTACATATGAGAACTTTCCAGCAGCTTCGAACAGTGCCTGTATCGGAAAGCTGGAGTAAAGTTTATAAAATTTTATAGGAACGAGAAATTTCTATCAGTTTAAATTAGAAATAAGTAAATAGGAAGCATACCACTCCAGTTTACAACAGTTTATATGAAAGCTCCCCCAAAATTATCATGTGTGTGAACCTATTGGTCTACACACTGTCTTCTTTAGGTACTCCTCAATTGTATTTTTGTGCGCAACACCTTCCAATATTATGTACATTACAATAAAATATGCAACGCAGCTGCTAGTGCTAAGCTAGAAAATAATTTTCTTGAACGATTCTCGGTTGCACTGAAAAAGAAATAGTTTTAAACAGCAATTGCTCTGATACTCAGGAACTGCTATTTATGTTTGCAAAAGTGAAATTGAGTCTTGTTGATAGTGCCTTTGAGTTTGTATACATAGAGGAACCATGCTTGCTTGCGTTAAGACGTCGATAGATGGCACCAAGTAAATAAATCGACATTTGAAATTTCAAAGCAACAGTTTTCTTGTGCATTTCTCCATACCCATGACGTTTTCCCTGTTTCTCTTTTCTGCTGCCTTTTTTTAAGTCAAATTTTTGTGGCATTCCCCCAAAAATTTCAAATGTTGATTTTATTCACTTGGTGACATCTACCGACGTCTTAACGCAAGCTAGCGTGGTTCCTCTATGTATACAAACTCAATGATAGTGCCAACAATTTTTTTTTTTTAATCCTGCATTCCAGCACTTCTCCAGAAGGACAACATGTTGGTATGTAGAAGTATTCTTTCCCCATTTTTTTGTTTCATAAGCACGAACATTTGAGTAAGAAGACTGCCAGCTAGCGCCTTTCCTTTTTTATTTGAACTTCTTGGAATTGATCTCAAAATAAATGTTAAATAAAATTGGTGCCACTATCAGTGGAGTTGACTCTCGGGCACAAAAGAGGCTCCCCACAGACGTGGACAGAAAGAAATATTTGTCATTTCGTAGTTGTATTTATTCCTATTACTTCTCTTCCTTTAGAAAATTTCATTTTTTCATAAATATAAATTCTTTTTAAAAAATTGTTCATCTTAAAAGTTTTCATTACATTTTCTGATGTTAAATGGCGGGATCAGTTTGTCTTTACTCTATCAAAAAGCTTTAAATTGTTTATTGCATACTTTTCGGCACTACTCACAAGTTGCTGTCACTGTCATTAATTCCGCGCCATTTAGCTTGACGATTTCTTTGTGGTAAAATGTGTTCTTCGGTCTTTCGGTGAAGTTTGTAATATTTTCAGAGAAAAAATGAAATTTAAAATAGTCCTTTGTTCTTTTTTATGCGTTTAATATTTTAGTACTTCAATTTCTTAAAGAACATCGTCAGATCTCATTTAATTCTTCTGAAAATCGTGTCTGGGTGCGCAAAAATCTCTATTGCTTGATGAAAAGTCGATTAGTGTTGAGTTTTCTTTCAAATGAAATGGTTGGAAATATTCAATGCAGTTTCTTTTAATTTGTTTAGTATAGATAAATGGGTTAAGTTAAATTATTTTAACAAAAAATCATTTGTGAAGTGTTTCCTCGGATGTGTTGTACCGCGGAATTTTATTTGGAAGACAAACTATACAAAGCAGAACTATTGGTGAGTGGTTATTGTAAGTTTTCATTGGAATTTAAATATACCAATTAGTATAAATTTAGTCTAGGTATAGTTATGTACATACATATAAGCAATTTCCATATAAGCCCGGCTCAAACATGTTTCAATGTGTCTAAACATGTTCAATCATGTATAAAAATGTTTAATCATGTCTAAACATGTTTCATCATGTCTAAACATGTTTGATCATGTCTTAACATGTAAATGTTCCCCGTCTTGGGCTTAAGTGTTAAGAGTACACTCTATACATTGGTCTGTTAGTCAGCTACGATTGACGCTGGTCATTCAAAGGTTTCACCAAAAAGGTTCCTGGTATCGTATTTCATACCTCTTTATAATGCTAGTTTTCCTTTTTCTGATCTCCATCAACCTACTCAGATTCATCTCTTTTTGCACCTGCTTTGTTCAGGAGCATGTGAAATGAGGTTATTTCATAACTTTCCTTGCACTTCAATTCAATTCAATTGAAAATTGAAAAGCCATCAAATTATGAAACCGTAGCTCAGGATCGCAAGGATGATAGTAGAAGATCATGTAGGCTTTTGTTCTTATACATCCAAAAAAGGACCCTGTCTTCCGTATTCCGTCAGTTCGATTATTAGTTATCTGGTCTGCTTTGTAGTTTGTGTGCCGTTATTTGTTTTTGTACCGACATCTCAATGCCTTCAATCAAGGGCCAAATTCGATCGTATGCGATCCATATCGCCTGTGACTTGTGTTTAGTTTCATCATCAAATCATTTGACTGTAAAAATCTGGGCCACAGTTTGATCTTTAAGCCTAGCGGACCTCGAGTTTTTCTTATTTCAAAAAATGTCAAGGCTTGGAAAGAATGCAAGGCTATAAAGAATACAATGGCTACAAAGACTTAGGAAACTTCTAAGTGACATATTAATATCTTCCACCTTCTATTTATCCTCTGTACGCTCAGTTTTGAAATTCATTACTGACCTGAGTATAGAACTGCCAAGTTACGATAAAACCCACCTCTAATAAAATGCTGTTGTGTCACCACCTGGCATCTTAATGCCACCTGTAGTTCATAAAAAAAATTCAATGAAAAAACGGAATCTAATGTGAACGTGGTCATAAGCAAAACCCTTTAAAAAAAATTCACCTCAAGCAATTGACGTTTCTTTCAAAAAGAGTACTAGATTTTTTTCTTGACTTCCATTTCACAACTGCGACAAATTGGAGTGTGATTTTATTGAATAAAAGCAGAAATCTTTTTGATATTCGTTTTTAATAAGTAATTACCTGGTACACATAACACTTTGTCAACTGTGTCCAAATTGTGATATTAATTTAGTTTAGAAAACATATATTTATTAAGTGTAAATAAGCTCCACCAAAACAAACAACACAAAATGTCTTCTCCATGGGCTAAAGTTGAAAACGTGCAGAATATGAATTTTGCTGAAATCATGTCGCAAGAATATGCACAAGAAATGCAAAATAAGGAAATCAAAAAGAACGAGCAATTGTTGCTGAATCGTTTAAAATCTGCAACAAAGATTAAAGAGAAGGCGGACCCGCTGCCAAAAGAAGAAAACTGCGATTCGTTGTGGGAAGATAATTGTGTGGCATCTGGAAGCTCTGCAAGTGGTTCATACGCAGATGCCCTAAAGATTCCAACTGAAATAATCAATAGAAGAGGCTCGAAAGAAGATAGCGATGAAGAATGGGAAGACTGCTCTAAACTCCTGGACAACCCCGACCATACACTGGCCGATGGATGTCCAATCCCCGAGTTCATTCTTGACGTTCTGCGAAAAGATGCTGGTGAAATGGGCTGCGACTCGGACGCGTTGATTGCGCAAATGATGCAATCCCAGTTCGATCATGAGTACAATGAAGAAGTTAAGCGAATTGAAAAGAAACGTAACCAGGACTCGAAAGTGTCGGTTTCCTTGAGTAATTTCCTGCGGGATGGTGACATGGAATTCATGGGCGACGACGAAGAGGAAGACAAGTATGATGTCAACGAAAAGCAGGATTGGGATCGTTTCGAGACCAACGAGAAGCTATTTGAAACCATCCCCAAGTGTGGTTTCAAAATGGACAAAGACGGCGAGATGATAACTAAACACGACGACCAGATTTGTGGTGTCCGCAACGCGTGCAGAGTAATGTCTTTCCCACCAGAGTTCCCCACTGGCGATGCAGCTGGCTTTGACATGAAGTTGTCGAACCAAGTTTTCAATCAACTGAAATCTTATTCACGCAAGCAAAAGAAACACAAGATGCAAGACCGCAAGGAGAACGTAGCAACAGCCGAAATGGGTGTAGACGCACCCACACGCTTGTTGCTATACAAACTGATCAACAATCAAATACTAGAACAGGTAAACGGAATCGTTTCGACAGGCAAAGAGGCTGTAATCCTTCATGGATCTTCTGATCCGAACTACGTCGGTGACTTATTGCTTCCAAAGGAATGCGCTATAAAAATTTTCAAGACAACTTTGAATGAGTTTAAACAACGCGATCGCTACATCAAAGACGACTATCGCTTCAAAGACCGTTTCAGCAAACAGAACAACAGAGTGGTCATTAATATGTGGGCAGAGAAGGAAATGCACAACATGATGCGGATGCGTGATGCCGGAATCAACTGCCCAGATGTAGTTACTCTCAAGAAACACGTCCTCGTCATGTCATTCATTGGCGACAATCACAATGCAGCCCCAAAACTCAAAGATGCTCGTCTATCCGACGCCGAACTGAGTCTTGCCTATGAAGAAATCATCGAAATGATGCACAAGCTGCACAATGTCGCCAAATTAGTTCATGCTGATTTGTCCGAATACAATATACTCTGGCACGACGACAAGTGCTGGTTCATCGACGTGGCTCAATCTGTTGAGCCAGAGCACCCAAGCGCACTCGAGTTCCTTATGCGCGACTGTGACAATATCGTAACTGTAAGTTAGTCTTTCATGATTGTTACAATCCATCATCTATTTTTCTTTCAGTTCTTTAAGAAACGTGGATTGCCAAATGTTTACACAAAAGAAGAACTTTTCGAGCAAATTACTTCGATGAATGTTGCCAAACACAACACTGCCATTTTGGAGAGAATCCACACTCGTGGAGCATCGCTTAAAGAAGCCACTGCCCCAAATCAAGACGATGTTCCGGATGAGTTCAAACCACTATCGTATCCTTTCGATACTGCATGGGAAAAGTCCCAAGAAGATCGACGCCTCGCTCGGGCTGCAACAGAGAAAGTAAATGCGCAAACCGAATCTCATGTTGAAATCACTGATGCGTTGACTGTCTTGAGTATGAATAACAAAATCGCCTAGCCAACGAATTCAAATATTTGTTTATAAAGACTAGAAAAACATTGAGATTGAAGTTACTTAAGGCTTTGGACTGGAAGTCATTTATTTTAATTATTTATAAAAGTACATAGTATTGACTTGTAGTGAAATCGCAGAGGATCGGAATTGAGTTATATTTCTCTGTCGTCTATCGGCGTCGTGTGAATAAAAATCTAATAAAGGAAAAACCTTATTTGACATCACTGCTTATGTTTTCACTTTTTCACTTGCAACAAAGTGCCATGGCATTTCGATGGTTTCTTGTTTTATCACAATTTGACTAGTTGACTAATTCTCTTGGTGGTGGGGAGAAAGGGATTTTGCCCAACTCGAAGGTCTCTGCTTTGAAAGCCTCGATCTCTTCTGGGGTCAAATTTTCCATTTTGCTGTAGGTTCGGTCACCTGCTGTTACAGGCAGTTGTTGTTGCAGCTGCTGCGGATAGCCTGCTTGAGCCTGGGCAAAAATATTTTGCTGCTGCTGTTGGGGGGCAGCTCCGAAGGGGGTATTAGCTGCTGCTGCAGCAAATATCCCTGACTGTTGTTGCGGCTGCTGTTGAAATTGTTGCTGTTGTTGTTGTGGTTGGACCTGCGAATTAAACATGTTTTGTTGGGCTTGTTGTTGCATTTGCAACTGTTGCTGCTGCTGTTGCTGCTGCTGCTGTTGTTGTGTCTGCCCAAAAAATCCAGACTGTTGTGGTTGAGCAGCATTAAATGGAGACTGCTGTGTTATTTGAGCTCCGAAAGGAGGTGGCGCCTGTTGTGCGGCTTGAGAGAACAACCCAAATCCTGGTGACTGTTGCTGTGGCTGCTGTTGTTGTGCCTGACCAAATATATTACCACCACCAATAGCAGGTTGTTGGGTCTGTTGAGCAGCTTGAGAAAATATATTTCCAGCTTGCTGTCCAAACACCGATGTGTTGTTTGCTCCAAATGATGGAGGCTGACTTTGTTGGGTTTGTTGCTGCGGCTGTTGTTGCTGTTGCACACCACCAAAGAGAGAACCTCCACCAACTGGGTTTTGTTGAGCGGCCTGAGCAAATATGTTTCCGTTGAATGCATTTGTTTGAGGTTGTTGTGAGCCAAAGAGCCCACCGACCGGCTGTTGTTGTGGCTGCTGCTGTTGCTGTTGTTGTCCTGCGAAGCTTCCAAAAGTGCTCTGACCGAGAACAGTCTTTTGAGCCCCACCAAATATACCTCCCCCTGGAGTAGAACTATTGTTTTGCCCAAATGCAGAACCAGCAGATCCACTACCAAAAATGCTACTTTGTGTAGCGGGTGCTGTTCCAAACAAGTTTGTACCTTGTTGTCCGTTCGATGTTGCAAATGGGTTAGAATTCATTTGAGTATTTCCTTTGGCTGGTTCACTTGAGTTGTATAATTCCACAACCACGTCCATAACTTCTTTATTCAATGTAAGAAGCATTTTCATTTTGTTTTTTGCTTCCATCACCTCCTTGTTGAATTGTTGGTTAAAGGATTCAAAGAAATTTTGTTTCTTTGAGCCATAGCAGAGCCTTCGCATTTCTTCGAAGGATTGATCTTCGATGAAATTCGGAATTGATGGTTTCTCTTTGAATGGTCCAAAGCAAGAGAGTGGCCATTGATTTCCATTGACCGCTGATTCAACATCAGATTTCAAAAGTTGCCTATCAGAACAAAGTTAATGTAGGTATTCACATTTAAACGAAACCTTTATACTTACTTAACGTCTAAATGGTCGTTTACGCATTTTGCACCAAATCGGCAATTTCCGTTCATAAAATATTTACAGAGAACCATTTTAAATAAAAAATAAACAACCTTTGAAATTGAAGACGATAAATAAACAGCAATACTGAAATTGAAATGTCAAATGAAATATAAAAGTTCTGTTGGTTTTTGAAATGTGAAGCTCTGTTCAATGAGAAAATTTGTTTGTGTTCACACTGATTCTTTTTTTTTAAGCTACCGATTGGGACCAACCACCGCAGTTGCAACTTCAAAATCGAATTGGTTTGGGAGAAACTTTGAAGCCCTTTTTTTACGAGGTAGACGACAAAGCCTTTGAAATTATAAAGGGCATTCATGCATTGGCGTTTGTGTAAAAGTATATGTCCACGTGAGACATTTCAGGAACATCAATCCAGCTGTTCGTCGAAGGTCGAACTCTACAGGGTTTTGCTGTTTTGGATGTTTGTGTTAGTTTATATCGCGGTTTGCATTTCGAATTTGTAACATAGTCTTATTAATTTCGTGTAAAATATCTACCATTCAAAATTTGACCGTTCTTTTGCCAAGTGGTAAGCTTAAGATACTAAACGGCTTGAACATGTTCAACTGCACTCATAATTTTTCATCTGCAGCCATAACTAAGGAAGTGCAGAGGGTGCATTCCCTCTCTATCAAACAAGTATGAATTTTAAATCTTGTGTCCTTTTCCTTTTTTTCATCTGCTCTTGCAGATGCATGTAAAACCACCGTTAGGCTTTCGGAAGTGAGCTGAAATTGATACAGCGGTTTAAAGAAAATTTAAGTATTTACTTATTTTTAATAAAGCGATTCCTAGCTAGCAAGCTACCTTTGTTAAAAAAAACTCAAATAGTGAAATAGCTTTTTTATATTTAAATAAATTTTTTTTGGTTCACATGCTTGAAATATAATAAAAAAAATTGATAAGGGTGAGTTTTCTCCCCATCTCCGATTTGCGCTCTCTAATTTAATGGAACTCTACTGTTTTTTTCATAATTAGCTAATTAACGGATTCCTGCAATAAGAATCCACCCTTTTTTGAGTTCCTGTAGAAATAACGTAACCAATAGCCGACAAAAAGAGTATGTAGAGAGAGCATAGCATTTTTGGAATTGTGAAGTATCATTCTGATCGGATATAGCATAAAGACTGTGGTTTTTGATGCCTTAGAAGTCTGGGTTCTTGCTAGTGCTGTAGCAAATGGTATGTATTCGTTACTCAGTAACAAGTATTCTCTTTTGAATATCGAAACGTTACTCGCACAAAAATGTCGTTACTTTTACGATGTCGTTACTGTCGTTACTTTCGTTACTTTCGTTACTTTCGTTACTTTCGTTACTTTCTTTACTCGGTATCGGTTTCGGCATTTCGTATGTTTAGTTACTTTGGGTAGTTTTGTACTCGAATTGGTATTTCGCATGTTTAGTTACTTTCGTTATTCGGTATCGGCATTTCATATGTTTAGTTTAGTTACTTTAGGTAGTTTGGTACTCGGGTGGGTAGTCGAGTTGGTATCGATATCAGTACCAGTACATGTACCTTGTGTGTGTACTGTGTAATGTGTATAGTCAGTGTATTGTATGCCTGCTATGGAGATGAAGTGTGCAACAAACAGACTTATTTGTGTGGCTGATTGGGAAACAAATGTATTTCTTTTTTCTATTGTTTCAGGTTTGTATATCTTTTTGAATGAGACAATTAAATGAAGCTAAATTTGCGTTTGTAATAATGTAGATGAAACCACCTCTTTTTCTTATGTGGTGCTGTTATGCGTTATGGTTTGTTATTGGAATTACTTGTATCTTTTATTGTATCTTGCTTTATTTAATTTATTTTAACGATTATGCGGGCATTATTGCTTTTTCTGAGTTCTAAAAATGGCAAATTTTTGGTCAGGTCTGTCAATAAAGTTTAGCAATGGCATGTTAAGATAACGATAAAAAAGATGTTTGGAAATTTGTGGAGAACTATTGATCTATCTTAAATTTTTAAACATTTATGTACATATTATTATTTTGGCGATAGGTTTCTATGGTTAATTATTTAATTTTTGAATTTGTAGGCGAAGTAGAAAATTTGCATATCAATGAAAAAAAGTTGAATTCCCATGGGTTGTGTAATTTTCATTGAGTAAAATTTCTGCAACGATGTAAACTGAAAAGTCTTGTTAATCAATCAAATCAGTATGTGTGGGTAGTTTGCATTTCTAGCAGAAATTCAAGGGTATCTACACCATTTCTTCCTTTAAATACAGTTCTATAATTATATGACAACGCCAGGCATATGAATGAATATAAGGTAATAACTTTTACGCAAGATTTTTCTACAATTATGATATAAATATTTTACCCTATACAACTACACAGCTAAATATACCATTTTTTAAGAAATTTCGCCATAAAAAGTACTTTTTTAGACACCAATACCAGCTTTTCAAAAAGTAACGAAAGAAACGAAAGTAACGACATTTTTATACCGAGTACTCAGATCAAAAGTAACGTATACATACGGGTAGTCATTTTATCGTTATTTTTACAGCTCTAGTTTTTGCTAGTTTTGTTCGGAGATTGTCCTGTGGGTGCCATAAAGTATTTCTTTTTTAACCTAATTTCGCCATAAATTTTAAACTGAGTTTTCTTAGCCCTTGGGTCCAATGTTTTTGTTGAGACGAATTCTGGTATTGAATAGCATTCTCAAATGGCATGTATTTTCTTCAAATGACAGGGATGTGTGGTTATTTTGTGGTTTATCATTTTTTGAGAACTGAAAGACCAGTTTTTTTTAACAACTCATAGGATTTTCAATGAAACCTGGGTCAGTCCTGGATAAAGTTCAATGATCGATCCTATTGTGAGCGAAAATTTTGGTTGAGTGCGATAATGTTATAATGACTTATATGTCGCTTTAAATTGGTTTCACTCAAAGAAGCACTCATCTTAAAAACTAATGGAGCATCTAAAATTATTTCTTTCAATTTTAACAAATTACCTTGTGTGGGTCAAACATTTATATAGCTCATAAAAAATACTCATAAAGTAAAATTTCTTTTTTAGTCTACAATCAAAAGTAAATGTTTGTAGGTACTGTTGTTAAGAATAGATGGTGATTTGGCACCACTCTTGTTCATGATATTTGGTATTGATTCCACATTCAATGATTACACTCTTCCGTTTTCGCACTGCTCGAAGGCGTGCAATTTGTCATGTTTACATCGAGACAAAATTGTGGTTTTGACAAAAATCTCTAAAACTAACATTTTCCCATACATTTTTCTTACGCCTCTTGTTTTCATAAACGAGATATTTTTAAGTCGTTCATAATTAAACCCTAATCGAGGCGATTGGTGGTTTTATATTATAAAGGGTGGTTCAATTTTATGGAAGTTGATAATGAATAAAACACAATTATTATTAAGGAAATTACTGTCATTTGGTATTGCTCTGATAATATTGGCATGATCCAATTATGTATGCAACAAATTATCGACCGGCACACCTTCATCCCATGGTCCAAATTTTCAAAAATTGTGGTTCTATTCCGTTAATGTATCGAATTATCTTATCCATTAACGCTTGAATTGTTGCTGGCTTATCGGTGTAGACCTTTTCTTTCAAATAACCCCAAAGAAATAAGTCCAACGGAGTCAATTCACATGATCTTGACGGCCAATTGACATCGCCACCACGTGAGATAACACTACCATTGAATTTGTCTCGCAATAGAACCATTGTTTCGTGTCACTGCCCTGTTGAAACCACATATCCTCCACATCCATGTCTTCCAAAACGGGTTAAAAAAGCGTGTAAATGCAAATCTTTATGCTTAATGTTCATCAACGACGTGCAATTGTTGGGCAGCAATATTTTCTGCAGTACGAGCTGTAAAAGCATGCACTGGTGATTTCACATCTTCTGCAGACCCGGTTTGCTCAAATTTTTGCACGATTTTTCCGATTGTTGGCACATTTGGACGAATTTTCTGAAAAAATTACGAAGTGTACGATATCCATTTTGATTTGAATGCCCATTTTCATAATAAGCCTGAATCACTTTAACGCTTTGCTCGATTGTGTATTTTTTTTTGGTTCTAATTGAGTTGGTCTGAAATTGAGAAATGTCAAATGAAATTCAGAAAAAAACTTGATGTTTATGTGTGGTTCACATTCAATATCGGCCCTAATGCTATGTCCGCACCTGATACTTAAACTTGTTCAACTCAAAACAATCCCAAACCAACATGATAACCAAGTAGTTAGCCAATTGCCATATAAAATGAAACCTTTTTAGTCACTGGGTTTCATCTTAAACAACTTGCAACCAAGTACGCTGAATGCACTATTTCCAATATTCCAGTGAATTTGACGTTTAAGAGAGTGGAAGTGAGTGGAGAGAGAATGAAATCTCTCACATGTCGTTGACGTTTTGCTCATAATTTATGTCTGTCTCGTTTTAACTTAAGACAAAAAGATAAACTCCAAATTTTTCTTCATATGCGGATGCGGACACTACTTGGTTAACTCAAACTATCCTGGAATGAAACCCAGTTTAACTTCAGGTGCGAACATAGCATTAAAATTAAAACAATACTTTAGAAGCTGAATTCGTACACCAAAATAGCTGTCATAGCAAATGTGTTCTTTTCACGTGGTTTTCAGTACATAACAAAAGCAATTTATTGTTACAAATAAATCATTTAATCAAAAATGTGCGTTAGTTTGAAACAATAAAATCCAAAAAAACGTTCACCATTCAATAAATGGTTTATTTTAACAAAACTAATCATCTCCTCAAAGAAATCCACGTTTAGCTTTGTTTACATGCTTTTCCTTACAAAAATGATGTTTCCTTAAACTTTTCAAGTGCAAATTTAATGAATGACAAAAATACAAATATGTAACTCTTGTGTACTGTTTTGTGCAAGCTTTAACATTTTAAGATGCTATTGTACATATAATTTATTCACTTGTTTTATATTTTATTTGAATTATTAATTCCGACAATTCTTCATTTTCCAGTACAAAATGTATGAGCTATCAAAACAACATGTCACTTTGTCCCAAAAATCTTTGTTCCGAAACAACGAGCAGGTGGAGTGCAAACTCTTTTTCCGAGTTCCAATAATATTTTTTAACGCCACCTACATTACAGATTTCGAGTTTCTGTAACTTCTCAGTATCTTGCTGAGATCAATTTCAAACTTTACAGTTCTCAATAATTAATAATGATGCGACAAAAACACACGCTCCTACCACTTTTTAAAACTTCTCTATAAATTTGACGATAATATGAAGTATATCCACTTCTTATACTTCTTGTATTCACAAGTGGCATCACTTTAAAAGAACCAACTTAAACATACAAATTTCTCTTAAAATTATATAACTCTTATACTGACGAATTGATGATTCTCTTTCTCTTCATCTCCCTGTTAGAATTCCCCTTCTCAGGTACATACTAATATTTTTTCATTTGGAGCGAACACTTTTTTCAATTACTTTTCAACTAACTATGGATATTAAGCGGCGATTCCCTGCATACTTTAGCCACCAAAGACTTGTCTTGTCATTTCAAATTGATTCTGGAACGCATTTGAAATTGAAGAATTAGCGCTATTTTCTGTTTAAACTTTCAATAAATAGAAATACATAACCATTATGGTCTTCTCTCGGAGAAATCATTTTTGCCGTATATTTTTTGTCTCGCTTGAAAGCAAAGCGCTAAAACGAGATGCCGTCATCAAAATAATTTCTATTTACCGATGAAAAAAAAAAAATTAAGCGAAAGACAAAGAGGCAGAGAAAACGAGCGAATACAACGAAGAGAGAATTTACCAAGTATACGTTTACTAAAGAGAAAACAAAATGGGTGATTCTTTGACAAATGTTATTTAGAATTGAATTCATTTAAAATCGCTGACGCCCATGAAACTTGAACTTTTGAATCCAAAACAAATAATTTAACAAAATAATTACATATTCTCATTATAAACAAGATGCAAATCTTTTAAAACTAAAGAATTTTCAATCAACGGATATTCAACAATTTGCATCACCCTCTACAAGGGACAACCATTTTGCCGGGCTCTCACCATATATTTGAAAGGAACATTTTCTCAGTTACTGAGTAAATCGCGATGAGTGTGCATCGTCAGTGTTACGCGTTTTCTTACGGTAACCGTTGTATATAACAAAAAAAATTAATAAAAAATAATAATTATATACATACAATCCAATATATATCTACACGCAAGTAATTGCTGAACAATTTATAAATAAAACAATTAAAAATACAAAAAGGAAATAAATAAATAATTGAAATAGAATTCAAAGTTAAAACAATTTGCAGTGTGTGTGAAACAAAAAAAAAAGTTTTAAGAGAGATTCGTGCAAAAAAGAAGCAAAAATGTTTTGACCGCGCTAACTTAACAACAACAAAGTGAAGTAATTTTGAAAGCCCGCGAATTTGTTCCCCCCTTTTTTTTTAAATTAATTAATTTGTTTCTTCGATATGTATATTTTTTGAAAAAGAAAATATAGAAATGTGTGTTACTATCTGAAGAAGAAAGAAAAAGGAAAATTGATTGTTCTCTCTTTTTTGATTACGTTTGTGTTATTTTTTTCTTTTATTTCAATAAATCACAAAAAGAAAGAAAATTAGAAAATTAGTATGATCACGTGTGTTTGCAATTATGAGGAATAAAGGAAACTTTTGCACGGAAGATCTGTGGAAATCAATGTATTCTCGCGAATGATGTAAGTTAACAAAATTATTTTATAAAAAATTTAGTACTTTTTTTTACAAACATACACCTGTCTATCTACCACTGTTATTTGAAATCATGTACATAGATACCGTTCTATGTTTGTTGCTTTTAAAGTATTTTCTTTTACTTACTTGCTTTTTATTAACTAAGTAGGTATCTGAGAGACAAAATATTTTACAGAAGGATTATTTAGGATTTTCTTTCAAACGAAGCCTTACTATCTACCCATCTTCTCTTTTTTTCGTCAACCTTCCCTTCTAATTAATTAAAATAGACAATCAATTACTTCTATTGATGGAAGTTCTCAAGTCCTTTTTTGCTACGCGCCTGGCCCAATCATCTTCTTTTAGTAGATTTATCTTGTTCAAAAAAAGCTCATGAAGACGTCACAAATTTGCAGTAGAACAAAACATTTTCACCTATTTCCTGGCATTTACAGCAAATGTTTTACTCTTGTTTATAGGAAATTTTATAGAAAATAAGGCACAACAGGATTTTTTATGATTCAAACAGATTTTCCGGGTCGTTTAGAAGAAAATAGTTGTACATACTCGTATTAACGAGGTACCTAGTTGTATATGTAGGCATATCTATTTGTAGTAGACGCCTATATGTTTGGTTCCTCTTCATCGCATTAAACTTATTCAAATTCAAAACCTTTAAAAAAAGACAAATGGAATTCGAAAGAGAAGGTGAACCTAGTCCTTTACGGTTAAGATTTTGAGCAATCTCTAAAACAGGTACCTACGTAGGTATGTAGGTGCCAACACACTTCCGTTGACGAATTACCTTGCCGATTTTCACTTCGATTCTTACCTTTATTGTATCTATCTACTGCACTTTAAAGGGTGTGCCTTATGATGGAAAAAGTTATATGCCTGAAGAAACAGTCTTCAATAAAATATATCGAAACTTTTTTGTATTTGTCAACATTTCTTCAAAGATCTGTAAACTTCGTCCAAATGAAAAGAGGTTAGGTTTCTATAGCCTCGTGCTTGCCGGTCATTTAGTACTTGCCTACCTACCTTCATAAGCACTATCCGATTTGTCTGACATTGGTTTTTCTTATAGGTCTTCGAATATTAAAAAAAATAAAAATGAAATAGGTAGGTACCTACATATACTTTTTTCAACATTTCGTTTACTTTTCAAGATCTGCTTATAGTACCTAGATGCCTAAAATATTTTCACATTTGTTCAAAATTTTTGTGAACCTCATTTAGTCAAAAAATCAACGTTTAGTGCCTTCAAAATTTTCTCAAAGAAGTAAGTTTCAACATGGGAGGTTAGGCACGTTCTACAGGACAAGGTCTATTTTTGCCGCCCTTGATTATCAACTTAGTTAATTTAAAATAAAAAAAAAATTTTAAATTTTGAGAAACTTTTTAGGTATTTTATATCCGAGTGTAAATGGAAATCATTTTCTTTATCAAATAGAACTGCGTTCAAAATAGGGTGCCTGGAAAATTTCAAAATTAGCTTAGTTTTTTGAAGTGCTGTGTTGCCCTGGGGTCACCACAGATCGTCTTTTATGAAAACCCCGACTCGTCCTGAATTTGAAAAACTTGCTTGCTTTTTTGAAGTTTAGAGGTTGCCTTTAAATCGCGTTTAAAGAACCACTAGGCTTTTGAGGGGAGAGTTCAGAAAACAAATTAGACTGTCAAATGGGAATGTACAAGTATTTTTCTTCAAGCGACAATCATATGTGACGGTTGCGTGGTTAATTATTTTTTGAGAACTGAAAAGCTCATATTTTTTGATGCCCACGTATCATAAAACATGAAACCACAAGTACTTGTAATACAAATGGTTTATGATAAGTGTAAGAAATTTCTGTAACACTAAGCTGAAAAGCTGCTTAATTCTCTACAAGTGTAATCGACATAGTCCTACAAGTGGCTCTTGACTTGTAGACTTGGCTAAGCCTTGGTAAAGGTAGTTGAACAAAGGTTTCTGTTTTGAACAAAACTCAGCTGCACACTTCACAACTAGGAAACTCGATGGGTTCTTAGAAAATAAAAGAGATTAATTCAACAACAGAAAAATAAAAATAATTATTTTTCTACTGTTATCGGAAGGAACTGCCAAGTCCTCCGATAGTAATTTCATCGTAATGAAAAGCACTTTCTCGACTAGCCTTTCGGAATCGGCGAAAAAATTTTAGGTCCCCTCCATTCCTAACATGGTATAAAAAATATGCCTTGTGTTGTGAGGGAATGAAGGGGGGCTACAAATTTCTTTCAGTTCCGAATGGCTGATCGAGAAAGCGCTTTTCATGGCAATGAATTTAGTAACGGAAGGCTTTCCGATTCCTCGCAAAAGGCGATACCGGTGGAAAAATATTTTTGTCTCTGTAAGGATTGGAATCAGGATCTCTAGATTAACAGGCTACTTTTTCGAAAAATTATGCACAAATTTGTAAAAAAAAACTATAGAATCTTCTTACCAATTATACTAATGGTGTAACATTGATTTTATTGGACTATTACGCAGAAATTAAAGGGTAGAATTTCAGTAAGATCCAAAAGATGTCTCAATTGACAAATTTTCTGGTAAAAATAACCGTCATATCGTCAGTTAAAGTGAAGGACGTCGGTTGTCAAAAAAATTAGTAAAATTATTATTTATTCAAAAAAAAAAAAAAATAGAAGAATCAGAGCCAGATTTTGGCATTTTCAGTTTACTTATGTTGCTCTTAACATTTCATTTCAAAGAAAAAAGTTTATGCTTTCTTTGCGATTTCTGCAAAAAATGCTTAAACTTCTTACGAAGTTACAAAGTCGTTTTGTTGGTGGAATTTAATCTATCTTTTTTATTTAACGAAGTTGAATGTTTCATTTTACCTTTAAATTTAAAGCAATAAAAAATAGTCAGTTTTAAGTCTTAGTAAATAAATAGTAACCCTATGTTCAGGTTTACTACTTATTTGTTTTTTTTTTTTTTTTACATTTTGTTGATTTTTACGTACCTACACCGTAGGTGCTTTTCCAAACGACATAATACTGTAGAAAAATTTGTAGTTGAAAATGGGGGTTGTTAAAAGTTGAAAACAGTAGATAAAAAGTTTTAAGAATCAAAATGGAAGAATGCTGGATAAGACCTTTTTTTAAATTGTAATACCTATTGCAATATTAATGAAGTACTGGCATGACACAGCTATTCTCATAAGTCATGCATGACGTTATATCGTTGGTTGCTATGAAAATTGAGTGAAGGGTGACCGTATTTGAAAAATGGAGAAAGTTTAATGAACAAATCGTGTCGATTTCTGGAAAATTCCGTCCTTTACCACTGGATTCGCTTATTATAAACATAACGGTGTGAGAACATGTCGGAAGTTAAAAAAATTATTCTGAACTTCATTTGAACAGAAGCTTTTCCCGTTTAAATAAAAAAAAATGTTATGGCATAACAGTTTGGGTTGGACCAGGCCCCAACTAAGTACGAGTGACTCTAATCTATTTTCAAACGCATTCAAAAGTAATTTTTAATTCTCCTTTTTCAATATGCAAATAAGAATGAAAGTAGGATATAATTTGAATTACTTCAACGGCTTTCGACAAAAACTTCTGTATTTTGATTAAGGTTCCCATTTACGTTCTTTAGAATCAGAGACGAGTAGTTTCAAGCACGGTAACACCCGAAACGAACACTTTTCGACTCATAAAATTGTAAATCCTTATGCTGATATTTTAGCGTTTTTATTTTTTTTTTATTTTCTACGTTTTTGGTTGCTTTATCTCAATTGTAAGATTTTAGATTTGAACAAAAGGATTAAAAATTTTATGAGTCGAAAAGTGTTCGTTTCGGGTGCTACCGTGAACTGACCTGCTGGGAGGCTTTGGTACTGACATGACGACTGTTTTATAGCAGTCAAGTTGATTGCATCGTTAAAGTAACTTGCTGCATGGCCCCTATAAGGCCATGATAGTCATGAGTGTCCCGTGTAATTCAATGTTATAATGTCGAAAACGAAGAAAATTCGGGTGTTTGAGAGAGTGACAGAAAACCTTGCCCGGGGTACTTGAGGAGTGAATATGCTGAAAATGCAATTTCCGGATTTTCCGCCAATATCTTGAAAACGATGCGTAAAAAAGTAGTCTTACAACTTTTGTTCTATCCGCTTTTTAAAGTTCCCAATTACGAGCTAAACGCTCTTGAAGAAGTAAAAAAAACTTTTAGTTCTTCCTGCAGTCGACAAATCAAAATTAGTTTCTACACCAAAGAGGGAAAATATCTTCTTGGAAATAGAAAAAATTCAAAATTGAAGACTTCTTTTACTAAAACTCAGTAGTCGTAGTTAATATTTTAATATGATGAAGTAATTCAAGGAAAGTATGGAGTTTTGACTTCCCATACTAAAGTTTTTTGTTGTACATTTTCAATTTGTGTTTGTTTAAAGCTTGAAGAAATCTAATTGAGTGTCTGTCAAAAAACTAAAATCAATTTCTTACCTGAAAAATGATTTTCTAACATCCTAACAGGTCGAAATTTTTCAAATGAATATTGTTTTTCAAAATAAAACAAATTTAATTTCTTTTTGTTGTAGTTGAAAAAATCACTTGATCACTCTACGCTACTTATTCCAAACATAGACTTCTTTAGGAGGACTGAATACATATACGAAACAGGAATATTGTTTCCAATATGTACCTATATGATAGGTAACTAATATTGTTTTTTTATGACTATCTCCTCATCTACATAGGTAGTACATAGGTACCTAAAAAGTGACTGTCCCTATCATGAATATTATATTATAATATAATACCCGAATTTGTTCAAATTTATTTCAAAATATATCTCAAAACGTTATCCAACTCCATTCGTTCTTCTCAGTTTTTCGTTTCGGAAGAAATATTTTTCCAAAACGAACATGTTGTACTCTTTATTTCTAAAGCGAGATTCGAATCTCCTACTTTCGAGATGGCGAATTCGAAAACAGTTTGTTCGTACCCTGCAAAAATATTGTATTGTACGAAAATATTGTTTTATTGAACAATAGTTGTTGAGTGGACATATTTTTCAACAAACTTACGTATTGTCTGTGGAATTATTAAAAGGTTCACCAGAAACCAAAACTAGAACGAAAGTATGTTGGAGTTCAACCATAGTCCTCACTGCTCATTCCGATTTGACTAAAGGACGTTTGAACGCCTCAGATACCTCAGACTTACAAAAATTATTTGAAACATACATAAATAGTGAAATCTAAACTACAGTTCTACACATTTCAAAAATATTTTATTCATTGCGTATAATTTTTCGTTCAATCTGTTCTTTTCTGTTTTTTGAGTCCATCCGCCGTACAACCAATTCCATTTTAATTTTTATTAAAAATAACATTAAACTAATTCCTGTCTTTTTTGGAATTTGCTTTAATTTTTTTTTTTTTTTTTGTTTAATTTGACAGATATCATAAAAAATCTGAAAAATACTTCGCAAATCTTTTCAGTTTACAATTTTAGATTCGATTTACAGAGTAGGTATACGTAAATTCAAAACGTAAAGAAAAAACTTCTGAAAAATTGGCTTTCGTTACGAACTATAGAGTATCTAGGTAGAAATAAATCGTAAATGATGGGAAGTTGTCTATTTACCTACCCCTGTATAGGCGGGAATGAATATTATATTTAAAAAATTACTTGAAATTCCAAAGAACTAAGTCACTTAATAACGCATGCTATAGTGTTTTTAAGAGTTAGTACTTTGTACTTTAACTAACATTTTATTTCAAGTTTTTTTCGAAAATAGTTTTTGAGTAACGAATCTCAAAGTCAAAATTTTGAAAAAGAATTAATTTTTTTTTTCGTGAATAAAATTTCTTCAAAATTTTGCATTATTAATGGCTACTTTTTTAATTATCAGTGCTCTCATTACCTCCATTTTTTGGTTTTCCAAGACATTTAAAAATATGTAAGACTGCATAGGCTTTTTAATCTAGTCTCTCCCAAGATTGTACCAAATTTCATAAGACCTTGGACAGTTAAGGCTTTTCTAAGACAGTGAACGCTTTTTTTAGACATTGAACGGTTTTCTACGACAGCAAAAGCTTTACCTAGACAGTAAAGGCGTTCCTAAAATAGTATAAAAACTTGCCTAGGACAATAAATACTTTACTAAGGCTGTTACGGCTTTCCTAATACAGTAGATAAAGGCATTTTTAAGACAGTAAAAGCCTTCTGACGACAATAAAGACTTTTCTACAAAAGGCTTTTTTAAGACTGCAAAGATCCATAAGACAATAAATAGGTACTTACTAAGACAGTAAAGACTTTCCTTACTTATGAGTTGAAATTGCTTTTCTAAGACTGTATTTCAAAACTCGTATAGGGTCATGTCCCCAGTTGTCGATTTAGTGGCATGCAATAGAGTAATCACTCACTGCAAGAGAACCTTCAATATTCAGTATACGAAGTTAAATTATGTAATTAGATTCTGAAACTAGACCCTTATTTAATAAACTTTAACTTTTACTTTAACTGTTTTTTTTTTTTATAAAATAATAAAAACTGAAAAACAGTCCAATTCCCCAGTAATCGAACATTTGTTTCCTAAAGCCGCCCATTAAGTTTCCTTATTCCGAACACGGTGTTTTAGGTTAAAACAAACATTTAATTACTACCTAAAACAGACATTTTAAAAGTTTTATCTATTTTAAATCATCCAAACATTATTATTAATATTTTTTATGTTTTTATAATTATTTTTATAATTATTTTTACATTTATATTTTCTCAATTTTATTGAAACACATAAATCAGATAAGATTTGAAGAGTTGCACATAGTCTTTATTTTGAGCACAAAGTTGGGTGTACGCTGCATGGTTACGGGAAATGGTGACAACTTATATTTGTTAAGCTATATTCTTCGGCAAGAAGTTATGAGACAGCTCCGTCATAATTGAAATTGTCAACTGTCCGGACAAGGGAACCCAAAATTTATATAGAGTTTCCTTGATTCGAACACTGAAAAAAGGTGTTCGAATACTGGCCCCAAAGATTATGCTATTTTTCTTGATAGAAAGACGTAAAAATTATTTTGTTTCTTATAACATGTAAGGCCTGAGCTTAAAAAAACTAATTTGATGAAATTGCCTATATTCAAACACTAGTGTTCGAACAGGAAACTCGCAACAATTGTTTCCTTTAATCGAACAGCAAAAATCAAATAAAACTAATGACTTTTAAGATAAAATGTTAAGTAAATGAACTAAAATAAGCATTATATAACGAAAAAAACCTTACAACATTAATATTTAGCTTTAATTGCCCCTTGAAATTGCAGTTTCTGACGACCCTTGCAACAGTCTCCTTCTTATATGGAAACCCACAATTGCCCTAATCTTTGAAAGCTTACCATAAACTATTTTTTTTTCAAACGTTTACATTGGTTGTACTTGTTTGTTGTTTCTGAGGGTTAAAGAGTATAACACCCTTTACAATTTCGCATTAAAAGAAATTAAAAAAATTTGAGCGATGTTTTTCAAAAAGTGTTCGACAACTGGGATGTTCGAATTTAGGCGACCTTACCCTATGTATACTTTTTTAGGCCAAAAATGGCCTCTAGCTGTGTTGTTTTGTAGCATTTAATACGCTTTTAGGTAGGTACCTACCTATATTCTTTCGAAAATTCAACAATAAAACCTGAGGGTTGTCAGCTCTAGGTATAGTCTCGATTAGCCAATTTATATACCAAAAATTAGAAGAATTCTGTACTCGATTTTTTGAAAACTTACAGCCTATACCGATATGTTTGATTTGAAATACCAATTACCTATACTTTCGGGACTACCTATCGCAAACTGAAACCGCCCTACTGAGCCATAGAAACTTTTCAACTTTCATATTTCTTGCTTATAAATTGTCAATTGACTAAAACTTGTCTTTATTTTCTTCTCTTTTCAGTTCAAAATGCACTCAGTTTGTTCATCGGACTAAAATGTACTAAACCGCGTCAATTTACTCGCTAAAGTGAAATATAAAAGAAAATACATCCCGAGATCGTGTCGAAATAAAGTAAAGTCGCGTCATGCGGTCGCCGCACTGGCTTCAACAGTAAGCCTGTTTCCGTAAACCCCAGGCAAAAGTTTTTGCCAAGTTTAATAACTTACTGCACCAAATTGTTGAAAACTCTACAAAACAACATTCAACAATATAACGTTGATTGCAGTTGAATTCAAATCTAATTCGGTTTTTTTTGTGTTCCCCGTTCGGTTAATTCGGTGAATTCAAATAAAATTATCTGCTCCTCGTCGTCTCGAAACAATAATTCTCGGGTACCTACATAAAAAAATCCTAAACCAGTGAAAAAGTGAATTGCGAAGCAAAAAAAAAAGAAAATCTACCCAAAAATTTATTGTGCAATGAAAAAAGTGTTTGAAATGTAAGTTTTTTTCTTTCTTTTTGAAAATCTAAATTCCGTGTTTATTTAATTAATTTTGTATTTTTCTTTCCATCTAATTGAGAGAAGGCAGGGTTACGTCAAAAAAGAAGAATTAAAACAGATCGTAATTAGGGATAAATTAAATTAGGGTTCCTTCTTTGAATTGTGAGCTGCTGTTGTAAGAGTGGAATTGTTTATTGTGATTAAGTGTGTGTGTGTTTGTGTGTATGTTTGTATAGGGAACATCAACGACGTTTTGTGTAGTGAATTTTTTGTTTTTATATTTTCTGCAGGAATTAAAATAAAAGAAATAAGTGTAGGTACCTACAGCAAAAGAAAAATTATGCACCATTCACCATTTCCCAAGGAACTCTCTTTTATGTCGTACAGAGTACAGTAGAGAAGAAAACTTACAAAAACCCTTGACAAGATTATGTGCATATTTATTGAGTAGATATGCATTTGTGTTAGTGTGCAGTACTAGTAAATGAACATGAGAGCAAGAGAGAAGAATAATCCCAACTGAACGGAACGACAACGGAGTAACCGCAACAAGGCAAGGAACGAAAGACGAAAAGAAGAAAAAAAAAAACAAGAAAAACGACAACGACGACAAAATTCCTCACATCTACATTCATCGGGTGGCTGCTGTGCCACCGCCGCCATCATCGCCGTCACAAAACACAAACTCACGAGACTCATGAAACCGAAAGAGATGGAGCACTGTGATGTGTCATAGGAGCGAAGGCGAGGCACAGATAGAGAGCATTAGCTAAAAAGAACCATCAACCGTTTCTTTTGGTGCAGGGAATAGAGGCATAAAAAAGCAATAATAAAATAAACAAGTTAAACAAAACACACAAAAAAGTATTGAAGATAATAAAAAAAAACACATGAAAAGAATAAAACAAAAATCGATGCGTTCCGGTTTAAAAACATGAAGCAAAAACTAAACCAATGTGATAGAAAGAGATGGAGAAGATTATAGTGGTAGTTATAGATAGGAAAATAACTCCAACTAGAGAGGAACATATATAAGAGGGATAAAAAAACGGCAACAACGACGAACGTAAACTATTTTGGAAACGACGGAGTAGAACCAACGCAAAAAGAGACGTGCAACTTTTTCGGTCACGTAGCACTGGCAAAGGAAACAAAAGCCACAAGCGTTCACCCACCTCACAAGAGGTTTCACTCCCCCTTGTGGTTGTCAATTCCACATTAAATTTTTTTTTCGTTTTTCCAACTGGGAAACTACAAAATCACAAAAAAAACTGGCTTCTTTTCCACAGCTCCACAGCAGAGGACATGTTTTAACGTGAACACAAATGAAAAAAAAAAGAAATTGATGATTTTTTCCTTAGCTTTTCTTGGATGGCCAAGCCATGTTCTTGAAGAAGAAACTCTTCAGAAAGACTATTTAAAAAAAAAGAACCACACGGCACGACCATCTGCAGAATTGTACAGGCCGCCATTGTTTTTTTTTATTTTAGTTTTTGCCGTTTTCTCTTCTGGGCAAAGGCTAGAAGTGTAAATGTATCCATATGGTTGTTTGTCCGCTTAACTTTGCAAAGTCAGCGTACCTACGTTCGTGGAAAAAAGGTTACAGTGACACGAAAAAAATCATAGAAAAAAAAAGATGACATAAGAACATAATTGTAAGAATGTGTAGGTATGCAAGTCGAGAGTGAAAAAAACACATCATTCCGGTCAACGGTTTTAATTTCGTGTATTTTTGAAAAGAAAAACTTTTTTTTATATATAAATTCAATCCGGAGGCTAATCGCCGCGGTCGTCTGTTTCCGTTATCATTGATTATTATCGCCCCATCTATCAATCTAAAACAACACAGCCACCCCATTTCATGGTAGCAAACGAAATGAGAAATGAAATGAGTGAATACTGAATACCAGAACCTGAAAATAAATTAAAACTTTACGAATACGAACCGTCAAGCAATCCCTTTGCGTCTTGCCTTCTGCTTGAAATTGTCGATTGTCGTATACCGAAATACGCACACAACTTAAATAAACTCTTTTTCCCTATATACAGTGCGAGTGTATTACCTAAATAAATCGGGCGTTCACTTTATATGGCCTTTGCGCGCGTGTGCTAAAGTTGGTTCTTCTGTTAATAGTTTTTTTTCTTCGTTTTCTTCGTCGGAACATTTCGAGCGGGTGTGATTTCAACCTGCGGGGGGTGTTGAGTGTTGAGCGTACCATACCATAGCCTTTGTACGTAGTGGTGTCGATAAATGGAATTTTATTCTATATAAAGCAAAAGCTGGTGCGGTGTGTGTCAAGAGGGCTCCCATTTTCGGATTTCACCACACACCATACATAGGAGCTCTTTCCATCCATCTTCATCTAGACAAGTTAATAAACACACTGCTACAATAAATACACCGATTAATGCCAGAGGGAGATGGAGCCTCATTGTTATGCCAGGAAGCGAGATAGTTGTTGGGACGTTGGGAGCGTTAGCAGCAGCCGAGCCGCAGCAACATTAGCAGAAGCAGAACGAAAAGCAGAGCGCGGTGCTCTGAACTGAAGAGGGGACACCGAACACCGAAGTTTTGTGCCCATTTGTGTGTATGTACTTTGAGTAGTTTTTCCTTGCGCGCGCTTGCATATAAGGAAACGTTTTATATATTTACCACCCAAAGCAAAAACGCAGTATAAAATCCTTAAACAACGGTTGCGCGAAAGAGCGCGAGTTATACAACGGGTATAGTATGTATATGCGGTCGTACCTCGTACCTATATATATTTGTATGTAAATGAAAAAGCAAAGAAGGAAAGGCAGAGAGAAAAAAATGCTGTGTTTACTCTTAATTGTGTAGTATATATACACGTATGTATATCTCTATAAAAATCTAGCTTTGCCTGTATTTTATTTTGTGCCATGGAAATAAAATGCCATTTCATTAAATGCGAGTGAAAGAGAAAATATTTCGATCAAGTGTATTGTGCCAAAAAGAGCTAGAAATATCAAATAAGAAAGAAAAAAAAAAGTGTAAAGCGCGGAGTAAGTGGTAAATGATGAAAAAAGGGAAGGGAAAAAATTGTTATTAAATTGTGCAACGTCGCGTTTCTCTTCTCTATTCGTAGATCATTGAAATTATAGAAGAAAAAATAATCGGTCTGTTATTTTGTTATGCGCTGTTGCCGTTCTTCTTCTTCTCTGGTTTTTTTTTTCTTCGTTGTATTATCGCGATTCGCGTTTGTCGATATATACATAAATTGTCGGTGTGTGTTGTTTTTTTTTCTTTGGTTCGTTTTAAATGGCAGCAGTTCACTTCAGTTCACAACAAAGTCTACACAAGTGCGGAGGAGAGATCGTCGCATTGAAAAAAAAAGGCAACTAAAATAAGAACAGAACTAAAACCGCTGTATTTAGCAATAATGAAAGATGAATGCATGGAGACCGTAGAGAAAACTAAAGAAACAAAAAATAAAAAGCAACCAAAATGACTGTTGGATTAAACTTACATAAACATCTCTTGCGCGCTCGCTCTCCTTTCTTCCCTGATTGTCAAACGGTTGACCGTTTTGGATGGAACCTATACCTAGTTTAGAACAATTTTTAAAGGCTCTACACACACATCCATGCTTACCAACCTACCTACCCTCTTTTTTTTTATAACAATTTTGCCTTAGGTGTATGTACACGTTATATTAGTAACAGAAAAGCTAGGTAGGTAGAAAGAAGAAAAAAAAGTAGTAAGAAAGAATGTAGGAAATTTTCAAACGTAGATTACAATTACCAGACTTTTTGCGTATCCCTCAGTAATTTCTTTCTCCCTCGCTCTTCTTGACTGCATTGAATAGTTCTATTGGATTAAAACGATAGGTGTAAGTGCAAGGGAGAGAGAAAAACATCTAAAACGATAGTGTAGGTATAGTTGTTGAGTTGAGTGTGTTCACGAGAACATGAGATGAGAGCAAATTAAATAAATCTCTATATGAAGACATAGGTACATATATTCAAGTAGCACATAAAAGATAGAACTTTAATTTAATAGAAGAATTAATATAAAAAAGAAGGATAATTTTTTTTTAAATGATAACTAGGTAGGTATGCCCTCTAAACCTTTTTTTTTGTTTTTAGGTGACTTGATAGGTTTTTTTAGTTTTGGAAAGAAAAATACTGAATTCGTAGTGTGGAATTGGTCAAAAGTTTGACAAAAGCCAAAATATTTATAAAAATCAATTTCAATTGTTTCTAGCTCTTGTGATTAAAATAAAAAAATCCTTTAAGGATAACCTGTTGTTATAAGTGAATAGATTGACAATAATAAATCAATCGTTCTAACAAAAATATAAATATTGATAACAATCGAAAATATACGAGCTTTCTTTTGGGAGGAGGTCGCCCATTAGAATCGCCTCCATGAAGAACATAAAGCAAAATGGTACGAGAGACTCGAAACCTTTGGGTTGGACACTTACCCGATACAGCACGTGAGGATAGGATACGAGATCATTTTAAACGGTAAGCTTTGTGAAAATACCTACAACCTTTTTATTTATGTACATATTTACAAAAAGTAATTATGTAATTTCAAATTTTTTGAGAAACTAGGGAGGTAACGTAGGTTTCCTCATAAAAACGTTTACCCAGCTAGGTATTTGCTTTTTTGATTTAGTTGTCCTATTTGTTTTGATTTGGTTGGGCTATTGGAATCTAGATTTGTGACAGAAAAAAAATAATTATTCTTTATACCTACCCTAGAAAACCTTCAATGTACATTGAGGGCTTCTGATCTACTCACACAGGGCAGGACATTTAAATATCCTTTCATTTACCTTTGAATGTGCTAGCTGGGCGCTTGATCAGTGGATTCTTTTCTTAGTCAAATGTGAAATACATAATAGCTTAGTTTGTTTTGAGATACAAAGATGGAGAAGCAGGTACCTACCTCGTTCACATGTGAAACTTCCTTGTTTTTAAATAATGCAATCGAAAGAAAACTGGGTGGGCTCTTAATTTTTCTAAATATTAATGTACTTACTCAGCCAACAAAACGAATTGCGTAACTTTTAAGACGACTTTGGTTCAAAATCTTCGTAGGTATTGAAAAATAGTGTTTAAATTTTGAAAAAGTACATACCCAAGTATAATTTATGAGTCGGTACAATGACTTATGGTACATCACCCTATACTGGGAAGAATTTCTGATGAATCTAAGTGAAATTTTCGCTTTTGAGAAAGATTTGTTCAAAAACACTCCATTTGGAGAGTGGCCTAGGTATAATTTTTTGCCGAATTCGAACGTCTAACCGAGCAAGCTTTATTCATGGCAATGCAATACCTATAACTTGTCAATTTTTTGTTAAGGGTGATGGAAAAACAGTTTTTTGTCTGTTAAGAGTAGAACCTCGAAACTCAAATCTCGAACTTTGAAACTCCACCGTAACTGGCAAATATGTTAACCATTACACTCTAATATTTTTATAGATAGAGTGTTGAAACTTAAGTTATCTGCCCAATTCTAATCGAAAACTTCTGGAGATGACTGCTTAAGAATGTTATTCCAGGTAAAAAAGAAACAGCAATTTGTGGAATATCGGACAAAATCACTGATCGGTTTTGTTTTTAGCTTAGACCTTTCAAGCAATAGTCGTTTTTCAAGAGTAAGATATCTGTGGCACCAGGATTTGAATATGTCGTTTTGTAAAATAAAATAAATAAATAGGGTGGCGCAACAGAGCGAGGAGCCCCAGGGCCTAGCGCATTTCTCACAACCATGCCTTGTGAGTTGTGAGGGAATGGAGGGACCTACAATTTTGGGCCGGTTCCGAACGGCTAATCGAGAAAGCGCTTTTCATGGCAATGAATACTAACGGAGGACTTGCCAATTCCTTGCGAAAGGCGATACCCGTAGAAAAAACATTGTTGCCTCTGTTGGGATTCGAACCACGAACCTCTGGATTAACAGGCGGACATGCTATCCATCACACCGCGGGTACCATTCATTTTGTCATTTTGTAAACCGATCCAAAATAAGTCGAAATTGTAAAATACAATTTTTCGATATCTCGCTCCTTTTTCGAGATATCGATACTTGAAGTCACAACCGAACGTAAGTTCGTGATTCGCCATAGAGAGAACAGGTGACGTTAAATACTTTGTCTAAGAACAAAGATTTTATCGCTTTGATTGAAAAAAATAATCTTTTATTCACGATTTCTGAACTCTTTTCACTCGAATTGCACCATGAGAAGTTATTGTCTATTACCATTTTGTTCCAACACAAGAAAGGGAACCCTTGGTTCGTCAATTTCCTAATATTTAATGACTCCCAAGTCCCAACCCCTTCTGTTGGGTCTTGGGTGCGGTTCTTGTGGATCTTAAAAGTTAACCTCACCTTTGTAATCAGGATCGGATCCTCAATAGCTTTCCCTTTATTGTGATCATCATCTTTACCTTCTAATTTGGGTTTTTTTGTCGGAGGAAAATATTTTCCCTTTTGAGACAATGCAAATGAATGAAGATCAATTTCTTTGACTTTAAGCTATTGATAGTTTTGTAATTCAAAACCATTAAAAAGTTAAATTTTTTAACTATACAATTAATTATAGCCTAAAATTCACTTTAATTTTGAGCGTATAGTTGTATGTAGTAACAAATATACAAAAAAAACTTTTTACACTTCAAGTACCAATTGGTTCTAGCGAGGTATTTACTTCGAGACATTTTTCTCCGACATTATTTTAATACACGACAGGAACTGCGTTGAAAATGGGATCAAGTCCCTTGTTTACAGCTTAATTCAAATGTTTTTCCGATTTCGTCTCCGAACGGATACCTTACTGGGGCCGTATATCTCGAAAACGAAACGACACATCGAAAAAATTTATTTAACATTTTCGTTGTATTTTCGCTTAAATAAGCTTAATTCATTGTCAGATTGCGGCGCTTACCAAATTTTACAAATATGTATACAGCAAAAAAAAATTTTTTTCGATTTCAAATGCCAATACATATCTCGAAAACGTAGCATACATTTTATTTAACATTTTTGTTTTATTTTGGTATAATTGAGTTAATTCTTTGTCAGATTGCGGAGCCACGGATGTCGTACTATCCCCCTTTTTTTGATAGTAAAGCCGAGCTTTCCAATTCCCTGGGTCAAGCACCTGATGACGCCAAAGACTGTGATAATTCTTTGCATAGCTGTTGTGCCCAAAGAATAGACAATATTTTGAATCACTCATAAGGTGCGTTTTATTGAGAATCTTATAGCTTTTACAGTAGTCTCACTAAAACGCTGTACTGACTAATGCAACTTTATTCCATAAACACCACTTACTTGCCATTCCTGTTGTTTACTTTTGAACACTAACCTCTTTTTTTTCACTAATCGCTGTTGTTTTCCATGTGCGATGTTTTGCGATCTTTTGCAAACCTACATATAGATTCCCAATAAAACACTGCTAATATCAGTCCACATTCAATTTTCGTCATATTTTTTAAACTTTCAAAAATGATCCCAACCAAAAAGTTTCATTGTAAATAATGGCGAGCAACGTCAATGCGGTATTGTCATATTGCTAGATACGACCCGCCCGATGTTACAAGGGTCTAACCTTTTCAATTGTTGTTCACACAAAACTGCAAAAAAACCAAATTGTCAGGAACAACGCTGGGCTTAGCTGAAGGTTGACTGAAAGTCTTTAGTTGCACAAACAAACCTTTCTCTTGGATTCAGTATATCTATTAAAAAAGAAACCGCATTAGGATCCGTTGCATAGTTTTAAAGATCTAAGCAAACATATTGATAGCGACAGACAGCGGGAAGCGACTTCATTTTATACTATTTAAGTGATTGATGAATAAAATTCCTCATAGCGTAGTTACAAGACACAACGTCCATTGAAATCACATCTTCCCACTTAATACCCAAATTACGATGGGTTTCTCAGCATTGTGTTTTGATAACAAGCCAATATCTGAGTTAATTGAGTTGGTGAGTACAACTAAAATTTTTCTACCTTTTTTGTATTTTAAAAATTAAATAGAATGAGAATCAAGCAACACCGTAGAAGGCAGTTAAGTCTCCTTCTTCTGTCTATTATTTAGCTCATGTTTCGATTGGTACTTGTTTACACGACATCCTGTTCATGATATTTTACCATTCACTGTAAGAAGGAAACCGAATTTACGTAAAGCAACGAAGGAAACAAAGTCATGAGTATAACGTAGTGTGAACAAGTTTACTTGAGCACTTAATCACAATTAAAGTTAATCAACATTCTTCTTTTTTTTTTTTTTAAATTTCAAGATTTATCATACAAATTAAATCCTTGCAAAAAAAAAAAGGTTTCCAGATAATTTATTTGAACTTGTCTTCGATGTCAATGTCCTTTCTTTAATTGAAGTTTATATTAATTAGTTAGTTGATCGGAAACACTTGGAAATCAAATGAAATCTCTTTGAAGCTAAAAATAGAAATGCAAGTAGCCTTACTTGACACATACGAGCTGTGTTCAGAAAGAATTTTAAAATTTCGTGGGTTTGGAGAGAACCATAATAATTTTTTCATTTAAAATCTTGGATAATTGTCAAGGGTTATAAATATAAATAAATACTAAATACTTAAAAATACTATTGCTATTCAGAATTTATTGAATTCTTTTAATGTTGAAAGACATTTAATTACTCGGCCCTATCGAGGTAACCGTCGGAGCGGAGTTCTCTCCGATTTCCTACGATTCGGAAACATTTTGCTTCGTGGTAGTTCTCCGATCGGCCGATCCGACGGCCTCCGATAAGTTATTATTATTTTTTTACGATGACAACTACTTTGAAGCAAAATTGAATCTCCGAAAAAGGATGCGTTGCGAAGAAAACTTAACTCCGACGGTTACCTCGATAGGAACGATTGATTTAAATTTTGAGAAGTCACGTAAATTCGTACATTTTTTCCACAAACTCGTAGGTACCTGACACGATTTCTTCCATTTCACCAATCACCGCGTCAATGAAATCTGAAACTCTCGGTAGAACTTTGTGAAGTTTGGTCTAAACTATTGACCCAAAAACTTGCCAATAAATCCAAATCTTGGAAAACTTTGAATGAGTTAGATCGAAGTCAGACCTGGTTGGTCAGCTAAGTTAGTATCCATTCGACAGGTACATAAATTAAAATAAATAAATAAAAACCCGGAGCCTACCCCATTTTTTTTTTCAACCATACCTTGTGAGGAACGTGGGGGATCTACACATTTCTACCGATTCCGAACGAATAAGTGAGAAAGTCTTTTTCATGGCATTGTTGTTAGTAAGTATGTAGGTACTCTCAGAGGGAAAAACCATGGTCTCGATTTTGGTAACCATTACGCCACCGGCCATTAATACTTTTATTAAACTCGTTGTTGCTAATCGCAACGTCAAACAACACCCGAGTTGTGTGTGTGTTTATCAACAGTAAATTCGGTCATTGGCTTCTCCAAAAAATTCTCTCTATACATTTATAGCTTTCACTATTGTCTAGGTAGGGAGTAACATACACATTATACATTCGAAGAGTGTCTTCTGTCTTTATAACTTGAAACCGCAATATTGTCCCTCTGTAGGCATTTCCACTGCGGACATTACGTTCGTTCTTTCGAATACCTACATAGGGATATGAACCTATAAATAGTTATTCCTTCCTTCCTTTATTGATAAATCAATAAAGGACTCGTTTAATAGGCAGGTATACCTACATCTGTTTTTGGTCGATATGTTCCAATTGAAAAATAGTTAAATATGTATCAGCAGAGAAAAGGAGTCATAAATTATCGCCAACACTATCCACACCATACGACAAGTGCCTGCCTATCTAGGTATTAAAAAATTGCTCCGTGTTTGTTTTTTTTACCTCATCTTGACAGACAAAAAAAAAATTACGTAATTTTGTCTAACAATTTGGCAACACAGCAGCCCATTGCCTAGCCAAACTGTTTTTCTTCAGCTATTGGTACATTCGGCTTGTTGTTCAGTCGCCATAGGGCTTTGCTTTTACAACCAAAGGTGAAGACTTTTTTCAGTAGAAAAACACTCGTACCAAGAATGAAACAAAAATTTCCTGTTCTCATATTCATCTTCAAAAAATAAAAATAAAAAAATAAGTATAAAAAAACGAAGACAAATCTGGCAACGTCTCAAAATAAACAAAGCAAAAAGATGAACATGAACATGGCCAGCAGAAAAGCAGCGCAACCAAACATCAGCAGGCGGCAGCCAGCATTCAACATTCAGAAAAGACAAACGAACCCCGAAAAAATCGACCGAACAAACGACCCCGTCCGCTGAGTTGGCTGGTACGACAAAAGCGCACACGTTGTTTGTTGGTTCAGCTTATCCCTGTTTTGAAGGAAAAAAGAACAGAAATTATAAAGGGGTTTGAAAGGGAATGAAAGAGGAGCTATAGTCACAGAGCAAGAGCATATTATAAAGTAGAAGAGCTCTGAGGTGAATGTGTATGCTTCGATGTGGAATATGACATTTTTAGTTATTTCAAATTTTCTGTAGGTATAGTGTTTCGGGTAACTATGTATGTAAGGTTAGGTATATTATTTTGGTGTTTACGGTCGTATAAGGAACGACATAGGTTACCTACCTTCTTAACCTACGTCTTAACTTTTTGAACAAAAGCTGCGAAATAAGAAAATGGATGGGTATTAGGTTAGGTGATCGCATCTACTAATAAATTTGTGCAATAAAATGGAAGTAATTTTAAATTTAGGTAGGTAGGTATGTGGAAAGCTGACAAGGAATCAAAAAAGTGCTGGTTAAAACTTGGAAAGAGGTAGGAGTGTTGTTAGTTACATGTTACATGATGTCGCTAAGCTTGTGTTACGAAAAACCAAGTAGGTGCCTACTTACATAGATTTGTAGACATCTATTGCTGAAAGAAGGTGTTCACTTTCGGTCAAAAATTTGTCATGTCACCACTTTAATCTCAGTTAGGATGTGCCTACTGACCAATATGCAATCAAAATAACGTTATTGTTAATAACCTTCCCAAGAAAACTTTTGCCTATAAGTCCAAAGTAGGCAGGTACCTACATAATGTCATTAAGCTGATAAACATAAGCTTCTTTTGATTGCAGCACTAAAAAGTGCCGATTATAATATATTCTGCTGCATACACATGAAAGGCTAGGTACTTTTTTAAGAAAAGATAATCCGATTTTCGGGATTAACTTCTAGTGAGCTCGAGAAACTTGTTCCTCAGTGAATTAAAATCTTCGAAGCTCTGTGAGTTCATCAGATAAATTTATCAAAACAACTGCTGATTAAATAGACAGTTGTTTATAAAAGATGATGAAGTAGAAATTTCTTTTTTAACCTAGTTGTCTGTCTCTACAGAGATACAATATTTCGATGTACTAGCATTTGAAACTTTAGCACGTTCACACAGCTTAATTGAAGCCTGTCAAAAAAAGTTCACTAGCAGTTAACTTTAATTCGTGGTGAAGCAACTAAAGAGTTCAAAGCTTGCTGAGGAATTCTGTCTTAGTTCAAAAATACATTTATACTTAAAGTTGCGCAACAGAGCGGAGCATAGCGCGTTTCTCACAATCATGCTTTGTGAAGGAATGGAAGGGAGCTACAATTTTTTTTTCCGATTCCGATCGGCTAATCGAGCAAGCGCTTTTCATGGCAATGAATTTACTAGATTAGATTAAGGGCGGGTTGAGCTTGTGCAACTCTTGGCACTGCGGTGTCTGGATGAAACCTATTGTGCCAACCCATGTGAGGTTTCAGGGTAGTTCTTCTGCACCTGAGTTGGACCAGAAGTTAGCAATCTTCTGTGGGTGAATGAGTTTGAGTTTATCTAGGGGGGTGATCTAATAGTCAAGTACATATTTGAAGGTGAAAAAGTGCGAGACATTCCGTAATAATGTCCAGAGATGTTTCTTCATTTTCGAGGCATAGTCTACAGTTGGGGTCCGCTACTACCTGATTTGGTGAAGTTGTTTCTTTAAAGAATAGTAGCCGATTAGTAGTCCTGTACAAATTTTTAGGGGTTTTTTTATTGAGGTTCAGTAGGAATTTTGATGTTTTTTCAGTATATTCTGGCAAAATGGGCTTTGAACAGGTTTGGCCAGACGAGTTACGCCAAGCTTTGTTTGATTCTTCCAGTAAGATGTTCTTGGCAGTGTTTTTGAATGTGCTTTATTTAAACCGCAGGAGGGTTCAGGTCCGGCGAATAATACTGATGTGCGTCTTCTTTAGCTAAGATGTCTGCCTTTTCGTTACTATCATAGCATTTGTGTGCTGAGATCCAGTGGAGGATTACAGAGTTTTTCTTTGCTAGTTCAGAGAGTGACATGACCGTTTCTTGGACTAGTTTGGATCTTATGGAAGATGAGCTTAACGCTTTTAAGTGCAGCTTGGCTGTCTGAGGAAATGAATATTGTTTTGTTTTTCGTGTTCGATGAACATATTCTCGCTTCAGCTTACTGAGAAATTCGTTCTGGGAGAGTCACTGAAAATGCGGGAGCCTGTACCAGTTTCCATTTTTGAGCCGTCCGTGTAACAGACCATATCTTGCCTTGAAGGATGAGAAAGTCCCCAGTCCCAGTCTTCCCTAGGCGGCATGACAATGGAGACGTTGAGTTCGAAGTTCTACATCTAAGCACACATAAAAGTAATTAATTTATGAATTTACTAACGGGGGATTTGCCAATTGACGAAAGGTGATACCCGTGGAAAACCATTTTCAATTTCTGTTGGGATTTCAACCAGGAACCTCCCGACACAGGCAGACATGCTAACCATTTCACCACGGGTTCCAACAGTTTATGAATATGATAAGCTATTTAGTCTGTCAATTCTAACCACCACACTACCTCCAACATTTGAGCTGCTTTTAAATTTAAAAGCAAATACTAAATAAAATGCCATACAACCTCATGTGTACCTACCTACTTTTATTTTCATCTGTGCATTGCAAATTGTCGAAAATTATAAATATCACATTTTTTTGTATTATATTTATGTATATATACAAAAACTACCTACCAATTTGTTCCGCTGTTGTGTTAAATTACTCACCAAAGTCTCAACATCAAAAGCAATACATCAAACATCACACATAGTAAAAATTTGTCTCGTTTATATTTTTAACAGTAATCGTCGAAAAATTGTCACTATATCAGAGTACAGTACACTAACGCGGTATATAAAAATAAATCTCAAAATCTAAATGTGTGTATGTGAGTGTAATTGACCATGAAACATTGATACAGTTGTTCTAATGCTTAAATAGCTTAAATAATGTTGTCTGTTTATTTTAATCGAAGGTCGTTAAAAGGTTTTTTTAGTTGAATTTTAGAAAATTTTCTCGGTCAAACTGACGTGCCGTGATCTCGTCTCTTAACAAAATAATGAATAGTTTTCTTTTATGTAATCTACTACAAATTGTTTGTACATTATTTTCGACAAATGCTCAAATGATATTCAATTTAGTTTGAAGGAAAGTTTTTAATTTATCTTCGTCATTATTAATGTTTATAAATGAACTAACAAATTACTTATATGTAAACGATCGGAAGTGAATACAACCATAAAAATAAAACATTGGTGTAGCAAATAGAAATAGCTGTTTGGAGAATTGACAAATGCTTAGATAGAAGTTGCTATTTCATAATACATCCGCGTATGACACGTGGAACAGCTGGACCAATATTTTTTGTTTGTTGATTTGTTGGAGCTCATTTTTGATCTGCGATAGTTTTCCTCAGTAACGGGAATCGAAGGCTTTTCCGGGTACGTATTTGGACCTCGTGTCGTTGGGATTTTAGCCAATACCTTTTGCTTTGAAAGTTCTTTCCACTTTTAGATACCGAAAAGATATTATATTTCTTTCACTTCACAAACGGTTTCGACAACCCTGGCCCTTGAATTTTGACCTGTATAACGTGTCAGACAGGCTTGGTCTTAACGATCACAGTGTTAGATTCTTGTAAATGCTTCACAACTACCGCCTATCTGACTTCGGAGTAAGTTTTTCAAATATTTTTGATATTTTCATTGTCAATACTGTTTGCCACAACCTTTAGTTTAAACGTCTATATACAACAATTATCTTCTTTTCTTCCGAATTTTGCTGGGCCCAGATTCCGTATTTAAACGATTATTATCTTCGGTTCTATCGCCAAAAGATTCTTTCATGTAACTTCGATTTCAGCGATTGAAGGATAGCTATTTTACTATCGTCTTGCAAATTTTAATAGCCTTTTCAAGTTTTTAAACACTTTTTTTTAGTATCTTAAATTTAGACGATGGTCATCTTAATTGTCCGGTCAATGACCACAATGACGTACTGTGTAACAGGTTGAAAAATCAGGTGGAAAAATTACTAGTAGTTAGCGTGCCGTTGAAATAGTTCTCAACTAGAGAGGCCCCATGGATCTCGAACATTCTTTGATCTGAGCTGTACCTCTAATTTACGCAAATTCTACAATTGAAACTGGGCACCCGATTAGGTAAACGTTACGGAATCCAGGCCTTGTTGTTATTTAGTTTGACTATTACTTACCTTAGTGCTGTTTTTCTTATCCTGGTTGAACTGGATGAAACTTTTGCTTTGAAATAAAAAAAGAGCACGTACAACCTTTTGTGAGCAAGATCTTGCTTCTTCCTCCATTTCAAGTGTGACGGAAGTGGTCCTTCGAAGAATGAAATGAGGTGGCTAAATCAATTCACTTGGCCTCAATCGCAATCTGACTCAAAATGTGATTGAAGGAATCGTTGCACTACAAAAATAAGCTAATTTCAGAAATTTTTGAGTTGTAGTATTTTGACAAAGTTCTTGAACCTTAAAATGATCAATTGTAAGACCACTGGGCCCCGTTGGGCCTATTGTATTATGTATCTAAGTGTGCTTGCCAAGCGGACAGCCACTTTAACCTAACCTAGCCTAACCTAAGAGCACTAAAGAGGTTTGATTTTTTTAAATCGAAATTAAGTCATAGGTATCTCGATATCCGAGTCGTCTAAGAAAAATCGAAGACAAAGTTATCTCATTTGCTCTTCTTCGCAGTCAGATTTGGAATTGCAAGAAGATGTACGAGTAAAGTAAACGATCCGATGTCCGATTATCAAAATCGAGGTTAGTCGTTTTGAATTCGATATTTTTTTTCTCGGCTTGCCCATTCTCAGATTCGAGTCGAGTTATTTTGCATTCGATATCTCCTTTTCGATTCGCATTGACTATCGACTTGCCAATTATCAAATTGTAGGCGAGTCGAATTATTCCTCACATATATTCTGTCTTTTGGCAGCTTATAGGCAGAAAATGTTTCGTTTTACTTGAAAATATCTTTTTCATCTTTCATTTGATAAAATTTTATTGTTTAATGATTGAAAATCTAGACGAAAAAGGATTCCATGATGATATTTAGGTATTTATGCAGAAGAATCGAAAAAATCCTCACAGGTGCGGTGATCGACAAAACATATTTTTTTGAGTCCTATATGTTTGTTGAACATTGCCTAACAAAGCTTGGGTTTAGGAATTCGCCCATATTTTATAGGTTTTCAAAGAAAATGTTCGTTTTTATTGAGTATAATTCAACTTAAATAGTTTTAACAGAAAAAAGCAATGAAATTTCTTTTCGTCAATCGAAAACACAATCCGTCGAAAAATGCAGTCGAATGTGTCTAATTGACAGACACGCCATCGGATTTGATAAAAAAAGACGAATATATAAAGAAAGCTAAAACAATGATACCAAATCTCAATTTCGCCTCCACTGCTTGCCTAGTATTCTATACTCAATAGGCTTTCGTCAGCCTTCCACCACGATTCCTTTTTTTGAAGATGACTTGATCTTGCAGCTGTCAATTCATCAAAACATTAAAATATTTGTACTAGGGTCCTTACCTTACTTACCTACGTATTTTAAATTGATGTTGTTTTATAAGATGTCTTACCACTCGTTTTAGGTACTATTGGATTTTTTCAAAATGTCTGAATATCATAGCTTTATACTGATAAAGATCCTCATTTGCGCGGGTCTGAAGTGTGTATGATCTAGTCGCGCCATATCTATAGACATGTTTATCCTAAAATAACTGTAGCATCTTGAAAGCACAACATCTTCCTTTAACAACCGCTTCGTGAAAAGCAAGAGAAATTGTTGGAGATCTTCAAGAGCAGCTATCAGCTCCTCCGTACTAAGGAATTTTGGTTCTGCACTCATATTTCCACATATTGACGCCTTAAAGTTTTTTCCAGAGATATACATTGTAACGTAATCAAAACGAAAAGTCGTTGAGATTACTTATTTTACACGGTTCGATAGCTGAAATGAAAAATTAGGGTGTCCGGCGGATAGCTCTATGGTAAAGGGTAATTTTTTCTTAATATTAACTAGAAGTACTGCTTGAGGTATCTTAAGTAGTATATTTGAAAACCTCTGGTACCAACCCTTCACGTTTCTCTTGGAATATTTTTTATATTTTGTGCTTTGAAAGGTGCAACCTTCAAGGAACTCGGCGCCGTTTTAAACAAAGAGTTTGTGAGTTGTGAAGGTTCTTGCCTTTCTCTAACAGTTTTTTTATTTGAATGACTTTTTTCTCTATATAAGTCATATTTACTGAAATTTTGTCCTCAAATTATAGCTTAGGCAAGGCTTTCTTGATATTATAAAAAGTAACGAGTTGCATACAACAAGATTTTGTTGAAATAGCAGAGCAGATTATTGTAGTTTCCATGAGATTTCCCATCTATTGACTCTTAACAGCTTGATAAAAAAAATACGATTCACAAGACAGACTGATACTTTATTTTGTTGTTTTTCTACCATATTTTTTTGAAAATGGAAAACAGTTCGACAAGATGAAAGTAGCTCGAACTGAAATCCATTTCTTCGATTTTTAACTCGTTTTAAGAAGTATTCCAAAATTTTGCTCTAATCAGTAATTAAAATAAAATACAGATTTCCATTTCAGAAAAGTCTACATTTTCTTATACAATGTTTTAATTTTGATGAGACAAAATCTCACCAAAATCAATTATCGTTCAAAAAGATTGCTTGAGGACGGAAATCAGTTCCACTTTTAAATAAAGATTGATACTGAATTAACAGATATTGATAAGTGCGCAACTCAACAGTCCTATAAGCAGTTCAACGATGGATTTCACCACTGAACATAAAAACAAATCATCAATACGGAAATAAAAGTGCTCAGTATTGATTCGTTTTTGTGAACAGTGGTTTTTTGCTGAGCTGATTATATGATTGCTGAGTTGCGATAAAAAAGCACCTACTATGCCACACGAAGTAGTGAAGTTCAGTTGCTCGGTTTCACTGTATATGAAATTTAGTCGAATCAAGTTAACTAAGCTCTCTTTCGACAATTACTGGTCTTTCTCAATTTGATTAATTTTTTTTTTAACTTAACGTTTCGAGATTGAAAGAAGGAAAGAAGGAAGAAACAACTTATCTTTTCTAAACGGCAGAACGTACCTTCGTACGACTTTCATCGTATCGTAGTCCGACCAGACTAACCCACCCAGTTATGTCATCCTTGCGCTTGAAAACTAATCTATACACCGTTAACGAAAAACCGAGTTGTTGAAAAATATTTTTTCAACTTTATCTATTCGATATCCAATCAAACAGAAATATTGTATACGAGCACATATGTATGTGCGTTGTTTTTTTGAGCCATCGTCATCATCATTAAAACCACATACATACTTCCGCATTCATCACTTCAATACCAAATACCTACCTATCGAATTTTTTATTTTTTTTTTGCGCACTGACTAAACAACTCCCCCGCCTATCAAAAAGCTCCACGAAATGGTTAGTTGAACTCTGACCACATTGCTGTTTAAATGTGTAGTGCTGTGTACAGTGCTAACTAACAGTAACCACACTGTAGGTTAGGTAGGGGGTATAGATAGATACCTATATTTATTTTAAAAGTAAAATAAATATTATCTTAGGTACGTTTATACAGCTTGTGCAGCTAGGCACTAATAAATGTCTTTTTTGTTTAGAATATGGTTGTGTAAACAGTCACATACATTGTTCATTTTTATTGCGTGGGTTAGTTAATCTTTTTATTATGTATTACAGTTTTTATTTCTATAATCAGAATCACTGGACACTAATTTATCCTCATGCATAGTCATAAACACTATAAAGTTCAACTTATTTATCGAATACAAATTTAAATTTCTTGTTAACATGAGCATAAATTAGATCGTGTTTATTTTAGAATTTATTTCTGTTTGCCACTTTTAGAAGAGAGAAATATACATACAGACGTAGTGATGTGTACTTTGAATTAGAAATTCTTTACGAGTAAAGGCTTGAGGATATGTACCTCATACACCACAATATGCAAATTGATAGATTTTATTCAAATTCATCTTTCTACTTGAGAGACAATTATTTTGGGCTCATTATAAACTACAAAACTTAAACCTCCCACGAAATAGCCTTGGTATGTGTTCAAGCACCTCTTTACACTTCTGCCATTTCAAATCTGTTTGACTTTGCATCGAATCTTTTACTAAAATGTGCAATCTCAGCCACAGTCTGTCGCGAGCAATTTTAAGCTCTTGAATCTTAATTTATGATTGAGGATCATCTCGCTGTGAATTGTTTTATGATCTGTTATGTGTTATGAAAATCTGTTTCTAATGATCGTTAGCCGGTTTGATGGTAGCTTAAATATAATTATTAATTAATCTATACCAAGTTATTAAGTCACAAGTAAATTGTTTAATCAAGTGGTTATTCAGGTTTTAGGCTTTTGATATCACCCAAACAAGCTTATGTTGTCAACTGGATATTTAAAAAAAAAACCATCAAGGTCATTTATTAGTGGTCTCAAGCATAGACACCACGCTTGGTCTATGCAAAAATTGCATGACTGATGTGTCAGAGCCCATTTTTCTTTTGGTCGTTTTGATATGTGACTTTTTTGAATGAGTCTTGAGTTGATTCAATGAAAATAAGACAGTGATACATAATTGCAATTGGTTGGAGTTTGTCAGTGTTGTTTTTTTCTTATTTTTGGAAGATTCCCACTTCAGGAAAAGAATTCGAAACAAATGATATCTAGATACTTGATCTTATCTTATAGGTATATAAAAACACTTGAAGCACTTTAAAACAAAGCTCTTAGAATTGCGCATGTTGAAGATATCAGGTGGTCACAACTTTATCGTTGGAGACTCATTACGCAGCTTAAATATATCGAATCTAGTTCCATAAATATTTAGCAGAGCTGTATAGACAGTTTATTTTGTTGTGTAAATTTATTTGCGCTATCAGTTATCAGCTTAAGATAAGATGCTCACCGTCTGGGTTGGGGTAGACATTATTTGAATCATTTCTGTAAAAAAAAAACTTAAGTACGAATACGATCCCTGTATATTTTTCATTATTAAAAAGAATAAAATTGAAAATCGTAGGATGTTTGATACCTTATCCGTGTTTTATTGGGATTTTTATAGTCGTCTTCAATAATGTGCTCAATAAAACACTGTACTCACTAATGCAATTTTATTCAATAAACTTCATTTACCAGCCATTCCTGTTGTTCTCTTCTGAACGGTTACTTATTTTTGTTCACTTTCGTTGTTCAATAACCGTTGGTGTTTTTCCACTGCGATGTTTTGCAAACGTGAGTACTGAGTATAGATTCGCAATAAAACGCGGCTTTTATTTGTTTTCGCACAAATTTCAGGAACAGGAAAATCTGTTAATTAAAGCCAATTTTTCCATCCAAGATCGTCATCTTTGTAATCATATTGATTTTTTCGGAATTTTTTACAGAATCATGTGAACTGAACGAAAACAGTCTGTTTATAGACCATAAAGTAGGACTTGATTGAAGGAAAAACAAAAAAATTGAAATTCAATTTTTGAAAGACATTTTTACAAAAAAAAAAGTAAATCTCGGTCAAAATATCTCTATCTCTATATATTTGTAATCAAAAAACAAAAATTTTTCAAGTAGTTTTGAATTGTATTTCGAAGACGTGTGTTAAATTCATCAAGATCAGTTGAATGGTTCTCGAGAAATCTTGGTCTTAAAAACATAGTTTTGAGAAAAACGTGTTTAAAGTTTTGCGCACTAAGACTAACTGACATCGAGTGTGTGACTTCTCAAGGTTGTATTACTTGGATCAACTTGAAAATTTAGGTCACTGTTCTGGAGATTGTAGATTGTCGAAACCTTAAATCAAATTTTTCAAGTCGTTAAACGCATGTAAGTTTTTTTTATGTAGTGTTAGAATATTAAAGTTAAGCAATGTATTGTTTAGCTTTTATGAAAAAAGCCAATATTTCCAATTCATCCAAGATTCGTGCCTTAAATCTTGTTCGGAAGAGGAAGAGGCTGAAATTAGGACAGCTTCTAGAGCCCGCTTGGAGTCACTGCTCTAGATACCACCCTGTGGTGCTCGTAGCGTCAGGGCACAGATATGCACTGAGCGGTTAAGTGCAGTAAAATAAAAAACTGAGCGGTATTTTTCTGCCGCTTAATTTTAATTTTGTTCAAATTTTGTCTGGCTGGCTGTGCCTTTAGAGATTCGTGATTTTAATCCCAAAATCATGAAAAAATCAGCTTTCCACGAGCATCGCTCTTCGTTAAGAAACGGCAAGTTACCAAGAGCATTTACATACTGCCAGAAAAAACACTTTCTAAATTAACTTTTTGAAAACTTAGCCTTTCAAGATCGGCATGAAATGTAAGTGCTTGAAATGTATTGATCCTTGAGATTTCGATAGCTTTGTTGCGCCACCTTATCTATTCATTTTATTTACCTTTATACGTAGGTACTCAATAGCTGCACAAGCATTTTTTACGCCTTTCTAAGCACCTAGACGGTACCTATGTGGTGGTGGTGTGATGGTTAGACCAGAAGCATCAAAACACGTTTTTCACCGATATCGTCTTTCTCGAAAAATTGAAAACCCTGCCACGAAAAGTGTTTTGTAATTGAGCCGTTCATATTTGGGTTTTATGCCATGTGGGTCCTTGAGAACCTAGAATCCGAGGTTTCCATAGCTTTGCTTAGGCACCCTATTTATTTATGTATTTGTGATGGTAGGTATAGTTCCTTAAAAAAAAATAAGCGAAAGACTATTCGTGTATCGTCCATTGAAGAGAGTACCATCTTTAACCAATAGTTGTGTAAAAAGGTACTGTCCAATCTCGCTCTATAGAATTGTCCACTTAAGATATTACAAACTCGAAACAAAATCATTCGAGCCAAACATCTGCTATTTTGTTTATCTTGCTCGCAGTAACTGTCCACATAAGAGGTATTTGGTGAATATGAAGACAATTTGTACTCATGATTAGTTGAACAGCTTTCAATTAAGGGTTAGCTAATCATAAACATTTCCTGCGCGTTTTTCGAATGCTTACTTGGGTGGGCATTACAGTTCAGAGTGAACCGGTGCCTCAACCAACATCTTTCGCCTACAATTTCGGGCAAGCTCTCTCTAGTTTTTCTCGGTTGAGGTCTTCTTTCACTTCATTGTGCAACCTAAGACGAGGTCTTCTTCCGTGATTTTCCTGCAATATGTTGTCAAGCCGGAGCTTGTCCATCCGCTTCAGTCCCAGCCGTCCGTCGTCGTCTCGCGCTCCGTACTCTTCTAGCTATGCCAGTGTCGCGGTACAGCTCGGTATTGTACCTTTTTCTCCACTCGTTATCTTCGTGCATGAGGGACCAAATATCATTTGGAGTATTTTTTCTTTCGAAACGACCAATGGTTGCCTTATCCGTTTTCAATAAGGTCTATGCTTCCGCGCCGTAACGCAGAACTGGGATGATCAAGGTCTTATAAAGGTTTCCTTTGGTTTTTCTAGAGAGGGTTTTGTTTTTAAACTGCCTTCTTTTCTTAACCCAAAGAAACAACGGTTGCCAAGAGTTGTTCTTCGTTTGATCTTCGAACCGATGTTATTTTCCGTGTCTATAACAGATCCTCGGAAGATGAAGTCCTGTACTACTTCGAAATTGTGTCTGTCTATTGTGACGTTTTGTCCAATTCGTCGATGTTCGTTGTTCTTTTTTGATGACAACACATTCTTTGTTTTACCCTCATTAGTCATTAATCATCAAAGATCAAACCCTGGCAAAAGTACCAAAGACATCGCGCTTGCTTCTTCCCATTACGTCAATATTGTCTGCGTTAGCAAGTACCTAGCTTATAGTTCGGACTTTTGAAAGATTGTTCCTCTGGCGTAGACGTTTGAGTATTGTACAATCTTTTCAAGTTTTAGGTATAATAAAGTAGAATTCGCATAACATTTTATCGCCTTGTCGAAAGCCTTTTTCGATCGACATCAAAGATCTTGGTTTTTCGTATGTTCACACGAAAATTTGGAAATTATTGGAGGTGTTACGTCGAAGGCATGTTTTTTTTTCTATTTTAAATCCACGAAAAGTAAAAATTGGTAAATAGTTGGTTGCATGAAAACACCCGTTTATGTTTTGTTTTGCCGATGTGATTTAACCCTTAAAACTTACCCATCCCGGGAGAAACCCTATTGCTACCCTGGGGTCTTAAGGACCCCAAAAAGTTTTTGCCCCAATTAAAAAAAAAAAAAAAAACAATTTAATCAAAAATTTTATTTACTAACATTAAAGGTAGGAATGTTTAATTATGAAAAATGTGTTAAAAGCTTACATCAAGACAATTATGACACACTGAGCGGCTACGTTCGCCACAAAGTGGATTTTGGCAACTGCTGCATCGTATTTTTTTCTTGCGGTCTTTGTCTCGTGGACACACGGCAGATCTATTTTTTGTAGTGACTGAAGATGTTGACTCAGCCACAGGTCGCTTCTTTTTTAAAATACCTCCAATGAGAACCTGGAGATTGGATGGCAAAATTGGCCAAGTAAACCTCTCCTCCATTTGGGCTTTAATGAGTTCCAAGGCTAAGTTTTTTAAGAAATTTCGTCTTATTTGAGTTTTATTGGACGCCATTTTAAGGAAGACATACGAATTCACACCAACAATATTTAAGATCCCATAAAACATAGCCAATGGCCATCGTTTCGCTCGTCTTGAAACGCTGTCAAACTGTTCAAAAACTTCAACTATCACTACCCTGGGGTCTATGGGACCCTGAAGCTCAAATATTTTCAACTGCACCACTCGAAAATTATTAATAAATGACTGATTTTTAGACGTCTGCTGCGATAATATGAGAATTCCATGGGTGGCACTGGTGTGAGTTGCTTAGTTTTTAAAAAATTCAAGAAAATGTATGTTTGCAATGGCGCTGTACCCCAGGGTAGGGTTTAATGGTTAATTGAATTTCGTAACTCAAACCAAAAATGTATGCTTTATAGAGAAGCCTATCTGTGCCTAGAAAGAATAGGTATGTGTGTACGTTCCTATCTGTGCATCACAAAAAAGAATGAACTATCTAGCTACCGATGACTCGACATTTTTTCGCCTCCAGTTTAATCCGGAAAAGCAACCAACCTTTATTATACGAAAGATCACAATAGAGAAGCTTAATAGCCAACAATACCATTATGATATGAATATTTATAGATAGATAGTAAAAGAAAAAAAAACACTAGCTACATAATTTTATTCTTCCAAGGTACCTAGGTGTGTTTGAAACTTGGCAACATTGCGCCACGACTATTTCCTTTGCCAGTCTACGTCCGTCGCGGCGCGGCGAGGCGCGATACTGTGTTTGTCGTCGTCATCTGTCTTTCATATTACAAACGAAATAGGTACATACCTACATACTCAGCAAGAATGGAAAAAAAAGTAAACGAGAAAATATCTATAATAAATTAATTTCAGCTTTTTATCTCTTTCTGTCCTGAAAGCACACAAATGGTTCGATGATTTGTACGTCGGAATAACAACACGTCACATCAACGTCGTTATTACCATCATTATAATCATAATTTTTTTATTCCATTTTTTGTTTTGTTGTCTCTACAAAGAGCTCTATGGTAGTGTGTATGCGTGTTCCTATCTCTAGCTAAAGCTATATGTACATACCTACATAAGAAAAAATTGTTTTTCTCTTTGGACTTTGGTATGAAATACCGGACGACGAAGAAAGAAATGTACACACTTGGTCGGTTTGGGAATATACTTCTTCTGTATGTGGCCTGGTGTGTTCGTTTAAAGTTAAATGTGGCAACGCAGCGTCAAGTGTGGAGACTTGTTCAATAACAATAATAAAATGTTCCTCTACACTACCACAGAACACAACCTAGTATGTGCAGTGTACACACAGGATTTCTCATTCATTCTGTATTATCTTTCCTTTTCTTGTTCGAGTAGAATGAAAAGAAAGAAATATACCTACAGTAGTGTTTGTTTTTTTTCTTCTTATTGCTACCCTGCTGCTGCAAACACGGCGGTGACAGCATGAGAAAATTTTCTGCCAATATTTTGTGCGTGTGTTGTATTATTAGTACACACTGGCAGCAGAGTGTCATTTTCTCATTTTCTGTTGAAAACGATTTTATTTCGGAAAAACGGCAAATTGCAAACGCAACACAAAAATAAACATTGAACAGTGAACACTATCGTCCCTGCAGTGTGTATTGACGAAAATGAAATAAAACACACGATGTCACATATCACACTTCACACATTGCCGTTGTTGAATGCGCTTTGCCAAGCAAAGTTATTTTTCACATGCAAAATTATCCACTTCACTTGTGTGTGAGTGCTATGGCTGTGTGTGAAATTGACAAAAAAATTTAGCAGCGAAACAAAAAAAAAAATAAGTAGGTACACTAAAGTCGCGTAGCCATGGTTGTTGTACAATGAAAAGAGATTAAATTCTGTTGATTGTAATTGAAAAATGAGTCATGCCATTGTAGGGGTATGGTAGGTATTATTCACACGTAACTGCGAGTAGCTAGCTACGTATGTTTTGTGGTAAATCAGACACCCTTCATACGTATGTACATAAGTGTGTATATTTTAAGTGACCATTTTGCAACAGTTACGAGATAATTTTGACAATTGTTTTTTTTACTAAGAAAAAAAAGTAGAAACTACAAATGCTTATGGATTTTTTGTGTCATGTAGGTACCTACCTATGTAGCTACATACTTCTACGTTTCTTAGTAGGAATAGTTAGGTATCGTATAGTAAACTACCTACCTATGAGGCATGTTAAATCAGGAAGTTGAGTAGATTTACCTACTGGTTAAATAGGTATGAGGTTTCTAAAGAGGTTGTTAGGTAGGTACCTTTCTATAGAGCTACTTACCTATCTTTTGGCTGCATACCTAGGTACCTACCTAGGTAGGAGGTATTTAAATACTTACAATCATTATGTTGCTACTTTTCTCTAAGTGAAAAATATGAAAACTGCGTCGCAGATTACTTTTACAAAAACGCATTCACCTCAACTATAGGTAGGTATTTACTGTTATTATTTATAAAAATTACTAAAAAAATTTCTACAACCTCTGCAACAAATTTAGGCAAATATGTACCCCTATTTTTTTAAATTTCTTAAAAGCTAAAATAGATTTTAACATTAATGTACCTATAGTTTTCAGTGTTTGACTCGGAATTAACAAAAGCATCGATTACATATTTGAAAAAAGGCACTCTATATTGGAAAATTTAGTAAAAATTTTATTTGAATTTTTCAAAATTCTGATTTTTAGACTTAACAACTTAAAAACCATTTACTTAAACAACTTGAATAAGCACGTGGTGGTAGATGATTTAGTTGATTTTAAATTTTTTCATCTTGAGTCATATTTTTACTTGCGATTATAGGTACTATAAGGCAAGTCTTGCAATCGTGCAGAAAAAAAATTTTGAGATAACTACTAAACATGACATTACGATGATAGAGAATACGAAAAAAGTGGGTCCTACAATTCTGTCTGTCTGTCTGTATGTCTGTATGTCTGTCTGTCTGTATGTCTGTCTGTCTGTATGTCCGTCTGTGTGTATATGGATCTACAGCCTGAACCGCTTGACCGATTTTTTTAAAAATTTGTAGTTAAGCTCTGTAAGGTAGCCTACAGAGGGGTTTTTGGAATTGGGTCTCTAGGTCTTGAAATAACGGTACCTGCCATACAACCGATATGATAATACTTATTTTTCTCGAAAACGGCTCTAACGATTTCGATAAAATTTTATGTGAAGGATTATTTTTTAATTGCTTTTCTCATTACGCAAACATTTTTTTTGGAAAAGGTCTAAAAACGGTACCCCCCATAGTACCGTTTTATTCAAAACCGACTTCCTCATTAATGGCTGACACGATTTTGCTGAAATTTTATATTTAAGAGGTCGTAGATGACATAAAAAAGATTGCATATTAAGATTTGGAAAATTTTAAATTTTGATATTTTTATTAATTTTTTTTTAAAAAATTTGGTTTTTTTTTAATATTTTTTAAAAGGTATTGCTGATTTATTTCAATTTTCTTGTCAAAACACCTTCGTGCAACATCTTAAGACTTGCATACCTAACTTTTAAAAAACTTTGTTTTATTAAAAAATGAAGAATAAAAAACCGATTTTTTAAAAAAACTGCTCTTGCAAAAGAATAGCGTTTTTTGGATTTTCGCTTGAAACCTTTGGAATATTTAATTTAAATTTTTTTCCATATTTTGCGTGATTCAATTTTTATTATTGAATTGTAGCTGGCAGCCCTGAGCCCACCAAAGATAATTAGACCGAATACTAAAACCTTTTACTCAGACTAAATATTTTGGTATTGTACTTAGCACACAATCGCAAGTTCGTGCGACCCAGTCGTGCCCATTTTTTCTTTATAAAATTGGGTTATAGACCCCATCTCTGGGGATATAGACCCCCTGCCTGGAGATATATACCCCCTATCTCTGGGAATCGACCCCTCTCTGGAGATATAGTAGACCTTCTCTCTGGGGATATAAAAACCTTCTCCGGGGATATAGACCTCCTCTCTGGAGATATAGAATACCAATCTAAGAATATAATCCACCTCTCTGGGGATATAGGTCCATCTCTGGGGATATAGACCTTCTCTCTGGTTATAAACCCCTCTTTGGGGATATAATTCCCCCTCTCTGGAGATAAAGACCCCCTCTCTGTAGATATAGACCCCCTCTCAGGGGATATAGAACCCCTCTCTGGTAATATAAACTCTCCTCTGAGGATACAGATTTCCTCTCGAGGGATTTACATATATCCCTTCAAAACATCCTCCATATTGACAAAAATTTTAGTTGCAATAAAACTCAAGTCTTGTGGGTAGCTCAAGCTCACTATTGCCATAGTAGACACTGTGAAACAAATAGTAAATTATTTTTAATTTACAGCCGAAAAACACTTTTTTCTGTCAAATACCAAATCTTTTGAACGCATTATGCTACACAAAATTTAAAATTTAAATTTGAATTAAATTTAATAAGATAGAATATTCATCACAAACAGTACTTCATGGATTTTTCTTCTTGATTTAAGAAGTTGAGACCTGTATCTAAACTTTTGGGGGTTGCTATTTTTATTTTAGTTTCCCATTTGATTAACAAACACGAGAAAATTTCCTTTTTTTTTATTAAAATTAAATTTACATAGTTCACGCAATTTTCTACATGAAACCATTCCAAATGAAGCTGAGTCTTCAGTATTCAGTATTGTATTTTTATGGATTATAAATTTAAAAAATGGTTGTCAGTATGCAATGTATCTAGGCTTTTTAGTTCGACAAAGAGCAAAACCCGTTCGATTGTTGAGAGAAAAGTGATTGGATGTTTTTCTTTTTTGGGCTACATTTTTTGATGTTCTACTTCAAACGGTTTAAGTTGCATCTTTCGGTTCCCTTACCCATAACCTTCTAAAAACCCTGACAATCATCTAAATATGTATTTTTTTTGTATAGTACCGGTTTAACGACGTCAGCATATTAAAGGGTCTTAGGAATAATTTATGGAAAATGTTTTGTCGTTAGTAAAATAAATTGTTAAAAAGAAGAGGACCCAAATGACTTCCCTGGGGTACTCCAGAGCTTCATTGAATTAATCTTGAGTACTAATTATAAATGGAGATTTGGTTACTACAATTCAACCTGATTCAGAAAAAAAAACTAGATATTTTCTCAAAATACATGATATACTATACAAAGGTCATTTCAATTTTAGCATCAGATGTTTGTCGAATCAACATAATTTCCCGGGAGTTTATATTCTCAGGTTCTATTTGAGGAAGTGTAGAAAGATGTCTTTCCGAGTTAATTTGAAGCATTCGATAATCTTCATCTTCTTCTTCCTTTTTGACGTTAGGATTGTTGTGATCTCGAAAGGATCAGAGCTCTCTCTCACTTAACTTCATTACTCTAGTGATCCGCTCGTGTTATGTTTAAGAATGGGTTGACTTAACGGCGAACTTCCTAGTTTTGGATTCTTCTATTTGATCTGCCTTTCTATTTGTTTCTTTGAGATCGTTTCTGAAAGTTACATGACATTGACTTTTCAAGGATCTCTCATTTGAACATGCTAATACTAACTAAGCCGGTAGTGCTCCCTATTTTGTCAAGACGGTATTTTTGACGTGAACTCTTCCACGGTCCTTCGTACTTTTAATAAGATCAAGCTTTGTTACTGCTGCTGCCATACGGAACATCTTCATCTCAGTTCCTGTAATTGCAAAATATCGCCGTTAAAAAACAGAACTTAATTATAACACAATACGTACCTTTTCTGAAGCTTCGAATAAGTGGCGCTCTATAAAGACAAATATTTTATTTATCTTTGAAAATCCTGATAATTCTCACCATCAACCGATGGAACACCAAAAACTCTTCTTGGAGTTTTACTTCTTGTTACTTTTTTTTTTTTTTAGTTTTCAAGAGAGTGCCTAAAACTGTTGATTAATTTTCGACAACCCATGATTTTCCATTATTGCAAATGATTTACACATATTCTTAACCGTGCGTTTAGATAAATCCCACCAAAGGACCAAATCAAAGCAATTTCCAGAAAGTTTGACTTCATAAAGCCTATTCACCTATTTTTAAAGTATTAAATAAGTGTAGCTAATATAGTGGAATAGTTGCTCGTAATGTTTCACGTTGTTGCTTAAAAACAGCTTCGCATGGACAAATTGCATTGAACAGACTACGGGGTGACCAGTGTAACATTAAGCCCTCAAAAAAGGCAGTAAATATGATGGCACCCACTTAGGTATGCCTTTTTAAGATACACAGTGATGTTTTGTATATCTTGTATCAGAATTTAATGAAACCCGTACATTTGATTCTCAACCAGCATCTCAAATAATTGAACTTCCTTCTTATCGTCATAAATTTGTCTTTCATTCTACGACGTTTGGTTAGTCGGCTCAATTGATGGCATTAAAAATGTTTTTAAATTTGATTAGCATTACATATTTGACGTATGATGGTAATAAGGCAAATAGCAAGACGTCGCCAATGTATACGATCATAGATCACATCCATGAAAATACATGATCCACTAGGAAAATTGTTTGATTCCAAATGTGTCTTCATTTTGAACCAATTGTGTTGTTTGTAAATACAAATAAGGTGCATTGAAAGATGGTTGTTGATGAAATAAACGTGACTTTATTCAAAATTATGCAATGGACTTTAGTTACTAGAAAACTATATGAGTTTGCTATTCATTGACAGACAAGCAAGCCACCGAGTACCTACCAAGATGAACGACCTTTTTAGTGAATGGAACCTATGATGTCCAATTTAAATTCAGAAATTGTGTGGTGGAAAAAGATTTATTTTAATGGAGAATAGGAGAATATAATATGTGTACAGAGATAGACAGCAAGTGCAATTTGCATAGAAGTATTTCAACAGAGAACAGAAGTAAGACAGTAGGGCATTTATTTTTAGTGCAGTGTATTGGATACCATACACTCGTTCTTCTTCGTATGACCTGAAAGAGTTGGTATTTATTCAAACTATAATTTATTTTAAAGACGATTGATGTAATATTCGTCCATAGCATTTGAATTGTTTCGATAAATTCTTTTGAAATGTTGGGCAATGGGCTGCTTCAAGCTTACAAAAGCATTTAATTCTACTTCAAAAATTTAACAAAATATATGGGAAAATGTTGTCGTCCTAGTAGACAGGCTACAACAATTTTGGTGCAAAATTTTGAGTCTACATATGCGATGTGTCATGTCTATGAGACAACGATTTGGTGTCGAAAATATCGCTGCCGTTCAGGCTGCCCAAACGTTCCAAGTCAGTAAATTCTATTGCTGGTAATTGGACCCAACGAATCGACCGCTGCAAACGTGTTGATTGGCGTTGTCCATATGAACGAAGTCGAATTCATTTCAAAATATGTTTTTATTGTACTTAAAGCCGATAGTTAAGTTTTTGAAATATCTCAAGTAATTTATGTTTTAAGAAAAGTTGTCAAGTCTTTGTTAGAAAACCTGATATAAACGCTCATAGAATTGAATATACATAATTGCTTTTTTAGAAGTCGCATGACCTTTTTGTAGAAGAAGAAAGAAAAATAAAGCATTGGCAAATTTCATTCTCAGACAATACAATTATGTATACCAATCATCTTAGTGGATGAGATTAAAATTAATTAACGAAAGATTGTAGGTGAAGCTAGTAGAGCAGCGACGTTGCATAGAGATTTAATTTATAAGAGAGCAGAATTCTATTAACATGCGCACTTTTCTATTGTTCCATTGCGAAAAAATGCTTCAAACAACAAAGTAACTCTGATCTGAAAATTTGTGTTTATGTACCCAAATATGTAAATTAAGAAAATAAATTGGCGAGGCTTAGCTACTACCGCTCAAAAATACTCAAAAGTACAACGGTAAAGTCAAGGAAGGAGTAGCAAGTTATAAATACTATTTAAAATATGATAGTGCATCCTGCCAGAAATCTATTGTACATAATAAATTTTTACGTTAAGACTTCGAATCCAATAACTTTGACATGGTAAACCATAACATTTTATTGGATTAACTCGATAAATTTTAAATGCTTGGAATCTTAACTAAAATCACAATAAAATGTATAAGAATTCTATGCGGTAGTAGAATCCCTAAATCTTTTCAATGTGGAGTACCGCAGGGTTTAGTACCTTGTACAATATTGTTCCTTATATGGAATTATTTTTTTGCCACTGCTAATTGCTCTTCTGGTCCTTTAGATAGAATTTGTTATTTAAATCATGATTTATGTTTACGTAAACTTTGATTTACAAAAATTGAAACTATCGTCACGGCGCGGCGGCGTAGTGGTTAGCTTGTCTGTCTGTTATGTGGTAGGTTCGAGGTTCGAATCCCAGGAGCAGGAGTATTTGGCGATTTCTCCGATAATAGTTTCATGCTGATTAGCCGCTCGGAATCGAACAAAAATGATAGGTCCCATAGATTCCCTTACAAGGTATGGTTGAGAGAAATGCGGTAGGGCCGCTCTGTTGTCTCACCCTATGTATATATGCAAGAGTTTATCAAACTTCATAGTTGTAGCAGAAGCTGCTTTTTAATTGAAAGCGATAGTGTGGAAGACTGTTATATCAATAGTCAAAAATCTTGACCAGAATTTAAAATAGACAATATGTACCGCTTTTAAAAAGCCATCTTCTTGCTCCTTTCTATAGTTGCTGTTTTTGTGACCTTAAAAGCTACCATTTGTTGAATTTACTGAAAGTAGTTTACTATGTCATTCTCGGTTCGGCTGGGGCGAAGCCACCGTTTTCAAAATTCAACTACTCAAAATGTTTACCAAACCCACCGGCGCTTAGCGGACTAAATAGAATTATTTTGATGCTTGCAAGTATTACCTGGGTGCCTAGACTAGAAAAAAATTATTTTTGTTTCAAAAACCATATTAAAAATATTGTTTGGGATAGCTAAAAAAACTCCAAAAAAGTTTGAGCTAAAAAAAAAAAAATATTCAGAGGTCCATAATCGTATTTTATATTTCTTAGACCTAACCTTACTTGAGCGTCAAAACTGTTCAATAATTTTGAGCCAAACAAATCTGACGACAAATATTTTTGAAGAAAATTAAATTTTCTTCAAAAAAGGTCTTTTTAAATATTTTTGTCAGGCTAACCGTTTCCGAGTAATCGAGCTTTAAAAAATGGTACGGTTTTTTCTGTTTTATTTTAGAATTTCTTAACTCACGTACAAATCCATATTTTAAAAATTTTAAACTTGTTCCTTAAAGGAAATTTAATGGTCTTAAAAAGAGTCTTCTTACACTTTTTCACAAAGTACTTCCTTCAGAAGCTATTCGCGAGAAATATGGAAAATGGTTTTGGGAAATGCTCTAGGCCCTGGGGCTCCTCCCTATTTATTTTCTTTTTCTTTTTTAATTTTTATTTTTTATTTAAGTAAATATCCCTCTTTTTTGAGTAGAGTATGATGTTTGTATGTTTTTTTTTTTTTTTTTTACTTTTTACTGTCCACTCAACAATAAATTGAAATTTACCGATGTCATCATTGCTATTTTTGTATTTTTTCTTAAAAGATGGCGCTGACTGTTTTAACTATTATGAAAATACTTATTCGTTAAGAAAACGTTTATTTATAATTTGAGCTAAAACCATAAGAATGAAAAATAAATCGAATTAAATTCTTTGACAGTGTAAAGTTGAGAAGTGACTCAATGAAGCGCTGTACTATTGCTTGGCTTCGATAAAAATTGCTTCAAACTTTTGCTTATACTTTGAAATTGGACCCATTTTTTTGTTAATAGAAATTGAAGCATGTCCTTCTTGAAAGTTCGATTAAATTAAGCAGAATAGTTTGCTAAAAAAATCCATCAGATAAATGACACTGAACCCAAAGCAGTTAGCCACAATAACTCGAAACCCCGAATTCATATCAAACCTTCTTTTTGAATCCTATTTTCGAATTGAGAATTTGTGTCTATATGCCACAGCTTTTAAAATAATATTTTGTCCTTTCAATGATTGGTAGCTGTAGCAGAGGTTATGAATAATAAAAGACTTACGTGGAATTTTATTTGTGTTTCGTCAGAAAGAAAATATGTATAAGTACGTTCGATGGAGTAATTGTCTCGTTTTGTCTCAATCACCCTGAAATTTGCCTATCTAGCTGAATGTAAATTGTTTCCGATTAAAAAATCGATTTATAATTTTGATAAAAAATTTAATATTTTTTTTCGAACTCACCAACGCAGCCCACTTGTGCTCAATACCAATGTTCGCGTCGGCGCAGAAATATATTGGCAAAGAAATATGCAGCTCGTTTTTTTTTCATTTGGTTGATTGTGACAGCGTTTGGGTTGCAACAACACCCAGAAGCACTCTCTGAATAAATAACAACAGAAGAGTTATACAAAAAAAATGACATACCAAAAAGTCGGGCGCATTTCAGTTTCGAGTCTCTGCATAGTTCCTAAATAGCATATGCCACCACGCTTTGTTGGATATCTTGTTGTTGTTGTTATCTTTTTTTATTTTATTTTTTATTCGAAAAAGGGGACAACCATGAGACGGCATTAGACATGCTTCAGTCCCTCAAACTCTACCTACTTTCTTGTTTGTTGGTGTTTTGTCCCAAGTCAAGCGCTGTTGCTCTTGCCTACATGCGAAACCGCATACAAGAAAAAGCAGAAAAAAGAAACAACCTCCTACCATAATATGTTGGCCGGTTTTGAACTGGCTTTTGACGCCGATTGACTTCTACGACTTTTGTGGCCGCCTGTGCCTGTGTGTGAATTGAAATTAATACTCGATTGGGTTATATTTTTTTTTTCTTCGGCTGTTTGCAGCTTTTTATTTTTCTCATTTAATTTTCTTCTGGTTGTGGCTAAGCAAAAGAAAAACCATAGAAAAGCCTATGAGATGAAGAAGATGCAGCAAATAAACCTCTCGCATATGCTTAATCAAGTGTGTAGATGAAGCTCCCAACGCGTTGCAAGCACCAGAGTTGGATTAACCGAACGAGTAGATAAGGCCCACATCCAGTTTCTGGGTATCTTTTTGTTTTAAAGATTTTAGATCGGCACACAATCGTCAGGAACACTTTTCAAATAAATAAAAAAAAAGCTTTGAACAGACAAGACCATTTTCAAGACTCAGACATTTTTATCCTGAAATGCAACTTTTTGTACCTGTTGTAGCTTCTCTGCATAAATCCACCCGAGAGACGTTAAGTTTTTCTGCAAACCTACATTCAGTGTGCTCAAGCTAAACTCTAGCGTGCTAGCCAACTATTTGTGTTGGTTTGGATTTACTTAGTAGGTACGAACAATTGCATAGACATTTCAGGTTTTCTGTGAATGACTCGAGAGCGACTAGTTTCGCCACACATTGTGATGAAATATACCTAAGTGCTAAGACCAGTCTTGGTATTGCTGTTTTCAATGTTTTTCTTTCTTGCTGAATTTTCTGTTGTTTCTATTTACTCCCCACAACATCATCTTTGTACATTTATCTAGATTGTGCACATATTGATTGAAAATAAAAAATTAATTAACTTACTCATTAAAAAGGGGAAAACAACTCACAGCGGAATGATCACCAAAAAGGTTTATGAACCAGTTGATTTTTGTTGGTGCTTTTGCAAATCGTTGTTTGGGAGCAAATGCTGAGTCTGCTTTGTATGAAAAAAGTCCCCAAGTGTAGATCATTTCACATCGAACTTTTCTGTTATTTTCGGAATTGTCTGAAATAACTGACAACGCGTGGTTCCCATCAAAAGAATTACTAAGAAATCAACTGACTGATTAATGTCATCAATGTGAATCACAAAATGTTAATTGATCGCCTGATGGTAGTTATGTAACTTCTCATTCGTGTATGACCAAGTGGTTGAAATTCGGTAAATTTCATTGTTGATGTCGCGTTAAGTTCAAGGTACGAAGTAATATCTTATATTGTGCACTTCTTTGAGTAATTATCTTTCCAAAAAAACTTATTTAATAGATAAACATTGAATACAGCGTTTGCAAGAGGGTTTCAACTGTTTTTTGTTCTTGTTACAACTATGTGAGGGAATGGAGGGGACTTACAATTTTTTGCCGATTCCAATCGATGAATGGCAATGATTTTACTATCGGAGGACTTGCCAATTCCTTTCGAAAGGCGATACCCATAGAAAAACATTTTTGGCTTTTGTTGCCACGAACATCCCGCGTAACAGGCAAGCATGCCACAGCATGGGTACCATCACAGATTCTTAAAGTTACGGAGGTTACAATTAAACCTACAGATGATTAATACGACAGTGTAGTCGATCGCCCTCAAAAACAGTCCAATGAAACCGCCATTCCTATCCAAGAGCTTATCATCGCTATCACAGGGCTCGTCTAGTATGGAATGTCCTGTCAGGAGCCCTTGTGTCTTGAGAGGTATTATGTGTTCATGAGTTTTGCGAACAATTTACTTGAAAAACGATCGCATTTGTAAAATAAGGCACCCATTTTCTGTGTATTCTAGTCTCTTGGCGATCTAACATATCTTTCTCGATTAAATGCATGACTCAATCTCGTCGTCTCCTTTCTGTATAGCGCGGTGCCACGAACATCATGATGAGAAGGGATCACAGCTCTTTCACCTATCTGACTTACACCAGTCATCCGCATGTTGAGTACTCCATTTTTAACTTATTTTGACTCAACTATAGAAGAGTTTCGATGGTGTGAGAGATGTTAAGCTTCACATTTCCTTCAGCCGTTCCCTGGTGGACTTTTTCTTCTTCTTTTGACGCCTTGAGAAGTTTTGCTATCTTCAAGAGAACTCAGCTCCCTACTTGTTGCAAAAACTTGTTTGTTCATTTAATTTAAGCCAAACTTTTTAAGCGATGAGTGTGCCAATGAATTTTCTTTTTTGTTCGAACTTGCTGAATTTTGCCAGCACATTTGCAAAGTTTTTACATAAATTTTACTTTAGCATTTTTCTGTATTTCGTTTTTTGACTCCTGTCTTTTGACCACTGTCCCTTTTAGATTTCTTGACAATTGAAACCTTTTTCGAGCTGCTGTATTTTGATTTTGCAAAGACCTTTGAATTCGAAACAGCGCACAATCCGCTAATGTGGCATTTCTTTCTTTAAAAAAATTCAAAATGGCTTATAGGTATGTCAAAATATTTACATTGTAAGAGCAAAGTCACAATTGCGATTGCGAGGTGAAGAAAATTTGAAATAAGATTTGCGAAATTTAAACCAAAAAGCGATTCAAAGTTTGTGAGCTTGGATCTTTTTTTCCATCAGATAAGCCAGGTCAAAAGCTCTGTTAAAATTTGAATTCGTCTAAAAGAAAATATTCTTCCCAAATACAGCTTCGACAGTGATTTGTTCACATAGAGCTCATGCAAGATTTGCATTTGTCATTCAAAAAAAAAAACCGAATTGAACAGAAGACCAAAGAATTAACCTCAGCCAATTGTAATTCAGTTTTGAACTCTGACATCGCAAAGTTGTATTTTATTGTTCAATTTATTTGTAGGTATTGGTTTCTAGATTATCATTCGAACTTGTGTGTCTGTTCTTCCTCATTTGAAATTTGGCAACAGCCACCTCCGCGCACAAAAACTGTCAAAGGTAGATTACTACGAAAATTTATATCGTTTTTCGTTCCCTTGTGTTGTGAGTTTTGTTCTTATATACCTAAAACATGGCATCAGTCCAAATGCAATGCGCAATTCAAAGACAACATCACTGAAATAAATCCAAGAGTAGCACGAACGAACGACCATCATTGCCTTGCCTATTGCCTACGAGCTCATGGGTATAACCTATACAGTTATATTTATCCACCACCTCTGTGTGGATTTGTAAAGCGAGAAATAATAAATCCCTGGACGGTTTATTGACTATTAAAAATTCAAACCCAAATCTCATTCGCTGTTATTTACTTTGCTCCCTGCAGTTTAACCCCTAAAAATAATTTTTGGCTATTTTATTTGTAACTGTATCTATCTTAAGGTTAAACATCAACCAGAGAGAGACCACTGCGAAGCCGAAGGACGATTTCGAAATCATCACAACCGATTAAACTCAAACAATGGCAATGCGAACGTTTTATTCCTTTGCATTTTCGAATTAAACTACGTATAGGTACGTCATGTGAATCTTTTGTGTGAGTGCAAGCGACTTCCGTTTTTCTATGCAAATGAATTGGACAAGATGTGTCATACTTGTACCTACCTGCGTTTGTTATTTACATGCAAAAGATGTGTGTGATGGCTTTTTCATTCATGGCACAGCAAACAGCAGGGAGGCCACCATGGAGGCACCCCTTGTGCGAACAAGATGCCGGCTGGGAGAGCTCATTGAACAGCATCAGCATTGACACACAAGGACTACTTCTACACTTCAGCCGTACTGGCTGCTGGTTTATTGGTTGGTGTTGTTGGTGGTTCTGGTTCTGGTGCCGCTAAATGTTAGTGGGGGTAGAAAAAAAGTAATATCCTGTTTATTCGTATGTTTCCTGAATTTAAAAAAAATGTTTTGCCTTCAAATATCATAAAAAAAGGGGTTGAATATATTTTTTTTCTTTTATTGAATTCCGGTTTTTTCTTGCTTTTATTTTCATAAAAAAAAGAATCTTGAATTTTTTAAGGACAAGGACATCGTGAGTGTTTTTTTTATTTTACTACGATGTTTGTTTGTTATTTTGAAAAAGCCTTTAAAAGGGTTTTATGTATATGCAACACAATATCATCACATTATACATACGTTTTCAAGGGTAATTTCGTGTATTGTATTTTGGCCTAGAAAATCCGCAAGGACCAATCAGTCTTCTTTTGTTTCTTTCTCTTTTTATAACACTATAGAAGAAGTAAGCGCCTTTGCTCTTAAGCGGACGTTAACACTTTGCAAAGGTATAGAAAAGCATATGGCACTTGCAGATGGCTTTTCAGAATTTAGGGATATAAACACGAGGAAGGGGATGATTCACGCAACGAATGACTGCTTCATGAGTTACTAATCGTTTATTACACTTTAAAAAGAATTTAAGGAGTGTTTCATTGGTGGCTATAGCTCAGTAAAGGTAGGCACACCCTAAATAATAAAAAAAGAAGAAATAGACAAAATTTTAGATTTCCTGCTTGTGAAACAATAACTTGCAGCTTTATTGCTTTGAAACATTCCCCAACTTTATAGAATTTCTTCTGACTTAGTTAGAACTTAGTTCCAATGACGTCAACTGACCTACGGAGGGATTTACAATCTTTTAAGTTGCAGATCGTAGGTCAATACGATTCGTTTTGTGAAACTTAAAATATTTTGTAGTACCCTGAATTTTGTCAACTTTGGAATTTTTAAATTGCCAGATAAAAGAGAAATGGAAGTAGAAGTTAATATAAAGGGTTTAAAATAAGCTTTCGAATGAGGCAGTCTTTTGGAATGAGGTAAAGCCAATAGCCCGGGGGCTGCACTACCGGGGGCCGCACTACGTGATCGATTTATACGTAACTGAATTATGTGTTTTTGACATTTTTTCTTGCGATATCGAGCACTTTAGTACCTACCACAATTTGACATTCTTTCATCAGTATTTGAACGAATTGAAGTCGATAATTGAACAGCAGACTGATGTTGTGTAATATAGAGCGAATTTCGAAAGAAAACACTGGTCTACAAAATTGAACTTTTTGGTTGCGGCCAAAAGCAAACTATATTATTTTAAAGGTTTTTGGCTCGCTAAACTCAAATCTGGCCTCAGAATTGCTCTGTCAACTCACGTTTTCGAGATATGAAGCCTTCAAAATCCAGAAAAATAGGTTTTTGCAATTTTTAAGCCAATGTTTTAACATAAAAAAATGTTAACCCAAAAACAAACCATTGCTTTTCCGAAGATTTGCTATCCGCAAAATCCAAATCTGATCACAGAATGGCTCTACCACATCAAATTACTGAGATATCTAGCTTCAAAAGTCGTAATACACGGTCAATATCTTTTTCGGAGTTTGTATATTTTTGCTCAGTTTGGTTAGCCATTTCATCGTTGAAGAATTGAAACCGAACGAATACTGAGCACTGCGTACGTTCGGTAAAATGTCTCGAAACCAAATCCCTGTTGACGTAGATTTTTGCATAATTTTCAAGTTTTAAACCTGTAAGTTACTTGTTACTTCCCAGATCAAACTTAACACCGCTGGACTACTCTTTGTGGGGTTGTGCGAAGTTGCTTGTCTACGTAGCTAAGCCCGAAACGACTAACTCCTTGGAAGAGAATATTCGGTGTGTTATTTGCCACTTGCCCAAAATCATTTCAGAAACATAATGACAAACCCTTAAAACAAAACTTTTGGCCATAACATTCAATCATTTGCTTTAATTTCTTTTCGAAAACCACGCGCCCTTGACTGGCTCCGCAACGTTGGAGGAGGAGGAGGAATCAGTCTAACACTTCCTTTGTCTCCAACAGACGAAAAATCACATAAATGAATACTTTTTTTTTTGACAACACCAGCGGTTAATTAACAAAGCCCCTAAAAGTCTCTCTTTTTTCATACGCAATTCTCCATGACTTGACTAACAGGTGACTAACTTATTAGCCCCGGTTAGATTAGAGGGTGATCGACTCTCTAATCCGCTAGATGGAGACCAGAGGGTGAACAACCTTCTGATCTCAGTGGTATAGCAATAAACCCTCTTTTCAGGTTTCAGTGTGTCATACTTCGTATTCTGACAGCCACATCTATCCTAACTTTACCTTATCTTGACGACTATCGTCTAAAATTTAGTTTCTAGAAAACCGAGTTAAAACCCCTGAAAAGCTGCCAACATTTGTAAGATGATAACAATAGATTTCCATCAAAATCGAAATTACATGAAACAATCTTTAAACGATACTATTGACGATAGAGCGATAATTGTCTTAAAAGCTACAGAGTCTGGGCCCTTTACTTTTACAGTTATCATTTTTGATTTACTAACTTTTAAGCTAAGGTAGGAACTTGTGAAACCCTTTAACTTACTCAAAAGGGAAGGTATTTACTGAAATACTATATTGGTGCAGAGGTATTATTTAGACGAAGTGCACAACATAATTTTCGATCCTATTCGTCATGTTTCAAGGAAGTGATTAATCTATAAAGTGATCTAGAGAATTTTTATTTGGTTACACTACGTTGATCCAACTTCATACTCGAAGTGACTGAAGTGCTGTGCAATTTGTGTTAATGCTAAAAAAAATAGCCTGTGTTGAAGTACAATTTGAGTGAAGAAGTACCTAGTGTCTGTGGCTTAGTGGTTACCATGTCTGCCTGTATCGTTAGAGTTTGAGGTTTAAATCCCCAGAAAAATCTAAATAATTTGCCTTGGGTATCACCTTTTCAAGATAGTGTTTTGTGAATAAGTAGGTGCAACGCCATGAAAAGTGCTTTCTCACTTACCCGTTGGAAAAAGGTGTATTTGAGAATTTGCGCTCGAGTTCGGGGATCCCCAATGTACCATATTTTATATTTAGTTTTATGTTTAAGGTAGACGATTCACTAAAATTCCTTTAGCTTGGTCTTCTTTTGCTTCTTGTTTTTACATCGCTAAAAGATAGTGATCTCCAAGGTATTAAGGCTCTTTATCACGTTAGTTCCACAGGAGTTATCAACCCGTCGCGTCTCCTAAATTAGCCCTGCAATATTTCTATGTCGTATGGTATATCGAACTGCGCACACGGTTCGAGTGTAAGTTCTTAGAATTGTATGATAAAACTAATTGTCCTAAGCTTAGCGTGGAAACTGTTTTTTGAATGAATGGCCGAAATTGTTTTTTTTTTTTAAATCTTAAATGGACAATTCGAACCGCAAAGTGATCTCCTAATGCGTTGGGTCGTCTAGTGTAATCCTAGCATTTAAGAATACATATCAACAACCGCAACAACTTCATCTTGAGTTTCGTAAGTTTCACCCTGCAATAGAAGAGCCTTTACCTAAACCTTCGTAAAAAGGTAGATTCACCTAATTAAGAATAAAAATTTAACCTTCTTGGAAACAGACCTTTAGTGGACGGTGGCTTATACGAGAAATATATTTTTGTGACTGTTTTTGCTCAACAGACCAAACCTAAAGTCTTGTAATTTGATATTTCAACTGTACAAGTTTAGTAAAACAGTTTTAAAGAATCATAAATAGGAGAACTTCCTAGAAGACTTTTTGCTATTCCTTTCAATAAATTCTGTGTGTGTATACGCCCCTTTATATAAAAAACCAAATGATTTTAAATTCGTCTTGATTTCTTTTCCTTTTTTTTTGGTTGGACAAAAATTTCAAATTAAATTTGCCTACATCAACCAGAAAGAAAAAAAAACTGTCGGAGGACATATTTTAATGGCGCAGAAATTCTGTAAACATGAATCGCACCCACATCACTGACTTTGGATCCTATTTCGAGACTATGTCAGTTCTTAACAAACTTATTGCTTAAAATACTAAGCGTTTTAGATTTGTCGTTTATTTTGCCCCATTTTCTGTTTTGGAATTTCGTTATTTCACTCTTCTCCTCCTCTGCCGTCCTATCATCTTCGTTTACAAAAATCAAAAGAGCACAAAAAATAAAAAAAATAAAAATTGAAACACTTTAGCCATAAAAATCACAGAAAATAAAATAGCTGAAGGAAGGAAGCATCTCTCTTCTCTGGCCATATCTCTTCCACATCCTTTCATTTCAAGTTTCCACCATTTGCTGACAAATTGAATTCCTTCAGCAGCACTACACCGAAAGTCGTTTATCTTTGAAGCCTTGTGGGTGTGTGTGTAAGGAGTACATTGTGTAGAGTATATATGTGTGTTTGTGTATATGAATGCTTAAAAAAATTATTCCTTTCTCTTATTCATCTATTATTTGCTTTACCCTTTTATACTTTATTTATATTTGCCCTCTACTTTAAGATAGCTATTTCCATTGCCGCTGTCTTAGTCCTGTAGATGATTTTGACTGCCACTATTTCCATTCCATAAAATCCATTATAGCCGGTGATATACACACCCGCGCTTAGGATAAACGACTTCCCATTCTCTTTTTCAGTTTAACCAAGAAAAATAAAAGGAAACTATCCCCCAAAATGGGATTTTCCTTCATTCTGGCTAGGATTTCTTCTTTCTTTTTTTTTTTTTTTTGTTGTTATTCTTTACTTCTACTTTATATCTTTCTATAGTGTTGTGTAGGGGAAAGAAAAATAATAATAAAAATAATAATAACGATAAAAAGGAAAGTGTGGCAATGGCAAGGGAGGAACTCCTACAAGAAGGATCTTGAATTTATACACGACGAAGATGGCAGAAGGGGATAGGTAATTGTTTTTGTGTATTCCTTAGTATGAAAGGGTTTTCTTTTTTAGTGAGCATTAATGAAAAGATTCAAACATCGCTATACCGATTCTTTGCAAAATTAGACAAACTTTTCGGAAAGTGCAATAAATGTCTTCAACTTCTACGTACCTATTCGTTCGCTTGTAGATTTTTCCTATCCTTTAGACTAAATGAAAGGATCTGCTGCCTTAAATTTGGATTTTTTCTGCTGTTTCGTATCAATAAAATGCTAAATTGTGATTTCCATTCAAACTTCTGTTTAAAATGTGTATGCGACATAGAAATTAGTAGACTTGGCCCTACCAAGCTACCTTGGGGCACCCCAGCGATTATTATTTAGATCTGAATATTTTTATCGCCTCTTACACCAAAGAGTCTTTATTGTTTTAGAAAAACATTTTGTGTGGCTACCCATTCGAGCGACCCGAACCAAGACCTGAAATAACCGAAGAAAAGAAGGAAACGGATAGGTAGTGAGTGCACTCTGCAAGGCTGCCTTACCTTGAAGTTAATTACAAAGATCAAATGACTACATCCAGTTTTCATATTCGACCCAAAGATATCGTTAATTTTAAGTGACCATCCGTTAACATTTCAAAATCAAACATAGCGTTGGTTTAAAAAGCCGTTAGATTTTATGTACAATACCTTGGTTTGGTTTCGTTACCAATACCCGTAGCTGGACGATGTAGATGCAAAGCAGCTGACAACCCTTGCCCATAAAATTTTATGGAGTAATTTTAATATTGCTATCGAAGCGATAACCAGCAGCCTTCCTTTAAAGAAATTCGAAGACGACCCTTCTTTTGTATAAATTGTCTTTGTTCTTCTTTTTTTTGTCAAATGAAACTTCTTCATAAAAAAAGTGATCCTCACCTCATTTGGGATTTTTGAGTGCACTATCCGGTTCTCTAAGACGTAAAATAAATCAAAAAGAAGCTTGAACCTTTCCTCTGTTGACAGAAAAATGGGTGTCGTTAACGGATTACCTCACCTTGTTTGTAGTTTGTATGTGTACAGCTTTGACCTTTTCTTCCGAGGACCGGCTTTAAAAAAAAGTGCTTTAAAAAATTAATTCAATACAAGAAGTACGCGTGGAACAGATGATTGACATAATTCATGCTATCAATTTATTCCAGAATTTTATCCTCACATTTCTCAAACACTCCTGTAAGAAGAGTACCCTACAATTAATAGACGTAGGGAGAACTTGTAAGAAATGAGGTAAATATTTGGTATTGCCTACGCAGTTCTTTTGTCCTTATTTCATATTAATTTGCATGTGGTAGTCTCATGGTTGTTCTGAACAAGTGTCCCTTTCAGAAATCGTCTTCTTTTTTTATTCTGACAATAAATTGACAACACACTTCACATTCACACAACCAACAATTTCCAGGATTAAATAACTGAAAAAGGAACAAAAAAATATCTCAAAACAGGAGCAACTTTGATTAGAGACCGATGATGAAGAATGACAATACGAACAATTGAGTACTAGTGTACGTGCAGATCCAAGAAGTAAACCGACAAAGACAAACAAAGGCGTGGGGCTTTAAAAAGAGAAATATGTAGATTCCTATCCAGAGAATGGGGCCTTAATTGAAGAATAAATTTGGATAAAGAATCGGGGCCTACATTTCCCTACTGTTTTTTTTCTCTTTTCCCTTTTTTTTTGCAAAACACAAAAGAGCTTGTCTTTGGCTGCTTCCTTTTCCTTTTTTTTATATATTTTGTGAAGGATTTTTGTTGCTTTATGTCCTTTTTATCGCCTGCTCCAATCTGTGGACAACTTTATTTGGGGTGTGGTTATCTATTTCAGATATTTTTTATTTCTCTTTGCCATTCATTTAAACTCACACAGCTTCTAAGTACTCGTATGTATGTAACTATGTACGTTATGAGCAAGCATAGTATTTCAGGTGGTATATTAAAAGAGTAGGTACGAGGTTTGAATAATGACGAGAAAAAGAGGAGCTTTTGAAACCACCGAGGCGAGGTTTTGGTAGAAATTTTACCTTTTTTTGCTTTGAATATTTATCAGGTATTTGAATATCTTGGAAAAACGAACTCAATTTAATTGAATTAAAGTAATAAACAAAGATTGAATAAATATTTTGCCATTAGAGGAATGGAAATAGGATTAGATTCATGGAAAAATCACTTAAAAGGAAGTTTGTTGTTGTTTGTAAAAATACAGCAAGGAGCTTATGTGGTGTATTTCATAATGTTGCTATGTAGGAGTATGTGCAAGGACTAAGGTCTAAGATAAATTATACGTTCCTTGTGTCCAGTCGTATTCATTAAGCTTTTCTCGACATTGTCACCCCTCGAACGAACTAACAGCGTTAGTTCTAAATTAACTAACGAGTTTTCGGACTAATAGAAAGAGAAGTGTAAGAATGTATGGGAGGGATGCTGGTAAGCTTCTTTAGTTAATCCTCTGTATATAAATATACGAACACACTCACTATTATTTGATGAATCAACTTGACTTAATGTCACAACTGCTTTGGAGAATGATTTTGTTTGCCACATTCTCGTTTTTTGTAACGCAAAAGCTTAAGGAACGAATTAACAAAATAAAAACTAATTATGTAGGTGCTATGAAAAAAGTCTTTCCTTCCCAAAAAAGGGTCTGAATGACAGGCAAAAAGATCGATGTAGAAGTGTGGGTAATTAAGTTCATGCTGGTAGTGAAATAAGAAAACTGTTGAAAGGATTTTTTTCTACAAAAAAAGAGAAAAGCAAAAGAACTGCACACTTTGTCGTCCTTCGTCCGTAAAATTAAGTTTGTTTTAAATTTTCTTTATTTTTTCAATTAGAAAAGTGATTTTTTCCAACAAAAAGTTCAAGTATTAGATTTTATCGCCACGAAAAAGTAGATTTTTTTAATAATTTTTTTTTTTAGCAGTGGATGAAGTAGTCACGTCGCGTCAACGACTGTTTCAAGGACTGTCTTTCGGAGCGCATTCCTGCCAAACCTAATAGTTTGCTATAAATTCGAAGGTTATATGAAGGGCAATGTAAATAAGTTATGGGAAGCTTGGAATAGAAAGTACTTAAGTGTGTTCATTCAGAGAAGTTTTAATGTATGACTCAAAAGAATTTTTTAAATTCTTATTTTGAGGATTGTGTGTGTGTAAAGTGAATTTATGAAGGCATTATACGTTTTTTTGAACTATGTCCATGTTAGGAATATTCCGATTTCTGTTCCTCATCTTGATCGGATTTCATAACCCCATCGTAAAAAGGTTACAGATTGCGAATTTCTGTGCAAAATGCTAAGAAAATAGGTGTAATTCCTTAAATCCTGTACAGAAACTCGCAATCTGTATGTTTTCAATGAGTGGGGGTGAAATTCTCTCAGAAAGTGACAGACTTCGCACAAAGTATATAGAAACAACTTTTGCAAGAAATTCACGGCAACGCAACGTTTTACAGTTGTTGTTTTTATTTGACTGTTCACTATTTCTGCCCACATCAATTTTGATGGCAACAATTCGCAGGGTGGCGAACTTTTTAACCATTTTGTGAGTGCGCTCTTCATTGCATAACAACGACAAAAAATACTGAGTTGGAATAGGATTTGTATGATTTAAGGTGAATTTCGTCACATGGTTAACAGCAAGCGAACACAGCTATTTTCACCGGATACTTGTTATGGACGGTAAAAAATGCATGGTTGTTGTTTGATGATTTTAGAAAGTACGAACCTACTTTTTTTTACTGCTGTTTGGTCTCCGGTGTGTTGTAGTGAAGCCACGTTTCGTCCACGGTTACGAAACGGCCCAAAAACTCGTTCACAACACATTGGAGACCAAACAGCAGTCAAAACAGTGGGTTTCTCGGGGTGAATCACTTTTTTCCATTTTCTTCTCGGTCAACGTGGTTGTCAGCTTTCAAAAACAAACTAAATGTCGCAGGTTGTTCAATTTTTAACAAGAGTCAACTGACAGATGACTGTTGACGGGAAAAGTGTTGCCATTTCAATTAAGATGCGGGAAATTCAAAAAGTCAGACTTATTGACCCGCCTTCGTATGATATGACTAGCGAACCCTCCCGGTGCGGCGTTGTTTGGGTCTTCCATTCCTCACAAGGTTTGGTTTGAACTATTGAACACTACTTCTGCAAATGATTTACATGGTAATGCTGGAGAGTTGTTTTCTAGTCTCAATATTCTTTATTTAGAAACAGCAAATGCTCCTCTTTTTTCTTTTCAAAAGGTGAAAAATTGAAAATTCAAAAAACCATCCCAGCGTTACCTGGGGCAAACGATTACCTAACGAAATTGCTTTGGATTTTGGATAATGAAGTACCGAGTTATTAGGGACACCGTAACTCTATTTTTCGAGATGCCTTACAATAATTTCTGCTATTGCCGTATTTTTGATATTTCTTTATGAACTTTTCACATAGTATTTTTTCAACATTATATTTAAAAGAACCAATTGTTTTACAACCAACCCCCCCAAAAACACCAAAGTTCAAATCTTTTAAGAAATCGTAGCTATAACTTTTCCTTTTTAGCCGTTATTGGGTGTCGCAATAGAACGGGGAGCTCCGGGCCCTAGCTCATTTCTCACAACCATAGCTTGTGAAGGAATGGAAGGGTCCTACAATTTTTTGCAAATTCTGAACGGCTAATTCAAAAGCACTTTTTATGACAGTGACATTAATATCGGTGGATAGTTCTCGCGAAATTCTGTACCCGTGGAAAATCATTTTTGCTTCTGTTGGGATTCGAACCACGAACCTCGCTCGTAACAGACAGACATGCTAACCATAACGTCATGAGCACCACGTTACATTTCCACTATGCGCGTTAATTTTCGTAAACTTCATTACTATGAAGTAGAAGTTAGTCAAAGAAAAGATAAGTAATAAAATCTGAAGTTGAGCTATTTTGCTTTTCTTGAACGTGGCCTTGACTAAATTTAGAGAAACTAGAATTTGCATCTTGTATAGCTTTTTACATCCTTCATTCAAATTACAATTTCTCTAAAGGTTTTTGCTTTCTGGATTCTGATTCCGATTTGAAGATCGGCTTTGACTGTTTTTTTTCTAATATTCAAATCCTTTAACACCGTCCTCGTCTAGCTCTTCTATATTGTTTTTGTGCATCACCTTTTTTTGTATTTACTAACCTGTGCTTCTTCAAAACATTGCTCTCTAAGTCAACTGTCGATTTTATCGCCAATTATGTGAGAAAGGGCACCGAACCGAATGCTACTTCATACGAATAGTACCTACGTACTTAAAGATAAATTTGAAATCTCGAATCAAGAATTTCTGAAAAGTACGAGCGACGATTTTTTAAAGATACAAAACACGTTTTGGAACAACTTCATTTTGAAATCAGAATACACTACGAAATTAATTGAAACTTAAGACGGCACAAAAGTTTTTTTTTAACTACTGTTAATTCTGCTAAAAAGCATAGCAAGAACTGCGCATGAAATTTTTTTCAAGCAAACAAAATCAACGGTAAATTAGTGCCTCTTGGGGAGAAAGAAAGACAAACAAACCCCAAGTTGAAAACCAGCCACCTGTGGATAAGTTTAAAATTCCCACATCATTCAATTGTCTTCTCTGTCTTTATTGCTGACATCGTCTCTTTTTCTTATTATTTTTTTTTTCTTTTTAGAAAAATACCAAACTAAGATTCGTTTCCTTTTTATATCTATTTCCATATCCATAAACAGTACGCACTGCAGACTCGATCCTTCTCTCGTTGTGAGAATTAATTTGATAGATTTCAATTTAATGTGCCATGCGACAGTGTTCCATAAGTCAAAGCATTAAGCCCTGAGCATGCTCATAAATAAAAATGTAAGCTTAAAGAGTAAGGTTTGGCACGTGATTGGAAATTTAAACTCTTCAAATCAACAAAATGGTTTGTTGTTTTTTGTACGAGCACGAGAAAAAAAGTCTTTAAAGTTCGTCGTATACAAATTTTGATTGACACTTCAAACAGGAAAGAAAATATGAAAAATCTATCAGCCTTCAAAATTGTATATCTATTGGCATATTTTACATAATCAAAATTTATTGTTTTTAATATCAATTCAATCTTTGACAAGTGACTAATATTTTCTTTTTCTTCTTTTCAATTTCAGGTATGTTCTGAATTTTTGAATGGATATATATTCGTAGACCTATGGTAAATAAAAACGCATTAAGTTATATTTTTTTCGAGTGCTAACTGCTTTGAAATATCATTTTTGCTTTTGAAAAAAGAAAACTGTCAAACTGTCAGTCAGTTTGTACCTTTTGGGTGGGAAAAAAAGAGGAAAGAACTCATAAAATGATTGAGAAACGGGCTTCGTAGAACGTTCATATATCAAATATCTTAGATCTGATTTTTTTTTTTGTCAAACGTCAGTAAAATGTCTAATTTTAAGAAAAAAAGATATTTTGAATATTTTCTACTTTTGTACACGCTGTGGAAAGTAAATAAATTATGTAGGCATGTGAATGACGACTCACTTCACTTAAAAGGTTCTTTGTCGATTGATCTTTCTGTATGAAAAGTGCAGACTCACGACAATAAGAATTGAAAGTAACCTGAAAATAAAATTGCAGGAATTTACTTGCCTTTTTAAGAAAAGTGCTGTGGCGGTGAAATAGATTTGTACCTAGAACCGATATTGAGGATGTAGCTAGAAATTCCTGGAAAGTTTTCATTTTGAGTTCAAATTCTGTTCTGTAAGAAGGTACATGTCTCGAAGAATTCTCATAAAATATTTAAAGCACTTCATTAAAAGTAACCTTTCTAAATAAAATAAATAGGGTAACGCAACAGAGCGAAGTAATGAAACTAGACACAAATTTGAATTCTTTTGGCCCCCTTTTGACGAGAGGAAATGGAAGGGACCTAAAATTGTTTAACGATTCTGAACGGCTAATCGACTTCCGTGACTTGGGATTAGGTTAGGTAAGGTTTAAATGGCTGTCAGGAAAACAAATGACATATTTCGGCCAATATTAGGTCCATTGTGGTACCATATGAGCTGTGTGAGGGAGTACTTCAAATACCTGAACCATTTGAAGCTTTTAATTAAGCGATAGAGGTGAAGGGTATCTGTGTTCACCTGATCGCTTGGATTTATCGAGGAAGTATTTTTGTAGATGCAATTTTCTCTTGAAAGAGAGTGCAAGAAATCAACAGAGGAGGAAGAGTGGGATTGTCTCTTCTGCCTCCACCTCCTCCTCTAAGCAGCTTCTGCAGGAGTCCTTTGATGGAACGTTGAATCTTATGACGTGCCTACCTTTGAATCAATGTCCGTTAATGGCACTGATAACGGAACCAATGTGCAATCTGCTTATGGATAACAAGTGAGCGTTTTAGATTTAATTTTGGTCATATTTGTTTTTTTTGTTTGCTTGTTTAACCATGGCATCTTGCCTTAGTATTATTATTATTATTATTATTATCCTTTATTTAAAAAACTAACAAACAAATTAGGGTTTACAAAGAATTTATGGACATGGCATGTTGCCGTCTGCCAGAGTATGAGTTTGCATGTAGCGATTAGTATACCAATGCTGATTGAGATCGGTATACCGGTTCCGTTTCTGGCGCCTCATCGGCCTTTCAGTTACCTAGGATATCTCTGTGCCCCGGTGAAACTCAAACCTTGAACCTCGAACCTTGAACCTCGAACCTTCAACCTCGAACCTTGAACCTTGAACCTTGAACCTCAAACCTCGAGCTTTCTCTTAAAGCTTTTGGCTATGTAAGCCCTGAAGCTAGAATTTATGTTATAAAATTGAAGCGTTGAGGTGAAGAAGGGGTTAATTACATCTTTCTTTATATGTATTTCTTGTTTATCTACCAAAAAATGGGATTTATGAAAATTTGAATGTCTGACTGTTTGTTAACGTCTCTTAGCAATCATTTGCTTACAAAATATGCAACACGTTTTGAAGAAATCGGTCTTAATATTTTTTTTCTGTCGTAGGTTCTTAAAATACTAACTGGAGCATTCAAACCTAAATTCCGGTCCATTGTGCTACCAGATAACAACCTTCTTTTCTTATGGCTTTCCAGATATTCGGATGAGCCTAGGTTACCAGCTCTAACGATGTCTGCACCGAATATCTGTAGCCTGATACGAGAAAATGCAGCACATTCACAGAAGAAGTCATCTTCACAGGTGTTATCACTTAGCCTAACACTTTTAAATGCTTAGCCCTCTTGGCAACGCCAATGAGCTTTCTATACAATCTTTTCTCCTACGGGATAGCAAAAATATTGCAGTTTTCTTAATAACGTTGGGAGCATACGTTTAGTCTGTGCATGGAGCCATGCCATCTATGGTTGTACTCTTGACAGAAGCCCTCCGAGAGTTCTGACATGCCAAGCGCCAGTTCAGGTCTAGAGAAAGCTGGTTCAGATCCTTGCTTTTCAAGATCATTGGCGACGCTGTGATAGCCTAGAATGATTGCTGGTTCAAAAATTCGCCTCGGCTTTACACAAGCTTCTTCGAAACCTTACCGATATATAAGTATAAGAATTTTGTTTTTGCATTTTTCATATTGCACACTTACTCTAATCGTAGAAAACCCATTGGTTTCGCCATTGACATCGTCAATCTTTGATATGCAGGAACTGATTACATTCGAGCTTCAGAACAAATGTATCTAAAGGTCTTTTTAGACGGTCAGCTCTCAGTTCAGTGCGTAGATAGACGTAAATTTGATATTCAGTTGAGCTTTCCTTTTATTTGAAAAAAATCAAAATCAGAAAAAAACTGATTGGAATTTCATCAGTTTTCAGTTCAGTTATCAGTTCATTTTCAAGCGCTTAGGCATCAGTGAAGGCTCAACTAGAATGAAAACTGAAATAATCGTCTTTTGAGCTTTAGTTAACCACTTTGTGCAGATTTAATTTAAAAGCGAATACTAAACTCAAAAAAAATATCTCTACTACAAAACTCATCAAAAAAGTTGCGTTTGAGTCTTAACTAAAGCCTGCTGCTGATTTTTCTGCTTCAGAATGGATGTTCTTTCAAACTTGGTCTTAAAATAATTTTATAAAGTTTGTTTACTGACTGAATCATACTCGTATCTTAAAACAACGAAAACAGTCAGATGCCTGAGTGCGATCTATGACTTAGACATCTGTCGTGTTTTTTATTTTGCCAAAAGGAGAAGACTGATACCAAACTCAGTAAATGTAGAAGTCCAAAGACAACATTTCTGTCGAATTCAATTGAATTGCATCACAACACAACTAGTTAAAAATCGAATCATAAAGAGAGCCTATTGCACAAAGGGCTCAATAACGCAGCCAGCCTGTTTTTAAGCTTATTTTTGTTATGCATTGTATAGATATTAATCATAAAAATATCCACAGCCATTACAAATTGTTTTCGTGATAAATCAAAATGAAACCTGTTATTGGGAAACCCCATACAAAACAGACGATGCTGCCTTGCAATATGATTGTTTTCCATATCAACAACACTTACTAAATGCTTTTCTACATTTCTATACCAACAAAAGGCTAATGAATTCTATTAGCTAACAACTGTTCAAATAAGAATCTATTGCTCTCCATAGATATATTCAAATAACTAGTCTTAATGACCTCCGACCATATTGACTCTGTCTCGTCTACGACTGCAACAATCAATACACCTTCCGTTTTAAGGTTATTCAAATCAAGCAGCAACTCGAAGAAGAGGAAGAAGATAAGTAAATACATAGGTAAATAAATAAATAATATTTTCATTTGACCAAACTACAATTTACGCCCCTCAAAAGGTATCCACTAACAAAAAAAAACACATCTGAATGGAAAGATAAGGGTTTTGTAAATAAATTCAATATTGAATTGAAACACGTGTTTATTGCGTTTCAGTGTCTCTAAATGGAATTGCCTATATTGATTGATAAATAACTAAATTGTATGTGCATATGAAAAAAAAAAAAAAACAGAAATAATGTTAATGGAAAAATGCCGCCTTGTATTTCAAAACACCCCTAGTAACAGATATGAGCATTCTATGAAAACATAACATGAAAATTTGTCACGTTGTATTATAATTTTATTGATCGATATATGTGTTTTCAATTTGTCTATTACACACAAAAAAAAAAAGAAAGAAACATGTGATTTTAGACCAACATAGAGATAGAGAGGGAAACGACCAGGCCTGTGTCAGCATGGTGACTATATTTATGTAGATGTAGATTCTATCTTATCAGAAAAAAAGCTTTCGATTTGATAAGGAAATCTTATCAGAGCGTGTGTAAGTGTTTAAGAATTTTTATTATAATGAATATACATTTATTATACATTCGTTGTATGAATTTATTCTTATCTCTCTGACACAGTTTGTTAAGGCAGCTGAATTGATAGAAGTGTTTGTTTTTTATTTCTATTTTGCTATAGAAAAACGTCTAAGAGTGCTGATTCATGTTGAAAGTGTGTGTATTTTTAGAAAACTCATGTTTTTAATATTATTACTATAAATTTGCATGCGTTTTGAGGTTCTAAGCGAAAAAATAAAACCTGTGATCAAAGTGGATAGCTCCAGTGCTTAGTCTTTTCGTCTAAATAAATGTGCTAACGATTTGTTTTCCCTGAATTCGCATTTTTTACAATTTGACTATGAATGACAATGAAACAAATCGCATTACTGAAGAGCGTAGTTCTTTGCCATTTTCGTTGGAATATGGTTTCTGGTTCGAATGTTTTCCAGTTTTGATCTCCAATTTTCGATTAATGTTTTCGGTAATTTGTTTTTTCGGTGTGTTGTTTTTTCAATCGTGAATCGTCGAAAGTCAGTGTAGACAAGCGACTTCTCAGACACAAAACTTCTTCTTCTTTTTTTTTCAATGTTACGAGCATACTTATCTCGAAGAGATCACAATCCTCCCACTTAACTGCTTCGCACTTATACCAACTGTGATTTGGAATGCTTTGGGGATTCCAGGTTAACATCTAACCTTTGTCACCGCTCCCTTATACATATCTACTTACATGCTAATAAAAATGTGTAAAACTATAGCTTATGTAATAATTAACTTACTACCCTCGAGCGAGTACTATGAATTTATCAATGTCGTAATGCTAATGCCTTCTTCCTAAAAAAGGCCTTTGGAACTCCTCGGTGTCTAAGGGCGTCTGTCTAATATTAGATCTCGTAGTTGTTGATTGAACACTTTTCCGAAGTCAACCAGCGCAAAATGCAGGTCTTCTAAGGAATCACGATGTCTTTTATTAAAATCTTAATAATTTGGATTTCATCAGTTGCTGATTTGCCCGCGACAAACCCACATTGGTTATCAGATGGCCCTTAAGTGTGAGACATCAGCCTGACCGTGCTGTAATTTCGTGTATCTGTCTTCGCTGTCTACATTGCTGGAAGGTAAGTTTTCCTCCATTGCTCAGACAGACATTGACCATTTATTTAAGCTTGAGGATGGAAATCCTGAGAAATTTAAGCCCAGTATCTCCCATCTTTTGAGATATCGTATTTCGTATCTCGTCTGGCCCGTCTCGTAATGATTAGCATGTCTGCCTGTTACAGAGGCTCGTGGTTCGTATACCAACAGAAACCAAAACTGTTTTTCCACGGGTATCGCCTTTCGCGAAGAATTGCCAAGTCCTCAAATGACAAATTCAGCACTTTCTCGATTAGCCATTCGGAATCGGCAGACGATTGTAGGTCCCCACGATTCCTTCACAAGGCAGGGCTGTGAAAAATGCGGTGGGCCTGAGACTCCCCGTTCTGTTATGCCACACTATGTATCTCGTTTGGCCCAGCACCTTTGCTTTTTTTTGGACTACGTAACTACTTCTCTTACTTCTTTGACTGTGATATCGGGTATTTCCGTAAAGTTAGGTTCAGCTTCTGGAAAGTGTCTAGAGGAAAGTGCATCTTTCAAAAGGCCGTCACAATACGGTTGTCACCTTTGCAAAACTTTGTCGGTATCGACAGGAAGCTGCCCTTAAGCATCATTGAGGAACTTCGGAGTGCGAATTTCAATTTTACAACGTTTAAATTTCTTAATTTTGAAGATTATTGCTCCCTCATTCAAGGTGTTTTGTCGTTTTGTTGAAAAGCTTGGTTTGCATGAGCAACTGACGCAGAAATATCTTCTAAGTCGCGATACATTCTCTCTGTTCTCCTTGCTTGAAGAACGGCGCGGCGGTGGAAAATATTCAATCGATCTTAGATCGCACTTTCTTCAAACCTTTTCTTCAACAATGTTGCGACGTCCTGTTGAAACCTCAGCTTCTCCAAATCAAAATCATTGAGTTCAGGAGAGAAAAAGTCATTCGTCATTGCTCTTTGATGTTCTCCATCAACCCTGCAGCAGTTGAGAACCCCTAACAGTTCTCAAATCCTCTCAAACTGCCATTTTTCTGGATAATGCTCTTTGATGTTCTCCATCAACCCTGCAGCAGTTGAGAACCCCAACTCATGCTGAAGTGGCAAACTAAACTGAGGATAAACCAAAATGGATGCCAATTTCAAGTTCTTTGCCGCTATACCGAACAAAACACCCTAACTTTGAATTCTGCATACAAAACCCATTGAAACTGTATCGACTTTACTAATCTGGGCATATGTATGCATCTATGCATATTTGGAGATGCGATTTTAGTTTGTTACCCCAACTCTTTATCGAAACGTTCAAAATGACCTTAATTTTGGTTTGGTTTCATTCACCTGTATCAATTTTAATAAATTTGCTTAATTTTTTTTAAAAGCATTTGTTAGGTTTGCATACAGACTATAGATACCACCAACCCAGACATGTCGGTGTCACACCTTTGGGCTTCTTTCCCATCAGCGATTTCCATTTTTCGTCTGCACTCTAATCAAAATCTACATTGCATTGTGATAAGAGAGGAACTATGTAGTTATACAAACCTCATCAATTATAAGCAGCATTAATTTTGAAATATACTCTTGGGGCAATGGAGTCTGGTGCAAACAAAATTCTCATCTAGAAACAAACATACCTGTCTCACTTCATTCATTTATGTACCTCTTTCATCAACGATAGACTCACACAAATTTTAATTAAAACTTTAATTTGTTTCTCTTTGGATTTCTTAATCCATTTGCTTCCAATCAAGAACGAAATATCTTTTATGAGCAAATAATAATAATAATATTGATGATAGTATTTGTCAAAAAGATTGCTTAAGTTATTTTCTAGGTATAAACCGTTAAGCCAACTTGAAATGACTGCCTGCAGCTAGCTAATCGTGATAAATGAGTTTGTGTTTTCTTTTCTTTATTTTTTTCTTATTAAACCTTGATTCGGAGCCTTAATGAGCATATGCTTATGCATATTTATAAATACGAAACCGTTATCAATTTTTATAAAGCTTAGCTCTTAAGCTCTTTTTTAAATACAATGCGTTGCTTTAGATAGAATGGTTCTTGTTCCTTTAGTGTTTGGTCTCATGAGTATGCAAATCAATGGGTTTTTTATGAAGTTAAATAACTTGACTATGAACAAGTTAATGGTGTACGACGGGATGTTTTATGACAGATTCATATTCATATTCGAATTTTATTTTGTTTGACACAGGTTAGGCTTTATAATTGGGCTGAGAGACTATGTTATAAAAGATGTCGTAGTTGAGCACCTGACACTGCTAAAGAGTCGAGTTTTTGTTTTTTTAATTACAACCGTCAAAGTCCAGAATTCTTAACTTAGAAGGGCCATAATTAGTGATCTGATGAGGTCTTTAACTTGTTTCGTTTTAGACTACTGTGTTGATATACACGTTTGTCAAAACAAGAACTTAAATCATGACTGCATAATAGACATAATACATAATGCCTTTTGAGCGAATGCAAGGGAGCTACAACTTTGTACCGGTTCCGAATGGCTAATCAAGAAAGCGCTTTTCATGGCAGTGAATTTACTAACGGATGACTTGCTAATTCCTCCGAAAGGCGATACCCGTGGCCGTGGAAAAACATTTTTACCACTGTTGGGACTCGAACCACGGACCTCTAACAGGCAGACATGCTTACCAACATGACACGGGCACCAAAAAGTTTGGCTAATGAGGTTAAATTTCTGAATAGAATCATTTAAAGTCAAAATCCGCTTAGGTAATTCAAATGTTCAAAAGTTGACAATTTTTTCGGTATTCATCTTTTGTTTTTTTTTTTTGCCCTTCTGCTGCATCCTCAAATATCAAAGTCGGTATTCTTTTAGAGCGTAGATTTGTGCTCCAGTTAATCCTTTAAAAGCCTCCGAAAAAACACGGAAATCTAATCTCCCGATTCTCGAATCCATTGAAGAAACTCGAACAAGTGTTCCCATTTTTAAAAATGAGCACATTTCAAACTTGTGCTTCGAAGACATTTTTTCAATTGAATATGTTAGCCAAATGGCTGTCTAATACTAATCATATCAAGACTATGTTATGCAGGCTAAAGATTTTAATTGAACCTTTTTCATATTTACAATTTTTTACATTAACTTTTAACACTTTGTTCTTCTTCTTCTTCGTCGCCACGTTGAACCCAAAATGCGGCGGCAAACCTCCCGGTTTTGGATTGTTCCATTTCTGAGGTAAACCAAATGCAGTTGCCGCTCAATTTGCCTGTACCAAGTGTTATGGTGGTCTGCCTTTCTTTTTGTTTCTTCACAATCGTGCCTGAACTTTGTGTGATACCGCCTTTTGGAGAGGTTCTCTGATCTGAATCTCTTCTTTGAACATGACAACATCAATTGGGCCGGTCGTGCTCTATTTTTTCCAAAATGGCGTTTTTGACGTGAAGGCTTCCTCGTAACTTGGTAATTCTAATACGATCAAGTTTTGTTACGCCAACTGTCATAGAGCATCTTGGACTTAGCTGCTGTGAACTTATTTTCATACATTTTCTACATAATCGAACATTGTAGGTGTGAGAGCTGGAGTCCAATCGCGGTGTAGTCTTCTCTTCAGCTTAGACTGGTATTTTTCTATCACAGAAGATGGCGAAGTTTCGCGTCATTTCATCCACACTACGATTAATGAATACTTGGTGTCGTCACCGCAGGTTGCCTTACTATTTATCATTGACCTAAAATGTTTAAGCTTTTCGCAATTACGAAGCAAATTTCAATTCAAACCTGAAACAGGCATGTTTAAATCAGAGACCGAACGACACAAGTACTTTATCTTTTTTGGGCTAATACGGTACCTGCTAACTTCTTAAACTTTTAAGTGCCCCTTGTAGGGATGAAGGATTATGGTGGCTCCATCGTCAGCAAAGAATAGTTGATATCCTTTTGGGGTTTTGCATTTCATCATCCAGCAAGTAGTAGTAGTAGTCATCCAGCAAGTAGTAGTAGTAGTAGTCTTATTGTTTTTCAATTTTAACATGAAAAATGAAAGTGGGGTTTGTTCGAGAGCTTACAACTCGAAGAACGACTAGGCCGATTTCAATAGTTTCTAATTTATTGTATTCGCCTCCGTCCTCCAACGTGAACGGATACTTGAAAAAGACTAGACTGATTTCAACACTCAGTAACATAAACTATCAGCCCGATTCTTTTCATTTCATTTTTACACACAATTTGGGTGCTGTGTGGAAAGTTGTAACTCTACTGGAAAATTGTGAATTGTAATTTGTAAGGCATCAGTGATTTTGGACAGAATCGGGCTGTATATTTCATCCCCATATTCCTACTGAAACGAGAGCGCTTAATTAAAAACTACTGAACCGATTTGAACAATTCTTGCAACTTTAGGATGCAACATTATACCTTAGTAAAATACCTTCACCACGATTCTGTCCAAAATCCCTGGTGCCTTATGTTATAAGTCATAACTTTTGTCGTCGTTGATTGTAATCCAGAAGATCCATGTCGTCTAGATAGCGGGATTCGGAGTTTCTCTGTGCCCACTAGTAAAGCTCCTACCAGTGGATTGGTATGGTTGTCAAGGGTACACTAGGTTACTTATACAGAATAACTAATACCTTTATCACCTCTTTCTGCAATTGTGAGATATTTTGTAACCTAGAGTTCTTCTAAAGAGAAAATTCTCCACTCTGCTATCGTAAAATAAGAACATTGTGGTCAAAAGATTTTCTCTGTTCGTGGCAGACTCTGCATTGTTTAGGTACTCACCTTTGCATTTCCCCGGTAAAAATCCAGCTGAAACCGTTATATTGTTGCTCATATAATTGAATATAGTTTCCTTTCCTGCCAATTGTTCGATTTGAGATGAAAATTGGCCCGTCTCGATTTCAAACTTTCATGATTGTAAAAACTTCCTTTCGACGTTATTTTTATTTCATGAAATTTATTCAAGCAGGAGTATTTTTCTGTTTTAAGTTTTTTTTAAGTCGTATCTGGAGCATCCGAACCTGAATATCTTTTCACTTTAGGTACTAACAATGTTAATAACCTTTAGCTTTCCAAATAGATAAGTCAGAAGACGCTGCCACCATGAAGGTGCAAAGTGGAGTTCACAGAAAAGTTAATATTTCCAAAGTAGGTGTGTAATTTACTTTTTAGAACTTTCTTTTCTACCTACTAATTTTATAAAAGAAAATAAATAAGTACACATTTTGTAGTGGCTATAAAAAGTCAAAATGTAAATGGATTTGGGATGTTAATTTCCTTTCTTGTCACTTGACAGGCGAAGTCCTTTGTATTGATTATTTGGATCTTTTAAATAGCAATCAATCACTTGGCTTGACACCATACACCTTACCAGACAAAAAAAGAAGTCTAAAGGATACACAAGTACAATATTCAATTGAATTTCATTGTACACCGTGTTCTGTGTCGCCTGCAATAATATACTTGTACACAGATCTAAAAATATATCAACGAAGTACATAGTTACTTTGCTTCCTTTCATTTTATATAACCTCTTTCTGTTGTGTGTAACGAACCTCTCATAGTAATCAACAATTCATAAGGCAGTCAGTCACAAGGAAGTCACTTAAGTGCACATCAAATCCCACAAAGTAGTTATTCACTTCGCTCTGAGAGATGTGTGTACTGATTACACACAGAAGAAAAATGAACAAAATATGAAAAAAAAGTCTGGCAACATAACATGATTGCCACATTTGCCCTCAAAGAGTATACTCATTTATATACGTACTGCAAAGTAAGAAGAAAGAAAACAGTCAGCAAAGTCATACATAGCACCATCAGACCAAATCTATATAAAAGCTGAGCTATTCCTACGTAAAATATGCACACATAGTTTTTGTTTTTTTTTTTGCAAGTTTCATTATGAGCTGGAATACATTAGACAGATACCCGAGAGCTTATGTGCAGGCGTTAATATGTAAATACATACCACTATTCATGAATTCGAGTAAGATGCTGTTATTACTAACCGAGTACAATCGACTGTCATGAATAGTTCCTTGTTAAGTTATTGTGTGTGATGTAAACTGGGTGATTGAATGACAGATGGTGTTGTAGCAGCATGTAGCTGCGCCACACACCTACACAATAACAACAGACAGGGACGAATTTTGTTACATTGGGCGTAGATATGGCTGGGGCCTAAGAAAATATCTTCGAACACAGATGTGAAACCCTTAGGTGTTCACTCGTTGTCAACAGCAAACTCTCTTTGAAAATAATTCAAAACATTAAATGTTCCTCGAAACATAAGCAGAATTTCACATTCCCCACGAACAGTGAGAAAAGCTTGAGAAAGAAAGGGAAGCAGAAACGCCTGCGTCACAGGGGTTGTTATAGACAGGTACACTCTAACAATGAGCATTGTCATCTGTTTTTGTTGTTTGATTTAACGATACGATCGCGTTTTATTGCACAAGAATATTGTTACATGACAACCCACAACGCTCGCCACCATTGACGTAGGCACAAACATATAAAGCCAACCAACCCAGCAAACTTGAAACATTACACCCAGAGGTAAAAGATATTCGTTGTTTTTGTATATACCCACCTTTATAGGTATGCAAACAAGAAAAAAGGAGGAAAAAAATAAAAATATCGAATCAAATGTAAAGAACAGAAAATTCTACTCAGTCAGCGAGTTGTGTTTGTTTTTTTTTTTATTTTCATTTGAATGACGGAAAAGTCAGGTCATGAGACAAGTGACACCTAAGCCGGCTTCCCGCTTGCGTTTCCACCTTCAGTCATCGTTTGAAAAAATAAAAAAATAAAGAAAAAGAAAAACTAACACTCCCTTCTTGTGTCACCGAGCGCTCAGTGTGGGGTGAAAATATAATTCTGCTGCATGTCCTCGAAAAACTACTCATAATGTATAAATGTGCACGCTTGCTAGACAGATACTAGTTTATAGAAACATTCTATGCCAAGGCATATACCATACATTTGTGTGTAAGGTACCTACGAGCACACATTTACTTAGACACTATTTAGTATTAAATAGAAGAATTATGCTAATTATATCAACGCAGAATAATTATTTATTCTTGGGGCATGAGGATTGAGGAGGACTGCGACAACTATGGCGTTGAATTGCGGTTAATGCAGAGACGTTGGTGGTGCGGATGGTGCGATGGTACATTGGCGGCTCTTGGACGCAGTTGTTGGATAGAAAATTAATAATTCAAACATTATTATGTGGGGGGTCAGGCGATACCTTATGAGAATATTAAATGTGAATAGAGAGAGATAGACAGGAAAAAAAATACTAATTAGATCTTACTGCATAGTCAAACATTCACTCACTCACTCACACACACTCAAACTAAGGTACACACAGAAAAGATCAAATAGGGAATTATAAAAACTTTTTCGTTAGATTGCGTATATGAAGGAAGGGTGTTCAGCGGGGTTAGGTAGAGTCGAAATATGACAACGAAGCGTTAAGAATAAGTATGTAGATGGGAATAACTTCCATTATACAGTAAATAATGTAATAAATTATGTAAATTTCAGCAGAAATGATAATTTTTGGTCGGAATAGAGTAATAAGTTTCTAACCAACAGTTTTGCTGGAGCAGCTTCTTTTGAACTCGAAAGGATAGTTTTTCATGATTCAAAATGTTGCTGGTTTTTGTTTTTTCAAACTCATAAATGTTGTGAAAGTCATCGAAATACTAAATGACAAACTGATTTCAAGAACTGAAATATGAACGTAAATCTACATAAAATTACACTGGTTGTTTGTTGTGCACAAAAATTACTATTTTCAAAGAAATTTTCGACTGCGGTACCAGGCTAACAGAAACCTCAGTAGGCACCTGCAACCAACACTAACTTTTGTTGTTTTCCTTTTTAAAAATGCATTCTACTTCCCAGGCATATATATACAAGGCCGTGGCATGTTTGTGTTTTGTGCACAAAAACTACGATTTTCAAAGAAGTTTTCGACCGAGGTACCAGCCTAACAGAAACCTTAGAAGTCACCTCCAAGCAGATTTTTTTCCGTACTCGTTCGGTAGCAAGAGTCCTTAACGATCTCACCATACATAAACCCGCTGGTCCAGATGGTATCCCCGCCGTTATTCTGAAGAGGTGTTCTTCTACGCTGGCAAAACCACTGCGTAAACTTTTCCATCTTTCCTATTCTGCTAGGATTTTTCCGAGCAGATGGAAAACTGCATTTGTCCAGCCGGTCCCTAAAAAAGGCGAATCTTCCTCCCCTTCCAATTACCGTCCAATTGCACTAACGTCCCTTTTTTCCAAGGTCATGGAAACGTTGATAAACCGTCAACTTATGAAATATCTTGAAGATCGAAAGCTTCTTAATGACCGTCAATACGGCTTTCTGAGCAAACGGTCCACTGGTGATTTGATGGCATGGTATATCTCACCGAAAAGTGGAGCCAATCTTTACACTGTTTTGGAGAAAGTAAGATTATTGCGCTTGATATTTCTAAAGCATTTGATAGAGTTTGGCATCAGGCTCTTTTATCGAAAATGCGTGCTTTTGGTATCGATGAGTCTCTTCTTCGTTGAATTAGAAATTACCTTTCCGAACGTTCAATACAAGTTGTGTTGGATGGTTTCAAGTCTGATACCCACTTCATAAATGCTGGTGTGCCCCAGGGCTCCGTTTTGTCTCCAACTCTCTTCCTCATTTTCATTAATGATCTCTTGTCTGAAACTTCTAATCTGCTTAACTGTTTTGCTGACGACTCGACCCTCAGCTTTTCATATTCGTTTCCAAATTCACGTCCCTGCTCTTCGGACGTGGAAATGGAACGGTTGCGTATGATAAGCTCATTGAATTCTGACCTGGACAGCATTGTTACATGGGGTAAAAAAAAACGAGTAGAATTCAATGCTTCGAAAACTCAATGTTGTCACTTGTCGTTAAAGCTAAACATTTCCCCTCTACCATTATCCATGAATGGTACCTGCATCGAAGAAACCGAAAAGCTGTCAGTACTTGCTATGTGTGTAAACGATAATCTTCGTTGGAATGACCACATATTTGAAGTCGCAAAAAACGCTGCTAAATTCTTAGGTTTCTTAAGACGATGCAGGAAATTCTTAACCCCTTCTGATCTGGCTACAATTTATAAGGCTTTCATCCGCCCAAAACTGGAGTATAACTCCCATATCTGGTCAGGTGCTTCTCACACATCTTTGCGCCTACTTGATAGGGTACAAAATAGAGCGTTAAAATTGATAGGTGATAGTTCAATTGTAGAATCGATTGATTCTCTTGAATATCGTCGAAACCTTGCCTGTTTCACTCTCTTTTATCGCTTTTTCAGTGCTCAGTGCTCTAGTGAAAAAGCCAGTTGCATTCCTCCCCTGAAACAATTTTGCCGCAACAACCGCCTCGCTAGGAATGTTCATCAGTTTTACCTGAGCCCATCTTCGGGCGTACAGTCAAGTACAGAGATTCATATTTTAGTCGCACCACCCGAATGTGGAATGCTCTACCTGGTTCGGTTTTCCCCTGCATTACGATTCACAAGGATTCAAAAGCAACGTTCATCGATGTCTCCTTTCAAATCCTCTCCTGGTTTCCTAAATACTCGCACTGTGTTCTATAACATTATAAGAGTAGTCATAACCCCTTGATGTGTGCGTGTTAATTATATATATATACAGGGTGATTCGCATAAGGTGTGACAAAAAGATAGGGTGTGTAGGTTGGACCTAGACAAGCAAAAAATCGTATGGGAGGGGGGGGTCTATTTTCCCCCGTTTAGGCGGGAGGGGCAATTTAAGAAAAAAATCACTAAAAATGGGGAAAAAATTATTTTAAGAAAACGGTAATACCTACAGAGTCGTGCTATAGCATTTTGAAAAGTCAAAAACCTATACTTTCATTTAAATTTTAAAATAAGTTGTTCAAATGAATAGTTTTTGAAATATTAATTTTCAAAGTCAAAATTTTGAAAAAAAAACATAATTTTTTATTTTTAAACCATTTTTTTTCAAAATTTTACATAATTAAGTAGTATTTTTCTGGCTTATTTTCAATGCTCTTGTTTATTTTTGATCAAACACAAAAAACCGGATGTCAAAATAACCTGTAGTTTTTGAGAAAACCAAAAATTACAAAAACGACTTTTTTAAATTTTTCGTTTTTTTAAAGTTTTTTTTTCGTTATTGGATTTTTAAGTGAATTCTCATTAAAAAAAGTAAAGAAAAAATTCATCCTTTATTTCGTAAGTTCACTTAAGAATCCAATAACGAAAAAAAAACTTTAAAAAAAACAAAAAATTTAAAAAAGTCGTTTTTGTAATTTTTGGTTTTCTCAAAAACTACAGGTTATTTTGACATCCGGTGTTTTGTGTTTGATCAAAAATAAACAAGAGCATTGAAAATAAGCCAGAAAAATACTACTTAATAATGTAAAATTTTGAAAAAAAATGGTTTAAAAATAAAAAATTATGTTTTTTTTTTCAAAATTTTGACTTTGAAAATTAATATTTCAAAAACTATTCATTTGAACAACTTATTTTAAAATTTAAATGAAAGTATAGGTTTTTGACTTTTCAAAATGCTATAGCACGACTCTGTAGGTATTACCGTTTTCTTAAAATAATTTTTTCCCCATTTTTAGTGATTTTTTTCTTAAATTGCCCCTCCCGCCTAAACGGGGGAAAATGGACCCCCCCCTCCCATACGATTTTTTGCTTGTCTAGGTCCAACCTACACACCCTATCTTTTTGTCACACCTTATGCGAATCACCCTGTATATACAGGGTGATTCGCATAAGGTGTGACAAAAAGATAGGGTGTGTAGGTTGGACCTAGACAAGCAAAAAATCGTATGGGAGGGGGGGGGTCCATTTTCCCCCGTTTAGGCGGGAGGGGCAATTTAAGAAAAAAGTCACTAAAAATTGGAAAAAAATTATTTAAAAATAACGGTAGTACCTACAGAGTCCTACTATAGCATTTTGAAAAGCCAAAAACTTAAACATTAATTTAAATTCAAAACTAAGTTGTTCAGTTCAAGTAAATAGTTTTTGAAATATTAATTTTCAAGAAAAAATTTTGAAAAAAAAACATAATTTTTTTTCTTAAAACCACTTTTTTTCCAAATTTTACGTTATTGAGTAGTATTTTTCTAGCTTATTTTCAATGCTCTTATTTATTTTTGATCAAACACAAAAAACCGGATGTCAAAATAACTTGTAGTTTTTGAGAAAACCAAAAACTACAAAAACGACTTTCGTCAAATTTTTTTTTTTTTAATTTTTTTTTTTCGTTATTGGACTTTTAAGTGAATTCTCAATAAAAAAAGTAAAGAGAAAATCCATCCTTTATTTCGTAAGTTCACTTAAGAATCCAATAACGAAAAAAAAAACTTAAAAAAAAAAAATTTTGACAAAAGTCGTTTTTGTAATTTTTGGTTTTCTCAAAAACTACAAGTTATTTTGACATCCGGTTTCTTGTATTTGATCAAAAATAAATAAGAGCATTGAAAATAAGCCAAAAAAATACTACTTAATAACGTAAAATTTGGAAGAAAAATGGTTTTAAGAAAAAAAAAAATGTTTTTTTTTCAAAATTTTGACTTTGAAAATTAATATTTCAAAAACTATTTACTTGAACAACTTAGTTTTGAATTTAAATTAATTTTTAAGTTTTTGGCTTTTCAAAATGCTATAGTAAGACTCTGTAGGTACTACCGTTATTTTTAAATAATTTTTTTCCAATTTTTAGTGACTTTTTTCTTAAATTGCCCCTCCCGCCTAAACGGGGGAAAATGGACCCCCCCCTCCCATACGATTTTTTGCTTGTCTAGGTCCAACCTACACACCCTATCTTTTTGTCACACCTTATGCGAATCACCCTGTATATAAAAAAAACAATAGTGTTTTTCCACGGGTATCATCTTTCGTGAGGATTTGGCAAGTTCTCCTCCGATACTAAATTCATTGATATGAAGCGCTTTCTCGATTAGCCGTTCGGAACCGGCAGAAAATTGTAGGTCCCTCCATTTTTTCACAAGGCATGGTTTTGAAAAATGCGCTAGGCCCTTCTGTCTTATTGTGCTCTGTTGTGCCACCCTGTGTATGTATGTAATCATTATAATTCTAGCTCGACCGCTGTTTTATAACATATTAAAAATGCTGTGTAAATTTGAACAAGGTTGGTGCTGTAGTTTCTGATAATCGTGGTCACCGTTTCGAAAAATGATGTTTCCCGATTCGCTCAATATACCTGATCCGTTCCAGGGCTGTAACTTGTGAACCAGTTGAAATATTGAAGATTCCTTGGCATACATTTTCTACATTTTCGATTTTTTCGACCAGAGAAACTAGAGGACCTCTTTAAAATTAGAAAAAAAAAAAAAATACTTTCTAAAGATACAAAGTTAGGGCGCAGGTAAAGAAGCGTGCTTACCTTTAGTGTTTTATTTTTATTACCTTCTAACACAACTGACTCGATCATTCCATATTTTAGTACAAACCATATCATGCCACTCGGGCACCCCGCACAAAAGCGCCACGTGAGCGTATTCCATAGTCAAGTAGTAAATAAAAAATTTTTATTTCTGTCATTGCATTTTATTAATATCTTTATAATGTCTAACACAAACTCTATTCTTTCATAATATTTATTTACTTTTTACCCGTCTGCTACATTTGCTAGTTTAAAAAAACAAATCTTTTAATTAAACTCCAATATAAACGCAATTTTTTCCATATACGCACAAAACTATCCAAAAGCCTTGGAATGACAGAATAAGTTCTAATCTATTCCTCTTAAAGCATTTTATTCTATAGGTATTAACTATTTTTTTTATTACTTTTATTATTTTGCAATATAAAAATATACATATATAGCTAATTTGCGTTTAGATTTAGGTTTGCGTTTGAGTTTAAATTTAAAAAAATACAAAGTAGAATGGGTTTGTAACCGAGGAATATTTTTTATTAACCAAATTTTTATAATATATAATAGCAATAAAATTTAATTGAATTGGAACTAAATTCATTTTTAGGACACACATTAGTGTTTATAGCGTATAGAGATTAATTTCTAAACAATTATATCTTTTTTCAATGGAATAACATCTTATTTAAAACTTAAACAAATAAAAAACAATTTATCTGATATATTTTTATTATTATTATATATTATATTATTATATACATATATATTATATTATTATATTAGATTTATAAATGCCAGGTGTAAAAAATATTACGGTACACTCGAAGTGAGCCTCTTCATTCTTTTGTAACAATGGAATCGATTTTCTGAAATTTAAAAATATTTAAATTAGGTTTTTTTGTTTTGTTTTAAGTATACGAAGTATAAGCTCACTTGTAAGGACCAGACATTGCGACGTCTAATTTGTAGTTCTCAACTACATTTTCATAGTCTTGATAGAATTGTATTGTCAAAGCTAAGTGCTTAAGAGGTGTAACTGATTGATTGCAAACGGTTATACTTAAAGTTACACTATGGCCAGCTGTGCAAACGACTTCAGATTGTGGCTGCACTGGTGCATTTTGTATTGCAACGGCTGGAAAAGAAAGATAATTTTAAACTTTTAGTTACTTTTTGATTTTTGAATAACTTACTCCATTGCAATTTGGTGACGGTTGTTAGGTCGATCGGAGTTCCATGGAGAGTAATAGGGGTAGTTATCGATGGTTGGACTTGATTGTTTGTGGGAGTAATTCAAACACAATACCGTTGCGCACCTTGATTGTTACCTCAATTAGGTCATTTTGGACCCAGAAGAAAGCTGCAAAGAGAAATTTTACTTCATCAATTTCAATTTATAACTAAAAATTTATAAAAGACTGACAGATCTTATTTTTATCTTTTTCCTTCGATCAATGGAACTGAAATGTATGGGAGTGAATAGAAACGCTCCGCTATCTGCCTTGATAACTTTTATTTGCTGGGGACGCCGGTGTGAGGGTAAATCCTTAAGTGTCAGTTCTAAGCAATAAGGAATATCTGTCAGAAACCTCAGCAGGCACCTCCAACGACCACAAACTTTTGTTCTTTTCCTTGTTAAAAGTGCATACTACTTCCCAGGCATGTACAAGAAGAGACCATGGCATGTTTGTTTTTTGTGCACAAAAATTACGGTTTTCAAACAATTTTTCTACTGAAGTACCAGGCTAGCAGAAACCATAGTAGGTCTCCAACGAGCATAAACTTTTGTTCTTTTCCTTGTAGGAAGTGCATACACGATCTTGTAAACGCCTGGGAGGTAGTTAGCACTTCTTACAAGGAAAAGAACAAAAGCTTGTGCTGTTTCGAGCAACCTGCTGAGGTTTCTGCTAGCCTGGCACTTCAGTAGAAAACTTGTTTGAAAATCGTAATTATTGTGCACAAGAAAAGAAACAAACATGCCATGGTCTTGCACATGCCTGGGAAGTAGAATGCACTTTTAGCAAAGAAAAGAAGTCTTTGAAGGTGCCTGCTGAGGTTTCTGCTAGCCTGGTACCTCAGTTAAAAATTTCTGTGAAAATCGTAATTTTTGTGCCTGAGGTACCAGGCTAGCAGAAACCTTAGTAGGCACCTCCCAGCACAAACTTGTGTTCCTTTCCTTGTATGCACTTCTTACTTCCCAGGCATGGCATGTTCGTTTCTTGTGCACAAAAATTACGATTTTCGAAGTAATTTTCAACCGAGGTACCAGGCTAGCAGAAACCTCAGCAGGCACCTCCAACGACCACAAACTTTTGTTCTTTTCCTTGTAAGAAGTGCATACTACCTCCCAGGCATATAAGACCATGGCATGTTCGTTTCTTGTTTCTTGTGCACAAAAATTACGATTTTCAAACAATTTTTCTACTGAAGTACCAGGCTAGCAGAAACGATAGTAGGTCTCCAACGAGCATAAACTTTTGTTCTTTTCCTTGTAGGAAGTGCATACACGATCTTGTAAACGCCTGGGAGGCGTTTCCTTACAAGGAAAAGAACAAAAGCCTGTGCTGTTTCGAGCAACCTGCTGAGGTTTCTGCTAGCCTGGTACTTCAGTAGAAAACTTGTTTGAAAATCGTAATTATTGTGCACAAGAAACAAACATGCCATGGTCTTATTTGCCTGGGAAGTAGAATGCACTTCTTACAAGGAAAAGAACAAAAGTTTGTGCTGGTTGGAGGTGCCTGCTGAGGTTTCTGCTAGCCTGGTACCTCACCTGAAAATTTCTCTGAAAATCGTAGTTTTTGTGCACAAGAAACAAACATGCCACAGTCTTGTATATGCCTGGGAAGTAGTATGCACTTCTAAAATGGGAAAGAACAAAAGCTAGTTTTGGTTGCAGGTCCCTACTGAGGTTTCTGCTAGCCTGGTACCTCACCTGAAAATTTCTCTGAAAATCGTAATTTTTGTGCAAAAGACATGAAGTTTCGAAACATCTTGAAATAGTTCTCTCGAGTCGTAGTAAATTTACACCTTTCACGAATTTCTGAAGACTCTCTGAACCTCTCTAACAAAGACTGCAATGTTTAACAAAAAGCAAAATTTGATTGAGGTGCAACAAACAAGAGCGTTTTTCAAATTTCAAACAGTCCCTCTTCATATAACGAGAATTTTGTAAAGAAACGAAGAAAAATCACTTTTTGTACCAGCTGATTTGTTTGCTACCAGGCAATCAGAAGTGTCAGCAGGGCCATTGTTTTGTCTAGCAAATTTCTTCACACCACTCAGTTTGTCTGATATACGCATGCGTGTTTGCGCTTCTCCTTTTCTAAAGCAAAACACAATTGGAATGTTTATGTAAGCCTCGTCATGGGATCTTTGCAACAACAAGGTACTCAGCAGAGTAGCAGCAGCAGCAGGTATGCTTTTTCTTCTTTAGCTCTTGCTACTTGGCTCCAAAAGTAAAACAAAACCACACCTATAGTTTGCTTGGTGTTTGTATTTCTTCTAGACATAATACCAGGCGATCATAACAAACTGCAGAGCAGCAGCAGGTATACTTTCTGTTTTCTACGGCTGTTGGTTGCACGTGTCCTATCCAATTCACAATAAATTAATAAAACACTAAACAGATAGGACAAAAATCATTACAAGACACCGATTTTCTTTATTGAATGTCCACTCAAATGTCAGAGAAAAATGTTAATGCGAACCTAGAAAGAGATAACAAGTTGATTTTGTAGTTATTTAGATTTACCTTAATGGAAGACAAGCTCATCAAATTAAAGAAAAACAACCCACCTCGACTGTATTGGATTCATTGTATTCATACTCAGTAAATTATATAAAATGTAACTCATTTAGTTCTTATAATTGCATTTGTTTAATGTATGTTTATTGTCAATTATCAAGAAGTACTGAATAAATTATGTTTCCATTTTGAAACAAAATTAAAAAAAAAACCGCATTTATTACTTTGATCGAGTCCCTACAACTCTACTCTCTACTTAAGTCACACATCACTAGGACTTTTTTACCAGCATCAAATTGAACGTTTTAAAAATGTTAAAAAATGGACAAATTTTTAACAGAATCAAATGGAAAAAAACGTTCAATTTGATTCTGTTAAAAAATGGACAAATTTTTAACAGAATCAAATTTAACAAAACGTTCAATTTGATTCTGTTAAAAAGTGGACAAATTTTTAACAGAATCAAATGGAACAAAACGTTCAATTTGATTCTGTTAAAAAATTGGCAAATTTTTAACAGAATCAAATGGAACAAAATGTTCAATTTGATTCTGTTAAAAAATGGACAAATTTTTAACAGAATCAAATGGAAAAAAACGTTCAATTTGATTCTGTTAAAAAATGGACAAATTTTTAACAGAATCAAATGGAACAAAACGTTCAATTTGATTCTGTTAAAAAATTGGCAAATTTTTAACAGAATCAAATGGAACAAAACGTTCAATTTGATTCTGTTAAAAAATGGACAAATTTTTAACAGAATCAAATGGAAAAAAACGTTCAATTTGATTCTGTTAAAAAATGGACAAATTTTTAACAGAATCAAATGGAACAAAACGTTCAATTTGATTCTGTTAAAAAATGGACAAATTTTTAACAGAATCAAATTTAACAAAACGTTCAATTTGATTCTGTTAAAAAATGGACAAATTTTTAACAGAATCAAATGGAACAAAACGTTCAATTTGATTCTGTTAAAAAATGAGTAAATTTTTAACAGAATCAAGCAAATTTTTAACAGAATCAAATGGAACAAAACGTTCAATTTGATTCTGTTAAAAAATGGACAAATTTTTAACAGAATCAAATGGAACAAAACGTTCAATTTGATTCTGTTAAAAAATGAGTAAATTTTTAACAGAATCAAGCAAATTTTTAACAGAATCAAATGGAACAAAACGTTCAATTTGATTCTGTTAAAAAATGGACAAATTTTTAACAGAATCAAATGGAACAAAACGTTCAATTTGATTCTGTTAAAAAATGAGTAAATTTTTAACAGAATCAAGCAAATTTTTAACAGAATCAAGTGGAACAAAACGTTCAATTTGATGCTGTTAAAAAAGTCCTAGTGATGTGTGACTTAAGTAGAGAGTAGAGTTGTAGGGACTCGATCAAAGTAATAAATGCGGTTTTTTTTTTAATTTCGTTTCAAAATGGAAACATAATTTATTCAGTACTTCTTGATAATTGACAATAAACATACATCAGACAAATGCAATTATAAGAACTAAATGAGTTACATTTTATATAATTTACTGAATATGAATACAATGAATCCAATACAGTCGAGGTGGGTTGTTTTTCTTTAATTTGATGAGCTTGTCTTCCATTAAGGTAAATCTAAATAACTACAAAATCAACTTGTTATCTCTTTCTAGGTTCGCATTAACATTTTTCTCTGACATTTGAGTGGACATTCAACAAAGAAAATCGGTGTCTTGTAATGATTTTTGTCCTATCTGTTTAGTGTTTTATTAATTTATTGTGAATTGGATAGGACACGTGCAACCAACAGCCGTAGAAAACAGAAAGTATACCTGCTGCTGCTCTGCAGTTTGTTATGATCGCCTGGTATTATGTCTAGAAGAAATACAAACACCAAGCAAACTATAGGTGTGGTTTTGTTTTACTTTTGGAGCCAAGTAGCAGGGGCTAAAGAAGAAAAAGCATACCTGCTGCTGCTGCTACTCTGCTGAGTACCTTGTTGTTGCAAAGATCCCATGACGAGGCTTACATAAACATTCCAATTGTGTTTTGCTTTAGAAAAGGAGAAGCGCACACACACATGCGTATATCAGACAAACTGAGTGGTGTGAAGAAATTTGCTAGACAAAACAATGGCCCTGCTGACACTTCTGATTGCCTGGTAGCAAACAAATCAGCTGGTACAAAAAGTAATTTTTCTTCGTTTCTTTACAAAATTCTCGTTATATGAAGAGGGACTGACTGTTTGAAATTTGAAAAACGCTCTTGTTTGTTGCATACCTCAATCAATTTTTGCTTTTTGTTAAAAATTGCAGTCTTTGTTAAAGAGGTTCAGAGAGTCTTCAGAAATTCGTGAAAGGTGTAAATTTACTACGACTCGAGAGAACTATTTCAAGATGTTTCGAAACTTCATGTCTTTTGCACAAAAATTACGATTTTCAGAGAAATTTTCAGGTGAGGTACCAGGCTAGCAGAAACCTCAGTAGGGACCTGCAACCAACACTAACTTTTCTTCTTTCCCATTTGAGAAGTGCCTACTACTTCCCAGGCATATACAATAGCGGGGCATGTTTGTTTCTTGTGCACAAAAATTACCAATTTCAGAGAAATTTTCAGGTGAGGTACCAGGCTAGCAGAAACCTTAGTAGGCCTCCAACGAGAATCAACTTTTGTTCTTTGCCTTATAGGAAGTGCATACACGATCTTGTAAACGCCTGGGAAGTAGTTAGCACTTCTTACAAGGAAAAGAACAAAAGCTTGTGCTGTTTCGAGGAACCTGCTGAGTTTTCTGCTAGCCTGGTACCTCAGTTGAAAATTTCTTTGAAAATCGTAATTTTTGTGCACAAAAAACAAACATGCTACGATCTTGTATATGCGTAGGAGGTATTTTGCACTTCTTACAAGGAAAAGAACAAAAGTTTGTGTTCGTTGGAGGTGCCTTCTGAGGTTTCTGTTAGCCTAGTTGATGGAATTTCTACAAAGTATATGGTTATTCGTCCAAATGTCTACTACTAGATAGTCAAATTTGATCCTAACTGGCGGTTCAAGAACTGCATCAATTTCTTCGTACAACAAAAACGTTTAAAGATTCATCAAAGACTTTATCCTTCTTAAATGTACCTACCTAAATGTCAAACAGAGCATTGGTAATTTGTCATGAGAATTGCATGATAAACTATACAGTCATAGCCCCTTCGAAAGTTCACTAAGCCTAATTTAAATATTTATCAAAAACTTCCGATTACCAATGTTCCTACCACCTATCATAAAAAAAGACATACACACGAGACATGCGGGAAAATAAATCTTTAAAGAGCTAAAATAATGATTCACTGGATGTTAAAAAAAAAACATAAATGTGAAAAGTAAAATCTACACGTAGGCAAGATTAAAACATTAAAATCTCATTACAAACACATAATGAAATAAAAATCCTTTTTATTCATTTTACCCGGCATCAGTATTCTTTTGTTCCATTGTACGGCTTCAGAGCATTCATATTACGATAATTTGTAATTTATGTGCAACGCATACACAGTCACTACCGCATTGGTTTTTAATTTTGTGACAATTGTAGAACGTTGTCGCATTCAGTTTATTCATAAAAAATAAAGAAGATTATTATAGTTTCTGCAATTACACACCTATACATAGAAAATTCCACAGCCCGTTTTTTTGTTTTTTGATTTATTATTTATATGTAAATATCAGAATTAGTGAAATAAAAATGAGCATGCAAACAGCATGTCATTTTACAGTATTTCCGGTTCCGAAATAGTAATTAAAAAAAGACATTTCCGTTCAACCAATATCTCTACACAATAATAAAAACGAAATTAAAAAGAAAAAATATAATTGCAATTAATCTTGCACCGTTTGTTTGGATATTTATTCATACATATAAGTATGGTGAAGAAAAAAAGTAGTTTATTTATGTCCCCCACACCAACACAATCAATTATGTCACTACAGTGCTGTGGCGGCAAAACCAAATTAATTGCAACCATGGAAAATGTTCGGTTTGATCAATTAAAATTTATTTAATAATTGAATTTACCAAAAAAAAGTTGATCAATGAAAAGCATAAGCCCCACCGAAATAACAAATTGATGTGCTTCGACGAAAAACCATTTTACAACACTTACTCACATCAATGCTCAATTCGTAGAACAACTTTTTCTTTTTTGTTTTTTGTTGGCGGCCTTTTATTTATTCATGACAATTAAATGTTATTTTTTGTTTGTTTGTTCTGTACGCGTTAAGTTTTTTAAGGTGACCCGAACACTTCATAATTGAAACTATACTCTATTTAATAAAATATAGGCAATGTAGGTAGGGAAGGAAGGACGTTTTCGATGTGAGTCTCATTGTAATGACTTTCGAAAATTTAACCCCTTCTAAAGCTCTCACAGGGCTACCGTAGTTTGTGAAATAAATCGATACTAATCGAAGAGTCTGTGGCGCCCTGTAGTCACAAGCATAACTGAATGTTATGTGGGAGTTAAAGGTTCGAATCACAGAAACAGAAAATTGTTTTTCAGCAGTACCGCTTTTTTGCGAAGAATTAGCAAGTCCCCCGAGAATAATAGGGGTCACTTTTTGTTAAATCGCTGTTAAAAACATTTGTGTTCATTTAAAACGCATGTTGGAGAAGAAGACGCCATTTTAAAGATACTTTTTTCTGTTTTTTATAAGACATAGTCTCATAAAATTATTTTTCCCAAAAGATAACTAAAAAGGAACAGATTTTTGGCTCAAGTTTCCGCTTACTGGGGAGAATAATTATACACGTTTTTAATTCGCTCTGTGGGACCCCCTACAGAGCGAATTTATTTCGGCCAATTTATTTCGTCTGCTAGAACTTTCTGGTGGTACCCGTGACGTGATGGTTAGCATGTCTCTCCATTACCTCACAAGGCATAGTTTTGAGAAATGTGCTAAGCCATGTTGCGCTACCCTTTTTATTACTTTATTTTTTTTAGAACCTTCTGGCATTTTCAATAGTTTGAAAAAAAAAGAAGTTCCTTACAGTGAATCAGGGCCAGTTGCTCAATCGAATCATAAATTTAAGTTCTACATAAAGTTCTACTTTAGTTAGGGGATTTTATGTAGAACTTAAGAATTCCGGAACGTCTCATACAAAAATGAAAACTTTTTGTAGAACTTAAATTTATGATTCGATTGAGCAACTGGCCCTCAGTATCTCAAGTCTCTCCTAAGAAACAGGTTCAATTCTCCCGCTTTCGTTTTCTCACAGAACAGGAGCAAACTCAGTTCTGTTATTAAAATTAAAAATTCTAATAACTGTTTTATAAGATATTTTTTATGTTTTCAGCCTCTGTGCTCGAAATCTTTTTATCACGAAATACAAAAAACAATTTTAACATTTCGTACTTCAGAAAATTTTTCTAATTACCAGCCTAAGTCTGCTTACGATCCAGAATTATTTTTTTATGGAAGTAAAAGGTTGCGGAATACTTACTTACTTACTTAGGTGAACATTACAGTTCGAGGTGAACCTGGGCCTCAACCAACATCCTTCTGTAACGATTCGATTTCGGGCGAGCCTCTTTGCACTCTAAGTCGGTTGATGTCTTCATCCACTTGATTGCGCCACCTAAGACGAGGTCTTCCCCTTCCACGATTTCCATGCAATGTGCTCTTTTCTTTCGAAATTACCAAGGGTTTCCTCATCCACTTTTGATAAGATCCATGCTTCCGCGCCGTAAAGCAGGACTGGGATGATCAAGGTCTTATACAAGGTCACCTTGGTTTTTCTAGAGAGGGTTTTGTTTCTTAATTGCCTTCTTAACCCAAAGAAGCAACGGTTGGCAAGAGTTATTCTCCGTTTGATCTCCGCACTGATGTTGTTTTCCGTGTCTATAGCGGAGCCAAGGTAGACGAAGTCCTGTACTACCTCGAAGTTATGTCTGCGTATTGTCACGTTTTGTCCAATTCGTCGATGTTCTGTGTCCTTATTTGATGACAACAAGATCTGCCGTAATGTGAAACTTTGGTCTATTGTGGATTTCTCTGGTCTAAAACCACATTGATAAGGACCTTTCAAGTTGTTGACGTGGGTTTTCAGACGTTCACATATTACAGCAGACAAGATCTTATAAGCGACGTTAAGGAGGCTTATCCCTCTGAAATTGGCGCAATTGTGAGGGTCTCCCTTCTTGAAGATCAGGCATACGATACTGAGGTTCCATAGGCTGCGGAATGCAACGTTTAAGTCTACTGATTAGTTGGGTGTCACAACTTAATTTTTTTTTTTATTTTATTGTCATATATTCTAAATTCTAGAGATATTCTAGAATACTGTTCTAAAACTTTAAGCTGATCCCGGTCATAGTTTTGGAGATACAGTTTTGAATGGTCTGACTTGACTAGGTCAGCTAGCTTTAGAGCCAAAACCTTACACGTTTTTCTATTAACTTTGTTTTTGAAATCGATCGATTTCAACCGATCTTGATGAAATTTAACACGGGTTCGAAACAAGTTCACAAGTGCCCTTTTGTTTTTTTCGATTACACTTTTTTTAACATACAAATTTTGATAAAAATTTATTTTTTTTGTAAAAATCTCTGCCAAACGTCAAAGTTCTAATTAACGGTCTTAAGCCTAGTACACTGCTGACACGAAAAGAAAAATCCAGCACAAAAATGACAAGACGGAATCGTTAACAAAAAGTTTCGCTCTCTTTTACGTTGTGCGGTACGCTACTGATTTGCAAAATAGGTTCTATGGTAAATACTTCTAGATTTTTTACTACAAATTTTAGAATTCTCCACACTTCTACACCGTCCATTTTGTTATCTCTTGGTACAATAAATGCTTACGAAGTTTTGACAGCTTTTTTTCTATTTTGTGCCACAACAATAACAAAGCTTGCAAATTGGAAGTATGTATACTTTTTTGTTCATATAAATTACGAAACTTACTTAGGTGGGCATTACAGTTCGGGGTGAACCTGGGCCTCAACCAACATCCTTCTATAACGACTTCGATTTCGGGTGAGCTCTCTCCAGTTTCGCACTCCAAGTCGGTTGAGCTCTTCATCCACTTGATTGCGCCACTTAAGACGAGGTCTTCCCCTTCCGCGATTTTTCTGCATTGTGCTTTGGAAAACCCGACGAGACGGAGCGTTTGGGTCCATCCGCTCTACATAGCCCAACCTCGCGATGCGTACTCTTCTGGCTATGCCCATGTCGCGGTACAGCTCATACAGCTCGTTGTTGTATCTTCTTCTCCACATATTGTCGCATACGGGACCAAAGATCATTCGGAGAATTTTTCTTTCGAAACGACCAAGGGTTTCCTCATCCGCTTTCTATAAGGTCCATGCTTCCGCGCCGTAAAGTAGGACTGGGATGATCCAGGTCTTATACAAGGTTACCTTTGTTTTTCTGGAGAGGGGTTTTTTTATATATAAATTACGAAAGTTGGTCAGTAAGTCCGTGACTTTTTGAATTTCCTGCCTCTTAATTGAAATGGCAACACTGCTCCCGACAACAGTCATCTGTCAGTTAACTCAAAAATTTAACAAGCTGCGAAAGTTAAGTTTGTTTTTGAAAGCCGTTAAAATCAGGCGAACCGTGTTCCTTCACAATTTCGTCGTGGAGGCGAAAATTTCTCGCATCAATTCTAGATTTTCACCAAAAACTAATTTTTTTGTTCACTTCTGTCCACGCGGACGCACCTTTTTTCTTAAGTGTTCCCGTAATTAATGTCGCAAAGTTGAGTTTTGAATGCTTTTTCAAGAAAATTTCAGAAACTGTTTATCAAATGAGTATCTTTAAGATTGTAAGAAATTTTAAGAAACTATTTCATTTTCGGGATGAAAAATATGTTTCTGTCCGTTTTTTAAGTATTGAAACCCACATAATTCCTTAACGAAGTTTGTCTTTTGGGACAAAAAAAAAATTTTTTATAAGTTATTCAAAAATCTTAACTGGATTTCAAAGGTTTTTGATTTTAGTTAACTTTATTGTTCCCAAAAGTATAAATTTTAGAAAAAATAGAAAACCGCATCGACATGGCTCTGGGAACTTTGTTTTAATGTTCGTAATTTTCAATTTACACAGCAGTGTGCAAGCAAAGTCATGCGAGCAAAGATTTCCTTTGACGAATCAATAATTAAGTGGAGTTTTAAAACAAAGCCCCAAAACTACAGCTAAACATAAGAAATAATGCATAACGCTAATTGGCATTTATTATTCAGTCACAAAAGGTTCTTGTAACCATATTTGAGGAATAAAGACAAACTGACTAAAAGGGCGGTGGCTGAAAAGCTAGTTAGTTAGTTAGTTATAGAAACTTTATTTGTTTTATTCAATAGTTCACAATCATATTACTTATCATTAGTTTAATATGGTTTGGCCTAAGGCCGTCTACCAGAATGACATTACACAAAATAATACATAATAAATGTTTCGAAAATTCAATTCAATTTAAAAGTCGCCTTCAATTATACGTGATCTATAACTCAGCGCCATCGTTGTGTATCCATACAATTTCTCCCAACCAAGACTTCCATTTAAAATTCTGATAACATCGTTTTTGTCCATTATGTATCTATCAAAAAATCTGACACGGAATTCTCTGAGAATCGGACATCTAGCAATAAAATGGAAAACATCTTCTCTTTCCTTGAGGTTGCATATATCGCACAAAATCGGTAAGTCCGGACGATGTGGAATGTAATTAAGATTGATCATTTCCCCTCTCAATTTAAATATCATGCTCATCATTGAAAGCGGCAAACGATTTAAAAAGTACGAGTTACCTTGCAGGTTGTAATTGAGCTGGCTATATAACATCCTATACTGCGAAGATTGAGCTTCCAAAACATAACCATTGTAAGCTGATTTAGCTACACCATCAATTAGCTTATCAAAGAAGTCTTTAAGATTGGCGGTTCCAATATCTGCTATACTCTGAGGTCTCTCTATGCAATGCTCCACTCCTAATCGCTCCCATTCTTTTACTAGGTTGCATCTCCGTGCAAGTATTGACTTGAGGATCAAATTGGGTAGCCTTCTTTCTTCCATCTCCAGTACTCTAAGTATATATTGGAAATGTAGTTTAATAGTAGTTACGAATAACGGTGGCATATTAGTTTCTAGATGAACCATGTAATTTGGAGTACAGTTCGGCAACCGAAAAATTCGTTTTAGAAAGTATCTTTGAAACTTTTCAACAGCATCGAACTGCCAGCATCCCCAGACTTGTGCACCATACAGCATGATAGAGGAAGCAGTGGCACGAAAAATCTGTATCTTTGCGCTATGGTCCACAAACCTACTCCCAATACAACGTCCCCAAACCGAAGAAATTGCTCTCTTCGCTTCTGCTAATCTGGTCTCAAAATGCTTTCTGAAGCTTAGGTTAGAACAAATCAAGACACCGAGGTACTTATACTCTCTAACAATTTCCAAATTCTGTCCTTTGTACCTCCACCTTTCATTTCTCGAGTATCTACCACCACCGTCCCTGAAGATCATCATTTTAGACTTTCCGAGGTTTACAGTCAGGTTCCATTGATCACAGTATCGTTCCAGACGGTTGATCATGCGCTGCATACCCTCCACTGATTCCGCCAGAAAAACAATGTCGTCAGCAAAAATGAGGCACGGTATTCGTAAACCTCCGAAATCAATACCCCCTCCAACTTCCTCGACAATATCATTTATAAACAAAATGAAGAGCAAGGTACTTAACACACATCCTTGTCTTAGTCCCATTTGCGTTTCAAACTCATCGGAAATAAATTTTCCGTCCCAAACATAGGAAACATTGTTCTCATACATTGATCTCAGCAGATTCACAACTTTGCTTGAGATTCCCAAAGCATAGAGCTTGTAAAATAATGATTCTCGGGCAATGGAGTCGAAGGCAGCCTGGAAGTCTACAAAGAAAGCATATAACTTCTTTTTCCTGCTTTTAAAGTGGTCAGCAATGTTGAACAAGGTGAAAATCTGATCTATAGTGGAGTGGTTTTTCCTAAAACCGGCTTGAAACATGTTGAGTATGTTTTTATCGTTGACCCACTTTGTGAGCCTTTCAAAAATTAATGTGCTGAATAACTTCACTGAAGAATTCAAAAATGAAATGCCCCTGTAGTTTTCGGAGTTATCGTAAGAACCTTTTTTATGCAGCGGATAAATTATTGATTTTTTGAAACTGGTTGGCACATCTGCGGTTTCGAAAATTCTATTGAACTCTCTGGTGAGCGAAAACAGGAACTCGGACGTACAATTAATAAAGAATTCTGAAGGGATTCTGTCATCTCCTGGTGCCTTGCCAGATTTGGTTTTGTCCAATGCATTTCGCACTTCCACTACTGTAAACGGCGGGTCAAGTAAATCGTCTAAGAAAAACGGTGCAGCATATTGGGGATTAGGTGAAAACTGTGCAGTGTTGAGTAACCTTTTAAAGTACTCCTGAAGTTCTGCTGCTTGTAGTGAAGATCCAATACGACTAGAGACTCCATTAATTGCCTTAGCAGCTTTCCAGAAATCGGCGGGCGATATAGCTGAGTTTAAGCGCTGAATGGTTAGTTCATCACTTTCTTTGCGCTTAGCAAGACAGATCAGTTTATACTCTTTGTTAGATGCTGCATACATAGTTCTAAAAATATTTGCATTATATTTCCTAAAAAGCTTCAGAAGACTAAATGTTCTTTTCCTTGCTTTAAAGCATTCCAAATCAAACCATTTCTGTTTAAACTTCGTCTTCTGTTTCCAAGGATTGGTTACTGGATAAGCGATTTTTACTACCTCCGTAAGCCTGGTTATATTCAAACTACTGTATTGCATGTTTTGCTTTCTCAGTTCTTCATCTAAGTTAGTTTGGTAATTCCGTAAAAAATATAAACTATTACTCCAATGTAACTTTGGAAGGAGCTCAAGCGGCTTAGATAATTCATCCGCCAGGCCAAATTTGCACGTGATTTCTAATGGCATATGATCCGAAGAAGTTTGCTGTCCCACTCTGAAATTGCTCACAAAAGAATTCCATCTTCCCGATACTAGACCATAGTCGATGACTGAACCCGCTGTTCCACGAATAAATGTGAATTCGCCCTGCAGATCTCCTTCACAACTTCCATTCAGAACTCTAGCATCAAATGCATCAGCAAAGTCCAACATTTTTACGCCTTTACCATCGCAAACTTCATCTTTTGAGTGACGAATTGAGCTAAAAATAGCTCCTGCTGATCCACTTAAAAAGCTATTCTGCGAGCAGCCAATCCTTGCGTTGAAATCACCGACAAAAAGTAGATCTCCGGAGTTTAAAGCTGTAATTCCATCACATAGTTTGTCGAAATCACTCTGCCAGTGGTTGCAGTTCAGATAGATCGGGATGATATACACAGTACAATTGTTTTGAGTAACTTCCAAAACCGTTATTTCTTCGCTTTCCATAAAATTTAACGATATTCCACCGAGTCCTTTTCGGTAACCAAGTAGCTGACCTCCACTTCCTCTCCCATGCGTATTTGTTTTCACCGCTGCGATCCATTTAAGCTTAAAGTTGCTAAACATTCCCTCAAATTTTTCTATTTCATTTTCTAACACATGCGTTTCCGTAAGTAAAAATATATCAAAGCTTTTTATATAACTAAAAAAATTCATAACAAAAAACTTATTTTTTAGCCCTGATATATTATATCCTATTATTCTTAATTCTAAAATATTAATTTGTTTCTGGTAGACTTGTTCGCATCATTCCAATCCGCGTAAAGTCGCATTCCCACTCATGCTTGTGTTTGCACCCAAAAGCTGTACAGCGGTTGGTACCTCATTTTGCCGAAACGAAATGTTGCTAACTTCATGTACATTTTTCTTTGACGTTTTGTGACTGCCGTTTCTTTTACTATTTACGTGCACTTCATTCATAAAAGTTTGTAAATTGTTAAAAAACAAAAAATTACTGCCGAATATAATTTTCAATGCCTCCATAGGATCAGCAGCACCACACCTTAGCCCCAGCTCTGGATCCCATGAGAAGAGCTTGTTGGATATGATTAGCTTGTCGTCGTTAAGAATGGCTTTAACTTTCGGAAAATTAGCACGCAAGAACTTGTGGATTGGGACCAAATTACTCCTTCTGCATCGCATTTTGTACGGTAGGTCCTTATGAATGTAAATCGCAGATCCTTTCAAGTCCTTCGCATTCTTAAGAACTTTCCATGCTGCATTCCGGCTTCTCATTTTAACAACTATTATTGCCGATCGCGAATCTCTAGCTGATATTGGATGCGCGTATTCGATTTCGGAGACATCGGTTGGTGAAAGCAAGCCAGCACAAACTGATTTCGCTTTCTCAGTCATATCAACATTTTCGTCCGTTGGCATATGTACCACAACATTAGACTCACTACCTTTTTGTAGTAATTTTTCAAACTGGTCCTCAAGTAAGTTGTTTGAAAAGCTATATTAGACTTATTCCGTCTAAGCATATCATCGCGACCAAATATACTTGCTCGTCTCTTCTGGACTTTGTATTTCATTCAGTTAAATTCAACTTGACAGTTGCATAAAAGTCTTTTCATGTCATCAGAATTGATTTAATGTATTTTCTAAATTTTTCCTATACACATCGGTGGTGCATTTAATTCCAATTTACTATTGCTGCATTTCACAATAGTAGGTATGTATGTACCTACATTTCAAAGTATAAAAGGTTTTCTCTTTCTTTATTATGCTGTCATTTGGCTTTTGTTAGTTTAATTCAATTTAGTTGGAGCTCTGGTGGTCGTCGATGTGTCTCCTAACAAACAAAAATTATCTCACTCAATGGCTATTTGGTGTTTTTTTTTTTAGAAACCGGAAAGAAGAAATGCGTATATATTATAAGAGTATAGAGTAGGTACATTATTATACAACTTGGATGATGGTGTGCTTTTTATTCAAATGGAAATGGATGAATACTTTGATGTAGCTACACATACATGTATTCCAATTAGATGATATAAAACAACCTGCGTCATTCCATATACATTATATTACCGCTCATTATATTTTGATATTTTGTTGATTTTAATGCACCTTGGAGCTATTTAAATGTTACATAATATTGAATAATTGGGTTTTTCTTTTATGTCAATTTTCAAAAATATTACGGTTTACAAGTAGAAGAAAGAAATTACCCCAAACCCGAATTTAGGTACTTCACTTGGCTGCCTATAAAACTTAACACACTACACGCAGGGGCGTAGCGAGGGTCCAAGCGATGGGGGGGTGAATTTTTATGAAATGCCGACAAGTCTTAAGAATTTGCCGACTGCATATGATTGTATGTCTGGTATAGAGTCCTTAACCACCCAACGGATTTGTATGAAATTTTCAGTGTAGACATAGATTAGCCCATAGATGGTTCCTGTCAAGGTTTGATCTCCATATTCTCACAGGAACGGGATTGGGAACGCAAACCTTGAAACTACTGGAAAGATTTCAAAAATTCTTTTGCCATTGAGATGTCACATAATCCCACAGTAAAAAAAAAATTATAATTTATCCGCATATTCCCACGGAAGCGGAAGAACGAGAAAGGGAACCTTAAAACTATAGACCCGATCAACGCCGGTCGACTCAGCTAGTAAATAAACAAAACTAAAAGTTATTAAAAGCGTAAAAGTGTTAATTTCACAGAAATTCATTTAATGACGAAAAAGTATTTATAAGAAATAATATTATAATATAGTATTTGGTATGAGAAAGAGCACACATTTTTTGAGTTTAGTCTTTAAAAATTTTATTATTAGTTAAAAAAAAGTTCATAAATTGGAATTTAAAGTCCAACTCTCCGGTGTTTTTATAATGCCCATTTCTCGGTGACCTCACTAGGTTGAATATTATAAATCAGCAATATCCTTTGAGGAATAAAGAAGCATTAATAAATTTAGCCTATCACTACCCATCCTCGTACGCAAATAATTAAGAATTATTTTAAGTTCACTAAATGACCGCTCACAAGAAGCCAACGACACAGGAGCAGTTAACATGTAGCAAACTAGTTTGAAGGCTAACGGAATCACTACTCTTGATTTGAATACCTCTTTGACAATATCGTCGAAAATTGAGAATTTCTCACAAGTAAAAAGAAGAATTTGCAGTTCCGACAAGTAGCAGTCCACATCTTCGTTAAAAAAAACCGATCTAATTCTATAATAGATTTGACTAATTCTTTAAGTGGCATTTGCTCTGAAAGCGGATATTTTAAAAAAATTTTAGGAAAGGATCAAAAATGGTTAAATTATCTGTTAAATTATCTTTAACGTGCGAAATAAAAGTTTGAAGAACCATTTTGAACTCTTTTCTATAAAATGTTTCTAGATCAAACACATAAGCAGTTTCAGAATTTTCATCAATTCTCTTTGGTAACCAAAGCGTTCTGTGATGTTTAATAAAATCGTTTTCGGGACTTTTCTTTAGTTTTTGAGCAAATGAAGAAGAACTTTTTATTAAAGCATTTAATTGAATGTCATCATTCCAATGTGCCTCGAATCAGTAATGAAGCGTCAAAAACGTTTAACTCTTCCGCCTCTAGATTTTCGGTCAAATATTTAACTTTAAACATGACATTTTTGTAAAAATATAACGAACTGATAAAATCAAAATCTAAGATTTTTTTAAAAGCCCAGAAGCGCAGGTACGACTATTCCTTTTAAAGCATTTACTTTGCCTTCAAAAGATATCCACATAGCCTTTACTGTTTCAGCTCTAGCAGTACATTGAGATTTTGACAAGTTTTTAATTGCCAATGTTTAATTTCCAATGTTTTTAAACTTTTCTTGCATTTATTGAAAAGGTATTGTACTACCATAGAAAAGCACAAACAATGCTTCCAATGTATCAATAAACTCTTTGATCAGCACGTTTGAATTGCATGCTGTTTCAACGAGAATATTCATACAATGCTCTAGATATTGAATGTAACGGATTTTCTTTTCACAATTTTCTGACAATTTTCTTTGGGTACCGTTCTACTTCCCCGACATATTTTTGGCAAAGTCATCGAATTGGAATACCATATTCTTCACAGAAAAACCTTTTGATCAAAGTGTCAATTTGATTTTTTTCATTAATGGGCAATGTCGTGAAATTAGTAAAATAGTTTGTCGAAAATTTCCATCGTCCTCATCGGACTCCTTATGACCGCAAAAAGGTAATCGTTGCCCTCCCAAAGTTCTCGCAACATCTATTAACATTTACAGCACTTTTGAATGATACGCATTTTCTTGTTCTTCTTGAATGCTTTGTTGTCTTTCAGCTTTGTCCAGCAAAACGTTGACGTGAGCTCTTATATTAACAAAACTGCAATAATCAAGTAAAGCCGCGTATTGTGATTCAGAAGCCAAATGTTGAAGCGATTTTCCTTCTTTTTGTGTACCCCGACTCTTCATTTTATGCCACTGACGAACACCCACCGATACCCATTCCGGATTAGCGAGTTGTCTTTGAATTCCTTCTGAGAATAAAAAGCAAGCAAAGCAATTCATTTTAAAACAAAAAACGAAACAAATCAGGCATGAATATGACTTGTATATTCTTGAATTTCACAGAGTGTTTAGAAAAGTGACAACAAGTTTTGATGTTGAGCACTACCTGGTGAGGGTAGCTGGAAACATAATTGAAAATAATGTGCATAGAACTTTTTTTTTTAGCTCGAATGATGTACTAGCTACTGGCTTAAAAAAAACAAGTCGGTCGACCAGCTCAATCACTTCCATTCGCGTCTATTTAGTTGAGATGACTTGACTCGGCAAATCTTCTTTGTTTTTCTATCTTAATTTGCCGACATGTTTATTTTTTGGGAGCAAATCGACCTTCGCAAACACTTCCATTCGTGTCTTTTTGGTTCAGTTGATTTAACTCGGCAAATCTACTTTGATTTTCATCCTTGTATTGCCGACTCGGGAAAATCGTGGGGGGGTGCTATACCCCCCCCCCCACACCCCCCTCTCGCTACGCCCCTGACTACACGGTGTGATTCATGTGGGATGGGAACGTAAAAGCGGGTGGAGTATATTACTTATGTGTCTCAGAAAAGAATACTAACAAATCCTTACTGTAGGTTATAAATGTTATGCTAATGAGGAATTTAACTTAATATAACCAAGAGAATTGCACTCTAGTTTGCATATTTATCTAGGTAGTAAGTTTCTGTAAATGTTAATGTAATATTATCAAAGTTTTCCATAGAAAAGACCGCATTTTAGATACCTGTTCTAAACCACTTCTTTTTTACTTCCTGCTCCTTTTTAGATGCTATGCGAATCGGTTGCTTCTCTCTTTATGAGAGGTATGACATTTTTACCTCTGCAAGCGTTAAGTCAAGGAACATATTTTGTGCTGTCGCCTGTTTTTCTTACATAACAAAGAATGTAAAGCTTAAACTGAAAACCAAAGCCCACAAAGAACCTTATGAAACAGCATACTTTGGGGAATATGCTTTATCAAAAGGACTTGCGAGCTCTTTTTGTAAAAGTATCATAGACACAGCAGGACATTAAGGAACACGTTTCACTTTCTCATTCTCTTAAAAAAACAAACAATAATTCAAAGCGCAATGGCCCGTGAAGAAGTACGTGAATAGCCTAGTGTCACGTTTATTCAGTTCAGGGATTCCTTTCGGTACAGAGGTCAGGTGGAGAATTCCAAATATTATTTCTTTATGTTCCTTGATTGCTATTTCGTAATATTCAAAGTTTTTGATTGGGTGACTTCATCAGAATTCATAGCCTATGCATTGGGATTGGGTGCCAATTTCTTACTTTTCATTTCTCTTTACACAGACTCGTGTTTACTAAAGGAACCTACATCGGGGGTAGTCCCTCATTTCGTTGCAGTTAGATGAATCAGAGTTATCAGGCATTCTTTGCCTTTGTATAAATTCATGTCCATGGAACCCATTTTGGTTAGTTTCATTGAGTTGTAGTAAGTTGAATGAGAGGTATCAGACATTTTCATATTAATTTAAATCAAGCTTGAGGCTAAGCAGTGCATTTTTGTTTAAAGCTTAAAAGTTACTTCTTCAACTTAAAGTGGTTCAAATTTTCTAATGTAAATGTAAACGTTTTCATTGTGCAGTTTTGTTCCTAAGAAAAAAGGATATTCTAAAAATTAATAAGAATTAAGAAAATGAAATGAAAGCAGTATGTAAGTTTGGCTTTTCCAAAGCTGATAGATTAAAAATAGGGTGGCGCAACAGAGCGAGGAACCAACAGGAAGGGCCCAGGGGTGAGGGAATGGAGGGGTCCTACAATGATTTGCCGATTCCGAACGGCCTATCGAGAAAGATCTTTTCATGGCAATGAACTTATTAACGGAGGACTTGCCAATTCCCCGCGAAAGGTGATATCCGTGGAAAACATTTTTGCCTCAGTTAGCAGTTTACCAGAGTAAATAGAAGTCCAAGATCTAAGAATGCATTTTCGTATGCAATCTAAAGTACGATAGGAGAACCTTTGTCCTTGAAGGCAGACGTGATGTTTGAACTTGGGACAATAAACACAATTCTTCGCCATTTCTTTAATTGGCCAACGACTTTCTTGTCTTTGAACCACGGGTAGTTAGTCAGCCAAACTGAAAACAGACGGTCTCCACACCATTTGTAATGGATGATCATTCAACTTTGCCTCCCTTATCATCTATTCTTTTTGGTGTAATCTATTTTACTAAATTTTAAAGGCGTTAGCAACTACTTTTTGAACTGGATCAGAGTCTTGATGGCGTCTCTTGGCTATGCTTCAAATCAAATAGACCACCCATTACAGACTTTGTTTCACAGGCTTTGAAAAAATGTTCGCGCTCAAGTACCACATTCGCTGTCGAATTACGCGCCTGAACTAGTGTCATTTTGAAAGCGTAAAGAAGAGAATTCGATAACTTATTGGCTCGATAAATGGTGCGGAAATTATGTCCTTCTTTTATTCTTTTACTATTTTGATTTTTCTAGTTCCATTTTTCCATTTAAATTTCACCGCCTGTTTACAAACACAGTTCACACGAGTTGACCTGAGCAGTTCATGTTTTCGAACTGTTTTCGGATTTGCTTTCTATTTTATAAGTAATAACCTTGCTAGACAACGAAATGGAAGGCAAACGATGAAAATTCCGTATTCAATCCTTAAAATTTTCATTGAAATCTATTGAACCGTTTCCATGCGAGATAAACTTTCAGACAGACAGATCAAATTATTAAAAACTGTTATTTAGAACTAGATATTATAGTACTAGTATTTCTTAGCTTTAACTCAAATTATAAAGTTCATGTTTAAATTATAGAAAGATAATTAATATTTATAAAACATGCAGTCGTTGTTAAAGTGAGATGGGTCGTAGTTCGTAGATGAAGAATGTAAGAATCCTGTTGCTAAATTTTAAAAATTTTACGGCATTTGATTTGATTTTAGAAAATTTAAAGAACAGCTTTAATTAAGATATGGTGCCCGTGATGTTATGGTTTTCATGCCTGCTTATTACGAAAGAGTTCTAAGTTCGCAAGAATGTCAGAAACATCAAATTTTTTTCACGGGCATCGCCTTTCTTGAGGAATAGTCAAGTCGTCTGACACGAATTATCCTGCCATGAAAAGCGCTTTCTGACCCAACTGTTCGAAACCGGCATAAAATAGTAGGACGTAGGTTTTTGATTTAAAAACATTAATTCTTTTATGTAAATATTTTCAATTTCTTCTCGATTGTTCTCTAATGTATTTATTTTTTATTTCTATTTCCAGGTAGGTAAACAAAACCAAGCTACATTTTGGATAAGTGGATAAATACCAAAAAGTATTGGTAATGTATTGAACATATTTCATTGAATTTGTACTTTTTAACAAAGTGAATTTTATAAGTTTTTTTTTATAGTTTTTCGTTATCTATCTGAGATTGTTAACTCTAATTGATATTAATAAATAAATAAACATATTTCATTGAATTCTACGAAGTTTTACTTTTTACACAAGATTTTCTTAAATATTTGGCTTTTCTTACATAAAACGCTGCGAGAGAAACCATAAAAGAGCTCTAAGTTCTGCCAATGCTTGGCTTGAAAGTTGTGAAATCATTATACCTACACAGGTTATGTTACCTCTTCTGCTAAAGTCTTCTTTTTTCTAAAGTCTTTTTTAGGAAAAGAAAGCAAAACTCCGTCGTACTAAATGATGTCCTTGAAAATACCTTAAATCATTTTTTTTTCTTCTTTAATTTTTGATCCCAAAGAAGAGCATATGTCTGCATTTGGTATTTCGTTCTCTTGTCCAGACCGGAACACTTAAATAAAAACACGAAGTACCAATCTACCTACCAGCAACCATGTAGATTCATATTTCTTAGAATAAGCATATTCTTCTTCTTCCTTTTTTTTTCAACGCAAAAATCGCTTGGTTGTCGTTGTTGAAATACAAAAAAAAGTAATGATGATCCACCACTCTTGTAGAACAGTGTGTGTACCCAGTACAGAAAAACAGAAGAAGAAAAAACACATTTGAGCAAAAACAGGGAAGCCCATCTGTGGATGAGTGTTGTTTGTATAGTGGAACCAGAACATTTGCAGGCTTTCATAACAGGCTTCCCAGATTCATATTATTCTCTTCCTATTTATCATTGTTTACAACAACAAGAGAAACATAGAATTGCCGGGAGTAAATAATATAACATATACCTACGATGGATGCTACAAAGTATGTGCCCTTGCACTGTGTGTTTGTTGTAAAGGAAATGCAGATGAAGGAAGGAAAACAAAGAGGAAGCATGTTTGTGCACTGAGAAACCGAGGGGTTGAACGAATACAAAAAATACATTCATATAAACAAAACGTTGAAATTGTATTGATGGATTGAAGGATTCATTTAGAGATATATTACAGAAAACTAGTGAACACCTGATTGAAAAAGGGGGAAGGAATACTCGAAGAGAATTTCATGTTTGTAGACTCACAGCGTTGATCAAGGAAGCATTCTATTAACACTTGCTCTTCTTCTTATAAAGAACTGCAAAATAAAGTACAAAAGGTTCTGATAGAAGATTTTCAATTGGATCTAAACTAAAGGCGAACCTCAAGGTTCCAATTTAGGGCATATTCCTTTTGCATTTTCTTAAATAATCGTTCTCTTAAGTTGGTACTTGATATTTTATCTTTTTGCCTTCTAAATGAACAAAGAAAATTGAAGTACTGAGTTATTTCGAAGTGAAGTCTTCCCTTTTAACTTAGCGACTTATGTAGAGTATTTAGAATACGAATACACCGTATCTTTTTAAACTGTTAAATATATTCAAAGGGTTCTGATAGAAGATTTTCAATTGAAACTAAACTAAAAGCGTACCTCAAGGTTCCAATTTAGGGCCTATTCCTTTTATATTTTCTTCAATAGTAGTTCTTTTAGGTAAGTACTTGATGCCTTTTCTTGTTCCTTCTAAATCAACTAAAAAACTGAGTTATTTAGAATTGAAGTCTTCCCTATTTTACACTCAGAATACTTAGAATACAGTGATGTAACTCTTTATTTTTGGAGTAATCCGTATCTTTTTTAACTGCTAAATAAATTACAAAAGGCTCTGATAGAAGATTTTCCATTGAATCTGAACTAAACGTGTACCTTAAGGTTCCAACTTAGGGCCTATTCCTTTTGTATTTTCTTTAATAATCAATCTCTTAAATTGGTACTTGATATTTTATCTTGTTGTCTTCTAATTGAACAAGGAAAATATAAATACTGAGTTATTTTGAACTGAGGTCTTTCCGTTTAGACACTTTAGACAATGGTCTGAATACAGGGACGTAATTCTATAATCTGGGATAGGTTTTGAATCAGTAAAACCATAAAATCTTCTGTTTGCTTTCCTTTCCAGCGTTTTCATTTGAATTTAGTGCATTACAATTGAAGCTCCTCTCAATTTATTTTAGAAAATTTCTTTCAATAGAAATTATCTGCCTTCTTTCAAATAATTTACCACGCTAAAGCAGCGAATGTACACTGTACAACAACAATGTTGTAGGCACTCCAACTCTATCCACAAAGAGGTTTTGTTTTCCATACACTCTGGTGTTCATCAGGAGTAGTGGTGCTTCTGTGTATTTTCTTCTTTTACTATGTGGAATGCTGTTTCTTTACCATATGAAGATGGCCCCAAAAGAAAAAACCAACAAGATATCTTGGGGAACATATGATGATGATGATGATGGTGGTACGTGTACCAAGAAACAAGTTCATAATGACGATGATGATGGTCATAATGGGTTTTAGTAGTAGGTATAGTTACTGATGCTCAAAACGCGCTTTTATTATTATACAGCGTCAAAAGAGAAGAAGAAGAAGACGAAGAAACCTCTAAACTAAGATGGACCGACTGAGACGGGTTAAACAAAAGGCGAACAACAAAGTAACCTGTCTTTCAAGTTTCTGATGATTTTTTTTTTGCCCCCAACGTCTTCTGTTTGAACAACAAATATTTTTTTTTTTGTGTTGCTTTCTTCATACTTCTCTCTTTGCTCGACGTATCTGATTTTGTATAATTTTTTTTTTGTTTGATACAGAATAAAACCTGCACACAATATTTGGCTTCCTACGACCGAACTGGTTTGGCAGTGTAGGTACTAGGTAGGTTTCCATCGTTTTCTTCGATGACAGGTACATTTTTATATGGTCTTTTGATATATAGGGAGTATATAACTTCTAACATAACGTCATCAAAAAATTTGAATATAAATGGAATGTGTTATGGTGTATTATTAACGTCATCACACACTATTCAAATTTGTTCTTTCAAACCTGCTAGCCCGGATGATGGTTTTTTTTTGTTCTTTTTATTTATTTATTTGGTATCACGTGGCTCACACTATGATCGTATGTCCTCATATGAGTTTTCTAACTCTTTTTTTTCATACTGGTAGCCAAGGAATTAAAAATGAAGCGAGAACATGTGACCCTGACTTGATGTTGAAATCAACGAAGAAGTGTTGCGATTCCAAAAAAAAGTCTTATATAAAATGATAGTGTTATAAGGCCTAAACCGGATTAGTAGAAGAATAGCCAAACGTGTTTCTAGCAGGTGAAGTAGAAGAAGAAAAAAAAATGGTGGAAAAGAATCTTTGTGGAAGCTAAGGTTTTCATTCAAACAAGTCATTGCTGTTTTTTATGTAAAAAAAGACAACATTAGATATAAAAAAACCGTTTTATAAATAAATCGAGTCTCAATTGGAAGCTGCGATTTCACAAAATGTATTTTTTGTGAATTCCTATCAAAATCTTTAATAGTTGAGTCAGTGAATATTCCCACGCTTCAAAAATAAGTCGCAGTGGATGCGAATTTAGTTTTGGTTTGGTTTCTAAATACATACATATATATTTAATATGTTTGTTTCTTAAATTAGGTCCTCCAGGCCAACCAAGGACTCGTCAGGATTGGCTTTGCCATGTGTCTGTACAGCCAATGAATGGCTTTGGGCCTGGAATAACATATTTTCTACACTTTTGTATACTTTTGTTTCAAGCAAAAGAAAACTTATTTTGCAAAAACTATATGTCAATGACTAGTTCAGGTCTTGGGAAATACGTCTCGGAGCCTTGCCATGAATATGAACTTCGGTTAGTTTAGATTTCTCCCGCATTCGGAGAGGTTTTGAGTTCTTCATCTTATTTCTAGATGATAGAGGGTCGCGAAGAGCTTAAGTACAATTGGCAGCAGGTACATATAGACAAAGACATAGGGAGGATTTCTTTACGAAGTAATCTGTCGACATTAGCTTGGAGGACAAACTTTTAAAAGCCTTACGTGATATGGAGTCTGATTTTGTCCCACTACGTAGATGAACAAATACAAAATTTGACGTTGATTTTAAAGATTCGGTGTTCTTGACTTAATGGCTAACATGTCTGCCTTTTACTGGGAAACAGACACCAAATTATGCTTTTCAAGGGCCATCGCCTTTTGCCAGGAATTGGCAAGTCCTCCGATGATAGTTGATTGTCATGAAAAGCACTTTCTCGGTTAACCGTTCGGAATCGGTAGAAAATTGTAGGCCCAATCCATTTCTTTACATGGCATGGTTGTGAGAAAAGCGCTAGACTCGAGGCTCATCGCTCTGTCGTGCTAACCTATTTGTGTATTTGCTTTTTTTTTAAGATTCTAATTTTAATTTCGTTTTCCTATTGCAGATTCTTAATCAAAAAAGGCAACGCGACAGAAAATAAGGTCGAGTGCTAGCAAGTACAGAAATGAAAGTTGTCAGTTTCTATAATTTTCTAATTTTCTTTTCTTAAAGAACTAAACTTTCACTAGATGCAGGGTTTTAAGAAAATGTCTTTTACGACAGCCCTCCCTTCAAGACGGAGTCCTTTGCACTCACCCTTAACCGTCTGCTATCATAATCTTGGTAGCATTCTCAACCCTCGGCGCGGCGACTGACGTGGGTAGTCGGACAGCCACCTCAAGCCCTTAATTGGTTTTGCTAGACTAGAACAACTATGGACTAAACACACGTGTAACGCCTGTACACAAAAGTTCTATAATTTTCCTAATTTGAAATGTAACACCGAAATGCCAGTTTCTAGGTTTTTAGGGTGTGTCATAATTCCACGTCAGTCGCAGAAAGTTAATGAGATAGATATCAACTTTCGACTAAACTATGAGCTTAAAAAACATTGTAGCGCTCCAAAAAATAGGACGATTTTTTCCAAAATGCGTTGTAACACCACCTACCAACTACACCGTGGGTGCATAAAGACACATCCAACAAAATATTGAAGTGAAACCACATGTTTTCAAAAAGGAAATAAAAGCAATAAACAAAACAAAACATAGAAAAAAAGCACTGCTGGACTGTCTCAAGAGCTATTTACCAGAAAAAAACAAACAAACTGCGGAATAACTATTCATTTTATTCACCTTACGCCTAATAAATAAAGCAATTAATAATGCTGCCCTTTTTGATGCGATCAGCTTAATCTTAATAACCATCCATTACATGCGAACATAAAGCGATAAAAATCGTATAGCCTCATGGCGTCATCACACCACACCAGCACCAGCACCAGCACCACACCACGACGACACAAGGACGAAAGTAACTTGTACTTGGTATAAGCATTCAGTTCCCATAGAATTTTTTCCTCCTACCAGTTTTATTCTTTAAAGTCACATGCTTCAGAGAGAGGAATACATTTTCTGTTATATAAATAATATCAAAACAGAAAATAAAAACAACGCCATCTCTTCAGTGGAAAGGTATTTTGTTTTTTATTCCAAAACAAAGTGCAGTACACAACAACTCTTGAGTTTTATTTTTTTCCCACATAAATCTCAATCAGTTGGTTTTTCCTCCTGCTGGTTGAAATTCTTTTGTATACTATTTTCTCATTCTTTTCGCTTTGCTTTTGCTTCGGTGTAAATTGTTCATCCTCAGAGATGCAGTAGAAATTGCGATGAATTCTTATGCATTTTAGTTCTTAGCCCCATGTTATGTTGTAATGGGGAGTGAGTTAAAAGAACAAAAAACATGAAATAAATTCAACTTCTTTAAAACCAGTGCCATTGCGCTCACATTCATGTGCAACGTGTCAAAGTCGTGTGAATCATGCAGTTTTGATATTTAATTAACCAGGAACAAAAGAGTTGAATAACAATGAAAGTGATATGATATCAAAGGGTTCTGAAGAAATGCTGATTTCTTTGAAAAATATGCAGTTTTTAATGTTAAAGACATGTGACGTTCTGAGGACTTCTTTGAATTCAAAGTCTGATTTTCAGGATTTTCTGGAAGTTTAAATGCGTAATCAAAAAAAAAGTAAATAAAGGAACTAGCTTAGGAAGGTAACATCTCTTTCTGACGAAATTTAAAAATACAATGAAACATGAATGGATTGAAAGAAAATTGAGAGCTGATTTTTTATCTTCTGTTAAAACCCAGCTAAATACTTCACGAACAGGGCGACCGATTCTGTGATGATTCATGTGACACATTGCACTACCTCGTTTAAAAAATATTGGAAAACATATGAACTTTGAACTGTTAATCCAGAGGTTCGAGTTCGAATCCCAACAGAGGCAAAAATGTTTTTTCCACGAGTATCGCCTTTCGCGAGGAATTGGCAAGTCCTCCGTTAGTATTCATTGCCATGAAAAGCGCTTTCTCGATTAGCCGTTCGGAACCGGCAGGAAATTGTAGGTCCTCTCCATTCCCTCACAAGGCATGGTTGTGACTTGTGAGAAATGCGCTAATGCGCTAGGCCCAGGGGCTCCTCGCTCTGTTGCGCCACCCTATTTATTTATTTTTATATGAACTTTGAACAAACAAAATCCGGTTTAGTTTTTTTTGTCAAATTTTGGCTCGCAAATCATTCCAAAACTATTCAGCGGCAGGGTTTTGAGTAAATTCCAAGAACTGTTTAAGTCGCCGGGCCTGATAGTACAGCCATTTGGTAGTTTTACCTGGAAAGTTTTCCGGGAGTATTGAAAATTGGCAGTTTTATAGATTTTGATGTGCTCTATCCGAATTTCTACTTTGCCACCTCGCACCGCCATATTGATAAAAATGGTGCCTAAAATCAATTTTCACGGAATATCTCCCTCCCGACTCATTTTACGATAAAAATGAAACTAGAGACAATTTCTTATAAAATCTATCTATTTTTTCATAAAGTCAATAGTTTTGATGTACGAGCGCAGCAAAGTGTACTCCAACACACGTTATGTTAAAAAATACTCATTTCCACATTACCTTGAGGTAGTGTAAGCGGCACGTTTTTTTTAACGTGGTATCCCTCATAGGCCTAATCCACGAACAATTCAATAACCCGAAATCCGGTATATCCTCGCTTCGCGGAAAACTTTCCAGGTAACCGCTATTTTTCATTTTTCCAAATGACTGTTGGAATGCGTTTATAAATACGAAGTTAGCTAAGCCTTGCCCAACTTCTTGGACACCTTCTAGCTAGACAACACTGTCTATATGAACATTTTGTAAATTCGACTCATAGTCTCCATCACGTCATGTACAGACGTCTATCTTGACTCGAAAAGATTTGCCTTCACTGCTCACGCTCAGAAGCAGTAAGAATTTCACTTAGAGCTGTGGATAGAAGTATTTTTCCACGCTTTTTATGTCAGGCCAATCAAACTGTGAAACACCTTGTAAGGTGGGGAAGTGATGATGATTCTGTGTTAAAATCTTGTATATTTTCTGTGAAAGCGGTATGTAGAATATTGAGCTTGAAAACTCACAAAGAAATTCTAAGAAGATCTAAGAGATGATGTGGATAAAACGGGATTACATCTCTTGGTTCCTTAAGTGATGGTTTTCTTCGTACTTTCCATCGATTGATTTCGGACTTAAATTTTTTTTTTGCTATAAAAGGTTTCATTTGAAAGATCTTTCTGTTTATTCTTCTTTTTTCTGGCTTTAGGAGCATCATGATTCCGTAGCATCTTAACTCTCTCACTTAACTGCTTCCCACTAAGTGATTCGCTTGATCCGTTCGTGGAGTAACCCTTAAAGTTCATTTGTAAGATAACTAAAATATATCACATCTCTGATTTGTAAAATGTGCGATCATAGACTTTTTTTTGAAAATATTAATGCGAAATAAATACATCTACATCTACAGATCACATCTCTGGTTCCTATCAATTATTCAAAGGCTTTCAAGTCTTTTCATATCAAGCTAGTTTTTGTTTAACCACCAGACGCATTGCCACAAGGTTCTATACTACGACCTCTTCTCTCCTCCTTGTAAATGAAGTTTTGGTGGATATCGTTTATTCAAAGGCATTCATCTCTTTTCAGAGCAAGCTAATAACGCTTCTGGTTTCCATTTAATATTCAGATGGATGCCGCAAGGTTCAATGTTAAGACCTCCTCTGTTTTTTTTTTTTTGTAAACTAACGTCTGGTGCCTATCGATTATTCACTCACAAGTCTTTTCAAAGCAAGCTAATAAAGTTCCGGTTTTTTTTTTCAACCATTAGGCGCATTGCCAGAAGGTTTATTACTGAGTACTGAGACATAATCTCTCCTTTTTGTAAATGAACTTCTAGTGCCTATCGATATTTCTAGTCTTTTCAAAGCAAGCTATTAGTATTCCTAGCCTTCATTTAACGATTTAACCATCAAATGTGTGCCACAAGGTTCAATACTGAGACCTCCTCTCTTCTTTTTGTATCGAAATGAACGTCTTCTGCAGGAATGAAGGTCCTCGATTTAAATGTTGTCATGTTTAAGTTGTCATCTAGGATTCATCGAGAATTCCGCTAACCGCCTTGGTATTATCGAATAATGTGTTGAAATTATATAAATTCTAGGTATGGAGATGAAAACGACAGAGGTTTGTAAGATAAAGCTACTAGTCTACAAGTCAAGAGCTACTTGTAGGATTATGTCCTCAACACTTAGAGAAGATAAACCAAATGTGTAGTTTTGTGTTACAGAAAGTTCTTGCACTTGTCAAAATTCACTCGTATTTGCAATTAGTACTTATAATTTTGTGTTACAGGCGCCAGGTATGTTTTACCTGCTCAAAAGTTTTATTGAAGAATCTGTAAACCTAAGACAACATCAATGCAATAACAAAAATCACAGAGAACCATGTTTTCGCGTTATTATTGAAAGTTTAACCATCAGCTCGATTTTTCGAGTTCGAAACCAGTTGAAGCACAAAAATGTTCATCTCCTGAGAAGTCTTAATTAAAATGATTTAAAGTTTTTTACTTGTAAGCATTTGTTTCTATTAATTAGGATTTTTTTAACGAAACAGTGACCAATAAATATCTGGTTTTTGTCAAAACCACTTAACCAAGTCATCGCCAATACTAAAAATTTCACTAAAAGAACCTCCTGTTTCGCTGCAGATCTTTTGTGTTGAATGACTATACACAAAATCAGAAAGAAAAAACTATTTTTTTTAATGAAATACAATCATCACATAACTACCGACCAAACCACAAAAATAAAATCCACACTCGTTTCGTAATTAAAAACTGATAAGAAATTTTTAATGACCATGACAATTAATTGATGATGAACACCATCGCTAGCTTGCACGCCAATATACAAGTATGCCAGTGATGATTATAATGATACTTGATGAAAGTATTGACACAGTTTTTTATGTTATTTTTGCTCCATGAATCAACAATATAAAAAGTTTTTACAACCCTTGTCTAAATTTACCACCATTTCATTTCATTTTTTTTTAATCAAGTTTTCACCACAAGAGAGTAATTTAAGGTTGATTCTGTTTTCCATGTTTTTCTGTTTGAAACTTGCATGAAGTTGTGCAAATAGCACAGCAAATATAACGAGGACAGTTTCAACATTCACACACAACTATTGACTAATTGACAAACAAGCACAGAACCAGCAGCAGCAGCAAGAGAATGGTTAACTCTTTTGACATTAGGCAAATAGGCTTGACCCTAGAATGTCTTCGGATTGCATCATTCTCCTTTTTTTGTTTCTATTAGTTGTATTTGTTAAACACTTGTTCCAAACGTATTGTCATTGTACTTCAGTTTGATGTTGTTTTGGTTGATTGTTTGATAAAATGTTGAATTCTGTATAATTTGTAATGTAAATCATAACCACAGAAAAGGATAAGAAAGGATAAAAGTTGCAATGAACCAAAGTGCCAGCGATAGCAATTATTTTGAATGTAAAACTTCAAATAAGGTCCAACGACTTTTTTATAATTCTTAAAAAAACTCCGACCCGACAGAGCAGAGGGAGATTGCGACTGAAAAGCCAGCAATAGTAATTAGTTTGAATTTAAAACTTCAAATAAGGAAAAAGCCCAAAGCCTTTGTTTCAGTTCTCAAAAAACTCCGACCAAGATGAAGAGAGAGGAGCAAATAAATAATTTGTGATACCAGGTTGGGAATAGGGAACTAAAAACTTACTTATGACAGAAATGAAATTTAGTTAAGGGTAATACTTATTTTTTATGATTTTTAATTTAAACATTAATTTAAAAAAGACTTGACTTCAAAAATATTTGGCAAACTGGTTCTTTTAGAAGTCTCGAGTATCCAAACCTGTGCAATTTCTTCACTTAGTCAGGACATTACCTATTCAAAGACCACTATTTTCACTTCTTAAGATATGGCAAAGGCTATAAAGCCACTTTTACGGCTCTTTCAGACGATCAGTTCTCAGTTCAGTTATCAGTTCACGGTGTAAATAGACGTCAGTTCGATGTTCAGATATCAGTTCAGTTTCAGTTCAGTGTGTAAGTAGATGTCATCATCAGTTCGATGTTCAGTTGAGCTTTTTATTTGAGAAAAATTAAAATCAGAAAGAAAACTGAACAAAAAACTGATGGGAATTTATCAGTTGTGAGTTCAGTTTTCAGTTCAATTATCAGTTCATTTTTAAGCGTTTAGACATCAGTTTAACTGAAAGCTTAACTTAATGCTAAATTCAGATGAAAACTGAAATGAATGAATCTAAAAAGGCCTTAAGATCCATCTGAAGAGATTGATTGAATCTTTTTTGCATCATTGCTCCAAAAGTACTTGAAAGCCAATGTCCAAAGTCATTAGTCTCGCTAAATTAGAAATGATAAACATTTTAATCATCTAACTCAACATTTTCATTACTGCACGTTGGTATTGAGTGATACATAAAACTTTATTGGGACACGATCGTAATTCTAGAAACTTCTACTTAACTATAGTGATCTGTATCTTCTTGCAGTAAAGTTGTGTGATGTTTACTTAACTTCTTATCAATTACGCAGCTCGCAAGGTATCTCTTTCAATTGCTGAAAACTAGCTGAGTGTCAAAATGTTGGAATGTCGAAACGTGTTTCAAAAAACTTCTCACTATGCATAACAAAAAGAATTCTCCCGCTTCAAAATTACAACAATAACTCAAATTACAATGTTTTTTTCAACACTTCTGGCAGAAACTAGGTGAACAAAAAACAAAAATGTATCCATGAATAAATTATACAAAATTATAATTATATGCATTTTTGCACAGTTTTTCGTGCATTGCACTCAGGCACGTTATGAGGTTAATAGTAACGCACATTTGCACAATCAAGCTATTGATAAACTCTAGTTCCTTTACTATTACCTTTTTTCTATTGAAGTTTGCAATTGGAATTGCAATTGTATGTGTTGCATGTATTAGGCTATTGTATGAGGTGCCTTATTTGCAGGAACACACTAAAGAAAAAAAAATTGTTAGTCCAACATAAAATCATAAATACACACCAAATTTGAAAAGCAAACGAAGAAAAAAGGTTTAAATAGTTTGACCTATCAATCTTATTAAGGTGAAAGCGCACACATTAGGTATAAGTTTCTTCTCTTTTGAATGGTCATAAACCCCAGCTCTGAGACACAATGGAGGTTTTGATTTTTTTCGGTCATTGGTTGTTGTTTACATTGTGTCATTTGGAGTTTCACTCTTTTGTTTATTTTTTATTTTCTTCTTATTTTCATTACATATTTATAAGTTGTGTATTTTGTAACGGTAAAGGTTTTTCACCTTTGGCGCGAAGTCTTGTTTTAAATCATTTGATTGCGGTTGCAGTTGTGTTTAGATACTAGGTAGGTAGGTAGGTAGGTAGGTAGGTAGTGGCTGCGGCTTAAAATATGGGTGACTGCTGGTTTGAATTTGAAGCTTTCACCTCTTGAATATTGGTTGAAATTGGATTTGTATATTAATTATATGTCAATTGATGTTGAGGTGGGCGTTTGTCAAAGTAGTTTAGAGAAATTTTTTATTTTGTGTTTTCGATGCGTCTGGGGTCTGGGCAATGACAAGAACTAATGGTGCTCTTTAAAACTATTGCTTATGCATAATGATGGTCGCCAGATGATATATTTGTTGAATAAATTAAAAATAAAGTTTTCAGTTCGATTTTTAGTGTCCAAGAAATTTCTATATGCGTCACGGAAAAAATTTGAGGTCAATTTGATGTGCAAGCTTATGTGTCTGGGAAAACACTCAGCAATAAGTTCTTCGAAAATTCAAGTTGAAAGTTGGCTTATTGAAATTTAAAAAAATAATATTACTGTTACAACTATGATTATCCACAAGCCTTTATTTTATGGTGTGTGACAACAAAGCCAGAATTCTTTAAAATTATTTTTCAAAAATTCTAAATGAAAAATATAATTCGATTCAGGGCCTTTCTCATTTCTTTTTAAAAGGCAATCCTATTCGAAAGTGATTTTCGACCTGAATTTTCGATTCCATTTACGGAATAGATTTTCGAAACATTTCTCATGAATGATAACAAGATAAATACATTTTTTTTTAAATAAAGCATTTTTTTGATGTAGTACAAACTTAAAAAATTGAGTTGGTTGAACCAAAAGTTGTACGTAAAAATTGGTAAAGTAAATAAATAGGGTGGCGCAACAGAGTGAAGAGCCCCGAGACTACGCTCTATTCTCACATCGATTGTCTTTGAGAGGGAATGGGGTGAAAGGGGGATCTAAAATTTTCTGCCGATTCCGAAGGGCTAAACGAGGAAGCGTTTTTCATGGCAATAATTTAACTTTCGGATGACTTTGCCAAATTTTCGCGAATGGCTATGCCAGTGAAAAACATTTTTGCTTCTGTTAGTTAACATGCAGCATATATCACGCCACGAGTACCTTAGTGAATTTTATGGGTGACAAAGATGTTTTCTTTTTTTAACTATTGTCTTCTTTTTAACTTTTGCTGCTGAGATGTTCAAACATTCCCTGGCCAAGTAGGGATTAGCATGAGCACACATGAGCAGTGAACGTTTCTATCATTTAAAACTGTTTTTTGTTTTGTGTAAACTTTTTTTTACTAATTATTCCCTTAGATGAAATTTTATATTATATTTATTTGTAGAATGAATTGAGCTTGGTTTGGATCTCTAAATGTTTTATCACACAATATATGACATGAAAAATGTGTCCCCACAATACGACCACTTCTATTACAGTGAGTGAGTTGAAATCTTTTAGCTACTTTGCTGTCGACAACAAAATTTTCGTTTTCGAATGATATTGACATTTGTAGACGTATTGCGGTGTACGAAAAATTCGCTTTCGTATTTGTCATTCCGAAAGTGGTAAATTCAAATACGCTTTAGAAATAAAGAGTGTAAAATACTCGTCTTCAAAAATGTTGGCTTTCGAAACAAATGACTGAGAAGGGTCCTTCGTCACTCCGTTGGGGGCCAAATGTAAAAACTATTGTATCTTCACCGACGTCCGTTTGTGCACTCTGTTTTCACATATTGCGGGCTTTTAGTCGGCGGACAGTTCGATCGAGCTCTTAATCAATGCTACACTTCTATTGTCAGGTTTCGGGCGATATATAAGCTAAGGGATTCATGATTACCTTCAATCTCTGCTCATATCAACCCGACTATTTCGTTGGCGTGATGTGTAGGTACGCTAGCAACCCAACCCCATGTACAGACTGCGGAGGCTCTTAGCGTTACAGAAATACATACACATGAATGTATATTTATCGCAAACCAATGCACAACATGGATAGTAGAATGTAAAAATACCGTTTAATTAAAACTGTCCACTTAAAAGTCTTACAATTCTTAAAAATTGATTTCGAATAATTCCGCATCTTGTCCGCTTAAAGGAATCGTCCACACAGGAATGGTGTCCTGCGGAGTTAATTCAGCGCTTTTAGGTTCCCTTGCACGCATTTTCTCGTCACATACAAGGGGTGAACATTGTGTTCGAGGCAATATCATCAGCTGAGAATTCATCAAGAAATAGCACCTGACTAAAAGGCTTGTCATCTAAATCGAATAATATATTAAATGAACTCTGTGATTTTTTGTCACACGTAGCCTATGCACTCGCACAGTCGAGAGCTCCCGATTCTCAGGGATTTAACGAAGAAGTCTTTCACTAAAAAGTCGGCTCCCATTATGTCTGCTTAGATTATTAAAACTACGCAACGGATTTTGATGCGGTTTTTTTTTTAATTGCTTGATCTAATATCGTTTTTCATTGATGAAAAGAGTTACTCCTTTTGTGAAAAGATTTACTCCTTTTCCATTTTCCATGTTTCATTGAAAAAAGGAGTAAATTCGGAGTAACTCTAAATGCCAAAAATTTACTCCTACTCGGTTGGGAGATTTACTCTGAGTTCACGCCCACATGCAAAAACATTTGATCTGTCAAACGTTAAATGGAAAATAATTTGATTCTTTTAATTTGCTGTGCCAGAGTTAGGTTGAAAAAACGGCTATAAATTATGAGGATACGAGTAAATTACTTAGAATTCAGTATAAAATTGCAGGATAAAATAAATTACAAAACATGAAAATATGCATTCCTACATGTGAACATCAGTTTAACCTTCAATACCCGGAAAAAACTTAAAAGCATGTTTCATTGAAATGAGTAGTTCTCGATTTGAGAGTAAACCTTTCGAATTTCAATGAAAAACGCTATAAGAGAAAGGTTTATGTGTTTAACACATGCATAATATAGTAGATAAATACTGATATTTAACAGGTTTCTAATGCCATTTCGTGCGGAGTTCTGTCAATCGAATCAAACGCTGATGAAAGTCTACGGGTGCTGAGCATTGTCCTTTTTTCGGATAACTCTTCCGCATTTCCAATGTTTGGTCTGCGTACTGCTTGAAATGTTTTCAGGAGCTTAACCATTTCCTTTTTTGTCTGCCTGTTACGCAGAAGGTTCGTGGATCGACACTCAACAGAAAACAAAAAGTGTTTTTCACGGGCATCGCATCGCATCGTTGATAAATTCATTGTCATGAAAAAACGCTTTCTCGATTAGCCGTTCGGAACCGGCACAAAATTGTAGGTCCCCTCCCTTCCCTAACAAGGAAGGTAGTGAGAAATGCGCTAGGCCCCTGGGCTCACCTCAGTTCAGGTTGTAAAACTCAGGTTTAGAAACCAACTTATCGAATAAACAAAGCTTATACCGAATTCAAGAGTTATTGAACTCCCCTTTGCTTACAAATAAAAAAGAACAATTTATACAATTTTTTCATACAATAACAACAATAAATAGACAACATCCATGTTGATATCATCACTAAAAACTAGTACAGTGCTGAGTTCTGATGCAAAACGAAAATTTGTGTTTGTCTCCAAGAGAAACGATAAGAAAGAAACGCACAGCGGCAAATTTGTTGTGTTGATTTCTCTCCTTCATCTCTCTCTCTCTGTACGTCCATAGAAATTTCATTTTTCGTATTAATTTTGCATTTGATTGTCGCTACAAGTGTTTTTTCTTTCTTCTTTGAATCAATCTATCAACTTTCAAATTTCAAAGGAGAATATGCACGCGATATGGTGTTACTCATAAAAACATGTGTTCTATTCAGCTTACCAGCAATTCCTTGATTTACTGAACTGTGACTGCCATGTTTTTATTCCCTACGCATAGTTTTTCATGACAAATCTTTGTTTAGTCTGTAATTCCTCATCATTCAGTTGCTAAGTGGCTAAAGCCTCCAACGCGTCGTGTTAAATTTCAATTTCTTATTAAAACAACAAACTTAATCTTCGAGATGTTTTCGGCTTATGTTACTCATGCTTTATTTTAATTGTTGCTTTTATTCATAGCAAATGGGAAATGTAAGATCTTAAAACGTTCTTTGGAATGACCGTTGTTCTTGTTACTGAATTTAGAGCAATTTTAAAATATCGATTTACAAAAGAAAATAAAGTCACAAAAATGATAAAATGCAAATCTAAGATGTGCTGTATTAGGCATTTGAGGCCGCACCTTATTCCTTATGAGGTGCCCAATTTCACCTATTCAAGACTTCAATAAAAAAAAGTCAATCAAATTGAAAAATGTCTTCTCCTTAGAGCATCACGATTTCCATGTTTCAACTATGCTCACCTCACCCTAAAAAGTTTTTTTTCTCTTTTTTTTGTTTCTTTTATTTCTGTGCAAATATCGTGCCATATAAAAGTTGCAGTTTATTACAATATTGTTGCACACTAACTTACATACTAAGCAGACATATTGCAAGTGCATCTATACGTGAATGTATGTCCAATTACTACACCACAATTTGCTGAACGAATATGCACTGCCTTCTTTTCTGTATAAGCACATAGTGTAGGTACTTTTTGAACTAACGAAAGTCACTTGATTGTATTACCGCCTCCATATTGGACTGTAAATTGCAACTTGCCTTCTTCTGTTGTTTGTTTTTTTTTTTTTTGTATTTTTTGTTCTTTTATTCATAACCTAAAAAGAAATCGGTATTTTGAATTTTCCTTCCATACATATGGAGCGGGCTCTTACAATTTCCGGGCGAAGAATTTTGTGTTTGCATGTCTCTTTCGTATCGTGCTTCATGGAAACTTTTATTGTTACGACGAGTTCTCTTTACTGTTGCATGTATATGTATATTTTTGTGTATAAATATATGTGCCGCCTCTTTCCACCCATTGTTAAGACTTTTTGGCGGCGGCGGCGACTGACGATGGTGTCATTGACTTTTTCTCATTTTGAGATTTTCTATTTTTTTTCTGTTATTAATTTTTTTTTTTACTACTTTCCGCCATTTTTTTTTTTTAAATTTACTTCCACTCATATTCGTTTGGGCCACTTCATTATTCATTAGCAGCAGCATGGCTGGCAAAAAGAAACTTCATGTTTGTTTTTATATATATTTTCTTTTCTTTGCGAAGAACTGTTTCTTCCTTTGCAAATTTGAATGCAGCAAAATTGGCGGCAAATTGACTGATTGATTCTCTTCGTCAGCAGCATGATTAAAAAGATGTATTGAAAGAATAAATTCTACGGTTCTTAGCTTATTCGTCCAAGTGAACTTCATAGTTTATTTGAATGAAAAAGTCTTGGTCCTCATTCTATAAATTTCATGCGCGACACTCATCTTTTGTCCTGTACTGCCAAAAAAATATTTATCATTTCCGTTTAGCTGACTAAAAATTTAATAAAATCTCTAAGAATTGGCTTTTTAGATGTGTAGTTTTCAATCTAAATAAAAATAAATAGGGTGTCGCCAGAGAGCGAGGATCCCCAGGGCCTAGAGCAGGGAATGGAAGGGACCTACAATTTTCTACCTGTTCCGTCCGGCTAATCGGAAAAGTTCTTTTCGTGGCTATGAATTTATTATCGGAGGACTTGCAAATTTCTTGCGAAAGGCGATGCTCATGGACATTTTTACCTCTGTAGGGATTCGAACCAGGGAGCTGCAGTGAATGTATCGTTTTATGAATGCATTCACTTATTCATTGCCTTACACAATATTCAGGCAAAGCAATACACACACTGCACTCTCTTTTAGTCAACAAGACAAGTTCTCACTCTCTCTCTCTCACTAAACTGAAACAATGGCAGGCAATGACAATATCTGTATGCGTATGAACTTGTGCGAATAGTGTCTAAGGCAACGAATCATGTACAGTGCAACGAATACTTTATGAATTTGAATGGTCCATTCATTCATCATTCATGGGCACAAGCAATGCGAAGGCTCGTATTCACGAGTGTTGTGTGCTTTTTCTACAAGCATCACACTTGTTTCATCATTGTGAGCGTGAGACTGTGTACGGCTTGGTTTCCGGGGGATTATTCGAAAGCGCAAGTGATTACACCCATGCAGTTCTCTGAATGAAACCACGAACCTTCGGGTTGACAGGCAGACATGCCAACCATTACCCCACAGGTAGGTACTACAGTTTTCAATCTGGCAATACTTTTTCGAAGTTGGTCTTTTTGACACGTGTCAGCTGTCACTTGACTTAGTTTGCTACTACATCGTGGGTGGAATGAAGTCGCATGACCACTGGGCACTTCGTACGTTCGGTAAATTGTCTCTAAATGAAGTAAGTCTCTGTTGACGCTAATTTTAACATAAATTCGAATTTAAAATCTGCGAGTTAGCTCCAAGATCAGGCGATTTAAACACCCCTGGACTATTTTTTGTGGTGTTATTTGAAGTCGCTTGCCAACGCAGACAAGCCCGAGGCGATTGACTCCTTGGAAGAGGATATACGACGCGTTATTGCTGACATACGACCCCAAATGCTGAATAGGTGGTCGAAAATTCGTCCCCTCTGCTGGAATTTATTCGGTTCAGCGGCTGCGACAACTTGTCCGAAATCATTTTTAAATGGCAAACCCTTATCTAGCTAAATTCTTCGCCACATCATAAATTATAGGCATTTTATTTCTTCTTAAAAACCACTCGACTGAAAAATATGCCCTTTTATTGTAGTTAATGCACATAACTATTGTACCATCACATGAACAAAAACAAAATCGAAAGAACAGTAGGGCGAGTGACATAAAAAGCAAGCGTAATAAACAAAACGCAACAGACGAAGCAATTACACTACAGTAGACCATGATACGTTCTTTTTTTGTTGTTATTGGACTCAATTATGCTCATTCAAGTCATTCCGAAATAACTTAGCCTTGCACTGACCTGCATTGTCTACTACTTTTCGTTTGAGCTATACGCCCGTAGCTCGAATAAATACGCACTTCCGGTTAGACCTTTACTCAGTATCAAGTGGGAATGGCAGTCCGCTTTCAAATTTCTTTGAAAAATTTAAGTTCTGCTTCTTATTTTATTTTTAACAAAATTGGCTTTGAATCAATCCTTGAAGGGCTTCCATTTCCCATTGTGGGAATTAACTTGTTTGTGAGCAGTTTAAGCCAATAACTTTGGTTATGTTGCAACTGCAGTTTATATTGGAACTTGCAAAAATGAACCTACATAGGTACTACATTTATATTGAAAATAGTTCAAATACTGTAAAACAAAATTTCCCTCGCTCGTTGTCTCATTTTTCGCGGTTTCAATCTACACCACCAAATAACCCCATGTTTGGAAGATGAAAAAAAAAAAATGATAATAAAATAAAAAACAAAGCACTGCGTTTTCGCACACACGAAGTTTTAATTAATTTTTCTTTTACCATCACGCCTATCAAATCATTTTGTTGCAATTATCATATTATAATTGTTTTTATGGCATTAAAACTGAACCACACTAAAAGAAACCACCAACACCACCATTAACATTGCGGTTGTGCGTCCGACGAAGTCGTCATCGCTTTGTTGGTTGGTCGACGCAGTTTTGTAAAATAATTGTTATTTACTTCTGTTTTTTTATCGTTTTTTTTTTTTTGTTAAATTATTATTATTTTTCTTCTTTTTCTGTGTTTGTGTTCGTTTTTTTTTAGTTTTTTTTTTTATACATTTCTCTTGAGATAGAGGTCGACGATCTTTCTGTAGTACGTTTTGATCAATCCACAAGATCATTGGTGCTTTTGCATCTTCTTTAGCTTCTTTATTTTTTTTAATATATTTCTCTCTTCTTTTTTTATCTTATTGTATGTTTTTGTTGTTAAGTCTTTTCAAGTCTTGAAATCAGGCGAACGGGTGATGGTTGATGGAAAACTACAGGCTAATGTACCTACCTGTAACTTTTTGTTTTTTGTTTACACCTTATTTAAATAAGCTCCAGGCAGTCTTGCCGAAGAATAAGTCAAAAGTATGCATTGGGTAAAAAAAAAATTCTAGCTATTTATTTCTTTTTATTACTAATTAAAAATAAGAGCCTAGGTGGGGAGAGAGACATAGAAATTTATGTCATTGTGAGCGTTTAAAGAAGATGTTCTATCGAAGAAGATACTTTACGAGATATTCACTCACGGACGGAGTGGTGTCAAAAAGGGGATTTTATTTCATTAGTTTTTAAAGAGCTTTGCCATTATTCTTTTTTAAAGTTCTTCTGATTTGAATTTTGATTAATTTTTTGTGGTTTCTTTTAAGTTTTGTGAAAGGTAAAGTTAAACAAAATGAAGACAAAGGCAGGAGGTTTGAAAATGTTTTCTATTTTTGGACTGAAATTAAAATATATCCAGGAGGAAACTTTGAGCTTACCCCAGGGTAAAGATTGGGTTGTGTTAGGTGTAAAGTCAAAGGTTGCCCAGTGCAGCTGACGAAATTAGATTCAAGAGAATCGTTGTAAAAACACGTCTTTTTTGTAAAAAATGGCAGTTTTAACCTTAACTATAAAGAAACTTAAGACCAATGAACTTCAGAAATGTTTGATAAGATTTAAAAATATAGCTTGTTGTACTTTTTGTTTGTAAACTCTGATTATTTTCTGTAAACATTAAAATAGTAGCATTTTAGATAATACTTAAGAAGTGAGTTATTAAAGGCTAAAGGCTCTTCTAGCTGTGGCCAGCGCAACTTCCTTATGTTTGTAGGTATTTGTCTGCTACTTTGTTTGGCATTGAATGACAGCTTTCAGCACTTCTTCCTCGTTTCCTTAAAAGTCAAATCCAGTAGAGTTTTAAAAACACTCTTTTCGGGCTCATGAATGTTGATTTTTAACTTCATCATTCGTCACTCACAGTATTGCTGGATTCTATCCAAATCACGCTGTAAAGATTCTTCTGCGCCGTAGCCGAGCTGTTCTTATGTGCCTTGGTTTTTCGAGAGGAATATTGTTTCTTTATTGGTTTCTGAGCCCATAGTAACCGCGATTGGGTAAACACAATTCTCAGTTTGACCTTTGCGGTGATGCGATTTTCCATGTTGCGGGGCTTAGACATACGAAGTCAGTGACTATTTCAAAACTATGACTTTGTATTAAGAAATTTTGTTCAATTCGCCGGTATTCTCAGTCCTTGTTTGATGACAGCATATACGAGGTTTGACAAATAAGTAACGAGACTGATTCCATATACAACGATTCTAGCGTGTTTTTCATGCTTCGTAACATTTCTGTAAAGCTTGGACTGGACTGTACCCTGGACAAGTACCCTCGTCACGGCCGGCCGCCTGAATGTCAGCATTCGACTGAAAATGGTTTTTTTCTGTTGGAGGTTTTAAAAATACCAGCTGGAGCACTCAGACTTAAATACCGGTCCATTGTATTGCCAGTTAGCAACCTTGTATTTGTTATAGCTTTTCAGATGTTAGGAGGAAAGCCAAAAGACGCTGCCATGATAAGGAGCCAAAGTTACCAGCTCTCACCATGTCTGCGACGAGTATCTGTAAAATCATGCGAGAAAAAACAGGACATTTACACATGAAGTGCTCTGCGGTGAGTGTGGTATCACTTAAGCCTAACACGTTTAAATGCTTGGCAAAAGAGAAGTGCCCGCTGGCAACGCCAATGAGCTTTCTACAGTCTTTTGTGCTACGGGATAGCAAAAATGTTATAGTCTTCTTATTAACGTTGGGGAGCATACGTTTGGTCTGTCTGCATCCAAAGGACGCATGCCATCTACGGTTGTGCTCTTCACAGATCCAATCGTTGATTGAAGCCCTCACTGAGGACGCTGGCAGACTAAGATATAGTTCAGGTCCTGAGAAAGCTGTTTGAGATCCTTGCCTAGTAAGTTCATCGGCGATCTCATTTCCAGTTAGGCCGTGATGGCCCGGAACCGAAATGAGACTCAAGGTATTTAATCTTCCGATCGCATTCAGAGAGCTCTTGCATTCCTGTATCGCTTTCGAAGTGGTTAGACGGTTGAGAAAAGCCTTAAGCACAGCTTGGCTCTCGCTGCAAACACAGATACTTCTCCCCGTCCATCCATTGTTCGTAACGTGGCTTAAGGCCATTAGGATAGCATACTCCTCCGCTTGGAAAACGGATGCGTATGATCCTAAAGAGGCGTCCAGTCGTATGTCGTCGTTCTCCACAAAGGCACCAGCGCCAGAACCCTCGTCGGTTTTGGAGCCATCTGTGAAGATACGATAACAGTTCTTTCCAGGCTCAGAATTTGGGGCGAACCATTCCTGAACCGAAGGAAAGTTGACTGAGTAATTTTGACGCATTTTGAGCCGTGGGATCATCGGATCTTCCTCGCAACAGGCAGACATTCTAGCCATTACACTGCGGGTGCTTTCTTTTTTTCCAACTCAAATAAAACACTGGAGAAGGTTGTGATGAAAGCATTAGTAACTTTTTTCGAGTTTAAAGGAAGATTCCCTTCAAAATCAATTAAAAGTCAAAAACTTATAAAATAAAAGACCAATAAGGCATTCATACGCCCAAAACTGGAGGATAACTCCCATATCTGGTCAGGTGCTTCTCAAACATCCTTGCACCTCCTTGATAGGGTACAAAATAGAGCGTTAAAATTGATAGGTGATAGTTCAATCGTAGAATCAATTGATTCTCTTGAACATCGTCGAAACGTTGCCTGTCTCACTCTCTTTTATCGCTTTTTCCACAAGCAGTGCTCTAGTGAAGTAGCCAGTTGCATTCCTCCCCTGAAACAATTTAGCCGCAATACCCGCCTCGCTAGGAATGTTCATCAGTTTTTCCTTGAGCGTACAGTCAAGTATAGAGATTCGTATTTCAGTCGCACCACCCGAATGTGGAATGCTTTACCTGGCTTTGTATTTCCCCTTCATTACGATTTACAAAGATTCAAAAGCAACGTGCATCGGTGTCTCCTTTCAAATCCTCTCCTATTTTCCTAAATGCTCGCACTGTGTTCTATAACATTATAAGGGTATTCATATTCCCTTGATGTGCGCGCTTATTATAAAAAAAAAAAAAAAAAATTACTTCCTGTCATAATTACAATCTTTCTCATACAGTTCGTCAATCTTTTCGAGTTAATTCAAGCCACTCCATGTGGTTTTCAACTCAAACGACTGCGATAAGCTCGTTTCAGAATGACAAATAGTAAACGCAACTACACTCTTCATCGGAAATGACTGAGTTATTTCGTTCTAAACGAACAGGCACGGGTAACACGATGTGTTTTTTCACCTCAAATTACTCAAAAAGGCTATGTTCAACAAACGAACACGAACTACGTGATCCTTTTTTAACTCATTAACGGCTGACGTTACGAAAACGCAACGCCATGTTTGAGAGCATCTCTAGCTTAAATCATTATTTATTGTAATGAGTTAATAAGAAAGGATTTTGATAGTTAATCTAATTACCTGTTTTGGGATTTTTTTTTTGACAACTTGTGAAATTTCAAGTTCCTTCCCTAGCACACCTGGAATAGGTAGCTGCTGGAAATGGGTTAACCCTAGAATGGCTTACATAAGGCGGTGTTGGGTTCATATAGACACATCTAATTTGAATTTCAAATCTACATAAATCAGAAACACCGCTATTGGTAAAATTTACGAGTTTTCGTTCACCTAGGTTGGATAGATGGGGAGGGCAGCCGCAAGTGGCAGCACCTCACTCAGATCTCTAGGATCTATTGTGCACGTTGACTTAAAGTACATAATAGAAAAAAATTTTATGTTTCTTAATCATGATTTTGGTTTAGAATATATATTTGTTGAGTTTTTAGTGTCTTACATTTCTTTGCTATTGTCAAGGCATTTTATGTGGTATTTGTCCTTTAAATTGACTCAACATGTTTTCCTTTACGGAGTGTAGGCAGCTGTTTCTTTCGACAATCTGTTTTACATTGACATTTGAGAAGGTTTTCTTAAAAAAAAAAAACGATATTGAAAACGTTGCTGTTTTTTTTTTTCTTAGAAACAAGTCAGCGTAGCATTTTCTATGAAAATATTTCAAGTTCATTCATATTTTCATTTTTTAAAATTATTTAAAATTCTTTTATTTTTTCAACCATCTGTCAACAACACTGTCAGACAAACACGTTCTGTACATAAAGAGATTTCATGTTTTGGAAAAACATTATGCAGAAAACATGTGTTTCCAGTTGATCTGAGACAGTTCAGTGAATGAAAACTACAGAAAATAGGAAAGTGTTAATGATAAGTTTTCATTCATAAATTTCATGAAATAGTTGTTCGATGGAAAGGGTAATTGTGCTTATTCAATTTTCCAATGCACTTCAATCAACACAAAAAGTAGCTAGTAGCTAGCTTTAGTTTCTTTTCCCTTTCCTAATTCTTATTTAGACTTGCTAGAGAGAGCTATTTTATTGGAAGTTATTCATAATTTTGATGTTTTTGCCCAGGTGTTCTTTTTTCGAAGATATATAAAAAAACAAAGAACATTTTTAAGCTTCGCAGTAAATTTTCTACGACGTAAATTTTTTTGCTGTTTTTTAAAAAGTATACACAAACATACAGATCTGTATTAAAGTCGGTATTTTTATTTTCGACACTTTTTTTCTAATTAAAAAAATATTTGGCCTGAGGCCACATCATAATTTTATTTTAATTTATCTCCTGTCTTTCATTGTCATTGTCTCCAAAAATGCCTTTGTTTTTGTTTTGATATTTGTACAACCCAAGTAGTATTTTCTTACTTTGAACAAATCGATAACAAATAAAATTTTACTGAAATTGCTGATCGCTGTGTGAAGCAGATAATTTGGAGATCTTTGATCCTTTTCAAAAAGGAAGAAGAACAGGAAGTAGATTGTTCACTGTACACTTAACAGTAAATAAGACCAAACAGACAGTAGTGCACTCATTCAATTCATTTAGCCCGTTAAATTTTGTATATTTTATTCAGTTAACAAACAAAACTAAAAAAAAACATCCTTTTCGAATATTTACGTAAACTCTTTTGAATATATTTTTTTTTTCTCTCTGGGCTAAAACAAACAGTGCTTGTGTTTTATTTATTTAGTTTAGCTACCTCTCGTTAAAACGATTCATACAAAATTTTCCAACAAGCATTGCCTACTAACTTAACCAAGAGTTCTAGTTTTAAGAGTCCTTTAGGTTTTTATTTTGTTTTTTGTTTTTTTTTCTTTCTGTTCAGTTTGTGTTGTAGGCCAATTAAGCTCGAAAATTGTTCTGTGTGTGAGTGTGTTTGTGTGATTATATTAAAGGGCATCCATCGGTCGTTAACTATAAAGAATAGAAGCATTCTTGAAAGCGATAATCAAGCCAAAGGAGGTTTTATTTTCTCTTCCATATTGCTTTTGTTAGTCCTCACTTTAACAAGCGGTCTTTTGGTAAAAGCAATTAATGAATAAGCACATTCGAATAGGCGTTCCTGCCGGAAATGGGTCAAAACAAAGTAAACTTTTCTCTACCTAAAGTTTTTTATTTGATTTTTGTTAAAATTCAACTCCTGATTGCTTTACTAATAGTTATTCTTTTTTTATTTATTTACAGGTACGTATACTAACTATGGAAATGGATTTAACGTTTGCGTATAGAGTGGATAAAACATGAAAAGAACTGCGTTTTTGTAAGTGTTTTTTTTTAAATTCGAAAAGGCTGTTGTTTTCAACAAAATGTGAACCAATTCTGCTCGTATATATTTGTAGGGCTATCGATCGCTTTATTTGCTTAAAAATGTATTTTTATTTTTAATTTGATTTATTCGTATTGCGTTTTATTTTTATGTATTTTTTCATAGATGAAAAAGATTTATCTACAGAATTAATGACAGAAATAGAATCGTTTGAAAGAAAAATATGTCAGACAGCCAAAATAAGGTGGGTTCAACCAAATCATACAATTTTTGCTAGGCGGGATATTAAAATGATTGTTCTAGTTATAACCTCTGACTTGTTTGGTAGCATATAATTTAAAGTGACTCCTTTATTCGACATTCTTTATTATTGAATCCATGATAAAATCATTGCGCTTTATATGTCGTAACGAATTTGACAGAGTTTGACATAAGGCTTTCTTATCGAAAGTGCTTGTTTTTGGATTTGACGGATCTCTTCTCTGTTGAATTAGAAATAATTTTTTCTGACCGTTTAAAGTCTGATACTCACTTTATAAATACTGGTGTGCCCCAGGTCTCCGTTTTGTCTCCGACTCTCTTCATAATTTTCATAAACGATCTCTTGTCTGAAGCTTCAACATCCCATATTTGTTTTCATCTCCTCATCGCTCTTCGGATTTGAAGTTGAAATGGTTGGGTATGACTAACTCATTGTGTTCTGACCTCGACAGCTTTGTCATATAGTATAGTAAAAGACGTTCAATGCTTCAAAAATCCAGTACTGTCTCTTGTCGTTTTAATTCTCCCGTGACTTTGTCAATGAACTGATACTTTCCCCAATGAAACTAAAAAACGTTCAGTAATTGGTTTGTGTGTGAATGATGAATTTCGTCAAAATTAACAGATATTTGAAGTCGCCAAAATTGCTGTTTAACGCTTTGGTTTTCTGAAGAGTTGCTGTAAGCTTTTACCCTCTCCGATCTGGCTACAACGTATTCATTCTTCCAAAGCTAGATTAAAATGCTTATGTTTGATCCGATGTTCCTCAAACCTTCTTGTACCCAATTGATAGGGTTCAACAGAGCTTTAGAGATTGTATTGTAGGTTATATTGATTTTCTTAAACATGTCACTCCGTGTCTCATTCTCTTTTATTGCCTTTTCCTATAAACAAGGCTGTAGTGAAGTAACCGCAATTGAATTCCTCGTCTGTAATATAGCCACAACAACCGTGATGCTTGTGGTTAGCACGTCTGCCTGTCAACCGAGATTCGTCGTTCGAATCCCAACAGAGGCAAAAATGTTGTTTCATGGGCATCGCCTTTCGCGAGGAATTGGAAAGTTCTCCGTTAGTAAATTCATTGCCATTGATAAGCGCTTTATCGATCAGTCGTTCGGAACCGACATAAAATTGAAGGTCCCCTCCATTTTCTCACAACACATGGTTGCAAGAAATGAGCTAGCCTCAGGCGCTCCTCGCCATGAATACATATCAATTTCATCTTAAGCCCAACCTCGGACGTATAATTAAGTACAGAGATTCATACTCGTATTAGGCCTCTCAACCCGAATGTGAAATGTTTCACCTGCCTTTAAATCAAAGTATATCGATGTGTCCTACTTTCCTAAGAACTAGCTGAACATTATTCGAGTGTTTATAAGCCTTGATATGCGCTTAAACTATGAATAAAATTTTAATTATCAAACATTGTGATTATTCTCTAAAAACGTTTTTTGGGTTTAGTCAAAATTGTATGTTTCGTCCTAATTACTAATTACTAATTACTTAAGGTTTGCTTTCCTAAAAAAGTTTTCTATATAAAGAAAATGTCACGGTTTCCAAAAAAGAAGTGATTGACACCGTAATGTCAAAAACCGGTGCCGCCATTTGCATTATGGCTGTCTTGTCGCTGTCGGAAAGTTTCGTGAACGTTTTCGTACGTTACCATGAAAATGAAATGTATAAAGTAAAGAATACAGAAAACTTCAAATGCACCTTCTGTACCAAGACTTTTGATTAAATCATCTTCAGCCTTAAGACTAATTTTCCTCTTCTGATGATAGTTCATCCTCCAAGTAAATTATTAAGACTATGACAAGAGTGTACATTTTCTACGGTGGAGGTAGTTTTGTGTTTCTCACAGGGCATTTGTGCGTCCGATTCTATTTTTGTTATGTGAAAATATTCGCAAATGTGTAGAGCGCAAAATATCACAAATTTTTATTTATTTTGTTTTTGAAGAAGTTATTTGACTTGAACTTAAAATAAGAAGCACAGTCCACAGTGACCTCAATTCTGAGCTGCATTTTGCTTGGGACATAAGTGGGCTCACCAGTTTGATGTCAGTGCATTATTCTTAGCTTAAATGTTTGGTCGGTGGTGTACCTCAGGGAAACTATATCAGTCCTGTTCTGTTTGGAATACTTAGGGGATTATTTATTTACGCAATGTAAAGTCTCTCAAAGTTTCCCTCATGTTTGTATCTTGAATTTGCTTTATCGGGTAAGCAAACTGTCTAGTCTTTTATTTGTAAAGCATTTGCCAGTGTACTCAATGTACATTTTGGGGTCCTATTCTGTAACTTTTGTTAGCAGATATTTGGCCCTTGAATTTGGCTTAAACAAAGTACTTGGAGTAAAACTTTAGTTTTTTCTCAAAAAAAAAATACACTCTCTGATGTGCCTCAAGGCCCATTTTTGGGTTCGATTCTATTTTATTTCTTTAGAAAATATTAGTGGTCCTGGTCGACCTTCGCACCTTGAATTCAGAAATTTTTATAGCCTCATCGTAGAGCTGCCTAGAAAACTTAATAGTCTTCTTAACTTCATTCATATCAATGTCCATAGAGTTAGGAAAGAACCATTTTATCCCATTCATATAATATTAATACGAGGCACATTTTACGTCCATAAAACGAAACAAAAATCCAAAAACATTCGTATGTACATATGTATCCAGATAGTGTGTGTATGTGTATCCAAAGCAATAAAAAAAAACAGAACAAACTCATAAGATATTAAATGTTCAAAAACAAGCTATCCGTCACACAGCCGTCAATCAAAATCGCTTTATCTGGACAGCCTACCCTGAAGCCCGAATGTTCCGCATGCAGGCAGATATTAAATGATCAAAATTTCCACTTTCCTGCTAGGAGGTAGGTAGCTAGGTTGGTAGGTATAGGTGAATAAAACATTCAAAACAAAAGTGTATGCCGTGCGATAAAGAATGACCATCCATTAAGATTAAAAAGGAAAAAAAAAAACATTTCCATAAATATTTCAAGTAAGAGAACAAGTGCCCACAGCTCACCACAGCACATGTGTTTCGCTAAAAAATCAACTTCACTTGGGAACGCACGGTTGTGTGCGTCATAGCCGCATGAAAATAATTGTTAAAATGTTTTCAGAAAAATACAAAAAAAAAAACTTAAGCAATTTCAATAAATAAGAATCTTAATTCACAGTTTAATTTCCTTAGATGTACTAAGGGAAGTTACATAATAAGACACGACGATAATTTATTTCTATTCTCTGATACCTATTACTTCATCTTTCTATAAAAGAATACATGAGAGCATGTGTATAGGTACCTATGCCTATATATTGGTAATTTTTTATTCTTCCTTTTCTCTCGTTGTAAAAGCCTCAGGTTGGATAGTAATAAAAATAACGGTAGGGGTGTGTATAGTGTAGGAGTATACCTTCCACATCGCATCATTTTTAATGACGACGATTTGAGAGGGTGGCTGTATGTTGTTTTGCCCATAAAAATGACCTTGAACATTTTTGCTTCGAATATGATTATTTGTTTCATTTTTGTTTCGCTCCTCTTCAGTGGCAAGATAAATGAATGTATAGGTGTAGGTAGAGGTACAGAGGGTATAATATTTGATGTGTGTTCGCTTTTCAAACAGAGGGCGGATTCAGACGTCATAGATAAATGAGTTTTGCTGTTGTTGTAGTACCTGTTCGTTTTAAATGGGCCACATTTCTGTTATTTTTTTTTTTACCCTCTTATCTTGAGTGCTTTTTTTTTAAAAACAAATATGTACATTTATAATAGATAGGTACATATACGATGTAAACGTAACTTAGGTTGCAAGTATATGAAATATTTCAAGTCGGATGCCATACTTCAATGAGAGGGTAAGGGGATGATGAATATACAAAATACTTAGTGTACTTTTATACACGCCTTTAAAAATAAAAGTTAAGTCACTGAGTTGTAGTAATTGCTGTGGAAAATACGCACGCACAAAACATGTCTGCATTTTTTCAAAAGTTGTGTATGAATTTCTGTTGAAGGCCTGCGATCGAACGGAAGTACCTACTCACTACTTCGGGCAATCATAACGTCATGAATTGCAAAGCAACGTAATTGCAATGTAATTTCGATAAGTTAGTAATAAGACTTCAAATTGCTATATGCTTTTTCAAATTATTACTTCTGTTAATATTCATAGTCTTTGTCCAAGGTTAGTGTAGAAACCATGGGAGGCATATAAATGTGAATTTATTTTCATTTTGCAACACAGCCCTTCATACCCAGAAAATGATTTGAGCTTTAATTCGCTGCAAACCCCTCCATGTGCTGACTTTTTTCTAACCAGAAAAAATTTGTGCGTAGTTGAGGATTTTCTGAAGAAATCGATAAAATAAAAAATAAATTTATTCAACTAAGGGATGTGACAAGAGTTGGAAAGTTTTTTTTAGGCTCCATGATGTCTGATGCGAAAAGAAAATGAAATAGTTTTTAATATTGAAAAACTTTGTCATGTAATTGAGTTAATTTGTTGATTTATAACGTTATTAAAAGGCAATTTGTATTTATTGCTTTTGAAAACTTAGCTGTTCATTGATTTGTACTGGTAGCAATGGCCATTCATTTCAATTAGTAAGAAAATGAGTTGTAATTAAATAACTCGTTGGTTACAGTTGTAATTTAATTTGAATCGTTGCGATTCAAGTCACTATTTTATTTAATAACTTGGGGAAGTGGAAGTTATACTTCTGACCTTAGAGATATCAGAGCAAATTTATTGTTGAAATAATTTTTTTATATCGCATAAGTAACATCATTTTCTCCTTATCTTATGTGTACCACAATGTGCCCAACGGGCCTAAGTGTGTTAGCCGAGTTGACAGCGACTTTATCTTAGTTCATCAATGTTCAGGATTCTTTGCCAATCAAAAAGGTAATGACAAACGTTGGTTTTGAGGTTCCCCTTTTTAAATTAGTGATTATTTTCTTTCATCATCTTAATCAATCATTAGTGATTATTTTCTTTCATCTGAAGATGAAACCCTGAAGCCGAGTTACCGCATCAGTGATCGAGTGAGTGAGTGGCATTTTTCTTTCAAAATTCGCTTTAAAGTGCATATTATTATCAGTCTGCTGTTCATTTATTGCTTTAAATTCATAAATGCTGAGGACAGAACGTCAAATTGTGGTATTAAAGTGCTCAAAAAAGTCAGAAGTAACGCCAAACTCAAATAATTCAGGCACTTATTACCCGATCATGTGTAAGGTTATTTTGCCCCAGATCTTCAAATTCGAATATAATTCAAAATTTTTGTTGTTTCGTAAAATGTTGGTACATATCATGAGTTTAATGACTCGACGAAAGCCTTGAAAGCTATGAGTCAAAGGAAATGGTGAAAGCCTGATAACCTAAAGCTGAGCATCCTAGATCACTTATGAAAAGTATTCACTAGGAGAAACAAAAAATTAGAAGTTATCTGAATTCCTTGATGACAACCCTCTCAATCCACCGGCCTTTATAAGTATTCACTGGCTAAAGGTAGTGTCCATGGCGTAATTGTTAGCGTATCTGCCTGTTGCGTGGAATGTTTGAAGTTTGAATACCAGAAACAGCACACGGTTAAAAATTTTGATATACTTTTTAATACAGCCCTTGTATTACAGCTGTATGCAATACAGTCAAAATTAGTTTTTAATATCTCCCAAATATTAACATTCTTTCTTAATTATTTTGTATTACATTTTAATATTTCTGTATTAGGCCTACAATTTGTAACACAAACCCGATTAAAATGTAATCAACACGATTAAAAAACATTACTTTAGTATTCAAATCTAATTATTTCGACCTTTTTTGAGATTGTAGGCCAATTTGCTATTTAAATTTAATACCATAATTCTTAGCTTTCAACTTCTTTTATATTACAATTCAATAATCAGAGGTTATTTTATTCCATTTGCTATGTCAATGTACTGATATCCAGTGTTACATTGGATTGAAACGTTTGGTGGTACCCTCGTGGTGTGATGGTTAGCATGTCCGCTTGTCAACCCAGAGGTTCGTGGTTCGAATCCCAACAGAGGCAGAGGCAAAAATGTTTTTCAACGAGTATCGCTTCGGAGAGGAATTGGCAGTGTGTTATAGTAAATTCATTGCAATGGCAATTGGAGAGAATGAGAGCAGTTAGTAAAGAGTGAGAGCAGTTAGTAAAAAACAAATTAAAATGTAATAATGAAGATATTAAAAAGTAACGCGTATTTTTTTTAATTACCATTATTTTTTCATATCTTAACATTATTACATTTTAATATTTATTTTATTAACTGCTCTCTTTTAATATTTGCAGTTTATTAGATTCTAATAAATTTTTGGTGTTGTCATATATGCAACCCAAAAAATATTAAAACCAACACCAAAATTTTTAACCGTGCAAGAGAAAAAATGTTCCACCTTCGCGGGAATCAGCAAGTCCTCCGAAAGTAATTACACACTGTCATGATAAGTGGTTTCAGCTTAGTCGTTCGGAAAAAATATTTATTGAAATCGATAAATTGACTTTTGTCATTTACGTCTTAAAGATACTTTACTTAATTAGGTGGGCATTGTAGTTCGGGGTGAATCTGAGTCGCAGCCAGCATCTTTCGCCAACAATTTCGATTTCGTGCGAGCTCTTCCAAGTTTTGCACTCCAAGTGGGTTGAGGTCTTCTTCTACTTGCGCCACCTAGGACGAGGTCTCCCCCTTCCACGATTTCCATACAATGTGCTTTCGAAAAACCGTCGAACCGGAGCGTTGATGTCCACGTCTTAACTTCATCTAAATGTTAACCGCGGCTGCGTTTCAAATGGTCCTTTCGGAAGCTCCAATTTTGTATCACTTTTTTGAGCTTTTCGGCCTGTATTCAACGACTTACGGGTGTTATGTTATCCTGTAAGGCTTCAATTGTGTTCGGTTTGTCCACATAGACTAACGAATTTATATTGCCCCACAAGAAATAATCAAGAGGCGTTAAATCGCATGATCTTGGCAACCAACTCAAAAGACCATTTCGAGAGATAAACTGCTCGCCAAATCCATTCTTCAATATGTCCATTGTTTTACGAGCTGTGTTGCATTTGTCACCGGCTTGATGAAACCACATGTCTATCAAATTCAACGCCAACTAGGGCGAAAAAGTCGCGTAGCATGGTTCGATATCGTTCGCCGTTGACGATAACGTTTCTGCCACGGTCGTTTTTAAAGAAAAGTGGACTGATGATGCCACCAACCCATAAACCACACCAAACTGTCGCTTTTTTAGATGCATCGGTAACTCTTGTATGGCATAATATGCCTGTTTACCAATCCAAATGCGACAGTTTTGCTTATTTACGTATCCGTTAAGACAGAAATGAATCTGATAGCTCAACACATTTCTTCGATAATAGCGATAGTATAGATTTTCATGGAGCTGTTCTAAGGCCCATTCCACAAAAATTTGACATTGTTGTCAGGTCATTCGGCTCCTTTCTTGCAAAAGTTGAATTTTATAGGCTTTCAAACCCAAATCGACACGTAAAACTTTCCATGAGGTTGAGTTACGAATGTCCAACTGCTGAGAACGGCGACGAATTGACATTTCACGATCCTTTCCCATTAACACTGGACGCTTCGACTGCAATATTCTCGTCGAAGTGTGTATGCATGGTTTAGTGTCGAACAACGTAAAAATGGTGCGAAATTCAGTGATTTGACAGCTGGATCTGTTGATTGATCAGGTCGATTATGACGACCATAACAACAAGCGATGCGCATTTCCACAGATAATAAATTTAAACAATTTGCAATCGTAGCTCTTTTGTAAGTCTTTCCATGATGAAATGGCAAAGTATTCACTTCACTTTGACAGATGACGTTTGGACGCCATTACCAATGCAGCCAATTTAACAAACTTAACTCCTTTTAAGACGACTAAACTCGTCTAAACTCTAGACATTAAAAGAACGTGTTTGAAAACCTCGAAAAGGTACGAAAATCTATAAGATGATATTAAAATAGCTAGCCTTCTATTGCTGAAAGCAAAGTTACACGAAACAATCTTTTGACGATACAATCGACGATTGGACGATAATCGCCTTAAGAGTTACTGAATCCAGACTGTATCATAGTCGTTGTAGCTCTAACCTGAGGACTATCACATGAATAATCAAACTTAAGACCAACATACTGAACTCTGCTTCCAGAATAAGTAAGCATATCAATAATTTGCCTTAAAACTGAGCTTAAAATAAGAAAACAAAGAACATATCAAGTTTGATTATGCAGCATCGCATCGCAACGCACTCACATCTGCTTCTCTCTAATTAATTCTAAAGTCTACACACTCACACACATCGCATCGCCTAAGAGCTTTTCAACAATCCCGCTTATCTACTTATGAACGATTGTTTCTACATAGAATGCACTTGGCAACTAATTATTATTAGTTATCTACGTCCCTCTCAACCAGACCAGACTTCTATCATTGAAATCAACTACTGGTAGTGGGTTTGAAGTGTGCGTCCTTTCGCAAAAAAATTTAAGCAAATAAAATTTTAATGCTACACACATGCTTTTTATAATGAAAACCAGAAATAGTTTTCTCTGATTCAATTAGCTCAAACCATATCACAGCAACAGACTCTGGCATGGCAAACTCAATGGGATAAGCAAAAAAAGCAGAAAAAGTATAATATTCGACTTAAAAACCTGACCGGTGACCACCCCCATAGCAGCAGCAACAGCAGTATCCAATGAGAAATGCTTAAGCATTGTTTAAAATTGTATAACGCACAACAGTGCTTTCATTTGCCTGATTGCAGCCACATGTTCGCCGCACTGGGCACTGGGCAATCTATATGTACGACACTACCCATACGTGCACTCCTGTTCGTTTTATTAAATTCAAAAATAATACCTTGCAGTGGTGAATCAGTCTCTCGAGTTTTAGAATAAAACATTTCCAATCAGTGCTTTGGATGAGTAAAATAAAAATAAAAATTTAAAGTCCAACAAAAAAGAATGAAAAAAAAAAAAACACTCGAACCGAGGTCAGGTTGATTAGAGGGAGAATTTTGCTGTGAACACTGAATTAGATTTTGACTAAATAAATAAAACTCAATTTAGATTTTCAAATCAAATGCTTCGTTGAGTTTGAATTTTATTGCTTTAGACGACGACCATTCACATATGCACGGGTACACATGTCTGAAATTGAGTGAATGAACCGTAATATGTTTTGATTCATGGAAATTCAAGTTGAAATTTCACATGTTATTGGCTGTGGGTGGATTACTGCGCAAGGAAATGGTTCTTTAGAAAATATTGAATAAAATTTGTCAAAGAAATAGGAAACATTTGTACAATAAAGGGCAGCAACCATTTCGAATAAGGCGAAATACGATTATAACCAACGAAAATGATTTGATAATTTCAATTGGTCAACCATCCTTGAATACAAAATCTATCGAACGCATCTAGAAAGCTAAAGTGCATCTGTCAATATAAAGGTTCTTCGAATGTTAACCCAAAAGTTCCTACTATCCGAGTTGGAGCTTCTCATCTATGAACGTAGGGCCTACAAAACTCGTTAGAAATGAGTCTTATTTGTTGAAACTCCAAAACTCTCGGTCTTCTTTAAAGGCAGTTTCTCGAAATGACATCTATTTTAGCAGCTCTGCCAGAAAACCCATTGGGTCACTTTAGAATCAGCTTCGACAAGGTCTAATTTGTTGCATTTGGTGTCGATCCGATTGGCCATCTATGTTAAGTTTTACGAAAGCAAAGCTTTTGGTATGCAACTAAAATGTTAGCCAGTTAATCTTATTAGTTGAATAAGCGGTAAGATTATAGCAAACTTTTCCGCTTTCACACTTTGCAATGGTTTCGAAGAAGAACTGAAATGTTAAGATTTAGTTCAGTGGAATAGACAGCACCACTACCCTCACTGTCATTTGTTATTGAAGCACTAGGGTAAAACGTAAAAGTGAATGCAATAGTGGTTTCCTAGAAATGTTTACCTAATTAGAGGAAATATAAGTGTGGTGAAGTCTGTTATCTGTTTAATGTTTTATGGTTCTCAAGTGACGTTAAAATGAACGTTTATATCCGAAACACGTGACAAACATGCGCACCAAAAAGGAAAATTTGGACTCATACCTTAATACCTTTGGGCTTATATCATAAATGTGGAGGAGGGTCTTGACTTTTTATGCGTTCTATACCGAGAAAAGGAACAAGTTCAATTTTATGAGTTTCACCTCTACACCAAATTGACAAAAAATCTCGAAAGATTATGAAGCAAATGTTGTGGGAGTTATTTTTACGTGTTCAGATGCTTTCCTTTGTAAGAGCCGCTATGGGTTCTTCATCAGGGCTATCAGGAGCATTTTTAGGACTTGTTTCGTTTACCACTAAATCTCAAGAAAGAAGAATGAGAAGACAACTAAATTTCTTAGAATATGAGTAAGTAGATTACATTCTTCTCATATTTCGACTTTTCGATGATTTTCAAGAGAATCAATCGATTCTACGATTGAACTATCACCTATCAATCTCAACGTTCCCAAGGGGCGAATAATTTCCTGCATCGCCTTTGGAAATCTTTAGATTCATACCGAATCGATACGACTACACCACCTCCAAGTTAGTGTTTGATAATGATTTCCAAGTAACCATACCTTCAAGAGAAATTTGGGAAAATGGCACTCTCTTAGAAAATGAAGCAATACACTTGTACACCGATGGTTAAAGAACCAGCTAAGGTGTAGGAAGTCGATTCTACTCAGAAAAACTGAATCTCAGTCTTTTCTTACGCCTACCCGATCATTGTAGTGTGTTTCAAGCGGAAATTCTGGCGATTAAGGAAGTGCTATCTTGGCTCAAAGAAAACGTCATATCCTCCACGGTTGTTCGAATCTTCTCGGACAACCAAGTTGCCCTTAAATCTCTTGCCTCTGTCTCTACAAAATCCATCAAGGTCCAAAATTGTCAGATATCTCTGAGGGAGATGTCAAATCAGTTCAACATTCACCTCTCATGGGTGCCAGGGCACAGGGACATACCAGGCAGACGAACTAGCCGAAAAAGGCACGACCACTTCCCTACGCTCAGAATGGAACAACATAGGTGCATCTATCGCTACATGTAAACTCCTACTTAGACAAGACGCTTCGGGGACAACAAACACTAGATGGACTGAGAGTAACAACTGCCTTGCAACCAAAAAAGTTTGGCCGTGTGTAGACTAGGTTCTACCATAGGTGTTCTTACGGGACACTGTCTAATAGGGAGACACGCCAAAAGATTTGGTGTGCTTTCCAATGATTTCTGCAGAAGCTGCATGGACGATGAGGAGGAAGAAACCGTTCAACACCTTCTTTGCTCATGCCCTGCACTACTTCATAGGAGGAAATCTCATCTCGGTGAATTCTTCTTCGATGACACTAGCGACTTTGCTTACCCTAAAAGTCTTTCAAAATATATTAAAAGTTCCGCGTGGTTCGACTAGCAGGTGATTAACCGGCTTGTCCCGTAATGGAAGATTAATGGGTGATCAACTTGTTATCGGGTTTCTGAGATCAGTGAGTGATTAACTTGCTGATCTCTGTGGTATCACAATGGGTCCTTGCGGCCTAAAGGTAACCCTAGGAAACCAGCTTTTAGCAGCAGTTTTGGCTACTCCCAATATGTGGTCATTTCGACTAAGATCATTGTTTTTACACTCATACCAAGTAATGACAGTTTTTCGGTTTCTTGGATGCATCAGGTACCATTTATGGATAATGGCAAGTGGGGGATTTTAAGCTTTAACGACATGAGACAGCATTGAGTTTTCGAAGCACTGAATTCAACTCGGAATTATTACCCCACATAAAAATGCTGTCAAGGTGAGAATTCAAAGAGCTTATCATACGCAACCGTATTGGAACTGAACTGCATTCAAAGAAGAGGGAAATGAATTTGGAAACGAATATGAGAATCTGAGAGTGGAGTCGTCAGTAAAACAGTTAAGAGGATTGGAAGTTTCAGACAAGAGATTGTTCATAAGAATAAGGAAGAGAGTTGGAGACAACATGGAGCCCTGAGGCACACCAGCCTCACTCACAATTTTGAGTCTTATAGGCTTCTATAAAAAGGCCTTTCCAGATAGGTTGGACAAATCAAGAAAAAAATTGTATAGGAGTGGGGTGTGGATCTACCTGCCTCCATTTAGGTGGGAGCAAAATTTTTATAAAAAATTTACTTAATTTAGAAAAAAATTATTATTGAAAATAAACTAAGTCTCATACTACCACATACTATAGTGTTTTTAAAAGCTAAAACTTTGTTCTTAAACACGCACTAAAGTTTTATAGTAAACTAGGTGTGCCAGCGACTTCATCCGCAAGAATTGGCATAACTTTTTTATTTATCAACCGGTTGATTTGAAATAAAAACTAAATGTAAAGTGAAGCTTACCACAATACATTACTGAAACCCCCATCTAGATAGGATAAGCCGTTTCTGAGATTAGCGTACACAAACAAAAAACTTGTTACGTTTTTATTATATGTATAGAAAGATATAGAAGATTGTTTCTGAGTAATCAAGTCTCAAAGTCAAAATTTCCTTTTAATGAAATTTTTACAAAATTTTGACTTACTGAGGTTCATTTTTTCTTTAATTAATCGATGCAATTATTAGTTTTAAGCTGAGCACAGGAAACCGAAAGAAAAAATCATTCTTAGTTCTTGAGAAATTAAAAAAAAAAAAAAAAACGAAAATTACTTTGTCCAGTAAACCCCTTTTTTGCGCAGAGAATAAAGTTAGATCGGCTGAAAACCCACCATATTCGAGTTTTCTGAGGAAAAGAAGCTTTCATTTTATTTTAGTTTCTCAAAAACTAAGAAAGAATTTTTCGTTCGGTTTTCTGTGTTTAACTCAAAATTAATAATTACATCGATTATTTAAAGAAAAAATTACTCTTAATAAGGCAAAATTTGATAGAAATTTTATTTAAAGAAAAAAAATTTGATCTTTTTTAAAAATTTTGACTGTGATGCTGGATTACTCAAAAATCATTCACTAAATCAATTCGAACTAAAATGTTTATTGAAGATTAAATTATTGACTTTCAAAAACACTGTAGTATGTGGTAGTAAGTGGCTTAGTTGATTTCTAATAATTTTTTTTTAAACAATTTAGTCAATTTTTTACAAAATTGTTTCCTTGGTAGACACCCCCTCCCATACGATTTTTTTCTTGTGTTTACCCAACCTATCTGTTCTGAGCTTTTGTTGAACCATATGAAAAACACCCTGTATATTCTTTGAAAAGACCATGCATTGTTTTGAAGGGGACAGAACACCATGTAAAAAGTAAATTTACTGGACTAGAAACAAAACGTGATCGAACACTTCTCTCAATTGGCTGTTGATTTGTTATAGTTAGCTGTAAGCCAAGCTGTAGACAGACTCAACCAATTCCACTTCCTGGTTCTGGTATTTCATCACAGTTCTTTATTTTCATCAAACACACACATGTATAAGAGAGCCAAATAAGCTTTGACTTGGTTGTTCAATAAAATCTTTGTACACTTTTTCAAGTGAACCAAAAATTCAAAATTTTTCTAAACCGGCTTTTTTTGAGCTCTGAAACAAAAAAAAAAAAAAAAATAATAATTCCCATGAATCACCAACGCCACTCCAAAGAAAACAACACAAAACAAACAAATTACTCTTATGTCACATTCATTGTTTCTATCTGAAAAATAAAAACTTCCATCACCATCGGTACGTACGTCGTGTAGAACTGTTATTTCAAAATAAAAAATCTGTCACAAAAAATTCAAATATCTTAAATACATTTCAGATATATTCGTGACTTGATTTGAAAGAAAAACACATTATTTTACCTATTTTTTCTGGTTTCTGGTTAGATTATATAGAAAAAGACGGCGCATGTGATCAGCAAATATGGAATATAACCAGCAACACACGTTTTGGCAGCACCAACGACCGACCACCGCGCTAAATCAATATTGTACGTATCTGTTCGCGTTTGTAAATATTGTTGGCCTTGAAACTATTCAAAATAAAGCGGGCGGAATTTTGTATAGACATGACGTGTTCGCCTTCCTCTAAATCGATTGATTTCCTATATTCGTGTTTGGTTTTTTCAAAATAATTTTAGATACTCGTACTCGTATGTCTGTCCATGAGGGTTCAAATCAATTATTATAAGTGCCGAAGAGAAATAAGCTTTGTAAGCCTAGCCGTTGCGTCATCGAGATTGGGCTTTTTTTAAACAGTCCTTTAACAAGGTCAACCATGGAGACTAGATTTTCTGAAACACTTAACAGACCTCGGTGTTTTTGAGTGTGGGACACAAATTTGCTAAAAGACTTCAAAGCAAGAATTTTTTTTTTTTTTTTGCTTTTGAGATAATTTATTGCAAATTTAGAACATAATGAGTTATTAGTTTTGATAGTAAGTTCATGAGCCTTGATTTGCCTGCAGATATTTTTATTTTTCTCAGTGTTTTTTCACTTGCTGTACAACTAACCGTGCTTTCTTGTCACACCTGCACGATATCGTTTTGCAGTTCGCAGTAAAGGTTGTTTTTTCACAGTTTATTTTAGCAAAGTTTATCCAACAGAATACATATATAGATTGATATAGATTTTATAAAAGTTCAAACAGCAAATACGTTACTTACTTAGGTGGGTATTATAGTTCGGGGTGAACCTGGCCCTCGACTAACATCTTTCGATAACAATTTCGGTTTCGGATTAGCTTTATCCAGTTTTACACTCGGTAGGTCCACACATGATTGCGTCACTTAAGACGATGTTTCCCTTCAATCTGCTTTCGAAAACCCGACGACCCGGAGCGTTGTACATGTTCCAAATAGCAACTATTAAGAGCAAAATTAAAAAACTTACACAAAATCGGTATCAACTCAGTAAAAGGTTTTCGCCACCTGATCCTTTGTTGGGAGATTGGTAAATTTATCGCAGAATGGAATTATAATTTCCAAATGTTTCTTGAGTTAATTTAATCAACATCGGTGTTAAAAACGAGTTAGTCAATTCAAATTCAATTCGTTGCCTCGACAGGGCTCTGTATTAGCGCATTCTGTCACTGCAATTTTCCAAGATCTTTTTGATTGTTTCTGGCTATTACAGGTTTGAAGTGCTCGAATCCTTTCCGGATTGTTGACATAGCAGCTCGAATCCTTTCCGGATTGGTCCATTATGGCAGTTTATAATTTTCGACGATATTGTTGATAAGGTTTGGAAAAAGTATTGGGCCTGGAATGAATCGCTGAACACTTGGAGATAAGTTATCCTAAGAATCCAGCTTTTGTTTTAAACTTGAAGAGGAGAGATCATAAGAATTCAGCTTATGTTTTAAACAATTGTGTACTTCTTGACAAAATTTATAAAAAAGCAGTGTGGGTGATGTACTGCGAAATTTGCGAAGATAGATATTTAAATTCACTGAACTAAGCGACTGTTGTGTTCAGAATTGTTGACTGTGACCTTTAAAATTACTAAATTGCAACTATGGTGCTTTCGAAAGCCATTAGAATCCAAACTAGGAGTGGGTTAGAGCCTTCTATGTATAACAAAATCTACTTTTGGGTTACTATTTCAGCCATCTATGAAAGGCCGCTTTGATATTAACGCACGTCATCTTTTCTTGGATTTTTTTAAAGGAATAAGCTGTATTACATATTTCCACTACTACTTCGCTTCACCCCACAGTTACTCGTTGGTTGATGTCGTCATCAAAAGTTCATTTACTGTTGATCATAGATTCAAGACATTTGAACTTTCCACACTTAGTATGCACATTTCCATTCAAATAAATGTCTGGAATAGTCTTTTTTGGACTTATATGACACCACATCATTTAATAACTTTTACCAAGACGTTAAGTGCTTCTTCTTACAAGTATTTATAGAAACTTTACTCAGGATGTCTCAATCGCGATGCGTTGCATCGTCAGGAAAGAATAGTTTATTTACTTGGGTGCTGAATGGAAATACTTCATTTCATCAATTATTACAAGAACGCGCTGCTCAATTTTGTTATTTTTAATTGAATAACTCGGTTAAAAATCTGCTTAAATATGACTGCTGTTATCAATGGCATCAATTCCGCATCTGTGCGTCGTATGTCTGGCTTAACTTGATACAGATACAGGGTGCCAAGAACCCCCAGCTTCATGTTAAGGGACCAGTACGCATGCCTCCGAATCACCACTTGTAAGATACCTTGCGGTGCAGGTTCAACGACATGGCAGCGTTTAGCATTTGCAGATTTCACAAAAGAATCATCGACTTGCACACGTCATCTGAGATCGGTCAAGCAGATCACGTCCATCAATATAAAGCCTGGTGTAAAAGTCGAAGTAACAAATGCCAACTTAGTGCGATTGAAAGCTTTTTGTACATTGAAATAATGTCTTCCAGGACTAAAATAAAGACCAAAAGACTCAAGACGCTTCTTTGGTGTGTATTTGAAATTTTATACTAAGTTTGCTAAGTTCGGGACAAATTATAAAAATCGAATCTTCAATGAGGATAAGATATTATGCCAACTAGACAACTTAAACAAGAATCAGACAATTAAACGAACCAAAGATGAGGATATTTTCTGAGGATGAACTAGCTGAATTATTAGGTACTTAGCAAGTATTGCCAACTTTGAAGAACAAGTTTCAGAAACAGACAGTTGTTTTGCCATCAGGTAGGATGTGGTTCTAAATAAATGCAATGTGAATTTCAACTCGCAATTCTGTCCAGTAGAGCTTTTACGACTTTTTCAGAGCGATCATTTTATCTGTACCCTGTTCAGAAGACTCTGTCGTCTTTTTTGATATTTTCCTTGTTTAGAAGAACCCCTTGGAAAAATAACAACGCTACTGTGTTTTCGTCGGTTCCACTGTACAAAACATACATTGTATCTGTTTAAAACGATTCACAGTCTTGCTTTAATTTATTTGATGGATGTCCAGAAAACATGGGAACACTTTTGTGCCAATCTTATTTAAACTCTAAATAGTCCAGTGGGCTTTTCACCTTGCCGTACCGATAATGTAATGGTTACCTGCTACCTGGCCATTACGTGGGCGTTTCAAGTTAGAATTCTAGGAACATTCATTTGTGTCCACAAGTATCGCCTTTCGCAATTGAATGACAAGTCTTCCGAGTGTAATAGCACTACCCTAAATATAGCACCTTTTCATTTGGCCTTTCGAAATCGGACAAAAAATTTTAGGTTCCCTCCACACAATTATAATTTACAATTTTTGATTGAGAAAAATGTGCTGGACTTACAGGTCCAGTGGATCTCCTAGCTCGCTTTTAGGCTTTTCACAAAAGGAATGCACATGGTCGAATGATTTGCTGTTGGAAGAAAAAAGTTCTAAACTTAAACGTATCATCGTAAAAAATTTAATAAAAAAAATTGAAGTCATGGCTGGGAATCGAACTTGAGACGTTGTGATCTGTCGATTTAACATAGGTTCAGCCAAAAAATGGTGTAGGTCGCGAGTTCAATGCATTACTCCCGTCGCAAAAGTGCTCCGACACGCCTAAAAAAATGTTCACTTAAAGAAAGAAAAATTGATTGCATTTTTATTATTTTATTAATTTTGACACTGAAGGGCTAATGGTCGACTGTAACCATTTTAATAAATCAATACTCAAGTACTGTTTATTTTTATTCATAAACATTATGGGATTTTACACCTAATTTCTACTGTAGCTAGGAAGAGATGGGGTGGTGCAATATAGCGGGGAGCCTCGGGGCCTAACGTATCTATCTCATCCATATCTTGTGAGAAAATCGAAGGTACCTATAGAGGATGCGCTTTTCATGACAGAAAATTACTTTTAGAAAAATCACCAATTTCTCGCAATAGGTGACACCAGGGGAAAAAGTTTTTTCTTTTTCTTGATGTTTCTGCGATTCGAACTTCCAAACTCCCTCGGAAAATATTAACCATTACACCCCGGACACCACTTCACTGTCGCATAGAAATTTTTCGAAATACCTTCCAATTTTTCCCTTTTTTTAAAAGATGTTTTCGATAATTTACAGAACAAAGGTAATAATTTTATATACAACAGGCTTGACTGCATACAAAAAATAAACATTGGGGAACCGGCAACTAAAGTTCAATTAAGTTATTTCAATCAATAATGAATGTTGTATTACAACCAATCAATATTTAAAACAATAAAACCACGTAAAAGCTGATTAACAAAAAACATCTACCACTCAGCCAATGAATTTCATTTAATAGTTTCCCAGCAAAGTTTTTCGTTTACAGATAAAATACATTTTCGTAATTCGTACGTGAGATAAATAACAATGACAACAAAAATGTGAAATCTTTGTTTTATTTTTAAAGCAATCGTTTTGTTGAAAATAATTTTATTATTTTCGATTCAGATATACAAAGTTGTTTTTGATATCATTTAAAAATTAATAATGACACGTTTTAAACCACTCATTGTGAATCATTTTTGTTTTCATTCTGGTGTTGTAGGTAGGAGGTGTTCATTTATCTTCGATAATTATTTTTTTTATGGAATGGTCGAATGTATGTGCCTCTTAATATAAATTAGACTTCTATATTGAAATAAAAAAAAAATTACATGGCATGTGTGTCATTTAAATGTCAAAATTAAGTTATAGTCGAAAACGAATTGAAGTATTGAATTTTAATATTTGAAATAAAAAAGTCCCCAAAGAGAAGAAAAGAAAACTTCTGTCATTGAGGTGGGATTTTTTGGGTTCAAAGAAACGCGCGTGAAATAATTGATTGTCATATATCTTGATTCAGTTGTGAGATGGCATGATTCTCTCTGAACGGTTTGTCGTCACATTGCGTCAGTTACCATCGCTTCAAAAAAAAGTACCATAGCTATGAGATGATTCAAAAACAAGCGGAAAACACATAAATATATTCAAAAGCACGTAGTAGGCATTCTCCTTATGAATAATTCTTTTGTAGGCACGGGCCTAGACAGAAGATGCGTCAAAAAATGAGCAAATGATGAAATTACCGCTATTGTTTTGTAATTTTGTTGCGTAATATTTCACATAGATACAAACAGTAGACGCATGTATGTATGTACTTGGTAAACAGAATTTATAAAACAAATCTTTCCTGTTTGGTTTTAGGATAAAAACAAACAAAACAACTACCGGCAAAATTATCACAAATAAAACTTATCAAGAACATCAGAATGAAAGAAGGAAATGTTCTATGAAAATTAGAAGAAAACACGTTGCAAATGGTCGGGCGTTTTCCAAAATGTGCTCATGATACACCCGTGGCTAGAGCTGAGAAGTACGTAACTTGTTATTATTTCACTTCCGTGAATAACCTTTTCCCTGTATTGTTCTGTATTCTGTTTACCCACGAAGGAAAGGATCCATTCAGAAATTTCTGATTGTGAGAACAACAATGCACTAACTTCTTTTACACCATCAACAATTTTGATTACTGGTGCAGCAGTTTTTTTGTAACAGTAGGGATATCTGGAACCCATAGAAAAACTCACACCCGTGATTTACTAAAACCATTTCAACTACACCCAATGCACATTGGTGACTTTTTTGTTGCAATGTGATTTCCCTTCGTGGCCATTTAAAACGTGGTACATACAGTAACAGTCTTTGTTACCCTTTCATGCAGAATTAAAACAAAAATTAAATTTGATTTTTTTTTGTTGTTTCGATTCACTGCAGCGCTGCTGGTGTTTTTAAATTGTTCAAGTGACAAGGCAAAAAAAGGGGTTAAATTGTTTAACGCCATAATCCTCATTGGAATTTTTCAATTGTTACATTTATTTATTCGCATTCATTATATGCAGTCAGTCGTGAATAAAGAAAAGGATTACCAGGAGTCCGTTTGAATGGGTCTTTTTGACTTTATAGAGATGTTAACGCCATGATGTACATAAGCAAATAACATTTGTAGAAACAATGTGAGGTGGTTTTCTCTCTGATTATATAATATGGGTCTTAATTCTTTAATTCCTAGTAGGAGAAAGAAAAATACCAACTATTTGATAAGAACTTGTATAACTTTGTATTTGACATTTTACTAATTCATGAAATTGAATGTATAGTTTTCTTTTAAAGTAGTTTGTTAAATTTCAAATATGTAAATAATTATTGTTAATCGATGTGTTCCAGTGAACCCAAAGTTGAATTACAGTGATTTGTGAAAAAGGAGTAAGCTGACATTTCCAGCTGCTTAAAGTGGTCAACCCTCTTTAGAATTTTCAAAAAAGTTGTTTTTTCATAGCTATCGAATTTCGCCAGGAATTGGCAAGTCCTCTGATAGTCAATTCATTGCCATAAAAAGCGCTTTCTTGATTAACCGTTCGGAATCGGCAGCAAATTGAAGGTCCACCACGCTATCAATATGGCCACATGATCATTGAAATCTACCGTCGGCTTTCATCTCTCTTATTCTCGAGTCGAATTGCTGCTTCAGTGATCGAGTGAGTAAATGATATTTTTCTTTTGGCTTCATATTACACAACATCAGCCTGCTGCTCATTTATCGACTTCAATTCGTTCAAATACTGATGAAATAATGTCATTGAGGTTCTTAAGTGCTCACTTGAAAACACGAGAGGTAAAGCCAAAAAAAAAAAAACACAATTCAGTCACGTATAACTCGATCACGTGTGTCTCTGAATGTCCATTTATTCTTATTTTGTTAGAAAAGCATTAATGCTTTTGCCAAACATTTGAACATATTAGGCTTAACTGATACCACTCTCTGTGAATCCTGTGGAGAGAATGACAACGCCGCGGAGTTTTCCAGTTACGTCGTTACGTTAAATTACAATCATCTTCCTTCATTTACTGACTGCACTACTTAAAAAAGGGAAGCAGCTATACTGGTATGACGTACCAGGGATGGGAATTGGTCTAGAATCAGAAATCTATCACCTGCGAATTCGAAAGAAAAATACTCCGTATGATCTTTGGTCCCATATAAGAAGAAAATGTGTGGAGAAGAAGATAAAACAACGAACTGTATGAGCTGTACCTCCACATTGGCTTACCTAGAAGAGTACGCATTGCGAGACTACAACTCCGGATCATATGGAGCGGATGAACATTAACGCTCCGGCTCGATAAGTATTCGAAAGCACATTGCAAGAAAAACGCGAAAGGAAGACCTCGTCATATGTAGGTGGCGCAATCAAGTGGAAGGAGACCTCAACCGATTTAAAGTGTAAAACTGGAGATAACTCGCCCGAAACCGAATTCGTAATTGAAAGATGTTGGTTAAGGCCCACGTTCACCAAGAACTGTAATGCCCACGTAAGTAATAAGTATCATCAGCGAATTAAAGAAATTCGAGAATGAGAAAGAAAATTAGAGTAAAATCAGAGCCCTGAGGAACCCCAACAACATTGGTACGAATATAATATTTAAAGTTAGTTGGTTTACCCAAAAAAGCGGATCTCTAGCGTAAAACAGACGATTGGAAATTTTTTTTTTTTCAGAAGAAATCATTTGGTTGAGCTGATTTCTGCATTTAAAGAACTGTCCGAAGATTAGAAAAAACAAACATTTTACATCCGGCCGTTATAAGATATGACTATCCTCACATTTTTTTTCATAATTTATCGGCTCATATTGAGAATACCTCCTTTTCGCCACATACAGCGTACCTGTAGTGTGGAACGGGGACAAAATAAAGCCTATTATGTCACTCCGAAATAATGTAGCAATCTAGTGTTGAAAATAATTTTGAAATCAGTCCAGTAGTTTTCAAATACAAACACATAAAATTAGTGTAGATAAGCTGGCCAGCTCGAATGAGAGCGATCGCGAAGTCCACATTTCGAAACCCTTTTCGAGCTATAAATTAAAAATGAAATAGGGCAGCGGAACAGAGCGAAGAGCTCTAGGGTCTAGGGCCTAGCAAATTTCTCACAGCCATGCCTTGAGAGGTAATGAATTTAACTATCGGAGGGGAGGAATTTTCAATATTCCACGATAGGCGATACCCCTAAAAAAATATATTTTTCTTCTGTTGGGATTCGAACCACGAACCTCTGGGTCAATAGGCAGACATCACGCCACGGGCACCACCGTGGCAACTGAGGCCGTAAATGGTCAAACTTGGTAACCACAATCATACCGGCAGTTTCCAAATTAACGATAAAAAACAGTTTTGCCACTATCAAAAAACCAAACCTCTAAAAACACCCTTGGGAGCGTAATCGGGAGGTTTGGCGAACTGAACTATGATTTTCAAAATGAATTTTTACAATGTGCAAGGAAGGAAGTCTGTTCAAACAAAATGTACTGGCCACAAATATATCTCCTACTGTCAAACTGACAATCACTAGAAACAGTGCTTCCAATTTGAAAAATTAGCGTACTAAAAATACCTTTCACACTTGAATTGAAAAGTATATAACTGCACTTCTTCATATGCAATTTGTTATTTTAAACTTAATTTTTATCATCTATAGTCAGAGAAGCTTCTTTCTTCTTTTGTATTAATTTTGTGTCTATTACTTACAGTAGGTGTATTGATGTAGATACATTTCAGAGCTCTTACCTGAAAAGAAAAGGAGAAACAATTGTTAGATAAAAAGTCAAAAGCATAGATACAAAATCGCAGTTCTAATAAACAGATGAGACGAAAATATACAACTTTCCAATAACAAAAACCTTACAAAATTGGATTGAAGTTTGATTGGTTCATAACATTTTTTTAAATTTTTGATGCTTTTGATGATTTTATGTAGTTGTTTTTTTTTTAATTAGGGAAATACCATAGTACGTAGGACAAACTTTCTCTTCAAGTGATCATCTGACAGCGGAGAAGGTAAATTTTAGACATTTCAAGGTTGACTTTAATGCTCTATTATACCTAAGCAACAACTATCTATCATTTCCATAATCCTATGGAAACAATTCGTACTACGTGGCGTGATGGTTAGCATGTCCACCTGCTAACCCAGAGGTTCGAGGCTCGAATCCCAGCAGAGGCAAAAATGTTTTTCCACGGGTATCGCCTTTCGCGAGGAATTGGCAAGTCCTCCGTTAGTAAATTCATTGCCATGAAAAGCGCTTTCTCAATTAGCCGTTCGGAACCGGCAGAAAATTGTAGGTCCCTTCCATTCCCTCGCAAGGCATGGTTGTGAGAAATGCGCTAGGCCCAGGGGCTCCTCGCTCTGTTGCGCCACCCTATTTATTTTTTTTATTTATGGAAACAAGTAGGTACTCGAAAACTACCGGACCGATTTCAAAAAATCGAAAAGATGATTCGAAGCACATAAAAAAAATTTCAAGTTCCACCAAATGACAAAAAAAATTTTAAAAGATTTCTCAATATATGTCGTGCCTTCTACTTTTTTTTAAACTTTGGTACAATGATTTTTCTTTTAAGTAAAGAAGGTGTTTTGATCAACGGACAGAAAATATTACGGGAGTTAAAAATCAAATACAAATTCTAATTTGCTTTAAAGAAGTGTTCCTGAATTATGAAAATCCAGCACAGTCCTATCTCTAAAAAATTAGCAAAAGTTTATGAGCTATACAAAAAGGCATAAAATTTGGGAATCGAAAATAAACAACGGAATTGCAAGTGAGAATCGAATTCTGACTTCGCAAACGCAATGAGATGGGTAAAATGGGTTGAGGGTTATTCCTGCAACTGTCTATTTACTCAGAGAGTCAATGGTTTTTCTCTTTCAAGAGTTTTTTTTTTTTTTTCAATTATTTCCTCGATGTATGTGCGCTGTCCATCTCCAAATCGTGTTTATAAACATTTTCATCGATGTCTAAGGTCATGGCCACGTATCGAGCAGACGGCAAAGAATCAAAATTAGAACAAAGTTGAAAGCTGATCGACATCGCTTTACTGGCAAAGCGGCAAAATTGAAACAAAATTGAATGCTGATCGACATCGCTATGCCGCTCATCTTTCAATGTTGTAAGTGGCCGTGTCCTTACTTTAGACATCGAAAATGGTTGTTTAAATTATGGGTAATAGTGGAGGACCGTAAGCTTTTTACCTAGGAATCCAGGGCCAGTCCATGGATTTTCATGAAATTTTCGGAAATGTGTTTTGGATGGCGTATAGAAAAAAGTTAAAAAATAAAATTTCACCGCTCTCAATTTTTTAATTATTTTTAAAATTAATTATTAACTGTTAGAATTTTATTTTATTTATTTAGGGTATTTTAGTTTTCCAAAGCGTAAGGATGGATAGGTTTGGTTAAGACAAAAAAAAAGTGTATGAGAGGGGGAGGGTATATTCCTCCGTGTAGGCGCGAGGGGCAATTTTATATGAAATTTACTTCATTTTTTAAAAAGCTATTAAAAATCAACTAAGTCACTTACTTTCTCATACTTTAGTGTTTTTGAAAGTTATTGCTTTGTTCGTTAATAAAAATTTTAATTTGAGTTCAATTAATGAAAAGTTTTGGAGAAATCAATCCGCAAAGTAAAAATTTTGAAAAAAGAAAATATTTTTTTCTTAATTAATTTTTTTTTCTATAATTTTGCCCCACAAAGGGCCATTTTTTCTTTTCATGTTCAATGCTTATATTAATATTTACTCAGAGCAAAAAACCGATTACAACAATTTTTCTTGGTTTAAGAGAAATTAAAAAAAAACGAAAGATACTTTTTTCCAGAAAACAAAATGTCGTTAATTTCCCGCTAATTGAACTTTTTTCCTGGAAGTGAAATATGAAATGTGTCTTAACCCTAGATGGTCACACGTCAAAATAATCACACAATGGTCACACGGGGTCATTTTGACCCCAGCGTATATAAACGTTGATAACTTTTGCAATTTTCAAAATAATGTCTCCAAATTTTTTTTATACATTCCTGAATGTCAAAACTAAATGTTTCAATAATAATATTGAAATTTTATTTTTTAACTTTTTTCTATACGCCATCCAAAACACATTTCCGAAAATTTCATGAAAATCCATGGACTGGCCTTGGATTCCTAGGTTTTGCCTTTTTTATGTCTAACGGTCCTCCACTATAAGGTAACATTTGATGCAACAAACAATATTTTTATTGAATATGTTCTTAAATACAATTGGAAGTTTCAAGATTTAAGTTGATCAAATAGTTTGAGGTGCAACAGTACATTATTTCCAATCATTCCATTTGAAAACTATGAAAATTTGATCAGTTTATGAAACTTTTTATCATCTCATTCGAAACAATTCATTGATTTGGATTGAACTTTCTACAACTAAACTGATGTCTGAAATATGCACTTCTATTCTACTTTCTTATTAGAAAATTTGATGCAATTAGATCCCCTGTTCGTTGAAAAACATCGTGTTTACTTTTCAAAAACAATAATACAATAGTACAAAGGTAATTATGTAGTCTGCATCTATCTGTGAAATGTAAGGTTTTCTATTACTTTCCTGTGTTAAATTTCATAATTCATAATCTTCTCAATTTTACTTGAAACGTGTTTTTATAATTCAAACGTGTTCTTTCTCCTTTCAGGTACGTGTGCTTTTTGGATTACAAATGCGTAGTAATAGTGCATAACCAAGAATAATGATGTAAGTTGAATGAATTCTATTTATTTGTGTGGGTTACAATAAAAAACAAAAACTATAATTACATACAATGTAACATATTGTATGCTGTGCCTATCTTTGATATTCGTAAATATTCTACTATTAACCCTTCCGCGCGATAACTACTACAATAGCAATAGAGAGAAAAATAAAAAGAATTAAATGTTATCAGCCTCTTATCAAAAAAGCAAAAACAAAAATATTTATTTAAGAACTATTTTTTCTAACCACTTACGACCGTTGCTACAAACATTTGGACACCAACGCTCTTTATTTTTATACTTTTATTAATTTTGTTTTTGTTTATCTTATCAACAATATTACAAACATGACTAATATTCGAGTTGTTTTATTTTTCAGATTTATCATTTAATTTTTTTATTAATTTCTTTTCTTATTCTTTTGAAATTGTTGCCAGAGAAAAATCAAAAAGAAGCTAGTTTTTCAAAAAAATGTATACTTGTTTTATGGTTCTGTAAAAAAATGACATTTAGAAAAAAATAAATTTCAAATACTATTCAACTTTTGGAGCAAATGTTTTTTTTTTTTGTTTGTTTAAATTATACTAAAACGTACTTTTAAAAGTTCTTATTAACAAAGTCATCTATAAATAGTTTGATAGACAGAAATTCAACCCTTTTCGTTGAGTTAAGTGTAAATGTAAAGTAAAATATTAAACTGTGACGAGGCGCATTTGTGTATGTGTATGTAGTTGTTATTCTCACATCCACCAACTCTGTGCTGATGATGAAACTTTTTCCGGTGGGGATTGAGGGAAGTAGCTGTAGAATTTTCTTGTTTTATCGCAAATTGCATTTCTTTATGCTCCTCCACCTCTCCATCCGTCAGTCAGTCACTCTTTCTGAATTCCCAATCCCATGATGATGGTGTGGTGCCCAAAATGAATCCCAACTGCTGTTGCCTACACATAACAGTGTGTAGTTGTCTGAATAGCACCCCCATCTGCTGACGGTTTTGGGTTTAGGAAAAAAGAAAGGAAAAACGAAGACCACCATCACTGCCGCCGCGCACCACCATCTTAAGTTCTGCAAACTTTTCATGCGTTACTGTCTCGGAATTTTTGGTTTTTGTTGTTTTTTTTTTGCTGGTTTCTCTGGAGGATATTCCATTGCGGCACGACGATGACAGATAGCACATGATGAAAGTTGAACCTTGTTCTTATCAATAGTGCCTCTTGTGTGTGCTATGCTTTTGTGCTGCGACGCAAGGCGACTAGTACATTATGTAGATTTTCGCAGTGGTATGCTTGTTCGTCGTTTCTTATCTAGCTGGCAATTTATTGCAGATATACTTACCAAACATTGGGTTCATTATACACACACACACAGACACCCATATACGTACAAGCTTAGCTTTTTGTTAAGACTCTTTCTTTTGCCTTCTCTGGTTTTATCCGTCATTCTTTTTTTCCTTCTTTTTTTGTTATTTTTTCTTATTTTTTTGTAAGGGTATTCTTGCTGATTAACTGTTTTGAATGCTTAGATTGTATTACACACTTATCTGCAGATGCAGAGAAACGAATGAGCACAAAAAAAAGTAGTTGAAATGAGGAAGGAGTAAGTCGAGTGTTCCTTGAAGTCTTTTATGTTATGCGTTGTAGAGGAAGGAGATTGTTGCCAAATTTCACCATAAAAAGATATAGGTAGAAGCAAAATGGAATAACAGAAATCCTTTTTAATGGTCCTAGCAGAATAAACTGCCATCATTCTCATCTTTCACAGTATCGTGGAAAAGAAACGTTCCTGGTTGTGGATGATCAAAATAAAGTGTCGACAAGAATTTGGACATTTTACATTTTACACCAAAAAGCCTGTTGTAATAAGGTTGATTATATGTGAGTGAAACGTTTCGAGTTTTGCACTCAACATAAAAAGGTAACAGCTCAGGATGTAGTCAGTTCTAGTACAATATTCTCTGAACCACTTCCGCAAATCTTAACAGATTCGAATAGAGATGAATTGATCTAGTACAATATTCTCTGAACCATTCCCGCCATACTTTATAGATTCTAAAAAGAGATGGATTGATCTAGTACATTATTCTCTGAACCGCTCCTGCAAAACTTTAAAGATTCGAATATAGCTGGAGAAGCTGACCGGTTTGAAGATGAGAAGTAGGTATTTTCCATAACAGTTTAAATCAAGAAGAGCAATTTTACACTGAAACTCCTCAAAGTAGATTGAACCCAAGTATAAGCGATGGAGATGTATGTTGGGAAATGCATTGTCAACTGCGCTTCAGGCTTTGTTCAAGCAGAATGGCTTGGAATCCAACCTAGTTAAATGTGCACTTTTCACTCTCAATCAATTTTTGTACCCGCTATCGGTTCGGAGAAAGCATTGAAAGTTCTATCGGTACATAAAGCGGCATAGAAGAAGTTGGTTTTTTCAAACTCGTTGGAACCTGCGTATTGAGACTCAAAACCCTAAAGCTGAGTCGCAAGCGTTCGTGAATTCTGTTTCAACTCGATAGCGGTTTGAAGTTTCTATTGTTACTACTTCTGAGGCAGATGTCCAGCATTCCACTTGATAATTTGCTGCCAAATTCATTTTCAAACCAAATTTTTGCTTTTTAGACATTTAATGTATCCATTTTCACAACAGACTGTTAATCCATATCCAACACCGTGATCCCAGGATAAAGGAATCCAACGAAATGACGTTGATGCTGATGAGTTAAACTTCATTGCTTTCCTCCCAAATAATGAAGAAAACACACACCGAAGCTTTTATTTATATGGCTTGCTTCTTCTTCTTTGCCTGCCTCTTCTCCTTCTCAGTTCCTTTAATCGCTCGTCCTTTTTTTTGCGTGTGTTATATGAAATATGTCAATTAAATGCAAGAATAAATTCTCTTTACGCCAATGTAGTATGAGAGTGAGCGCTGTAAAATGTATACTTATTTATTTATTCTTTTTTCGTCTTTTTTTCAATTTTGTCGCATAAAAGCTTCTTCTTAATGTCCATCCATCCTTAATGGGCACTAGTGGATAATGATGATGGGTTTATGGTTTCCCGAACGTGAAATTTTATTAATTAATGTCATGTTGTCGCAGAGGGCTGATTTTACTTTTCCATTATATTTTGTCTCGTCTTTTTTTTTTATTATTATTATTCTGGTGTTGCTTGGTATTGCAAAAAATGTTATGTATTTCAAAAGAAACAAGGATACTTGGAAGAGGATTTTCCATTTTGTTTTTGTAGTTTAAATTGCCTCATAAAAGCGTTCAAACAACAGCGCAGGGAAAAAACACTATAGTGCTTAAAAGCATTATGAAACTGTTCTCAATTTTGAAAATGAGTAAAAAATGTTGACATTAATTTGGATCATTTTACAAGTTGATTTGGGCAAAAAGCGAAGTTAATTAGGTGATGTTCTCATGCTAACCATTATGCCATGGTACCCGTGGCATAATGGTTAGCATGTCCACCTGCTAACCCAGAGGTTCGAGGTTCGAATCCCAGCAGAGGCAAAATGCAAAAATGTTTTTCCACGGGTATCGCCTTTCGCGAGGAATTGGCAAGTCCTCCGTTAGTAAATTCATTGCCATGAAAAGCGCATTCTCAATTAGCCGTTCGGAACCGGCGAAAAATTGTAGGTCCCCTCCATTCCCTCACAAGGCATGGTTGTGAGAAATGCGCTAGGCCCAGGGGCTCCTCGCTCTGTTGCGCCACCCTATTTATTTTTTATTTCTCTTCTTTTTTTTTATATTATTTTAAACATTCAAAAACTAATTATGTGTCTTTTGAACTTACGTGGGGCAAATACTTTTTGTTTCAAATGTTGTTTCAAAAGAAGTAACTAAGTTAAGAGTTACGTTTTTGGAGTGACGTGAGTGGGAGTTAGTTTGTCAATTACTTTTCCAATTTTTTGAAATTCTTTTGAAACTTTTTTTGTCGAGTTTAACTTTACTACCCCGGATCGATTAAAGATTTCCTACGAAAATCATAAATCGAAATCTACTTGATTAAGCATGTAATTAAATTTCTTAAAATCTACTACATTTTGATGTAATCACGTCTAGTGCGTTAGTACTCTTCTTGTGCAGGATATAGGATTGAAATTTCGTATTTTTTGGGATTGCAAATATATTTTCAAATATATTTTATATAAGTTACTGGTTTTTTACTATTAAAACTTTTCTCAATTTCGTGCTTCAATACCAAAATAGCTTTCGAGACTTCAGTTCCCAAGTCGAAATTCCATCACCAGTCAAGATTTCTAAAGCAAATTCCAAATATCATCAACATCTGCTAGATATCGCACATAATTTAGTTTTTCGAGTTCTACTACATTTTGGGACGATCACATCAATAGTTTTGCAAACAAACATATTCTTTTAATAGTGGGTTAGAATGTAGGTATATATTTCCAACTTTAAAAAGTGTTGAAGACTAGATACAAGATTCAAAGTTGGTGTTTTTGAAATTGCTGATATGATTTTAACCCACCAAAAGTTTTTCCATACTTCAGAAGTTGACTAAATGGTTTCTTTATTGCCAACATTTTTGTTACTTATTTTTTCGTTGACTATTTTTTCACAAAAATGAAACTTCAATTGAAAATAGAATAAAAATTTTTTAACTTTAGTTTTAGTTTGAAAGCAAATAATTGTAATGCTGGCAATGTCATTAACGCTAACAGATTATGTTTAGTACAATCTCCGATGGCTGCATTGTTCGGAATTTGTTTCTTTCTGCGGAATAATTTATTCAAATTCATTACACTATGGTTAGACCAACACAAAAGTTGTTCAAATAACCTTTCGCTAGTATTTTTCAAGAGAGAATGGTTTGAATTTTGACAGACTCGATTTTTGTTCGTTCGTTTTTCCAACTACGAAATAAGACTAGGAATTTTTTTCGTAGATTCTTCTTGCCTGAAGCGTAACGATTTTTTAACCTTTATCGCCTGCGCTATTCCAAGCGTAATAATTGTACTAGATTAGTTTGAGCACTTTCAATGATTGTAATTGTACTTTTTACTACTTTTACAACAGCAAAATACACACAATCTACTATTTTATTTTATTGCACTATTTTACAATGTTCTCACTCAACAAAACTAACTTATTTCTGCCAGAAAAGTCATTTGGACTATTTTGATACTGTCATGAAAACCAATGAAATGTGTTTTATAACCCGATTCTATCCAAAATCACTGATGCCTAACAAGTCACAACTTTCCAGTAGAGCCACAACTTTTCAATGAACAATCAAATTGTCAGCAGTGTCCCTGTTCTGCAACTAGGCCTCAATAAAAACCACATATAATATAAACGGTGAAAAATGGAATAGAATTTCAGAGGTCACAACAATGTGACTTGTGACTTTTGGACAGAATCGGCCTGTTAGTTTGACAAACCCATTTGCTGTACAAAATAAAACAACTAGTTTAAATTACCCTTTTGCTTGTCAGACATGGCTTTATTTTTCGTTGTTTACTTTTCAAATCATGTAGAATCTTATACAGGATATTTTGCGTAAGACAAAACCCAAGACTGATATATTGGGTCTAGGCAAAAAAAAAAATCAAGAGGGGTGTCCTATTCACTCCCTTTAAGCGGGAAGGAGAGTCTTATAAAAAATGTTCTTTAAAAAGTGTTTGGCTCAACTAATAAGAGCCTTGATTATTTGAAAAAGAGTAGCTCCTAATAGTGCAAAATCTTGTAAGGCTTCTTTTTTCCATAATTTTGTTTTCGAGACTTGATTACTCAAAAATCATTACCTAAAATAAAATAACTTGAATTAAAAAGTTATTTGAGAAATAAAGTGTTAGCTTTCAAAAACACCAAGTGGTAGTAGACTTTAAATAGTTCATTTTATTTTTCCATTTTTATAAAGTTGACCATCCCACCTTAACGGATGGAAATAAGCCCCCGCCCTTCCCAAACCATCTTTTCTTGTATCGATCCAATCTATACGTACTGGGCCTTTGTCCATCGCATCGTATGCAAAAAAAATCATTTATATCAGTAATAAAGAATTTCAACACAAATCTAAAAATCGATAGATAGAAATAAATAAAAATATTGTTATTCAAACAAAGCCCACTTAAAAACCAATTTTGAAAACCTCCAACTACCGGCTTAATTATTTAAGCAGACGAAGTATATTTTCTGAATAATAAATGAAACAGAAACAATGGCAGCTGGGTTCAATGTCAAAAAATAAAAGAATTAAATATTTAGTCGATAGTCCTGACTATTTACGACATCAAGTAAAACCTCAGTTATCATGTCGACTTTTCAATGCTTGGTGGTCTTTTTCTTTAACTCTTCACCTCATTTCGTCAATTTTTTGATTTTACATAATTCTGATATCTCTGGCAAACTCTTTTTTCTTATTTTTCGTAATCCTGCTCAACTGACTTTAAAAAAACGTTGCATCCTTGAAGAGAATAGCTTTGCATTGTTTAAAAAAAGAACTGATGAACATTTATCTTAGCAAATTCACACCAAAATTTAATGCAGTAGAGAAGAACATGCATGCATTCGTGTGTAACAGGAAATTAAATTGATTTGCATGAGAGATTACTGAAGCTGCTGCATTGTGTGTCTATCGCAACAATTATAATGACCATTATATTTGTTTGGAATACATTGTTCAAATACATGTAGCATAGTACATACATGTCTTTGGTGTGGATCGACCGTCCTGTCACAATATTGTGGTTTTGTCGTTAACCACATTGGCTTTCCTCCCTCTTTCTCTCTTTCTCTCTGTTTAAATCTCTTTTGTCATCAATATAATAATTTCCAATGCAATTATATTTAGCTTTTTCAAAAATAATTCTTTAATAAAGAATGTAAAAAAAAACAAATGATTATTATTATTATTTTCAATTGCTAACACTTACACAAGACTCAAATTAGATTCGTAATTATAATAGCGCAATGGCTATGTAATTACACCATGATAATGAACGTAAATTACTATGTGCTTTACCGGTCTATTGTGTCTAAATAAAATGCTATAGTAGGTACTGATATTAGATAACTGGCGTAGATGTGTGAATCATCTAATATAGTAGATGCAATGGAGGTATGAGACACGCCCGCAGAAAATGGAAAATGTAGCAATTATTTTTTACGAGAGTTATACGAGCACGTTTTAAGCTTAAGCTATATGAAATGGTGTGAGTCCATCCACCAATGATCATAGGAGATGATGCCATTAGTATGACTACCTCTCAGTAAGACAAGAAAAGTTAGGTTTTGAAAACACCAAACGCCACTGCAGAGACCAAAAAATAAGATTTGATCAAAATAAATTGTTTTCAAATAAAAATCACTCTTTGATTGACTTGTAAGTGGGGAATCTTTTATATGCTTAAAAATCAGTCCGATACCAAAATTTCGGACAATAAAATCAGAAAATTTCAACACATTTCTTTGTGACCCAAACGGGCTTCAATTCAATGCATCATTGTTGATAGAGAAGAATATTCTAAACAACGTTTAAGTCGTCCAGCAAAAGTGAAGTTTGCATTTTTACCATGTTCTAGTTATTTTGAAAAAAGTATACGATATAGACGTGATTTTTAAAAAGAAATTATCAACCGTTCTTGATTGCTTTCTCTTAGTGACTGATAAGTGATGCACAGACCACAGATCACAGATCACAGAACATACAAGAATTCGCACATGCGCTTTTCTGCACGGAAATATTCGCAATGGCCTCATTCTAGTGGAGCACCTTTTTATCTTGGGAAATTCCAACGATCGTTTCGAATTAACCATTTAATTTTATAAATTTGTTGTAGGAAAATACGTATCTATGAACTGGTAATAAACTTTTCCGGGTACAAAACTTCCACCAGGTACAAAGAGCAAAACTCGATCGCAAAATTTGTGGCCTCATCCTAGTGGGTGGCAGTGTATTATTCCTGAATCACTGAATCAGTTCTATACCACAAACTTGAAAATTCCTGAATCTATTACATTTCGGATTCCACTACATTCCTGAATTCTTTTATTTTCTGAATTCAATGAATTGAAGATTATGAATGAATGATCAAGAATGAAGGAGCAGTGACAAAATTAGATGTCCAGTTGGGTCTACATTTATTCACAGTAGGTATACACCAAGGAAACGTCTTCAGACCTTTGCTCTTTTTTGCAGTCCTTGAATACTTGCTGGAAGATAAAAGTACAGAACAGCTGCGTACATCAATTATTCTTTGCTGACGAATCGCCATCATAAAGGAGGTAGAATCGAGGATCCTACAGCCCTGCAACAAACACTTGACCTTTGAGTAGATTTCAAGGGTACTTCTGTTGCCTGTTTTCTGATCATGACATGTCTATTCCAGGCTGTTATTTTTGTGGAAATGTCCTTCAAATAAATAAATAAATTAATAAAAAATTAAATAAATAGAGAAGCCATGCCTTGTGAGGGAATGGAGAGGGCCTACAACTTTCTGCCAATTTCAAACGGTTAATCGGGAAAGCGCTTTTCATGGCAATGAATTTACTATCTGAGGACTTACTAATTGCTCGCAAAAGGCGATATCCGAGAAAAAACATTTTTGCCTCTGTTGGTGTTCAAACCACAAACCTCTGCGTTAACAGGCAGACATGCTAACAATCACACTACATGTACCAAATTAGAACTACTTACGAAAGTCTTCAGGTCAAAAATACTATATTGCAAAAAATATTGTGGTTCTATGGGCTCAATTGGTATCAAAATCAATTGGTTCAAAGGGGAGATCCAGAGAACCAAATCCAAAGAAGGTGAAGTTGTTCGATGTTTAAATCTTTTGATTTGATTGCCAAACTCAAAAGCAGAGTTGCTCTTTACATATACATACTTTCGTTTAATTGTACGAAATCTTGAGAAATGTACGAATTCGAGAGTTGAATTAGCAAATAATAAAATTTTGTAAAAATATGCAAGAAACAAAACTGATCTTTATTCTAAAAAATTCAGAAACAATAATTCGATAGTTTTTCATTCAAAAATATTCATCAAAGCTTTGGGTAAACCTCGAAGCCTAAAACACTTCAAGGACCTACAATTTTATGCGGATTTCGACTAACTAATTTATAAAGCTTTCTTCATGGCTGTTTGTAATTACTTCTATCAAGCTATGAAATTTAGGCTAAATTACTTCACTTTGGTTGTAATTCAGTAGAATCCTTTACAGGGAATATAAAAAAATCATACCTACAACTACTAAATGAAAGTCTAAATGATCCATCGACATAACGACAGAAGAATACCTGAACAAATCCAATTGCTTGTATTAGGCAGTCTAGCTTAACTGTCTCTAAAGAAGTTCATGACATGGGTGCAACGACATGTCTTTATTGTTCATTTATACATATACAGACATGTTTTTATGTTATTTTACTTTAATACAAAATTAGGTAATTTATCAACATTGTTGCTGATTTAATAAATTTTATTCGACCATCTACTGTTCCCATGGTACCCTATAAAATTGATGTGCTTTTGTGCATCACTTTGCCAAAATGTATGGTCCCCCTTCCATTTTCCAACTCATTCAGATGTGACAACAAAGTAAAAAAAGAAAGAAAAAACATCGTCGAGTTATTTCTATTTCTATCGTCTCGTTGGTAATTGCCAAATTGCTTTATAAGCGAGTACATGACGTTCGCTTGGCAAAATCACTTATAATGTCGCTCGCAAAAATGCTCTCCAATTTGCGTGTTATATGGTGAATGTTTTGATTATTTTTTTTTTATTTTTTTTTATTTTTTTGTTTTCGTTTATGTAGATTGGTTTGCCATGAACGTCTCAAAGAGAAATATTTGAGTAAAAAAAAGTTTTTAAAATGTGGCGAGATGGGATTTCCCCATCAACATCATTTCATCATTCCCAAAAAAATTCTCAATGTTGTTTTATTAATTTCAAGACCTTTTGGCCTAATGGCTATTTGCAGTTAAAAAAAAATCGGGAAAACCGATAAAAGTACTCGAATTAGGCGGTTTTTTCAACATTTTGAATTGAGATAGTCACACATGTGAAGAAAAAATTTCCTAAACTTCTTTAAATAAAAGAGAAAAGTTACCCTCAAACTTTCTTTCTTCTATTGATGAAAACCCCACCGATAGGTTAGGATGTTGAAAGTTGATTGCAACGTATTTTCAACACGAAAATTCAATTGTAGAACATCGATGAAAAAAAAAAGCGAAACGAATGCCACAAGGCGGAGTCGAAAAGAAAAACCAGGTAATAGGCGAAGCGCGGGAGATGTATGGCAGAATACACTGAATGGCTTTGTGGCCACACAAAAGTTCATTTGCGCCTTGCAATGTGTACCTAATTTGCATTATAATGCAATGGGTGACTGCAATTTAGCGAGCATTCTTCATTTAATTCAATTTTTTTTTGTTTGTATTCATTTTTTTATTCGTATGGATTCAGTATGGTTGGCATTATGATTCCCGACTATAAGAAGAAATAAAATATAAAAAAAAGAAAAGAAAAAAACAATAATCATAAATTTTATGCACTTTTTAGTGAAAACGTATAATTTCCCTATTTTAACTGTAGAGACATTGTCTCCATTCAGAGTTCGAAGATATGTACATAGAAGAAAATACGGTTAGCAAAATAGCAGATGGATGGAAAATGGCGAATATAAAATGTGTTTACGGATTTTTATTTTATTTTTAATTCTATTTGGTTTCTATCCTAGTTTAAAATTGAGGACACGTCGTGTTCTTTCGGATCGAATTATTTATTTGAAACTTGCTTTATTATGCAGCCTGTACGATAAACTAAATTATAGTGGAGAACTAATTCAATTTCAATTCAATTTCAACGTAGAAATAAAAGAAAAATGAAATTATCCTAAAAAAATCGATCGTGATATAATGGGAATAAGTTTTTTTATACATTTACCGCAGCTCAGGAGAAATGACTTTTGGAAATTCTTAAATTTATTCTGAAATGCAATAACTCAAGATATTTTTTGCAAGCCAAAACCCACATCCACAAAAAGCAAGCATTATAAATATCCTTTTTATTGGAATATGTTTAATGTTTTTAAGGATTTCTTTCACAAAGTCAATACAAAATTCTGAACCTCACACATACTCTAGAAACTCGTATCTCTTAAATCCTCCTATTTAAGGCCTTATTTAAATTTGTTTAAGCAAAGTTATTTTTTATCCTGCTCGAAACTTATTTGACGAATAACTGTCTTATCAGCGTGTCAAAGAAACAATTTTTAAGTAAACTTCTTTTTTAATCTGTTTCCAACTTATTAAACAAATGGCAGTTTGTTCTAGAAACATTTCTCTGGAGCGGGTTAAGCTCTGATTAATTTTATCCTCCGATAAAGAAGGAGTGAAACAATTGTTTGAGATTTTATAAATGTAGGAACGAATATTGTTGTTTTCCTGATTTATCCTTGATTTGGGACTGTCACGCATAGAAAAAACGAGTAGAAAGTCGACTTGTAACCATAGAAACAGAAGTTTTATTTCGGAATCGTGTATCAAACCTCTGAAAAAAATTCCACTTTAGCATTTTATTATTTTTTTTTTTTAAACTTTATATGAATGACTAGAATTGTATGTGTTCCAACAAGTTCGATTGTAAAAAGCTTAAATGTAAAGGTTATAAATAGATAAATAGGATGACGCAATAGGGCAAGGCGCCCCAGAGCCTAAACTCACAACCAATGCCTCTCAGGGAATGGAGAGGGCCTACAATTTTTTGTCGACTCCGAACGGAGATTAGAGAATGAGCTTTTCATAGCAATGGATTTACTGTCGGAGGAATTACCAATTCCACCCGAAAGGCGATACCCATGAAAAAACATTTCTGCCTCTGTTAGTTATCAAGCAGACATGATAACCGTCACGCCACTGCACTGGTACCACATGTAAAGGTTGATGGCTGAAATTATTGACTTTCTCGTCTTAATATTTTTTATTCGGTACTTACTAAGTGACTTTTGAATGCAAGAATGTCTGTTATTTGACAAGCAGATAGCAAAAAAGTAATCGTAATTTTTTTTGGACATTGTATTGCAGACTCGTTTGGTAAATGAAAGCACTAAGATAACTCGTTTTTGTCATACACATGGCGTAAGGCTTGATAAATTTATGTTTGGTAAATTAATGAGAATATACATTATACACTGCTGGTACAAACAAAAGAAACAAAAAAAAACTCTTCCTCCTCCTCCTCGGCCTCAAACATTCGAAACTGATAGGTTTGAGGATGCATTCTGAGCTTCAACGCGGCTTTCCCCACGAGCGGATCACTAGTGTGAAGCATTCAAGTGGAGAAGCTTCGATCCCTTCGAGATTACGATGCTCGTAGCGTCGAAAACGAATAAGAAGAATGAGTCTGCAGAATTATCATTGTTAATTGTCTCTTGTAGTCACTCAATCAAAGGAATCAGATATAAATGACGTCGATCAGTGTGTTAGTTGGAACTTGGAAACTAAAACCCCAAATAAAATACTCTCCGCAAATCGCTTTTGCTTTCCAAAACAACATGTGGAAAAGATTTCATGCCTTCTCATAACTTTAACTTTATGGCCAGAGAATATCCTCTGGAAAAAGATATCTTATAGAGCTCTTTACAAGTTTTCTTTCATTCAAGGTTGATATATTTTTTTGATGAAAAGGAAAAAAACAATGTTGTCCCTTCTTTATGTGTTTGCTGCGAAAACAAAGAACAGTCAATAAGTGCAAGTCTTCGTTTTTGTCACAAATATTCTAAAATTTAAACTACTGCATCGGTTTTTAAACTAAAAAGAAAAAATCAGAAATAGGATCAAGAGATCCAGTGACCTTACTCCACAAAAAATTTGGCGTACGACAGTGGGCTCATCATTTTTTGCTATTGTATTTTTCTATAAAAAGAAAACGGCTAATGTCTACCTCATGTCGGAGCTTAGTCTTCAACAGTTAAGCCTGTTAACACTCTCCGCGTACCCCACGAGTAGATCACTGGTGTGAAGCAGTAAAGTAGGAGGGCTGTGATTTCTTTTTGATTATCATGCTGGTAACATCGAAAAAAAGAAGAAGAAAAGGTAGCCTGTTATCGTTCTCAGCACAATCCTGAAGTAATAATTTACGTACGCAGACACTCAAACGCAATAAAATCCAGCTGACCTTTACCTATGGAATGACATGCTTCACATATAGAAGTAGACACTGGGCAAAATGACCTGGATCCTGTGACACGAAGCTGCAAGTCTACAAGTAAAGAGCCACTTGTATGACTATGTCAATTACACTTGTAGAACAGCAAGCAAACTTGTAGCTTTGTGCTGTAGAAAAATTGCCATGATTTACTTGCATTACAAGTATACTATTAGTTTTGTGCAATAGGTCCTCTCGTACTTTCTATCAGCCCTCGATCATTCGCTGTGTGTATTGAAACCGTGCACATTAAAACAGAGTTACCAGTATCACGCGGGAGTAAATTTTCATAAATAATGCTCTTATTTTTGCCGGCTTTGTGAAAATTTTTGCAGCAAATAAGTAACATGATTTGGGTTTTTGTTTCTTGTTGAAAACCGTCGAATTCCAATCAATGGATTTTGACTATGCTATTTTTTTGAGAATTTGATAAAAGCGATTCCTCATTGAAATATGTAACAACCAGAAGTCACAGTAAAGGGGAATTTTTCCTGTACCAGACTTATTTTTTGGGACAAAGTAAAATAATTGTCTCCATTCTTTTGCGCTTGTTGTCGGGTGGATAACTTAAAATGAATTCGTTCGACAGAATCAAAAAGTGCCATTTTAAATGTTTGAATGCCACAGTACCATTAAAATGAAAAGGTGGCAAAAGTACCCCATAGTGCCACATCGGCAACGTTGCTACTGAATGTTTATAGTTTACCTGCCTTACACTGATCTTTCTGACCCAATGAATTTTTCCATTTACCTGTATCTGGTCTAAACTAATAACAAAATTCTACAAACAGTAGGTTATTCGCATTAAGTCTTAAGTTTCGTACAAATGCAAAACACATTACAAATGAAACCGTCCTGCATACATTTGTCTGGTTGTTGCTTAATTTTTTTTTTCTTTTTTTCTTTTTTTTTGTCTCGGTACACTTCCAATTCGTCATCGTTGTTGCACTATGTTTCCGTTTTAATCACTCACGTCTTTGAGCTTGCAACGAAGTCTCCGACTGATCGTTTGATGTAATTTTTATTTGTGTGGCGGCAATTGTTGTAGTTGGGTTTGAGTTTTTTTGTTTGTTTTTGTTTTACTAAATGGTGCATTTTTAATTTGCCATCGTGAAATGGACTGCAAACAATTTTTTTATTTATAGATCCCCACACAGTCAGACCACAGACCAGACAAACTCATAGTCATAAGTTTGTATGCATTAAAAGATGATCTTTGGTCTCTAGATTTTGACTCGTTATTTTTAACAGTCACTGTTCTTATGTGAAGTTTTTTGTGTGAGTATTTACTTGTGTTGATGTTTTATTATAAAATTGTTGAGACAAGGAAGACAAAGAATCTTCTTTTCGAAGTAAAACAGTTTTCTTGTTGTGGCTCCATTTAAATCAACTTTAATCACAATTCTGTGAGTTATGTAATAGTTTTTTGTTTAAAAACATTTTGTCGTTCTTGTCGATGTTTCATATCGACACAAACGTCACCGCATGGTTACATCAACTTGAATGTGTTTTGATTTTTTCTTCTTCTTTTCAGATAAGAATAAGTAGATCTGGTCGTAAAGCGAGCAGACTTTTAGCAAGAGATCAGTTGTGAATTATGTGCAATAAGATGCAGATGTTTTACATTCCCTTTGGGCACCCACAGTCTTAAAGTTATGTTTATAACTTGAACTTAAGTATGTTGTGTGAATACTTCGAATGTTTCATTGAATTTTATTAATCATCATTGAATTTGGTGACTCCGAAATTAAGGAGTTTTCCTGTGTAATGATCTATCTTCTTTTTCTATTGATATCTTGAACCAGAACTACTAGAAATTAGTTCATGATTGATCTGCTATTTTGCTCTGCTTTGGTTTGGTTAGGAGCGATAGTAAAGAAATCTTCTTAAAATATCAGTGCCAAAGGTTTCAAGTTTAAGGACATAGGTTTCAGAGTGTCATAGGTTTCTTACGTGTATAAAGTTAAGGGCACGGACACGTATTACGCGGCAAAGCGGCTTCGTTGATTTTCGAATGGCTGATGGCTTAAACGTTTCACATTTTAACAATCTCCTTAAATCGTAGATGAAGTCGTGATATCAAAGCGGCGCACAACTCTTGTTAGGTTTTTCAGGGTTAGGCAGCAAAAGATGCCGCCATTTGTAAGTTTTTCTTCTATCGGTTCCTTTTGGTACGATGTTGTGATCCTTCGCGTCGCATTTCCACTCGAAAACTCTTATCAAAGCTTGAACTAGAAAGATATTGTTATGATTCGGGCCTGAATCTTTTGCCTACAGTCCCCGTCCCAGTCCCCTCATAAATTGGCCAAAGACAATTGCACCACTGGTAATCTTTTACAGCATTAAACAAAATGAAATTAAATTTTGTTCGTGCCTTTCTGAGCTTTTATTTAAAAAGAAAAGAAAAAACTCAAATTCCATGTGAAATGTGAGGCGTTAAAATTAGTTCTATATCGAAACTCTCTAAAGTCTGTTGGTCCTTTTAAATATTTATAAGACCCATCCTCGAATATAAATTGTATTGTCAAAAAGTTTTACGCATGATGAAAAAGGATAAAATGTCCCTTCCATCATTTCACCAGCATTCCATTTCGAATTCAGAAGGTTTTCTATTTCAATTTTATACTGTTGCTTAGTGCCTGGTAGTATATCATCGACATTCTCTGTCAACCGGTCCTTCTATGTCTCATAACACCAACCAACCAACCAACCCTGTCGCCATCTCCCTCTTTCTCTTACATCCTTGTCGTCGAAGGAATTTTGTCTTAATAATCACCATTCTTCTTCTTCATCATCACGTTGAAGCCCTTTGAATGTGTAATAGTGCGGATTGTGTCACACCCACTATACATATAGCCTCCACAACCAAACCACCTTACTTAAGCTATCACATCTAACAATAGCCATACACCGCATCACTCCACACTCTTGCAAGAAAACAGCCCTGAATTCAGGCTTGAGAAATACTCTGTTATTGTTGTTCCTTGATTAAATTTCCCTAGAATATATCGATCCAAAAATCAATTCTAATTACACTGACGAAAGGATGGGCCGCTCAGAAAGTTGGGTTGTGTTTTGTGTTGTAAGATGAGAAGAAATGGTAGGTAAGGGAAGCCTATGAGCCAAGAGATGTGTGTTACGAGAATTTTAAGCGAGTAATAAAAAGAAGAAGAAGTAGAAAAAAGAACAGAAAGGACTATGAGTATACTTTGTGTGTAATGAATGCAATCACTTCGATTGTTATGTTTCGTTATATGATTGCATACAATCTACACAAGGATATGGCATTAGATATGTCTATGTATATATGTAGCTACCATAAGAGCAAATGGAAAAGGAAAATGGTATTATTTTTAATTATTTTGCTTTCGTTTCATTTACTGACTCTGGCTATAAAGAATGACGGGATGAGGAGGCTTACATAAGAATTCGGTAAGGGTTCGTCTATTATTCAACTACAAGTTATCCATTTTTTTTTTTTTACTAAACTCATTGTTGTTATATTTTTTTTTGCGTGATGTAATATTGTGAGTTACCTAACCTGCAAAGTTGCAACAAAATACAATCATTCGCAATTACGCACACGCAGGACACTCGGGCGTATACGTAACCATTTTTGCTGTTTTTTGCTTTCTGTAGCGAGGTCCTCATTTGTTTGATTTCCGGACAATCATTGTTGTTAATAACTAGTTTTTAATTAAAAGATAGATGTTAGTATTTATGTTTGTGTGTGTGTGTGTGTGTTTTAAAAAAATTAATACCGCCCACATTTGCTCACCACTGAAATAGAACACAACTGTCGCAAGGCAAGAGATAAAAAATAGTTATTTGAATTGCTGTTGACTCATCCTTGTGTTGACTAATCCGTTTTATATTTCTTCTGCAAATTTTTGGGGTTGTGGTTACGCTTTTTAGCGGAATATCCGCTTATGCTTTCTACATTCACGTTTCACAATGTAATCAAGAAGTACAGTCGGTGCTTACACTTTAGTTCATTAGTGTTTCAAAATGTATGATTTTCAATTGAATATGGAGCTTATCGAATGGAATGTTGAATGTGAACAAAACACGCGGTCTTTGCTGAATTGGAATTAGTACAGAAGAGATAGCTTTTGACAAGGAAAATATACAGACTGAAGATCACGAAGTTTTGATCGCAATAACCATTCAACAAAGTATGTATTGATTTTACGGTTGGTTCTTGGTGTACTCGCGTTCTTGAGTGCCAGGAGTGTTTTGACCTGCTTTATTCTTCTTTCCTGGTGGCGATCGTTTAGGATCTCTCCTGTGCAAATGACAATACCAACTGAGCCGGTCGTGTTCTATTTTCTGTTGATATTATTTTTGACATGAAAGCTTTTACGGATTTGTGTTCTGCTATTGCTACATTTTCATCTCAGCTGACTTCAACCAACTTTCAGACTTTTAGACTTTTAAAATAAAATAAAAAAATAGGGTGGCGCAACAGAGCAAGTAACCCCAGGACCTTGCGCATTTCTCTTAACCACTCATCGTGAAGGAATGGAAGAGAACTACAATTTTTTGCCGATTCCGAACGGATAATCGAGAAAGATTTTTTCATGATATGAAATTACTATCGGAGAAACTACCAATTCCAATTCGGAAGGAAATACCCGTAGAAAAACATTTTTTTTATGTTTCTGAAATTCAAACTTCGAACCTCCCACGTAATAGGCAGATATGCTAAGCATTACGCCACGGTCGCCATTGGCTTTTTTATATTGTTAAAAGTTGAACTCCTTTTTGAGTCCTTCTATTCAACTAAGGGCTATTTTAAGATCACAATAGATAAAGACCTACGATTATTCAATGATTGATGTCGCCATTACAAGTTCCTTTACTTATGATGAAAGATTTCAGATATTCAAACTTTTCGAACTTGAAAAGCACATTTCCACTTAAATAAGGACCCGTATACTTTTGATTGCATCTTTTTTGACTTATGAAAGACAAACTCGCAGAGGTCACTGCCGGATTTCCTGAAATAAACCGGTTTGTTATGGAAAGGCTCGTAAGTCAAACCAGCAAAACAAAATAATTGTTTGTCTGGTGGAGTGGATAAAAATCTTTATGCTGTCGGTGAAAACATTTTTAATTCTTTTCGATGAAGAGTATTTTCATTGACATGGTCTCTTGTTTCAGTCCAGTGCGAAAAGCAATTCCTTTTTCAGTACAGCTTTTAGCGAGGAGCTAAGTAGGTGACGATGATACATAAATTTTTCTTTCCCAAGCTGATAAACTTTGTTGAAAGTTCACTTTTCTGAGCCATGATGGCCTGTCGAATCGAATCAAACTCTTGGGATCTTGTTAAGTAGTTGTCAACTTTTTTTTAAGCATTTGAATTATTGGAATTACAAAAATAAGTTGTGAGAGTTGCTCAGTTTCCTTGTGGCTTCTTCAAGAGGTCTCAGTAATTCATTGAAACTGTCTGCTGTTGAGTTCAATCTCATTATATGATGTAAAGGTTTAGGGCATACTTTACCTTTAAAAAGCGCCGGAACATTTAAAATCTGCTTTTTCATAGCGTTACACAATCTTCGAACACTTTGAGATGAGGTTGATTCAGTCTGTTTGAAGTTGTTTCTGAGCGATGGTGGAAGGCGAACCTAAACAGTTCGGATAGCAAGTTGTATGTTGTAAACAGTACAGTCTCTGGGTCCGCTTAATTTCTTTGTTGTTGTAGTTTGTTTTGAATCCGCATTTGCATGAAAATCCGCATTGATCATTGCGGGTGCAGATGCAGATGTTCAAAACGATGCGGAACCTCTGCGTTTGCCGAAGCGGATGTTAATATTCCAAAAACATCCCTACTCACTACCTGCTCACCTAACTTCAAAGTGTAGGATATTACTTTGATCCAGTCGTAATTACAACCACTTTGTATATCTCCCTTCTGTTTTATTGGCATCCATTAGCTAAGTGCTGGTAGATTAGTCATCTAAACCTGGATGTCTTTCATCTTTTTTCAAAACTTATATGGTATCTCGGCTGGCCGATCATCTTTGTCTTTTCTGAACTCTTAATTGCCTCAATTCCTCACTTCCATAGGGGCACTTAGTGATGCCGAAGAAGAAGTTAGTTCAAAAAGCCATCACCTATGCAAGGGCTGAATTATAAGTTCAGTGATCGAGTGAGTGAGTGCTATTTCAAAAGTCGCTCTTTATTACAAAATATCAGTCTGCTGTTCATTTATCGACTTCAGTTCGTTTAAATACTGACGAAACAATGTCAAATTGTGATACTAAAGTGTTCGACAACGTTAGAAGTTATGTCAAAAACACATAATTCAGTTACGATTACTCGATCACGCGTGCTGCCCTGCTGTACCTTCATTATCCCACCACCAGGTTTCTTTGGTTTGTTAATAATGTCAATTTGAAACTGCTAGCTAAAGTTTGGGTCGCTTTTAGGAAGTTTGGTGTAGACAATCCCACATACTTTGTGTTGTGTTGATTGTATGTGTTGGGATTGTGATGATGATGTAACACAATCACCTTTCCTTTGATTCTCTCAATAGATTTGTCTTCTCAATATGTCCTTTCGGAAACAAGAACTCTTCGGAAATTTCTTTGAGTGTAGGCTATGGATATCTAGCCAGTTATTTCCAACATTCATTATAACCCAACAAAATAAAACTTCGTCCAATCTATGGTATTTCCTTTTTCGTTCCGGGAATTCGATTTCGGGTTGAAGTTTTAACTTAAGTGAGGAATAACTCCTTTTTTTAAAGTTGCTATCAGAAAGTTTAAATTGCTTCATCTTAGGCTAAATAAACTTCTAAAATTTCGGCTTCAACTCTTCTAATAATTCTCAATTAATTCAAAACCAACCTCTTAATTTATAATTTAGAAGTTGGTTTTAAAGTTTGTACTTCACCGTGGACAATGTAATTGCACTTTATTCTATCCCCAAATTACTCAATTTTAAAGCCTGATTTGGTCCTAAGTAAAACCTTTTCCAAATTCAATTTTTAGACTTTAAAGGCCACAATGAATTTTCGTACGAAGTAATCCAATGCGATTCAACTTCGGGTAGAATTTATTTTCTTTAGTCCAAAAAGAATACAAAAAAAAAATGGAAACATCACTCATCCTTCTGATTTATTTGTGAAATATCCTTGACGTGGGAAAATTTAATCATCACTTTATAATTTTCTTCTTCTCACTTTTCTGTAAAGCCCTCTTCTCTGCATCCTCTAATTCGTTTTCGTGTGTCTTGTATAAGCTTTTTCTTCTTTCATCTTGTAAATGACCACAAAATTGTGTGAATTCCTGACCAGAGAACTCACTTTTTGACGTTATCCATCCCATATCAGGATCTCATTATACGTTCTTGTCATTTTGAATAAATTTTATTAGGATCTCGGTTTTTTTTTTTGTTGCTGCTTTCCGAGAGACTTCTAACGACGAAGAAAATTGCTTTAGTTGGCAATTTTGTCGTTTTCAAATGATAAATGAGATTTTTGGAAGTGAAATGAAAAGGAAAAAAGGAAAATCATCCAAGGAACTCACGTCGTGAGATGGATAGAATGAGTAAGTGCTCGTAGGATTGCGTGAAGGGGGGATATGTATGAATTGGGATTGTAATAAAGGTATTTTTTTATTGGTCGTTTTAAGGCACTTAAACTGGGTGTGGTATTAAAAAGAAAAAAGAAGAAAATGGCACGTGTAACAAGTAATGGCTTCCTAATTCAAAAAGAGACAATTTCGTGAAAATTGGTGGGTGTATTCAACAGGAGAGTTTTTACGACTGAATCAAAGCAGGGCGATTGAGGAAGAAATGCTTTAATTTCTTTAAGGTCACTTTGACTTCATCTTGCCTAGTAAAATGTTGGCAGAGAAAAGTCAAGGCCCAACTCTAAAAGTCAGTTTCGTTTATACAAAAACGACCAGTTAAGTGCGAATAACTTACAATGTTCAATTCAATTCGTAAGTTTGTATTTAAGAACGTGACTGAGAAAAACTAAAGCGATTGTGTAGAGTTCTCGGATTTTCCATCTTGAGATAGAATTTCACTTTATATTTGATGATCTGATGCAGACCTCCGGGGTTTGGAGTTCGGTTCCTTCAATTTGTGTGTGTATTTCATTCATTATGATTTTTTTTTTCTTGCTTACACAGCTTACCCCGGGTTAAAAGGGTCGCTCACCGAACGTGCAATGGATACTCAAGCATTCGATAAAACCGGGCGCAAAATTGAAATAACCACCATCAGCAATGGTACCCACAAACTTTGTCTCTCAAACCCAAATAGAAACACCCATACCCAAACAGCCAAAGCCCCACTACCAATACTTGAAACATTCGTTGCCGTAATCCGCACTACTATAGGTACACAATGAAGTTTTTGACGACGATGATGAACATCATGGTGGATGAGGATGGCCAGCTTTTATGTTCTATATGTTTGCCCAACCCCAGCATATTTGTTGAAAATTATTCTAGGTAGGTACCTTGTTGTACATATGTGTGCACTTACACTTTTCTGCATACAAACTCATCTCAGCAATGGCGTGCGTCGCGTCGGTCGTAGTCATAGCGTCGCGTGCGTCGGTCAAAACGTCCAACCTAAAATATTATGCGGACAGAGACATGAGAGAACACCGAACACCGAACACCGAACACAGAACAAGGAACACACCCCACAGGCCACAGCAGCTTGGTTGGCAGGATTGCTCTCATGAGCTTTCGTTTTCCGTTTCTTCGACCTCATTTTGGCCATAAACTGCAAATTTTCTAGATTAAAACGGGGGATGGGAGGATGTAAGGGTTTTTGAAAACCGGTGAGTGTCTGACACATGGTTCAAGTGAAGAAATTGCAAAATTCCTCTCTCCCGCTCTGGTATTTTTGTCTTGGTGTGCTGTCAATGCACGGTAAATATCTATACACCGCATGCTGGTGGTTGTGTGTGCCATTTCCCTCCTTCGCGAGAAGCCCTGAGTTTTGCAGTAGTGTACTCAACCCAAATAATCATTTACCAAAGTACATAAAACATAACTTCTGGCAACAAAAAAGAAAAAGAAGAGCAGAGCAAAGAGAGTTTTCATCATTCATGGTTTTTACGCGGCGAGGCGAGCTTGTGAGCCTGAGCAAGGTGGGGATCGTTTCAGGCACCGAGCACACCGACAGGATATGAATTGAACAAAAAGCCAACAACTCTCCTACTCACTCTTTCGTTCTCTCTAACAGAAAGAGGTCGAACATCTCTCTCTCCATCTCCAGGGGTAGGTATCCTTGGAGTTGGTATTTTTCCTGGATTCCATCCGAACCCCGGTGCACTCGCAGAATCCTATTTTTATCCTTTTTCAGACCGACCGACGACGACGGGTTAAATGAGGGCGCCGTCGGTTTTTCTTCGAGATGTGCTGTTGTATATCATCATCCCGCCTGCCGCCCGGTCACCCCCTCCCCTTCTTTTCGAGCATGTTGTATTTGTTTTGAGAGTGTATTACCAATTTTAGCATTCACATACTGGCTGTCTTAAATTCTATTTTGTATTCCATTCACTTAAGCGCACATGAGGAATTTTTTTTTTTTCTTTTTTTTTAGCATCGATTTGTGGATAACGTTTTTTTTTTCTTTCGGAGGTATTTTTCCATAGGAAACTTCCCTTTTTTTTTTTGTTATTTTTGATGCTTTTAGGATCTTCAGAGGAATTTCTTTGAAATATTTATGGTAAATCCGGGAGAGGGATGAAATTATAATTTATAAGAAAAAGAAAAATGTGTTTTGTGTTTTAAGAGAGATTTTCATCTGCAGTTGAGGTGGTTGGCGCGGTTAAGCAGGTTATGTCTGCCGGCAGAATGGAGCTTTACTTAATGGTCTGCGGGCTATAAATTAAAGCAGTTTTATGAGCTTTTAAAAAAAATGTTTTACGAATAACTTTTTCCCGAAGGAATTGTGAGTAAGGTTTTTATTTATTAAACTCCTTGTAGTTTAGTCAAAGCGGTTCAGGAAAATAAACTTTCCTTGTGAGCTATGTAATTAGAGTTGCTTGGATAAAGAAAGGCAGATGAAGCATACCTGACTTCTTAACTGATGCTCTGATACCTCTCTTAGTTGTGATGCAGTTTCAGACCAAAATCGAAATACCTAAGCTTTGACTAGTTCCAAGTATATTTTGCAGTTTCTTTAAGAAGATTTCATTCTTACTTATTTAAGATTAGTTAAGTTAATTCTTTTCCTTAAAACTTCCTTCCATCAGGCAGCTGAATTCAGACGTAGATTTCCTTCCATCTGGTTAAATAATCTTCCTCGTTTTATGGAGTACCACAGGTTTAAACATTGGGGCATGGCAATAACAAACGTCTTCTGAATTTTACTGATAGAGTTTTCTTTCTGAACTTTTTTCAAGTCTCCTCCTTTTCAACCTTCTGTTTTGTTAAAACAGAGGTTGTCATCCAAACTAGGCTGGCCATAGAAAATTAAAACCTTCTGGAGTAAAAAGAGATGTTTTACTCAAGTCAATTGCCTATGTGTTCATTCAGCAGTAAGCGAATAATGAATTCAAGGCTAAAGGGCTTGGAAGGTACCTCACCAGATTAACTATACTACACTTACACTGCCAGAAACTGACACTATACCTGGAGGATTCCTCATTATGAAGTAAATTCTTAGTCGAGATTGACTGTGAGTCAACTTATGTAGTATTTTTATCAGTACATGATTATTTTTACTTCAAGAACAAGAGTTTATCGAGGAGACTTGAATAAATTCGCTCTAATAAACTCCCCGTGCGCTAATTGCTTCTAATTACCTATACTTGCTATGTGGGGCTTGTGGCATAATGGTTAACATGATTGCCTGTTACACAAAACTACAAGTACTTGTAATACAAGTGAAATAAGACCCGTGTAAGAAATTTCTGTTACACAAAGTTACAACTTTGCTTTATCTTCTACAAATTTAATAGGCATAATCCTACAAGAAGTGGCTCTTGACTTGTAACTTTGTGTTACATCACAGGCCCCAGAAATTGCTTCTGCACGATTATTGCCTTTCGAAAGGAATCGACAAGTGCTCTGTAGTAGTTTCTCTGCCATGAAAAGAGCTAACTCACTTCAATTCGTTCGGAATCCACCAAAATTTGAAGGTCCCCTTCATTCCTCACCAAGACATGCGAAAAAGGTGTCCCGGAGGCTCCCGAGCTCTGTTTTGTCATCCTTTTTATTTATTTTATTTTACTTTTATTATATCAGTCTTTTGGTATATATTGTGTTTGATTTTCGTGTAATACGCGAATACCCGAAGCAAATGCATATTAAATTAAGTTCATGAGATTGCAAGTACACCCTTCAAGTATTTCAGTCTGGATTTCAAATGCTACCTACGTGAATTTCCAAAACTCCACACGTCAGACTCAATGAATGTACGAAGCCTAAATTTAAGAGACAAAACTACACGAAATGTACACAAAACTACACGAAAAGTACAGAGGACTACTCTGGCCAGGAACGTCTTCCTCTACACGAATTGTACACAAAATTGAATTAAGCTACACGAAAAGTACAGAGGACTACTCTGACCAGGAACTTCTCCCTGTACACGAATTGAACACAAAATTAATTCAAACTACACGAAAAGTACAGAGGACTACTCTGACCAGGAACGTCTTCTTCTACACGAATTGTACACAAAACTGAAATAAACTACACGAAAAGTACAGAGGACTACTCTGACCAGGAACTTCTCCCTGACACGAATTGAACACAAAATTAATTCAAAATACACGAAAAGTACAGAGGAATACTCTGACCAGGAACGTCTTCTTCTACACGAATTGTACACAAAATTGAAATAAACTACACGAAAAGTGCAGAGGACTACTCTGACAAGGAACGTTTTCCTGTACACGAATTGAACACAAAATTTAATCAAACTACACGAAATGCGCACAAAACTACTTGGGGCCAACAATTAAACTCTCAGAAACAAAACACGTTGCGATTAATTTGCAAGAGGAGTGTCTTCAGTTGATTGGAATACTTGGTTCCTTGTTAAATAGCCCCAAATGTCTTCTTCTATTTCTGTTACTAAGAGATAAAGAAATTTATTTAATTAATACAATTTCACTCGAACATTTATTAGACGTCGTTTCCTTCAATGGTTGCATAATGTTCAAGATTTACTCGGTACCTAGGTAGGTGCCTACATTAAGTTTAATATCCTAGCAATCTACCATTATTAACAGATTTTAGTTCCAAATGGTTCTACACAGAACAGAAAAAACTCTGCCACAATTTTCTTCAAAAAAGAACATCTCGTTCGTTTTTCCGTTCTGTTGTTGGAAATGTAATCCGACAGGTTTATCAAAAATATAAACCCAAAAAATAATTGGTATACACGACACATGTATGTAGATGCTTACCTTCTTACGTAATCAAAATAAAACATCCACAACCCATTCAATTAACAATAATTGTAGCTTTCTAAATATTTGTCGATAGGTACCTACGAATAGGTAGGTGGGTAGGTAGATAGGTATTATTTTCAATATTCAGAATTGTAATTGAAGCCTATTTATCTACTACGCCTTAATGTGAAAAACCACTTAGCAGACACCATTAACTTGAAAGAAAATTGTATGTAGTGTACATAAAGTTATTTACAAAACATCCCATGTAAACCATTAAGTATAAAAAAAGAAGAAAAAAAAAATCCGAACATAAGATGCATTCTTATCAAACTTTAGGAGTATACTGCTACAGCTACTGCCTCAGAGGACCCATCGCCATCGTCAATATGAAACAAAAACACAATTTAACAGATGATGACACATGACTGTTTTGGATAGATACAAGTATAAACCTAAAACACAAATACCAACCCACCGAATAGGTATGTTGTATATTCTTTAGTTTCTTACATAGGGAAACATAGCTTACTCATGAATAATATCGAATTTCTTGTTTTTCTTTTCGTCATTTCCCGGAAAAATCCATAAGCTCATGGGGCGGTTGATTGGCATGGTAAAGTAGAGAGGTCATTTGCCACTTCCATCTAACAGAATATACCTACATAAGAGATGAAAAGTTCTTTTGCAAATGTGTTGGTTTAACCTCAGACAAGGACGTTGTTCTCCCGCATACATTTTTGAAAATGAATGAACCACCACTACAACGATAGAGCAGCTAAAGTAGGGGTAGTATCCTAGCTTAGAATTTATTTAAGGGGGTTTTAATACATAATAAAGTTCTGCAGATAAAGGGGCGGAATTTTGTATATAAGAGCAGAGCAGCTTGGTGGGGTATTGAGCTCCCACTGGAGAAAAACGAATGCGCACATAAAATAAAATTTCACAGTAATGTAAACTCATCCATCGGGCAAAGTAATGGGTGGAATTATGTACAGCAGTACATACACTGGTATATACTTAAGGGGTGGTTGTAAATTCTTTTCAGAACGTCCTGTCAGAGAGGAAGGCAATAAACCAACCGTATACTCAACCCTCAACCCCATCATCACCACAGCATAGCACTAGAATGGAATGGTGCACATGGATACAAAATACAGTGGTGGTTTTTGTTTCTGTTTTGTTTTTAGAGTGAAGTGAAAAATTCTATATCCCATTACTTTAATAGTAATACCTACCACTAGATACTATCCAGGATAAAAGCCTGGGTCTGGTGAAAAAATGAACTCCCTTATGCATCGGCAGGAGCAAGCAGCAGCAGCAGCAGCAAGAGTTTCGGTCTCTCACGGCCCGGTCTTTTATGTACATAGCTGAATTGATTTTTTTTTACATAACATTACTGTTTTTGTTTTCGTTTCTCTTTTCAAAATTTATATTCTCTGATCCTTGCTTTTTTGGACTGATGGTGTATATGCGCGTTTAGTTGCTTATCCAGGATATCTCTACTACTCTACCACCTATTGAAGTTCGAGAGGGAAGCTGTAAATTGCGAATTGCGATTTCTCATATAATGAGACTGACGTTGTATGATGATAGAGGTTCGTGTGGGCTGGGTGTTTGTTTTCAGTAAATTTTTCCCACTTTTAATGGAATCTTTAAAGACGAACTGTTGTTACATTGGGATGGTATTTGTTTGTTATTATTCTTTTTTTTTTCCTTCTTTTTTTTAAACACTTGAAAGTGTGTCTCTAGGAGATTAAAGGCTTTTTGTATGGTGATTCTGTGAAATTTAATGAAACCCTATGACAATTACTATAAAAATGCTAACAAAATAAATCCCTTTTTAAAAGGCGTGGATATTTAGATCTACAAAAGTTTGTGTTTATTTCTATGAGATTTAATTTATTTAACATTAGAGTTATGCACAAGATTTTCCTTACTTTATGCAGTAAAAGGCCAATTACGATATAGGTATAGGTATGCCTCTACCTGGTTGTTTAATTACGAAATAGCTGGGCAAACGCAAATGTCAAGTAGGTATTTCTTACTAACTGCATTGTTTCTTAAGTTTAAATATAATTTAAAATGAATATTTTGCAAATCAAGTATATGCTCATGAAGAGCTAATTTTAACTGATCACATTTTTCATAATAAAAATTAGTAGAAGCCTTTAATAAATGAACTCGACTGGTTTCTAATTAATTGTTAGGGGTTCGATAAGATTTGTTAAGTAGATAGATAGATACCTACTAAGACGCAGATACCATATACAAATGAATAGTATTCCCTAGACATGGTGTTCCTTTTTCATGTAAGAAGTGAAAACGAATATTTAGACCTTTTTAAAAAATTTCAATTGGGGTACCTAAAGGAACTGCTCCTGGGCCTGTTCTGTTCTTACTTATGTTTATTTTATTTTCCACATCTGTATTTTCGATTCGGTAGATTATTCTACCCAAATATAACTGCAACAAGGCTTAAAAAATAGCGGTCTTGAATAGCATTTGCATTTCGCTGTTGGAAGAAAAAAAACGGTTAAAGGTTTCTATAATGCTCTGTGTTTTACATAGGTGATTGTGTCATGTGAAATTTTATGTACACAAATGCAACAGAGGAGGAACGAAGCAATGCTAAAATTTTGTTTGCGATCAACGATCAATGTCCCACGTAGATAGCAAGTGAACCTAGCACAAATCAGTCCTCCTCCATCTATGATTTTTTTTTATTAGTTTGCAATGGATAATAGCCTGTAGGTTAGGCCCTACAGATCATAGAAAACTTTTAAAAATTCAGCTAAAAGGGTGAAAAAACACATGTAACTTTCTTGTTATACTTCTAGGTTAGGTTAGGTAGAATGGGATGACGGTTGATCTTATTTCCGCCATACTTAGATCAATGTTGATCCATTGTTATACTTCTAAGTTGACTTGCTTTTGAAAACAACCTTCAATGATTCAAGGCATATAATAGAGGAGAAAGTGGGAACGCTTAACACCTTTGGGTTTTTTACCTTTTTTCTTACACTTACTATTTATTTTTAACGAAACTAAGTCTCGGTAATGCCAGTGCCTTTATAGTTAGGATTCCTGCCACAACCTGTGACGTGGGAGTTCGAGGTTCGAGTCCCAGAAACATCAAATTGTTTTTCCTCTAGGAATTGTCGAGAGTATTCACACTGATATGAAATGCTCTTTCTCTCACTTAGCCTTTCGGAAACGTTGAAAATTTGTAATTCCACTTCATTCCTTACAAGGTAAGTTTAAGAAAATTGCACTAGGCTCCAGGCTCCGCGAGTTCTGTCAAGAGTTTTCAATCCTTGATGAAGTAGTCGAATATTAAATAAAAAAAAAAAAATATGTAGCGTGGCGTAACTGAGCGAGGAGCTCTGGGGGGGCCTAGTGCATTTCTCTCTCTTGTGAGGGATCGGAGGGGACCTACAATTTTCTGCCGGTTCCGAAGGTTTTAAGGTCTGTCAGTGGATGTCACCCTCCGAGGGCACCCAGTGCTATCAATTGTATCCTAGAATATATCACTTTGCTGCAAGCTGTAATGGGCTATGCTAAAAATTTAAGTACTACGGCCCTGTAACACAAAATGCAACTACTTGTAATACAAGTGAATCGTGACAAATGTAAAAAAAAGTTCTGTAACACAAAGATATAAGAGCCACTTGTAGAATTATGTCAATTGCACTTAGAGTAAGAGTAAGCAAATTTGTAGCTTTTTGTTGCAAATTTTTTTTAGATTTCTCATAATTCACTTAATTACAAGTATGTACTTGTATTCTTGTATTACAGGGCTCTAGTACTTAAATTTCGCATTGTAGCTCATTTAAGATAAGATGTAACTAAATAAGTATAACTTCCAACTGCCACTGAACTGACCTGACATCAATTGTAAAAAAAAAAAAAAACATAGCGTGAGTTGCTAACCCTTTCTAGAAGTAGGTTGTAAATGGTTAATACCGAACAGTTAAGTTTTAAACTTTTCCACAAATATTACCATACCAACATATCGTTCACTTATATTATATGAATATACAAATGTACATACAGTAAAAGCGGCTAGAAGATGATTGAAGTAAATCTTGAAAAATGAGACGATCTCCCTAATTTCACAGGCGTTAGGATCTGACATCCAAAATTTATGTAAAATTCTGTATCAAATAAAGCGAAGATGTAGAAATTTGTCAAAGATCTCACTTAGCGTATGGTCCTTGATTCAATAATTTTATTTGTTCTGCTTAGTGTTCTTGATCCATGCTTTAACTCACAAATAAAAGAAAAGAATTGATTTCGTTGGTTGAACTGCCTTTTTTTTTAATCTGCTTTGGGTTTAATTTGGCAAGGTTAAGCTATTTTGCAAGTTCCATGTCTTTTTTCTCTTCTCTAAATTGTGTAGGCTTTATATTTCTTAATAATTTTTATTTTTTTATAAGAAATGAAATCAAAATCCCACATGTACTTTACTTGTCTCAATCATGCAGGTTACACCGTCGATTCTGATCAGCTGTCTAATCAGCTGTCACATAAATCCTATATTATGATTTTTTTTTTGTTTCAAGAAGTTCAAGTGTTTGTTCCATAGGAAGATTGTTAATCATTTCTTGATGTCGTACTATGCAAATAGTTTGATTTTTTTTATTCTTTTATACTAAAAGCAAAAGAGTAGGCATCACAACCAGTAGAGTTGAGTTATTTTTCTAATAATTGTTGTTAGCTCCTTACCGCAGTTAGGAATTTATCCAAAAGTTCATCAAAGTTAAAAAAATCACGACTATTTGGCTTTTGCATTAGATGGAGAAAAGAAAAATCCATTCGACTGCCAGTCTTTGTTACTTCGTTCCAATGGAGCCTACATTTGCTCATTCCCCTTCCCTTCCTAAACAACAAAAAAACAAAATGTAAAGCACTTGCAATAAAATTCCTAAGCCCCCACATGCTGTGACATTTTCTCGTCGAATGAAACGCATTAAAGCAACTGTGTGACCTTTCATCTAAGCTTTGTTGCACATGCACTAGAAGATCTCATCTAAAAGGATTTTTTTTTTCTTTTTTTTTCTTATAGTTTGTCTAATTCATTATAAGCTCTCCTAGCAAGCCATAACTTGTTATACGCTTCAACACAACCCCAACCATGTGTGCAGCACTTCTGTAGCTTCAATTGCCTGCAGGCGTTTTGAACGTTAAAACATCATGCAGCACAAAAAAGAAAACAACAAATGTACAAAACAAATTGCATCGTGATAGTGCAGCAGCAGTGCTATATAGTAGCAACTTAAGTATACAACGAAATAACAAAACTGCATGCATGCGATAAAGTGTTTGCAGCGAACTATAAAATTTTGCTCTTAAATGAGCAAAAAAATAAAAAAGTAAAGAAATAAAAATAAATATAAAAAAAAGCGAAGTGAAAAAGTAGGCCGAGCTTTTCGGATTCCCACAGATACCTACCTAGTTGTTTGTTGAGCAGATACACATATACTATCTTGTTTGAATGGGTGTGTCGGTGTAAATGTAAGTTTGCTGCAGAAACTATAGAGTCTATAAAATGGGTGGCTGAATATGTGTTACTGCCGAATTTGCTTTCTTAGGTTTTTTTTTGTGTAAGGTTTTGCTTTTTTTTTAAGTGATGTCATAACGGTTATTTTATATGGTTTTTTTTTCAAAGGACGTAGATGAGAGCTTTGAGCTTGAAGCGTACTAAAATTTGTCTCAATCAACTTTTTGATATTGTCTTAGATCATTTTCCAAGCAAGTCTGTTAAATTTCTCCATTTGTATGTGAAAGACCTGTACAAATTAGAATTTATACGTAAAAATCTAAAAAACACAATTTCTGAGGATATAAGTGAAGAGCTAACGTCTTTGGTCAAATGCTTTCTGACACTCGGGTTGCGATAGTACCTACTTTTGCGTTTGGTCGTCTTAAAAAGCCCCAACAAAATGTGATGAAAAGTATAGAAGTGAACAAAATGTGTGTGTATCCCATCTTGTTTGTCCTTTGCATTCTTGGGTAGGCATTTTAGTTCGGCTAAGCCTGACTTAGATCAACATCTTTCGCCAATAATTTCGATTTCGAACGAGCTGTCTCCAGCCGCAATGTGCTTCCGAAAATCCGTCGAAGTGGAACGTTGTTATATATCCGCTATAGATGATGCCTCTGCCATTACGCTACGCTTATGTCGCGTTAAGGTTTGTTGTTGAATTTTATTCTCCACACACTGTCTTCCCTTCACATGCAGGACCAAAGATCACTTGGAGTATTTTTCTTTCGAAACGATCAAGCGTTTCAAAATCTGTTTTAGAAAAGGTCTATGCTTTTGCGCTACATCACGACTGAGATGATCAAGGTCTTATAAAGGGTTACCTTGGTTTTTTTAGAGAAAGTTTTATTTCTCAATTGCTTCCTTGGTTAAACAAAAGTAACAGAAATTGCCAAGAGTATAATTCTGCGTTATACTCTTTATTTTCTGTGCCTATAGCTGATTTTAGAACACGAAGTTCTGTACTACCTCGAAGTTACGCCTGTCTATTTTGTTCAATTCGTCGATTTTCTCTGCCCTTGATGAAAATTTCAACCATGATCAACCATTAAACCCATTTTTACCGCTTCTGTTTCAGTGCTCGCACCTATGACATCACGATTACTTGTTCCAAATATCAAAAAAATCGTCTCCATAAGCGAGTAATGGTAGTACAGACTTTTGAAGGTCTCGCTGAATCTTTCCCGACTTTGACGCAGCACCTTGAACTCTCCAAAGTCATCTAACATAGTCTTACGATATTTGCAGGGATGTCAAAACTAGACATGGCTCTGTACAGCTTGTCTCTGTAAATACTATTATCTGCGGCCTTGAGTTCGATAAAAAGATGTTGAATATGGTGCCCATGGCGTAAAGGGTAGCATGTCTGCCTGTTATACTCGGGAGGTTCTTAGTTCGAACGGAAAACAAAAAGGTTTTACCACAGGTTTGCCTTTTGCGAGGAAGGTCCTCCGTTAGTAAATTCATTGTCATGAAGTAAAAATTGTAAGTCCCTCCATTCCCTCCCAAGGCAAGGTTGTGATAAATTCGCTAGGCTCCGGCTCTGTTTCGCCACCTTATTTACTTTTATTTATTTTATGTCAATATTACCAAGGTTCTCCCAAGATTTGCCGTCATGTGAAAACTCGGTCGATTGTGGACTCTGCGGTCTAAAACAACCGCATTGGTAAGGAGCTATTAAATTGTTGACTGGGCATTCAATACTCAAAATATATGTACGGTTTGGAATCAAGAAAAATTCATATCTTCTTATTCTTTAATTAAATGAATGCCCAAGTAAGTATTTCAATTTGCAAATAGAAGAATGTTATTTCATTGTAAATGTGAACGTTACTTAGTTTGTTATTCTTAATCGAAATCTTTGTTTCGTCTTTGTTTTTTAAACGTTGGTGTCGCTGTTTTTTTTTTTTTTTTTGTTATAAGTGAAGAAGTCATGTGTGATGTGTTTTTGTGCAATGTTATAAAAGAAATCGATCAGTTTCTTCTAAATCCCCGTTTAAAGCTATAAATATATATGTACCATGTACAAGTACATACATCGGTATGTATACTGTTTTACTTAGAAAGTCGATAAACTGCTGATCTTTGTGACTTTCTATCTGATTCGGTATAAACAGGGTGTTTAACATAAGATGTGACAAAAGCTCAGGACGAATAGGTTGGGTCAAGACAAGAAAAATATCGTTTGTGAGGAGAGGTCTATCTCCCTACGGGTGAAGCAGTTTCATAAACAATTGGCTTAATTTTCTAAAAAAAAAAAAAAAACTACTAAAAACCAACTAAGCCACTCACTTCCAAAGTCGAAATAATACTTTTTGCCTTTCAAATATCTGCAGATGGTGCCTTGTATATTACTTTCTTGCTATTCAATGTTATTCAAATTACATTGCCCTTCAAAAGTATGCATGAGTAAAGTTCAGCACAGAGCAACACCAGTCATTCTTAATATGACTCAGCTTCTTTCGTTATATTGTTCTCTTTTGCTATAATAAAGTTTCACAAGACATCACACACTCAAACAAACAAAACCAATCACGCAAACAGAGTCATTCAATTCGTTTTGTGTTTAAACCTTCTTTACGGTCCCATAACTTTATATTTTCAAAATGAGTTTAAAGATTTCAACAAAAAAAAAAAAGCTTACTCTCCGTGTGGTTTCTTATTACAGACATATGATAAGAGAATCACAAAAAGCCACGACCTGAGTAATTTAATATTCAAGAGTATAATTAAACGAATACGCAAGGTTTAGCATAGGTATAGGTAGGTATCACTAAAAAAAGTGTTGTTTTCTCAAAAGTTTGTTTATCTATTCATCTTCTACATAATATTTCACGTTATTTTTCCTGTATGAATGTGTTCATTTCATTTCACTTGCGGTACCTACTCCAGTGTATTCCAGAGATATGTAATTTTATTGTCAATCTACAAAGTGTTGTTCTGCAATAATTGTTCTGGGTTTTCTGTCTTCCAATGGAAATAAAGATGTTCGGATTCCCCACTTGTAAGGTAAACTGTTTTCTGAGATAGAACAATTCAAATTGCATATCGCTCACATTAAGATATGAACAGTGATAAAAAGAGTACAGAGAATGATAAATCTATCTTTCATTTTATTCACAGTTGCTATGTAGGTACAATAAATAAACAAAATTAGAAAAAGTATGAAAATTATTTTCTTAGATTTATGTTAAAAGATAAAAATTTGTTTCTAAGAACACTTAGCTGTGACTTGTAACGAAAATAATCCATTCCAGTTTTCAAACCTCAAAGATCAACAGAGAAGCAAGTAGAAGGTATCTTCCAACATGCTTAAAGTGTTTAAACAAACCCAAAATAATTGTTTCGAAATTAAAAATATTAAAAAGGACAACGGTTATTTATTCACTCAATGTTCTTTCATAGATTGAAGAAAGTAATAGGAGGAAATATTTTCATTTTTATTCTCAACATCGATCGCTTCCTAAGAAATGGTAGCCGAAATTTATAACCTTCATTTACATGCGGTGCCCGTGGCATAAGGTTTAACATGTCTGCCTGTTACGTTTGAGTTCTCTAGGTTCAAAAACTAGAAACATTCGGTTGTTTTTCTACGAGCTCATTTATAGAGGAATTGGCAAAACCCCAAAAGTAATTACACTGATATGAAAAGTGTTTTCTCACTAGTCGCTGCGAGTCGGCAAAAATTTGCAGGTCATATCATTCCCCACCAAGGTGTAGTTGAGAGAAATGTTTGTATTTTGAATTTTTTTTGTTATTTTGCATGTATCTTACTATAAACTTACTATGTTGGAACACGCTGAGATTTGGGATCGCTTTGACGGCTCAAAAAATTTTAAAAAGATAAAAAAGATGAAAATGGACTGTAAAATAAACCTGAAGCCGAAGCATTTCTGAAAACTTCAAAAGATTGGATACCTGATTGGTCAGTAGGTTCAGATACTGCTCATTGACACAAGAATTTAAAAATGATACTGACCATCGATAAATCGACGTATCTGAGTTAGGTTTTTAGGATTCTTACTTTCATGAAGCCAGAGAATGATTTTTCTGTATTTTCCTCTCTGATGTCGTTTTCGACTCGTTACAGACTGTTGAAATTTTCCGATTGGCATCAAAAGACCAGTGCCTTTCCTCGATGGAAGAGAAATTTGCTCTTTGTTTTTTAGTCGAAAACAGAACTAGAAGGCAAAACCCCACTTCTAAGCACTGTAAAAGCCAAATGAAGCTTGATCTTAAACACCGGAACATGCCTCGACTTAAATTGAAGCCAAGAAGCTGTCTGTAAACGATAATCTTCATTGGAAGACCACAAATTTGAAATCTTGAAAATTAATTCAAAATGATTAGTTCCTTATAACGATACAAGAATCATTTGCCAATTCTGATCTGGCTACAATTTATAAAGCCTTCGTCCAAAACCTGGGTACAACTTGCCATGTTTGGTTAGGTGCTTCTCAAACATCCTTGCGCCTATTTGCTATGATTGAAAACAGAGCTGTATGATACTGAAATTGTAGGATCGATTGATTCTCTTGAACATCAGCATACCTCTCTCATTGTCTTTAATAACTTTTTATACAAACAGTGCAAAAAGGCAGTCCAAAACATTCCTGGTTGGCCTCAAATATAAAACAATCTGGAGCTGTACATTCTAAAGGCAACGCGGCGTACACCATGAACGGAGATCCACTCTAAAACAGTTGTGGGAAAGGGCAGAAGAAGAAAGAAGTGCTCTAGTGAAATAGCCAATTGTATACCTTCAGGTTTGCTTAGTAACCCCACGAATAGCAAAAAAAAAAAACTGAGTTTTCGAATCTCAAAAAAACTTTAACCACTAAACCAAACTATAAGATAAAAATATGCCATTTGACGCCCTGCTCGGTACCTGAACTCACCCCAGTAAAAATCTAGTGTTACTTTAGGGTGAGTTGAGGGCTACCCTAGGGCTAAAAAGACATTGTTTGATATTCAGAGCTTAATATTTCACTGCGGGAGAGTCTGAAGCAATAGACAACACGGTCGATATAATTTGTCACTTATCATAGAGAACGATAAGAAATTGGCTTTCAAAAGAACTTTTTTTATAGGTAAATTATTTGTATGATACCGGCAATACCGAACAAGAGGGTGCACTATATTGGGAGCACGTGTGCCTCGACATAAGTCTGCAGAATCAAATTGGGTGTGCTATCATGTTCGAATGGCACCCCTGATCTTAAAGTTTCGGATTACTAGTAGAAAATGACATTAGCTAGGTTAGGTTAGGTTAGATGTGGCTACCGGTATGCGGACAACGACACACTTAGGCCCCGATTGCGGTTGTCGATTGACTAATCGATACTCGACTTTTGTCGTTTTCGATCGACATTCTTCGACCAGAAAATTATGAACGAAAGCTGTCGATCGTCAAATCGAAGAATGTCGATCGACAAAAGCCGAGTATCGATTAGTCAATTAGTCAGGGCCTTAGACCACAGAGGGTCCATTGTGATGCCACTGAGACCAGAAGGTTGGTCACCCTCTAGTTCCTATCTAGGGGATTAAAGAGTTGAAACACCCTCTTATCGAACATGGACTGATGAGTTGATCACCAGTTAGTCAAACCATCCAGAACTTCGTACGAAGAGGGAAAAGCTTTAGCTTTGGATTTTGTTAATTATAAGCACTTTTTGAATTTCAGATATGAGTAGACGTTCAAAATGTTTAATTCGTCAGTTCGTATAAAAATCAAATGACAGTTATGCTGACAAAATGAAAGTAGAGTTAAACATTTCTCCAATAATTAGATTTTAGAATAGAAGTTGTAGTTATGTAAGTTATTTAATACAAAAGGAAGGTACCCCTACCTATGTAACTAATTATATTAAGTAAACTTATTTTTAATGCCAACCTGACAGACTGACAGCAAAGTGCGCAACTGTGATCAGATCAGCGTCCACTGAATACGTACAAACTGTTTTCTAAAATAAGGCACCCACGTCTACCTACAAAACCTCTTTGTAAGTCGCAACTATACCTGTGTACATAACATTTGTGCAATTTTACCTACTGAAAATTCAACGGCAATTTGAATTAACTTTTATTCATCGGCAATCTAACCAACGTCCACATGTCCACATATTGCACCAAGAAAACTGTACATCAACAAATAAAACAGAGAATAATAAAAAAAAGAAGAAAATAATAAAAACAAAGTCAACTTGACATCATTCCCGAGTCATTCACATTTCGTGTGAGTGTGTCTTGCTGTTTCTGAGTTTCTATTGCTATCTCTCTTATAAATGTTTAAAATAGTGTTGAAATTTTGCTGTGACTTGCCTATTTCAAGGTAAATTTTACATAGGTACATTAATTATGACAAATATACTTGAACCAAAACATTAAAAGGGGGGTACCTTACCTGGCACAGTACCTCTACACGAAAAGAGTTCATTTTGTTATTTATTAATCAGGGTCATTTTGATTCTTAACTGGTAAATTGTATAGAAGAAAAAAACTAACAGGAGATTGAATTGTTAGATACCGTTAGTATAGGCCGACATTACTATTTCATTTACGTAGGTAGCTAAGTAAAGTACTAAGACAGGTATGTATGTTTATTATTTAACAGATTACTGGGAACATTGACGATGTTTGCCAAGTTGCTTATGACTAAAAAATTCAGCACTTTGCTCTCAAGTTGACCATTAACGGAAAATAAGGTTCCTACATGGATCAGTTAAATGTGAGTTGCTAATGTCTTTTCATTACGGATACTGTTTATGTGATTCAAACTTTTATGAACTGAACATAGGTACCTAGGTGTAGAAATATGTACATATCTACCTACATATTTAAAGTAAACAAACAAATTTTGTCAAACACGCTAAAGCAAACGGCTTTGTTTGAATTTAAAAAAAAAAACGTTGACCATATTAGAGCAGCAAAACAAAAACACACAAAAAAAAATATAACAGATTATTCAACAATAAAAACAAAGGTGTGCCCATTGTGCAGTTTTACCGTACCAAAAAGTCAGGTACAGGTATAAATTTTCTGCTTTATCCTCTTTCTTGTCTCTTTAATGTTTCTTGTTGCTATGTTTATACAATCAAATGGATAGGCGTTCGTTAGACAAAGGTAATAGAAAAACAAAAACTGCCCCTGATATTCGTGTCGTTTTATTATAATCATATACATATGTACATATATTTATGTATATAATGTGTGTACTGTGCAAACCCTTGTGCAAAGGAAAATGTTTGATTTTGATATCATTGCACGAAATGTTTGTTGCAAGCGCTTTTTCAATGAATTGCTGTTTTCTGTATAAATGTTTCCGTGAAAAGTTGACTTTGTGTAGTTTACCTTTATAGGTTTCGAAGAAAAACATTTCAATAGCGAGCCCCACGAACTAGAAACGAGGTTTCATTTAAAAGGAGCACATTGAAACATAAATTAAGAAAAGAAAATTTTTTTTCCGCGAAGCCAAAAAGCTAGAGTCGAACGGAGAGCGAATACCGATACTGAGTACCTACATAGTTTTCGACTCCAAGAATTGGAAAAGACGTTTTTCTTTTTTCCATGAATTGAAAAAGACGTTTTCTTTTAAATTATTGTTTGGTCTTGTACAATTATAGAAATGCCAACAACTAAGTTGACATAGACGATATTTGACAGTGTTGCGTTCTATACTTGAAAGGTTTGTTCCCAAAAGAGGGAAAATCTCTTTCATAAAACCTAGTTTTTCTGGAAGATGACTTCACTAACCCCAATTTAAGTTAATATTTTTTGGCAGCTTATTAGCACTTACACAACTTTTTAAATGAAGCTTTGTGACTTCTAAAGATGAATTCGCAAGTCCTCCGATAGTAAACTCATTGCCACGAAAAGCGCTTTTTCGATTAGTCGTTCGGAATTGGCAGAAAATTGATAGTCCCCTCAAGACTTGGTTGTGAGAAATGCGCTAGACCCGGGACCTCCGCTCCGCCCTGTTGCGCCACCCTATGTACATATGTATGTTTGTGACTCCTGTTATACACAATTCCACTAGTTAAGCTTTGAGTTCTGCTTAACTGTTACTCGCAGCTAGACTTTGTAAGGTTTTAGCTCGTTTTTTAATTTACTAAAATTTACCTGTAATGCTAGCACGGCGCTGAATTATAGACATCTTTCTGGTACCGCTACTAAAATTGATAAGATACTATAATTTTCATATAAATTTACAGCGTCCTGCTCTGTTACTATCGCATAAATAACCTCGATCGAGAAACGGTGGTAACCGCATCGGGAAAGATCTTTTGATGAATTCTTTAAATTTCATCCAGTTTCCTTATTTTGTTCCCAAATTAAATCGGGTTGATAGTTACAGAACTTGAGCACTGGATGCAATTTTATTTCTTATTCGAAACTTAATTTTAATTTTTTTTCATAAACGGAGTTCCCATTGGCCGATTTGTTAATACTTTATGCGATTTCTCTGTTACCCTAATTGGCTTTGTCTATACCGACAAATTGGTGTAACAGAGAAAAAGAACAAGAAAACAGTCGCTTTATTCGCACGAAGTTTTCAACAGATCGACCAATATGAATTTCGTCATAGAGATATTTTTGGGCCGCTTTCAATTATGCCAACATGGAGTTTTATTTTCAAAATACAATTATTGCTATCGAAATTTTTTGAACAGTCGAATTAAAAAAAATTAAATTGAAAAATAACTGCTTTAATTAATTTCTTAAAAACATCTGTGGTCTGTTCTTTTATTCTTGGATGTTACGCGATGTAAAATCGGGTAGCATTATGTCGTTCCTAAATGCAAAAAAGTTACGAAATGTAACATCGAGTCGTTCCTAAATGCAATGTTGAACTGTCAGAATGTTACGTTTCGTAACTTTTTCCAACTCATCTCTGGGACTTGAGTTTCGATGTTGATCTGTCAAACCCCTCCAGAATTGTTGTTGCTCAGATTTGTTTTGGTTTTTTTTTCATTAATCTTTCAAAATTCTGTAAGCAGTTATTGATTTTCAATCTTGTTCATTTCAGAATTCTTTATTCTTCATCAAAAACGAGTTTCTTTTAGCTGGTTTTATATTTAAAGAAATACTTCATTCTTATTTTTGACAGACCAACAAAGTGTAACATCGAGTCGTTCCTAAATGCAATCATGATTTTGTAACAAAGTCAAACATACACAACTACAACGATGATTTTGACACTACAGCATCGCGTAATATCGAAGCCATTTAGGAACGCACCACTGTATTGGCGAAGTGTAATCAACCCCTCAAAATCGTTGCCAACTAAAATCTAGTACTTTTTCAACTGCTGTCAAATTTTCCTTATCGAAAATTCGAAAATGCAACTACGCCATCTTTTTTTGTATTCAATAATTCAATTGAATTTCGAATGACATTTGCATTTTCAAGAAAAAAACAAATGAAATCGGCAGTGTAGTTTTAGAAAACTGAAAAATAAACTTTGATTTAGATGAGTTCAAATAGTAATCATTTATATATCAATAAGTTTATTGTTTCCCCATTGATTAGTTCCAAGTTTTCTTGATTTCCGCCAACAACAGGAGTTCATTTGCTCTCCACCTCGCGATACGTTGAACTTTTTTTGTATTGTTTATTTATTTTTCGTTTAGTGTTGAAAGTGGAAAATTATTGCGTTTGTGAAAATTCTATAAACATTGGTTTTAAAACCACATGAATCGTAAAGCGATTGGAATACTGTAACACTCTGAATTATGGCTTTTTTATCACAAACAAAGCTAAAAAGGAGCAACCAGTGCTTAGCATTTTGCAATCTTTTTGTTTTTTTTGGGAAATAGATATTTGATTTGTTTTTAAAGTGATTATGGAGAACACTAAAGTGATTTGTGGAAGACACATCGAATTACAAGAATAAACAAAAGAGTTTAGGAAAAACAAGTAAACTGATACCTACATAAAATTTAATTTAGAAGCATTCACATGAAAACTAATTTTTCTCAAAATGAAAAGGTACCTATTCGATTGATTATAAAACAAAAAAACAAAAAAACAAATTACAACATTATTGCAGCTGAGCCTGTGATTAATAATGCTCACGTACTGTTTATTTGATCTCTTACAGGTCCACAGAAGACGTATCACCACCGAATTTCGAACAGCGTAGCAGTAGCTATTATGAACGCAGTTCGAGATTAGTTACTGATACAGAACAATATATTAGACGACCAAATGTTAATTATCATTCGTCTGGTGATAGCCGAGGTCGTACTAGGGATAGACTATACAGAAATGGTCCATATAGTTCGATAATCGATAGGTGAGTCTATAATAAACTTTTTGTTCTCATTTATACTCTCTTGATTTTTTTTTTTTTTTTTTTTTTTTGAATTTTCAAAACATTCTTTTAAATTATACACAAAATGTAGCTGACAAATTTAAAGTTGGCTAGGTACTTCCTACATAGCCTTTTTTCTTTTGTGGAATTGTATTAGATCAGAATCAAAATCGTTATCGAGGCTTCATTGTAGGTAGTTTCATAGTATTTGTTGTTAGCAACCTTAGGTCTATTCTTAAAGAGAGTCTTCCTGAACTTAAACTGTCTGGTGGTCAATGTTTATCTTTGTTGACTTTTATATTATTTATGTTTTTCCAAAAAAGTCTTATTTCGCTTTGCATTGGACGAAAAGAACCGTCCTGAGTCGGCCAGAAGCATTCTGAAACCGTTCCATTAATGCAAAAAGATAGCTTCTCACGATTCTGAGAAGTGACTGCCACTTCTCGATTTGAAGTGAGAATCCAGTGTTTTCTTCCTAATCAGTCTTTAAAATGATACAAAAATGTAATCCCTAGCTTTGAATATAAAGCAAATAAACTTATGTGAGATTGTTTCCTTGACATTTGCTTAGATCTTATTAGGGTGTTAATGCCTTCTATCGGATTTGCTTTCTTCAACCAAACTAAATCTACAGGAAAGATTCTAAAAGTGTTCGAGCTACATTAACTGTAGTGCATCCGCAACTGTACAATCCAATAGACACAAGACTTTGTCATTCTGCTAAAAAAATAAATAAATAAATAGGGCGGCGCAACAGATCCAGCAGCACCCGGGCCTAGCGCGTTTCTCATCATGCTTTTGAGAGAATTAAGAAGATTTACAATTTTCTGTTGATTCCGAACGACTAATCGAGAAAGAGCTTTTCAGCTTCCACAGGCACCATTCCTAAAAAAGGCTATTAACTGGAAATACTTTCTCAAGTTTGTGTTTGATGAAACTTCTTAACTGAGATTCTTTTGGTTGTCTTCTTGGTACAAGCAAAGCTTAAGGGAAACGAAAGTAAAGAATGCTGGGCTTGATTCATCTTATTTTGCGCAGTACGCCCATCGAATCCTTGGCTTCTTTGATTTTATGCTGCATTTTTTGTTGTTTTGATTAAAATAAGCAGCGCGATATGAAATTCAAGTTTTGCCTTTATATAAGGACTAACTGAACACCAACCATCAGAGGGAAATGTTGGTCTAGCGTTAGCAAAGCTCAGAAAAAAGTTTTTGTAGATAACAGTAAGTTAAGCGTGGTTTTGCTTTCATGTGAGGAACAATGGCTGATAGACCAAGGTTATGTTAGGTTTAAATGGCAGTCAGGAAAGTAACTGATACACTAAGGGTCATACCATATAAAGTGTGTAAGGTATAACCTCAGTTAACTAAACCATTTGGAGCTTTTAATAAAGCGATAGAGTAGAAGGGTATTTGTGTTTACCAGGTCGCTTCTTTTCTTTTGAGAAAGCGAAGGACATGGGCAGAGGAGGTGTGGGACTGCCTCTTCTTCCTCCTCTGTTGTATAAAATGGGCTTAGCAGCTTCTGCTTAAGTCGTTTGATGGAACGCCGAGTCTTATGATGTGTATACCTATGAGGCAATGTGGATAGACCAAGAAGTTCTTGGAATTTGTTGGGTGTATTTCATTGACTTCATCATAATGGCTGATATCCACTTAATGAACTTAAAACATTTTTACTTCCCAAAAATTTGCAGGTCCAACTATTACCATTTTACCATCCAACTCTTCCAACACGTCAAGTGTGACTTGAATTGAATACTTATAATGCAATTAAGTAAATTGAATACACAAAAAATCAAATGCAATTATTCTTTACCCAAATTGTAAACAGAAACTACCAATCACACAGTATTCGCACACATGCTTAAGTCACCGTGCTTTTCATTCGAACTTTTTTAGTCTTTATACTGTCCTTTGATAGTCTCATAAGTTAGAACCAACTTCTCAATCATGAATCGCCCCCAATGTGCTCAGAAATCAAGTCTTTCAAGCTTTACTTCGCTGTGATAAGAGAAAAAACTTCTGTTGTTTAAATTGTTTTGGTTGGATTTCTTTTGGCACTGTCGGGATAATGTTCATTTGATAAGAGCATGAGAATTTTTTAGAGCTGACGTTATGAAAGGTTTTTAGATATTTAAATAGGGCGAGAAACAAAATTCACTTTTGTTCATCCGGAAAATTGGAATATCTTTTGACTGGGCTCCAAATTTGGTCTACATGGACTTAAACCTGCATCAATTGCTTAGCTAACCGGAACTAACTTTGGACTACAGACTCTGCCTCTTTGCTAAAACAAACCTAACATATTACGCTTAGTCTTTGCTTCTACATAATAAATTGATAGCATTGCTGCTATATCGTGTTGGTGTGTTAGTGTGTTCTAACAAAATAGTTGCAACCGCAATTTTTTCCTTAATATTGTTAGAAGCAGCAAAATTGAAGATACAATGTGGACAACGCTACTGAACTAATTCAACAATCAAAAAGAAACAAATCGACAGCAACAATATTGGATAATACGCAGCACTAGGACTCTGTATGTTTAAATCGAATTTCTAAGTCAACGGCTTGATGCGAAAAATGAGCACAATGCATGTTTTCTCAAGAACATTTCTCAGTACGACTTCTTATATTTATTATGCAAATTAAAGTTACTTGTGCCAAAGTGATTTTCTGTGAGACGACAATTCTAAACAAAGAATGGAAAAAACTTGGTCCTCCTAAAAATTCGTTTGGTTCATAAAATATTAGCAAAATACTGAACTTTAAGATTTATGTCCACTTTGTGGAAACTTTCGACAAACAAAAAGTCTATGTGGGATACCTTTCTTTGTATTTCTTTGGGTTAAAAACTTCAAACATAGTAATCATTTAAACTAAGTGTTAATCCAAAGGGTGTTAGTTGTAAAATTAAATGTGTAATCTCTCGTCCACTTTCAAATTGTTTAGTAAAAAAAAAATTCTTGTTTGTGTACATATAGTAATAATGCATGTAGAAATCGCTTAACTGTTTTTTGTATGTTTTTTCTTCTTGTTTCTTTTCTACTTATACAGACCGTCACCCTCATCAGTGGGCCATCATAGAGTACCGTCATGGTACGACACAAGCCCAAGCAACAATGGTGGCAACAGTGGGAGCAGCAGCGGCAGCAGCAGTCTACAAGCTTCTGCGCCGAGCTCTGTCACAACATTGTCAGTTGCCGGTTCCTCGTCGTCATCTCAATTACCCGCCGCTTCAAGAAATGTCTATGGCAACATGGCCAGTGCTGTTGTCCAACCAGACACAAATAGTAACAGCAGCAATAATAGCAGTATAGGTGGTAGTTTGGGTGCTACTAGTAGCTACAACAATGATTTACAAATCTTAAAGAGCAAAAGTAAAAAATCGCGATGTGGCTCTGAATCGCCATGCAGCGGTAGTATACATAATTTAACATCCGCAGTAGCAGCAGCTGTGGTAGCGGCAGCAGCATCAGCGGGCGTCAATAGTAGCGCAAGTAGTAGTAGTAGTTGTAATAGTGGTAGTACAATCATCGCTGCCCCAAGCAGCAGCACTAGTAATAATAATAACACAAGTAGTAGCGGCAATGTTATAAACATTGTCAAAAACCCCTCCTGCTCCTCTTCTTCTACGTTTAACAACAACAATACAACGGCAGCATCAGCAAATAGTAGTCATAGTTGTCACCTGATAGACCGGGGGAATAGCAGTGGAAGCAGCAACCATAGCCACAATAACCACGATATCCGTGATGGCGGTGGAAGTACGGCTTCTAGTAGATCGCATTCACGCAGTCCAAGCAGCTACAGTTCGACGCACAGTTCGTCGTCTAATTCACACGCGTCCAGCCCGGTGTCCGGCAACGAGCAGCCTCCGACACGAACGAGGAATCTGCAATCGACTGTATCGGCGCCTGGCCAAGGTAAACGTAAGTAAAAAAATTTGTTCCTGTTTGTTTAACTACTAATCGCTTAATTGCTCGTTTAAAGGTAACAGCACGGCTACCTCATCATCGTCAACATCTAGTGGCGGTAGTGGTGGAAGCGGAAATCCCGTTGTCCATTCCGAAGACAACCGACCGCTGGCAATTCGTGTTCGAAATTTACCGGCCCGTTCCTCGGACACATCCCTTAAGGATGGTCTCTTTCACGAGTACAAAAAGCATGGTAAAGTGACCTGGGTAAAGGTGGTGGGACAAAATTCGGAGCGATACGCTTTGGTGTGCTTCAAGAAGCCCGACGATGTTGATAAGGCCCTTGAAGTTTCGCATGACAAATTATTTTTCGGTTGTAAAATCGAAGTAGAACCCTATCAGGGCTATGATGTCGACGACAACGAGTTTCGGCCATACGAAGCGGAGCTGGATGAATACCATCCGAAGTCGACGCGCACTCTGTTTATCGGTAACCTGGAGAAGGATATCACAGCAAGTGAACTGCGGGCTCAGTTCGATTGCTTTGGAGAAATCATCGAAATTGACATCAAGAAACAGGGTATGAACGCGTATGCCTTCTGTCAGTACTCAGACATATTGTCGGTGGTAAAAGCAATGCGTAAAATGGACGGAGAACATCTGGGCAATAACCGTATTAAGTTGGGGTTCGGGAAGTCGATGCCAACAAACTGTGTCTGGATAGACGGTGTGGCGGATAACGTCAGCGAGAGTCATCTTATGGGACAGTTCTCACGATATGGATCCGTTTCAAAGGTGATCATTGACCGAGTGCGCCAATTGGCTCTCGTCATGTTTGATCAGATCCAATATGCGCAAACGGCTGTGAAAGAAATGCGTGGTACTACGATGCGAGGCCGAAAACTGCAGGTGGACTTCGCTTCCCGAGAATGCCAGGAGGCGTTCTATGAAAAGCTAGAAAAACAAACTGCAGGTAAATTAATACTTTGTTTTTTTTATGTTTTTACATATATAACTGTGTACATGATTTTGCCATTCCAGCAGGAAGCCGCTTCAGTCGATACGATTCACAATCGTCGCGATCGAGAGCGTCTTCGTTTAGTCGACATCAAAATTCTAGTGGAAATTGTTCACCAAACAATCCATCAGCAGCACTATCGACTAGTGCGAGTTGTTCAACGGGCAGTAGTAGCATCCAATCTGTGGTTGGGGCGACTTCCATACCGGGAGCTGGAGTCAACACTGGTGGCGTTGCTGTTTCAGGTGGTGCATCATCATCGGGCAGCAGTCAAACTTGTTCTAGTGTGATCACCTCAATTGGAGTCGTATCCGCAGTTGGTGCTGGTGCAATTCCAGCTGCAGGGAGCACAACACCGAGAGGTGGACGATCAAGAAGTTCCCGTCACAACACCGGTGAATACGAGTACACGTCTTCGGAACGTAGATTTCGCAGTTACGATGAATACAGTCAAGGATCGACGGCTTCACATGACGAAGACGCATCAGGAGCGAGTGGTCTGCATTGTGGCGGATACGCACAACGATCTGACTCGCCCTTGTCGCGACTTTGTGTGAGTGGAAGTGCCGGCGTCATCGGCTTAAGCAGTGCTGTAAGCTCTACTGTAGTTGTGGGGAGCGGCAACAACATCGACACGTATGATATTAGTAATTCTAATAATGGACGCCGTCGTTGCGACAAAAGTCCTGGAAAGCAAAAAGGTACCACTAATTGATTGATCTCTTTTAGTAGATCCCCAAATATTTATTTACCTAGTTGTAAATGGATATAATTTGTTTTTTTTTCTTTGCTTTTTTATTTATTCACTAGGTGATATAAGAAATTTACAAAAGGAACGTTCCCATCTGCTGGAACAACTAGAAGAATGCCCGTCCAGTGGTGATGAATTAGTAAGTCCTAAGAAACGTATGAAGTTCGATCATTCATCGTCTTCGCATCACCACAACCATCATCATACGTTAACAGGATTGGTGAGTTTATTTCGATTTGTAAGGCTTGTTTATATAGTGTTTTTTAATTTATATTTAATATATTTTATTAGTTAAGAGGCTGATAGTAGTAGTAAAGTTTTAAGTTCACGCAACAAAAAAAAAAAGACTTACTCTCCCGCTTTGTATTTACTAACAAAATCAATTTATCTATCTAACCACCGATTTTTAATATTTGCTGTTTCTTTTGTTATATTTTCTTTTAAAATTATTGAGTTTATTTTCAGACTTGGTTTTTTCTGTTTTCGTCACAATATTGTTCATGTTTTTCTTCTGAGTAGAGGCTTATTGTGTTTAAGTATTAAAATGCGAAAATTCTCATGGAGTGGGGTAGATGGCCGAAATGTGAGAAATCCGCTAGTAAATTTTCATACTTTTCGGCTTTTGCATGACTATCTTACTTTGGTTGGCCTATAAGCAAGTCATTCAAACCCAAAATTATAACATCGATATAGCGTTTAATCGAAGATTTTAAACTTATTCAGTTTGTTGACAGACAATTTCAGTGCATTAGCGTTGTGCGAACTGGAGCAGTAGTGCACGTTGAACAAACCGACTGTGTAGACATGCTGAACTTTACATTATTATCAAACAATCTCCCGTGGTGTGGTGGTTAGCATGTCTGCCTGTTAACCCAGAGTTTCGTGATTCGAATCCCAACAGAGGCAAAATGTTTTTCCAGCGGTTACTGTACAACAAAAAGAAAACTAGTGGAGTTTCGTTCGCACGACGCTTAGTTTTTCCCAAAGATCTTTCACCAGTGTGTAACTGATAAGATGGCGAGTTGATCTCATAAATTTATTAAACTTTCTATGTTCAGAGCTTTCTTTGGTACAACGGAACCACTCTAAACAGAACTGACTGGTTAGTAACAAGTAAACTAACTAAATTAAAAACGAAAACGCAAATGAAGCTACTAGTTTCTCTCGTTATAAACTATAGTTAGTTATCAGTTCAAGCGACTGCGTTATTTTTGAGTTTAGTTGCCAAATTCCCTCACTTCAAGTGTTTCCACAATGCCAACTAAGCATAACGATGGTCCTGCCTCCATGACTACTCAAAAGTAACAACTGGTTTTATTAGTTCGTTCAGATGCTTTGTCTTGTGTTTAGGGTGGTTATGAAAGACCTTTACATTACATAGCCTATTAATTTTGTTTATTTTAAAAGTTAAAAACAAATGGCAAAGATATATTCTTCGGAACACACCAATTTAAAGTCTCTTAAACAATGCCAAAAAACAGGCGTTGTTTAAAAAATCCGTGTGCGTCTCGAGAAGGTGATAACATAACCTAATCAAGTTGAAATTCGAGGAAGGCCCTGCCTAACGCTGTCGTACGCATGAGAGAAAGGAAAGCCAGACAGACTGGCGCCATAACACGTTACGTAAAGAAGTGCTTCAACCTCCTATAAGAAGTTGTGTTTTACTACCTGCTGCTAGTTTATTTTAAAATCTTGAAATTGATATTTTGCACTCACATGTTCAATTTTTGTCACTTGTTTTGTTTTTATTAAATTGCACAAATATATCGTCTCCGTTTCAATTTTTCTTTTCTTTTTAAATTTGACTCAACGAGAATTGTTATCCCCTTATTACGGTTGGCGAATCGAACGTTCGACTAAACCAGCAGGACTACGATCCCATTGCTGAATCACAATCACAAATATATAACCTTATAGGGTGGCAGATATCTAAGCCTAAATAACAATCACTAAACGTTAAACAATATTGATAATCGTATCAAGTTTTTTTTTTATAAATTGTATAAGAACGTTCGATTCGAATAGCGTAATGGGGGAATAACTGTTGCAATCGTTGTAATTATTACAATCTTTGTATTATGTCTTGCAACCTTTTTCTTAGTCTTAATTTCGTAGTAGAACATTTCTTCTTTGAACAGTTAAGCCTTTGGTTGAAATCGATTTTTGTTTTTAAAAGTTCAATCGCACATGATTAGCATTTCAAAAGTTCATCTTTGCGATGCTAAGGTTTCTATGAGCAAAGTCGTTGTAATTTTGAGACCATTGACTTTCATTAACAGTTTTCTTAAAACAGAGTTCTGAGGAAGAAAATTGTTTTGAAAATGCTCGCATTTATTTTATGTTTAAGTCACCAGGCATAAAAACAATATAAACCAATACGCCATGTAAGAATTTAACTCTTTGTTAACTTTGGCTTTTTTGCTTTCTTTTCATTACAGCCGCAGTCGCATTCAATTGATGGAAGTAGCTTCAGCAACAACAATAGTAGTAGTGTACAACCACCGGTTCTGATCGGTGATTCCAACTGTGATGTTTTAAGCACTGATACAAATAGTTCAGCAGTAATGCAGCAGCAGCAGCAACAACAACAACAGCACCCACACCCCAATCGGAAGACCAGCATGTGTGGCGGCGTTGAAGTCCGACGATTATCTGAATGCAATAGTCTTAAGTATGGTTCACAACAACAACCACAGCAGCAACCACCACCTCCACTGCTGCATCATCATCACCATCAACAACTGCAACAACAGCTATCAAACAGCAGTAATAGCAGCCGACGACCGTCCATTGAAATATCCTCGTTGGCTGCAACTGTTCGAGCTAGCAGTAGCGATCACGCGCACAATTCAACTCTTAACTCCTCTGCCACATCGGGCTCATCGTCGTCAGTGCTTTTGATGAATTCATCAATTGCGTGCAAGCGACGGAGAGTTGTTGGTAGTAGTTGTGGTCTTATGACCGGTGGTGTCCTTGGTGGCGCGCAACCCTCCACGGCGACAAGTGGCGGAGCACCAATGTCATCATCATCATCAACAAACACGCTAAATGATGCTAATCACGAATACCACACGTCAAGAGGGCGTGGTCATCAATTACATTCCCATCACTCGCATGAGGCGTCCGGTGGTGAAAGTGCTGATGGCTCACGGCCTGGCACTCCGCTCTGCGATGAGCGACCTGAAATTCCAGTACCCAGTGAACCGAGACGACTACCACGAGATCGGCCGCACGAGCCGATGATTTTACCGCTGCCAAAATTTGGTATCCCGTTTTTTCAACAATATCGAGTGGCAGCCACCAGCCAGTTGTACAACGTTTCCTCAACATCCTCTATTGCGGGATCGTCATCAACTTCAGCGACGGCGGCAGCAGCGACGAATCATAATAATTGTAATTTTAGTAATAGTTTAATAAATTCAAGTTCTTCTTCTTCTTCTACAACTTCGGCGCCGGTGTTACTGTCAAACAGTAGCTGCGGCCATCATTCTAGTCTTAGTAATACGTTATCGAGTCCGCCTGCTTCGATGCTGCTGGGTGGCTCTAGATTAACTGCTGCATCGTCATCGACGTCAACGTTGCACCCTCATCCGCACCACCACCATCATCATCACCATCACCATCAGCAGCATAACAATACCAGCATCGCAAACCAGCATCATCTATCTTCCCAAGTGCATCATCAGCCAGATTCATCCCTGGCCAATTCCTTGCGATCACGTTCATTGAGCACTAATTCAAGTGATTCAGATGCTGGTGCGCGCCGCAGCTCAAGTCCAACGCTCGAAGAGCGCATCAAATCACTGGATGAGCTGTATGAGAAATGGAACGGAGGAAGCAGTGGAATGACGTCACGTCTAAACCAACTTACTGCATCGACAACACCGTCCTCAGCGTCCTCTGCAGAAAGTTCATCTCACCCGCTGCAACACACCACTTTCCCGCACTATCAACATCCGAGCAGTGTTGTCAGTAACAGTTCCTCGTTTACACCTACAAGACACAAGCTCTTTGATTTAGACGTCAAAGAAATGAAACCATCAGAAATTGTGAAGTCGGTTCTGGCCAAAAAATCAATTTTCGATGATGATTTACAGCGACTGAAAAACATCAATGAGAAGTACGAACCAGCAGACATTTCACATCTCTCAAAAGCTGCACTTGCAGCATCAACTTCCCCTGCGCTTCCCAACTTGGCTGCAACCAAAACGCCCATAGTTGGTTGTGTAACGTTAAGCAAAACAATTCAGATTGGGCCTACAAGCGGGACAACAGTGACGACGACAATGCTACAGCGGCTAAGCAATTCATCACCCATGAACAGTCCTCAGGGATCGATGTCGCCATATAATAGCCCGTCACCATCACCCTCTGTGAGTGGTACAACAGCTCCAAATGGAAATAAAGTTGTACCATCGATTGATGCAAAGAATCCTATCATTACACCTCAGCCAGCGAAAGGATTGCAATATCCATTTCCAAGTCACCCACCACCGTTGGTAAGCTCTCCTAGTGGTGCGTCGCCTAGCAACACTGAGCTCAGCAGCAGCAGCAGCAGCAACAACAACAATAAGCAAGACACGACAGGGCCAGCGCAGCAATTACCACAAAAACCAAAGACTAATTCTATAACAAAAAGCTTAAGTATGCCTGCGGAGAAGGTATCTTCTGTACCAATGGCGACTGTTGTTACAACAGCAACCCTTGTGTCGACGACAACGCCTGCAGTAACGCACTCGGTTGCACAGCCCTCGAGAGTTCTTGTTAAATCTGCCTCAGTTCCAGGTAGCACAAATATTGGTACAATAAAAACAACCACAACCGGTAGCAGTTCCTCCCATGCGAGCGCATCATCCAGTCAAAAACAAAGCCTGCATCATACGTCATCAGTTGATGATGATGCAACGGTTACTACTTCAAAGACTAAACATTCAACGTCGACGTCTAACAGTAGCAGAAAAGGCTGTGACAAAGGCGACAGAAGTTTTAAACACAATCATCGCAGTGACTCAATAAGCAGTGAGAAGAAGTCCTCCACAACTAAAAGTGATAAGCTGAAGAGTGAATCGTCGACTGAAAGAAGAAAACACGTTTCATCAGTAACAACCGATGAGACGACGGCAGCTGAAAGTGCAGAAAAGGCAGACCAGAAACAACAACAACACCAGCAGCAACTTGAAGAGAAAGAACAGCGACAAGAGCGTGAGAGACTTGAAAGAGAAAAAGAAAAGCATCAGCAAAAAGAAAAGGAGCGACGTGAAAAGGATCTGAAGAAACAGCGTGAGCGCGAAGAGAAAGAGAAAGAACGCGAAGAAAAAGAACGAAAAGAACGAGAAGAGCAGCAGCAACGTGAACGTGAACGTGAACGTGAACGAGAACGAGAACGTGAACGAGAACGAGAAAGGGAACGTGAAAGAGAACGAGAAAGAGAACGCGAAGAAAAAGAGCGAGAACGTCGAGAAAGGGAAGAAGCCGAACGCAAAGAAAAAGAACGTGAAGAACGTGAGCGTCAAGAAAAACAGGAACGTGAACAGAAAGAGCGCGAAGACAAAGAAAGAAGAGAGCGCGAGCGCCGAGAAGAACAAGAGCGCTTATATCGTGAACAGCAGTTGCAACTAAAACGTCAAGAGCAGGAAAGACGTGAACGTGAACGAGAACGCGAACAACAACAACAGCAACAACAACAACCTGCTCTTCCTTTAGAACCTCCGAAAGAAATCCCAACGCCTGCTCCTCCTCCACATGAAGGCAATGAAAAAGAAAATCGTCAAAATCACATTCGTGCCGATGGCAGTGAACTCCCCAGCACCGACACACATGACTTTGAAAAGCGTTTCTTTCGTCACATGCAGCACTATGAAGACAAACACAACAAGGAAAACAGCGGAGACGATATACATCTGCCATCCTCAGAGCTTCAGAAAAATCGAAGTCGTAAATCTTCACGCAACTCTCCTATTCGTTTACCAAAACGCCGCCTCAGTTCACAGGACAGTGTGGATATGAGCGAAGATCCTGCTAAACGCATTCGTATGACGTCTTCAACTGAAACTTCTGCAAACCAATTGAACAATCATAAAATAAACGATCGACGTGATTCAAAGGATCCGACCTCAAAGAAACATCATAAGTCATCAACGTCTTCCCACAAGAGTTCAAATGAAGAGAAACTGCAACAGTTAAATGAGACTTCGATTGAACACAGGTACCGAAAGGACTCGGGATTTGAAGAGAAAAAGTTCAAAAAGAGTGATTCAGGTGCCTTCTCAATGATAATGCAACGTTTTAAGAAACACAACAGTAAAGAAGAAAAAGATGTCATCATGAACAACATAGGCGAAAAACACGAAGAGCATTCTTTTAGCAATAACCATCCAGAAGAATCCGAAAATGTTGCACCGAAAACGCCACAGCATACAGTGCCCATTTCATCAGAAGACGAAGAGCGCCAACGTCAACAGTCGCAACACCACCATCATCAAAGGCATAAAAGCAAACGTGAACATAGAGAGAAAAAGCGTCACAGCATCGGAGACTACGAAGATCGGGAGAAGAAAGATCATTGCGAATCGTCAAATCGCCATCCCGAACGAAAGTCCTCTCGCTCAGATGAATGTTCACACTCACACCATCGGCATCAGCAGCATCACCCACCAAAACCATCATCATCATGTGGAAGTAACAGTGGTGGTGAGAAATCATCTTCACATCGTAATAAGTCGACGCCATCGAGCAGACTGATGCTTAGCGACTCCAACGGTTCGGATTCTGACGCGCAAACGTCTAAAAAGCATTCCATATTTGATATTCCTGACGATGGACCATATGTCTCAATGTATGACAAGGTAAAGGCGCGCTCCTGCAAAAATATGCAAAAGCAAGAGGAAGAGAAAAAAATCAAGGCAAAATTTTCACAATTAAAACAGTGTCGAGCCAAGCGAGAAGAAAAGAAGCGCTCTACATCTTACGATGGAGATTCCGATTCGGACTTTGAAGACCGGCAGCAGCGCTATCGCAGTGGTTTCAAGTTGAATCGCTGTGGAGGCTTTATTAGCTCCTCCGATGAAAGTGTGATACTTCAACGCCGTGTCAGTGCAACTGGTTGCAACAACATATCTGATGATTCCGACTCAGACACCCGCCGGATGAACTTTAATCGCAAACGTCTCAATGAGCTATGTGATGCAGATGATAGTTCCGAGAACGGTGTTTATATTCGAAAAAGTTCATCTTGTAAGAAAATATCTTCGAAGCGAAACTCACGCTCAACACGCATTGAATCAGATTCATCTGACATCAACGCAGAAACTAAACCCCATCCTCCTTCAGTGAAAGTTGAAAATCACGACACAGAAGACATGGAACATAAATTTAAACCGGAAATCAAGAAGGAAAAATCTGAAGATGAACAGATTGAGAATTTAGTGAAAACTGAAAATATTAAGTCTGAAGCGGATGAAAATGAGGAAGATGAAGAAAAACCAAATGTGACATTAGCTCCTCCACCACCAACCATAATGTGTGAAGTTAAGAAGGAAACCAAGGATTTCTTTGAAATGATAACCGAATCAGACAATAACAATGTTCACTCTGAGAATGCTCTGGAAAGCAAGGAGTCTATCTTTGATTCTCATTACTCTCCTTCTGAAGGACGAAAGAAGCACAAGAAGAGTAAAAAGCGGCAGAAGACACCTCTGCCTGTGGATAGCGATACGAATGTTTCAGAAAAGAACGACAAATTCGAAAGTACAGAAAAATTTGAACCAAACTCTGCCGCCACTCCTATGATAGATTTGTTTGATAAATTGAAAGAGGAAACAGTGGTTCCTGCAGCTCCTGTTTTGACGACAGTCCAAACAAACAACATTGTTGCTCCGCCTACACCCACAGCAATGTTGAGTGAAAAGAAGCGTCACAAGGATCGCAAAGAAAAGAAGCGAGAAAAGTTTCGCAGTGCTGATTTTGATAAGTCAACTTTATCAAAGGAAGAACGGCACCGACTCAAGAAATCTAAAAAGTCTAAGAGTACCGATCTTGCCCGTTTTTCTGCATCGAATGCTGCCACCGGACCATCGTTCAATTCTTTGTGTTCTCAGAACCAAAAGAGAACCGAAGAGAAAATGGAGTATATTTTCGGTCCAATTTCTGATGAAGAAGAGTCGCAGCTATCAGGAAGTGAATCGGTGATCCATTCGAAAGCTGAATGCGGCCCAGTTGTATCAGCTGCAATAAATCCTTATAAACAAGAACCTCTTACTCCAAAGTCACACACCGTGGAAGAGAATGAAGAGAACAAACAAAAGAGCCTTAATTTAAATACATCGCATGCAGAGCGCGAGCGACATCGTAAGGAGAAGCGTGAGAAAAAGCGAAAGGAGCGTGAGAAGTCCCGAGAACAACACGCTCTGGCAGCACTTCAAACGACAACCTCAACACCAACAACAGCTAAAGTTGAGGATGATAATAGCGTAGACTTGGATGAAGCAGGTCGTGCATTAGAGGCTCAGTTGATGGAAGATTCGGATAACAAAATGACCGACGAGACAACACCTTCGACGGCTGCCACATATCGCAGTGATATGACAGACGTCTTTAGATTTTCCGATGGCGATGAAAACAGTACGGAAGTTGTTCTGTCCCAATCTGCCACTGAAACTGCTGATAAAAAAGATACTTCTCAACAACATCAGCCCACACAGCAGGATCACCATAAAAATAAAGAGAAGAAGAAGAAGAAAAAGCGCTCCAAAGAAGAACGCCATCATCAACGTCGTGAACACCATCATAATCAACAACAGCAACAACCTATCGCATCGGCAATTATGTCGCCACCGCCATTGTGCTCTAACAAACTGTCCATAGACATTGAGGATGAAATGAAAGAGTCTACACCAATTTGCAAACCCTCACCAAGCTTGCCATGTCTGTTGGATGATGACGTCCCGGCGAATTTGACAAAAACATCATCAGAAATGCTGTTAAGATCTCCGATAAGAGAGAAGACTTTAATTAGTCCTATTCCGAAGACTCCAACTCTTACTTCGAGTACAGTAACGTCAGTTTCTTCAACAGTGCTTACAACAACCACACCACCTTCTTCAAAACTTTCAACGGCAACAACTTCGGTCACATCAACTGGGCTAGAGCACAAAAAGAAGCCAGAGAATTTCATTCCTGGATTTGATGGTGAAGTAGATGAGAAAATCAGTGAATCAGCCGTTCAGTCCATCTCCGCGGATTTCACTGCGTCGGCCATCGATTCGATCGTTGATGTTGAGCCGAAGATTCCTGTCGAAAGCCCACCAGATGGATCCAAACACCTCGAAAAAATCGAAGAGAAGTCAAGAGTTGTAATATCTCAAGAAGAAACTGAGGATGCTGTAGCAGCTCTCTTAGGGGAGAGTTTTGGCAACTCAAGCACTGTCGACTATTCACTCACAGACGATCCTTGTGATTTGCAGTCTACGGTAATTGATGAGACTGTATCACAAATTGTCGAAGAAGAACAAACAGCGGCTGTGATACCTGAAGAAGAAGCTGAAGAGATGTTGAAAGCCGTTCAATCCCTTAGCAACGAAGATATCGACATTAAAGCGGACACTCCACAGTCCGAGCAAGATTTGCAGATAGACACTGACACCGAAGAGGCGCCAGAAGAAGAAAGACCAAAAACACCAGATGTTGATTTTGATCAGTTGAAAGGAAAGAAAATTGAAACTGAAGCTATGAGAAATAAGGTAACGAAAGAACCAAAGAAACCAGTTCTTTCGTCATCAACTCCTTCTGTAATCACAAAAGTGGATGATTCGAAGAAGGACAACGAGAAGAAAACGAGCGAGGAGCCCAAAAAGCTTTTACCACCTAAAATCGAACCACCAACAATAACCAAGGAACAACCAGCTGTACAACCAGTGCAAACAGTCCTTCAGCCTCTACAGCCACAAACAAATTCGCCTCTCAAAATCGAGGCCCCACTGCTAATTCAACCAGTGACACCGGCCGTTGTTCCAACTGCTCCGCCATCACCAAAAATGTCTCTGCCTTCAACTCAATCACTGCTAGTTGCTCGGCCACAATTTACCATTCAGCCGCCAACAATCAGTATTCCTGACTCACAGCCGCCGCATTTTATCCATCCTGCAATAAATGTGGTTGTGTCTCCAAGGGCGACTACTGATCTGAAAATGCATTCACCTCGGTCTCAACAGCAACCGTCGTCGCCATCAATGAGTGGTGTACGAGTGCCCTCACCGCACAGTCCAAATGTCCAACAACGTGGTGCAAGTAATATACGTCAACAATCAAGTCCCGTGATATCGTCATCGCCACCACATCCACATGTTATACTCCAGCACAGGCAGTTGATGTCGCCTCCTAGCACAGCTCCATCTCAGACCAGTAGCCCGAACGTTTCGTCTGCTGGACTGAACCGTATGACAGTGACTTCGGTCGCCTCTGTTTTACCTCCGGCAAATAAGGCAAGCGTTCATCCAGTTGTGATTCCAAATATGATCAACGCAACAAGCAACATGAGTGTTATTAATGACCAGCAAGACAACAAAGACGGTAAACACTCGAAGAACCATCAAACGTCGCCAATGAAATCGAATGCTGTTGACCAACACCTAATGCAGCAGCAAAATCTTCCGCCTGCAGCAAATAAAGTTTCTCAATCAGGTGGCAATGTTTATGTCAGTTCTCCCCAACAACAACCAACGCCTCAACCCCCGCATCGTATGTCGCCACATGTTTTACAACAAATATCTAAGCTCTCTGCTCAACAACAACAGCAACAACAACAACAACAACATCACCAACAGTTTATGCATCAGCAAATGTTTGTGCAACATCAGCAATACCAACAAATGCAGCAACAGCAACAACAACAACTAATGATGCACATGCAAAAGGTTCAGCAGAAGAATTCTCAGCTTAAACAGCACCAGCAGCAGCAGCAGCAACAGCAGCAGCAGCAACAACAGCAGCAACAGTTGCAACAGCAACAGCAACAACAGGCGCCACAGCAGCAAAGAGTGTTGCAGGCGATGCACCCACCAGTGCCAACTACAAGTGCAATGACATCAAACTCCGCACACCCACCTGCGACCATGCATTGCAGCAACACTGGAAAAGATGCAAGTGGACGGCAAATGCAGCAACAACAATCACAACATGTTGTCATTGTTCGACAGCAGCAACAACCTCTGAATTCGCAAATTCAGCCTATGCAGAAAGTTTTGCTTCAGCCACAGCAATCCCAGGTGAATATCAAATCACCTACTACTAATATAATAGTGCAACAACCACAGCATCATAAGCTACCACCAGCAACAAATCTAATCATCCAACAAAAGCCAACTGCACCTCCTTCCTTTATGCAACAACAGATTCAACAACAATCTGTGCAACATCAGCCAGTTACTCAGAAAGCCATTCAACATCATGTGCCAATACAACATCAGCAACCGATGCAGCCTAGACAGCAGCTACCACCTCCAGTAGAAGTGGTAACGACCAAGCCCTCACAGCATGAGTTGACGGTTTCGCAAAAGACTGCAGCACCACATATGCCACAATTGCATAACGATGAAGCAATGGTATCCAAGCCAGTTACACCTTCTAAAGAAATGCCTTCTAAGACAAATGAACCCGAAGTCGTAAAAGTTACTGATAAAGCTCCAACAACTCCAGTATTTTCAGAAGTCGAATCGAAAAAACCTGAAGAAGTTGTATCCGTTATCAAGACGCAGCCAGCAACTTCTCCAACTGTTGTTGTCCCAATGATCCAGCAAGAGAAGACAGAAAAATCTCTTCTTACCGAGGAGAATGTAACAAAAATATCTCCACCAAAAGAGGATGAAATCGAGCAGGATTCCAAAGAAGACAGCGATTACTGGTCCGCAAAAGAGTTGAATATCGATTCTGTGATAAAGAAAGTTGATGCAGCGATTTGCTCAAGTGAGGAAAATAAGCAAACTCCAACTCCTGAAGCAACACCAACACAACAATCGTCTTCCTCAATTTCGGTGTCTACCGATAAAATAGAGAAGAAAGAAGCAAATCCTAATAATTCCACCATGGCAACAGTATCAACGGAAGATAAGACACTTAATTCGACTATAAACATGGACATCGGTGAAACCGATCGAACCGGTGAAGATACCCATGATGATGATGATGATACGACCGAAGAGAGTCAAAGCGAGACAACTGACACTTCAGGCACAGGGAAGCAACTGCGAGGTTCAACTACAGCCAAACGTGGTCGTACACCGAGAGGCGGTAAAAAGTCATCGGGACTTCCCACAACCATTTCGCCAACTGAAACTGGTGTACAAACTCGACGAGCTAAAGTTCCTCCAAGTACTCGTGGCCGCAAAGGTCGTCCACCAACTAAATCACTTCCACCAATTCAGCAGCAACCTATACCACCGATCACAGCCCCAGCTTTGGCAGATAAGAAACGTAATGCCACCTCGGCTAGTGACCAGGACGTTTATGAGTTTCACGAAGATTCCGGAGAAGAGACACAACCTAAGTCAGTTGCGTCAGCTTCTGTTTGTGGTGATCGTCCTCGTCTAATACTAACCATCAAAAGTCCTGGTCAATCTGCTGCAGCGGCTATAGTGAAGTCGACCGAAAAGGAAACAGGTCCACTAGAAACGCCTGCATCTTCGTCTCCTCAACCAATGCCTTTGAATCAACCACCGCAATCACCTTCGACTCCTGAACCAAACGAGACTCTGATGAAAGACTCAAAGAAAGACTTTCAAACGCCTAACACCAGAAAATCACGACGTCTTCAGGAAAAAGACCGTAATACTGTGGATGATATCATTGAAGATGTCGTTCGCAATACTCAAACGTCTCCTAAAGGTGGACAAACACCACCTCGTCGATCGACCCGTATTGCTCAGCCCAAAAAACCAGGCCAACCGACAGAACTGTCTGCAACACCGACCACTTCAAAGGCACGACGTTCCAAAGATCGATCTAAGGGCGCTGGAGAACATTCTTCTGAGGTTGACGATAAGTTTGATAAACTTAAGTCTCCTCAAACCGACGAAGATATAAATACAGAAAAGGTGGCTGAGTCTGAAAAGAAAGAAATGCCTATCAAGGAAGATGGTGGAGATAGTTCTGTTGCCCAAACAAAAACGACAGAACTTCCATCAACTGCCAGCAATGTTCCACTCACCGCCACTGAAACAAAGACAATAATTTCGAACTCAGTATCAAGTACTGGAAAGGAATCATTTTTGATAGATCCAGTTACGGGTCTTTTGACTGTGGTCAGTCAAAGCAAGGAAGGTCAATACATGCCAATGTCTGGAAGTGGCATAAAACAACCAGTTTTAGAAAAGAAGACAATCCCACAAAGTCCAAGTATTCCACCACCGTCTGTGCAAACGACTGCAGTATCTAAAGAGCCAAAGAAAGCCGTTGAAATGGAAAAGGTGCTACCTCCAGCAACACCAGTCACTGTCCCGAACAGTATGCCAGTAAAGATGGAACAACCTTTACCAGTATTGAATCCTTCATCTCAGCAAATGAGTGTTGTTGTTAAGCCAGTAAGCAGTCAGCAGATTGTAACAGCTGCACCAACAACACAGGGTCAAAAAGTTAATGTTGCTCCATCACAAAACCAGCCACAGTCACAGCAGCAGCAGCAGCAGCAGCAGCAACAACAAACAGCACAACAACAACAGCAACATATTCCCAAACCGCAAGCCATTGTTGTGCAACAGGTGCAGCCTGCGTTGCAGCCTCAGTTAAGTTCTTCCCGACCAACAACTCTAAAGGCGCATGTGCTTAACAGTCAGAAACAACAGCAACTGCATCTGCAACAGCAACAGCAGCAGGCGCAGACGCAGCCGCAGTCGCATCATCAACAACCACAGATGGGTCAAAGTATTGCCAAGATGGGACAAGCCAATCCATCACAACCCCAACCTCATGCAAATCAACAACAGCAACATATTGTGGTTTCAAACCCTAATCACGTGATCCAATCAAGTCTGGTACCACGGCATCTTCAGCATACTACCGCTATAGGTGGACTACAACCACAGCCTCCAAGTGTTGGAGCGCCACCACCAGTAGCTCATCCAAATTTGATGATAAATATTCCACCAGCACACTCGCCTCATGGTGCAGTCCACTCACCTAGAATACAACAAAGTATTGTAATAAAGCAAGGAGTACCGCAGACGCAGCAGCAGCAACAGCAGCAACACTCTCAGCTTCATTCTTCTTCATTTGGACCTCAACAACAACCACCACCCCAACAACAATTCCATCCCCAGCAAGGGCCTCAAATTGTTCATGTGGTTACCTCTAAGGCGTCTACTTCGCATCAACAAGTGCAGCAACAACATCATCCGCAACATCAACCTGTTGTTATGCATGGCAAACAGCTTCCACAGCAGCAACAACATCAACCAAATCTTCCATTCGGTTCACCTCAATCAGTACAACAACTCGTTCAAGGAGGGAAGATCATTCAGCAACAATCGGCGATCCAAACAGTGGGCAAGCAACAACAGCAACCACAGCCGCAACCAACTGCCATTCAAGTTCCAATACCTCACGCACATTTGCATCTCCAGCAGCAGCAGCAACAACAACAGAAACCAACGCTGCCAACAGTGCCTATTGTGACACACCAGCAAATCATCAAGCAGCCACCACCACAGCAACACCATATGGTTCAACAACAACCACAACCATCACAGCAGCAGCACCATTTGTCAGTAAAACAACAACAATCACTGCAATCTCAACCTTTGGTGCTTACAAGCCAAGCTGTGGCTGGATCAAGTGGCAACAGCAGTAGCAGTACGAACGTAATAGCAGGTTCACAGCATATCATGGCACATGCACATCAGTCCTCGCACCTGCATCAACCAACTGGAGCATCTTTGCTTCAAGCCAAACCAGCACACCAGCAGCAAGTAGTACCACCAGCCGCTAAAGGTGTTATAGGATTGCAAGCACCTCAAATAATGACCGGTGCTGTAGCAAGCCCACCTCTAAAACAGGCACACCATTCGGGTCAGCAACCAGTTGTTACCGGTAAGATAAATAAAAACAAAACCAACCCACTTGAATTCCAATAACAATTTTCATATTTGAATGTTTCAGGTGCAAGCAGTCTTCGTGCAACAGTACCACCAATAAGCCCGCAAGGACAATCAAGGCATTTGTTGCAGCCTGGTCTGCCAGTTCCTGCATTTGAAGCAAATATGGTAAGTCAGAAATTAGCATTTATCTTTAACCAAATTAACAACATATACATATATCGTGTATTTTATTTTAATTCACTAACCAAATAATAAATCCTTTCAATGGATGCAGCATGAAATCGGAAACTATAGTTCGACTCGTACTCAAAGTCCACCGCCTGCTCATCAGCAGGCATCACCAATAACACCGGTAATCAAGAAACCGTACATTAGTAATGTAGATTTAGATTTGCTTGCTTCTTTTTTAGTTAGTATAAATAGAAAAAGAAAAACTTAGCAAACGAAACGCAGAGACAACCTAAACCTAGCAAACAACGAAATTATAAAAATTTTGCTAACCTTTCTTTTTGTTTAAACTCAAGTGTTGAAAAGAATAGAAGGGCTTAAAATGAGCTCACTTTTTATTCCTGAGCTCTACTTTCATCTCTAAATCATGGCCTGGTGTGCAAAATTTGGATTTTTAATGTCCCAGAGAGCAAATTATATTTTTCTGAAGCCTTTTTTTTGTCCTAAATTCTAATGTGGCGTCAGAATTTCTCTTTCACTTCACGTTTTCGTGATATTGAACTTTCAAAGTCAAAAAAGAAAGTTTTTTGCTGTTTTTGAACCTTTGAATTTTAACCATAAAATAAACCAAATATAGTCTCTTTAAATGGCTCTATTACATCAAATCACTGAGATATATAACTTTAAAAGTTGTAACGCACGGAATCTAGGAATGCCAGGAATTGATGACGTGGTAGTAGTATATAAAGAGAAGTGAGTGAAAGTGGGAATGACACATTTACGCCGGGGACGCAGTTTATTCTCTCCACCCTTGTTTATTATTTTTAATGTTGCTGTGTTGTCAAAGGCATTAACAAACGTTAAAAAATTCTAAAATGAATTGAGCGTCATAAACTACGATGTGAAAAACAGAACTTAGTCTGGAAGAAAACATAAAGCAGTATATTTCTCGTTTCGTTAGTATCCAATCTTAAAGAGCAACCACGTGCACATTCATAAAAGAGGCCATGACTGAAAAAAAGCGTACGAGTGATTTCAACACCTATGTTATTACACAAGCTTAACCAGCAGCACTCGAGAAATAATTTTCCGACGAACCTTCGAAGTCTTGAATTGGGTTCGAAAAAAACAAAAATTCATATAAAACTCCACCTGATTAAGAGTGGCACTTTAGGCCTAGCCTCAACTCACTTTCTCACCTTAGGTGCCAGTTATAGCGATCAGGAAAAATTTTCAAAAGAAATAATCACTATGTTTTCGTTACAATTGAATAACAAATGTTATACCAATCAATAGTAAACAGCCCAGAGAATTTTTTTGCCAAGAAAATGTTCAATTGAACAAATACTTTGCCGTAAAATTGTATTTTTCTATTTTCCTTATGGAATTGAAACAGGAAAATAGAAAAATACAAATTAAACAGAAAATATTTGTTCTATTATATCTTTTTTGGGCACAAAAAATACTTTCAGTGATTTGCCATCGATTGGTATAACATTTGTTATCCAGTTGAAACGAAAACATGTTATTATTCCATTTGAAAATTTTTCCTGATTCGTTTTCCTGGTCGCTATAACTGACCCCTTACCTAGTCCTAATATGGAAAATTGCGCGGCCATTCTCTTCTTTCGATAGTGATCACAACTGTCTCGTACCAAGAATTCATATGTGGAACTCTTCGTTTAAGATTTGGTTTGGAAAAAAAGCTCCCAAAATAATTATTCGCAAAAATCTATATACAAAGGACTGCAACTTCACAATAACTGCGGGACTATCTTCCGAGTATTACAATCACATATAATCGACACAGAAAGGACTTACAAGTCTTTTGGTTGTTATGTGCGCTCAACCCTTGACACACACAGTGAGACACAGTGCGTGTGGGTGGAGAGATATTTACTCACATTACGATTCCAAGACAATGCGACACAAACATTCCGAACAAGCTCACGAACTACAGGTTAAAATCGTTAGTCCTGCTCTCCTGAACCAGAAAATAAAAGAGTTTTTCCTTATTTCGTATATGTATTTAGCTCTTAGATGTATGTAAATATCAATAATTCCTGATAATTTAGCTTGGCTTTGTTCGAAATTTATTGTTTTTGCATATTTTAACTTTCATTGTTTTTTGTCTTTCAGGGCGAAGGAACTTATCCTGCTGGAGCTATAAGAGGTGTTACCCGTGACCACATTATAATGTATCAACAATACCTTCGGGCTCAAGATGCTCTTGGAACGGCAAGAATTCCATACATTGCTAGGTTAGTTATACTATTAATAATATTCAATTTGAACTTTGATTAATTGTTTTCATTTGTCTTTACTTAGATCGCCTTTATTGCCTGGCACTACCGATCAAAAAGAGATTGTCGAGCTTGACGAATCAATGGTGGCAAGCCCACCACTAGAACTTCGAAGACCTGGTAGTGTGCCGAGGACAGTGGCCGTACCACACAGTTTACAGAGCCCACAAGACAGAGCAACAGGTTAGTAGCATTAGTGTTGTTGCAAAAGGAACAAATTATTGGCTTTCAATAAATTGCAACGAGGGTAGTGGCGGGTGGTATTCCTTGTTTTTTATTTGTATACAAAAAAAACTTGCGTTCCTTTCAACTATGACCTCAAAATCTAATTTTTGTTTTTATTTACTTGTTAATTTATTTTTTAATATTTTTTTTATTAAGATTCGCCACAAGTTGCCCAAGTATATGTACACAATACTCGAATTCCACATCCTCACTTTCCCGAAGTTGCAGGACGCTTCTATGAACCGGTGCGTCAGTTGCCAGCTGAACCACCACCAGCCCACAGACCAGCACACAGTGCTGTTGCTCCAGCTCCATCTGGTTATGTCGCACAAGCTGCAGGGCCAACAAATCTTTCTCATTTACATCCTAAGATATTTGAACGAGAACGTGAGCGTGAGCGTGAACGCGATCGGGAACAGAGAGAACGTGAACAACGTGAACGTGAGCTAAGGGATCAACGAGATCACCGTGATTTGCGGGAGAAGGAAAGAATTTCTATTCCAGGTATGAATAAGGATTTTTTTTTATGAAAATATATACAAAATACAAATACATACGAATTTTAATATAGGAGGCCATACAAGCATGCCAAGTCATGATAGCCTGGTACCTGCCTTGCCAACACCTAGTGGACGAAACCTACAGGTTGCTACACCTCCACATGCAAGTCAAGTACCTCCACCGCAACCTGATTCATTACTGACGCTTTTGCAAAGATATCCAGTAATGTGGCAGGGTCTGTTGGCTTTAAAAACGGATCAGGCTGCTGTACAGATGCATTTTGTGTTTGGAAACCCATTGGTTGCTAGAGCTTCATTGCCGTGCAATAGTGATGGCAGTACACCGCCACTGCGTATTGCACAGCGCATGCGATTGGAGCAAACCCAATTAGAAGGAGTCGCTAAGAAAATGCAGGTAAGATATATTTAAAAAAAAAAACAAGTCGCTTTCCATTTGAGCGCATGTTTAGCGTTGAGTTGTATGAGTGTCCTTTGCATAAAATTATTTATAAAATGTCATTGTCTTTTTAGTATGAAAACGAGCACTGCATGCTGCTGGCTCTTCCATGTGGGCGCGATCATGCCGATGTTCTTCAACAATCCCGCAATCTACAAACAGGATTTATCACATACTTGCAACAGAAAATGGCGGCAGGAATAGTCAATATACCCATGCCTGGTAGCGAACAAGCAGCTTACGTAGTTCACATATTTCCATCATGTGACTTTGCAAACGAAAATCTAGAGCGTGCAGCACCCGATCTAAAAAATCGTGTAGCCGAAATCGCTCACCTACTTATCGTGATCGCAACTGTGTAAATATATATATGTATTTTTCGCAGTCAGAACAACCTACGAAATTAAACAACAAAAAAACCGGCATTATCCAAAATATAAAAACACATATCTCGGACAGAACAATGACAACTGTTACTACAAAAATCAAACAGTTTGATCAATTTTAGCACAACACCTTTGAAAAAATATACACTACTATTTGTGTGTATGTCATTCAACATAATAAAGAAAAAAACGATGATTGCACACCAACACCAAAAATGCTAGACTTAGACAGTTCTAAAGTAAATAAACAAACAATATAACTAGAAGAAGAAGAACTTGTAATTAAGTTAAACTAAACAAAAGAAGAAAAAAAAAATACAAGAGGATTAAACTATAAAAATTCATAAATAGGATAAAAAATATTAAGAAAAAAAAAGGAAATTTAGCTAGCCTACTATACATAAATATTTAACAAGAAAAAAATTCAAAATGTAAAAAATAAACAAAACACGACACTGAAATTTATTTACCTAGCTTTTTGGATTAAAAATTAAAGTGAAGATATAATTTAATTTTTTTTTATTTAAATGTTATTTCTTATTATAAATATGTTTAAAATACAACAAAAAAAAACCAACAAACAAACGATAAAATAATACTTTTTATTTGATCTCAATATATTTGAATATGTATATATGTTATCCACTACTCCTTTTTCCCGCCCTTAACTTATATAGAAAAAATAAGCAAAATATGTATATGTTCTCTTTTCTTTAATAATTATATTTTGTTTTTAAGTTTGAATATGATTTTATTTTCTTATTGATTGTAAACATAAAAAAATGTGAATAAAATTACAAAACCAGAATCATGCGTGTAAATAAAAGGGAAGTTCATTCCGTTGAAACTAAAAAAAAAATTATTGTTGAAGTTCAAAAAAAAAAAACAACAAAACGTGGTGTTTTGATAAAGAAAAGAAAACAAGTCACACAAGTTTCTTTATGCAAAAACTATTTCTTTTTTTCTTTTTCTCAGTAATGAGGTTGAATGCAACTATCGAATTTAATTAGCCAACCTTTTCTTTGGACACTCGCTTTTCATGGGTCTATTGTTTATAGTTCTATATAATTGATTTGTTTGAAAGTGCAAATTCAATTATAATCAGTTTCAATTCATTCTCCTGTCCTAAGGATATACTTCTTTTATGATATGTCAGAAACGTAAGTATAAGCAAAACATACATTTTATTGCAATTTGTATGACAAGCCCGTTTCACTGTCTAAAAAGCAGATAGAAAGTACAATTCGTACGTTTGGAAGTTTAAACGCGTAGATACTCGATACTCTGTAACTCATTTTGAGTTTTAATCAAGGTCACAGCCCCTTTTTCTGGTTTCAAAACATACAATTTTCGTGTCCAAATTGAAAATAAGACAGAAAGTGTTATTGAATATCTATCATTTAGAGAAAATAATGCATACATTTTATTTGTTTCCACTGCCAGTGTTTTCTTTTTTTTTTTTCACATTTTGCAACCTTGCAACTGGCTTAGTTTTGATAAAAAAAAAAAAATAGTCTAAAGCACACCCATCGTCAACCGTAGTTGAGGCGTTAGTTCTACTAAATGAGAAACTTGATCCATCTTTTTTGTATACATTGTTTTGATTTGTTTTGAGTGAATTTCAGCAACAAAACACAGTTACAGTTGTTTGAAAATCTGAACAACTTTTTGTAATAAATTGTAAAATATAGAAAAATATTATTAAAAATCACTGTACAGTTTACTTTTTTATTTCTCTTCTTAAGTAAAAACATTTCTAAATTAAATATATTGTATTTTTTTTTCCTGACACTAGTTGTAATATATTCCCCTGAAGAAATGCTTCTTTTCGGAACGTAACCAACTATTTTTTAGTTATATTTTTTCGTAACCAACATTTTCAAACAGAAAAATATTACGAATATACAAAAGAAGAAACAGAAATTGAAAAAAAAATGCGTTGTTTACAGACGAAACTGATAAAATAAAATTCTCCAAACTATATATTATAAACAAATACGAAAAGAAATACTATTTGAATAGCAAAAAAAAAACAGAAGAAAAAAAACATAGAAAATGAAGAAAAAATAATTTAAAGTAGCGTTAGAAAACACAAAGAAAATGTTATACAAAAATTATATACATCTATATATATAAATATGGATATATCTTTATGCATATATAAATAGATATATGTGTACATATGTATCTGTTTATATATATACATATATATCCATTTATATTCATACATATTTATTAATATTATAATAACAAGTAATTTAATTAACAAAACAAAATGTTCATAATTGATTAAATTTAATTTAATATATAAATTAGCAATATAAAAGTGGATATATATATAAATTATATATATATATATATTAAACATATTGAGTAAGTAAAATAAAAATACAAAAAAAAACAAGCAAACAACAAATATTTTAATGTTATGAAAAAAAAAACAAATAAATATATAATAATATATAGTATATATACATATATATATACATAACATAATCTGTAAAAATGAATTTAATTTGTAGGTATTGCATATAAATATAGAATATTATTATATTATTATTATTATTATATTATTACTGAAGAACTAAAAAAAAAATATGGAAAACTAATGAACTACTGTATATAGTAATGAAATGAAGTCAATGGATTAAAAGAAATAAAAGAGAAAAAATAATAAAATTGAAAACTTGAGTGTTTTTATTAACTTTCGATTGGAAGTTGTTGTAATTGAATTGAATTGTGACATTGTTTATAACTAAGCGTTTTCATTTGATAATGCCTTTGACCAGTACAACGAGATTTACTAGGAGAAAAGAATGGAAGAACATCGAATTCTCTCGAGAGTTTTACTAAAAGGTAAAATAATCATAAAAAAGGGGGGTAGACCTCAAACTCTAGCCTGTAAAGCCAGCAGGGAAACAAAGCGATGGAATCGTAGTCCATGCAGATTATCTGAAAAGAACACTTCTCCAGATAGCTTAACGGCAATGAAAACAGAAATTCTTCTGTCATGCGGAATGCCCAATGCAACTTGGACAAGATTGCCGTCTCGACTTAGAAGAAATTTAGCTTGTCATTTGGAAACTTAAATCAAATAAAACTGCAAGTGGTGCAGATGGCCTGGCGCCAAATTATAAAGGAATAAGTCACTTTACGGCAGATCTTGTAACAAACCAGGGAATATAATCTATATACGGAGCTGTACAGAGCCATGTTTAGTTTCGTCGTCCCTGCAAAACTTCGAGGACTATGCAGGATGACTAGAGAACGCTGCTCCGTAAAGATGGGTAAAATACAGAGACTTACAGAGAAAAGGCTTTGGACAAGGCGATAAACTGTAATGCAATTTTTTACTCTAACATCATACTTGAAAAGATTGTACAAAACTCAAACGTCAACACCATAGGCATAATCTTTCAAAAGGCTGTTCAATTACTCGCTTACGCAAACGAAATTGGCTCATTGAAAAGAAAAAAATGAGGCGTGATGGTATAGGTGCTTTTGTGAGCATTGAAACAGAATGGGTTTGATAATAAAAAGGGAACAAAACGAAGAATATGCTGTCATTAAACAAAAGAAAAGAGAACGTCAACGAATTGGACAAAACGCCACAATAGTTAAACGTCTACCAAGATTCCGCTATAGACACGGAAAATAACATCAGTATTGAGATAAAACGGAGAAATACTCTACTTTTTTGGGTTAAGAAGGCAATGAACATGGCTGAACCTTATCGAAAGCGGAAAAGTAAACATTTGGGCGAATGGTCTTTGGTCCCATATACGAAGACAATCGGCCCTATCGTGGTAACCGTCGGAGCGGAGTTTTCTCCGCAACGTATCTTTTTTCGGATATTCAATTTTGCTTCGAAGTAGTTGTCGTCGTAAGAAAATTTTCACAAATGCGGCAATGCATTGCATTCCCAAAACTAAAATCTCCGCAACAAAAACTTGTCGGAGAACGTCGGATCTTCCGATCGAAAACTACCACGAAGCAAAATGTCTCCGATCGGAGAAAATTCCGCTCCAACGGTTACCACGATAGGGCCGAATGTATGGAGAAGAAGATACACCAACGAGCTTCGATTTCCTACGATTCGGAGACATTTTGCTTCGTGGTAGATCTCCGATCGGCCGATCCGACGTCCTCCGATAAGTTTTTGCTGCGGAAAGTTTTAGTTTTGGCGGTGCAATGTTGCCGGTTTTGTGAAAATTTTTAACGATGACAACTACTTCGAAGCAAAATTGAATCTCGAAAACGGATGCGTTCTCTGACGGTTACCCTGATAGAACCGATTACATATTTCATCCCCATACTCCCACGGAAACGCAAAACGGAACTTACCAAAAGTTCCCATTTTTGAGAATCTTAAACTTATTGCTTGATGTACATCTTTCGTCATCTATGAAAAACGGCATATCTGCATCTAGTAATGGCTCCGTGTGTCAATGCTGTACACTGGCTGTTTAAATTTAAAAAATTCACGAAAAGTATTTCGAAACACCTTTTTTAGCAAATCACTTTTTTAGAAAGCTTTTTGGTTTTAACTTGCTCAAATAGTCCGTTGGTTATAAAAATGTATGCTTCTACGAATCAAACCAACGGAAACCGACATAATCAAATTATACCCAATTGGTAGAAGTGTTTATAGAGCCCTTATTGTTTAAACTAGAGAAATGCGGTTGAGAATTAATTTTTTTTTTTTACAAAAAAAAAAAAACGCCAAAAGTACTCCTGCTTAATAGACATCATAGTCAAATAAAATAACGTTCGGACTTTGGCATGAACATATGAACATGAAAGAACTTTTTACATGAATATGAAAGTATCTATGTAGGTGAAAACTAAAACAATAAGGTAGAAACAAGGAAAGTATACTGGAAGGGGAATTTAAAAAAATGAGTTATGTATCTATTTTAGAAAAATACAAGAATTATTATTTAAAAAGAAATTTATGATAAACTCACCCCTATAAAGGTTTTTTTCTTTCTTCGATTTGCTTCATGCTTCTTATTGGATTTATATTATTCGTTGCAGATTAAGTAGGTACTATTCCGTTGAATTTTAAAGTTTCACTCAGTAGTTATTTTAACACAACCGATATTCCGCGATCCAAAATAACATTACAAAACGCAAAAGTCCACACATATACCTAAATACATTTTGACAAAAAAAAAAAAGGCGCGAACATATTAAACCACTTTATCATATCACTTTTTTTTAGCAAGAAAATCAATAATTTGCTATTATTTAAAAAATTTTAATTTATTCAGAGGGACCGAAAATACACGAACCTGGCGGTATGAATTTGTGAGCACAACTGCTGGGTTGCCATATTTCTCATTGCTGACTTGCTGAATTCTTTTTTTTCTAATTTTCTAACGGCAATAAATGACGAAAAAACAAGATTCAAATCACTTTTTAACAAGAGAAATTAAAAGATAAAGGAAAAAAAAGAAAATCGCGATTATTTTAATTTATTCGATGGGACCGAAAGTACACGACCCAGGCGGTATAAATTTGTGAGCACGACTGCGGGGTTGCCATATTTCTTTCACGTGACTTGCTGAATTTGTTTTTCTACTAATTTTCTAACGGCAATAAAAAACGAAAAAGACGATAGGAAAACCAATTTTTTTAACAAGAAAAATTACACGACATTAACTTCAACTGAAAATCGCGATTATTTTAATTTATTCAGTGGGACCGAAGACACACGAACCGGGCGGTATGAATTTGTGAGCACAACTGCTGGGTTGCCAAATTTCTTCTTGACTTGTTGAATTTTTTCTTCTTATTTTCTAACGGAAATAAATGACAAAAAACCAGATGCAAATCACTTTTTTTCAACAAGAAAAATTAAAAGATATCAACAATTTAATTATTTCAACCGAAAACAACTCCAAAATTGCGATTACTTTAATTTATTCGATGGGACCAAAGACACACGAACCGTTTTGTATGAATTTGTATGCACGACTGCGGTGTTGCCATATTTCTTCCAAGTAACTTGCTGAATTTTTTTCTTCTAATTTTCCAACGGCAATAAATGATGAAAAAACGATAGGAAAACCCTTTTTTCAACAAGAAAAATTAAGGCATTAACAATTTCATAACTTCAACCGAAAACAACTCGAAATCGCGATTATTTTAATTTATTTAGTGGGAGCGAAGACATACGAACCGGGCGGTATAAATTTGTGAGCACGACTGCGGTGTTGCCATATTTCTTCTTGCTGACTTGCTGAATTTTTTTCTAGTTTTTTAACTGCAATAAATGACGAAAAAGCGATAGGCAAATCACTTTTTTAACAAGGAAAATTAAAAGATATCAACAATTTAATTACTTCAACCGAAAACAGCTCGAAAACTGCGATTATTTTAATTTATTCGATGGTCCCGAAAGTACACGAACGGGCGGTATGAATTTGTGAGCATGATTGCGGCGTTGCCATATTTTAAAAATTACAAACCGTTAACAATTTAATTATTTCAACCGAAACCAACTCGAAAATCGCGATTATTTTAATTTATTCAGTGGGACCGAAGACACACGAACCGGGCGGTATGAATTTGTGAGCACGACTGCGGGGTTGTCATATTTCTTCCACCGCCACATGACTTGCTGAATTTATTCAGTGGGACCGAAATACACGAAACACGAACCGTTTTGCATGACTGCGAGGTTGCCATATTTCTGCTACAATCTAAACCAAGATTTTCAAATTTTTACATGTTGCCATACAATAAAAAATGATCCGGATCCGTTTATTCAACTTACTCATTGTCGGTTTTTAGTTCTTGGAATATCCCCTTACCTAGTTATATAATTATGTATATAGTCTTATAAAAAACAATTCAGGTTCTTAAACAAGTTGTTGCAGCTTGAAATTAGACTAAGTATTTTCTTCTCAAAAGTTACGGAATCCAAAGCCTGCTATGAGAAACTCTTTCACAGCTTCATAACGACAATAATGTCACTATATTAATGAAATTTATTTTGCGGATGTCGACCATGTTTTCCAATCCACTAATAAAGTGGGGTTTGTAAAATCAGCTTTGAAGTATTCAAGACTTGAGAAAAAGAAAATGAATACACACATTTTAGGTGTGCTTTCGATTGTATTTCGTTATTTTATACAAAAAATATCACATAACTTAGATTTACGGCTAATAATAATCTAATAACGTATCATTTGTAGATGATACTTAGTTTGTATTTCAGCAGATATTAATATTGCTTTATGTCTGTCTTTCTTATAAATTATGGCGGACCTTTTAAACGGGCAAAGTATTGGTAACTTTACTCTTGAACATTTGCCCGAAAAATCGAATGCCTGTTGCTCCTCCAGGTACTGTACCCAAAACCATAAAAAGTAGAGCAATTATTTGAGCAACAGCAAATAAGACCGTCAGTGCCGTGCTTTGGGCAAACAACGACCAATAAAGCGTTGCCATCAGACAAAATGTGTAAGATGCTGAAACAAGTAGCCTTGGTTTCGAAAACATCTGTTTAAAGAAGGTCGTAAATCCCGACAGGAAGCAGAAACTGAAATGAAGATTGTTAGAGAATTTATTTTATATATGAATTCGTTTTTACCTGAGAATGAAAAATACGCTTCCGAGGGTGTAAAGTAGTGCAAATTTACGAGCCTTAAACACTAATACAGGAATGTAGAATGTTGAAATTGTTAGGCATAGTGCTCCCATTCCAAGGCAGGCAACAAATCCAACGATTCTCTGGAGTCGCGACTACATAAACAAACTGTCAATTAAATGCTATGACTCCAGACAGAATAACCTACCAGTTTTGGACAACAGGTATCTTGGGTTTCTTTGAGCCAACTATTTGCTTCAGGTGCTGGCTCAGAACGAGAAAATAATTTTCCAAATTCAGGAACCTTTATATCGGGCATTTTGATGCTGAAATTCTTCTTCTGGTCACTTTGTAGAAGCAAGTATTCGTCTAGGTCTTGCTTTAAGTTGGCCATATCGGAAATGATTTGGTTTTTTTTTGAGATTTATAAAGGCAATTGGGAATATGTCCGCTTTGTTTTGGTTATCAACGATTTATTTATAATAGGAATTGAGAAAAGCCTTGTAGTGCCACGAATGTTTATTTTTGGTTTCGTTTTTGTGTAAGCTTGACTGTCATGTCAGCTGTCAATTAAATGTCAAAATTATTGCAACTGTAGTAGATTTATCGATGGAAATTTTGGTTCTTACTGCTCAATTTAAATATAACGTTGCATACTTTTCGGATAGCATCAAACTTTCAGTTATCAACATTTTATCCTTTTATAGGACGAAAAATGAAATACCATAAATTTTATGGAGAGCCTTTGCATTCCAATCTTCAATTTCGGGAAATTTGCAACAATAGCTGCTCATATATTTATTCTACTTTTACTTTGCCATTAATATGCCCTAATACCAGGCATGCATGAACTACTATGGAATCCCTATTTCTATATGCTTACTTCCGTGAAGCCTTGGTTAGATCTTGGTTGGGAGTTGGGACACACCTACGAATTCGTGGTGTGACCACGAAGTTTTGGATTCAAAGTATTTAATTATTTAAGACTTTATATTGTATTTTTTTTAAACTGAGAATAAGCTTCTAAACCACCAGTAAAGAATACCCCAAAAGGCATTCCAATATTTGTTTCCTGATAAATAATTTTAGATGAGTTGCACCCTTCATGGCTATGAGTGTTTTTGTTTTCAAAATATGAATTTATTCAAAAATCTATTTTATAAAATTTGTTTATTTTCTTAATCTTCAATTTCACCCATGTACATGTTTTTATCACTCGATGCCGATAGGATAATTGGTTCCTTTGGATGGAAATCTACATCATTTACACTTCCATTATGCCCCGGCAGCTTGTACAAAATTCGTCTACTTGTAGTGTCCCAAATATAGACATGTCGATCAGAAGACCCCGCCGATATCTGAAAAGAAACAGCAAACATTCAAGTCTTGCAAAAAAGGAAACATATTTAAAAATCAATTTTACTTACTTTACTACCATCTGGCGACCACGCGCATCTGAGTAAATTTTTTTCAAAATTGTGTTGGTTTCCGTTGAATATTTTGACACATCTTTCTCCTTGAACATATGGACGGATATCCCAAATCCTTAACGTGTTGTCCATTGAGTTCGATAAAATATATGATCCATCAGGCGAGAGAGATATTCCGGTAACTGTGTCTGTGTGGCCTCTTAACTTGTAAACAATTTCGTTTCGACGTATATCATAGATTTTTATTTCGTTGTCAATCCCACCCGAAATAACCTGCTCACCGGTGTCATTAAAGCAAGTTGCTGTTACTTGGTAGTTACCTTCAAAAGTAAGTGCTGGAAACTTTTTCCGTGCATCCCAAATTCTTACAGTTCGATCATCAGATCCTGAGCATAGCATTTGTACACCTCTTCTTGTGCCATGAACTGAATTGACAAAATGACCATGACCTTTAAGTCTACGTATTCTCGATCCTGTAACAATGTCCCATATTGCAAGAGTTTTGTCCGTAGAGCAGGTATAGATATTAGCTCCGTCTGTGGAAAAATGAGCTTCCATTACAGCTCCCGTATGGCCAGACATTGCCATTACATTCTCACAGTCCCCATAGACACCCCAAATATCTGAAAATATCCAATTTTATTAATAAAATGTGTGGATCGAAGATTGAAAATGGTCCTTACAAATTTGCCTGTCGTATCCAGAAGACATTAGCAAATCGCCGTCAGGGTGGAATTCACATGTGAATATTTCGCCTTGATGACCCTCCAACAGCATAATAGAGGCCGAAAGATTAGATGTCCTTTGCACTCCCTGAAATTAAATTGCTGGTTGTTACTGGAAACGATCCCAAAATGTTTATCTTACCGCTTCTAGAAGAGCTTTATCCCTGTTGGAGATGGCAACCAGTTCTTGTTTCGAACGCTTAGTATCTTGCATTAAGACAAGACTTGACACACGTTTCGTTCCCATTTTTGCTTTTAATTTTAACTAAATTTTAATTAAAAGCGACACAGTGAATAAATAAAATATACTATGCTATTTTCCAAACCAAGAAACACAAGAAATGATGGCGGCTATGTATTTGTCAGTTTTGACAGAAAGATACAATAAGGTACTAGAATTATCAAAATAAAATTGTAGTAAAGATTCCGAGGGCCGGAGCACATGCCAAAACGTTTTTGCAGTTGCAGCTTTTCTTTTTTAATATTTTAGACAACTTCAACAGACGTTGTTTACTTTTAAAAAGTTGAAATTGATAGTTTTATAGAAAATCGACTTGACCGTATGATTCTTTCGGATCAACTGAATGATGAAAACTACTCAGAAAGTTTATATATAACATTTTTCATCAAATTAAATCCCCTTAATAAATAAATCCCCGGATAATAGATCCGATACCTGCGTTACTGCGTGAACACAATGGCTGCAGAGACGGAGCCGCAAGAGATGTCAAAACATTAAATACAAGCGAAACAACAACAACGCAAGACGGAGCTGGACAAGTTAACTTGATTTTAACTCTTGCGGCTGCGGCTCCGTATGCGTATACGTATGCATTGTGTTCACGCAGTTATTAACAACACCCTCTTTTATATTGACAGCAATAAATACTACGATTTGATGCAAATCATTTGAAGTATACCAATAAAACAAATTATCCTACCTTTCCCAGGTATGATTAACAAATATAATTTTCAAATGATCTGAATACATTTGTCTGGGACACCAGATTGTGGGCGTAGAAATAATTAGGGAATAACGAAAAAACAATTGCAACCTTGCGAGCAAGTAAATAATTTTCAATGCCGTCAACAGTCAACATCAGAAAGAGTTATTAGGTTCTCCCAAACCAAAGCGTTTTTGTCGCCGCGGCAGCGGCATTTGCAGTTGCGACAACCTGCCGCTCTGAGTGCGGCGAAGTATACCCACACCGAAGCGTTTTTTGCAGCGACAAGGCAACTCATTTTTGACATTTGTGAATTTTGTGTATTTAATTAAAGATTTTTCGTTCGTCCAATTAAATTTGTTCGGCAAGGGAGTATTTATTATATTAACTTCTCAAAAACCAAGATGAATGAGAGTAAGTATGCAGTTAACATTTTTCTTTGTGTATATTAATATATTAAATCAAATTAAAGACTTTGGTTGTAATTATCTCCTATCTTTTCTTCAAGGCAAATCGAAAAGGAGCTGTGTAGCCGAATAGATATATGAAAGACTTCGATATTGAAACTCCATGGCCGGAAGAAAGACTTGAATTTACCACATTATGGTGCCGTAATGTTAATGTAAGCTGCACTGAGTGGAAATTTATGCTGAGGTAAGTGATAGAGTCTTCACAGTAGTTTTCAATCACCTATTTATTCTCTTTCAGAGATTTCCCACAACCAATGTTCTATGTGAAAGCAATGCGTCTCTTTGGGACATTATGTGGAGCCGAACAGCTTGCTCCTAAGCGCGCTAAGCTTTGAAGTTCTATCACGACTTTGATTGAGAGTTGGATTTCTGCAACTATGCCTTTGGACCTTGTTGGGAGCCAGTCATGGCCCAGTGCAACTTGAGTTTCAAAAAGATATCTGCTCCTTCAAAGGATCACAGCCTGGTTCTTCCTTTCTGGGATAAACTACGACTACTGCTGCATGGGAGGCTGACCATGATTGTAAAACAGCTCACTGTTCTGCTGCACGCTTCCTTAGATCCATACAGCACAACTGAAGAAATGGAATTAACCTGGAACATCTGTGGAATTGTGTGGACTAATGCCAGAATCATTTTTAAGGGAGAGTTAAATGTAAGAAAATAATTTTTGGTTTTTGTGATGATAAGATTTAAAACGTTTTGATTTTTTAAGATAACAGTTCGAACAGCTTCACGGTACGATGATTGCCGCCTGTTGCACTTTCCAAACCTCAAGTTTACTCTTAAATTGAAGTGCTTAGCAAATCCAAATGACCACAATGCAATGATACCATGCGCTCCAGATAAACTTCAAGAATACTCGAGGAACGAAGACCATGATTCATTTCCCAAAATGTTAACATTTAAATTTTGTTAGAAACGAAACCGATTCCCGGGGAAAATTCAGAGATCGATATACCAAGTCTAGTGCTTTATTGAAGCAGTTTGCGTTTGGTTTGGAAATTGGAAGTTTAATGCTGATTTTATCAGGAGTAACACATACTACCCGGTGGGGGATGTGTTTCACAACGTTCGGCCCAGAAAGAAACAACTAAGTAGGGACTATAAACGTGCTAGTCTTCAGATGAGTCTACACAAATTTAAAATTCTTTATTGAATGTCGCATGCCTTACACAAAGGCTTTCAATTAAATAGAGGGCTGGTTTCGTTTAGTTCAGAACATTGTCTTGCGTTATGTCCGATTGACGATGGTCTGATTCATAGACCAAGAGCAGCCGGTTATTTATATGAATTGTGAGCTTGATAGCAGCTCGGCAAACATTTCTATCTCAGACGCGTTTAAAATCGTTCGATTCTATTTCTTGAGCGTTGACAGAGTGTCATATGGACGTGAAGCATTAATTCCAAATGAAGATGATTCCAAAGAAAAACTACAACACCCACACATAAGTTTGTTGTGTATGATTAAAAGGGCGCTCGGACAAAGAACAATCGAGATGTAGCATTTAACCGCTTTGACTCTTTCATGAAGTCCAAGAAACTCCAAAACAATTTGTCAACAGAAGCTTTAAAAGGTTGCCGCAAAGAAGGGAATTCCAATTGGCTAAAAAGCCAGCGCAATAAAAGTGAAACAGCAACACCGTTTTGCCAATCGGATCGGAGAATTTATCAACTGCAATTAAAAAACCACAACAAGCAAGTCATGCAACAGCAATGCTTCAACAATTGATTGCTGAAGCAGATCACAAATTTAACGTCTATGACGAAGAATAAACGTTTCGAATATCGTAACACAACCATTTATTATAATGAAACGAATGTTCAATAAAAAAACAAGAACATTTTTTTTAATTGCAAAACAACGGCAATGATGGTCTTTTATTTACGGAAATTAAGGTCCCTATTATGAGTAGCGAATCGAACGTTCGACTGGAAGCAAATGTTTTAAGCTACGTGCAGACGGCATATAAAAGTCGCACATATGTGCGGTTCTGACGTCATTTTTACGTCATAATGTGCGAGTATTGACGCATATCGTCTGAACACCCTTTTGGGACAGTCCGCACATGCACGCAAATGGTTTGCGGACGATGTGCGACAGCAAAACCGCACATAAATGTGCGGCTGTTTTGCATATCGTCTGAACACCCTCGCACATTTTTTGTGACACTTTGCGTGCATGTGCGTGCATGTGCGATCTTCAAAATCATGTGCGGTGACACGAAAATAGGACAACGCAAATGTGCATATTTTACGCAAATCAGTAGTGGTTATACAGTATAGTTATGATCGGTTTTCAATAAAAAAAAAATGAGCGAAGCGAAGTGTGTTGGTAGTAGGCTGTTTTTGTGTTCATGAATACAATAAGTATTGAAGTATTTATCGGGTCTCTTTATTTAAATTTTTTTTTTTTTTTGTTGTTGTTGACTTGAGTATTTTATTAATTTATTAAGTTAATTTTTTTTCTACTGATTAATTATGAAATCATTAAAATTGATTGCTGATAAATCATATCCAATGCCAAAACAGCCGTAGTACCCTACTTTCTTTTCGACATTTTCAAATAATTTCAGCACTTTTAAATTTATGTACGGATAAGCTTCGTCAAAAACCACAACCATGAATAAAACACAAAATTCAAACAATTTATTGAAAACGCAAACCTGCATATGAACGCAAATGAGTGATGTGCGGATATTTCCGCATATCGTGTGAACACGTCGCACATCGACCGAAAAATGTGCGTATTCATTTGCGTACATTTGATGTGCGAGCAAATCAACGCAAACTAATGTGCGACTTTTGGGACAGATTCCGCACATCGTCTGAACACCCTTATATGCGAGTTTGCGTACACTGATTTACGTATAGCATTTGCGTTGAATTTACAACTTTTTATGTGACGTCAGAACCGCACATATGTGCGGCTTTTTATATGCCGTCTGCACGTAGCTTTAGAGAAACTCATTTATTGGATTATTATCATTAAACTTTGTCCATTCTCTTATCTGACATACCTTAAACGTCGAAAAAAAAAGTTTTCTACAAAGTTTTTATTTCTACAACCGCTGTAAAAGAAGCTTGCAAAAACATTCGCTTCCAATCGAACTATCGATTCGCTACTCATAATAGGAACCTTAGAATTGGTGACAAATTTCGTAAAAAAACATTTCATATTCATACGCATTTATGATGCTTCCTTTTTGGCATCTCTAGTTCGAAATTGTTACATCGGGCCTTGTGATAGAGGCCAATGAGCATGCCAATTGAAACCATTGAATTTTTCCTGGGACAGCACACACATTGGTCAACCAAAGATTATAACCTAGACTTGTTGCTTACCTTAATCGCATTCTCGCACTTTAAACACATTTACCATTCATTTCTTTTACAAAACAGTCGTAGCCTGGTAGGTCTCTTTTCCAGAACATGGTTATTCTTTTGCTGTTGTTAAAAATTGTATTTGAACTCTTTATTTCTTGAAAACGATAACTTTTGATGTGAAGAGCTACGAATAAAAACTGCAAACAACATCGTTTTGAACATGGGCTTAGTTTAGTCGTATTATTTTATTTTACTTTTTTATAGTGTTATACGCACTGCTATAAAAGGAATTTTGTTTTTGTTTTATTTATTTTAATATTTAAAGATAGGTGACGTTCCCGGATATAATAATTACGCCTCTAGTGTTATAGTAGAAACCCAAATAGAAAGGAAGTTCGCAAACTACAGAGCCGGTCTTTGCGTGCAAGCTATTAAAACAATTTATTTTGTTCTGTTTGTAAATTTATCGGATCTTATGGATTTGAATAATTCCTGATTCGAGCAGTTTCATTATCTTAACAGCTATCGCGGGGTTCTTCAAATGCCTGGAAAGAACAGAGTTGATTAGATGAAAATTTTTGTTTTTGACTTATTGTCTTACTCTTTAACAGCATTTGGTTCGTTCTGCATTTGATCTAGAATAAGTCTCATCGCCGGGTCTTTGAGAATTTGCTGTATTTCTGGATCGGCCATGGCATTCTTCCACACCTCCTGGGGATTGTTATGGAACGCCATTGAGCATGAACGGTAGCTTTCGACAGCCTCGTCGTTGCTTGGATCGATCTCAAGCGCTTTCTGATACGCAACTGAAGCCTTGGACGATTGTTGCATTCCCTAAAAAAGGTGAAGGCAAAAAAAAGTTGAGTCTTATGAGCATCCAGTTGAGAACTAATTTGTAATGTAAAATTTTACCCTTACGGATGTAACCCTTAATGAATTTACTGTCTAGCTTAATACACATTTCAAAGTCTAAGGCCCAAATTGAAGGCGGCCAGCTTAGTGTAACACGCTGCTCTGTTACTGCACAGCTTAGGATCATCGGGGTTTCTGGATATGGCCTCCGTATACTGCTTGATGGCATTGCTGTAGTCGCCTTTTTTAAAGAGCTCATTCCCAAGCTCCTTCTCCTCTTCTGTTTTCTCCGGATTAATATAGGCACGACGTTCAACCTCCTTAATTTTCGCTTCAACGTCACTAAGGAGTGTTTTAATTTCAGGAGTTTCAGTGACTTTGCCTAGTACAAACCTTGAACCAATGAACACAGAAGAGAACAATAGCAACTGTGGTCTCTTACAACTCCTCAAGGAGGGTGTTAAGTCGATAAATGTACCTAATAAAGACAAAATTATAACAGATGAAGAGCCGAATAGTTTTGTTCGTCAAAAAAATATATTCTTACCACTTCTTTCAGCTCCTCACCCATATCCTTCCATATCTTGTCCTTCTTCCTGATATTTTTGTATTACTCGTTGGAGAGGTCAAACAATCGGGTAGCTTGACCATCTCAATTAATTTTTCCGTAAGGGTCATTTTTGTTATGAATTTATTTTTTAGTATGAAACAAGCTTGTTTCCGCGGTATTAGTTTTTTTTTATTTAGTTTAAAACAATTTTATTTGCAAATATTTTCGCGTATTTTTTATTTAGTTTAAAACAAGTTTATTTGCAAAAAAACAAATTAGAAATTATTTTGACAACAAATTACAAATAACAAAACGATTTTGACATTGACAACTGACAAATGAGAGCGGCAGCGGCGAAAACGCTGCATGTACGGGACTGTCGCTGCTCTTCGCCGCGTTGGTGTGGGGACTCTCATATGCCGCTGTGTAATTAATTTTGACAACTGCAAATGCCGCTGCCGCGACGGCAAAAACGCTTTGGTTTGGGAGAACCTAAAAGAGTTATCAAAAAACTTTTCATGACATGATCTGATAAAACCATTTTGCAGCGACAGAAAACGTAGCGTTTTCATCCATTTCTATTGTCAAGATGGCAAAATTGATGACAACAGCGTTTCTGCCTTTGGTTTAAGCGAGAACGCAAACGCAACGATTTTGTAATTGCGAGAGCGACAAACTCAGTTGTTAAATAAGATGACGATATAATAGTAGCCACACTGGCGCTATACAAGAACGATACCGCATTTTCATACATTTGAAGGTTTTGCAATGGCAGAAATCCTGTGTACAGCGTTTCTGCAAATGTCACAACTACATAAAATAAATAAATAGGGTAGTGGAACAGAGCGAGAAGCCCCAGGACCAGCGCATTTCTCACAACCATGCCTTGTGGTAAAATGGAGGGGACCTACAATTTTCTGCCAGTTCCTAGCTGCTAATCGAGAAAGCGAATTTCATGGCAATGAATTAACAAACGGAGGACTTGCCAATTCTTCGCGAAAGGCGATACCCGTGGAAAAACATTTAAGCCTTTGTTGGGATGCGAACCACAAACCTCTGGGTTAGCAGGCAGGTTAGGTTAGGTTAGGTGGAAGTGGCTGTCAGCCAATGAGTACATTGCCTGACACACTTAGAGCGCAAGGGCCCATTGTGATACCACAGAGATCAGCAAGTTAATCACCTACTGATCTCAGAAACCCGATGTAAGATTAACGAATTGATCACTTATTAATCTTCCGTTACGGGACTAGCCGGTTGATCACCTGCTAGTCAAAAGTCGAAAGGCTTTTAGGGTCTATGTAAGTTAAGTCGCTAGTATCATCGAAGAAGATGATGATGAGAATTGAGATGAGTTTTCCTCCTATGAAGTAGTGCAGGGCATGAGCACAGGTGTTGAACGGTTAGCAGGCAGACATGCTAACCATCTAGCCACGGGTACTGTCGCAACTGCAAATCCGATACGTCCCCTATGCATAAGTTATACCCCAATTTTGTAACTATCGCATCGATAACATCGATTGAAAGACGATAAAAACCCGGTACGTAATGTCATCATTGCGAAACGTTTTAAACTGCACCAAATTTCTACTATATTCATAGAATTTCATACCAGTTTTCAACGTCTATCGCCGAATTCTATCGAGGAGATAATTACAGGAATACTGGATTCCGTAACGTTTAAGACAACTATCGTCTAAATTTGAGGTACAAAAAAAAGTTTTTAGACCATAGTAAAAGAGCAACAGTCCAACCAATGAAATTGAAGTTATTTGAAACATTTAGCGCTACAATCGGCAGTAGACGATTGGGAAATAGCCGTATAAAAAGTTACGGAATCTAGGCCCAGATTTTATTGAGGCGATAATAACAGAACAGGGGTGCTCGATCGAACCAAAGCTATTTCACCCCTTGGGCAAACATAGTCTTGATATTTCATTTTGTGCAAACAACTGCATGTCTTATGTGCTTTCTTTTTTTGTGTGAAAACAAAACAGCAAACATCATATCCACTTCAAATATCAAAAAACACATTTATCGAAATAGATTATATAGTTTTTCTCTTGGCCTCCAATTTCCGTTTGCCTAAATTTGCTTTTGTAGTACGCTATCTAATTTTTTTTCGCAGCTCAAACGGTCAACCAACTTTTGACCAAGGCGTAATGGTTCGCATGTCTGATTATTACCTGGGAGCTTTGTTTTACGAATATCAGCAAGACCAGAACAAGTTCTCGTTCATCTGCCACTGCTCCTACTTTTAATTTGATTTGTCTAATGCCCAGTAAGGTGAAAAATGGCGTTGCGTAAAAAGATTTACCTTTGAACATTCTTATAATTTCGAAATGAAAATATTATTTGAATGTATACAACACATACCTATGCAAGTACCTATCCTAACCATCCTTTGTGAGGAAATGAAGGAGACCTAGAATTTTCTGCCGGTGCCAAACAGCTCATCGAGAACCTCGCCACAGGCGAGATTCGAACCGAACACCAGCCTCCAGCGTTACAGGCAGGCATGCTTACCTTTAATGTCTTTGATGTCTTCATAAAAACACGTTCATTTTATGTTGATTTCTCTATATAGATATTTTTAAATGTGCTTTTCAATCATTCAAACCACATGATCAGCTCAAAAATTACCTTTTGTTAACCTCGAATAAGGGGCAGCATTTATACACGAACTTCTAGCAGATAACTAAATTGAACCTTTATAAGATATAGCTTAATTTTCCTTCCTTTCGAATAAATTATATATCCTATCTGGACCTTGATTTTGTGATTAACCAATAAAAAAGAAGCAATACAATTCGTCCTGCCTACTGTGTACTCAGCATGTCAGCATTGTAAAATATTTACCTGCTTGCAAATATTGTTATCGGAATTACCTAATTATTTCAACATCAACCGTTTAACGCCTTAGAACAAATCTATTAAGATCGTTTGAATACTTAATTTGTTAATCATACCTGGCAGAGGTGATTAAGGATAATTAGTGACATCACATCGCATAATATTTTTGCCAATACCAAAAAAGGTGTTGATTACAACTCAGGTAGACAGATCTTCAAGGACTTAATCTGATTGAAATGCTATATAAAGGTTTTCCGAGTAGCTTTCATCATTCAGTTGAACGAAGTGCATCAAACGGTCAAGTTGATTTATTTTCCAACTTTCTTGATTTAAATTTTTAAAAATAATTAACTCGTGTTAAGATTGTCTATAGATAGATATTTCCTTATTTCGTATAAATTTTACACAAAAGGTTTGCCACCGCACATAATAAGATTGTCTAAAATATTGAAAAAGAATTTATTTAAAAAGTAATGGACCCTTTTCCCGATAAACCACTTTATTCATTTGTTGTTGCTTCCTCTCGTACTTCGTACAGATGGAACGAACAATCATCATCATCTACAGACACCAGTTTGTCTGAAAGTGACGAACTACCCAGCCGTGAAGAAAATCAGTTTTCGGGGTTGTGCCACCTACAAACGGAACGTTTCAAAATCAATCGAAGGAAACTTGAAACAATGATTAAAACTCCAAGCAGTGAAGAGGGACTAAACAGTGCAGAGTTCTACTTTGAAAAAATTATGAAAACTACGGACACCTTTATCACTTGGCCTAGGAATCTTAAAATAGGTGCAAGGACCAGAAAGGACCCTTACATAAGAATAGATGGTAAACTACACGACATTGCATGGGCAAAAGGCTTAATTTTGGCTAATCTGGCAACAAGAGGACCGCTCCTTAAGATGAAAATGATCGTCTCCAAAACTGATCATGTGCACATAATAGGACGAGCCGGATGTAACGTTAACAGTATAATGGAAGCAACTGACGTAAATATTCATTTTCCTAGCTCGAATCGTTTAATATCGTCGGAAAAAAGCCATCAAGTGACTCTATATGGAGAACTTAAAGGACTAGAGCAAGCTAGAATTTCTCTTCGTGCATCGGAACCTATACTTATGTCGTTTGAGTTACCAACTGGAACAAATTTACCTCGATATGATGTGCCACATATCAAACAGCTTGAAACCGATTTTAACGTCAAAATAATTTTTATGTCCATACCGAGACACACTTCATATTTTGCCATTGTTAAAGGAATCGATGGTGAAATTGAGAATCTTAAGCAAGCTGTAAGACTACTTATCAATTTAACGTGTGGTGCTCACTCGGCACATACTTTACTCAACATAAAGCTGGAAATATCAAAGGATGTCTTCGATATGTCAATCGCAGAAAGCCTCAACTTAACTGATTTAAAGGAGAGAACTAAAACAGAAATCTCATTACCAGATACCTTTGAATCAAGCCAAGAAATCCCAGTCATTATAACCGGAGCAATTGATGGAGTCTATGAAGCTAAAAAGGAGATAATGGCATGCATGCCGGTTGAGTTCACATTCGACATAATGGACCCTACGTACACCTCAGAAATAATGAATCTTGGGATGAAATACGGACTATCCATATCGGTAAAGCACAAACGGGATAACAGTGCAACTATAACCATGAAAACTGCTGAAAAATATATTACTCACATTTATGCGGCCAATGAAGAAGTACTTGATATGCAAAATACATTTACAGAAGACATGGAAATGCCTAGAGCATACTTATTGATTGAACCAGCATTTCGCGGAGCGTTGGAAAACAGCTTGAATAACAAATCACCCCAGTTCGAGGATGTTTCAACTAAAATTTGGGCCCCCATCGAGACAATCACGGAAAATAGTTCTGTACAAGAGATACAACCTAGCTCATCCATTACTAGCGCACCAAACAATGGCTTGGAAGTGAATTTGGCACCATTTCAAGAGATGCCACCAGATTCAATGGATTCATTTTCATCAGACTCCACAGAGAGTGAAGATGCTTATCAATGCGGAAGAAGTTCAAGTGATTGGGCAGTTGTAAAGGAAGTAAATGATGACATTCACCATTCTGAGTGCAATTTTGATGCCGATGATTTGGAAGTGGCGTTTATACTATCTTCATCTTCACCCAACAACTTTTCAGCAATACTTTCCAACACTCCAGGGGCCGAAAGAGAGTATAGACAGTAATTTCTGGGAGTTGAGGCTTATAAAATACTACATATACCTTCGAGTATATACAAAAGACATTTACGTCTGGATTCGACATACGTGCGAAACGTGTAATTGGAGATTGCTTATAAATTAGTTAAGAGAAAATAAATAAAAAAAAATTTAACTTGTCTAAGGATCTAATAGTAAAACACACACTTAATCATATACAACTTTCAGTTTTGATGAACGCATGTTTCCATATTAGTTTATAATGGTATATAATAAGTTTTAGAAAAACATGTATTTGAAACACTGAAATATTTCATTTGGCTTTATTTTTTCAAGTTATTCAGCTTCTTTAGAAAATACTAAAGATTTATATCCAGACCAAAAGAAATTTTGAATCATTTGATAAATTTTAAAATAAACATTGAAAAAAATTAGACAAAATGTTTCATTTGATGAAGGCCGTATTAACATTTTTTGAACTGTTTCTGAAATTTTATTTTATAAAAACTTTTGTGAAAGTATGCGTGCGTGTATGAGATTACGCTAAACTAAAAAGCTATCTAAAGGTATCCGAGTATTTTTGGTATACCTTTCTATTCAAGTGATCAGCTGATAGAAAATTTATTTTTATTTCTTTTCATGTTGATTTTTTGTTTTGGTGTGCATTTATTTCAGCATAAGAGTCTTTTGAAACGCATAGGAAATCGAAAAAAAAAACAATTATAACTTGTCGTCTAGCAATGATATTTTGAATGTTTTTCTATTTTCAAAAGTCGAATTTTAATATTTCTCAGCTATTGTCTGCAGCAATCTGTAAAAAGATATCTGGATCGTTCAAAAAGGTATCCAAGATACGGCTATCCAAGATAGGCTATCCGATAGGTTCTCGAACGCGCCTATTGTCAAGCTAATGGCGCTTTCCATTGGTTTCACTCAGGGAAGCACTCATTTTAAAAACCAATGGAACACTTAAAATAATTTCTGCTCAGTTTAACGTAATTTCCTTTGTGTGAGTGAAACACCTATGGCTCTTAAAAAATAATCCTTGAAGAAATTTTTCATTTTGACATTTGAGTAACATGTGTTAGTGCTTCTGAGTCGATTCTCACTTCAAATCGAGAAGCGGCTGTCACTCCTCAGAATCATGAAAAGCGATCTTTTTGCACCAATGGAACGATTTGAGAATGCTTCTGGACGCTCCTGGACGGTTCTTTTCGTCCAATGGAAAGTCACATAACAAAATCCGATCATCAGACAATTCCAACCCGGCTCGAAATCCAAAAATAAAGTGGTGTTAGTAATATCACTGACACAACTTTATATCCGGTTGAATACGTGTAACAGATAGATCTCCTGTTACAAGAGCAACAATAACCGTGTTTCATAGGGAGTCTATAGGCTTGAAAAACATCCCAAAACATCGCACATGTGAAAACAACAACGATTAGTGAACGAAGTAAGTGAGCAAAAATAAGTCAGAGCTGAAAAGTAAACAACAGTGATGGCAGGTAAATGGTACTTTTGGAATAAAATTGCATTACTGCGTGAACACAATGAACTGAATACGCAGCCGTAGCCGCAGCCGCAAGAGTTTAAATAAAGTTAACTTGTGCGGCTCCGGCTTACGTTGATGTTGTATTCACTTATACTTAATATTTTTACATTTCCTGCAGCTCTGCAGCTGTTGTGTTCACCCAGTTAGTGAGTACAGCTTTTTAATGAGACTCATTACTGCACAAACTATAAGATTCTCAATAAAACGCACCTAAAAAAAAAAAACTAGGGAAGGAGGACATCTTTGGAAACACAATCGGTAAGCATAGCCTCCACGACAAAACCTCCGAAAACGGATTGAGGCTAATCGATTTTGCTGCGGGGCTAAATCTTGTTGTAAGTAGTACACGCTTCCCGCATCTCAAAATTCATAAAGGTACATGGCGATCCCCAGATCAATTAACCGTCAACCAAATTGACCATGTTGCGATATACGCAAGGCACTCTTCCAGTGTGCTAGATGTCCGAACTTTCCGAGGGGCCAACTTTGACTCGGACCACTACCTTGTTGTAGCCAAGGTACGAATGAGGATATCTTGTTCACGACCAGCACGAACTAACGCTGTGAAGAGATATGACGTCGGAAAGCTACAATCGCAAGAGATTGCCAATGCCTTTTCCAATCGAGTGTCCTTTCATTTATCCTTGAATCCCACGCCGCCAGCATTAAACATTGAAGACCAGTGGTAGCAATGCCAAGAATCCATCAGAATCGCTGCTTCTGAGGTTCTGGGTTTCACTCGGCCACCAAAACGAAACCCATGGTTCGATGAAGAATGCAGGCAGGCAAATGCAGCCAAGCAAAGAGCACGACAAATGCTTATGCAAACACGAACAAGGGCTGCTTACGATCAGTATAACGAGATTTACAAGGAGAAAAGAAGGGAAGAACAACCGACTTCTCAAAAAGAAAAAGAAGCAGCATGAGAAGCGCTCGTTTGAGAAAATAGAGAGGTGCTATGACAGGAATGAGATTCGGAAGTTTTACCAAAAGGTAAAAAGATCCTGCCAGGGTGGCAAGCCCCGAACTCAAGCCTGTAAAGACCAGCAGGGAAACATAGTTATAGAGTCACAGTCGCTACTGAGGATCTGGAAAGATCATTTCTGCAGACTGCTTAGCAGCGATGAGGACACAAATTCCGCTGTCAGGCAGACTGCCCCATTCAGCCTGGACGATGATCAAGAATGCCGTCCTCCCGACCTAGAAGAAGTTAAGCTTGCTATATGCAAACTTAAATCAAATAAGACTGCAGGTGCAGATGGCCTTGATGCCGAACTTTTCAAGGCAGCTGGAGATCAGTTGGAAAGAAGCAAGCACCAACTGATCTTCATGATATGGTCGGAAGAAAGCATGCCCGATGAATGGAACCTCAGTATCGTATGCTCGATCCTAAAGAAAGGAAACCCTCACAACTGCGCCAATTGTAGAGGGATAAGCCTCCCTAACGTCGCTTATAAGATCTTGTCTGCTGTAATATGTGAACGTCTGAAACCCCACGTCAACAACTTGATAGGTCCTTATCAATGTGGTTTTAGACCGGAGAAGTCCACAATAGACCAAATTTTCACATTACGGCAGATCTTGGAAAAAACCCGAGAACATAATATCGATATTCACCACCTCTTTATCGATTTCAAGGCCGCGTATGACAGTATCTACAGAGACGAGCTGTACAGAGCCATGTCTAGTTTCGGCATCCCTGCAAAGCTCGTACGACTATGCAGGATGACTTTGGAGAATTCACGCTGCTCCGTCAAGGTCGGTAAAGAACTCACCGAGACCTTCAATATCGAAAAAGGTTTTAGGCAAGGCGATAAACTGTCATGCGATTTCTTCAACATCATACTTGAACAGATTGTAAGAAACTCAAACGTCAACACCAGAGGAACAATCTTTCAAAAGTCCGTGCAATTACTCGCATATGCAGACGATATTGAAGTAATGGGAAGAAAAAAGCGTGATGTCATAGGTGCTTTTGCGAGTATTGAAACAGAAGCGGTAAAAATCGGTTTGATGGTTAACGAGGGCAAAACAAAGTATATGCTGTCATCAAATAAGGACACAGAACATCGACGAATTGGACAAAACGTCACAATAGACAGACATAACTTCGAGGTAGTACAGGACTTCGTCTACCTAGGATCCGCTGTAGACACGGACAACAACATCAGTGCGGAGATCAAACGGAGAATAACTCTTTCCAACCGTTGCTTCTTTGGGTTAAGAAGGCAATTGAGAAACAAAACCCTCTCCAGAAAAACCAAGGTAACCTTATATAAGACCTTAATCATCCCAGTCCTGCTTTACGGCGCGGAAGCATGGACCTTATCGAAAGCGGATGAGGAAACCCTTGGTCGTTTCGAAAGAAAAATTCTCCGAATGATCTTTGGTCCTGTATGCGAAGACAATGTGTAGAGAAGAAGAGAAGAGAAGAGAACGAGCTGTATGAGCTGTACCGCGACATGGGCATAGCCAGAAGAGTAAGCATCGCGAGGCTACGATGGTTGGGCCATGTTGAGCGGATGGACCCAAACGCTCCGGCTCGTCAGGTGTTCGAAAGCACATTGCAGGGAAATCGCGGAAGGGGAAGACCTCGTCTTAGGTGGCGCAATCAAGTGGAGGATGACCTCAACCGACTTGGAGTGCGAAACTGGAGAGAGCTCGCCCGCAATAGAAGTCGTTATCGAAGTATGTTGGTTGAGGCCCAGGTTCACCCCGAATTGTAATGCCCAACTAAGTAAGTAGGTAAGTATGTAAACAAAAACAGCCTTATTTATAAACCCATAATAGGAAGCGAATAGCGCTATGTTCCCCTTATAATAATACCTCTGAACAGAAAAACCTATTTATAAAACTTTTTGGACGTAACATAGAGGTAGAATATGCTGAACGCCGATTTAGGTAGTATAGCGACTGAATAGGTTTATGTCATCGCTATTGTGAAATGACAAGGGAATGTTAGTACGCCGGCAGATACATAGATGGCTTTCAGAGACCGGTTTGTCTTCGATAGTGAAGTACCTCTGTGTATTACCGCTCAATGCTATAAATTAGATTATAGATTATGGATATGTAAGATATACACATCATAACTATAATGGTTTATAAATAAGAATTTATGCAACGTAGAACAGAGTGCTATTCACCACATAATTATTCATTTGTTCAGAGGTATTTAGGGAAATCTAATAAATACGGCTGATAGAAGTTGCGGCTTGCGGGTCAAAAGAAGAACTGTTTTCCCTTTTGTTCTTTGTTCCTCTTCTAAGAATAGCTGAATTTTCTATCGCGGCGGTGTGGGTATTCTCATAAGTTGCAACTATAAAGCCTTGCGCAAACCAATGCGGTGAGTGCGTGCGATGCGATTGCGATAAGTCAAATCCCTATGTAATCTTATGGACGTTTGACTTAATGCATAGGGATTTGACTTATCGCAATCGCATCGCACGCACTCACCGCATTGGTTTGCGCAAGGCTTAAAAACGCTTTGGTTTGTTAGGTCCTTGAGGCTTACCCCCTTGTTATATCTCTTTTGTGATGTACACGGTCAAAGTTTATCTCATGTCTCATCTCTAATTTAGTACACTTTTTTTATACCAATCCCAAATAACAGCAGTTGACAGCTGCTCTGACAGCCTCTGACAATTGTGTTGTGTCACAAATCGTGGAGCAAAAGGCAAAATTTTTCTACTTCGTGTTTTGTTTTCTTAATTTACCTTCTTGGTTTTTCATGCAAATCAAAAATTAATTTTGAAAACAATTCAATCAACAATGTTCAAACAATCTCAAGAAAGAGTTCATAGCCGATATCTGTACAAATAACTCCACATACATCTTACTTGTGAACTGGAAAAATTTCACCCAAAATTAGTTCAAATAAGTATTTTGGTCACTGCAGAAGTAGTATCGAAAGCAAATAAATGAAATTTAGAAAATTGAAGCTCTGTCAATGAGATCTACGGTTAGTTATATGTTATCGCATGGTTCAGGGGAGCCTGTAATGTCGCGGCCGGACTATGAACAGTGCGCTTATCATCACGGTTGCTTGCTGGTGCTTTTGCGTGGTATTGGAGATGCTAAACCACGATCTTTGCAGAGAATATTCGACCGTGTGAGGAAAGTGAACAACGTTAAGATAACAGGTGGGTGTAAATTGTAATCTTAGAGAAACAGAATTCAAGTTAGGTCAACTTTTTTTTTGTCACTATACCAAGCAAGTTGTATGTATCCTTCTTGTGTATACATAATTTGGTAATAAGAGTCTATTGACCTAAAGAACTAAAAAAAATTTAATCAAAATTAAGTAGGCTAATATTTGAAAGCACTGCAACAATAAGAAAACGAAGAAGGGTTTCACGGAAAGAAATTGTTCCGGATTTCAAGCGAAAGTGGTCGTAAATTTCTGCATCTGACTTGCGCTCAATTTAAGGCTTGGAATTGGGGTCGTAGGTTTGAATTTGATTTTCCCAATACCTATTTGTCTTTCAAAAGATAACGCCAGATAAAAGAAGTGAAAATTGGTTGGTTTAACATAAGATAATAATAAAGTAATCTCCTACAATTTTACTTCAAAGTAAACTTATACCGTTAATTTCATTATCATTTTATTTTTTGTATCTTCTAGATTCGGGCATTAGCCGCGATATTTGGTTGCGGTACATCCATGACCATCCTCCAGAAAACAATGAGTGGGGAGATTTCCAAACTCATAGACGGCTACTGGGTCTTATAACTATAGGTAAATTCGATAAACAATCGGAGCTGGATGACCTTTGTCGCTCGCACGAGTCTATGAAATCAAATTATGCGACGACACTATTTGACTCTCGTGCGATACTGTTTGGACCAGCAGAAACACCCAATCAAAGCGAATCTGGCGAAACACATGTGAGAAAAGAAATACAAGAAGAGTTCAACACACCATCAAGTTTTAAAAGCCGTGCACTCCTCTATCGAGAAAATGATGCATGTGTCGATCTTGAGTCTCACATCACAGATTTTGCCAATGCTCTCTTTTGGGTTCTCGAAGCAAAGCGTTCAGATAGATCACGGGAGAAAGTTGAAAAGTTTCAATTTCTTCTGGCACCTTTTGAAAAACGCGATTTCGTCGGTCTTAATTTGGAGTCGCGCAATAACCGCAAGCGGTGTGTAGGCCGTGTTACAAAAAATTTAGCAGATCTTTCACTACAGGCGGGTCTTATAGCTGAGGCTTTAAATTTGTATCATAATGCCTGCGAAACTTTACGTGCCATAAACGACTCATTGTGGGTCGGTGCTTCTGAAGAAGGATTGTGTGCCGCTTCAGCGATTATTTTATATCCACAGATGAGAGAAATCGAAGTCTTGCATCGAAATGCTAGTCTTCAAGAGGGAACTTCATCGCCACTTAAATCAACGCCTGAGAAATGGCGGGCCAGTGATCTAACAAAAAAAGTAATTCTTGAGCATCAAAACTCAAATGATACTCCACAAATGGCGTCAAATTCATCATCTACATCATCAGTGTCATCGTTGCTGACGTCTTCGTCATCGAATTCATCTTCATTGTCGTCCTCTGCATCAATGGCTCGCAATGATCTGCCAATGTTCATACTCAAACCCGAAGAAATTTGTGCGAATTATCGTAGCGCAATTATCCACTACAGCAAGTATAGACCTGCATCAGTGGTGGAAACTGAAGCTGCCTTCAAAGCAGCTCGCATTTGCATCGAACAGAACAAAAATCTTGAAGTGACAATGTTTTTACAAGATGTTTTGTCCATTAATCTAAAAATCAGCGATCATGATCGCGTTAAACGGCTCGAAATGATCACTGATTTGTATCAACAAATTGGCTACAGAAGGAAGGCAGCTTTCTTTCAGCGAATGGCTGCTTGGAAGCTTGTGGCAAACAATCAAAACCCTGAGTGGGCACAAAGCTATCGTTTGATGTTAGAAAGCTTTCCTGGATATTTATTGTCACTGGATCCATTGGAGGTCATCGAGAATAATGCAGGTTGGCCAGTGTTACAGATTGAGCAGGTGCAATCGTTGATAACTGCGGCAGGGCGCTTGTGTCAATCAGCACTTGCAACAAGGCACCAGACATTTCTTTTACAGACACAGTGGGATAATATGACTCCAGCTGAGCAAAGCCAAATGGCTCAAGATCTTCAGGTTCGAATGAATAATAACTTTCAAATTATTTTTATAACCACTTTTTATTTTTTAGAAACTGAGTTCTCAATGTGAGGGATCGCCGGTACCTCTGGTGCTAGAAAATGGTACTGTCATTCCACCTGCTAATTTGACAGATATTCCTTATTGCTTAGAACTGACACTTAAGGATTTACCCTCGCACCTGCGTCCCCAGCAAATAAAAGTGATCAAGGCAGATAGCGGACCGTTTCTATTCACTCCCATACATTTCAGTTCCATTGACCGAAGGGAAAAGAAAAAAGACAAAAATAAAATCTGTCAGTCTTTTATAAATTTTCAGTTATAAATTGAAATTAATGAAGTGAGTTTTCTCTTTGCAGCTTTCTTCTGGGTCCAAAATGACCTATCTGAGGTAACAATCAAGGTGCGCAACCCACTTCCGTTCGAGTTGCAAGTATGTGATATGCGACTGTTGACAAACGGTATTGTGTTTGAATCACTCCCACAAACAGTCAAACTCCAACCATCGGTAATTACCCCTATTACTCTCCATGGAACTCCAATCGAAGTGGGTCAGTTGGAAGTTCAGGGCTACAGTACACACACACTGGGTGTCAAATCAAATTGTCGGCTGAAACACATGCGAAAGCGAGAATTTCCACAAAACTATCTGATCGAGGTGATCCCAGCGATGCCACGAATAAGCGTAAAGACATCATTGCCGCAGACAGCGACGTTTTGCACGTTAGCCAATTCGGAAACTGTAATAACCTCGGCAAGCCTTACGCTGTATAACGGAGAAAGTTCAACCTGTACAATAACAATAATCAACGACAGTCCACTGCCAGTAGAGCACTTGGAGATGGCTATCAGCTCAAATGTTGACCAAGAAGCTCAGTCGAGAATATTCCACATCGATGAAGCCGAACTCCAATCGCTTTTGCCCATTCCGCCAAAGAGTACAATTGATTTTTCAGTTGGAATATTTGGCGATGCAGATTTCATCTGTCCAACGGTGAGTTTGCGTGCCGCGTCAGTTCACTCTGGCACGACAACATACGCTAATTGCCACAATGATGGTCCCCACAGTTTGGGATATTCAACTGTCTCGTCGGGCCATGCAAGTTTGCCGAGTCGCGTCAGCTCACCGTTGCCGCACTATCAAACAAATGTTGCTGCTGGTAGACGAAACGATGTACAGACATCGAGTTTTCGTTCCTCTAATTCCGGTGGCCATTCTTCGTTAGCTACACTAAGCCTTCCTCAACCGTCCAATAACAACGTTGGTCAGCACGTAGAGGCTCAGTTTCGTATAAAGTATTCAGGTGGAGAGGCAATGCGCGAAGGCTATTGCCGGCAATGTGCAATTTCTTTCAATGTTGAACTTTTACCTAGTGCTCAAATTACAAGTTGGGATGTGCTGCCAGCTGAGATGTTAGTTTTATAATATTGCGGGTGTTTTTTTAACATAATTATGACCTTTTGAATTTACTTCTTAGACCCTCACAATTCTATCTTGTCCTGGATGTATCGAATTTAACTGCTCAAGAAATGTCGCTCAACTATACAAACAATAAGAATATTCTAATAGAAGCCAAGGAAAGCTGCAGGGTGCCAATACCGGTTGATAGGTGTTCATTAGAGAGTCTTTTTAAAAATGACAAGCAATCGGAGGAGACAGGTAAGAAGATAACGTATATGCCGAACTGTAACAGGTTAGAAGAGACAGTTTTTTTTATGAAAAGTAAATATGTACACTGAATAGCCAAGCAAAGCCTATGGGTACTTTTGGAAGCATGAGAAGAATGTCCTTCGGACGTGACATAACGATGAGCGCGTTCACGTCTCTTAAGCTCTGCTTTAAAACGAATTGAAGTTGATAATCTTTTTGTTTTCTTTCACAGTTTATATGAATATGAATTCGCAACCTTCTCATAGTGATAAAATTAGTAAATTGTGCTCGGAACATATAGCCGAACGGGTTAATATTAGTTGGCTTCTGACTGGAACCGAAATACAGGGTATAGCTTCCTTGAAAGGAATCACACTAACTCCTGCTATGATTGACCTAACAACCGTCGCCCCATTGCAATGGAGTAAGTTATTGAAAAATCAAAAATTAAACAAAAATTGAAAATTATCTTCCTTTTCCAGCTGTTGCAATACAAAATGCACCAGTGCAGCCACAATCTGAAGTCGTTTGCACAGCTGGCCATAGTGTAACTTTAAGTATAACCGTTTGCAATCAATCAGTTACACCTCTTAAGCACTTAGCTTTGACTATACAATTCTATCAAGACTATAAAAATGGAGTTGAGAACTACAAATTAGACGTCGCAATGTCTGGTCCTAACCAGTGAGCTTATACTTCTTATACTTAAAACAAAACAAAAAACTAAATTCAATGTTTTTAAATTTCAGAAAATCGATTCCATTGTTACAAAAGAATGAAGAGGCTCACTTCGAGTGTACTGTAATATTTTTTACACCTGGCATTTATAAATCTAATATCCAGTGCCGTTCCTTGCCCGCTCAAGATAGGCCCAGTGTACCGGCAACGGAAACCACTTCACAACATTCAGCATACCAAAATTTCGCCAGCTATCATGAAAGCCAGCTTCATGCATGGAAATTCATTCCCCCAATTGAGGTGACCGTTCTGGAGCAGTAGTTTGTGATATAATCATGTTTTCTCTTATCACTATATTCTGTTGAACTCTTTCCCAAATACTTTCTTATTTTTTGTAAATATATCAGATAAATTGTTTTTTATTTGTTTCTAAGTTTTAATTAAGATGTTATTCCATTGAAAAAAAGATATAATTGTTTAGAAATTAATCTCTATACGCTATAAACACTAATGTGTGTCCTAAAAATGAATTTAGTTCCAATTCAATTCAATTTAATTGCTATTATATACATATTATAAAAATTTGGTTAATAAAAAATACTCCTCGGTTACAAACTTATTCTACTTTGTATTTTTTTAATTTAAACTCATATACCTAAATCAAACGCAAATTAGCTATATATGTATATTTTTATATTGCAAAATAATAAAAGCAAAAAAAGTAATAAAAAAATAGTTAATACCTATAGAATAAAATGCTTTAAGAGGAGTAGATTAGAACTTATTCTGTCATTCCAAGGCTTTTGGATAGTTTTGTGCGTATATGGAAATAATGGCGTTTATATTGGAGTTTAATAAAAAGATTTGTTTTTCAACTAAGAAATGTAGCAGACGGGTAAAAAGTAAATAAATATTATAAAAGAATAGAGTTTGTGTTAGACATTATAAAGATATTAATAAAATGCAATGACGGAAATAAACAATTTTTATTTACTACTTGGCTATAGAATACGTTCACGTGGTGTTTTTGTGCGGTGTGCCAATGTATTATAATATGGTTGGTACTAAAATAGGGAATGATCGAGTCAGTTGTGCTAGAAGGTAATAAAATAAAACAATAAAGGTTAGCACGATTCTTTTCCTGTGCCCTAACTATGTAATTCTATTCTACTTTCCAATCATTAGAAAGTATTTTTTTTTTCAATTTTAAAGGGGCCCTCTAGATTCTGTGGTCGAAAAAATCGAATCATATCTACAATATGTGTAGAAAATGTGTGCCAAAGGATTCTTCAATATTTAATATAATATTTCAATATTTCACAAGTTACGGCCCTGGAACGGATCAGGTATATTTAGCGAATCTCGAAACATCATTTTTCGAAACGGTGACCACGATTATCTTTCTTTGGGTTAAGAAGGCAGTTGAGAAACAAAACCCTCTCCAGAAAAACCAAGTTAACCTTGTATAAGACCTTGATCATCCCAGTCCTGCTTTACGGTGCGGAACTTATCGAAAGCGGATGAGGAAACCCTTGGTCGTTTCGAAAGAAAAATTCTCCGAATAATCTTTGGTCCCGTATGCGAAGACAATGTGTGGAGAAGAAGATACAACAACGAGCTGTATGAGCTGTACCGTGACATAGGCATAGCCAGAAGAGTACGCATTGCTAGGCTACGATGGTTGGGCCATGTAGAGCGGATGGACCCAAACGCTTTGGCTCGTCGGGTTTTCGAAAGCACATTGCAGGGAAATCGCGGAGGGGGAGACCTCGTCTTAGGTGGCGCAATCAAGTGGATGAAGACCTCAACCGACTTAGAGTGCAAAACTGGAGGGAGCTCGCCCGAAATCGAAGTCGTTATAGAAAGATGTTGGTTGAGGCCCAGGTTCACCCCGAACTGTAATGCCCTTCCTAGTAAGTACGTAAGACCACGATTATCGGAAACTACAGCATCGACCTTGTTTAAATTTATACAGCACCTTTAATGTGTTATAAGACAGCGATTGAGCTAGAAAACCATTACAGACATACACAGGGCGGCACAGTAGGGAAGGGAGCTCCAAGTGTAGCGCATTTTTCAAAACCATGCCTACTGTGGAAATGGAGGGACCTACAATTTTCTGCCGGTTAATGTCAACGAATTTAGTATCCAAGGGCACCCGTGGAACAACATTTTTTGGTTCTGACGGGATTCGAACCACGAACCTCACGCGTAGCAAGCAGACATGCTAACCATTACGCCAAGGCACTATGATTACAATGATTGCTTCGGTATATTTTTCTTTCAACGAGCGAAAAACTTAAGAAAAAATGGGCACGACTGGGTCGCACGAACTTGCGATCGTTTGCAAAGTAAAATACCAAAATCTTAAGACTGAGTTAAAGGTCTAAGTATTCATTCTTAATTATTTTGTGGTACAGGGCTGCCAACTCCACATTAATTACGAAAATTGAATTAAATCACGCAAAATTTTGAAAAAAAATTAAATTAAATGTTTCAAAAGTTTCAAGTGAAAATCTAAAAACGCCATTTTTTTGCAATCGCTAGTACATAAAAACCCTTAAAATTTAATTAAAATCGTTAGAGCCATTTTTTAAAAAACTGGTTTTTTATTTTTTATTTTTTCAAAAAATTAGGTTTTGAAAATTCAAGTACACAAGGCTTAAGATCTTGCTAAGAAATGTATTGACAAAAAATTTGAAATAAATCAAATATACCGTTTTGAAAATATTCGAAAAAATAAATTGTTTTTAAAAAAATTTATGAAAATTCGAAAAAACTAGATTTTTGAAATATAGATATGCAATCTTTCTCAAACAATTTAGTACTTTTTAAATATGAAATTTCGTCAGAATCGAGTTAGCCATTAGATAGAAAGTCGGCTTTGAAAAAAACGGTACTATGGGAGGTACCGTTTTTAGACATTTTCCAAAAAAAATTTTTACATCATTAGAACGGTTGTTCAAAACTAATACCTCATGTAAAATTTTATCAAAATCGTTAGAGCCGTTTTCGAGAAAAATAGGTATTGTCATATCGGTTGTATGGCAGGTACCGTTGTTTCAAGACCCAGAGACCCAATTCCAAAAACCCCTCTGTAGGCTACCTTACAGAGCTTAACTACAAATTTTTAAAAAAATCGGTCAAGCGGTTCAGGCTGTAGATCCATATACACACAGACGGACATACAGACAGACAGACATACAGACATACAGACATACAGACAGACAGACAGACAGACAGAATTGTAGGACCCACTTTTTTCGTATTCTCTATCATCGTAATGTCATGTTTAGTAGTTATCTCAAAATTTTTTTTCTGCACGATTGCAAGACTTGCCTTATAGTACCTATAATCGCAAGTAAAAATATGAAGATTAAAATGCCGTTTGTTTTTTTTTTTATTCAAAATAACCATAACAAACCTCCTGTAGGCCTCTATAGCTCTTGTTCTATTTTGTGTTTTGGCTTCAAAAAAAATGTGCAAGGATTATTTAAATGTGAATAAAGATAAAGCAAAAACAATGAGATTGATTATTTCGATGGTTTGCCGTAAAAAATATTGAAAAACCAGTAAAAAAAAAACAGCCCACAAACTGGAGGACCGCCTTAAAAGCCAATAAGAAGGTATGAAGAGTAGAATTTAAATTCTTTCAATTACTTTTGACAAAAACTTAGCATTTTAGTAAATTATTATGAGTGCGGTATTCAACAATTAAATAAAATCAAATTAATTAAAATCAAAATACCATTCCGTTTTCGAGATATCCCGCTACATTTAAAAAATGCATATGTTTAACGCTTATCTTGTTGTTTCCTGTTGTCGCACCCCATTATGCCACTCGTTTAAAATTAAGGTGGAAACTGGTTTTCTTTGGGATATGTATGGCGGTTTTTGGTAGTTCTGTTGTAATTTAACAGTTAGAGAACCCAACCATTTTAAAATTCTGTTCACAACGTAAGAATTTCTACAAATAAGGTACAAAGAAGCATTTACTTCTTAGTAGTTAGCCGCTAAACGAATGAAACTACAAGTATGATTACCGCTAGTAAACTAGGTTTTGTAGACTAGCAAGTTTGCAAAAATACAGGTACACCAATTAAAGATATAAGGTTTCGGATCAATTAAGAGAAAAAACTTACCACTATTTTGCTTAGTAGAACATCAAAGATTTTTAGCTTTATATTAAACACATAAATATTTAATTCCGTTAATATTATACGATCAACTGATTTCGCAATCAGACGAATTGACAAGAGAGAAGTGCTTGAGCTAGTTGATCGGGCAAATTCTTTAAGTGAAAATAAAACTTTTTGGGATGTTTTTGGAAGCCGCGGGTTTTCATTTGTGAGCAGAAAAACAGATTTTTCGTAAATACAATTGAAAGATTTAAAAAAACATACTGATTACTGATTTCTTTGTGGTCGTATGACTCCATAGAGGAATAAAGAACAAGAAGGCAAGCCTCATACACACTACAGCATCCTTCCACAACCTGACTTTACAAACACCACTTTAATTTCGGATTTCAAAACCAGTTTGAAATCTAAACATAAAGTGGTATTAGTAGATTCACTGACACAACTACAACTATATTCAGCTGAATACGTACACGTATACCTACGTAAACAAATAGATCTCGTGTTGCAAAAGCAACTACGTAAACAAATGGAACTCTACTAATTTTTTTATAAGAATAAATTTTAATCAGCAAACAGTTAAATTGATCCAAAATGGGAAGCATTCTAAACGTATCCGAATAGGTTTTGTAGTTGTTTGCATGTTGGGCATTTAGAAGAACACATTTCGTCAAAAAAGCTATCTGAATCAAGTGATCCTATTAGAAAATTAACTTTTGTTCCTTTAACTAATAATTTTTTATTTCAGTGCGCATTTAGTTCAGTATTATACTATTTTTATATATTATACTCATTTAAAGCGCAACCTCAGGACTTATGTATATATATCTAAAGATAACGTGAGTTTTCGATTTCTGAAAAATGGTCAACAACAAAATCACCACATACCTGTCATTTGAAAAAAATACGTGCCATTTAACATCTCTGTTTGTCACGTGATCTCGATTCACACAGCACACTTTTTCGCTTTAATTTAACCGAAAGCGAACATTGAAACTCGATGTGTCTTTATAACCCACTTATTTTGGTCACTGTATAGATAAACTATTAAAAAGTATTTCGATATATCAGTTGCTACTCTATCTTATGTTGTTTAACTTTAAACTTTGAACCTTCTTGTTTTAGCGACGATGCACGGCGACACAAATTAACTGGGGGACTGGGAGTGGGAGAACTGAATTCGACCTTTTAAAGTTATAACTAGATAAATCGTGATTCGTGACGATCACACACAAACACTTTTCCACAATATTACTGCCGCCTGTGTAATACTCACTCTTTTCATATTGAGTGTTATTCAAACGGCACCATATAAGTTTTTTTGTTTTGTAATTTATTTCTTATTTCTTCACTAATGTCGCTTTCCATTGGACGAAAAGAACCGTCCTATTCCTTAAAGGAGCTCTCTAAAACCGTTTTAATTTGTTCAAAAAGATCGCTTCTCATTATTTTGAGAAGTGACAGCTACTTCTCAATTTGAAGTGAGACTCCACTCGTGGAGCACTTAAAAATGTAACTCAAATGTCAAAAAGAAAATTTTACTTTAGGAATATTTTTTATTAGCTATCATTCATTGGTATAAGCATTTCACTCACTGAAAGGCACTTTGTTAAACTTGAACTAAATGAGTGCTTCCCCGATTCCCGAGTGAAACCAATGGAAAATATAAACAACTCAACTTATTTAATTATTTTATTGAACGTTATACTAGATACTTATGCTAGATAATTTTAAAATTTATTTCTAGATTTATTTCAGTAATTGATTTTGTATGAGTGAAACACTTAAAGCTCATAAAGATATTTTTAAAGAAAAATTTTCTTTTTCATATTTGAGTTACCTACATGTATTGGTGCTTCTTGAGTGGATTCTCACTTCAAATCGAGAAGTGGTAGTCACTTCTCAGAATCATGAGGAGCGAACTTTTTGCACTAATTGAACGTTTTGAAAATGCTCCTGGGCCCCACTGGCCAGCTCTTTTCGTCTAATGGAAAGTGTCGAATGGCTGGAAATACTTGCCTCAAATTTTATAACTGGGCAACTCATCAAATCGAATCCCATAATCGGAATGTTAAAATTGTAATCGAATCAACATTCAACAACTTTGATTTTGATTTTAATAAGAGGTTTTCAACAGATGGTAATCATATAAAGGTCTGTTGCGGCACGCACGAAATCCTGAATCCTTTTTCTTGCTTTTTTCCCCTTTCTCTTATTCAAGAGATAGTTACGAACTTTTTCACGGATGTTTCTAAATTTTTTCCAGAAAGCAAAGAAACAGACACCATAAAAACCAATTCAAATCAAATTAAATTCTCCCTTATCTTTCTCTGAAAATAAAAAAAAAACTTTGACTTTTCTTTTAAAAGAAAACTTGTATACTTTATTTTAAATAAAAACAAAACAATTTTGATTGAATCATTATCATTGAAATATAAGAATTTACTTTTCAATATCTAAAAATTAAAAAATTAAAAATAAAACCCAGTTTCAATAATATTTAAAACAAGGAGAACAATTTTGTTTTAAACAACTATTTGTACAGTTATAAAGGCAAGTTTTACAACAAAATAAGTTCTTCAATTAACAATGAAATAAACAAAATAAGTTTTTCATAACAATGTTGCCTTTTTGTCCATCGTATATATACTTTTTGTTCATATAATTTTATTTAAAAATTAGGTACTTATTTAAAACTTTTTTTTTTATATATTTGATTTTATGATTTTGTTGTTTATTTATAAATGCATTGCTAATTAGTTTCTTTTTTCAATGATTTACAATTTAATAATTTAAATACGTATTCGTACATAATGTTTTTCAATGTTTAACTTGTGTATTAAGTGTTATATAATTGAAGATGATGTTATATATATATATTTTTTTTATTATAAATCTAGAAAAATGTATATTACCTAAGTTTTCATGCTGATTTTTTGATGATGTTTTTATGCGAAATGTATGCATTCATTTTGAATGAATGAAAAGTTGAATAGGAATTTTTAGTCACTATGATGATTCGTTTTTTTACATATTAATTTTTTTCGTGAAAGGAAATACAAAAGCATCTTAAAAATAAATATTAGATTGCATGACTCTATAGAGACATATCTTAATTTTTTTTAAATGTATGTCTTCAATTTGTTGATGTGTGATATTAAAGCTTTGCTTTTTTAATTTAACCTGTAGCGCCTATAAAAGAGGACAATGATTAAGAATTCTAAAACTAAGAAATAATTTGTGTTAACAAAAATTAAATAAACTTTTTACTGTTTTAGTACTATTTTAGTTTTCCTAAAATAAGTGAAAACATTTATTATAATTTAATAAAGATACGTTCAAAACTAGTTTAAACACAAAAACTCACTGAAGTTTATATCAGCGAGATGTGTCTGGGGTAGTAAATTTTTTTTTCTTAGAATGCATGTGCTGTATATAAATGGGAAGTACAGGTTTTTCTTCAAAAACCACTTATCTGGACACATTTTTTGTATAAGCCTAAAACATCTACAGAACAATTAAAGCTAATTTTCAATTTTGACACAGAGTAATGATGGCAAATTGGGTTGAGAAGGTATGGAGCAAGGCGATTGGAGGTATACCACCAATGATAAATCAAACGTAATATATATGATCCATGAAAGGATAATTTGAAATCGTATTTGAAATACAAAAGAAATGTTAAGAGAATATCAAAGCCCATATCTAAAAACTCCTGTGACAATTCGTTTGCCTTAGCTCATGTTCATTCGCGTAATGTTTATAAAAACTAAAATCAACGAATTTTGGATAAGGTTTTTACCAAAAAAAGAAAAAAAACTGGTAAACGTATTTTGAAATTTTGGAGAGAGAAGAGGGAAGAGCATTCGGCTGAACCATAGCTATACACAATTCAATGTACCTAAATATGCAATCTAGTTTTGGTAAACAGATTGAATTGCCTTTCATGATTCCTTTGGGCCAAAGATGTTTGCCCTTTTTTCTTCGACAGACAAACCGGGGTTTTTGGACAGACAAATTTAAGTTTATTTTTTCTTGTCATTTAAAATAAATAGGGTTGAGCAACAGAGCGATGAGACCCGGAGCCTACAGCATTTCTGTCAACCATGCCTTGTGAGGGGGAATGGAGGAACTTACAATTTTTTATTGGAAATCGAGAAAGCGCTTTTCAAGGCAATCAAATATACTGCCATCAGACCCTGGTATTGCAGTAAGCATATCCTATCCAAAAAATTAAAAGAAATGAAATACTGATCTTAGTTGAAAAAAGTTTAAAACAGGACAACATTGAAACTACATGTTTGTTGCTTAAATTATTTTGTTAAAACAAACAGTCCAAATGTTAACAATCGAAATACAAAAGTATATCTACTAGTCTTCATTAGTTGGTAAACTTTTCTTCCATACTTTGAGTATTGCACATAAACAAAATTATATTCTATACATAAAACAAAAACCTAAAGCAAAACAGATATATGTACATTGCACATATACAAATACATATAATAAATCGTATTTTATACTTTCATTGTCCATTTCATAAAGCACATGTCACTAAAGACTCGTTTTCTATTTCCTTTTCTCTTTCTTACTTGAGAATTTGCAATTTTTTTTTGAATGTTTAAAACGAAAGTCATTGACAATAATTACATACTTATGTCGTATTTAAATATATAAAAAAGTACATACCATAAAAAAGTATCTACTATTTTCTACTATATTTCTCTAAACAACAATAAATTATACGAAATGATTTGTTTATTTGTTTTTGTCGGATTGCAGGTTTCAACAAATAATATTTTGTATATATTTAACTATTTCGTATTAATAAGTTTCAATTAATTATCTTAAAAATTACTAAGCAAAAAGTGCACTTCATTCAATATTGCGACAATCTTGATTATGTTTTTTTTTATTCCGTACTTCAAATACATTGTTTTCCCTGTTCCCTATGCGATTTAAAGAAAACATTTATAATAAAAGGCAATATAAAAAACAATGGACCAATGGTGTATATAAAACTTTGAAATTATATACGTAAATTTTTATTAAATAGTTAAATATTTAATGTATATATATTTTTCTATAAATTTAAAAAAAAGCTTTAAGGCTCAGTAACTAATTTGATATTTTACTTATCAAGGTTTTTAAATCAAAGAGGAATGTTTTCAGTCTAACCATGCGATTCTTTTAATGCAAAAATGATTTTTCTTTCTCTGTACGAAGTCTTTTTAAATAGAGAGCGATGTCTTATTTCTATCAGCTTTGAGAGATCTCAAAATATAAAATGATTCATCTATTTTTTTAACTCTTTTCGAATCTTAATCAATTTGGAAACATTTTTTTTTTTATAAAAATACTGATGTAAAAGGAAACAAAAAGTATAAACTATACTAAAACTAGCTGACCCGGCCACACGTTGCTGTGGCTAACGTAACATAAATTCAGATGTAAGCTATCCTATCTTTCAAGTTGGATCAAACTGCACACGTTGTACAAATTTGATTAAAATCGATTAAGTAATTTAGGAGTCCATCGCGGACAAACATCGTGACACGTAATTTATATATAATAAGATAACTATAGTTAAAATCGTCCATTTTGTATTTAAAACAAAAATCTGAATAAATAATATTCTTAAACTGGAACAAAACAGACTATAAAAAAAATTGTTTGTCTACGCAATTTAGGAGTAATACTTTGGCATAAGAGAACAAAAAGATCTCAAAATATCATACTAATAATGTAGCATTCCAAGCCAACGAGTTTATAGATTTCGAAATTTTTATTTACGTTCCCGTGGGAATATAAGATGAAATACAGCCTATATTTTCACGGGGATATCTGGCTTTCTATCAATGAAAAATGGTTGAAATCGACCCAGTAGCTTTGCGGTCTTTACAATGCAAACAAAAAAACTAAACTATATTCCCTGTATAGACAAACATTTAATGACATCTTTCAATACTCTCTGTTAAAAGTTACGCGATGAGAAATTTGACTATTAATTTGATGAATGGTGTATAGAAAAATTTTCAGAGTTCATTTAGACAGCAATAATTCGCCAAAATCTAATCAGAAAAACTTATTAACAATTAACATACAAAAGATTCTCAAAAAATCCCAAGCATTTAGCTGTAAAATTTTCTTTAAGAAAACAGTTTGTTGTTTGATCAAATGGCAAATGGCGTTAAACATTCCCCAAAAGATTGAAAAAGTGTAAAATATATATATATAGTAAAAACAAATTAATAATGTAATCACTTTGACCCAATGTTAAAAAAAAAAAAAATATTTGCCGAAAAAGCTAAAGCTTTTTCGTTTCGCGTTAACTCTGCAATGAAAAACAGACATCAATCTCTTGTCTGATCAGATAAACGACTTTTTGATTTTTTCTCTTAAAATGTTATAAATATAAAAAAAATCTAACACAAAACAAACAAATACAAATAAACAAAACATGAAACGCTTAATAGTCACTCTTATGTGACTCCTTCACCAACCAACTACTGCTGCTTAGACCCTAATAACTGACCTTTTTACGTAGCTTCAGCGATAGGGACTGCCGCAGTGGCGGGTCCTGTTGGGTTTCTACAAATTTATTTGTACTACGTCCGCTATTTGTCGAAGTTGTCGAAGAGTGGGCATTTAGTAGTAAAGAATCCATCACTGAACCCGGTCCAATTAGCCTGCGGGCCAATGAAGAATTCTTTGCCACCGATGGTGCTGGCGAAGTCGATGCTGAAACTGATATAATACTATGAGATGGGTTATTATATGTTCCAGATTTATAAGACGTCGTTGAAGATGTTGTTACGCCTGATGAGGATGTTGTTGCTGTGGTATTGTTATTGTTATTCCCACTTTGATTGGCAGTCTTACGTAGTAGCTTTGTATTATATTCATCGCACTTGTCTTTTTCTATTCGCGTGCTACTCAAGGAGCGTTTATTGCGTTTAGTAATGTTATTATTAATTGGAATGCCCGACGGATGATGATGTTGATGTGAGGGATGAAGGTGTGAATGATATTGAGAATGATTTGATGAAACACCACCTGCGCTGGCAGCTTTTAATTCCAAGACAACTCCGCTGTTCGTTTTACTGCTGGAAGAAGAGAGATTGTTATCATCGATTAGCAATTTCTGGCTTACACCCGTTGTCCCCGTCAATGCTGTCATAGGCGGAGCATTTATGGGATTCGAATTGTGATCAACATGAACACCACCAGAAGAAGCACACACAGAACTTAATACTGAGGATGTGGATGTGGTGTTGGTATTGTTGCCGTAAGAAACAGAGCTCGAGCTGTCACGGTAGTATCTGACCCCTAAAACACTACCAGCACCAACCGAAGAAGGTGGTACTTGAGACGGTTGCTGTTCGACACTGTGCGTCGATGTCCTGTAACGAATCCGAGACCTCCCGCGCAACGTCATATGATGCAAATGGTGGCCCAGGCGCGATGATGATCGACCCGTTAATGCTGTGCTGCTGTTGTTGTTATTGTTGTTGCCTGCACCGCCGCCAACAGGGCCACCTCCACCACTGTCCACATCGCGAACTATTGGAATTTTACTCTCGGTTATCGATGCCATTACACTGGACGAGGATAGAAGGGTATTGTTGTGGGTTTTGGTCTGTTTATTTAAACTACTAAGGGTTGGTGCAGTCACATCATGATGATGGTGATCCACTTGCTGCTGATGATGATAATGATGATTGGAATTTTGGACAGACCCAGCTATTGAACTATTATTATTGTTATTAGTAGTGGCAACAGATGTTGTTGTTGAAGTGGTGGTAGTGGTTGAGGTTGATGATAAGGTGCTGTTAGTGGTGATAGTAATAGAGAAGGATGTTGATGGGATATTACTCTGTTGTGCTTCCGCTTTACGCATGTGCATGAGGCCCATTCTGATAGATTTCAGTTTATTTTTTTTTTGTAATTATTTATAAATAACAAGGATAGAAAAAGAAAAAAGAGAGACACATAGTATGAGAACATGAGAGCATTCTCAAGGCTTCTAATATAGAGAAAACTATTAAAAAGCATAGCAAGAGGATCCAATACTACAGATTAGGAAATGATAAAAGCGTAGGGATATTATGAAGGTATAATAAGAAAAAACATACACACACATACACAAAAGATCTTTGGGAACAATTTCTCATCTAACAAAAAAAAAAAAACAAATTTATAATTTATATTTATGTTTATTGGCATGCGATACATACAAAATACAAGAAATTTCAGTAAATAAGGAAACACAAAGTAAATGAAAATAATTATAATCATAACTACGAAAATGCGTAGTTTCTTCGTTTAAGAACAATTCGCATTGCTAGAGAGTTTTAGTATTGCAAACACAACGTGTTGATGGTACATATTTACAAATATTTTCTATTTAAATGCCATTTTCTTTCCAGTGTTAGATAATGAATTAGAAAAAAATTTTAACTCGAATAAAATGTTCGGACTGAAATATTGAAATGGTGTACAAGTCGTGATATTTAGTCTTAGGTGTGTTAAGCAGAAGGGGCTATTGTGAATAAAGTTTTTCTGGAAATATTTCTAGTTTTTGGATACCTATCCACAAAATGTAAATCTCTTTACATGACTCTACGACTGAAATTTGGATTAAGATAAAACTGATGAGTATTTCTGCCGAGACCTTTGTGCTTTGTTCAATTGTTCAAAAAGATGAATTCCCTTGAGCACTTCTACAACCATGTTTAGTTACTTAGCTAGCTATCATCTTTTATGTCTAATGCTTTGTGTCATACTGTAATTATTAAGAGCAAAGATTTTTGGGGAGCACCTGACCAGATATGCGAATAAAAATCAAGTTTTGGACGGATGAAAGCTTTATAAATTGTAACCAGATTAGAAGGAAAGATCAGATCAGAAGAAAATATATAGTCAAGATCTTCAGTGGATAGTTTGTCGAAGACAGCCAAATTTGTACTCGTTTAAAAATCCCCAAACTACAATTTCAACCAGTACAATGAGATTTACATGGAGAAAAGAAGGGAAGAACAACGAATTCTCAAAACGAAAAAGAAGCATAATGAGAAATGCTCGTTCGAGGACATTGAGAGATCCCTTTACAGGAATAAGGTTCGGAAGTTTTACCAAAAGGTAAAAAGATCTTGCCAGGGTGGCAAGGCCCCAACTCAAGCCTGTAAAGACCAGCAGGGAAGCATATTAATAGAGTAATGAATACACTAGTTCCGCTGTCAGGCAGAATGCCCTATTCTTTTATTTCTTTAACATCATACTTGATTGTACACTCAAACGTCAACACTAAAGGAACAAACTTTCAAACGTCTGTACAATTCCTCGCTAACGCAGACAATACTGACGTAATGGGAAGAAGGAAGCGTAATTTCAAAGGTGCTTTTGAGAGCAATGAAATAGAAGCGACAAAAATGGGTTTGATGGTTAATGAGGGTAAAACGAAGTATATGCTGTCATCAAACAGGAACACAGAACATCGACGAATTGGACAAAACGTCACAATAGACAGACATAACTTCGAGGTAGTACAGGACTTCGTCTACCTAGGATCCTAGGATAGACAGTAGGCACGGAACGCAACATCAGTGCGGAGATCAAACGGAGAATAACTCTTGCCAACCGTGGCGTCTTTGGGTTAAGAAGGAAGTTGAGAAACAAAACCCTCTCTAGAAAAAGGTGGCGCAATTAAGTGGAAAAAGACCTCAACCGACTAGGAGTGCAATACTAGAGAGAGCTCGATCAAAAAATCAAAATTTTTGGCGTAAGATGTTGGTTGAGGCCCAGGTTCATCCTGAACTTTAAAGCCCATCCAACTAAGTAAGTAAGAACCAACAACTTCAACGTTAGGACAAAGTAAAACAGTTCTTGGGATGGAGACATAAAAACTGCGCATCAAACTTACTAAAGGTTGATGCGCACTGTTCAAAAAGTTCTCTTCAAAACTCAGTCCCAGAGAGCAATGATTTTCTCACAAATAACATGCATAATTTGGTTGGCTTTTCACTTAACCTTTTTTGTTCGTATCATACATCAGTTTAAGAGGGGAAGAACTCGGTCTTTAGAGAGGGAACCAAAATGGTCCACAACTCGAAGAACAGATAGTGGCCTAAATAGATTTCAAAAGTCATTGTACACTGAAAGTACACATAACGTTAAAACGATGAGAGCATCTCCTGAAGGAATGCGAAATCTACAGCCAGGTACAAAAAAAACAAATGAAAATAAAATTTGCTCCGCCCAGGAAGAATCGAGCTCGGGAGTAACAGTACTTTGACTGAGCCAGCTATGAGAGTGGATGTGTATAGAACAATATAGAAGAAATAAGAAAATTTAAATGGCATTTTTTAAGGAAGAACTACTTTATCCCGATATTATAATTATTTTTTACCAAAATCTAAATAAACAACATCTTAACACAAAAAAAAAAACTATGGTTTACTTTACAAAAAACATATAAAAAACATTTCCAAAAAAAGTGGCAAGCATTTGAGGATAACTAACTTAAAAATAGGGATCAAAAAACGGGACTGTTTGGAATGGCAAAAGGAAGGCATTACTGCAGTATCGCAAATAAAACATAATTTACAAAAAGGAGTACTTTAAACGTCAACAGTCCAACTCCAAATTTTTTATTTTGGACTTGGGAGCTACTCTTACCTCTTGCTATAGAACGCAAGACCTTTGGTTCTTGTACTGCTTACGGAACTCGTCGTAGTACTTATGGTCGTTGTACCGCCCGGAGTTGTCTGCGTTGTTGTCTCAATACAATCGATACTTGTTTTCAGCATTTGGGGAGATTGTGAAGTACTATTAAGGACATTCACAATATTGCCGTTGTTGTTTCTAAATGGTTGCGATCTTGCGCGGGTGTGTCTTGCTGGGTTGTCACAGTCACTAAAAGAAAAGTTAGAAAAAAAAGTCATGCTATCATGAAGAAATATACAATTTTCAAAAAACTAACATTGTTCCAGCCAAATTGACCGATCTTGAATTATGCTGCCGTCGCATTGCCTTGATCTGGTTAAGTTTATCGCCCTGGGTTTGTAAATTTTTCTTGTCGATAGCTGCCTGGGTCATCTTAACAGTGGATGCTATCGTGTGTTTGTTAGCTGCTTCAAAAATACTACAAGGCTTTTTTAATTTCTTCTCTGCATACAAGGGTTCTAATGCAAGTTTATTGTTGTCAACAACATCATTTCCATGACTAAGCAGTTTCTCGTCATCATTGTTGTCCTCATCGCTGGTCGAATCATTCTCGTCATTATTTTTCGTTGAAAGCACCTTCTTTTTGGGAACATTTCCGTTTTCATTTTCCTCATCGTTGATATGCATGGTATCCACTTTTTGAGAAATTCCTTTTACCCGACTAGTGAGCAGGACTTCGGAATTATCATTCAAAGTACTGGTTGACTTCCCACTCAAAATCCTCGAATATATGCCATATTTGTGCTTAGGAGGTTCGGTGTTCCACCTTTTACGATGACGTTCACCTTCGTTCCAAAGCCAGGTTTGTTTGCTTAGAAGAAGTAAATTTGCATTTTTATTCTGTTGAAGCTTTCAAAATTTTCACTTACTCCTCCATCCATTGTTGTTGATGGCCAATGACAGACCCTGGGCGGCAGAGCCGCAGCCATGCTATCGCTTCTAATGCTGAGAAACTGTAATGCTTCATAATATAGGCACCTATTAAGCTACCAGTTCTCCCAAGTCCCGCTGTAGATTATTTATTTAACATAAAACTTCAACAAATTTCTTATTTTTCAGAGGATTTCTTACCTTTACAATGAACCGCAATTGCACCTTTTGTTGTTTCGCAGATGTTAAGGAACTTTTTCAAAATCAAATCACTGGGCGTGCTACCATCGATGAAGAACAAATCCTTATGATCGAAACCGGCGTTCTCAAAGCTTGAAGCATGATAAACCTTAGCATTCAATCGAATAACCGTCGTTACGTTATTTTCACGAAAATACTCAAAATAAGTTTCAGGTGAGTGACAAGGATAACCGTTGGAAAGTGTTTTCGATTTTTGGTGAGGACCACAAAACGCAATAAATTTCTCCGGAACAATCCAATTGAAATCACCATTCTCTACTCGTTCAAAGTATTCATATTCCTCAGCATCGAAATCGTCAAAGTTGAAAAAACCAGCTTTCAAAGCTTTGTACACAGCATTTATACAATCGATTAGGGATATTTTATATCCACTGGGACCATAAGAGGCATCACAAAAACGAGTGTATGCAGGTATATCACCAGCCACCAATGGCCGATATGCTTCTTCAGGTGTTCTATTTAGATAGATGACCTATAATAAAAGAAAAAAAAAACTAATCAGTGAAAGTACTTTTGTATGTTGAAAACAAACAACTGCACTTACTGCATACGAACCAATCAAATAGGCTGCATTCAATCTCTTTGCCGGATTCATCGATGTATAATGAATGATCTTTTTGTTTGAATGCCATTTTGAAGTTATTTTTCGATTTAGTTTCTGGCAGTAGCGGTATAGCATGCATATGTTTAGGGGGCCAAAGTCATTGTAGAAATTCTCGTAGACAAAATCATCGTCTATGCTAAAATAATGCGTACTTGGTGTGTTCTTTGGCTTGAAGTTCTTTTTGAAGGCCACAAAATACAGGCGATCTGGAAAATAAAAAAGTTGAATTGATTGAAGAACCCTATTCTTTTGTGTTAATAGATAACATTGAATATGGATTTATATTGCAGGCTTTAAATTGAGACGCTGCTATGATAAGCAGACTAGGTAACTGCGCCGGGTATCAAAGAGGAAGTCCTTCGCGGTGTCTTCGTCCTCTTCACAGGATTCACAGAGTGTTGCATCATTTAATCCTGACAAGTTTAAATGATTGCCAAAAGATTAGTACCTCGCGGCAACGCCAATAAATAAATAAAATAAAAATAAATAGGGTGGCGCAACAGAGAGACGAACTCCAGGGCGATTTCTCACAACCATGCCTTGTGAGGCAATGGACGGGGTCTACAATTTAATGCTGGTTCTGAACGGCTAATCGAGAAAGCGCTTTTCATGGCGATGAATTTATTTACGGGATAAAGCGATACCCATTGAAAAACACTTTTGGTTCTGTTAAGATTCGAACCACGAACCTCTGGGTTAACAGAAGACATACTAACCATCACGCCACGGATACAACGCCAATAAGCTTTCTGCTACGGTAAAGCAAAAATGTAGTAGTTTTCTTATTAACGCTAGGGATCACACGTTTAGTCTGTCTGCATTTTATGGAGGGATGCCATCTACGGTTGGGCTCTTGACAGATCCAATCGTTAATTGAATCTCTCTCTGAGAACCCTCACAGAACAAGCGCCGCGCCGGTTGAGGTTTTGAGTAAGTTGTTAGAGATTCTTGCCTTGCAAGTTCATCGGCTATCTCGTTTCAAGTGATACCGAGATGGAACCCAAAAGAGGGTCCAAAAATCTAGTCTTCCGAAGTCAAAGTGACATTGTGATTGGATGTACTGATTTCCTCTGATGAACTAATGTCAGACGAAACCGAAACTAAGGCGGCATTGTGAATCAGTTTCAGTCATAAATTTCTAAGGGAAGTTAATATGTAGTTGAAATACCTACATACCTACTTTTAATAGGTCAGTTTCTTTACTTGCTCGCGGGCCCCAAAACATCCCAAAAAGTGTTTCTTTACTTTTTTCTGATGTAAACCTGGCCAAGCTTTCGAGTTTTTTTTTCTTTCTGTTTTAACTTTCCCTCGTGCAAGAATTTACCCGAACAATTAGCTGAGGCACTTCCTTGCTTCTTAAGTCGGCTGTTTGTGAAATCAGATGATCAAAACATATTCATTTAATTTAACTTTATACATATTTGATTACATAGTATAAAACAAAATCGCTTCCCGTTAGATCGTTAAAACTACAAAACGGATTTTGATGCGAGTGATCCAAGAGAAAGGTTTATATTTATATTTCATCTCCATATTCCCACGAAACAAAGACAAACACGGGAACTTAGAAACTGATTGACCGATTTCATAATTCTTCTACCGTTAGAATGCTACTTATTTCCAAGTTCTCACGGGACCGGAAACGTAAACGAGAACTTAGAGCTTGTATTCAAAAGGCTCCAAAACTACTGAACCAATGTCAATGGAATTGGGAACAAAAATGGTACAAAACCAGAGAAATGAGGCTTTATTTTCCGGGAACGGAAACGGAAACATAACAGAGAACTTGGATCATCGTTAGAGTTTTACATTGCCCTTTGAGTAACTAGACTATACATTTCATAACAATCTTCTAACTGGAGTGGAAACTTGGAAACTCCTTTACTTAATTTACTCAATTCGATCACGCTACCGTAGGGCCCGAGCTAGGCAGGGAGGGTCAACTAGTTTGAAATTAAAGAAAAAAATGGAAAATTATATTATTTTAAACAAAATAATGGAAAGTATGCCATGTAATATTGCTTTGTGCTCATTTAAAACGTTTTCAAAACAAAATTATTTGTATGTTTATTTACTATCTCTTTGAAAACGGCATCTAGGGAAATATTTTCTTGATGATCCAAGCGATCTGGGGAACACAGATCCCCTGCATCTCCTTCGCTTTATTAAAAGCTCCAAATGGTTTTGTTAAGTGAGGAACTCCCTCGCACAATTTCTATGGTATCACAATGGACCTAATATTGGTCTAAGTGTGTCAGTTTGTTTTCCTCACAGCCATTTGGTTCAAGTCCGCCCTTTTTTAGACTTTTAACCAAACTTCACCAACAAATTAAGAAAACAGATCCATTATCTAGAAATGCCTTTTGTTATTTCCTTAGATTAAGTTTCCATATTTGCTTTCTTTCAAAAATGTACTTGGTATTTTTCAAAAAATATTTTTTCAAAATGTTCTTGAAATTGGATTGTCAGTGCAGAATATTTATGTGCAGGTATAAATAAATATACAACTTTAGCTTATACAAGCATCTACATTGTTTTATTCAACCTACACAAAAACAAACAATGTTCAATGTATGTACATCTATCTGCAAACGCATAAGATTTAAAATCCAGTGACTAGAAGCGCAACAAGAACTTTTTTAACCTTTATATTGAAAAGAATAGCGCCCCCAACGACGACGATGGAACAAACATCAAATAAATGTGAATGTGAAGTGCACATTTTATTTTTCTTTTTATGCCATTTTCGTGTTAACAATAGAGAAATATAGGGCACGTTTAGTTGCAAGTAGGGCATCGATGTAACGAAGTCGAGTAGGGAAAAACAAAGAATCTAGCTTGTGGTTTCATTAGAATAAGTAAAGTTTGTGCACCAGTGATATTTTGTGAATAACATTTGTGTATTTAAATGTATGCAAAAGAAAAAGAATCTTTCAGTCCAGAATACAATTTCGGAAAATGGACTTCAACCGAAAAACTTGTTACTATACAATCTAAATCTTAATGAAGATTTATAATGATGGTTTCAATTTCAAAAGGCTTAGTTCCCAGGGACCAGGACATGACAGTCAAAAGAGAAACTAATACCAACTTTGCTGGTTTGGGTTCCCTTTATATAAATATTCTATAGCCTCAGGAAGCTTTTAATTTGTCAGCATCCGCGATGTGAACTTCCATCGACAGTGAATGCATCAACAACATGGCCAAACGAAATGTTTTTTGAGAAAGAAATTTGAATCATTCTCAGACTGCAACACTTTTATCAGAAAAAGGTAAACATGCCATCCTGTCCATTTCAAGTGCAGAGTCAAAGTGTGAGCACGTGTGAAAAAGTCAACATATGAATATTGCTGTGGCCATGTTCAAAATATCCTCAATTTGTGCTTTCGAGTTGAAATTCAATTAAAAAAAATAGCAAAATTGGGTGAGAATAAAAGGAACAACTTTTCTTTTCTTTTGTTTATTGCTTCGAATTGAGCCTAATAAGCTCAGCATTGATATCGCCTACCATCTACAACTCACATTCCCACTGCATTGTGAAACGGACACTAATTCATTTCGATTCCTGTTGTAATAAACGACAGTAATTTGTCTTTATTATTCCATTAACAATTGAATATTTAAATCGATATCTACTGTAGAAAAAAACCACATCAATTAATAACACCAACTAAGTAGAAGGCAAAAAAGGCTAATAGGCGAATGCAAAATTACAGATGTGGCAATTGTTGTGGTTGGCCACTCTTTGCCAAGAAATACTCGTGCATAACTTCGTGACCTTATTTGCACTTTTATTTTTTTCATTTGACATTTTTCAAAACTTTGGCATGCACCAACAGCTCTGACTACTTAAAATATCCACCAAACAATAGTAAAAATAATGTAAGAAAAAAAGCCACACTGTCTTCCGGTACACGAACAAGTTTCTTTCTTTTAAAATTAGCTAATTCGCATACTGCGCTGGGTTGCTAACAACTTTTATATAAACTTGAAAGTTAACTACACAAGTATGCATTAGCAAATCAAATCAACAACTGCACACGGCACGTGAGAATATCGAGGGAGTTGGGAAAAAAGGTGTCCCCTTTCCCTTTGTGTTCCTTAATGTGGACATAGCAAGAACAACCAACCAACACCACATTTTAAAATTATAAAATGTAAAGCAAAATAAATGGCATACCCACTGAATATCTAGAAAACAGGTGAAAATATTAAGATACACTCTGAATGCACCCACCACCTTTTATTCGACATCTTAAGCCTTGTCTATCCAAAACACTCGTACACATGTTTGTACATAGCTTCCATGTTGTAAAGTTAAATGCAAATTTGTTTATCATGAGACCTTAGCTCAACCGAGTGGATGACTAAGTCATTGGATTTAACATTTTCTTGATTAAATTGAGCACTGCTTACACTTTACCCCTGGAGCTACCTTTGAGGGGGATAGTTACATTTTAGATGCTGTCATGATAATGTGCAAAGGTAGACAAGACATAATTAAAAGAGCTTCTCTTGGGCGATGATGTCAATTAGAAATGACAGAAATGTATCTTTTTTTTTGTTTTCAATACAATAAAGTTCCTCGTATATAACCTCGTATAGATAGATATTGGGACTCATCTGTTATCTTCATAACGATGACGTCTTTGGGTTGGGATGTTGTCAGTAACTCACATTAGAGAGACCAACGTAATTCGAATAGAATTAGTAATTAAAATAGTTAGTTTAAAATATTTGTTATGTAAACTTATTCACTTCCTAGAAAAAGTTTAATCAAATACTTGCTTGGAAAATTATTTTGAAAACTTGTTTCGCCATAGCATTGTCTCGTGTACGTGCAACATTTTTGCGAAACGACTAGTTTCGAATTCATAGCTTTGAAAAAATGTTATAATTTATAAAATTAGACATAATACTTCGGTGACTAGGAGCTCGTAGTTAGTGGGCGTTGACCATTCTAGGTTTAAGCATCCACATTAGAATATGCAAAAATTGTAATACCTCATTGTAAGTTGAGTTCACATTAGTGAGAGGCGATATCAAGTACAAGGTCTCCCATTACGAGGTTTTATTTTGATATTTATAAAAAAAGGACCTTTGGATGTTGATTTAAATGAAAAAAGAAGAAGAGTATGCCACAAATAAAAAATACAATATCCACCAAGCGATTATGCTTGCAAGACTAAGTTTAGTTTAGTTATCCACTAACTAAATAAAAAAAAAAAAAAAAATTGCTCTTGAGTGCTTTTCTCTTTATTAATTTTATCCGTTGTTCACAATTTACACGTTTACCTCCTTTATTCAATAAATTTTAATTTTTTTATCATAATTTTACACATTAAATTTCAAGATATTCTTCATGAAAATACATTCTCGACTAGCCGTTCGGAACCAGCAGAAAATTTTATATTTCCTCCATTCCTTCACAAGGTATGGTTGTCAGAAATGCGCTATAGAGCTTCGGGGCTCCTCGTTCTGTTGCGCCACTCTATTTAGTTACTCAGTTTAGGGTGGTATTCAAAATAAAACCTTTTATTGGAAGACCCTTAGCGTTATTGTATAGTACGAGAAAATTTTGTTTTCGACTTTATATAAGTAATGTCCAGCAATCACCAACAGCAACAGCAACTTATTGCAAATCAGCTGTAGAATCCTGCCCTGATGCAGCAAATGAACAAGAGCCCAGTTGCTAAAAGAAACACTTACGCAGCAGGACTTCCCCTAGAGGCTTCCAAGCAAATAATATCGGTGGAAATAACCGCAGCGTACATACACCCAGGAACAGGAAGAACTTCAATCACAACATACTTCACATTGCAATGTTGAAGAAGAAACTTGAAGAACAAAACATGGGTCTACAGAAAATGTTGCACATGCACACGTCGATACTCAACAATGGCAACAACAACACCAATAAATAATAACACTTCTCGCGGTGGATATGATTCTACATTAGCAGGACCGAAGAATAAACAAAATCAGCAAAGTCATAGTAATTACCATCATCACACGCAGAACCATAATTAACGTCATTGTAGGAGTTCGAATTGTGGAAATCGTAGCAATATGCTCAGACGCCGTCGATCGACTTCTTCCTCATCATCATCCACAGTTAACTCGAACAATATGGCAATTGGAACAACGAAGGAACACCATTGCAACAGCTGCTCTTGGAAGTGATGAGTTTCATCAAGTTTCGCAAAGAATATAGTCACTCAACGCCTGGGATTTTGGCCAAGACAATTATAGGCACTACTTGCACTGTGCTAGCTTATCGCAACATCAAACCCTTTATGGAGCTAAGTCGCCGCCGACAAGTGGAATGCTATGCCAATTATTTGTTCGAGGTGGAGCAACAGCAGCAATACAAATCTTCTAAATCCTCCACCTCATAAACAAATGATGAACTTTAATAAAATAAAAAAAACTTAAATGGATTAACAAGTGCCGTTCTTCGTTTATGTCTGCTATCACATCCATGAATTGGACAGACAATTAATATTGTTTGTAGGTTATTGTTAATTTTCTTTATTTTTTTTTATTTTTTTTATCCTTTATTAATGCGATCAATTGCTCTAAGGTATTTAAATTTGTTTTCATTGAATTAACAATGCATTTGTTTTAAAAAAAATGTTAAAGGAGCAATTTGGTTTGGGCTGGTTTTAACTTAGGCCCACAAACTTCTGTGAAAATGCAATACTGCGTTATCACTCACAGAGTGCATACATTCACGGCACGTTTAAGAACCTATCGGATAGGCTATCTCGGAAACCCGTATCTTAGATACCTTTTTGAACGACTGAGATATCTTTTTCCATAAACGATTATCTGAATACGATTATTGAACGCCTCAATTTTATAACTCCATCAACTTAGAAAAAATGTGCGCCTATTGTTGAAAGTTAAGTAAATATTTAAAAAAATTGAATAGCAAAGGCAAAAAAATCAGACACCCTTAACGACTCGTCTTTAACCAGAATCTAGAATAAATCAAGAATAAAAAACTGAACACAGTGGCAAATCTGATACCAGCCTTTGAAAGTAAGTGATTCAAAAAGCTTATGTATCATCTGTTGAAACGTGGCTTTTAAAGGAATAATGAAAAGGGGACAATCAACAAGGACTTAGTCCCGAGAAAAGTCTAGCAATAGCCAAACCCGTGGCGTGATGGTAAGCATGTCTACAGTTAACCCAGAGCTTCGTGGTTCAAATCCCAACAGAGGCAAAAATGTTTCGCCAAGGATATCGCCCTCCACGAGAAATTGACAAGTGTTCCGTTAGTAAATTCATTGCCATGAAAAGCGCTTTCTCGATTAGCCGTTCGAAACCGGCAGAAAATTGTAAGTCCCCTCCATTGCCCACAAGGCATGGTTGTGAGAAATGCGCTAGGCCCTGGTGCTCCTCGCTCTGTGGCACCCTATTTATTTATTTATTTAATAGCCAATTACAAAAATAAAATTGATCAATCCATAGCATTGAGCCTAAAAGCTCGAGGCTTGTCTACGTTGGTTGAAAACCTTAAGATCAATTTTAAAACCCATGTTCTACCGATCCTAGCTTCTGGTAGCTTATTTTTTTTAAAGTACCAACAAAATAAGATTCGAGTTGATTTAAACAACAAAATTCTTTTCGTTTACTCTTTTAGTTGACTTGAGTACGTTAAGAACTACGCGAATGACCTTTATGACATGTCATTTTAAATCATTTTGGTAGTACTATGCAAATTTTCTATCGAATCTAATGAAAAAAAAGCATTTAGTTGCTAATACGTAAAACTCGAAAATGAAATGGTATAAAAATTTACGCCAATAAGACATAATTCAGATCCTTCAGGCCACCAGCGACAAACAACAAGATAAGAAGGAGCATTGCTTCCAGAAAGCTATAGGGCAAAAAACTCAGCTTCTTTAACTAGAAGAAGTTCAAGACGAAATGCAGAACCAATAAATGCTTTTCTCCTTCCATTTGGTAGACCAACTTCGATTAAATGAAAGAGAACAAGCAATAAAAAGCGATGAAGAATGTGCTTATAAATCGGTTGACCACACAACCAGCAATAACGAAAAAGTATAGAAACAATGTCCAAAAGGAAAATGAACTTCGGGGGCTTTAACTGGTCAGATTCAATTCAGGTTCAATTTTTCTTCTCATATTTGGCTTCTATTCAATCAGAGGCCGAAAAAAGAAAGAATATGTACCTATCTGAAAACATTAATTTCGTTGAACCCAAGCAGCAGGTCCATTATCCGACCGCCTGCAGATGCAAGAACATAAAAGGACCTTTTGAAACTAGAGAAGTCCTCAATCGACAAAATTCCCACATTGGGGTAATTTTTTGTAAAATCCGATACCAAAAAAAATTGAACGAATCCCAAACATCAACACCCACCACAGGCAGAATCTTGAATCCGAACAACTGCTCGCTTAAGCACATTCTTCAGACATAACTTGATGTCACAGGTTCGTTTGCGAGGATCAAAACAGAGGTAGGAAACTGTAGTTAAATTAGGACATTAGAACATCGACGAATATAACAAAACCACAAAATAGATAATCCAACACAATTAAAATATGGCGACTCGAAAACCATTAAGTGGGACACCGCAGACGGGGAAGACCACATCTAAGGTAGCACAGTCAAGCGGAAAATGATCTCAGCCAATTCAATAGCCGAGTTTCTTTCGTAGCTCAGCACAAGTCAATTTTGCGAAAAAGTAAGTAAGAAGTTTATTTCAGCAAGCTGCAGAGAATTAAGTGCTTTCATGCTGAAGGATATATATGGCTCTAATTGGCTATTTAGTAAAATATTATTAATTTCACGAGAACTCGAACTCGAATAATAGGGAGCAATAATGTAATTTTGAATGAACTATAATATAAAAGGGATATTTTACTAACTTTTTTACAAATGGTTTAAGAAATTGAGCGTCATAAAATACAAAGAAATTTGAACTTCACTCAGTCGACCTTGTCGCCATAGTTGAGTGACGGATGTTAGTAGAAGAAAAACACAAGTACATTGGTTGTACTTGTACAGCCACGACATAATGAGCTCAAAAATTGTCGTAAATATTTATTTTATTTTTACAGACGCACCAACTCAGAACCAACCAACTTAGAGCCAGACAAGTGAGATAAACGAAAGCAAAAAAGCTCCCCCACCTGAACTAAAATGTCTTAAAAAAACCGCCAAAAAGTAATATAAAACGGAAGTGATTCTTTTCTTCTAAGCACCACCATTTTTCTCTTCAACATTCAACTTTACTTGACAAGGCACCAAACTCAAAGAAAACAATTTTTTATGACGTAATTTCAAGAAGACAAACACTTTGAATACGTAGTACAACACTTGTTACATGCTCTTTTCGTTGATTCATTTCAAAATAAACTGTCCATGATTAAGTGGGCTCCAATGAGGACCACTTTTGTCACATCACTTACTCGTATATTTACGAAATCGTTTTAAAGTTGTGATTATTTTCCATTGGTTTATTTTCAGTTTAAATTTACAAACGAAGTGACATCACTCTCTTAGCCATATGAAGACAAAAACAAATAGTTATCTCAGTTTCTATAATCACGCATATATAATGGGTTTGTCTCGTTTCATTAAGATTCCCAAACAATCGTTATTTATTGTTTACCCTCAACCACACCACACGATACAATTATAGATTTTGGTAAACAAAATCATAAAAAATAAAATATACTCACTTCGTTGGATTTCCGAAGCTGATGCCAACAGATCGCTGTTATCGTCATCCATCACTGTCGTCGTCCTTTATACGGTTGTAATTCAAACACTGTTATTATTGGTCACACTTGACTGAATTAAACCTTTTTGTATAAATGTTATCCTTTCGTTCTGCAATAAATACAAAAAAAGAAAAATGTTCACACTTTAAAACTATGTTTTTATTTTGAACAGAACGCAGCGATGACGACGCAACTAGTGTAAGCACATCTAACAAAACAATAAAATTGGGTCGCGTCAGATTGAGAGCTATCCACTGTCTAATGCTCTCGTAGACAGATCTGAAACTCTCAACTCAACCTACAAACTAAAGCTGAGGGTTGAAAAAGAGTGCAAAGCAGAGAGAGGACAAATTTTCCACCCACTTGATAATTTCGTATGCCTTATTAGGTTCACACGACTGTATTACGAATCACGATACATTTCTCTTCGCTTAGAAGCTAAATAATCGGCATTAAAAAGATATGTACATCCATTCAAACACTCACACGTCACCCGCACGCCAACTCACAATGCCTTTTTAGAGGAACAAGAACTAATGTCTACTTCCAGTGTTGCCTTTCTACATTTTTTTTCGTATAGAAAATTGTGAATTGAAATAATGAAACATGGTGACCGAATTAAAACCGACAGCTGTGTCTTGAGAGAGACCACAGAGATACTACCCCACAGGGCACTGAAATGGAAAGCGACCGCAAGAAACCTGAAGTACAAAAGCTCGCTAGGGATCATAGACTCGTCGTTGAGGTGTGTTGATTTAGGCCCGGTTTCAATCAAGGTCGTATTGCCAAGCGATTTAGTTCACTGTTACTCAATTTTTTAGTTTAAGAATTGTTGTAAATGCTTTTGTGATGAATGAAAAATCGTTGTGAAAACAGCAATGAAATGTTATTTAAAACTTCACAAGTCAAGAGCTTAGCTTTTGCTTGGGAGTGAAACTGAATAGCTTAAGCTTGTCGAAACTATGGTGAGAGTTTTTTTGACAGATTAAACAGATGTTTGGCGTCTCGATTGTGATAGCTACACTAAAGTGAAATACGTAGGTCGGCTGACTTTACTCCTGGTCTCCACATGCTTTAAATCCATCGCAGCTATTACAGCAGCCTTTAAATATCGCAAGTGGAGACCATTATAGCAACTTTATCTTCATAGCTTGCGATAGATAGCATACTTTTATCGCAGGGTATCTATCGTAGCTATTAAAGGAGGCAACTGTAGTCTGCATATGTTTTTTTTTACCATTTTGTTACTTCGTTGTTGTGTTTGGTATAAAAAAGTATCTATGCTACAAAATGCCCACAACACAAAATTTGGCAGTTGCTCTGCTCTATTGTGTCTGTCATATTCCTGCTATCTGCTATGAATTTAAAGCAAGCAACGAATTGCTGCATTCCCAACGAACTTTCAAACGTTTTTATTAAAATTCAGTCTCTGGAAACATGTCTCAATTGATATTGAAGAAGTAACAGTCTAAGTACACGTCTTTTTTAGTATGTGAAACTTTTGAAGCTTACTCGACAACAAAAAAAATCAAACTCAACATTTATTCGATATTACTTTTTTTTGCACACAAAGCTGGTAACACTGCATTCAAGCAGACCAAACTGCCTACAGCAAAAATATAAAAAAAGCTATAATACTTCTTCCCTATTATTCTTTTCTATTCCTTCTCAGGCATAATTATCGTTTCTTTTAGGGTTTACGAAATGCTCGTTTTATACACTCTAAAAGTGTGCTTTCACACAAAATTCAAAAAATATATACAAATATATAAATACACATCAACATTCCATAAATTTATAATCGAATTTTAAACCACTTACTTTAGGCTGAGGCTGAGGTTCAAAATTGTAGGTATTTGTGAGAGCAAACAAAAAACAAGACACACATACAAATGCAGAGAAAGATGAAAACAATAAAAGAAATATGTAGATAGGTACCCTTTATCTATGTTTCTATGATATTCAGCAACCGCACTAAGAGCCGGTAGATAATAAATCAATAAAACAAAAGATAGGAACCATCGAATCAGGGCGAAAATAGGAAAAACAATGACTAAACGAAGATCGGGAAGCTTTTCCCTCGAGATTATATTGAATTCTAGTGGTTTTTGGGGAGATGTGAAAACAAATTGGAAATTTATGAGGCAATTTATTTTATCTCTAGCTCTGTTTAGATGCTTTTGTCGAATTGCATGAAGTTTCAAAATTGTCTTTCAGTGAAAAGATAATGATAATGACTATTGGGGTTGGTTACGTTTTTGATTTAAAGGCAATGTTTTTGAGTGGGTTTATGTGGTCAAGGTTACACAAAGGTCATAACAGGTTGCTACCATTTTTATGTGTTCCATCCATTTTTATCATTTTCAATGGATGCTTAAGATTTAAGATTTTAGTGGATGTAGGTAGAGCACAAGCTTCAAACAGACTGCGAATGTCATAAACTATTCGATAAAAAAACCAGATTTAAAAATCAGAGGAATGACATTAAATTTCGCCGAAAGTTTTATCTCTCGTGATTTTTATCGCGTTCTGGCACGATAGGGTAATTAGTTGACTAGTCTTTACTTTTGAAGTTATTGTAGTTTGGATAGTTAGATTTTTTTCGAACTTAGTTCAAAACTTTTCTATCAATAACATCGGTCTTTATAAGTAACTTAAAAGAACTTTCCAATCCGGATGCTCAACGGCAACGCACCTTTCCGGTTCTGCAGTTTTATGTCTGTGGATGTGTGAAATATCAAGAAATATAATTCCACTACGCGGCTCCCAATCGGGGGCTGTAAGTAAAGTGGAAAACGTTGGCACATCCTTTTCCTCACGAATCATTTTCGAAACAAGAACAGAAAAGTCATGCAAATGGTTTCTTTCTTGACGACATGCAAATAATTATGAGATTATAATCTATTTGCTCAAGTGACTACCTACACGTCCTTATTTTAATGACGGTATATCATACATACAATTTTGATTGCTTCCTCACAGAATTGCCTCAACGAACGATATAACGCGTAACGCCATGGGGTTAACAACATGTGGACCAGTTACCCTGTTCTGTAGCTATCGCATCGATAAAATTCAAGAAACGGTAAAAATTGAAACGAAATTATTTTTATCGCTGTCATAACTCAAACAAGCGATAAAATTTTATCAAATGAAACGAATGGCAACGACAGTACTGAAAAGGCAATAAAAATGTGTTTCAGTACGGTCAAAAGTCGATGAGTCTTAAATTTTTAAGGTAGATCTTATAGCTTAGAACCGAGCAGTTAAAAAGTACATCAACTTGCGTTAAAGTTTTAAAATCTGAAAAACATGAATCTCAATAGTTTTTAAACTGATTTGTAACTGTTTATAGCAAAATGTTTTATTTTATTTAAAAAAAAAACCTTAATTTTATTAGTTTTGGTCCATCATGTACCTGATTGAGGCATAAAATTTAATTAGTCGATGTTTGTTTTAGAAAAGTTGAAGGTTTTCAAATCATAGATAATATTATAAGAGAAGAAAAATGTGATGCCAGTGGCGTCATGAAATGTAATGTTTGCCTGTTGCGTTGAAGTTTGAGGTTCTAACCCCAGAATTGGTAAGTCTTCTGACTTCTCTGCGTTAGGGTCACGAGAATTCCATAGCTTTATTTCGCTTCCTTTTTTATGATCAAGAATGCCGTTTTCCCTACCTAGAAGAAGTTAAGCTTGCCATATTGTGCAAACTTTAATCAAATAAGACTGCAGGTGCAGATGGCCTTGATGCTGAACTTTTCAACCGATTATCGTTCCTAAAAACGGAGACCCTCCCGATTGTCCCAACTATAAAAGAATAAGCCTCCTTAACATCGCATATAAGATCTTATCTGCTGTCATATCTGAACGTCTGAGACTCCACTTCAATAATTTGATAGGCCCTTATCAAAAAAGGAAAAGTCCACAACCGGACAAATTTTCACATGACGGCAGATCTTGGAAAAAAGCAGGGAATAATATCGATATACTATACACCATCTTTTTAGCAATTTCAGGGCCGCGTATGACAGTATTTACAGAGACGAGCTGTACAGAGCCATGTCTAGTTTCTGCATCCCTACAACACGTACGACTAAGCAGAATGACTTTGGAGAATTCACGCTGGTCCATGTCGGTAAAGGACTCACCGCTAACTTTGATGTCGAGATAGGGTTTCAAAAAGGCGACAAACTGTTATACGACTTATTTAACATCTTACTTGAAAAAATTGTACAAAACTCAAACGTCAACACTAAAAGAACAATCTTTCAAAAGCCTGTACAATTACTCGCCTACGCAGACAATATTGACGTAATGGGAAGAAATAAGCGTGATATCATAAGTGCTTTTGCGAGTATTGAAACAAAAGCGGAAAAAATGGGTTTGATAGATTATGAGGGTAAAACGAATATTGTCATCAAACAAGGACACAGAACATCGACGAATTGGACAAAACGTCAGAATAGACAGACATAACTTCGAGGTAGTATAGGACTTCGTCTACCTAAGATCCGATATACACAGGGAAAAAACATCAGTGCGGAGATCAAATGGAGAATAACTCTTGCGAACCGTTGCCTCTTGGGGTTAAGAAGGCAATTGAGAAACCAACCCCTCTCCAGAAAAACCAAGGTAACCCTTTATAAGAACTTGATTATCCCAGTCCTGCTTTACAGCGCGGAAGCAATAACTTAATTGAAAACGAATGAGCAAACCCTTAGTCGTTTCGAAAGAAAAATACTCCGAATGATCATTCGGGTGCGAAAACAATGTGTGGAGAAGAAGATACAACAACGAGCTGTATGAGCTGTACCGCGGCATGGGTATAACTAGAAGAGCATACGCATCGCGAGACTACGAAGGTTGGGACATGTAGAACGCATGGAAATCAACGCTCCGGCTCGATGGGCTTTGAAAGCACATTGCATAGAAATTCCGGAAGGAGAACACCTCGTCTTGGGTGGCGCAATCAAAAGGAAAAAGACTTCAACCGACGTAAAAGTGCAAAGAGAGAGTTCACCCGAAATTGAGGTCATTATCGAAAGAATACGCCCAAAAACATTATGAAACCTACAACAAAAAAAAAAAAAAAAACCATTTGAAGTGAATTCTGGCACGTATAACCTTAAGATACATGTTGCTAGTCCACAAAGAATAAAACCATCAAATTATACAATCCGGCGACAGATAGGTCAATTTTTGAGCAGATAAAACAAAAACATAAAATGCAGTTCTAGGTTTTGTTGACATATGTCTTCTTTTTTTGGCGAGATGTAATACTTTAACAAAAAAAAAGTAGTCATAGCTCCTATAAAAAAGTACACCCGTCTAAAATGATCTCTATTTCACTACTATCGAAGCAATAAACAAAATCACCCTCACACTTAATAATGATAGAATACAAGATTGCACCGTTCGGTTGTTCCCCCTTTATGAACTTCCGCCTACATCAAGAAACAAATTTTCGTTTGCTCGGAAGCTTTGAAATTGCCAACAAAGCATATATTTCGGTTCAAACTAACAACAAAACGAACAAAGCATATATTTTGGTTCAAATTAGCAATAACTATTCACTTTTATATTGCAGTAGAACTTGAAACGTTTTGACACGCAACCATTTGTGAACGACATATGTATAAAAAAAAAAAAAAAATTTGATTATGACGGAAAAATTTGTGGGATATACTTTTTTATAGTAACTTTTGTACTTGCTGTGTATCTTTTAAATATAAAGAGATGAGTAAAGAAATGCGAAAAAAATTAAGCAGTAAATTGGCTAAATAATTTGGTTCAAGGTTCAAGCTCTATCCGATGCCTGCTTAGACGTTTCATACAAATACTTCAAAGAACGAATCAAAGGTAAATTCTATCTCAAAAATCCTCAAAAGCAACTTGAAACCCGGAAAAGTAACAAAACTTATAATAGACGATAGTAAAATACGAGGGACGTTTGATAAGCCAGTGACTTTTAAAGTAAAAAAGAACACCTTATTTTTCAACATAAACTCCTTTTAGCTCAATTCATTTAGGGCAAGTTGCTCATTCGAATCATAAATTTAAGTTCTACATAAAGTTTTCATTTTTGTATGAGACGTTCCGGAATTCTTAGGTTCTACATAAAATCCCCATACTAAAATAGAACTTTATGTAGAACTTAAATTAATGATTCGATTTGAGCAACTGGCCCTTAGTCTAGCGATTTTCCAATTTTTTTATTACTTCCAATAATAGGTTTTCTCAAGGCCCTTAAAATGGGCATTTGTTTCGGTAATGACCTCTTCATTTGACCCAAATGTCTTAAGACGCAGCCATTTCTTCAGATTTAGAAACAGACAATAGTGGCACGGTTGGTGATATCCGAGATTAAATAAAACACATAACATATTGAAAAAAAGTCAAATTAAATATATCCAATTTTTTGCATTTGCTAATACATATTCTCCATACATATTCTCTTCCTCCTTAACGTCACTTATAAGATCTTGTCTGCTGTAATATGTGAACGTCTGAAACCCCACGTCAACAACTTGATAGGTCCTTATCAAGGTGGTTTTAGACCACAGAAGTCCACAATAGACCAAAATTTTCACATTCCGGCAGATCTTGGAAAAAACCCGAGAATATAATATCGATATTCACCATTTCTTTATCGATTTCAAGGCCGCGTATGACAGTATCTATAGAGACGAGCTGTACAGAGCCATGTCTAGTTTCGGCATCCCTGCAAAACTCGTACGACTATGCAGGATGACTTTGGAGAATTCACGCTGCTCCGTCAAGGTCGGTAAAGAACTCACCGAGACCTTTGATGTCGAAAAAGGCTTTAGGCAAGGCGACAAACTGTCATGCGATTTCTTCAACATCATACTTGAAAGGATTGTAAGAAACTCCAACGCCAACACCAGAGGAACAATCTTTCAAAAGTCTGACAATTACTCGCCTATGCAACCGATATTGAATGGGAAGAAATAAGCGTGATGTCATAGGTGCTTTTGCGAGTATTGAAACAGAAGCGGCAAAAATGGGTTTGATGGTTAATGAGGGCAAAACGAAGTATATGCTGTCATCAAACAGGAACACAAAATATCGACGAATTGGACAAAATGTCACAATAGACAGACATAACTTCGAAGTAGTACAGGACTTCGTTTACCTAGGATCCGCTATAGACACGGAAAACAACATCAGTGCGGAGATCAAACGGAGAATAGCTCTTGCCAGCCATTGCTTCTTTGTTAACCCAATGAAGGCAATTGAGAAATAAAACCCTCTCCAGAAAAACCAAGGTAACCTTCTATAAGACCCTAATCATCCCAGTCCTGCCTTACGGCGCGGGAGCATGGACCTTATCGAAAACGGATGAGGAAACCCTTGGTCGTTTCGAAAAAATTCTCCGAATGATCTTTGGTCCCGTATGCGAAGACAATGTGTGGAGGAGAAGATACAACAACGAGCTGTATGAGCTGTACCGCGACATGGGCATAGCCAGACGAGTAAGCATCGCGAGGCTACGATGGTTGGGTCATGTAGAGCGGATGGACCCAAACGCTCCGGCTCGACGGGTTTTCGAAAGCACATTGCAGGGAAATCGCGGAAGGGGAAGACCTCGTTTAGGTGGCGCAATCAAGACCTCAACCGACTTAGAGTGCGAATGTGGAGAGAGCTCGCCCGAAATCGAAGTCGTTTAGAAGGATGTTGGTTGAGGCCCAGGTGCACCCCGAATTATAATGCCCACCTAAGTAAGTAATAAATATAAGCGCTGAAAATTTTATCAAATCTGTTAGACTAGGTTAAAAAAAAAGATTTTAATTTTTTACTTCAAAACCAGTTTTTAAAAGTCAAGTATTCAAAGTTTAAAATCTTCTAGCAAGATTCTGATTCTTGTTCTAAAAAAAATTTGAAAAAATTAAAAATACAGCTTTGAAGTTATTTCAAAAAATCAATATTTTTTTTATAAATTTATAAAAATTTCAAAAATTTAAAATTTTCAAACATTGATATGCAATCTTTCTTGAACAACCTACGATTTCATTAACGAGAAAGTTGGTTTGGAAAAAAAACCGTACTATGGGATGCACCGTTTTTCGTCTTTTTTTAATTTAAAACCAATTTTTCACACAAAATTTAAACGAAATCGTTGGGGCCGTTTTCGAGAAAAATAAGTACATACCTACCTACATACTATAATATCGGTTGCATGACAGGTACCGTAACTTCAAGACATAGAGACTCAATTCCACAAGCCCCTCTGTAGGCTGCCCGACAGGCTCTAACTGCAAATTTTTAAGAAAATCGGTGCAACGGTTCAGGCTGTAAATCCATATACAAACTTTAAGTTTGTGATTTGTTGCCCAGACAAAATTCAATAGAAATCTGTGTGAAGTTGGTATCGTGAGGGCCTCCTATTAAAAGTTTGTCAACGAATTCCTATCCCACAACCGACAAGTGAAGCGACAGGTAGGAGAGTTGTGGTGACTTTAAAATCACAATGCTCATAGCTCAATCATGGAAACAGGAAGGAGAAGAACGAATCGGAAATTGTTTATTGAAACCGATTGGCTCGCAACCATGTGATAATAAATGAAGCTTCTATTTCCTGCGTCTGCTTGTCATTAAAATAAAATGGCTGTATTTTAGCTTCGTCTCTATCCCGAACCGTCTTTCACCAGTGAATATGGAAATTTTTTGAACCAAATACGCACGTTTTTTTACTTTCATATAAACAGTGATAAAATTATATTACACACTTTCCACAATAACGCAGTGTGCTAAAATATGGAAGTGCGGAAATGGCAAAGCTACGCCTCCTACCTTTTTAATGCCCAAGTTTTAAATTTCATCTTAAATGAGATAAGGCACAATTTACTAATAATTTATTGTTTCTAAGATACCTGTTATTTAGCCATCAAATTAATTTGTGTGACTTATCAAAAAAATACACCTAACTGCGCCTACTACGGGACTCCGATTACTTTCATATAATAAAACGGTTCAATACCACCCAGACGAGAAAAAAAAAACAGTAGGTACCCAACAAATTTGCTCAACGCCAATGTGGGCTTGAATACCAGAATTTCCTCATTTATCAATGTCGCCATTCAATTCATGCCACCGTTACAAGATTCTACCTCCAGTTATTATTATTATATCGCTTGCCATTGACTTCCTCAAATGTTCCCCACGCGTCATTTTATTAGCAATTCAGTGCTTGTTTTATTTATTTATTGAACAATAAATAATTCGCGTGGGAAAAAATAAGCAACAATTCTCACGACAACCCAATCCAATTCGTTAGTTTTGTTTCTGTTCAGCATCGCATGTGAGCAACTTTCGTACAAAATAAATAAATAAATAAATACAATTAGTGATTTTATACAAAGAAGATGCCACCAGACGATGACGCGCCCCAAAGCCCATTTGTTTAATTCAATTTGAAGTTTTAACCTTGATTGACATATTGACGCAAGCTTTGCATAAGACACTTTTTCTGATATCATTTCTCCGCTTTGTTTTGGCAGTATACACCTATGTAATGTATGTAGGTATGGGAAAAGTAGAAAATATATTTTATTGACTTAAATCTTAGTCGAAGGAAGAAGCTCTGGTTCCATCAGGAAATTGCAACCACGCCCTAAAAAAAATAATAATAACATCATCTAGGTATTGCCTAATGGATTTTGTTGTTGCTGCTTCTTTTTTTTCTGTGCAAAAAACACTCGTTATATTGAATCAAGTTAACTTGTCAGTGATTTATTCTCGCGTGAACGTTGAGGGCTATTTTGATATTTGAAATCAGCCAAGCGTAGCAAAGTCAAAATATTTTAGAATTCGCTTGGAAAGCATTTGAATGTTTGGCTTTGCAACTGGCAAAATTTTAATCAAAACAAAAAGAAAGAAGTACTTCTCGATCATATGTGGGTATGTTGTTTTGAGATTGTTCACTGCTTTGTGATAACTTTTCCTTTTTGCAGAAACATTTGTATGTATAATGTATGAATGTAGAGAGTTACCTGAATGGTAATGAGTTTTTCAAAGAAAAATACGCATGCTTATGTACATATTTCAAAAGGCAGGAGACTTAAACTGAACCTTTGATATGGAGACCTAAATTGATTGACATTAAATTCAGTCAGTTGCCAGATTTCCGGATATTTACACGAAATAGGGTGTCACATACCCTCGTCTATAGGGGTTTTTCTTTTTTAGTTCCGAACAGAAAAGTGAAACGTCAAAAACGTATAAGTCTTTTTCAATTCAGCAACACCAGAACGCTCAAAATGCTTTTCTTTTTTCTTCAGAACACTACGCGAGTGCACTCTACGTGCTCGAAATAAAATGACGGAGCATCTAGAGCAAGAATCTGAGCGCAGCCAACTGAACACGCTCAGTTCAGAACACGTTCACGCTGTTCGTTCTGAGTTCAGTTCACTGTTTCGAACCAAAAAAGAAAACCACCACATATCTCAAGCCATTTAAGCACACTTTTTCAGCGTAGGATAATCTTAGCTTCTGATTTGACTCCAAGTTTACTTCACAACTTAGAGTTAGTTCGAGGTTGTCAACACATTGCCTTATTATAAACGGTCTGGGGCCCGTTACACAAAGCTACAAGTCAAGAGCCACTCGTAGGAATATGTTCATTACACTTGTAGAAGAAGAAGGTTTCAACTTGTAGTTTTTACGTTACAGACATTTTTTTCACTTTTCATTACTCACTTGTATTACAAGCACTTGTCTACAAGAGCAACTTGTAGGATTATGTCCACTTGTCGGTAAAACTTGCAGCTTTGTGTTACAGAAATTTTTTACATATGTCATAATTTACTTGTTTTGGTGTATTACAAGTACTTATATATTTTTGTTAGAAGCTACTGATAGTGACTTGTAATTTTTATGGAACATGTACAAAAAAATGTGAAAAGAAGTCGCAGCACCAGGGTGTACATTTGTCATGTCAGAAAAGTCAAAAAAGGTGTTTGTTGTGGTTTGCAAATGCCCCAGACAAAAAAGATCCATAAACTGACCATCACTGAAACACTGGCGATACTGAAAACCGAAACACGAGTACAAGTACATTTATACAATGCGTTAATGACAACTTTGGTGAGTTAACTCCGAATCAGATAGTTTAAGTTAACTCAGACAAAACCCCAAATTAAAAAATTGGGACACAATGTTGGTGACACTAAGGGACGTAGTTCGGCCTTGAGTTTAGGGGAAAAAAGAGTGTGTCAGTAGATTGTACCAATCGATCTATAATAAATTGTTACATTCAATAATTTTCGCTAGATACGAAGTTGTGTAAGGACATTCAATATGACTCTTCTTCATGTTCCAAAAAAAGCAGCTATCAAAACCCAGGGTTGTATTATAAACATTATTGGAAAAACCACTCGCAGTGAGGACTTAAAATCAACCAGTAAGTGATAAAGCGCTTTTTATTACAGTGTTTACCTCTCGGAGGAATTGCCGATTCCTCGCTGAAGGCGATATCCGTGGAAAAACAAATTTTTTTTTTTTTTTTTTTCAACCTCGAACCTCCTAGGTAAAAAAATATTGCTTGCTTTCTATTGAGATTCGAACTTCGAATCTCTAACGTAACAGGCAGCTATGCTAAACATTATACCACGGGCATCAGAAGCAAGAAGAGAACTACCGTAAGAGTTTGGCCAAATCACTTTTCAAAGAGAACTACTGTTAAAGTTTGCCCAGATCGGATTTGAAAAACCACACCACGAAGGGGAATACCGAAGCTGATAGAAAGAAGCAAAGAATAATTGCGTTCAAAAAGCTTGGGGCGGGGAATGTATCGGAAGCTTGAAAATGTCTATTCTAATTTCAGAAACAAACGACTTGAAGAGAGGACAACTCTTGAGAAATGGCTACTCCAACGGTCCAACTTGAGAAACCACTTGAAGAGAGAGCAACTCTTGAAAAATTGCTTTTCCAATTTCTGAACCGGCTTGAAGAGAGGGCAACTCTCCTAAAAAAAACGAAGGAAGGAGAAATGCCCATCAGATTCTTTCGCCAACATTCATTACCTATGCTCAAGGACAGCTTTTGTGAATGACGTCAAAAGTCTGCAAAGGTAGCGACACTACAGTGATCGTCTTATGAATCATCAGCTTTTTCGCCGGTGGCGGAGATTTCTGATCTCTAATAGCTTATTTTGTCGGAGTATTAAACATCACAGCCGAAGAAGTTATTGAGGCTATTCAGAACTCCAAAAGCCAGTCGTGATACCTTTTTAGTTAAGATTTGGAAGACTTAGGGTTTGATGGCTTACGATTCTAACCTCTAAACTTATTGGAGGTAACAGGCTGCTAATCAATGGAGGGTAGGTAAGCTTCACCTGTACAACAGAAGTCCGACATTACGAGGATGGTTGAGTAGTTTTGCTTTTCCGACAACGAAAATGTTTAAGTACGGTACGGGTATTGTTCCCGGCACTGGCGCCGGCAGTTCCCTCAATAAGTCGACCTCAAGTGCAGCAGAAAAAAATTAGGATCCTTATAAAGACCATCATGATTCCTTAAGAGACTGTCACATGGTGTTTTTTGACTTCAAAAAGCATCCGATGAACAATCGCGAAGTCAGACATCAGTGGGTCTTAGACAACGAAGTGTTTCAGAAAAAGATCCAAGATAAATACGTGCTCGAAGTCACAAAAGAAAGATGTCCTGTCCAGCCCGAGTTGCCGAAGGCCGAAGCTTCTTGGGTTACTTGCTCTTTATTGCAGTCTTCAACTACCCGCTTCCCGCTCGAAGGCATGGCAATAACCACTAACTGTGATTGAATGAAGTGGGCCTACAGTTGTCTGCCGATTCCGATCGTCTAAGCGAGAAAATGCTTTTCATGCCAATGATTTTATACTTCCCAATGACCAAAGCCTCGCGAAAAGTGGTACATTTTTTTATTTTCCGTCGGAATTCGAACCACGAACCTCCCGCATAACAGACATGCTAACCATTACGCCACGCACACCACAAGTTATAATCGTGAAATGATAAACTCCTCAGAATGATGTCTATTCCACCACAAACACAACTTCAACATCTGAGAAAAAAGCCTTTGCAATATTTGTGTCGTGGCCTTCCGTTAGTAGGTCAGTTATTTTTTGGAGCATTAATCATAAGGCTCAAAGATTAAGACTGTCTAAGTGGGGATAATTTGTCGGCACTTTCTGCTAATATATTCTTTGTTCCTTTATATTTATGCCACTCTCAACAATAATTTCAAAACCGAATCGAAGCGACATCCAAACGTCAACAAACTTTTCTCGGTTTGGCAATGGTTCAACTATACCTATAGATATATGAATGCGACTATTGTTGCTTCTGGCTGTTTTACTGTTATATCTATATCATTTTTATGTTAGTTGGAGTGCATTCTATGCTTTTATTTATGTTTGTCTATTTGGCAACATGACCCATCATCAAATAATATCCTCAGCATGATGTTTTTTTTTCTCTTGAGGGCACTATAAATCATGGTGTCCTTATTTTCGATTCTTCCTTCTTTCTTTTTTTTTTTTTGTGAAAGTTTCTACGTTCAAGTCTCTCTTTGACACTCAGATGTCAGATAGTTTCATGAACGATGCAATGATGAGTTCAACCGGAATTAGTGTTCTGCACGAGCACAAGCGCCCAAGCGGGTGGCAGCAAAATAATCATCAACCATACGTAATAATGGCATTCCAACTTCATGTTCGGTAATCAGAGAGCTTGCATTTTTTTTTTTAAATTTTTAATGAAAAGTTATGAAGAGAGCTCGTATGGATGATTTTGTGGCAAAGTTTGTATAATGTGGTTTATATCATCAACACTCTTTCAATTGAGTTCGGTGGTAGAATAACAACAAAATAATGGATGAACTAATAAGCATATCGGTTTAATAGTGCAGTGAAAAACAACGCACAAACATACGTTTATACGAGTTCAGATAAATGGTTACACTGTTTTTGTTGTAATAAAGATTTCTAGAGAAGTGAATACAGTCTGATGTACATGAAGTACTCCACCAACAAAATTTTAAAAAATTAGTGATCGACAAAATTAGAAGGATGAATAAGGAAAACTATTCAAGGAAGTCCTTCAATGCAAATTGAAGTTTGGCCCGTTTCCTTTCATATGTACATTCGATTGTAAAAAGAAAAGAATCACAAATGTTCACTACAATTCATTCATATACCATAATCAAAACCTCCATGTAGCCAATTCCAATCAAAATAAATAAATAAAATCAATAGGGTGGCGCAACGACGTCTTTTTAGGGAATGGAGGGGACCTTCAATATTCTGCCGGTTCCGAAGGGCTAATCGATAAAGTGATTTTCATGGTAATTAATTTACTAACGGAGGACTTGCCAATTCCTCGCGAAAGGCAATACCCGCGGAAATACATTTTTGCCTCTGTTGGTATACTAACTACGAACCTCTGGGTTAACAGGCAGACCATCACGCCACGGGTACGACTATTCAAAAACTCGGTGGTATATTCTGTAGAGGAATTTTGAACTCGGCAGGCAGACAGGTACCCGTGGTGTAATGGTTAGCATGTCCACCTGCTAACCCAGAGGTTCGAGGTTCGAATCCCAGCAGAGGCAAAATGCAAAAATGTTTTTCCACGGGTATCGCCTTTCGCGAGGAATTGGCAAGTCCTCCTCCGTTAGTAAATTCGTTGCCATGAAAAGCACATTCTCAATTAGCCGTTCGGAACCGGCGAAAAATTGTAGGTCCCCTCCATTCCCTCACAAGGCATGGTTGTGAGAAATGCGCTAGGCCCAGGGGCTCCTCGCTCTGTTGCGCCACCCTATTTATTTTTTATTTTATTTAGGCAGACAGGTGCATACGTTTGTACAAGTACTTTGTGTCTATTGCTACAATTTTTAACTTTCATTTTGAGATTTCGGACAAATTCTTTTTTTGGGATGTCGAAAATTTTATTGCCCGAAAGGTTTCGCATTAGCGTCTCTCAAGATTTTTAAAAGTTTACAAATTCGTCAGTTCCTTTTCATTTTTCTTTCGTTTTGTCTCGATTGTTATTTTTTAAATTGAAAATAATAAATATTCTGAAGATTTCAAATCAATATTTTGGTTTATAAAGTTAAGGGAAGTTTTTTGTCATGGAATAACCCAATTTTCATTCAAATGCAAATGTATGAAATTTTTGGTTAAATTGTTTGATTTTTCCATCATAAGACTTAAAACACAAGCAAGAGATGACGGCGGCCAAAAGTACTTCAATACTTCACTTTCCCCGAATTATGAATAGCGACTCGAATGGAAGCTAGACTAGGATGACTTGGAAGAGCGGATGGACATCAACGCTCCAGTTCGACGGGTTTTCGAAAGCACATTGCAGGGAAATAGTGGAAGAGGAAGAGCTGAATCTTAGAAGTTGTAGATGTTGGTTGAGGCCCAGGGTCACCCCGAACAGTAATGGGTATTACAAAGTAAGAAAATAAGAAAGACTCGAACACTTGACTGCACTCAAATATTTAGCAGTGTGAAGCTTATTCTATTATTATTTATTCTTTATTACTATGAGATTTACTTACATTGGTCAGAATTTAAAAATCCAGCTTAAAAAAAAACCCAACTGAAAGTTTTTGACAGTAGCCAAAATACACTCAAAATTTATAAAAACAAAAAATCTTTATATTCAGTCAATTTGTAAAAATAAATTTGCAAATAAAAAGAAGAGATATACCGAATTGAAAGAAGTATTTGAATTTTTATTTGATTATAATTATGATTAACTATTACTTTGAATATTTATATTTTAAAATAACTAAGTAAAAAAGTGTAAATAGAAAGACTTATAATTTCGGAAAGAAATCAAAGTGGTTTAAGTTATTTTAAAAACAGCAACAGTTGCCACAGCAGTGGTTCTATTTCTTTACTTTTTGAACAGAAATTCACAATCTATTATCCTTTCAGGAGTAAAGCTATCTCAGAAAGAGACATACTGCGTATATGTAAAGAAACGACTCAAGCAACTCTTGAAAAAGCGTGTTGTTTTGGCTGTGCCTATTTCTTCTACAGATATTTTTTAACTCTTTCGTGAGCACTCACTTCTTCTGTGCACAACCAAGAAAAATAGCTGTGCCTGAACAGGATGTGACTGATTTTAGTTGATTTTCGGCGGATTTTGTCATAATTTAATTGCGAACATATGATGTACATGGCTGTTCTGATTTTCGACCGGATTTAAAACGGAAATCGATATATCCCTTCGGATTGAAAAAGTGAGTTCTTATTCCGAACGGATTCACTGCTGATTTTATATCATAACGAATTTCTCAGTAAGTCTGGGTAGTCACTCGTCTATTTTTTAAGCTGAAGTCTTTGCCATTAACGAATGTTCGAGAATAATATGTTCATCAAACACGAAATACAAAACAATATTCATTTTCTCAGACAGCCAAGCTGCACTAAAGGCGATAAGATCCTGTCATAAGATCCAAACTAGTCCAAGAGACAGTAATGTCACTCTCTGAACTAGCAAGGAAAAACGCTGTTGTTACGAATGGCAACTCAAACCATTCGTGTTTTGAAGAGTCATAGAATTACGCAGTAGTTATTTATGTCTCTCTTTGAATTATATACTTAAGAATAAGAGACAAGGGTAGTTTTTTAGTCTTGTTCTGTCCACCAGATAGGCAAGTCATGTTGTATTTCTTTCTTTAAACCGGAGATAATAAATTGTGTGTTTTTTTATATATTTTTTCACACAACCAAAATTCGTACCGTGTTTTGTGTTTTATTGAGAGGATAATATACATTATGGTCCTTTGAGTCGGTAGTGTTTAAAAAAAAAAAAATCGGAGTGAAAAGTGTAATTAATAAATGGAACTAGCGCCAGGAGGTACCTACGAGAATGGAATTCAACAAAGAAATCTACATCTACGCAGGAGCAAAACAAATGGAATCACGCAGACTGATGGTTTGTAAGTGGTAAAAAACTCTAACAATAATATTCATTTAATTCTAAATTGTGATCAAAAATGAAACATTAACCATTAATAACATCAATAATTGAATATGTATTTGATAAAATAGATAAACTTTTCGGTGATTTGCAACCACCACATCTCGCTAGGTAGTTATCCATATATGTATATTGGTATTCATTTCTATATTCATTACCACAGCGTAGCGTCTCAATATGCAGTTTTTTTTATGTACTCAGCGGAGCTACATTGCGAACAAAGTGTTGTTCAACAGGAAAAAAGGGGTAAATTCAAAAGTAGGTACATACATGGGAAAAAGAAGAGAAAAAGTGAACAAAATATTACGTGCATTAATTGAGTGGTGTGAGATTGTAGTTTGTAGGGTTAAGATAGGAAGTGCGTGAAAAATAATCTTTGGATATCAAGATCACACTAGGAAGTGCTTGAATTGAATTTTATTTTAAAAACAATTTTTTGGGTAAAATGTGATGATCAGGGCGAGTACAGTGACGCGTCGATCACATAACATACACATACTCTAGGAACAATTAAGGAATATTCTAAAGGATTAGAAATGGAAGTTCTAGCGCTAGAAAAGGAAGAAAGTGTTACGTGCGAGCATTTACATATGGTGCCATGACCGCTAGCACAAAGCAAAAATTTAATTTCTTGGGGACAAGTCATAACATTTCCAGGAGGAAATAAGTAAATAAATGAGAATTGCCGAGGACGGCGGGAGAAAAAATTCAGGAGAAATATGACAACTATTTAGTATGTGTATGTAGGTAGGAAGGAAAAGGAAAAGTGTTCAGGTTGAACTCTAGTTGTCATAACAGCTCATTCAGCTTGTATGTTCTGGGAAGAATAGAAAATTTATTTAAATGAAAATAATGGAACTCAAGTTTCCCGGAGATCAAGTAAAAATCGCAAAGATAAGAGATTTCCTTCATCTTGAGGACAAGATATCTTAACGTTTTTCTCCTTTCTTTTGCGGAAAAGAGTATATGGATATTATGATCAATGGCTAGGAAGTTAGGAAAATAGTGTTCATACTTCGTACAATGCAAAAATATATTCTCATACGAATATATGATCAAGGGCTAGGAGACTAGGAAAATAGTGTTCATAAACACAGTATAAAATTTATTCTCAAACGAATACCTATATATTAATTGCTAGGAAGCTAGGAAGTGTTCACATACACAGTGAAAAATATACTCACAAACCAATATAATATTAATTGCTAAGAAGATAGTGAAACACAGTGAAAAATTTATTCGCAAAAGAATGAATGAATTGTGGCTAGGCGCTAGGCGGCAGAGAGGTGTTCATTAGCACTGGGAAAATATGATAAGAAAACCAAAGGAAATTCAGCTAGGAAGTGAAATGTCCATAAACACAGAGGAAAATATTTATACATATATTAGCAAATCGAATAGAGAGATTTCACAAGGAGGGTTATAAAGAATATTTATAAATATAAATAGGAACTAGGAAGATATACTAGGAAGAATTAAATTTGAAAACATGTTTGGAAACAAAAAATAATATTCTAGGAAGGATAAGGAAATTTTCCCAGAGAACTAGGAGTGGATAGATGTTTAGCGCGCACACAGAGATGCCATGATCGCTAGCATTAATTGAGCAAAAGAAAATTTTTTTTGCGTTTTCTTTCAACATGAATCTAGAAAGGTTTTGTGCAAAGTGTTCTCTTTTTTCCTTGCAGAGAAGGGTGAATAGTCAGGAGAATATTTTTTTTAAATGATTTCTAAATTTTCAGGAGAAAATGGAAGTAAGATTTATTAGTCAAAGGAAATGTAACTTGATTGATTGATTTCTTTTGTACACACACAAACACAAATACGTTGGTTTCTATTGAATCTAAGGCAGGAAATATTTCAGGTTCAGGTTTTTCGTTCCACAAAAAAGCAAACGGAAAGAAAGACCAGGCCGCTCACGCAACCAACGATTCAGGAGTCAGACAATTGATATCGCTTCAACGGGCAATTAAAAGATCGGTGACATTTGCTGATCAGAGGATTTGATTTCAGTGTCTCAGGAGGGGCTACTGATTCGAACGGATAGACTCCTACAAAATTGGGAGAAGGACAATTAACTTTTCAAAGAAAAAACAGCTAAGGGAATTAAGGACCCGAAAAATAAAATTAATGTCAGCCTGACGCTTCCTGTACAGCAGCACGACATTTAATATTAAAAATACGTGGATGAAGTTTGACGGATCATTATTAAAATGGAGAGAAGTTCAGTGCCCTGTATTATATTGCAAGGATGGCTGTCAAAATCGAAAACAAAGAATAAGCAAAAAATTTATCTCCCAATCAAAACAAGTAAAATAAAGTGTTCAAAGATCAAATAAATAGTGAAAACCCATTCATTTTGTAAATCAAGACAAATACAACTTCAGTAAATTAAAGTTTGAGTAAGTTTCTAGCTCTTAAGCTATTTTTAAGCAAAGAAAAACCTACGTTGAAAAGCTAACCTATAAATGGTAAAAAGAAGAATAACCCACACCTCACCAGAACAACCAGGAAACGAAAAACGTCACCAAAACCCGGGTAAAACTGAACCAAAAATCGCTATGGGTTCTACTTCTGGTCTGAGTGCTGAAAGAATGCAGGAAATTCTTCTTGAAAATAATCAAAAACTTGTCGAACAGTTGGCCTCAAAGGAAGACCTGCAAATTTTCTGCAATCAAATTTCAGCCTTGAATGTGCGACAAGACGAACTCGAACAGAAAGTTGCCCAACTGGAAGAACAAAATAAACGTCTCGAGGGCCATCTTGATCGACTTTTACAGAAGAGTACTGAATTGAATCTTATTGTTCATATGCCTATTGAAGACCAAACTGACATGAACGAGAAAGCAAAAACCATCTGCGCCGGTTTAGTTAACTCAACTCCGAACCAAGTCATTGAATCTGCGTATGGGACTCATAACCGTAACGCAAACAAATCAACAACAGTTGTTAAAATGAGATCCAGAGAGTCTGCTTGGAACGTCATGAAGAATGCTTTCAAACTGAAGGGCACCAAGATAAGCATCCAAAAAGACTTACCATTTAACATCAGACAGCGTCGAGCTAAAATGATTCCCATAATGAAGGAGCTCCGTCAAAAAAATGCATCCATAAAGATATCCCTGCGCGACGATACCCTGTACATTGCCAAGAAAGTCTTTACTTGGGATTTCAACCATGGATTGAGGTGTGGTGAAAATGATGGGCTTGAGACCCTTAAGTCTATATATGGTGATATATACATAAATAAAAATATTTTTCTTAATGAAAATAAAAATACAAATAAAACTGCTACAAATGAAAACTCAAATCACAAAACGTCAAATCTGACAGCCAGACAGTCAGACAAATCTGTCAACCGCACCAGTGATGCCAAATCAATTACCATGCCGGTAGATGAAAAATCTTTGGGTCAACACACAAGCTCGAAGAGGATTTTACACGATGCATGATGTCCCGCAGTCTACCAGAATCCTGTTAAAACCTTTATTAATAAAAAAATAAGAATTTTAAGCTACAATATATCAGGTCTAAAAAACAAAATGAATTATGTAACTTTTTTCAATTATGCTAAGAGTTTTGATATTTTTGTATTTTATGAAACTCATCTTTTAGAAAACGAAGAAATTAGATTTAAGAAAATTTTCTCCAATTATGAACTAATCTGGTCTCCAGCGATAAAAACTTCGCTTTTCGGAAGAGGAAGTGGTGGAACAGTATACGGTTTTCGTGATAATATGGAAGGAATCTACGGTAACTTTATGAAAGCTGGTGAAATAAATATAATTAACCTAAAATCGAACGCGTTTGATGTCATCTTGGTCCCTATCTACATAAATTGTAATAACTGGCAGCGTGATTTCGACAATCTGTGCGAATCACTAAATTCCTTAGATGTAACCGATATAATGCTTATTGGGGATTTTAACGGTCGAATAGGACTATCGCAAAACAATTTCGCATCCGGATACAACAGCAGCTTCTTGGAACCATACCGAAAATCAAAGGACCCAATCTGTGATGCCAAAGGAGCAAAAATTCTCGAACTTGCTGATGAGTATGACATGCGTTTGTTAAATGGTAGCTGCAAAGGAGATTTGGAAGGTGAACTGACTTTTATCAGGGGAACATCATGTTCAACAATAGATTACTGCTTTATATCGGGAAACTGGTATAAACTTTTGGACAACTTTCAAGTCGGAACAGAAATATTTTCAGACCATATGCCCCTGGAAGTAACTATCAGCTTTACTGCCAACGGAAACAATGAAAATACGAAGCCACTTAGTCTTCTGCCAAAACTTATTTGGAATAACCGAATACTCGAAACATATCAAAGAAACATGAATGTTAACCTTACGAAACTGAACACGCAACACTATACATTTGATATTGAAACTTTAACAGAAATCATAAAAGAATCAATTCCGGAGCGCAAAGATCTAAAAGCCAACAAAACATATAAACAAAAATGGTTTGATTCGGACTGCTTAAAAGCAAGAGACAAATCATTTAAATGTTTGAAACTTTTGAGAAAGAATAACTCCAACATTTTCAAAATACTTTATCAAGATGCCAACAGTCAATACAAACGAATCTGTCACAGTAAAAAAATAGCCCTTGAACAGCAAAATATCGCGCTGATAAACACCTCAAAGTCGTCTGCTCAGTTCTGGAAAGCTGTCAAATACATAAATGGATACACGTCAAACATCTCTATGTCTCTTAAAGCTTCGCAACTTAAGACTCACTTCAATGAGCTTCTCAACGCTCCACTAACATCGCCACTTTTTCACTACGCAGCTCCTATGATCATAGATGAAAAGCTAGACGCTGAGTTTAGTTTTGAAGACGTCAGAGAAGTGATAAACAACTCTAAATCAAACAAAGCACCAGGTATTGATCGCATCCCATTTGAATTTTATAAGAATTGCACAAACGAGTTTATAGCTTATCTTACAATAGAATATAACCGAATCTTTGATTCTACAAATGTATCTGATGCATTCAGAAAAGCGATCATTTTCCCACTCCATAAAAAAGGCAGCTACAAAGATCCGAAGAACTACAGAGGAATCACATTTTTGAACACTTCAGCCAAACTGTTTGCTGCTTTAATATACGAAAGACTATATGAATGGGTTCAAGAAAACAACATTCTTAAGGAATTTCAAGCTGGATTTAGGAAAGGTTATTCTACAATCGACCAGATATTCTGCTTAACCAATATTGCTGAATATTACAAGAGCAAGAAAAAAAAGTTGTACGCTTTCTTTGTAGATTTCCGTGCAGCTTTCGATACAATTCCTCGTGAAGCACTCTTTTACAAGCTGTCCAAAATCGGAATATCAAGCAAAATTATTCAAATCCTGCGAGCTTTGTATGAGAATAATACTGCATATGTGTGGGATGGAGATTTAATATCAGAAGAATTCAAAACGTCAATGGGGGTTAAACAAGGCTGTATTTTAAGTGCACTACTTTTTATTCTATACATCAATGACATAACCGATGATGTCAAAGGTGGAATAAAGTTCGGCGATATAACAATCCCTGCTTTGATGTACGCGGATGATATTGTTTTCTTGTGTGACACTATCCAAGGTATGCAGTTAATGATAAACCGGCTTAGTGGGTATTGTAAATGTTGGAACCTCACTATAAATCTTGAAAAATCAAAAGTCATGATATTTAGAAACGCAGGAGGTCGCCACTCACGTCTGGAAAAATGGAAATTGGATGGTGAAGAAATTGAAGTTGTAACCAGATACAAATATTTAGGTATCCTGTTCTCGCACTCTTTAAGCTTAAAACCACACTTTAATGAAAAATTAGCTGATGCTAAAAGAGCCATCTGTGCAATTTGGGAACCCTGTTTTAAAAACAATTATGTGTCACTAAGTGCAAAACAAACTCTGTTCCATTCAACTGCAGCCTCGATAATGCTCTACGGAGCCCAGGTATGGGGTTACAAATGCTACGATGAGGTAGAAAAATTTCTCCGCTACTTTTTGAAGAGGATTTTCCGATTACCAAAAAATACCCCTAACTATATGCTTTACATTGAAACTGGAACTCCTCCCCTGCGCTTGTATACTCTCAAAATGCACTTCAATTATATCTTAAAATTATTTGAAATGAAGGAATCTAGAATACCAACCGTAATATTAAGAACCTTAATAAGAAAAAATGAAAACATTTGCGAGGAATGGCAGAAAATAGCGTCCGAATGTGGAATGAATCTGACAGTTCATGTGAATGAGCAGCATCATCTGTTAAGAGAAAAATTTAACTCTATTTTGGAGAAACTTGGCAGACTGACGTATGATCTATATGTCGAAGAAGCCGAATCGTCACTGTTTAGGAACTATTACAGCAAACTCAACCATTTTCTAAATGAAAAAACGTATTTCCTCAACAGTTACTCAGCTGAAAAAATAAGTACTGTTTTCAAAATGAGAGGTGAACTTGTCCATTTAAACTTTGTGCCGCATCGACCAGACCTACCAATAATTTGTGACCTCTGCAACATGAAAAAGAGGGAAGATGTTTTTCATTTTCTTGGTGTTTGTCCAATTCTGAAAGAATATCGACTATCAATGTTTGGAAAACATGTTCTAGAAGAAGATGAAGCAATTAATATTTTGAACGGAGAGAAAGGATGGGATGTTCTATATAATTACGCAGTTGCAGCACTCCGCTATAGAAAACGTATAATGGAAGGAGATTTTTAATATAAGAACCTTAGTTTATATTTTGTCAACCATGGTAGACGGCCATAGGCCAAATCCATTATGACTTAGACTAAACCTTAATTGTTAAATATTTATTGAAATAAAAGTCAATTATTGCAAGGAGGGAATTTGTGTTACGACATAACATCTGTTTTAATTCTTTGAAAAGCGCAATCGCAAAGAACGATGCACCGCTTGCAGGAACGAGCAATGCCGGAAGGCTCCAAACCACAACATCATTCTGTGTTCAAGTAAGCAGCAAACGAGCAACATTCTGGCTCTACTGATGGAGCAAGCTAGAGTAGACAACGTGTGCAGGGCAAAAGGAGACCCTGACTCATCGAAAGATATATAAAACGCAGGATGCAAGGAGCAGAACCGGAAGACAAAATGTAAGCTAACCTCGGAAAAGGAAGATCTACGGAGGTTGAAATTTGGAAATCATCATTTATTTTTATTACATTGAAAATTATTCCTACTTTTCAATTTTTATTTTTATCATTTCTTTTCCATCCTTTAGGTACAATTGGTATATAGCTTAGTATTATGGCAACTGTTGCAGTAGGTTTTGAGGTAGAGGGAGTGAGATATGACCCAATAAGAGGTTTTTTCGATACTAGGTCAGAACCAATTATTTTAAGTCATAGGATAGTACAGAGGAGTACAAGCTCTCAACGTTGTCCACTAGCAGGAAGGCTGTAGGTATCAGCGGGGCGCCTTTTTAAAATAACGAAAAGGATTAAACTAAAGATATTTTCTTCGTATAACTCACAAGGACATGAGGACCTGGAAGGAATTTTTTTGGGTTTTACCCAAACATTGTAACTGAGAACTAACTGTACCATCCTGAATTTTAGATCCCGAGTTGGTTCATAATCCAACCGACATTCCCTGGGCGGATCCAGAATTTTGGAAACCAGATCCGATTTATTTAATATTGGAGGTGGAATTTTTTGCAAAGGCGGTATAGTTAGTTATATTGAGGGATATGAGGGGTGTAACGTTAATACAAACTTAGGTAGGGGTTATAATATTTGCAACTAAAACGGATCAAATGAATGATTTGACTCGACAGTCATATCATGTATCCAATATAAAGAGGAGAGCAACTGGATAAACTCAAGGAAAGACTGTTGGAACAGAACCAAATAAAAACATGTCCACAATGGACCGAAGAAAAAACTTTAGTTGAAAACCTTTCCAAAAATACTTTCAAACGGGATGAATCAGGAAGATTTGTCGTACAAATTCCGTTGAGAGAAAGAATCTGAGAGCTAGGAAGTTCTGGGAAATTGCTTTAAGACACTTTTTGTATTTAGAAATACGTCTTGTTAAAAATCAGGAGATGAAAGAAATTTATGTTGACAAAATGAGGGATAGTTTGCAAATCGGACATCTTGTTTTAGCCACGGAAAGGTCAAGATCAATGGAAGGATAATAGGATTGTTTTCGACGCAAATTGGAAAACGGACACAAGTTTGTAACAAATTATTCAAATGCTGGAACCGACGTCGCCGACGCGACCCTTCAAAGAGACTTACACGAAACTATTATGCGGTTCCGTAGGCATAAAGTTGCTATAATGGCGGACTTTAGATAGATGTTTAGTCAGGAAGGGCTGGATAGGAGTCAATGAAACTTGCAAAGAATTTTTTGGAGAGAGAACTCTTCACAAATATTACAGGAGTATTGGCTTACAGTAGTCACTTTTGGATCAACGGCATCACCATTCTGTGCCGTCTGGTCGGTCATAGAGATTGCCAGGAGGGCAGAAGAAGAATATACACTTGCAGCTAAAGCAATAAAAGAGGATTTTTACATGGATGATTGTGTGACAGGATCATCGTCAGAAGCGGCTATCAAATTGGCAAAGAAAATCGATTGCATCTTAAAGACTGTAAAATTTTAGTTGCTCAAATGAAAATCAAACACTCAGGAGGTTGTTAAGGCAATGGATGCTACACCTGAAAAATCTTTGATATTTTCAGAGGGGGAAGGTACAACCATTTTAGAACTGAAATGGTTGCGAGATGAGGACATATTTACTTTTGTGGTCAAAACCCCTAAATTTGATGGCAAATAACAACAGAAGGATTGTGAGTCATATGGGGTACAATTATAATGAGCCAAATGGATATATTTCTCCGTTAACAATTATTGGGAGAATTTGAGTTATGAAAATTAAAAATTGATTGAGATAGTAGACCGCTTTTGTATCTGGAGAGCAGGTGGATGGAACTATATTGTTTATTTAGAATATTTTAAAATAGACAGATGGCTTGGGACAACAAGGAATCCAAAGATTCAAATCCATGGATTTTCGGATAGCAGCGAGTTAGCATTAGGTGCGGTAATTTATATTAGGAGAACATTAGCCAGGAGGTTAGAAATGAAATGAAGATATTTTCTGTCTCATCTTTAGAGGAAATAGTACACATAAGACTTAAGAGTAGTCACTCTAGGGTATCAATACTGGATTACATAAATCAGTTAGAGAGAACAGTTAACTTTCTTAGCTATGTCGACGGGAGATATGTGGTAAACTGGATTAAACAGAGAAAGGAACGAAACAAAAACTTTAAGTAAATAGAGAGGAGATTTAAAAGAGGAAGGATCGAACCGAAGTGTCGCCACTTACTTTAACGGAACAAGCGACAGCTATGATATATTGGATCAAGAAAAATCAATAGGAATACTATAGCCTGGAAATTACGGCTTTAAATCCTGGAAGGCGTTTGTCAGATAAAAGTTCGTTGATAGGCTTACAACCTATAATGGATGAGCAAGGGCTGCTGATGTTAGGGGGAAGATTAGGTAGGTCGGAATTCGATTACGAGATGAAACATTCAGTAATCATTGCAAATTGATTAAGGTTATCTATCAAAGTTGGTAATTGATTATGAATATTTATATATTTATATTATAGTGTATTTTAAATTACCTTTTATTTATCTTCAGTCTTACAGAGTAATAATTTCCAACATTTTTGATTTTTAAAAAACTTTATGCTATAAAAATAATTTAAGTTGGCAATGGCGTTGTCGTCTGCCTAATTGATTATTCTCATCGGAGCATGGAGACGTCCAAGTAATAATGCAATTTATTAGAAAATTATATTGAATACCAAAATTACGTAGTGGACTACGAAATCACATTCATAAATGTGTAGTTTGCGTGCGTTTGAACGCAATGATGGAAGGGCAGCTGATGGCGGGGTTACCATCCAATCGAGTCCAGGTTGGGAAACCAGTTTTTGGCCACAGGAGTGGATTACGCGGATAACTTTGAATCAAAGGTATCAAGCGGGATTGAAAGGAAAATAGGAGAACATGTTGGGTGGCAATATTTGTTGTCTCAGGACCAGGGCGGTTCATATTAACGTTGTATCAGATTTGTCCTCAATGGACTTTAATGCTTGTTTTAAAAGGTTATCGCCAGGAGGGGTGGATGTGAAAAAATGTTTAGCGACAACGGAACTGGTTTCGTTGGAGCTTCAAAAGAACTAACTAAGGTCTTAAGCATATTTTCAGATGAAGAAGCAGTACATCATTTACATCTAAAATACACGGAGTGGCTGTCAAATCGATGAAGTTTCATCTGAGAAGAATAGTGGGGCAAACGACGTTGCCCTATGAGGAGTTTGGAACATTACTCACGTAGATAGAGGCTATCCTCAATTCTCGTCCTCTGTACCTATGAGAGACGATCTTTCGGACGTTCAGACGCTGACGCCGGGACATTTTTTGGTAGGTGAACCATTAATTTTATCTTTTTCTTTCAGATTTGACGGAAGGTCAAAGAAGACAGGAGTTAAACTTTGGAAGGAAGGAAGTCAAATGGTCCAGCATTTCTGGGAGTGATGGCCATCAGAATATCTGACTACAGGAGCGGACAAAATGGAGAGTCCGAATGGAGATGGACCGAATATGCGAGCTGCTTCCAGGAAAGGATAACCTCTTAAGGAATGTCATTGTCACGACGACCACTAACTAACTGAGCCGTCCAGTTCAAAAAAATCTGCATCTTACCGGTTAGTCAGGAGACACTCAGCTAGAAGACCACCGATCAGGAGATCATCAATTAAGATACAGGAGTATAAAAACAGAGGTTTTTAGCTGGGACTGTTACGAATGGCAACTCAAACCATTCGTGTTTTGAAGAGTCATAGAATTACGCAGTAGTTATTTATGTCTCTCTTTGAATTATATACTTAAGAATAAGAGACAAGGGTAGTTTTTAGTCTTGTTCTGTCCACCAGATAGGCAAGTCATGTTGTATTTCTTTCTTTAAACCGGAGATAATAAATTGTGTGTTTTTTTATATATTTTTTCACACAACCAAAATTCGTACCGTGTTTTGTGTTTTATTGAGAGGATAATATACAGCTGTAATCCTTCACCGGATCCCAGCACACAAAGGCTATGATGGTAACGAGAAGGCAGACAGACATCTTAGCTAAAGACGGCGCATCTAAACCATTCGTCGGACCTTAACCCTTCTGCGGTGTAAATAAAAAAGAATCAAATAAAGCTTGGCGTAACTCATCTGGACAAACCTGTTCAAAACTCTTTTTGCCAGAATATACTTAAAAAAACAGCAAAATTCCTACTGAAACTAAACAGGAAAACCCTAAAAATTTGCACAGGACTACTAACCGGCCACTGTGCTTTAAAGAAACATCTTCACCCAATGAGGCTGATAGCGGACCCATCTGTAGACTATGCCTCGAAAACGAAAAAACATCTCTGCACACTGTAAAAGATTGTTCCCAACGAGTCGCAGCCAAATCCAATTACATAAAACAATTTTTGTTCAATAATTCGATTTAGAACTTTTATTTCCTATTGGATATAAGTGAAAGTAAGTTCAGTTTACAATTACAATTTCCTTACTTGTTAACTTACGTTTAGTTTTTCTTTTCTTATTTCTTCTACTTAGTTACTTTATTTTATTTTAATTTTAAGTTTACACTGGTGAACTGGTATATGTAGTCTCCTGTCTGCCTTTGTTCTCCTCGTTTACCATATGATGTTTGTAGAGACCAAAAAGATGGCCGAAAATAAAAAAGATGGACGAAGGTAAAAAAGATGGCCGAAGATAAAAAAGATGGCGACCTTGCGAACGGAAATTTACCACACGGCGTTGCCAGGCTTGCTTACAGCACACTTTTACAGAATGTTCAGCACTTTTCCGACTTAGAAAGACTATGAGATCATCCCCCTCATACTCATTCAACCACAGAAGATTGCTAACTCCTGGTTCAACTCAGGAGCGGGATAACTGCCCTGAAACCTCAAATGGGCTGGCACAATAGGTTTTATTCAGACACCGCAGTGCCCAGAGCTGAGCAAACTCTACCCGTCCCCTTAATCTATCTATCTATCTATATCATAAAAACGTTTTGGTAATTAGATTTTTTAGTTCATTGAAACTGATTACTACTCTAGTATATGTTGATGTTAGTATAGTTTATTACTTTTATGTTACAGAATTCAATTACGCTAACAAAATCATAAGCAAACTCAAAACGCACGAATTTGGAATTGAGAACTGCAAAAATTCTAAAACGGGAGGATATGGTATCCGAACGAATATCATAAAAGAGGCCATAGCTAGTATTTCTCAATTCACAATTGACAGGAAAATCCGAATTATATGAAGTTTATCATTAACCATTGAAGAGAACGAAAATGCTTGATTGATAATACTGCTAAGCTATTGCTGCCGGTAACTCTAAAGTAACTCTGTAGTTCGTATAATCAAGTTTAACTGAGAAGTATCTTAAATTTTTCACTAAATACATTTACATCCTAGGATCTTGAAACTACTCATATTGCTTCTGGGGGCATATCATGCCAAATACGTATGTCTTTTTCATTTTAATTTCCTTTACTCTTTAATATGCGTGCACGCTGCACGTTAGGAAGGATAAGAATAAAGTTATCCGGCGTGAAAAATATTGTTCTTTTTTATTTCTTCATTACTTACTGCTAGGTAAATTGATTTGTTCCTAAAGCAGGCAGCTGCGAGTAAGTAGCCATGATATTCATTGCTTCAGATTCAACTTCTGGTGATATAAAGGGTTTTTTTCAATATAGCAAAATTTCAATTTCTATCATAATTTTTTTTTTTACTGAAATTTGTTCAAAGTTTGGTTATCTGTTTCGACATCATGTGAATCTATTTCAGAAAGACTAGAAAATGACGATATAACCTCGGAGATGCATACAATCATAGAATTACCACAGGGCAGTTCCCAGAGGCCGCACCTTTTTTCCGTTTGAAGGGAGATTAACTAAAAAAAAGTCATCTCTACTAAAACTTTTGTAAATTATTACGTATTTAAAACTGTTGGACAAAATGCTGCAAAATGCATTGTGTACTCCAATGGCAATTAGAAGCCTAGCATAAGCACCGAAGAGAAAAAAACTAAAAACCTTTTTCGAAAAAAAGCAACTTAACTTTCAAAATATTTACTCCATTTGACAGAAACAAGTTGTAGACGGCCATTTTTTTTCTAGATCACCTGATTTTAAATAGCAAGACAATTCTACTTGTTTTGAAAGGTCTAGTGAAAACTTAGAAATAAAATGAAATCCTATGTCAAAAACATGGTTTTGCTCATTTTTCAATTAAAATTCAATGGTATGATTTTTTCTTCCACAGATGTCGTTCTTTTCGAACCCACTGTATATTTTCCCTTATGTCGATGCAGCAACACTTAAAAGTTTTTTCAACCAGACTAGGCTAGTGGCGTCGTTGTCGTCGTCAGCCAAAACGAATTAAACAAAAAACATGCACTCTAACAACAAAATCGAATTCATAATGCGCGGGGGGGAGGGGTGGTTTGGTGCTTCTAAATGCACTGAGGAGGACCAGAGAAAGAACCTTGTTCTCAAATTCACCCCCCGTCGAAAAGAGGCGATTGTGTCGATACAGAGTACAACGTAAAGGGGAGCCGAACTAAATAAAAATCCATTGGCATAACAATGCCAGGCCGGTGCTTTACTGGAGTGTGTTGAGGAAAATTATTAAGTCAAAGTTTTTTCTTTCTAATTTTTTGTTTGGTTTTGTTTTTCTGCTCGGAAAGGGAAATTTCCCCTTTTGTTTGGGAGTAAAAAAAAAACGAAAATGGTTTTCCACTTTTTATTTGCTTATGTATATTTCTAGTTGTGCTCGTCCGCATTCAATGTTATCAGAATAACTGGACATTGTTGCATAAGTAAATGGAAAAGAAAATTCTATGGCAGCTTTAAGTACACAAAAAAAATTAATGCAGGTATGTATGTATGTATGTATGTATATTGTACAAAGTTCTTTTAGCACAAGCCAGATCTGGCAGGGGCTGGTCTTGGGGCGACTGGTACATCAGCAGGTGAATTGTATTCACGTGCACGTCAAGTGGTTTAGATAAGTGAGGACATTCTATTCAAGTTTGTTCCTTAAAGAAAAATGAACAATGTCTTTGAGTTGAGAGTAGCTGTGTAAAACATGACTTTAAGCCTATTCTGTTTTTTTTTAGACAGCAAACACAAACAGACACATTTTTAGGTAAATTTTGCCTTTGAAATAAAACAGAAACAAAAATGTTAGGAAATTGTGATAGAGATGAATATATGCCTAGCTTTGTGCTAAAAACAATAAAACGTGTTGAGGAAAAGACAATAAAATAAAGTGATTTTTTTTAGAAGTGTGGTTTTCGATCTTTTTTCGTAATTGGTCTTTTGAGAGGTGTCACTTGGGTTATGCTCAGTTTGGTTTGCCGTTTCATCGTGACACGCACGACCACTGGACACTGACCTTTTGTTTTACTTAAGGAATGAAAAAAGTTGCTGAAATTGAAGTGCCTTGTACTTGTACAGTTAGGGGCATAGTAGTTCTTATAGTTCATGGCAGCCATGTTTATTGTACTGTTGTAAGTTTTTATTTTAGAAATGAAACAATTTCAGCAAAAACAAAACACTTATACTGACGAAAGCTTGTATCTCATTTTGCGGATTTGCCCATTTTAAAATTTTGAGTGGTAAGAAAATTAAAAGAATTTGTGCAGAAATAATTTGCCCTTGAAATTCGGAAATTTGATTGGGTTCTGCGACTAGGTTTGGACTAGGTTTGGCGTTCCACATACGAGTAGCAGATACAGAAAAGGACCGGTCTGCAATACCATGCGTAAAGCGAGGTAAAATTGCCATTAACGTAACCGATTGATAAAAGCGAAATCTCGTTGAATCCTTAAACACAAATCTTCTGCAGAACATGCTATAAGTAGAACAACCCAAAATGCTAACTCAAAACTTTTTGGCTGAACAAAAAAAAAAAAACAGGTTTTATTTCGAATCTTTCAAAATCTTGTTACAACGTTGGTTGTCCGAAATGGCCCTCCACGCGGCATCGCCAAAGTAAAAAGAAAACGCAATATCATACAACGTTCAGACACGATCGCCAGGGAGGAAAATGAAAGCAAACCAAAACACTTCTGTGAAAGTCAAATGCAACGAAATCTGCATCCGGGATGTTTGCCGACGCATTCTAAGATCAACGCAGCCGTACCTCACGAGCGGTTTACTGGTGTGAAGCAGTCAAGTGGGAGAGCTGTGATCCCTTCGAGATAACGATGCTCGTAAAGTCGGAAAAGGAAGACGAAGAAGATGAAGCTGCTCGTGTTGAATTTTCACAGAATTGGGAATTATATCCCCGTAGTTGGTTATAAGATGACGATGTATGCTTCGATTTGGTTATGTATGAGCTTCTTTTTCGATTCTTTTTTCAAAATTAGAAGCTAATTTTTATTCAAGAAGAAGAAGAACTGTCATTTCACACGCTCCAAACGAATAAAAACAATGAAATTAGTTTCACTGATTCGGCATGAACGTTACTTTGCTTATTAGTGACTTCTAGGAAACATTAGAACACAAAGGTACTGACCAGGAACAGGAACATTGTTAAAAAAAAAACTAAATAAATTATCAAACAAAAAAGTATATTTTGGTAGAAAGATTTTGAGGTCATTCCAACTCATGCAATGGCTAACTGCTGCTAACCTATACCAACTCGTCATCTCATCCCTTACTTTGAGTGAGTCAAGATATCAAAAACAACCATGCAAAACAACTTTTTCATTACGTCACCTCTTTCGGTAATTTCCAACAACGTCAACGGAACCATTTTCACAGCGGATTACACAGATGTTAAGGGTTGAATGATTCGTATCACTTTCAAATCAAACAATGTCTCACATACAACCTAATTTATCCACCGTTATTCCTCTCTATTGAAAATCCTTTTTTCATTCCAAAGCTCGTTTGCAGAGTAATTTGGGTTAACTAAGCTTATCTCTTTTGAATAATATCAAAGATTAACTGATAAAGCACGTTTCACTATAAATATGTTTTATAAATAACGTTAATTGCAAACCCAAATCCCTAAAGCACACCCATAAGTTATTATACTAAAGCCACCTAACCGAAATTATGTAACGTAACATAACAACTCTATTTGATATTTAAACACAACCAAAAACTTTGTACTCCGTAATCCATTTTAAATTCCAGTTGATTTTCTTGATAAAGGAACAGAAAAGAGTTAAAGTTTATCAAAGACATGCGCTACTAACAAGCAATCTTACCGCACGTAAGAGCTACCTGTTAGAAAAGGGCAATTTATTTATACCCAGTAGTACGGAATAATTTATGCACAAAGGTGTCTGCTATTTGTAGGTTAAATGTTCCAAGGAATGATGGTTGATTGAAGAAGAGGAATTATTTCCCTACCAAGCTTGGCACGCTATATTGCTGGCAAACAACTGGATAGCTGTATCGACAATTTATTGCTTGGAATTTTAATGGAACAAATATGTTTATGTATGTGTAACTGGGGGTTAACAAACAAAATTAATAAACAACATCATCAAAGAGATATACTCAAGCTCATTCGATACGTGTTGATTTGATGGCTTTTTTTATGATGTTCTATTTTGGTACACAGATTATTGCTTTATTATATATTTTAGGAGTTGAATATAAAATTGAGTATAAAATTAACCCAAATGAACTGTTTGCAGAGTAGTTGCTGGCTAAAAATATTTTATTTACCAAAACCGGTTAAAGTAAAGAGTATTTTCTGATAATAAGGACAAGAGCAACAAAAGTGAGCTCTTCAATTCGGATTGTTGGGGAAATTTTTCGAAGCCAAACATTTTGCCAAAATGAAGCAACAGTGCGGAATGTAAGGACTTTCATGTAAAAGCGATTCGAACATGTTTACCTCATGAAATCAGTTGAAAAAAAAGGACTTTCATGTAACAATAAATTAATAGATAAAATGAAGCATAAAAGGCAAGTCAACCCAACCAAAATAAGGATCTTAAAAAAAAAATTATTATTAGGGTCAGATTGCCATTCAAATTTTTAGTTCATAAGAAATTGCAATAGCGCTGTACAAAACAAATTAAATGGAAGCTAACTAATTTTACAGGGGCGTCTAATCATGTGAACATAAAAAACTGTACTTTTTCTTAGAGCATAGACAACAGAGATAAAAAAATATATAAAATGAATTTAAAATGAAAATGAAATAGACAGACAGAACACAGAATTGCAGGAGCTACTTTTTTAGTACTCTTTATTTTATTCTGCACGATTGCAAAACTTGCCTTATCGCAAGTAAAAATCATTTAGATTACATTAACGGCTTATCTTTTTAGTTAGGAAAATAGTGAACTGGGTAGGTTTTATTCTACATACATATCAAAACCCGAACTTTTTTCTTCTTTCCAAACACTTCTCCGACGCGCACTCTGTGCTCACAAAGTAAAAAAAAGACGGGACAACATAGCAAGAAAATGAACGCAGCCAAATTGACACGCGCAGTTCAGGACACGTTCGCATAGCTTGGTCTCATATTAGTAGATTATTCGAAATATAGAACGAAAAATTATTATTGGTTGAATAAGAATGGCCTTATCCATTCTTGTGGGCATTGCAGTGGGCAGTAAAATCAAATTTAGATACCTAGATAGAAAAAACAAACTTTGAAAACAAATAAAAAGAACAATAACCTTTTTACTTTTGATTAAAGAAATATGATGAAATATAATATTGCCCTTCCTAGATTGGGGGACATTTTTTTTTAATTTAATCTAGTACCAAAACTGCTGAGAATAGGAACCCTTTATACAGTATTAATCCCCTCAACAAGAGCTTGGCATGGGCACCCAAGTTATCGCACCTGGTGCCTACTCTAAATGTCATTTTCATACTCTTCAAAGGATTACTGTGGAAAAACCATAAGTCATTAAAAAAAAAACACAATAAAAGCACTAACAGTTCGCGATTCCGAAAGGCTAATCGAGAAGCATGACATGAAATTTATATCATAGAAACTGCCAATTCCTAGCGAGCGGCGTACCCTTTGATGTTTCTGGCTCTCAAATCTAGAACCTCCTGCCTAACAGATATACACACTAACCATAAGGCCACGGGCACCACGTGATATCATTATCAAATAAACGAATCTTCTCGGATAGCAAAGCAGCCCTTAAATCATCTGTAACAACCCGCAACTGTCGATCGTTTCTTATTGAGACCACAGAAGAGTTTAACTTTCACCTTTTTGATGTGCCAGTCATTTCTTTAAAGGTTTACATGCCACAAGGTTAAGCGTCCTTTCACACGACTTCTACAAAAGCATCATAGACAAAGAGGAAGAGAACCTTAGCTCCTGCCTTCTCTCAAAAAAGTGGAGAACCCTTTTTAAGCGATCTAAGTGATCTTACCAACATAGATTTCACCGCTTTGTGGAAAGCTCAACATGGTTTAAATAGTATAGCGCAATACCACAAATTCTCAGTTATAACAATACGCTTCTTGTTGGTGTAAATGCGTCATTCTGTTATCCGACAGCCACCTTAGTCTAACCTAACCAAACCGTGAACACCAAAACTTTTTACTTTTTAGCATTAGTAAGTAACCTTCGTTTCATCTTTTTTTTTTATAAATAATAATAATGTTGTAGAAGGTAGAACACAGTGCGAGTATTTAGGAAAACAGGAGAGGATTTGAAAGGAGGCATCGATGCACGTTGCTTTTGAATTTTTGTGAATCGTAATGTTGGGGAAATACAGAGCCAGGTAAAGCATTCCACATTCGGGTGGTGCGGCTGAAATACGAATCTCTATACTTGACTGTACGTCCGAAGTTGGGCTAAAGGTAAAACTGATGAACATTCCTAGCGAGGCGGGTATTGCGGCTAAATTTTTTCAGGGGAGGAATGCAGCTGGCTATTTCACTAGAGCACTGTTTGTAAAAAAAAGCGATAAAAGAGAGAGAGACTGGAACGTTTCGACGATGTTCAAGAGAATCAATCGATTCTAAAATTGAACTATCACCTATCAATTTGAACGCTCTATTTTGTACCCTATCAAGTTGGCGCAAAGATGTTTGAGTTGCACCTGACCAGGGGCCCTACTCTGTAATTCGTTTCGAAAGCAAAAATTTCCGAAAACGAATATTTTGTACTCTTTATTTCTAAAGCGGATTCGAATCAGCCACTTTCGGAACGGCAAATCCGAAAACGTTTTTTTTTATTTCATTTATTTATATTTTTACTTGTTTGTAATTTGCTTTGATATTATTTTTTTGCTTAATTTGACAGATATCTTGAGAAATGTTTCAAGACTTCGCAAATCTATTCCGTTAATGAAAATATTAACAAGTACTTTTTTTTCGATTCGAAAACGAAATACAGAGTACGAATTCATAATCGGATAGAAAATCACTTTCGAATAGACTTCCGATTCGAAACGAAATACAGAGTAGGGCCCCAGATATGTGAGTTATACCCCAGTTTTGGGTGGATGAAGGCCTTATAAATGGTAGCCAGATCAGACGGGGTGAAGAACTTCCTGCATCGTCTCAAGAAACCTAAGCATTTAGCAGCGTTTTTGGCGACTTCAAATATGTGGTCATTCCAACGAAGATCATCGTTTACACACATACCAAGTACTGACAGCTTTTCGGTTTCTTCGATGCAGGTACCATTCATGGATAATGGCAATGGGGGAATGTTAAGCTTCAACGACAAGAGACAGCATTGAGTTTTCGAAGCATTGAATTCTACTCGGTTTGTAAGACCCCATGCAACAATGCTGTCAAGGTCAGAATTCAATGAGCTTATCATACGCAACCGTTCCAGTTCCACATTCGAAGAGCAGGGACGTGAATTTGCAACAATGCTGTCAAGGTCAGAATTCAATGAGCTTATCATACGCAACCGTTCCAGTTCCACATTCGAAGAGCAGGGACGTGAATTTGGAAACGAACATGAAAAGCTGAGGGTCGAGTCGTCAGCAAAACAATTAAGTGGATTAGAAGTTTCAGACAAGAGATCACTAATGAAAATGAGGAAGAGAGTCGGAGACAAAACGGAGCCCTGGGGCACACCAGCATTTATGAAGTGGGTATCAGACTTGAAGCCATCCAACACAACTTGTATTGAACGGTCGGAAAGGTAGTTTCTAATCCAACGAAGAAGAGACTCATCGATACCAAAAGCACGCATTTTCGATAAAAGAGCCTGATGCCAAACTCTATCAAATGCTTTAAAAATATCAAGCGCAATAATCTTACTTTCTCCAAAACAATGTAAAGATTGGTTCCACTTTTCGGCGAGATAAGCCATCAAATCACCAGTGGACCGTTTGCTACGAAAGCCGTACTGACGGTCATTGAGAAGGTTTCGTTCTTCAAGATATTTCATAAGTTGACGGTTTATCAACGTTTCCATGACCTTGGAAAGAAGGGACGTAAGTGCAATTGAACGGTAATTGGAAGGGGAGGAAGATTTGCCTTTTTTAGGGACCTGCTGAACAAATGCAAATGTTTTTAGCACGTTCGTTCCATCTTTTATCTTTAAGAAGTGAACTCATTCTTATCTGAACCAATATTATAATTGCGGATGTGAGTTTGCTTGTTTGTTTGTTTGCTCAAGGATAAGCTAAAAAACGGAAAGCTACATCAGCGAGTTACATAGACTATATTTTATCCTCGCAATTCTACGGGGACGGGAATTGCCCTAGTGAAACTGTGGGGTAAGATATTCAAAGACATCGACGAATTTGATAAAACGTCACAAAAGATACGCCACAGCGGAGTTCAAAAAGAGAATTACCTTTGCCGATCGCTGCAACTCTGGGTTAAGATGGCAATGGAGAAATAAAAACCTTTCTCTTAAAAACCAAGGTAACCCTTTATAAGATCTTGATCATCCCAGCTCTACAGTGCAGAAGCATATACTTTATCGAAATAAAGAAAATTAAAATAAATACGCAACAGAGCGAGGAGCCCCAGAGTCTACTGCATTTCTTACAATCATTCCTTGTCAGGGAATGGAGGGGACCTACAATTTTCTGCAGGTTCCGAACAGTTAATCGAAAAAGCGATTTTCATGGCAATGAATTTACTAACGGAGGACTTGCCAATTTCTCTTGAAAGGCGATACCCGTGGAAAAACACCTTTACCTCTGTTGGGTCTCTGTTGGCCGCGGGTTTAGCACATTTTTCCAAACCATACATTGTGAGAGAGAGGACAATAGGTATGTATTTCGAACTCCTCAAAAACTTAAATAACATGTAGCTGTTTGTAGAAAAAGTTTTAAGGTTAATAAGCAGTTAATCATATTTAGGATTCATTTCTCAATTAGGAATTTGTTGTTTCAAGGTTATTGGGTTAAAAAAAATTTTTTTCATCCAAAAAATAAAACTAAAAGCCAATTTGCAAAATTAGTTCTTAGCTAAGCTTTCTTTTGCTTGGCAAAAGTCTTTGACCTTTCCTTTCATAAATTCACAAACGATTAACAAGCATAGTCGTAAATCTGTATGAATAAATTTCCACATACCTACCAACAAATTCTGTTGCCCATAATAAATTATGTGTGTATGTATGTAGGTAGTTCTATAAATTATATAAGCTCCATGCAGAGTTGCTATCAATAAAGGTCACAAGCTATCAAGCCGTAAAACAAATAACACTTTTTCCTTTTAATAAAGTCCAAACAGCTTCCCGCAATAAACCTACTCTATTGTTAACACCGACAGCCTTTCACACATATTTTTATTAAGAAGTAACAAAAACACGATACCGACAAACTCGCCTCAAACTTTAGTCTAATTCTGTATACCTCTGCCGCACCGCACTGTCCCACGAAGAAAACTAATAGAAAGACGCACCACCTTAATACTCAAACATGCAAATTAAGTTCAAACAAAGAAATACGTTATATCATCCCTGACTTACGACCATGACCAAGTGCATTTTCCAATTGAAAATAAGTCACATTTGCATTAATAAATTAATTAAGACGAAACAATACGGTGCGGTGTGTGTACACAAGAGCAAGAACCAAAATTTATTAAATCAAATGTATATGACCCAAAGCTAAACTAAGAATAAAAAGAAGGAAGACAAAAAAAAAACATTCCAAGCATAGAGCACTGCACTAATTTCATGTTCAAAATAAATCAAGTGGAAAACCAAAGTCGACAATTGTGTGGTGTTTCTTCGATAACGAGTCCTCTTTCCTACAAAAAGCAAACAATAGCACCAAACATGCAACAAAAAAAATATAAAAGAAAAAAAAACAAGGACCGTGACAAAAAACGATGACGCAAGAACCATTGCGTCTGGGTCTTGAATTACTTTTCTTTTTTTATTATTTTATAGTCCTGCTTGGCAAAACAAAGAGCACAACGCAGCCATAACATAACAACCACGAAATCGACGCAGAAACCCTTGCCTTTGGCTTTTCAAAGCACCCTCCCCCTCCCCCTCCCCCTCCTCAACTTCACCTGTTTTTTCAACAAAACCGTCACTCCTCACCGGTGGCGGCGGCGGCGGGCGGCCGGCACTTTTAAGATGCTTTACAATTCAGCTAACTAACATATTGTTTATATTGCGCGCTGCAATTTGTCATGATATAGCTATGCAAGGGTTTTCTATATGTGTGGGTTAGTGAGTGTGTGTGTGGGAGGATTACATCAGCTTTATGAAGGTGTTCAGGTTTAATTAATTTCTCGATTTAAATTGGAACAAAATTATACGTTTTCATTTAATGGTTTTAATCATGAAAAACTGATTGAAGAAAATTACACCTCCATATCGAGATCAGAGTGATGAAAACGAAACAGAGGCAGAAAATCAATGAAAATCTACATCGAAGAACGAAAGGCTTTTTTATGTTTGTACAGAGTAGGAACAAGTCTTTGGCAGGTGTATAATACTTTTTATTAAAAGACTATTTGTCGCATATAAAAAATGTGCTACATGTTTGCGCAGATTTGTGTTTCTTTTTTTTTTCTGAGGCCTACATCGTTCAAAAGTAATTATCAGTGCCGGGAAGATGGTACATCTTCTTTTCAGTCTGCAATAAATTTGAGACTCTTTAAAGCTCTCAAAGGGCAGACTTTAGTTCGGATGATTAATCGTTTTTCACAAAGAGCAATATTCGTGAAGTACATAAACATGATTCGTGCCCACATTTGTGTATATGCTAGCAAAGCATTAAGTGAAAAAAATCATTTATTTTATTAAGTACCTTAAAGCTCTCTAAGAAAATATTAAGAAAAAGACGCATATGTAAGTCCATTCCAACTAGGTTCTGGTATACATATGTGTTTATTTTCAAAACACACAGCGAGTTAGCTAAAGATCTATGCGCATTCTTAAGAAGTCAGTAATATTCCTTATGTGTTGTCATTAATTTAATGGTATTTTGAGAGTGGGACCTTTTTTTGAGAATAGAAAAAAATAAGGAAAACAACTGTGTTTTGATAATTGATATTCCACACTGCAAGCTGATATGAGGCTCTTAAGCTCTGGATGGTCAGTTCTTAATTCGATTATCGCCGGACGATTTCGCATTGCGCTGCGTAACGTCGCGTCGTCTGAATGCTAAAGTTCTTGAAATTTAAATGTATATTCCTTCTGTGCCTCTATTATGTACAAAACGCTTGCTTCAGAACGCTGGTGTTTGAACGAAAACTAAGCGTATTGTTTTGCATTGAATTTTTAAGAAATCAAAGGTTTTTCATGAAAATGTTTCATCATGAAAGTGACTATAGTCTGAATGATTAAGTATCAAACCGTAGTTCGTTAACTTAGATGTTTTCTGTGTGTTGTTTCAAAAATTTTTTTTTCTATACTTGAATTTGATGTTTAAAAAAGGCGAAAATAAAAACACTAAGGATGCGAAGACAACGGAAAGTAAATCACCTCCTTTATCTCTTCAGTCCATTAGCATTTAATTGAGGAGCCAATTTTCACCACAGTTTATGTCCTTTGCCTTCAACTAAATTTGGTTTAAAGCCCTTAACTGAGTAGATTCTCCTCGATATAATGAATTGAAAATTCGGGTTCGGGTTGTGTAATAGACCTTAAGTTTATGTGCTTTTATAAAAGGCTTTTGATAATTAAACAAAATGTGAAAGATAATTTTTTGGTTTTGTTGGATTTTTTTTCAAGCGTACCAAGCGTAGAAAAATATCAAATAAAATAAATAGAGTGGCGCAATAGAGTACTCTTTACTTTTCAATTCCCTCTTCATTCCTATATTTATGTATTTCTATTTTTCTACCTTTTCTTTTTTTTTTGGCTTTTAGTATTCAGGGTTTTTAACTTCAATTAAGTATCATTCAATGAACTATAAAAGACTAGGTGTTACTTGTAAATAAATAAATGAAAAAATGAAATGAAATGCAGATGAAACCATACCTTGTGAGGAAATGGAGTCGACCTACAATTTTCTGCCGATTCCGAACGGCTTATCGAGAATGCACTTTTCATGGCAATGAGTTTACCATAGGAGGACTTGCCGATTACTCGCAAAAGGCGATACTCGTGGAGAAACATTTGTAGAAAAATAAGAAAACCAAAGCCATTTACATCATTTAAACTTAAGTTTAAGTGAAATAAACGATAGAATACTCGATAGAGATCGAATGATATCGTCTACGATTGTCATTTTTACGACAATAGCTTCAAAAAAATTACGGAAGGACCCTCTTGTATTCACTCTAGAGAAAAAAAAGTAGAGCTAGAGAAAAATCGCGCTACAGAAATATTAACACTCGGTAGATCGAAAGTGTTGTTGAAAGTGTGGCCCGCGGTAGCAGTTTTAAACGACTTTGTTCTTAACTCTTCCAGACAGAAAAGATAAGCTTTTGAATTAGACAATTTATGTAATTTTCTAATTTTTACTTTTGATTAGAGGTGCTATAAAGCAAGTTATGAAAAAATTTTGAGATATCAACAAAACATGACTTTACGATGATAGAGAATACGAAAAAATTGGGTCCTGCGATTCTGTCTGTATGTGCGTATATGGATCTACAGCCAGAACCGCTTGACCGATTTTCTTAAAATTTTGCAGTTAGTTAGGTTTTTGATGGGGTAGTGTCGAGTTAATCCCCAAAGCGCCCAACTGTTATTCTGACTATATATGTAGCTGATTTAAATTTTTGTTTTCTTGAAGTTCAAGGATTTTTATCGCCTTTCCAACCTATTGATTTGTAATCATTGATAAGGTTATTGACTGATCGAGTTATATAAGCCCTATGATGCGATAAGTTACAGAACAAGAGTTCATAACACTGATTGCAATTCCATGCTCTCGTCATATTCAGTTTCATTGGTGATCTTATTACAGTGACTCGTGTTCAAAATTTGATGAATTTTTTATTTATTCTATGCTCAGGGGTAGAGAGAAGTTAAAGACTGGAACATATTTGCCAGTACTAGGACATCCTGTATGCAAAGTTGCCGTTGCGGCTAGACAGTCATCGTGAAATTAACTGTCTTTTTTTATTTCTAACAGATTTCTTGACAAAGCCCAACGATGAAGGAAGAGCAGGCTTGTAAAAAATTTTATTATTTATTAAGAGGGTATTGAGCCTAAGTTCATAAACGAGATGGTGTAGTTTAAGTACTTCGTCTTACTATTGGAGGACGCTGGAAAAGGTAATTTTGTATCCGCCAAGGAATCATAAAAATAGGTTTTTGATAATATGGTACAACCAACTTTTCCGAATGCAATGATAGCGTTACAAATAAATAAAAAAAACATATGATATCAAACGCCACGGGAGAACGATGTTTTCAAAAATAAAATCAATAAAAATTTGCCTTCGTTCAGCAATAGGTTTGTTTGTTGAAGCCCTGGGTTGACACTGTGGTCACCACAAAGCATCTAAACTCATCCTGAATGTCAAACTGAATGTTTTTTGAGATCTGGGTTTGCCCTCAACTTGCTCTAGGTTTTTGCTCGGGTCGAGATGAGGCAATAAACAGGGCTGTCAAATGGCATGTATTTCTTTTCAAATCACAGAGGTGTATAATGATTTCGTGGTTTAACGTTTTTGAGAATCGAAAACAGGTTTTTTTTTGACAATATAGGGTTGCCAAGCAAACCTGGGTCAACCCTAGGTAAAGTTCAACGAACAAACCTAAAATTTCAAATAAATACAACTATACTGGATCATAAATGTATTAAGCTATAACTAATTTATTAAGACCATTTCAAAAAACCGAACAATTCGAAGGCGATGCTGTAGTATCAAGTGTAATCATAGCATTACATGTTAGGTGTGTATTTACTTTCGTATTAAAGTCAATAAGTGTGTTTATTGAAAAAAAGCAAAGCTGAGCAGCTCAGAGCAGAGCAAGAAACATAAAAAACGTCAGGCAAATTAGAGCAGAGTCAGTTGGCGCGAAAAGTCAGTTAAAAAAAAAACAACAATCATTTTGTGGACTAGCAAGCAAAAATATGTTTGGTATCCTACTATAATAAAAATCTACATACGAAAACGTTGGAATCAAAACTAACTGCGTGAACACAATGCATACGCATACGCATACGGAGCCGGAGCCGCAAGAGTTAAAATCAAGTTAACTTGTCCAGCTCCGTCTTGCGGTGTTGTTGTATTCGCTTGTATTTAATGTTTTGACATCTCTTGCGGCTGCGTCTCTGCAGCCATTGTGCTCACGCAGTAAACTAACATGTGATGTTAATTCAATTGATTCAAAATAGATTGCAAAACGAAAAATATAAAAAAAATATATTTGAAGAAAAATGTCAACAGCTGACTTTGCCCGAATCTGCTCTGACTTAGAAGCAAGTACAGAAAATGCTGCTCTAAATTGATCTAGGGCGAGTCACACATAAAGTTCTTGCTCGGAACAGAAAAATTGTCATTTAACACTAAAAAGCTGCTCTTTTCTGAACTAGATCGATCTAGAGCAGGTCAATAAACACAACTAATGTAATTTTAAAAAAAATTGCAATGGTTAAGCAACTTTGCTTTTCGGTTTTTGAAAGTTGGATTTTAACATTTTACAGCTGTTGTGTGTTGTCGGCACCAATTTGGTTGTTCAGAAAGACATGTAAGAAATGGGTAACCGGGATAACCTATCCGATAGGTTCTTGAACATTCCCAATGAATAACCACTTAAGACTCTTTGAATATTTAATGTCATTAATATCGTCGTTGACTATAAAGTCATGTTTTTTTTTTTTAGAAAAATGGAACTGTTAGAGCTGCGGTTTTTAGACTTTTCAACAAAAAAAATATTCTTTCCAAAGAAAAAACAATTTCAATCAAACCAATTACATCTACAAAATTATATCAAAATCGTTGGATTAGATTTCAAGAAATCCAATTCCCAAAACTTCACTACAAAATTGTTCCTTTGTTCCTCAAGGCCAGTTTCTCCAAAATAAATTTTCAGACAATCGAGAACACTTTTTTCGAAATCTAACAGGAAATACTTCTAGAAATGCTGTAAAAGGGTCTTCGAGACTGATAACAGCTTAAAATAAGCGGATCAGTTAGATATAATAAAATAAATAAATAAAAAGGGTGGCACAACAGAGCGAGGAGCCCCTTGACCTAGCGCACTTCTCACAACCATGCTTTGTGAGCAAATGGAGGGGACCTACAATTTTCTGCCGGTTCCGAACGGCGTTTTGAGAAAGCGCTCTTCATGACAATGAATTTACTAATGGAGGATTCGCCAATTCCTCGCGAAAGGCGATACCCGTGGAAAAACATTTTTTCCTCTGGATTAGCAGGTGGACATGCTAACCACCACGCCACGGGTACCCCTAACAGTCTATTGTTTACAAATCAAATCTTTAAACGCATTTTTCCCATATCTGTACTTTTTCAAACTGGCTGCAACTTTTCTTCAAAAATGCTCAACCCATTGACTTAAATCAAATGACATTCTATTCCTTTATTATCTGGCTGTCGCGTAAGCCACAATTCAGGATTATTCATTGATACTACCAATAGTTATAAACAATTTAAGGTGACAAAAAAGTGTTAACAAATTGAAAAGTCTATCAATTTTTTAATTCTTTGTAAAAATTCCATTTGCAGTTTACGCGATGCCTAAATCTATTCAGACTATGAAACTTTTTTTTTGCTTCTACATGTCTAATTTCCTTAGAAAAGGAACTTTTGGCTTTTACTCGACTTCTGGTTGTTAGTTGCAAACTTTAACCTGTAGTTTTTGTGCATAGTAAAGGTATTGTAAGTAGGTAATAGCAAATGTTTTAAAATAGAGTAAAACCTAGAGAATGGGAGCCTACGATTTTAAGCATAAAAATAGGAGGTAGGCACTTGCACCTGCGTGATATATGTAACCAGGTGCGTTTAATAACAAGCCACACATTCCATGTTGCCACAATTCAAGTTGCTATTTTCATGCATTCCAAAAACAAACATGCTTCCACCTACTCCCAGGTCCCAGTTTTTTGCAGGAAACGAATACTAGCTCCCCTAGATTTTACCTTGGTCTGCGTTTTCTTGAATAGCTAGGTGTTTTTTTTTTTTTGTTTTTTAACAGTCTTCCCACTTGTTTATAAAAAAAAAATTGTGCAGTAAACCTAAACAAATTGAAAGACATATCTACCTAGTAACTTTTACTTTATTTGACTGAAAATTCCAGTGTGTTCAATTAACAAAGAGCTGATGATTTGTCGGTCTGAGAAACCAATGCGCAAATATAGGAAAGTAGTTTCACAGAAATTGATTAAAAACATGTGCAGTGGGTGTAATGACATCACCTACTGCTTACTACATCTGGTCATTATCCAACGCAGTTTACAAACAAAACTTTATATAAACAAAAAAATAGGTAGGTAGGTTAGGTAAACACTCACCTTGTATAGCGATATCCCTAATCTTGTATTTGATGACCTGCATCAATTTGCAACGGATCTCTAATGAAATGGGGAAACAGGTTTTAGAAAACTTCAAACGAGCTCTGCGATGGGCCGACATGAAAGTTACAAAAAATGTGGATGGAATAGGATCTTCTTGTCTAATTTTGTAAATCGTGTTCGATTGCAGTAGAACCATTGCATCGCAAAAATCACAACATAGTCGTACGCATCCTAATCCAACATTAGGAATTCTGGGCAAACCAATAATTAGGAAGCCATTTACTACAACAATTTCATGTGCCTCCCCCTCTCCTGTATTACTTGAAAACAATACCGCTGCCAGGGATGCGTTACATCATTTCATAATAAAAAACGTAGTTTATGTACCTAAATACGATATTTGCATACCAGATTTGTTTGCGCTCACTCTGGTTTCGGGGGTGTCAAGTTAACAAACAAAAACTTCAAATTTTCCTTACGGTTTTGTATGGACTATCCAATGGAGACAAACAATGTGGTCGAGTTACATATACATATATGTATATCAAACTTGTAAACACCAATTCAATCTTTTCTCTAACGATAACCTTGTAAAGTTTTAAGTGGGTAGGTTGTAGGTGTTTCAATTCCAATTAGAAAGTGATAACACTCTAAAATTTTGATAACATCCATCTGGGGGAGCAAGGAGCATGCATACATACATAATGCCGGGAAGCTTGCAAGCACATACACGATACACTGCATACACACATTTTTCATGATTTTCCCTTTTAGTAAAATTCATTTTCCATTTTAAATTCTATATAAGTATAAACAAAACGCACAAGATTTTTGTAATTTCTTAAGAGCACAATGAAGACCGAAGAGCAATTTAAGTAGCAAACAAAAAAATACAAAAAACAAATGAATGAATAATTTTCTCTTCATTCAACAAGAAGAAAAGAACAAACCACACCAACACGAAATTGTTGTTTTTTCGCATGTTTCTTATTAGACTTTATTGAATTAGAAGAGGCGAACACTAGTCACGTCGCAAACACCAACTTTTCTTACGCACTAAAAGATTGATTGGAAAAAAAAATAATCACACCTTTTCACACTATTCTTCTATTGTATTTTGAGTAAATGTAGACTATTTTCAGTAAATTAAAATTATTAAAACATTCCGAAACAATTGATTAACTACGTTTTATTTGCATTATTTTTTTTTTCATGCCCAAACGGTGGCAGCGGAATTTTTTCAATAAGTAACAAGTGCACCTCCGACGTCGACAAGCTTCGTTTTTCGACTTGTTTCGCTATTCGAAAAATTCTTATTTGAATTTGTTTCGGATTTCGGTATAAGTAAAAGCTCAGCTTTTGACAGTTGGTGGAAAATTCGGAAGCAGCGTTGCCGAAGTGGCACAATTGTGCCATTTTGCACCCTTTAGTCTCGATTGGCACCTTAAGAGCTTGATGCATTTTAATGAAGAAAACTTAATAAAGTCATATAAAGGACTGAAAGAAATGTTTTTTTTTTCAAGTAGTAAAACATGCATATCGTGTGTGTGTGTGTGTACTAATTCATGCCCAAATAATCGTAATGATACTTTATGGTAAAGTATTTGTTTTTTGTGTTTTTAAATATCTCTCTAACTATGAACGGCTCGGCTGGTGGCACCCAGTTAGCACCTGGTTACCGAAAATGGTACCTTAAAAAATTTTATTGCGGCAGCGCTGTTCAGAAGTTCTATTTTTTCGAATATGGGATGGTCTAAACTAGTTCGAAAAAGCTCAGTTTGGGTTCTTAAATATGATAGATGAATTAGTTGAAGTGTTTGTTTTAATAATTTGAGAAAACAGAAAGAACC